>OV179155.1:3873358-5163645 GCA_921972225.1 Euplexia lucipara | reverse complement strand
AAACACACTAATCATAGGTATTGCACATTTTCTTTTGTCTGTCATAGATAATCATCTAACAATTTGTGTCCACGTAGCAAGTGAGAATTTAAATAATAACAATATCAGCTGAATGATAATAAAAAAGAACATGGTTTTTAATAATAAGCTTATCCTTTACAATCTATCTAACTTAGTTTTATTATCACAAAATTAAAATTAATGATCTATCCATCAATTTATTGGGATTTGGTTGCTGCGGCTTTATTGTATGTTTAAGTAAATGCAGTTAATCAAAAAAAGTAATTAATTCACTAAGATTCTGCATTATTATTTAACAGCCCACTATAGGGTACATTGTCTTCCGTTTGTCCCTAAATCTTTAACCCTCTTTTTTATTATATTTCATGTCTCACTGAGATGATGTGGAGTAAGTAATGCTTAAATATTTGCACACAAAATACCATACAAACCATTAGAAAATGTCCCTTTTGTTATAAACCCAGAATATTAATAATAATAATTAATATAATTATAATTTCCTGACTAATATACAATTTTATAACTTCCTGACTAATATACAATTTTATAGTTTCCTGACTAATATACAATTTTCTAAGTTTAAGTTAGTGATGCTTACTCTTTGTTTAATAATTCGGAGGTGTATTGTATATGACTTATAGTGTTACAAGTAAATGAAGACCTTAATCATGTTATTTTCTTTTGATACAGCTCCCCAAATAAACTCAGCAAATGTGAAGAAACTGGACAAGATCGGCTTCAAGCCGAGGAGAGCCACCAACCAGTACAAACTGCCAATACTGCAGAAACACAATTCAGACGATGCCATTGACAACATTGAATTCGACAAATGTAAATTAAGCCTAAGGTCACCAACAACACCAATATGCGACATAACTATTGAAAATAACAAAGAAAATGTTAATAACAATTTTGACACAGAAGTTAGTAAAGAAAACATAATAGAAACAGAAACAGAAAATGTTAAAAACAGCAATAATATGGATACTGAAAACACATATAAAAGTTTTAAAGATACTGATTCACCGGTTCTTGAGAGGCAGAAAAGTATAAATGATGCACCAGATATAGTAAGGGGTGTTGATAATTATTCAGAAGATGAACTGGAGAATCATAGAGCTAAGTTACAAGAGTTGCAGCTGAGGCAGAAACTGATGGAAGAACAGAATAAAAAGAGAAAGGAGATGCTGGCTAAGGCTTTGGCTGATAGGTATGATATTTGCAATAGTACTCAATCTAGACCATAGAATACTTTTAATTAGACACAATTTGAACGAGTACAATAACGAGGAAGCTCTGGAACGCCTAACAGTATAGCTTTCAGCACTTCTTCATTATAAATTTTAACTCTACCAAATCTCAAATTCCTTCATGCTGAGAATATTCTTCTCGTATAGATATCAATGTACGTGTATTAGGTACCTAAGACGGTTATAATCACATTGCTGCTGTGTCCCGCTGCGGAGACGAAATCGTTGAAGTTGCGCGCGCCCCCGCAAGCAAATGCGATGTGACTGTGTTGTAGGTACCCGGCGATCCTTGTATGCCTATTAAGATTCTATAGTCTAAGTTATAAAAACCGCACCGTCATAGGAGCGGTGTTCGGTGCAGTGTGAAAACCGTCTAAGGCGGTTAACACACTGCCACGCATCACGCTGCGTGTTGCGTGTCTCTGAACTGAAATGAACGCGCGTGGATGCATTTTCTGTGTGTTGGACTGTGCGTGTTTTCCATACAAACGTAGATACTTACAAGCAACGGAAGAACACGCATCCACGCGCTACGCTGCATCATGCGGGGCAGTGTGAGAATCGCCTAAGTCTAATAAAGGTTGAGTTAGTAGGTACCTACCTATGTTTACATTAGTTTGACTTGGTAGTTTTCATTTTATAAACATTTTTGTTCATGTTTTTTTTTTTTATTTCATCGAACTCTGTTTATTTCTTTGTATGGTATATTGAAAGGAATGGAAAATAATGAATAATCTACTAATCATCTAAATAAAAACTAAAAATAGTAAAATAAAAACTTTTTTACAAAAAATACAACAGACTTTAAAAAAACACTGAGCGGTGTAAAATAACTCTAAATTCGGAAGTCGGTGGCCAAACATGATTGAGACAAAACCACCAAAGCCACAGACTTCTATTCACGACATAGAAATACATATACATACCTATGGTCTGTGCCTTCTCCCGCGTTAACCGTACTTCTAAAAGTATATCATATGAGTCATAAAAGTGCCAAATTTTTAACCAGATCCAGATCATTTGAGTAACGAACATCCAAATATCTAAACATCTTCGCATACTTTCACATTTATAATATTAGTAGGATTCACTAGCTAAAGCCAATTTCATCAAAGATTTTGGAACATACATTGATGAATTGCGTAAACCGTGTATTTTTCCCGTAAGAATACGTTGTGAAAAAGTAACAATGAAGCATAAAGTAGTATATGAACTAGGTCAACAGTTGTTTGCTCACATGTTTTAATATTTCATCGCTATGCTGGGAAATATTGATTCTTTTGAATCGGCAGCATTTTTGCCATCTCAGCTAAATACCTATCTAGCTAGCTATGCATTGAAACGTAGTTTCTGTTTGCGTTTCGTGCCCAGTGAAACGTTTTTGTATTAAGTATAGCTTATAATATAGGTTAGTTAAATCCGTCCAGCCGCCTTCTATAAAACTACGAAGATAAGCCTGAAATGAATGTACAAAAATATTTTTTCTTTGGAGCCAAGGCAAGCATTTACTGGCTTCTTTTTTCTTTGTACAGACGCCAGCACATCAAGTTACCCCAATGTGTCAAATTTTCCCAATTGAATATGAACCTTACCCTGTTTGACATAAAGTTGAAAAACGATCAAAGAAATTTGACACATTGGGGTAACTTGACGTGCTGGCGTCTGTACAAAACTATCTCCACCAGTGCAACGTAACTAGTATCGTGCAAAGTAGATTCGTAGGGATATAACTTCAGCGACATCTATCTCGCCATATACGAACTTCTTATATCCTACATCGCGATGTTAAAATTACCCGCGCGATTGAACCTATACAAGATCCCGACAATAACCGTCTTGCAGTAGTAGCCCACCAGACACAACACCCGTCTGGTCGAAGGATCCGAGATTTTCTATGGGGTATGAGGAACATTACTCCCTGTTCCTCGGACCTCTAAATAACTATACATTGTAATATCTTCTAATCCACTATGTAAAATTCTCCTGTCACAGTGTTTGCTATAAAACTACCCCTGCTTGACCGAGACAGTCCATCTGTATTTGAAGTTTTAATTTTTAGCTTATTGCAACAAAGATGTGATGAGAAATCCATTGGAATTCGCTAAACTTACTACAAAACACAATGACCATATAATTATGAATCGTAGCATATGGGGCTCTGCAGTTTCTGCCTGCCTACAGTGTTGTTAAGTAGGTACCCATAACACAGCAGCAGCTAAGCAGAGCTCTGCTTAGCTTGTGAAAAGATGGCGTTGCGTAAAAGTTATATATACATATAAAGGTAATAAATAAATGTATATTCAATGATATTATAAGTAAAAAGGTGTAGAATAGGTTACCTAAACAACATTCGATCTTCAAAAACGGCACACTAACGCACGCACGCGTCCATTGACGGCGCGACGCGAGACTGAGGTCAAGTGTGGCTAGTTAGCCACATTTTAACGTGTCGCTTACTGAGCGCTTACTTATAATCTATCTACACCTTTTTACTTATAATAATATCATTGTGCATATTGATGTTTTCATGTATTTTTAGCTAGGTAGAGTAAAGACTCTACCTAGCAAATTAAGTTAAAACTGTATTAGGTACTCATTAGCTTTAGTAATTAAGCTAGATCGTAGTTATTTATGATGTTACCAGATTGGGTCCATCATACAAAAAAAAAATGTATTTTTAGCTTATTGCAACAAAGATGTGATAAATGTGAATTCGCAATACTTACTACACAGAACAAAATGACCATGTCTGCCTACTATATCTATCATTATCAGTATTTACTATCTATTCAAGTGGCTTGTGAGTTTTTATCTCTCCCTATGATTCAGTATTCTGTATTCCGTTCAAATGTCCTGTAGTGATATTTATTTGTGGTTTACAAATAAGTTTATTTATAATAATGGTTAATATGAGCAAGTTTTATAATCTCGTCACTAAAACTATATGGTTAGTGTTTTGTTTTGGTCTTTATTTTTTTTAAGTCATAAATTCTTCTATAGATAACATGTGCATGTGAAAATCGACAAGTTTGAAACAGAATCTTCTCTCCTGTTACGTTTCGTCTATGGCCAAACATCATTTGGATTAGAAAGTTTTAGACATACCTACCTACGATTTATTTTTTGCAAATATTAATCCTGTGAAAAATAAAGTAGGTTTATGGGTTTTGTTTTTAAACCGTCTTTAAAACTAGAAATGAGATTCGTTCATTCATAAAATTGTTTAAGTTTAAATTAAGCTTAATCATTTTTATGAATGAATGAATCTCAGAGGAATTTCCATTAATATTTTTTCTGTTTAAACTGTTTTATATTAATGGCAATTCCTATCATAATTAGGATGAATTTTTTTTTTCTTCTCTATGACAACTGAGCCGATGTCGACTATTCTGCCAGCCACTAAATAAAATTTTAATGTGTATAGAAAAAATACTAACAAAAAATTGGTAGGTACCTATACCTATAAAAACAACTTGTTTGATTTTCCCGCTACAACAGCGCTACCTATTCAGGAAAAATCTCTCTGTGAAAAGAAGGCGGTCTCTGTGTAAGTGAAGAGAAGGCGATATGAGATGTCAACTCATCTAAATGACAGCTCATTAGACACAACTTTTCGCGGGAAATTACTTATAAAACAAAAAACTTTTAGGTCTTTACATAAAGGTCATAAACTTTTATCGCCATTTTTCCCAGGGCCGTTTTCGCGCTGCACGCTGTCCTTTACTAATAAAAACGCATACATTTTCCCATGTTTCAGGACCAAACAAACAACTGAAGAGGTGATAAGGTTAGAGAAAATCAAGAAGGAGCTACAAGTATTGGACAGTCAGTTCTCACATGATGTTTCACTTTTGAGACAGAAGATCGATCAAGCTTGTTTGAGCTATGCTGATGCTGAGTAAGTCAACTATAGTAATTTTAGAATTATGTGACGTCTTTAGAGAGACTAGCTTTTGCGCATATAAAACACCAGTTTTGTATGAGATACGTTCGCGTGTATGCATACAGGGTGTAAGGGACAACCCTCCTCAGACTGATGGGGTGAATTCAGTATATTATACTAAGATGACGATAATGTTATGGGAATCCAATAAACTTGATTTGTAATATTTCCTCATACGCAATGTATTTTAACCGTCCCAAAACGCACGCAGCGAGCCTTCGGGCGCCCGCCCCGTCAAGTTGTTCGTTAGAGTATTTTTTTTTTTAATTTAGCCGTATTATTTACATAAATGAAGTGCTACTTTCAGAGAATGTTATTATAAATTGAAATGAAACTGAAAAACCTGAAAAACGATAAAAAAAAAAATCCTAAGAAAAAATTTGGTAGATAATGATTCAAAATCAGGAGCTAAATGCACCCTATCAGTTTGAGGAGAGCTGTCCCTTACACCCTGTATATGTATTTATTCGAAATGATAATTTATTTGACTTTCAAATTTTTGTTACCTTCTTGCGCCTACCACGTTCTGTCTCTGCATGGCCTTAAAGTAGACTGGTAGGAAATGTCTAAGGCATTAAGTCCGCCTTTGTACACTTTATTTTACTAGTGCATAAAGTTTTAATAAATAAATAATGTGGCTTTATTTGGTAAAAAAAAAACTAAAATCTGTTCAGTATATTCAATATTATAAAGAGGTCAAGTATGTGTGTTTGTGACATTGTAGGGTTAACTACAAGGTCACAAACACATACTTGACCTCTTTAAAATACGAGTATAAGTATAGATTTGCACAACTAGACTATGATAGATAATAATAAATGTAAATAGGCTTAGAACAGGAAATACTGCAGATTGTTGGCACTGAACGCTGATGAATGATATCGTTTTACTGGAAAGGCAAAATGACTTAACCAACAAAATACATACAAATTCGGAATTTGCGATTATTTTTGCATCGATTTAATTCATCATTATCATCATCCATAGCCCGACTTCACCCACTGCTGGGTAAAGGCCGCTCTTTTTAGATACCAAATTCTACGACACTGTGCCAGTCTCATCCACGGTACTCCCGCAATGGCAACAATGTCGTCCGCCCATCTTACCGCAGGACGCCCGAAACTTCTCCTGCCGTTTCTTGGACGCCACTCGGTCACAGCTTTACTCCACCGGCCCAACTCCATTTGAGGTCCATCAATTAAATTACCTCTATTATAAAATAGGATTTTAAACGAAGCACTTCTATGTATAGCGCTTTAGAAACTCTGAAAAAGGCGGTTTCTTTAGTGGCGATAAAAACCATGCCTTTTGCCCAATTTGGCGGTTAGGTAATGTTGCCTTTGCAGCATTAAGGTGAAACATACGATCTTCTGTTGCCCATTTTCCCGCTAGGTGGCGTTGAAGTCAACATTTGTTCATGTCATAAACGTTTTATTTTTAATTTAATTTCAAAATAAGAAAAAAGTCGCAATTACTGTGCGAAGCGGTCGTTAATCGGCAGTACTAATATTAAAACCATTTCAATTTCCAGAAAACACTACCTGAGAGTCGAAAAGGAATTCCTACAAGCGAAAATTCACTTACAAAAGGAGAAAGAGAAAAAAGAGTTACTAACAGAACATTTGTGTGCTCTTATCACTCACAACGAGACAAGAAAAGCTCAGAAGTTAGAAACTTTAATGTTAGAACTTGCTACAGATAAGAAAAAGGATACAATAGAACCGAATGATGTGAAAACAGTTGATGACGACAAACCAGTGGTAGTGGATGGTGTTGATGAAAGAACTGGTAAGATTGTGGAGATGACTCCTGAAAGTTAATTTATCTATACTTAGAGCAAGATCTTTTGTGTAGCCGATAGACTAAACAAAGCATAGACACAGATCTCTTCTATAAGTTTGGCACCTAGTCTATTGCCAACAGGACTCAAAACTCTTTGGATCATAGTGAGTAGGTTTAAAGCCATTATGGAAAAGTGAATAATACTGTGTCAATTGTTTCTCCTTTATGATAAACAGTTACGGAAAGGGAAATACATGTTTACTTATCAGACACAAAAATCGTGTATAGTTTTAAGTACTTGCCGGTGCATTTAAATACAACAATATCCTCATAGACTGTGGTGCTGTCTTAAAAATGTTATTCTAATTTCTTGTCATAATAACTTTTTTGTTTTTAAATGTAGTAAGTAAGTAATAGTTTATGTAATATATAGTAATACGTAAGTACTAATTAAATTATTTCGTCAGTAGGAGTAAATAACAAACAGAATAAAAATATATTTTTTGAGTTATCTACTAGTTGTAGAGTCGCAACTATATGGCAACGAATTTTTATTAATGTACATAGGCAACTAAGTGTATTAGGTACTAAGTATATTATATGTGCCTTACGTTTATGTACCTTTTATGTGTTGAGCTGTATTTTGCTGGCTAAGAAATGATAAATAAACTAAATCCAAATACTATTAAGAATTTAGCAGTTTACTAGGATTATAACAAATCCTGCTTTCTGTAGCTTAAAGTCAAAATTACGTTGAAAAACCACTAATATTTATAAATTAACTTTCTTTGTAGGATTAAAATAACTAAAATACAGTTCAAACATTAAATAAATTAGTTATAAAGTATTATCTGTATAAGTAATTTAATAGTCGTGTAGGACATGACAATACTAAGTACTAAAATAAAAACGAAATAAATTATCATAAGGTTGAATATTTCGACCAGTTAAATTGTACTAAAGCCAAAAAAAACTAAACTATTTTTATATCTGACATATTAGTCTTCTTCATATATTATTTAAATTGTTACTTGAGTTTATCAAATTATATGTTTATTTTATTGAAGCTATGATATTAATAAAACAAGTTAGTACTCAATTACTATGTATTTTATTTTTTAAATATACAGTAGACATAACAAAACTATCTTAGTGTTTGTACTTTATGCATTATCAAATTCGCAGTATGATTAAAATACTCTTTGAATGCATTTTCTCTATTTGTGCAACAAATGCTATGCAGTTGAAAAAGGATTATTCCGTCGACCATGACTTCAAAATGTTGATTCTAAAACATATCACATTTTCTCAGGAATTCTCATACAACACAGAACGTACCTAGCGAAATCATCAACATTTAGAATTACTAACAAAATATATTTTTCTCAAATCACGCATTCATTAAAAATAGGCCTATGGACAATGACTATGCAATGAACGTATAAATCTAGTATACTGACTCAATTTCCTTATAGTTTTCCTAAGAAAATACTGTTCGTTCCATTTTTATAGAAGAATGTTCACCTTCTCTTGGTGAAGAACATCCTTCTACCTGTATGCTATCCCCAATTCCAGTACGAATACTTCTTGCCGTTTTCTTTCAATATTGCTTTGATGTTAGTATCGGCGTTTTGTAGCTCTTTGCGATTATCTCTTTCAATTTTGATGAGTTCCAGTCCTCGTTTGGCTGCACAATGGTATCGTTGACTAAGCGACGCTTCAGATCCTTTGATTCGTGGGATGTGGCCGGTATAGCCTGCTATCGGTGGAAATTCTGGTGATATTGTGTTTTCTGGAAAATAAAAATCAAATATGAACCTTTGTCAGCGCCCTGTGGAACTCCTAAAAATATTATAAAACTAAAACATCTTCGGTTTGCAATAGTTTACTAAACTAGTTTAGTAATCTATTGTTTCTCATGTAGATGAGAAACAATAGCTGTCAAAGCTTGAAGTTCATCTATGTCTATGGATTTTCCAGCTTTATCCCATCCTTCAGGTGGCTGATAGTGTCGAAGGCCTTCCTTAATTCCATTAGCTTACCTTTATACTTGTTGATTTCTTTAAATCTGTTCAAGTCCCGTCGGATTTCATCTCTGGAGTGTACTGTTTCCATCTTGGGTGCGCTTCGTGATCGAACATAGCTTCTGTTCAGGTCCGCTTTACGTCTTAGTTCGCGTTGTCTATCCGTGAAATTCGCCATACAGTCGTCCGCAGTTCGTCCATATGATTTTCCGTAACTGAAATATTGTAAACATTAAGAATTGATTGTTTGGTATCGTTCAAATCTCAGATTTACATCTAATTATCTTCTAAAAGTGGTAATTTCATTACGAGTTTTGATATCAGATTTAATTTTTAATGAAACCGATAAGATGATAATTATGATCAGTTTTTGATTGATATCAATATTTTGTCTTTATTAACCTACTCTTAACTGCTTACTAAGATTTCTTGACAAAAAGTCTTTTCAGGGTCCATTGAATTTGTTCCATCTAGTATTCTGCTCCTCTTATGGTTGTCAATTCACCATAACACTTGTGCATATCGTGTTGTACAAGTAACCACGCAGCCATGACATTATAAAATGATATTTTTCTTACATAAGTTAGACGCAAATGCAGTACCTACAGCATAGAACGACGAATTATCATGTCAACGCGTTTCTGTCACGCTCCGTTTCTTTGAACTTGATTCCGAATCCTACCCTTTATGTAACTCGTAAATCCTAAAAGCAAAATAGTCCTTGGCATTTGCGTAAATATTGATTTTATGTCAGTTTTGTACGTGTTAGCCATAAGTTACTACTGTTTTATTGTATTCAGGGCGGTTGAGCCGGATGTAGTTTTGCAAATGTAGTACCTATGTTACTAGGTGTGTTCCGACTGCCATAAGAGATGTTATACAACTTGCAAAAGTGTAACTTTAGGTTACAAGGCAGTTGTAGAAACTATCTGACTATTTTTTTTTATTTATTATCTTGAGGGATAACATCTAGAAGGTAAGTAGTACCAATTTGACTTTTTGACTAGATTAACGAAGCCGTCAATGCTGTCTGCTGATGCTGATGATTTAAGAATACTAGCAGGTGGGATTCTGTGTCGGTGTGAGTTTATGAATGTATGTGAAAATGTTTATCTAACATGCCTTTACCCTTGTTGAATAGCATGGAGGTCCAGTAAGTACATCACACAACGTACCTAAAGTTCATCCCGGGTACGTATCCTGTGTACCCAGTCATGTGTGCTGTGGGCTTGTTCCTAATACCGTCGTACACGTCGCGTTGGGGCACCTCGTAACGTGGGTGGTTGTTCAGTTCGTAGTTGTCTCGAGGACGGTATTCCAGAGGCTTGCTGGAATTGAAAAAATATAAAATTGGTATTGGTATTGGTAAAACCGTATCATGCTTATTTAAAAAAAATTTCACTATGAGACCAGGCCTGAATTTTGTATTCAAAAAAATGACTGTTGTAGGAATCAGTTAATATTTTTGACCTTTGTGGTTTTTTTTCAGTAGGTATTACTATTAGGAATGTTCGCGGTATCACACACTGATGGGTTTCATGCCATCATCACAATAGCATCCTTAAGGCTATGGCGGCCGATACCTACTTCCTCTATATTTATAAGACAATTTGTGAGAAGACTTATACCCTTGTTCGAGTTCTTTCTTCTGGTATCAACCAGAACAAGGAACTTGCGCAAGGGCGGTCTTCTTATTAATTCGTCTGTAGTTAAGTTGCTAAAAAGAAAATGCCTTGTGCCTCTCATGCACAAGGTGTGGGTTGAAATCCGGGCAACTACTGACGTGACTCAATTCATATGTACTTTCTAAGTTTTAGATATCGTTAATGAAAACATGCATCGTGAAGAAACCTAGACCTATCCGCCTTGAGCAAGCGTGGTGATCAATGCTCGGGTCTTTTCTGTATGAGAAGAGGCCTATGTCCTGCATAAATACAGGCTATTAGATATTCTATTTACCTATAGTATCTAAAATAACTTAGTATAAGTATCTAAAATGACTTAGTTGTTTTTTTTAGATTAATAAAGTCTCATCAATATTCAACAACGTGTGTAGCTCAAGTTAATTAGATACTGATTTCGTGGGCGTAATTAATATACGATAATTAGTAGGTACTCATTAAGATAGAGACTTCTAAAGCTTGTATTTGAATAGCCTCTTTTATCTTCAAAGGGTGATGTAAGCCAATTACCCGACTAAGGCGAAGCAAAAAGGAGGGTTATGTTTTTTTAACAAGCCCGCATAATTTAGTTTCTTAGACTTGTAGGTACACTGTACATACAGGGGTGTCTTGTAATTAATTTATTTTTAGGGAGTGTCAAGGAACCAATTTATATTCATAAGTAGTACCTATAAGAGGAAATCCCGAATAACTTTTAGGTACAGTGAGCGTCAATAATATCGGGAAATTGGAATATAAAAACTGTTCAAAAAATGATCTAAACAACTATGAACAAAATTTTTACTCAAAGACACCAGGAATATGTTAAATCCATACAAATGACTAAAAAAAAATCAAATCTTTCTTCTTTTTAAAATAGTAGATAGGCATGGTTCACTGCCGAAAAGTGGACAAACAAGAAACAAAAGTGAACAAAAACTGCACATTCTTCTCCATACGAAACTACCGTTTGGAATCTGCAACTAGAATCATTCTCTTAATTATTTAATTTGTGAGTGTAACGTTCAAAAGTTGACTGGACTTGACTTTGACTTGAAACCCAAAACTTTTGGAAAGAAGATTTGGATAAAAAAAGTTTTCTTTTGTCCGTACTTTTGCGAGTGTGGGATATTAGGTAAAATTTCTGTTTGGGTCCTTTGGATAGGAAATAATATGTCATGTTTTGATTGATTGAGGAATGGTTAATGTTATTTTTGGTGAAACGTCTAGAATTATGGTTAACATGAGGTCTTGACAGCTTGTTTGCATTAATCAAAGACTATAATAGATGGTGTTTATTGCTGTTAAATCCGCTCTTTTCTTTAATAATACAGGTCCTGCCTGCGTAGCATGAATACATTGAACACCGAAGAAACTGCCTTTGTCTACAGACGAATCGGCAAAGTGACAGAGTATATAGACAGGAACCTCAATCTGTCAAATTTCTTTCAATAGGTACACCTGCCTGCGTAGCATGAACACTTAATTTCTTTTCTTCCGAGACACGACAAAGACCGTTTCTTCGGTGTTCATGCTACGCAGGCAGTCGTCTAATTGTATTCTCCCTTTTCTTCAGTTTTATATGGTACTTACCAATATAATAAACCAAAGAGATATGAGAAACCCCAATTGAAAAGAGAGGATCCTCCTATCAGACGGGTGTTGTATCTGGTGGGCTACTACTGCCCCACGGCTGTTGTCGGGTTCTTGATGTTCAATTTAGCGGATAACTTTAACATCGCGATGTAGGATGTAAGTCTTTAGTTCCTATGTTGCGAGATAGATGTCGCTACAAGCGTACGACAAACCCACTACCACAGTAAAAATATTAATACAGTAGGACGACGCCTTTGATCTCTGGAAAAATGCCGACAACTTCTACACGCGTAAGACTTGAATAATACCTCCCGCACTACGAACATCGTTTTGTACGCAGTGCAGGAGCGGCTTTCCCGCGTCTCGCCCCGCACGATTGCCCTGTCTAGACGGCTTCGTCGGACGACTGTATGTTTTTAGACTGTGCCACTACGTTACTTACTTGAACAGTCCTTTAGAGCGTATTTCTCTAAGTATTTGCCTCGTGTTGTCTCCGTAGCATTTTCCGAAGCGGAACTTTAGCATGGGACAGTGCCCGGTGTACCTGAAACAAAACACAGTCATGTGAGTATCTAAATATTTTAAAAAGAATAAATATGGGTACCTACAGCACACAGCAGCAAAAGAGTATGTATGGAGTTTTTTGCCCATTCTTCTTCTCCATACGAAACAACTTTTTAAAAGGACACTTAGAATTATTCTAAATTATAAGTAGGTATTATTATTTGACAGTCGTTACTTCTAGTCGTATGCCCTGAAGTCTGACAACCAGTTTTGACTGGCCTGTTGGTCTAGGAGTTAGTGACCCTGACTGATTGCTATGCCGGAGGTCGTGGGTTCGATGCCCACCCAGGACAAATGTTTGTGTGTTGTGCACGATAATTTGTTCTGTGCCTGGGTGTAATTTATCTATAATATGTATGTATTTAGAAATATACGAGTATGTTTACCAGCTGTTTAGTACCCATAACACAAGCAGCGTTGTGTGAAAAGTTGTGGAAAATTCCGAATATTTATTATTTTATTTTATTAACCTAGGGGTATCGTGTTAAGTACAGTCAGCCTCATAAGTCGATATACATTATACATATCCATATTTCCTAAACTCACGAACACCTTAGCTTACACAAATTGCTAAACAAGACTGAACCTTTAAGACGTTAATTAAATCCTGGCACTAGTCTTGTTTAGCAATTTGTGTAAGCTAAGGTGTTCATGAATTTAGGAAATATGGATATGTATATCGACTTATAAGGCTGACTGTACCTAGTTACTGGGTTGTGGAGGTCTGACAGGCAGTCGCTCCATGTAAAACATGGTGCATCCAGTTTAACTAGAAGCAGACCCCAACATAGTTGGGAAAAGACTTATATATAAGTCTTTTCCCAACTATGTTGGGGTCTGGGCAGATTAATTGGAATCATTCTCTTCTTTAATTAACTTGTAAGTCTGACGTGCAAAAGTGTATTTTAATGGTCTTCGTAATTGAATACTTTGACTACTTTAAATAGGTGTGTAAAATGATTTTTTTCCTCACCCTACAGTAGGTAATGGTACCGTACCATACCATCTAAAAAACAAAAGATGTTTACCAGGTACCTACCTATTTCTAAACCACAATGGGTTTTTAATTTTAAATCTCACATAATAATATGGTACTTATACCTATTGTTTGTCACCCCTTTTCCCATTTTGATCTCCAAGTTAACTGTAAGGGGTAAATAAAAAATCAATCTAAAAAAAATCGCAATTTATTTCTGATCACGCATCAATTCGTAAACTCCAATTTTCCATTCCAATAACGAATGGAATTCGATAATGATCGAATTACGGACAATCTTCATACAAGAAGCAATATCCCGACGACAGGTGTAGGACTAGGGGGAAGTCGCAATCGCACCGCGACCAGTCGCAGATGATGCCCATAGACATTGCGACTGGTTCGTCGCACGTTCGCTGCGATGGGGTCGACCGACATTCGCTGTTTACTCGATGCATAGAATCTGGGCATTCGTCGACACCTGTTAAGTGGATATATTTTTATTATTTGTTGTTTTTGCCGTAAAGCTGATTGAAATAAAGTTAATTCTGTAGTAGGTAGGTGCTGTAAAAATTTGCCCGAAAACAATAAAGGAAACCTATTTCATTATTGAGACTATTATCCAAACAAGAATCATAATAGTTATAAACAAAAACCAAAATCAGTTTTCAGACATATTGTCTATTCAACCAAAGCTTGATAATGAATAGACCAACAATTTTAAGCTCTGAGTGAACGGCGGGAACGTGTTTTCGTAAACCTCGTGGGAAAATAACTATATTCTGCAAAATCTCGCGAAAAGTTGTATGAAGTGAACCTTCAAACTCACTTCGCCTACATTTTTGCAGAATAGCGCTGCTGGACGAAAAATTGGGTACAGAGCCCAGCACATCAAGCTACCACAATGTGTCAAATTTCTTTGAGTTTTTAAACTTTATAACAAACAGAATAAGGTTCATGTTCAAATAGGAAAATTATGCTGTTTAGGGTAGCTTGTTGTGCTGGCGCCTAAAGCTACGAGTAGGGTAAGTGGAGTTTATTGAGGCGATATATTAATACATACAACTTGATACAACAAAATAATTGGTGCTACTTACAAGTGCCATTGAACATCAAGCACCCAGATGAACCAACTTTGCCATAGTACGCTGTCTCTATGACATGTAAACAACACATGATGACCAGAATTTTTTGCATTGCGTCCTCACTGCTGACAGTCTTCAAAGAAAATGAACGCAGACCTATTTATTGTTTGATCCACTATCTTCCGCAATTTGAATGGGTGTTTGTAGGCTTGGTATACAATGCCGATGTTATTTTTAGGGTTCCGTGCCTAAAAGGTGCTAAGCTAAAGGGGTTTTTACGAACCCTTCGTCTGTCTCTTATTATTCTTATATGATCTGACCAAGATAATGTTTGGGATTCTTTCGGTGTTTCTTCCCAGAGTAGTCAGATAGTAAAACGCCGACCTCACCTAGCTAAAAAATTACGTGTAAAAGTATTTGTATGGAACCCACTTACAGAAATAAATATTATTTTATCATTTGTGTATGTCAGCGGCCTGAATCTTATGAACTGATTACAGTTAGTACACTGATTTAGATAGGCACCTATTAAGGTGCCTATCTAAATCAGTGGTTCCCAACCAAATCTACTTCCGAATTCGGAAATCACTTCTAGATTAGTATCTAATTACCTACATGGATTCAAATTTTAATTAAACACACTGTCATAGTCTTTGTAACTTAGCTATCAACTTCAATTTTAGTTAGTTTCAGTCGTAATCAATTAGGTACCTACATCCTATTTTTTTGGTATTTGGTTCTAATATTAATCTTGACCCGTTGTCGTCACTATTTTTCTGGGCCCACCCAATATTCGTTCGCGACCCATACCTACTTAGGGTAACGGTGACCTAGATAATAGAATTTTTCACATAGTGTGTATTTAACTGTCGCTAATAATAAAAATAAAAAAACCGGCCAAGAGCGTGTCGGGCCACGCTCAGTGTAGTATTCCGTAGTTTCCCGTCCGTCACAATAAGTGTTCAAAATGCTTGCATATTCGATTATACTACTACAAACTTAGTCCAGAAATTATTTTGTACAACTTTTAGATTTTTTTTGTACAAAAACTGTTTCCATCAAAGTTCAAAATAATTTTCCTAGAAAGTCCTTATAAAGTCTGTTCTACTTTTCAGATTTTTTTCATATTTTCTAAACCTATGGTTCACAAGTTAGAGGGGGGGGGGACACATTGTTTTTTACTTTTGGAGCGATTATTTCCGAAATTATTGACATTATCAAAAAAATATTTTAGTAAACCTAGGGGTTTACTAAAATATTTTTTAAATACCTTTCCAACAATATATTACACGTTAGGGTTGAAATTAAAAAAAATATCACTTCCCACTTTACATATAGGGGGGCTACCCTAATAAAACCTTTTTTTACAATTTTTATTTTACCACTTTGTCGGCGTGATTGATACATATTGGTACCAAATTTCAGCTTTCTAGTGCTAACGGTCACAGAGATTAAGCGAGGACGGACGGACAGACAGACATGGCGAAACTGTAAGGGTTCCTAGTTGACTACAGAACCCTAAAAATGATGGCCTGGTGTTTCTCAAAAGTGATTTTATCGGCGTGGTTTACTCTACATGGTACGGAACCATCAAAGCGTGACTCCGACTCGCACTTGGCCTGTTTTTGCAAACCTATCAAATCTACCCTATTTAGGATGAATTTTTGAAACGGGATAGTAAGTAACCAACAGAAAACGTTCCTAGGATACCATTCATAACTTTTTGAGAAATTCAGAACTGAATTCACAGATTTTGGAAAAAAAATGTAAGTAACAATTCTAAGAACGTAATTAATAAGCTTTATCTAATAATAAAATTGTAAATTAATATCCCATAGTATTAAAAACTATCTGAAATCAGCCTCGTTTTTCTGTTCGTATGTGTTCCAGATCCGGATCTGGCTTCAAGTCCTCATGTCTAACTTTGGGCAAACGGAATGCTTTCTTTCTCCTTCGTCGGTTCCTGATTTTGCGAGGTAACAGCTTGGGGCAGTCAAAGGGATCAACGCAAACTCCATTCTCTTCATCCAGCGCCAGGACGCCGTTGCAATCGCAGCGGGACCAGCCACATGTGTACCCTGTAATGGTTCAGAAGTACAGTTTCTTGCATTCATTCATCATCATCATCATCATTTCAGCCATAAAAAGTTCACTACTGGACATAGGCCTCAACTATAGATCTCCAATAAGGCTGGTTGGAAGCGGCTCGCATCTAGCGCGTTCCTGCGGCCTTAATGAGGTCGTCTGTCCACCTTGTGGGCGGACGTCATACGCTGCGCTTGCCGATACGTGGCCTCCACTCGAGAACCTTTCGACCCCATCGGTCATCAGTCCTCCGTGCGATGTGCCCTGCCCACTGCCACTTCAACCTGCTAATCCGCTGGGCTATGTGGGTAACCTTGGTTCTTCTACGGATCTCCTCAATTCTGATTCGATCTCGCAGAGAGACTCCGAGCATAGCCCTCTCCATAGCTCGTTGGGCTACTTTGAGCTTACTCATAAGGCCCATAGTGAGGGACTACGTTTCAGTGCCTTGCATTCATTAAAACGGGGTATTTATTGTTCACTCACCCGATTTAGAAGACCGGAGTACTTTTCGTAAGGATGTTATAGACTGATTATAAAGGGTTTTTTTACCAACTGAATTCTTTGTTGTTGGAATTTTCTAACTGGAATTTCTCAGTTGGAGCCCGCGGAGTTTGGATTTGGGTCTAGTTGATGGCAATCGGCTCGCTCCCTTTTACATGGGACATTTTTACATAACACTGAAGTGGTAAACAAGTTTGATGCTAAGCAGTTTGTACTATGATGGGTAATTAACCAGTTAGGTACCAGAGGTGTTGCCCACGCGTTGCCGAACCAGTAAAAACTTTTCACTTCTTTTTTGAACCACCCCATGCTGTAGTCCAAACATACTGGTGAAATGTAGCTGTAGTTACTAGTTACTTCAGATAGTTTATTGTCACAGATACATCGAGGAGTGATGTAATGATATTATTAGCAATTTAGTAAATTATAAAGTACCTACCTAAAACGTATATTTCAGGGTAAGTGCAAGTACGTTGAGACATGGACTGTCCATCGCACCGCATGTGATACGGGTGCATGGTACGTGGGCAGTGGTCTACACCTGAAACACCATTAGAGAAGTTGAATAAAACGGTAAGTACTAAAATATACAATGAGTTTTTAATATTAATTCGTAAACGACACGAATTGAGAACCTTTTCGGTTAAAAAGTCGGTTAGGACGTCTGTTAAAAACGTTCATCACATTGGTAAACATGGCTCTTCTATGTATGTCATTTGAACTACGAGCTAAGTGATCAGAAATGTGCAAGAGAAAGAGAAAGTCTTTGTATTTTTTTCGTCGTTTAAAATGTGCTGATTCTCAGCCAAATTTTTTTATTTTGAAACTTCAATTAAATAACGTCAAAAATTACAAAAGAGTTCCCAAAACGCCACCGGGTTTATAGGTCGGATGAGGGTGTTGCTTCCCCCAACTATCACAATTGCAAGGCGGATAGTCCTCGTACGTACCTACCGCACAGTAGAGATAGAATTAGGAAGATTATCTATAGTAAATATTCTGTGGATTAGGGATCATAAAACGTTATTTTTGATGGGACCAAAGATATTACCCTGAGGGACACCGTATCAGTTATGTTCACTATGCCTGTAATATATGTCAATTTGATTGCTCTTCTAGCTCAAACTATCTTTACGCTCGCGGCTTCGCTCGCGTGGATTTAGGACTTAACTACCCCTATCACCCCCTCGTAATTTTGAAAATAAAATAAAATATAAATAACTTTCTAATGGTGAAAGAATTTAAAAAATTGGTCTAGGAGTTGTTAAATTAATTTCTTACGAACAAATTGTTCTTCTTTATAATATAAGTAAGTATATACATGACTACTTACATTGCTTATTGTAGAAGAGACAACGATGCGTGTTGAATGCACCAACTAAACCTACAAAACAAACCATCGAAAGCGGAATAAGAACGGTGACCTCCATTGTTCGGCGAACATAATACCGACAATACGGAAAAATGACAAGTCTCTCACGCCACACTACGTCCACTTTTATCATCACCACCGTTTACATTAAACTACTTGTTTTGGCAATATTACTTAGGTGTTAGGTGTTTCGACGATCGATTGTGATGCAATGGAGTCATGTAACTGTATATTATCTCACGGTTAGATTTGTTTGTTTCTGTTTCTTGTATTCAGATGATTCTGCGGTTGTGTTGTTCTTATTTGGAGTCTTGGTATCATTGTGGTTGGTGTACCGTCAAATCAAAAGGTAATTGAATATCGTCAGCGCTTTCGTGATGTAGTGTATTGGAGGAGAAATGAACCATAGCTCCAAAAGTTTGTTTTTCAATATTATCAGCCTGCTGAAGCTGTTTTTCAACATATCTGCCATTTCTAGGGTTCAAGTCACCTTCCTCTGTAAGAGATTGTGCGCTCTTATTGGTAACAACCACGCAGGTTCAGTGGAGGTTGGTACGTCTTTTTAATTCACGGCGCAAACCGTTTTTTTAGATTTCGATCTTGTAAACTACAACCTCTTTATAGTGGCTCTACTCCTGATATATTGAGTATATCAGTCGGTAGAGGTAGGTAAGTGAAGTAATCTGTCATAGCATTTGAATGGAATGACAGCTCAATTCGTCTTCACTTCACCTACATTTTCACGTTGTGGTTTTTGCAGATAAGCATTGCAGTCGATTTATAAGCTGTAAACATCTCATTCTCTGATTAGGATTTCACACTAGGCATGTTTAATTTCAAATTATATTTTTAAACTCGTACGTCAGGTACATAATATATTGGGCATTGTGGGGATTATTGGACTGACCTGGGTAAGTTCTGACTTTCCGAGTTCGCCCATGCATTAACCAAAATTTTACCTACCTATAGTTTTCTAACCGGTATTTATAATTCTAGCTAAACTAATAATAAAAGCAATCAAGTTGATTGGACCTCTACGAACCAGCCGACAAACTTTAAAAGTGTTTATTAAAACTTACCCAGTACCTACCTAAGTGGAATCAAAGGAAAACAGCTGTTAGCGAATCCTAACAAACGAGCTTCGGTCACGAAACTATGACCCGTTTAGCGTTTTAAAATATAGGTGAGTAGGTGGTATATACCGTATACTTATATACCAAGTAGTCAAGATATCAAAATGTGCCTGGTACGGAGGCGTGCGGCGTGCGGCCTTCCTACGTCGAACAGACACTGATAAAACCGTAACTGGTACATTAAAGCTTTTTGTAACCTGATATCGTGATAATTTTGCTATTGTCTTTAATTACTGTTTGATTGCATCATGATTAAGGGAGGGCTATGATTATCAGTCAGCTAGCTCCTTTGTTGATGAAATTTGTGCCATATACCTACATACAAAGAGATTTAGTACCTATACTTAAAGAGGTCATGCGAGGAAATGTCTCATTAACGCCATCTAGAATAATATAGCAATATTGGAGCGGCAGCGGAGCGTACTAAACAAAACTCATAGACTTGTGTCCACTGGGACAGAATTAAGTATCGGATGGAAATTTTGTTCGTGATGTCCTGTCCATAGTACTCGTAAGTATTGAATGTCTTTGCCTACATGTATCTATCCACATAATTATGTACTTATCTACTAAAATGCTTAATCTATCTTAGCATAGTATGTTATTTTTTATTTATTTTTTTATTTTACTTTTTTTATTCTAGGTACATCGTATTCACATATAATGTATTTTTTATTGTATACAAATATTGTAAAAACTATTTTAAAAGAGTAAGTATGGAGTTTCTTGGCCATTCTTCTCCATACGAAACTACCTTTTGGAAGGGGCAACTAGAATCATTATATTTTATTTAACTTGTAAGTTTAACGTTCAAAAGTGCCTTTTAAATGGCCTAATTGAAATAAATGATTTGACTTTGACGTTGACTTTACATACAAATTATTAATTCGACAGGTACTTTTATACCATGAGTGGTTACATGGCCTCCGTGTTGCTTATTTAGATTAGAGTTTAGGAGATTCTAGCGGATTATTTTCTTGTATAACATGGATAAGTGTGTCTTCTGATTAATTCAATAGTTGTTGATTTCAAGAGACATAGTTAAGACTTGTTTTATGGCTCAATACAGGAAAATATACCTACAGTTGTTGATAGGTAAATACTACGGCAATGAATACTAAGTATCTACTAATTATCCTGGTGAAGAAATAGGTAAATTAATGAATAAATAAATATTCCACAACATTCACACAATGCCATCTAGTCCCAAGTTAAGCAGAGCCCATGTGTTATGGGTATGTAGTGTATGTACCTACAGTCAGCCTCATAAGTCGATAAACATTATCCATATTTCCTAAACTCATGAACACCTTAGCTTACACAATTTGCTAAACAAGACTAGTGCCAGGATTTAATTAACGTCTTAAAGGTTCAAAATTCACTTGTCTTGTTTAGCCATTTTGTGTAAGCTAAGGTGTTCATGAGTTTAGGAAATATGGATATGTATATCGACTTATGAGGCTGACTGTACTAAACAACTGATAAACATACTTACTTATATATTTCTAAATACATGTAACATATTATTTATTGAGAAATTACACCCAGACACAGAACAAATGATCGTGCTCATCACACAAACATTTGTCCTGGATGGGCCAATAACTACTGGACCAACAGGCCAGTCAAAGGCCCGGTGGGTTTTAAGTTTTACGGTCTATTGTTAGAAAGTATTTATAATTATATTCTTTTCCGTAATTAAGACTGTGCGCACCGTTCGCTACATAAAACTCAAAGAATTTTTGTTAGAAGTATGAGTTTTCCAATCGCGTGATTTGAAATGGAAGTTTCAAATGAACTTATTACGGTTTAATCTTCATAACTCACATCAATCGAAGGTTATAATCGTGGATAATCGATTTACTGATTCGATTTATTGTTTCAAGGTTGAATCGATTCACTAATTTGACGTCAGCACCTATTCGAAATAGGACCATGAAGCACCTATTCATAATTTGAATTTATAAAGTTTTTGTTTTAATTTAAGTAGGTTGAATAGGTTTTGACATGCATGATTTGTTGTCAGCCGGTCTGTGGCGAGGCAGGGGTTCGTTGGGTCAGACCTAGGTCAGGTGACCCTGACCCAAATTCCACCCTATGGTGATATGAAAGCATTGGCTTTGTGCTACTGTTATTACACGTGTTCACGCCTTACCTTGATTTACCACTTTAATGATTAAAGAATGGGGTGGGCCGCGTTGATGCTCAATCGATCAAAGAAAGCTTATTTTTGTGACTGGCCTGTTGGTCCAGTAGTTAGTGGCCTTGACTGCTATGCCTGAGTTCGTGGGTTCGATTCCCACCCAGGATTAAGTTTTGTATGATGAGCACGACCATTTGTTCTGTGTCTGGGTGTAATTTATCTATAATATGTAGGTATGTATTTCGAAATATATAGTATTTTTCTGATCCATCTTAGAAAAAATATTAGGGGAAGATGGGCCAGGCAACGTAGCTCACTGACTGCACATAAGTAGATACATAGGTAATTTAAGGTACTTGCATGGTTTACCTCGAGCTGGCCTAACGTAGTAGGTACGGGAGTCTCAAATAGACGTGCACTGATTTGTTCTAATTAAATGTCTGTTGTGTGTCTTTCAATTCAGAACTTTAAGACTACGGCAATAGAATCGATCGTAACGTTGGTTTGCGTTGCACCTGCACCTTTATCATTACCTCCCTGTTTAAAAATCCATGCCTTGTTCGTTGAAGTAAAGTGCTCATAAATAACTATTATGTAGGCACTGTCAGCATTCGAACCTTCTTGGATATTTACAATATTATTTTTAGTAAGTATCAATAAACAAAATCAGAAAAAAAAATTAAATTAAAAATTTAAAAAACCCCCACCGCAAAAAAAGTAAAACTTTTAAAAAGTTAAAAATAACACTTTAGCCATGAAATTTTACTTCACGTCGGGGTACCGCTTAAGTAAGGAATGTTCCTAGTACTTGTAGGTATGTAGGTACTTATTTTAATGGTACCCCGACGTTACGTAAAATTTCATGGCTAAAGTGTTATTTTTAACTTTTTAAAAGTTTTACTTTTTTTGCGGTGGGGGTTTTTTAAATTTTTAATTTAATTTTTATTTTATAATTTTTAAACGCATTAATTTTGTTTTATAGAGTTTACAGTTATGAGAATTTTTCGGTGCATTGTATGAAGAGTCAAATGCTGGTTAAAACGAATCCAAACACGACATATCTGCTATAATTTTGTCAAGAGTCTACCTACTGGTGTGGTGTGCTGGATAACCTGCTGCAGCATCAGCTCATCCTGTTGCCATCAGTGCATTGTGTTTAGAATCAAATGCTGGTTGAAATGAACCCAAACACGACGTATCTGCTATTATTTTGTCAAGAGTCTACCTACTGGTGTGCTGGATAGCCTGGCTGCAGCATCAGCTCATCCTGTTGCCATCAGGGCATTGTGTGCAGAATCAAATGCTGGTTAAAATGAATCCAAACACGACATGTCTGCTATTATTTTGTCAAGAGTCTACCTGCTGGTGTGCTGGATAGCCTGGCTGGAGCATCAGCTCACCCAGTTGCCATCAGTGCATTGTGTGCAGAATCAAATGCAGGTTAAAATGAATCCAAACACGACATATCTGCTGTTATTTTTCCAAGAGTGTATTAGTCTGCTAGATATCCTGGCTGCATCAGACCAAATACACCATAAATTTGCTTGTTAATATTACACACATGGGTGTTTGAAATTTGAAGACACTCATATGTATGTAAGTAAAGTTAATACCCATAGACGTCTAAAATAGCAACGGTAGCTATCACAAAAGAGCTGATAACCTTGAAACGGCTGCACCGATTTTGATGAACTATGTCTAAGAACCATCGCAAGAAACCCTGCTTTCAAATAAAAAAAACCGCATCTAAATCGGTTCACCCGTTTGGGCGCTACGGTGCCACAGACAGACAGACAGACAGACAGACAGACAGACAGACAGACAGACAGACACACACACATAGCGGTGAAACTTATAACACCCCTCTTTTTGCGTCGGGGGTTAAAAAGAGTTGATATCAGCAAAAATCTGTATTTCGCGATTTCAGAGTAAAAGTTGTCCGTAAGTATTGATGAATACTAAAAACTATTTTGGCTTTTCGGTTTAAAGACATTTAGGTACCTATTTCTCAAAGAACAAATTTAAGTTAACTTACAGGGAAACGTTGAACCAGATTAACAGTAGGACAATTAAATAGCACAGTCTACAAACCTACAGTCGTCCGACGAAGCCGTCTAGACAGGGCAATCGTGCGGGGTGTGAGGGGCGAGACGCGGAAAAGCCGCTCCCGAACTGCGAACAAAACGAAGTTCGTAGTTCGGGAGGTATTATTCAGGGCTAACGCGTGTAGACGTTGTCGGCATTTTTTCAAAGATCAAAGGCGTCGTCCTTCTGTAATAATATTCATACTGTGACAATGACAATAGTTTACTTAGGTAGGTATATCCCAAGAACAGCAAATATTACTTAAAGTCCAAATAAATTTCATACTAACCAGTTCCCGCTAAACTTATGTGTCTATCAGTGGCAAAGTGTCCATATAACTCTAATCCTATCTGCTTCCATTTGGAGGTTCGGAAGAGCAACTAAACGGCTTTTGAATAATGGCAGCCTGAGTCTAGTATTGCCAACTATCTAACTGTTTACACCATAGAAATCTAAATAATAGTATCTATGGTTTACACCAAAGGTATACGGAATGGTAAATAGACCGATGAGTTTAAATGAGTTAACAAATAGTGATACGAATAAGTACCTACTAAGTTTTTTTTGTTGCCTTCCCTCTTGAGAAAAATTGCCCCCTCGCCACTGGTGTCTAATATGTTATTTTCTTCTTAGGACTGTTTTAAATGTTGGTACTTATCCTACTTGTACATCCTTTGACTTTGTACCTAAATGTACTACTCACTAAAAATATTGTACAAAGCTGTAGTTACGGATTTGAACTCTCGTATTCCCGCGGTGAGCCCTACGTGCCTAGACTAGATTTAGCCAATCTAATATGATTGATATGGAAACTAAATCTATGTAAGTATATTCTACGAAAATGTTCTTATAAGTAGTTTTACCTAGATATATTTGCGGTTAGATCTTGATTTAGTGTAGCTAAAGACATTTTGAACAGATGACTTAGCAGTAGGTAACCAGGTGCTCTATAGTTTCTGCCTACCCTCATTAGCAGGTGTGAGTTAAGGAAACAGCTGTTCATTAAATTTATATTTATATAAGGAACAACAAGTAAGAAAGTCAAAGTCAAGTCAATTTCTTAGTGATGAGTAAAATTACAATAACCGCTTTTCGAGTATTTTCTACGTAAATACATAGGTAATATTCTTACCAAAAATAATGTTGTAGGTAGTTTAACAACAGCTCATTTGCTTTTCCATATTTAATAACACCACACTTCTAACAAGAAAATTCAACACTGCAAACTTAATTAACCCCTATTTGCTATGAACATAAGATTGATAATTGTATCGTGTCAATTTGTGCCACATTCACAGAGGAATCGTGTTAAAACAATCCGTGCGAATCAACTTGGCGAACAAAGAGTTTTTACTATCATCGAAAACTATCGAACAAGTAGATATTGTTTGAGATTTTTATCTTTTGATACCGTTTTCGCTTGTTTGAAATCACTTTCTCTAAGGAAGTTGATGGTAAGATTATTGAGAATACTAAACAGTGTTCGCTAAAGCTAAAGCTAAAACCGCCGAATATCTCGATACACACACAGCCAGTCGATTCAGTAAAAGTCATCGTGTAAAAACTTGAGTGAAGTGAACTGTCAATTCCTAGCATTAGTAGGTATGGAATTACAGCTCAATTTCGCCATCACTTCACCTAGTTTTTTACGCGGTGTTTTTTTTTGCAGAATCGCACTGCTGTTGTCGAATTTCGGCCATTTTATTTACACTCACTCTATCTTACAAACACAACTTCTCTGTGCGCGCAATACTTCTAAAATCTGATTCGATGTTTTCCCTTCGCGTATAATATATTGATAGAGATTCTAGAGTAAAGTTGAAATTCGGTCAATTATAGCATTTTGCACTGCTTATGGAGAAGCTCTCTAAACTAAACTCTAAACTCTCCATATAAACTTAAAGTCTTGAAGTTTACCAAATCTCACACTCCTAAATGTGCGCAATTTTCTTTAAAAGTAATCGGAAGTTCTCGCTTTACGAATTAATATGCATTAGTTGTCGCCAAGTGGTTGACATTCGGCCAATATAGTACCTACCTACTCCTCCTCAATAAACTTTATCCGTGCCAAATCTTACTAACTTTGATCAAAAAACTATTACTAAAATAAGTAGAACATCGTCATTGCAAAATCTCATCAATCTTATAGCTTAGGTAGTAGGTACTAGTTTTCCACTAAGTATAGATTTCCACAACGATACGTTATGTGGCGCTTGCACTAACGGCTACCCGCACCCAGTCATGAGGCTATCAGCAGTATCGGATGGATAATATCTTTTGAAACAAGACAATACGTCACGCAAATATATACCAAAGGGGAAAGAGATGTACCTAGGTATAGAACGCCCACAGTTCGCGAGTTACGTTTAGTCCCATGCAGGGACATTCACTACTAACTATCAAAGAAATGTAGTATTGAATGACTTTACTTAGGTACCATAGACGGAAAATGACGAACAAAATTTTGATCCGATATTTGTGTCCGCTAGTCAATTAGTCTAGTTTGGTACGCTCTGCTGCGGCTCCAATATTTCTATATTATGCTAGATGGCATTATTAAGACATGGTCACAGTTTCGCGAATATATAATTGTGTCTTCTCTATTGAATCTTAAGTCTCTTTGATTTTAACTCATTAGTCGGATCTTGGTTGGATTTGCGACTGTCTTTATTTTTGACAAAACTGATTAGTACGTAAGAGATGTAGGTTACTATTGCAACAATTGCGAAATTTACTTAATCATCACCATCAACCGGGGACAAATACAGGCTCCGGGTTGGAACTATTACATTCTTGATAGAAGAACCCAATAACTTTGTTAAAACTTATTCCCTGCAGTGGCTTTGTGAAGCATATAATATTCCCTGCAGATCCCTTTCTAGAAATAGAACTTAGACTACTTAGGTTCTATTCCTAGTAAGGGTTTGAAGTTTGGCAAATATTTGCGAATACCTACATATGGTACGGTAGACCCCACGTCAGTGGAAACAAAACCAGTATAAGCTGGGCTCGCAATATAATGCAGCTCCGTACCTACTACGCTAGGCTAACTAAAGGAAAAAGTCAGAGATAATCCTCTGGGCACTAACATGTGGCCTACTGTACCAACTTCAGTTAGTGCTTCAGGGAAAACAAAAATGAATGGGCAATTAATGAACGGTACACATTTTTCTTGTTATACTTTATTTACAGTACATGATTCTGGACGTTGCGTCTGGTGCGATCTTTTCGTTGTATTTTTGTGTTTTTTTATTTCAAACTGAAATATGAAATAATGAGAAAATCCTGATTTCTATATTTATCTCAATGTCATTTTGCATACCTAAATAAGTCAAATTGGTACAAAACGTATCTACCTACCTAAATCATTTTCTTACTTAATTATAAAAATGTTATTGAGTTTAATAGAAATTAGGTTATTTTACGGTTTGAATTTAAAAAAATAGAAAAATACGAAGAAAAAAGGAAAAAGTAACGATAATTTTTAGCGCTAGGAGGGTTCTGAATCGTGTAAGTACCTACTGAACTTATGGTACGCATCCATTTTCCCTGTATAAGTAATATTTGTGTTGGTAACAGAATATTTCCACCGCAGAAATTCACAAAGACAACGTAATACCTACCACATACGAAAATTAAGTGGAAACGAGGCAAAAGTCGATAGCACTATCGTATTTTCCCATCGGACATTTCCATTTTCCGCTTACTAAGCAGCGATACCGGAAATGAGCTAAGCGAAGCTGAGCGAGAGCGAGCCTATTAACTTAAATGCCTTGTTTTTGTTGTCTGTAATAATTTAAGTAGATAAGTTTATTCGGTCGTCAATCATAGCCAGTAAAATTAATCTTTGATACTTCGAAAATGTTTGAAGGAGCCTGTGGCATAGGTACCTACCAGCCGCACAAGAAACGAAGGTTAAGCTACGTTAGCCGAGGTTAGTTCGTGGATGGGTGACCATTAAATACATCAAGACCTCTCCGTGCTTCGGAAAGCACGTTAAGCCGTTGGTCTTGGCTGTCATTGACGGTTGTTATGACTATGTAGTCAGAAGCTCTAAAGTCTGATCATCAGTTTCAACAAGACGTAGGTAAACGTGATATCCAGTAACTGGGTTGTGGAGGTCAGACAGACAGCCGCTTTTTGTTAAATAATGGTATGCAGCTGCAGGAAAAGCCTCGCCAGACGATGACTTTGAAGTTGTTTGAAGTCCCTCTGTTCTCACAAATGATTAAAGCGTAAAGTAAAGTCCTCGTAAACGTCACCTCATGATTAAAGTGATTTATTATTGTTCTAGATTCTTAAGCAATTTTCTGGAGTTGAATTTCCAATGTCTTGCTAACTATGTTAATTGTTTAGGTATGCTCAGAGTCGGCCTTAGGAATGTTGGCGCCCTGAGCAAACTATTTTTCGCAGCCTTTTTTCTTTTGTATTTGTTATAAGGGTTGACAGCAGATTGTTGTTAGACCGTACTAAGGGTCACAAGACTAAGGTGCTGCGCAAACGTGTCTTCTTCTACCTTAGTCTCTAAAAGGGTCTTAGTCTCTAAAAGGGTCTTAGTCTCTGAAAGGGTCTCCTTTTCGTTACAGACCCGGCACACAATCACCAAAATATGTTCATCATCTTTCAGGATCATCAAATGTGTACTATTTATTTTTTGGGGGTTGGTAAATCCTCATGGATGTCCTCCGCCCCGGGGAGGGGTCTGTCAGACTCTTACTGACTAAAAACCACCCCGTGTTCCGTCTCACACATGCGCCGTGGGTCACGGGAACAGAAAATAGTTCCGCGACCCCCGACTGGTGCTGGCCCCGCGGGTCTCACCAAGTCAGCGAGGGGAATGAGCTTCACATGCCGCCATGCCGTCGAAAAATATCTCTCCGGAATGCAGAAAAATATCGCGAGGAAACCCGCACTATTTTTTCCTTCACTGTTTTTTAAGTAAGTGTTAATTATACAATACGCAAATGAATCCGAAAATTCAGAGGATGCCTATCTTGGGTGCTAAACTTCTAACTAGAGACCTATGACTCTACAACAAGGCACTAAAGCGCGACATTCACAAATGTAGCTATAGTTTATTATGGACTATATCAGTACCAGCATGTAAGCGTGAAAACAATCAAATTATAAATTCAATTAATATGTAAAACAAATGAATCCCTTACGTCATCACGTGTTAATTAGCAGTATTAGAACAGTAACCTTCCTAAAAAATAGGTTTAACTAGATTAGATAGTGGTTTACTCAAATCCGGTAAGTAGTTTTGGAGATTAGCCAGCTATTCCACCAGAACGTGGCGTAGGTACAGATAGACAAAGTGCTTTTAACATAGTAAATACTAGACGAGGAGGTGGGTACTTTGTACGTTTATAGAAATTCGGTTAAAAACTTAAAACACAACACAGAGGCGGCTCTAATGCCATTAATCAGACACCAGTCTGGGCTCCTACTAAGATATTCCTATAAACTTCCAAATCCAGAACTAGTTCTGGTATTCCACAATTTTCCTTTTATTTCAAGAAACGTACAACTTAGGTACTCCACCGCAGTGGCGGACTGAAGCCTGTCGGGGCGCCCACCGCCGCAGCCTTTGCGGCAAGACTAAATGGAGCCCCGGGTCCTGCAGCCTTCTAAGTTTAACGTTAAGTTTCCATTTAGTGGACACTAAATAATTTATATTGTCTATTCATACCTTCCAAAAAGGAGATATTATGACGTCTCATACAAAAAAGCAAGAATTTAGAATGCAATAGCGACTGAAGAGCGCTCCTTTGTGTAGACTTATGCAGAAAAATATTGGAAGACCTAAGCAAGAAGAAATATAAACACCACTTAAGTACTCGGTAGGCCATTGTATGGGGCCGGGGCCCCTCAGGCTAGGGCATCGCGGACGGGCTGCTCCTGCCCCCGTCGTCGGTGTTACGTCCTTATGTAAATTCCCAACTTTTCAACTTCGTCAACTCGTGGAAGAAATCGTTTAGATTACCATCTAAACTTTTCGTGTTCTCTGCTCGGTTAAGTATGAAGTGCCGACAATATATCAACGACAAGGTCATGAATATTCACGTGTTAAATACTGCACCAGAGTGTTTAAATTAAAGCTTCAAGATAACGTTTTCACGGTACCTACCTATGTCTTGTACCGGCTTAATTCAAAGTACAACCACCCTTAGAGGATTGTTTAAGACTTCTGTAGAAAAAGTTGGGAGATTGTTATTTTTTTTTGAAGGAATGTAAGTAGGTACCGGGTAAAACGGGGTGGATAGAAACTCAAGGGTGAATAGAAACAAAACTTTGAGGAGGATATTCACGTAAGTTAAAAGTAGTTTGTTACATACGAGGGCTGTAATGCTTTTCAACAATTGAGAAAAATAGTTTTGGCACCTTGTTAGTATCAAACAATTTTAAACTTGCGTAAAAATTCTCCTCAAAGTTTTGTTTCTATTCACCCTCGAGTTTCTATCCACCCCGTTTTACGGTACCCTGTTTTAGAAAACTTGTTGAATTTGTGCAAGACAAACTAGCAGATCAAAAGTGGTCATGATGCAATGATGAAATGAAATGATGAAATGCTCAAGGTAAGTACAAGAATGTCAGAAAGGGAGATTTATTTGAATGTACCCACCCTGTTTTAGAAAACTTGTTCAATTTGTGCAAGACAAACTAGCAGATCAAAAGTCGTCATGATGCAATGATGAAATGAAACGATGAAATACCTACTCAAGGTACAAGGCTCTCAGAAAGGGAGATTTATTTGACATGCACATGAAACATAAAATGTATTGCCATCAAACGGGCAAAAAACTAGCCCGATGTCTAGATTCGAGCCCGTTTGATGGCAATGGGTTCGCCCCTTACTTGCAAAATGTGGCTGTACTACTTACAACTACACCTCCTTCAAACCCTGCAGGGATTAGGTAGGTACAGGCTTAAGAGTGATGTTACATTATGTTTGTGTTTAGTTATTAAGTTACTTAAATGTTTAATTTAACCGTCCCAGTACTAGAAGCAATCAGCTTCTACAGTAATTGATTATATACCAAGTTCATACAGTATTCCCCGTCAAATAAAACACGTCAGATCGCTGAAGTGGAATTTGAATTACCATGTTTAAGTCAGCTCAGCTCATCAGTATGTCGCATTGGTAAACACCGTGACGGCAATTTATACGAGTGTTGTATCTACTTTCCCCGTTGAGAAAACATTTCCTGATCAATAAAATGAGTTTAATTCTAGCGATTCTCTGATAGGATGAGCAGTGTTCGTGACTTAAAAGATTTTTGAATATTAATGTTTGAGTCCTCAGATACCAGGTTCCTTCCAAACATTTCAAATTGTTGCACTGATATAATTTTCTAATTTCGGTCCGTCAGTCAGTGACTGTCGAGTATATTCCTAGGGTTAAGGTCAAGAGGATGCCCACGGGGCCACCGGCATCCTTCCCCTACGCACTATAAGTATACTCTGAATGCCAATTTACTTTTGAAGACTGATCGCCACACAACAAGCACAATAGAAAATGATTGTTCTTATGTCATAGGATAAACATAAGTGTGATGATTGCGGTTATGACCAGTATGTTTCAACTGCAAATATAATTGGGATGCCCTAGTTCTGTAAAATACTACTAGTGGTATAAATTGTGCAGATGCATTCATTGACTGCCCTATGTCGGACGGACGTCTTGGATTCGATTCCCACACAAGACAAATGTTTGTGTGATGAGCATGATCATTTGTTCTGTGTCTGGCTGGGTGTTATCCTACTAATATTATCATAGATATCCGTGAACATTATTCAAATGCGAAATTTTTATTTTATTTTAAAGAAGGCTTACAGACTAACCATCCAATGAAATTAAGAATATAAAAACCCGCCAAGAGCGTGTCGGGCCCCGCTCAGTGTAGGGTTCCGTATGTAAACGAAGTTAAAAAAAATGCTTGCATATACTATTATACCTACTACAAACTTAGAAATTATTTTGTACAACTTTTTGTCTATTTTGTACAAAAACTGTTTCCATCCAAGTTCAAAATAATTTTCCTAGAAAGTCCTTATAAAGTTCTACTTTACAGATTTTTTCCATATTTTCTAAACTTCAAAAGTTAGAGGGCCTCCCCCCCTCTAACTTTTGAAGTTTAGAAAATATCTAGCTTTCTAGTGCTAACGGTGGACGGACGGACGGACGGACAGACAGACATGGCGGAACTATTAGGGTTCCTAGTTGACTACGGAACCCTAAAAAAAGGTATAAAGGGTACCTATGTGTTGTTACTCTTTCACGCCAAAACTACTGAATTAATTTTGATAAAACTATAAAATAATATAGCTATAGCTATAGCTTATAGGAAAAATAACACTAAGGCTATAAGACATAAAAAAATATAATAAATTGTAAAAAATATAATGATAAGTGTAAAGTAAGTAGGAAAAAAATCTGCCATCTGCGAGCTATTGTGTTGAGCAGACAAAGTCGCGGGCACCAGCCAGTTTATCTATAATTATGTATGTCTTGTAGAAATATAAAGGTATGTTTACGACTAGTCTAGTATACCTACTCATAGCACAAGCTTAGTTTGGGACTAGATGGTGTTGTGTGAAAGTTGTGTAATATTTTTTTAATTATTATTTACTGGATTGTGGAGTTCAGATATGCAGTCGCTCCATGTCGACTATCGGGAGGACACGGCGCGGCATACGCTGGCAGAGTGTGCCGCTTGGGAGGAGCCGCGCCGTGCCCTCGTCTCTGGAGTAGGCAGTGACTTGTCGCTGCCGGCCGTGGTCGAGAAGATGGTCAGTCGGCAGCGTCGAGTCCTGGGACGCGGTGGTGTCCTTCTGCGAAACGGTCGTCTCGCAGAAGGAGGCTGCGGAAAGGCAGAGGGAGATTACCTCCACTCACCCTGCCCGCAGCAGGCGCACCAGGTGCAGGCGGAGGGCGGACAACGCCCTCTTCCAGCCCCCCTGTATGGGTCCAGGGGTGACGGACGCGGGGATGTCCGCCGCCCCCCACGTACATGGACCCGAGGTGGCGGCGCGTCGTGTTCACGCGCGCTCCTCTTAGACGTCGCGAGGGGAGTCTAACACCTCACTCCCCTCGCTGACTTGGCGAGGCCCTCGGGGCCGGCACCAGTCGGGGGTCGGAAGTATCTTCTGTTCCCGTGACACCCGGCGCAGGTGTGAGAAGGAACACGGGGTGGTTTTTAGTCAGTAAGAGCCTGACAGACCCCTCCGCCTTCCCCGGGGCGGGGGACATCCATGAGGATTTTCCACACCTAAAAAAAAGGCAGTTGCTCCATGTCAAATACACCAGTTAGACTGGAGGCCGACCTTCAGCACAAGTATGTTAAAAACGCCTAAGTAGACGATGATGGATGCATTAAACATAATACAGATTTGAGATGCAAATTAAGCCCTTGGTCAGTTAGTCTAACTCAGTCTTAATCTTAACGTCACGAAACTGTAATTTATCTTGCAATTAACACCCACTTCGTTCTACACAGTTATTCGAACGCATTAGCACTCGTTATGAAGATATAGCGTGACTACAAATAGATGTCTCCTTTAGGTATTAAGAAAATACACCTGCCCCAGTGCCTGCCATTGTTTAGTCACAGAGAATAGTAAAATATTACGTTTTTATTAGCTCTGTTTAGCTCTGCTATGTAGGAATGTACTTAGGTATTACTTCTATTTTCATTATGCTTTTATTGTGGAAGATTGATACCATTTTTTTTAAACCGACTTACAAAAAGGAGGAAGTTTTCAATTCGGATGTAGGTATTTTTATTTTTTATGTGTGTTAGGTACCTCATAACTCCGTGTTTTATGGATGACTTCCCGTGTGATCCTATTTAAATTTCTTCGAAATCGTTTTATTAACTTGGTTAAAGGAACTGCAAAATATATATTTTTGTCTATTGTCAAATCGGTCGGTTTCCAGTCTTACCAGAAACAGCTGAATACCAGTGTTTTATATGGAGCTACTACCTATTTCACTTCCAAGTTCCACATTCGAGTGACTGGGCAACACGATACCCCTTGGTTAGACTGGTTGTCAGACTTTCGGGGTTCTAACTACCCGAAACGACTGTCAAAGATTTAGGAATGACAGCCGGGAGTAACTGGTGACTGGTGAGTCTTGTCTCAAATGGCAAAACTAAATTAATCTGCAAATACCAAGTTGCGGTCCGAAGCTACTTCAAAAATATGTTTGTACCCTTGGTAGGTAGTTTAGTTTGTAGGTACGCATTACAATAACCATTTATGTAGTCTATTACACACCTGGGTGCTACTGTCTGCCTTTGAGGGACCAAAATCTTCCTTTTTCGCCGCTAAATCTGCAGACCTTAGACAGACTTTATTATCATAAGTTCTCTACAAAACTGACAAAAGAAATTTATTATTTACTCAATCATAATTTACCTGCTATATGTATAGCAACGCCTTCAGGGCGCTGTGGGGCAACCTTACTGTAGTGCGTCGGGATGTTTGCGGATGCGCACACTGACGATTATTTTGCAATCATGCTCAAAAAAGTGGCATCAGTGATACGCAGAGTGAGGGGAAGTAGCAATAGCGTTCTGAAGGTATTTTCAGAAAGATTGGAAGGGCCTACGATGGAAAGGTTTATCAAGCTGCATGTTAGACATGGGACTTGAAAAATCTTCCTCGAGTTGGGGGCTGTTTATGTTGATGTGTATTTGTGTTCTCATATGTATCTAGGTGTTACTACTAACATAGTTATTAATTTATTTTTGTACTGAATACTAACACGCTATGGGCCGTCGACGCCTGAAAATAAATATTTTAATTTCAATTTATGCTATAGGTAATACACCTTTCATTAAACATTTTGTCGTCTACATAATAATAAAACGATTGACGTATTTTCTGGCTTCCCGATCATATGATACCAGATTATGAAGAAGACCTTGAAGTTTCGAAAGTCACCCTCACGGAATACATACCTACCTCGTCATGATACCTATTATATTTTCATGACAAAACGCGAATCCTAACGATGAGCATGCGACCTTTAAATTCCGACCGCAATCCGGTAAAAGGGCCCTCTCTATATCTTCGTGATCTACATTTCCGTAAACAACTTGAATATTACTAATATGTACCTACCTAGTTTGTTTAGGTTATAACATACCTATCGTATCAGGAATCATTACTTATAATTTGTCTGATGTTGATTTGCAAAAATGCTAACTAACGCCAGATGTAGGTATGGTGGGCACTATAGCATCACCAATCACCATCACGTAACTCAGAGTGACTTGGATCTTTATCTCTATGTTAATGCTTTTATCCCCAAAGGTTCATTTGAAACTCAGCGTCAGGCAGCATCTCAGCATCTGTCTGGCATTATCGCTGAAAAGAACCTTTTGGCGCAGCCGTGAGACATGCCATTTTTGTCTCCTTTTTTTATGTGTTATTGTGTTTTTGCTGTGCGTGTATCCAGCTGTTGCCAATAAATGTTTTTTCTTTCTTTCTTTCTTTCCTTCTTTTTTTCTTTCATTATTTTATTTTTTTCTTCAACTATCAACTCTGCCTGTCGCAGTCCACTGCTGTACATATTTATTTATTTATTTAAGGCCTCTTTCACAACATCCTATGTCCTGCGCTTTCTGCAGTCAGTCTGACCTATACCTACCTTCAGATCGTCGGTCCATATAGGTAGCTGGGAGGCGTCAGACTACGCCATTGATACGCGGTCAAACATAATTATGATCGTGCTCATCACATAAACGTTTGTCTTAGGTGGGAATCTACGACCTCCGGCATAACAGTCAGGGCGATCGTAGGTAAAACTTAGTCCGACTCGCGATTGATGAATTTTTGAGAGACCGTGGGCCGTGGCCTTTTTGAGGTCTGGATCAGCGTCTGGCTAAAACATCTAAAAGTCAGTGTTACCATCGCCGTGCACCCCACTGTATGTTCAAGTTCGCAAACTATTAGTTAGTTATTTCTCTTTTATATTTTAGCGAAGAAGTAAAGTATTCCATAGATTTTTTATTAATAGGCATTCTAGGCACGCAACAGACTTTAATGTCGGAGGAAAAATTACTGTTTAGTTTACTTTGTTCGTAAATAATAAATTATGTAACTAAGCTAGTAAATTAATCATGCAAAACTGACGACGTGGGAGGCGGACACAGAAATTCATTCAACAAAACAACAAAAGCCAAATATTTCCGAAACTGTTTTTGGTCTATCTGTGATGAGTGTGATGACTGACGAGACGTGACAGTTCCGGGACATGTTAACTTGTATCTTCAACCAATTTATTACCTGAATTATTATTATGTTGTAGGTACGAATGGTTTTTCTGAGGGGATTGTACTAGTAGCTTAATAATAACAGTCCCTACGGGTCTATCGCAACCACAGTATAAATATTAATACAGTAGGACGACGCCTTTGATCTCTGGAAAAATACCGACAACTTCTACACGCGTTAGACTTGAATAATACCTCCCGCACTATGAACATCGTTATGTTCGCAGTGCGGGAGTCGCTTTCCCGCATCTCGCCCCTCACACCCCGCACGATTGCCATGTCTAGACAGCTTCTTCGGACGACTGTACGTTTTTAGACTGTGGTTAAACTATACTTGCCGAGGTTGGTCCGTATACAAGGGGTATCGTCTTGCCCAGTATTCAGCTGCATCTGGCTAGACTGGAAGCGAATCCTCATTGACGTTAAGTAGTTCTACCTACATAATATTATTTGTTACCAATAATTGGTGTCGAAATTATTCACTTTAATTACCTAATTTAAAAGTCAATAAGGGGCTTGAAGCCCCTAGAGCATCCGAGTTTTTCCGTAACATAAAGACTCAAGGCCCGGGGGCTATTAAAAAAACAATGGCCGCGACTCACCTGAGGGCTGAGAGTCAGACGGGCCTTTTCGGTCAAGGCCGGTTCAGTCAGATCAGAGTCACAGTCGGACACTCTGATCTGACTGAACTTGACATTAATTTAACTTTTTTTAATTTATCCAGATGCAAAATAAAATGTTCAGTACGTGTTTATTTGGTTTTTACTTTGGTTAGGCTAAAACCTACCCTCAGCGGGGTCAAGCCTCCCTCATACCAACTATTCTGGATCCTCGCCTTTAACGCCTTTTTCCCCGTGTATGAGTTTGAGACTTCCATGAAAAGTGCCAGCCATCTTAACCTTTACGTCATATTTTTATCTTGCTTTTCTCGGAACCGTCGGAAATATCGGCTCAGGTATGAAGAATTGAAGACCTTAGAAAAGACCTTAGTTTAGGCCCATCTAATGAGGGCGAACCTATTGCCATCAATCGGGCACAGATCCAGACTCCAGATTGCTACTGAGAAATTCCAGATGGAAAAACTCAATTACACTCTGCCCGACTCGGGGATCGAATCCGGGAACATATTATAATAAATATAAAGCAAAGTCAACTACTCAGACTAAAAAACTCTGACAGCAGGTTAACCTAGTCACAAACTACCTTCACAAACAAAAAGATGAAGATGACTGCCTTAAAGGTTTAGTTGTCGTAAGCGTTGCCGCCGAGCATGAGGTACTGGATCCTGCGTGTCAAAGTGTCATTTGGAATTTCGCATAAAGTAGTAGGTACGCATGTAAGTAGCAGCCCGAAGTCTAGATTTATGCCTGTTAGATGATAGTAGACTAGCCCCTTATTACATAGGACTTAACTGACGAAGTGATGGTGTAGGTAGGTATATTGAAGCCGGAGGTATTACTTCTGTCTAACTCTTATAGGAATTCAAGCGTAATGTTATGTTTATATACAGGATGTAACGGAAAGGGTATATACATACAAACAGGGTGAATAGAGTATTTAATAACAAGTCTTTCCTCAAAATTTCAGCTCCCAATTAATAACTTTGAAATATCACGATATTATTTAATATCGACAGTTTATTAAATGAAAAATCATAACAAACGTGTCATCGCACTATGAGGGTCATAATCCTGTCCGGCAAGGTTCAAGCATTTATCTATCTCGGGTTCTGCGCGCCTAGTACAGACCTATCGGGCTCTGCCTAACCGACGAAGGCGCGACGGCGCGGGCGGGCTCAACTTTACAATTATGTATGTATATGTATAAAAATGTTGCCATGTCGTTTCTTATCACCAAGAGAATACGTGCCCTTCGGATGTATATACCCTTTCCGTTACACCCTGTATAGCTAGTAGTTATTATCACCGTAACGATATTAGAAACTTACCTTATTAGTCGTCTAACTGCTACTACTCTTCACTGTTGTAGTCAAATAGGTAGTCATTGATGAAAATAATCATAAATTAAAGTCGTAAGTTTTTGGAACACAATGTGTTTCCATGTAAGTTACCTATGGCATGTTGACTTCATTAGTCTATTAGCCGAAAGCATTGAACAATCGGAACGTGAAAAAAACTTTTTTACAAAAAATAAAACCGACTTCAAAAATAACACTAAACGGTGTAAAATAACTCTAAATTAGGAAGTCTGTGGCTTTGGTACTTTTGTCTTATTCTTGATGGGCCACCGACTTCCGAATTTAGAGTTATTTTACACCGTTTAGTGTTATATTTGAAGTCGGTTTTATTTTTTGTACAAAAGTTTTTTATTTTTCCATTTTTAGTTGTTCCCATACAAACATTTGCCATGAATTCATTTTATATTGTTAATTGTTAACAATACATGTCATTATAATAGGGTTATCCACCTAACCCTAATAAATGAAACTTAACATACCTAACTGTCGAAATCTAGGTATATTGAACACATCTGCCTAGGTACCCCTCTGAGCATACAGGCTTGATGATACGTCATGATGTTGTATAAACAATAAACATCCAAGCGATTCCAGCAATCACGATAAATTTGCCGTCTATTTTTGAAGAGTTCCGTTGTATATCTCCGAAGATCAGCACCAGATCTTCACCAAATTAAAATGGGACCACCTCAGGAGTCTACTCTTTCAAACAAAAGAGAATTTTGAGAATCGGTCCACAAATGGCGGAGAAATCAGGTAACATACATAAAAAAAAAAAAAAAATACATACACACGAACGTAGAACCTCCTCCTTTTTTTGAAGTCGGTTAAAAAGCATTCAAAATAGTCGCCGAAAGGGCTTGATAAATGCAGGAAGTATGTAATAGCAATGAAATGCAGCTTAAAAAACCTCTTTCTTGATTGCTTTTCTTAAGTAGGCTACTTTTGTACCTATTTTTAAAGGATTTGCTTGTGCTTTGAATAAATAATAAAATTGCCGTTTGATAGGTAGCTACTGTGGGCTGCACGTGGATGTTGCGGTATACTGTTCCTAACTAATAGTGGTGAAACAAAACCGATCTTTAAGTACTTACATAAATTAAACTGTTTTTATCAACGACTTAATTATGTTTTGCAGTAGGATATCGACTAGGTACAGGGGTTTCAATGTTTAAAATCAGCGCAACACTACTACTGCTGTTTTGGCTGTGTAACGACTACTTATCAGCGTGGAAAACCCGCGTCTTATAAAGCAAACCGTACGTAACTAATGTTAACATCACAATTACTACCTCAAATGCTCTAACAATAAAACGTTGACGTCAGGGTAAATTTTTACTACACACGATAATATTTTTATATGCCGTGTTTTAACACAGAACGCATACTTTCCCTCCAATATTTTACATGACATACAAAGCTGAAACTATAAACATTCACTTACCCAGGTATAAAAGATCCGTTGGTTTGCGTGGTGTAATTTTGTTTTTCGCGCGCACTCACGTCTACCCACATTTTTAATTCAGTTTATTATGTTTGACGATAATAAGCCATGGCGAATTTATCGCGGCGTTTATCCACCAAGCGATCTCTGTCGTGACTACCGAGTGCCGCTTGTTATGAATGAAAGTTTCTGCGATACCCACGGTGTTAAGGGCTTGCTTATGAAATAGAATGCGCGCGCAAGGGGAAATCCAAGATTGTTGAAGTACGTGGGAATGGTAAACAGTAATGGCCAATAAATCGTATACTTTCAAATATGAGAGGGGAATCTCGAGGATGCCTGTGAATAATAAATGAGCAAGATGTATTGTTCGCATCTTGCTTTTAAATGACAGTAAAGTGGATCACATTTTTGCCAGGCGTTATTTACATATATTGTTTTGAAAATGAATATTTTGCTGTCTCCATTTTTAAAGAATATCACTAAATGAACAATGATTTAAAATGTAAAGAAAGCAGATAAATGGAAAGTAAATAATTATTATTACGGCATGGGTGTTGCAAAGAGGTTCAATCAACTTTTTTTATTTCATATGGCAACACCTCGTTCTTGTTGTCACAAAGTTCAAAAACCTTTTCAGATTTTTAATCTGTGGCAAAAATTGTTGTGAGTCAGGCGATATATCGGCGTTTTATTTTGCTTTTTTTCCTACAATTCGGCTTCTTTATTTCGCGTAGGACTTAGTACAAATAATGTAAAATGGCCATAAATTTAGATAAACACAAGCAGACGTTAGTCGCTGGGTGGAAGGACGTATTAGACGAGAAAACTGAAACCAACTGGTGAGTCAAAATCTTGTATCGTCGACCTACTTGCTAGAGAAATTAAATAAACAGCCGCCGTTGATTAAAATAATAAATTGAATTAATTAGCGTGGCGGTTACAGTGGTCCTTATAAGTGATGACAATAGATTGGAGGAATAAGCCGTGCATTGACTTGCGCTTGCATTCCATTTACCAAAAGAGGTTGTAATGAAACTACGATTGTGAAAATGTCCAAGTCGAAAAAGTTGTTAGTTTGGTTGTTGCCCTGATTTTTTCAATTAGCATGTAACCCTACCACTTGCAGGTACCACTCCTTTATTTGCAATCAAGTGTTTGATGTAAATTAATTGCAATGAAATTATTCTGCAACCATGATACTTTAGGTGGCTTATAATTTAAATTTATATTTCATAAGTTTACTTGATAAACAGCTAAAACTATGTACTTATCATTCACATAAGTTTTAGTATCAGTGTTACTTAGTATATATTTCAATATCATTTCCTTCCTCAATCGTTAACTGAAATTGATAGAAAGGGATAAAATAATTATAATCTACATTAGACTCATATTGTAAACAGGTGATTGAACAGCCTATTTAACTCATTAGGCTCCGCGTGGACACCGGTGTCCGCAAACAATAGAAATTTAATTGTGTCTGGATTGCGGTAATTGACTAGTTAAACTACAATTATCTAATCATGACACAATCCCTGTGTTAATCACTTGTATCTTACTCATACTCAAAACATGAAATATTATGATGAATGAAAACTTAAGATATCTTGGGCGAAAACTTAGGATAGTTACAAAACATAAGATATCTTGGGCAGTTATCACACTGCACCAGATGCTGCTCCGGTGAGTTATGGTGCAGTTTTTAACTTCATACTGTTGAATCTTGACTTGCAAATAAACACTGCAGGGTATACTTAACACACTCACATTGCATCTCCGTGCAGGGGGCTCATGTGATGGTACCGATTTTGTCTCCGCAGTGGGAGCAGCGACAATGTGATAACCACCTTAAAGTTTTTGTATTTAAGACTGATTCTAATAACACGGCTGTAGTTTTAATAGAAGATTTTTTCATTGCATTTTTTTCTAGCATCTTCTATGATAATAATGGTTGGTTTTATTTCCAAAAATGCACCAGAAATATAAAAGAATTGTCTGTAATTACAGTTCTCCATTTAAAGAAAAACCAGCCCATTACTGTCCCACTGCAGGGCAAAGGCCCCTTCTTCTGTATAGAGATGGTATGACCATCGATCACCAATTTGCTCAAGGCATCTTGATGATCTCAGATTAATGTTAAAAGACTAGGTTTTCTCAACAATCTTTTCTTTAACAGTTTGTTTTGGACACCACCGACAATATCCAAGATAAACATAGAAATATAAAGATTAGTAAAGTCACATAAGACCTGCATTTTCCTCCAATCTCAAGTAGGTATAAGATGGTTGACCCACTAGGCCGCCACATCACAATAAGTTGTCTGTAAATTACAGTACACTCAAGTTCATCTAACATGAAAAACAAATGTATTTCTGTGGAGTTTGTTCTGCAACTTCTTCTTCCTAGCAAATACACAGTTGTGAAGGGTAGGCGTTTTGGAAGACTGGCTCAAAAGCGATAACTCAAAAAAAAAAACGTAAAGTTGATTTTTATGGCATCAGATAGCTTAACGAAAGACACATTCAATGAATAAGCCAATTAGCGGTGGTACTTTTTCGTGAGTTTTTTCATATGTTTTAAATAAGATTATTTAAAACATATGAAAAAACTCACGATAAAGTTAAATTAATCTTTACAGGTAAAAGAAATATATGTTACAAAACTTAAATTATCTCAAAACTAGCTTTTCCTGAGATACTGCTTTTGCGCTTAGCACGGCAGTATATTGGGGTCAATTTAAACCGGATGCAGTCAGACAATTGTCATAGATCTGCAAATGATAGCCGGGAACAACAGCTTTACGTGCTTTCCGAGGCACGGAGGAGTCTTGATATGTAATGACATGGAACAACCTCGTCAAGGGTAGTTTAACAGTGTCTTGAAGTCTGGCAATCAAAGTGTTAATCTTCGTTCGACCCATGAGATTTTATTATTTAGCCATAAAGTCCTCCTTGGTTTAAGATTGTAACAATAACTTGTATTCCTATTTTCAGGGCCTTATTCGGCTATGACGGTCAATCAAACGACTTAAAACTTATTGACAAGGGCGATGGAGGCATTGATGAACTCCTAAACGAGTTTAACAGTGGGAAAATACAGTATGCATTCCTCAAAGTGGACCAGACAAATGGGAGCATATCTAAATATGTGCTTATCAACTGGCAAGTAAGTAGATAAAATGAATATCTGATAGTAAAGTTCTGTTTTCTTAAGATAAGTCATGTTATCTCTATGTAAGCCTTTTGTTTTGACTGAGTAACATGTTTTATTTGAATGTATTTGATAGGAGTGGCTGGTTTCTAATGAAAATGTGAATGTTATCTCTCAAGAGTTTCATGACTAAGGTAGATTGGAATTGGTTACTGTAGTCTCTGCTGACAAGCTTATGTATGCATGCATTCTAGGTGGGAGGGACGTCAAAAAGCAACATGCACCGTGATATTCATATCATTCATATTCATTAATTATTTGCATTCTTATGGACTCTGTAGGGCAAAAATGTATAAAATTGAGTAATACAATAAATTGACAACACAAACAACAACAATAATAATAAAAGTTTGTTAATAAACAATAGGTACAATTACGAATTAATCATTAACAACTTTAAGTAACCATCTTATAAATATTCCTATTTAATTACACTTTCTGTGATAATGTTTGAACCTTCACAGAGACTGTACCTACTGTAGAGCTAGTATTTTCTTCATGGTTTATTATTGCCAATAGCAACCGTAATAAGTACAAAGCGAGTTTGTAAAAAAGTACAATATTATTTTCATTGTCCTTTTTTCAGTTCGAATACACACATTTTATTTTTTTACTGGACAGTATGTTGTTTCCCTGAACAACAATATAAAATGATAACTGATTTGTTAAGGAAAATGTATAAATAAATCAAAATGTTATATAAATGGGAAAACATACATTACAAATAGGATATTAAAATTATTATCAATTGTAAACAAACAAAAATACCAGCCTATTCTTCTTCCAATACAGGGCGAAAGCCTTTTGTCATGTAAAGTAGGCTTTAGAATTGATCACCATGCTTGCTCAGAGCAGATTGGAAATTACAGACTCATATAATATATTGATTAATGACTAGGTTTTCTCACCTAGAAAGTACATGAGAATTGAAAAAGTCACATTGGTGCTTGCCCAGATTTGAACCCATAACCTCGGTCCATGATATATTATGATAGGCAAAGCCTTAACCACGTCCAGTGGTTACGAGATATAAATAATACCTACATAGACGAAATTATCCATATTGTACTTTTAGGCGATCAAGGCGAGGGTTCTGTCATTATTAACTTTTGTAAACATTTTTCTAGTCAAGTGCAAACAAATTTTATTTTTCTGAACTAATATTATAAAGAGGAAAGATTTGATAGTTTGTTTGTTTGCATTGAACAGGCTCCAAAACTACTTGACCGATTTGAAACATTCTTTCACTGTTGGGAAGCTACACTTTCTCCGGATGACATAGGCTACTTTTAATCCCTGTGTTCCCACGTGAACGGAAACTAATAAAATTGTTGATTTGTCGTAGGTAAATGTATTTACGGTACATTGGTATGTAGAGAGTCTTGAGAGATCCAGACATCCAAAAAAGAAAACTTTTTTAACATTTTTTTTTAAAGAAAGAACCTGCTGCTTTTAGCGATATTATTATTTATAGATTTAAATCAAAATCAGATTCAGATTCCGACTCCAAAATCACTAGAACTAAACATCAATCACTAATAAAAATTAAGGATAAATTTAAATGAATGTATATTCCAACAAGGATTAGGTGAATACATTTGGAGCCAGTTTCAAAATAACTTTTGCACGAGATTGTGTATCTATATTAGTGATCAATGAAACTAAACTTTGTCATAAACATTAAACTGTGCCGATGCATATAACTAGCAATCTGGCTCTATATCATTGTTACTAAGTATTATGTTATAAAATAACATGGTAATTAGTACTGAAACGGAAAGATGAAAATATTATGAAATAAATTATAACACATTGTATTACTAAATACTAGAGCCGCAAATGGGAAAACCTAGTTAATTACAGTAGGTAGAAAATCAAAAATCAAAAGTCTTTATTCAAACTAAGCTTAGAATCGGCACTTTTTGAACGTCAAAAAAATACATAAAGACAGTCCCCCAAAAACGGCCTACCCTTCGCCACTTCCTAGTGTTTTTGCTAGGAAGAAGAAGTGGCGGAACAAACTCCCCAGCAACACATCTGTCTGATTCGTTTGAAGAACTAGGTATACAAAGAATCTATACAATGAAATGCTCAATAAATAGCACTAATGTTTATACACATTGTACAGGTAGGTAGGTACAGGAAGTTTTGAAATTGAGTTATTTATGCAATAGTGTTACTGGTGTACCCTGCAACCTTGTTCGATAATTACGCTTGCCTGTTTTTTTGATTAATGATACAAAAGCGAAGTTAAAATTTACTATGTTCAATCTTTAACACTAAGAACTTCTCCTGTGTCGTGGGTGCGTTTACAATCATTGAAACTCACATACATAAACAGCCAGACCTGGAAAAGCTACCTGTAGGGTATATGAATCGCAATCGAAGCGTTTTATCTGGGATTTCTCAAAAGCAGTCCGGAGACTGGATTCGTGCCCGATTGATGGCAATAGGCACGCCCTCTATTACAGGGACTTACCTAAACGTAACTGGCGAAATGTGGGTGACTACACCTCTGCCTAACCCTTTCTTGGATTACAGGCGTGATGTTATGTTGTATTTAAAGCATGTTTTAACGGCAACTTGGTCTAGTGATCGCAAACGCTGCTACGGAGTATGAGGACTATTGGGTTCGATTCACGTGTCGGACAATGTGTTATTAAGCGTTTTTATCTGGGATTTCTCAATAGTAGTCCGGAGACTGGATCTGTGCCCAGTTGGTAGCAATAAGCTCTCCCCCTAATACAAGGGATTTAAACATGATCGTTGGTCCCGGCTATCAATTCTAGATCTTTGACAGTCGTTTCGTGTAGTCAGAAGCCCGAAAGTCTGACAACTAGTCTAACCAAGGGGATCGGTGTCACCCAGTAACTGGGTTGTGGAGGTCAGACAGGCAGTCATCAATTCGATTTCATCGGCAAAACTGGTGAACGACTCACGGCCTACCCTTCTGGGAGTCGTGCCTTCTGGTCGCTTGCCAAAGCTGCCGAGGGAAACTTTTGCCAGTCGTCCTTACCACCACTGCAAAATGCCGATGGCAATTTGGCCCACAGTGCTAAAGAGAAAGCCGATTTACTAGGCGGCCTCTTTGCCTCGAACTCGACTATGAACGACAACGGAAGTGACGTACTGCCTACGATCCCTTGGTGTGGATACTCTATGCCAGAGATAAATATCTCACAGAGGGATGTACGGCGGGAGCTGCTTTCTTTGGACGTTCATAAGTCGAGTGGGCCAGACGGCATACCAGCAGTGGTGCTCAAACAGTGTGCTCCAGAGTTGTGCCCTGTAATAACGCGACTTTTCGCTCGTTCCTACAACAGCAGTCAAGTGCCGTCTTCGTGGAAGATTGCCCATGTTCACCCGGTGCCCAAAAAGGGCGATAGATCGGACCCATCGAATTACAGGCCTATAGCTATAACCTCCCTTCTCTCTAAGGTGATGGAGCGTATAATTAACACAAAGCTCCTTAGATACCTAGAAGAACACGACTTGATCAGCGACCGGCAATACGGCTTTCGCCACAGTCGCTCGACTGGTGATCTTCTAGTTTATCTCACACATCGCTGGGCTTCAGCCATTGAGAGTCAAGGTGAGGCATTGGCAGTTAGCCTAGATATAGCTAAGGCGTTCGATCGGGTCTGGCACAGGGGTCTTATATCGAAGTTACCGTCTTACGGCCTGCCCGAGGGTTTATGCAAATGGGTTGCTAGCTTTTTGTCCGGCAGATGCATTAGAGCCTGCCGTCGTTGATGGTAGCTGCTCCAAAAGCATGGACATAAATGCTGGCGTCCCGCAAGGCTCCGTACTATCTCCGACACTGTTCCTGCTGCATATCAATGACATGCTGTCCATTGATGGCATTCATTGTTATGCGGATGACAGTACCGGAGATGCATTTTATACGGGCCGTGCTAACATCCCTCGTTCCGCTGTGGAAGAAAGTCGCGAACAACTTGTGTCTCAAATCGAGAGTACTTTATCGAAAGTCTCCGATTGGGGTCGGGACAATTTAGTCCGGTTTAACCCCTCCAAGACACTTGTGCGTTCACCGCTAAAAAAACTCCATTTACTGTGGCCCCACAATTCCAGGGCACAACCCTTACCATCAGTAAGAGTATAGAGATCCTTGGTGTCGACATTTCCAGCGACGTTCAGTTCCGAAGTCACTTGAAAGACAAGGCCAAGCTGGCATCCAAAAAACTCGGAGTGCTTATTAGAGCGAAGCGGTACTTCACACCGGGGCAAAGACTGCTGCTATACAAGTCGCAGATTCGGCCCCATATGGAGTACTGCTGTCATGTCTGGGCGGGAGCACCTGGATACCAGCTCGGTTCAAAAGCGAGCTGTGAGACTCGTCGACGATCCCGTACTCACAAGCGGTATTGAGCCCCTAAGTCTTAGGAGAGACTTTGCCTCCCTATGTGTGTTCTACCGGTTGTTATATAATGGGTTGTGCTCCGAGGAATTGTTTGATATGATGCCCACGGCCACTTTCTATCATCGCACCGCTCACCGTCGACAGGGAGTTCATGCTCACACACTGGAGCCGAAATGGTCCCGTACAGTGCGGTTTCAGAGGAATTTCCTCCCGCGTACACTTGGATTGTAGAATGAGCTCCCTGCCGAGGTTTTCTCGGAGGGCTACAGTATGGAGTTCTTCAAAAGGGGAGTAAATAGGTTTTTAAAGGGTCGGCAACGCGCGTGTGGCGCCTCTGGTGTTTCAAGCGTCCATAGGCTACGGTAACCGCTTACCATCAGGCGGGCCGTAAGCTTGATTGCCACCGTCGTGGTATAAAAAAAAAAGTCACTCCATATAAAACAATGATATTCAGCTGCATCCGGTAATGCTGGAATCCGACCTTAGCATATTTTGGAAAACGCACACACCAACTTCATCTGATGATGATTATAGTTTGGGTGTGCGTTTTATTTCTTATTTATTTGTTTGCTTGTTTCTACATCAGGGGGTCGAGTCTGCTCTTGCAATCGTGTCTCAATGACCGGTCGATGATTTTTGACGTATAAGGTCACTTATGACACATTTCCCATACAAAAACTGTCAAAGTTGTCAAATATTCGATCAATGACCGGACCGGTCATTGAGACACGATTGCAATAGCAGACTCGAGCACCGGTACTATTGTTTCAAAACAGTAGCTACCAGGATGACTATACCAGGTACTTATACTAAATTTCATGAAAATCAATAAAACCATTTTCGTGAATCAGATTGCTTGTTCAATCAAAGGTATTAGATACTCTAATGTTAGGTATTGTGTACTTCGTTGTATACAAGTGTAACATTAGATACAAAGGTGCCATTGCACTCAAAATCGGTATCGCAAACAGTTCCGCTCATCATTCGGGATGAACGCACCGATAAATAAGATAGTTGACATTGTGACGAAGGCGAGATAAGAAGTAATGAGATCGTTTTCATTTACGTAAGTCCTGAGATTATTGGCTTAGTTCAGCTTATTATCACCTACGTCAGTTATGTATGAGGATCATATCGGTTTGATAGTAATTGTGGTTATAATACGGCGAAACTTGATTTTAACTAGAGTTTCTAACCGGGTTCTAACCCAAACGTTTGGCTTAGAACCCGATCGCAGCGCCACCTATCTTGCCCGATTGTGAAAGATAAATTAGTCAAATATGTGCACCTCTGAAGGTTGCCAACAAATAAACAAAAATCGTCGGTCTCTGTATGTAAATCACGTTTAATGATTAAGATAGAAAAATTCACTTTTTTGTTAGAAATAAAAATAGTGGTTTTACATTAAAGATTTATTTATTTAATTAGATACATACAATACTTACAATACACAACCATATCCCAATCTCCCCTGACCAAAACATTTTTTTTTTCAGGGAGAAGGCGCCCCAACAGTGCGCAAAGGCACATGCGCGAACCACATTAAGCATGTAGCGAACTTCTTCACTGGTTTCCACCTGACCTTGCACGCAAGAACAGAAGATGACCTGGACGAGAGGGTCATCCAGGACAAGTTGGCGAAGGCTGGATCGCAATTTAACTTCAAAACCAGTCGGCCGGAGGAACTGCCTCCAAGTGGGCCTATCGGGACCGCGTACCATAAAGTTAATCCAGGTAAGAAATAACGAAATATGAATAGTAAAAATACCAGCCTGATTATTAGCCCACTGCAGGGCAAAGGCCTCTTCTCATACAGAGAAGGCACGAGAATTGATCACTAAGTATGTAGGCGGATTTGTGATTTTAAACTCATACTTACTAAATCCATACTTAGGTAATAAATGAGGCTGTAATTCTGTCAAAGTCAAAGTCAAATCATTTATTTCAATTAGGCCTGAAAACAGGCACTTTTGAACGTTAAACTTACAAATAAATTAAATTAATATGATTCTAGTTGCACATTCCAAAAGGTAGTTTTGTATGGAGAAGAATGTGCAAGAAACTCCACACTGTCTCCATACATGTCTGTCGGCTTTTCAAGGCTAAATTGCTGAACGGTTCCTAATAAAGTTTGCCAAGGAGATTTTATCTCAAAAATAATCTAGAACTGATGGAAATTCTTATAAGCAAGAGTCATAAGAATATAATCCTTGGAAAAGACACCTTATACGCGGGCCAAGCCACGGGCAGAAGCTACTTAAACATAAGTCCAGGTTTCCTTACTTATGTTTCCTCTCACTGATGTCAATGATACTCAATACTCAATATTTATTGCGTTCCACAATGTACAGACGCCAGCACATCAAGTTACCCCAATGTGTCAAATTTTCCCAATTGAATATGAACCTTATTCTGTTTAACATAAAGATGAAAAATGATCAAAGAAATTTGGCACATTGGGGTAACTTGATGTGCTGGCGTCTGTACATAAATGGTCTTAAGAATATAAAGGTCATCATTATGGACCCTGTCGGGCACAGCAAAAACTTAGAAGAGAGGAAGAGGGCTAATGCAGCAGTAACTTAATTTAAAAAATCTTATCTTATTTTAATACAGTAAGCAAGTACTAATACTGCAATATTTATAATGTGTTATGTACGAGATATATGTTTCTAACATTATATATTTGATTTGATGTCTAAGATAAACTTTAAAAGTAGTTGAGCTTAACTTAGAAAGATTTCTAAATATTCATTCAATGAACAATAGAGATATCTACGGAATGGCTAAATATTAACTGCCGCATGGAGTTCAGCAACCCTTGCCGAGGTCTCTCCGTGGGTTACCATCCATACATTCATACCCCACGTTAAAAGGCACGTTCAGCTGTTGGTCCCGGCTGCTATTCGTCCAGTCAGACGGACGTTTCGGGTAGTCAGGATCTCGAAAGTCTGACAACCAGCTGTTATTATAAAGACTGCCTCGTTGATCTAATGGTCGTAAGCACTACCACCGAGTATGAGTCCCTGGGTCCCATTCCCGGGTCGGGGAAAGTGTGATTGGGTTTTTTCCATCTACAATTTCTAAGTAGCAGCAGTAGCTCGCCTCCTTTACATGGAACTTTGTGAATAACCTTGCTAGTTGTAGTTAGTTTGAAATATTTGCTTGAGCAGTGTCTAAAAATAATGTTGAGCCTACCTGTAATTTAAGAGCATACATTAACTGTTACTTGTATTATTTCTAAGATTGTCTGTATGTGTCTTAGTTGGTAAGCCTTTATAAATAAATAAATAAAAAATAAATAAAAACTTAAATGTAACTGGCGTATTGTAGGTGTACTAAGTGAGAATACCCGGGTCGGGCAAAGCGTGATTGGATTTTCCCATCTAGAATTTATAAGTAGCATCAAAAGGGTCGCCCTCTATTACATGGAACTTAAACATACCTAACTGGCGAAATGTGGTGTACTCAAAATCAAAAGTCATTTATTCAAATTAGGCTGAGGATCAGAACTTTTTGAACGTCAAAATTACATAAGACAGTCCCCCAAAAAGCCCACCCTTCGCCACTTCCTAGTGTTTTTGCTGGGAAGAAGAAGTGGCGGAACAAACTCCCCAGCAACACATCTGTCTGATAAGTTAGAAGAACTTGAATTTACACAGTACAATTAGTTATAATTACAAAATAATTAAAATAAGTCATTTACTACATGTTAGCTAGCACACTCAATATACAGAATTCCAGTAATATATAGCTACCGACAATAAAACTAACATAACTCAAGCAAAAGCAACTGACTAATAAGAATCCTCCAGGTAAAAAGGGTGTGCCAGCTTACATGTGCAGAGTTGGATTAAATCCATAAATCTGCAAGACAATGTAACAAAATGATAAACTAGAACTGTCGAAGTTAAATAAAACATAAAACATACTAAGGACCTAAGGTACACCTCTGCTTTACCTTCCCGGCAATACAGCCGTGATGTTATGTAATTATTAAGAGTGTCCGGTTCTTGACATAACATCATACTGAAACTCATGTTTAATAATATCTCCAATAACAATATCAGCCACAAAGGATTTTATTTACCATTCTGTTATAAAATGAAAATATAAACAAGAAATGCTTTGCATTTGTAACGGCGCGGTGTGCGCGTACGCAAGATGCGTAGTTGTTTAATTATTATAGTGGTTTGTTGAGTGTTATTTTTGTGAAAATGACCAGGAAGGGGGCAGAGGAAATTATAAGGAGGAAGAATAGTTTGCGAAGAGGTATTAGATTTGAGTCTGATTTGATTCTGTTGAAATGGTTGCAGCCATTTTAAACTTTTAACCCGCGACGGTTCTTATTTATCACGTGATAAAAAAATACAAAAATAGGTAGTTCGATCATAACTTTATTTATTATTTATTTATTTAATAATTAAACAAAATAATGTGCAATGGCGGACACACATTATAACACTAATATTGTAAAGGCTTTGGCTTTGACTTTGGCCTACTTCTTCACGTCTAAACGGCAAGAGCAATTTTAATACAATTTAGTATGGAGTTAGCTGCGTCAATCCAGGGTGGATTAAAGCATATGCTTTTTATCCCTGTATTCTCACGAGAACGGGATCTATGCGGGTGAAACTGCATGACGTCTGCTTGTAATAATATACATTTCTCTTACCGTGGTGAATTCTGGTGCTTTGTAAAAATAAAAAATATTTCACAGCCTTTCACACAACGCCATTTAGTCCCAAGTTAAGCTTGAGAGCTTGTGTTATGGGTACTAAACAGCTGATAAACATACTTATATATTTATAAATACATACATAAAATAATACCAGCCTGTTAGTGTCCCACTGCATGGCAAAGGCCTCGTCTCTTACAGAGAAGGCTCGAGCATTGATCACCACACTTGCTCAAGGCGGATTGGCGATTTCAAACTTAAATACATACATATTATAGATAAATTACACCCAGACACAGAACAAATTATCATGTTCATCACACAAACATTTGTCCAGGGTGGGAATGGAACCCACGACCTCCGGCATAGCAGTCAGGGTCACTAACTACTAGACCAACAGGCCAGTCGTATATTATTTATCGATTTTTAGCAGTAAAAAAGAAGGAGGAGAAGAAGAAGGTCCTGAATTCGTCTATTCTTATTTGTGTGTATGTACGCGATGTCGTCGATAGTTGTCTACCGATTTTAATCCATACTGGAAAACAATATACAATACAGGGTTGGTCCCATAGAATTAAAAAAAAACTAAAGCACACAAACTTACAATTTATACATCTCTTAGTGCCTTACTTTTGATACTGATGTTTTTTTTTTTGTAATATTGGTTATTTTTGGTTACACCCTATTTCGGTTTGTTAATGCTTATTTTACCTCCACAACCCAGTGTTGGTAACACAATTACCCTATCGGTTTAACCAAGTTTACCATACAGATCCGATTTTCGGGATTTTGACTTATCTCTCAATAACGATGTCTTAATGTTTCAGTACAAGAAATAAATTCTAAAGAAAGGGATCAGTTTTGGTTGAAGGAGGAACAAGAAGAGAAGAAGCGAGTGGAAGCCGAGAGGAAACGAAGAGATGAGGTATGTTGTGTATATACTTCTATAGTAATATTATAAAGAGGAAAGATTTGATTGTTAGTTTGTTTGTTTACACTGAATAGGCTCCGAAACTACTGGATCGATTTGAAAAATTCTGAAATTTATCCCTGTATTCCTACGTGAACGGCGGTGGGTTAAACTGCGTGACGTCGCTAGTCTTAGTTATAAGGTACTTGTGAACTTGGGTGTGAGCTGAGTCGGCGGTGGACCAGGTGTTCGACTTCCATCAAACGGGCTGGAGTGCATTTCACGCTATGCTAAAGGAAATTTAGACTTCTGTACAATAGTTAAGTTTCATCTCTGCATGGAATTTATCCAGCTTGAAACGCGGCATACGCGTGCTTTGAATTGAGTTCGAAAGTGCGGCTGTGGAATTGCACTATCTAAATTCGTGTAATAGGATGAATCTTGAGGAGAGGATGAGGAGATCAGTAGAAGAAAAAAGCTTACCGACATAGCCCAGCGGATTAGCAGGTTGAAGTAGCAGTGGGAAGGGCACATAGCACGGAGGCCTGAGATCTATAGGGAGGCCTATGTCCAGCAGTGGACTTCCTATGGCTGAAATGATGATGAGGATAAATCTTCGAGCGTTTCAAGTAGTTCCAATAGCCAACATTACCATCTCCTAAATGTAGACTGTATTGAATAAAATACTTTAGCAATCCTCTGAATCTGCTTAAGTAATTGAACAACCTGGGAATTGTTGAAATAGTTTATTAAATAGTAAATACATTCTCTTTTTTTAACATTTGGATGGCAATAGCTGCACCGGTTGAAACGCTCAAAGATTTACCCAATACTGAGATTTATTACAATATGTTACGCAAAACTAAGCTCAGAGGGCCGAGTACATGCAGTAAACAAAAAATGATGTCAACATTCGTCTTTTTTTGTTGTTATTTTATTAAAAAGAATAATATTTTTTTCATTTTCATGGGTGGTAAGTAAAAAATGTCCTATAACTTTTAGTATTGTATGTTTGTTTTATTTCAGGAAAAGAGAAAAGTAGAGGAACTCGCGAGGAGAAGAGATGAACTTGAAGCGGAGAGGAGAGCGAAAGCAGAAAAGGAAAAGTGAGTAACGTGTTCTGACTTTGTTCTAGTAATGCGTTTTATTTTTAGTCCGATTTGGTCGGCTGTTTGATCTAAAAGTTATTTAGGATTTGGTCTTAGGAGGTGTATAGTACTTATGAATATAAATTGGCGACACCCCTGAAAATAATGAAGTCACCCCTGCACAAGTCTAAGAAACTAAATTTTATTGGTCTAGTAGTTAGTGGCCTTGACTGCTATGCCGGAGGGCGTGGGTTCGATTCCAGGACTCGTTACCCAGGAAAAATGTATGTGTGATGAGCACGATCATTTTTGTTCTGTGGCAGGGTGTAATTTCACCCTTACATCGTTGGCATCTCAATAATCCGGACAAAGAGTTTCGCTTCGTCGCGTCGTTTATACCGCGTACATCGAAGAACTGGAACAACAAGCCTGCTGCGGTCTTCCTATCCGATTATAATTTAGGTGTCTTCAAGGCTAGAGTGAATAAACAGGGCCTTAATAAAGTAGTGTGCATCACTGCGTACCATCAGGTGGGTTACCCATAACACAAGCTCTGCTTATAAGTGAATATGTTTATCGTTTAGTACCCATAACACAAAATACTAACTGAATTTGAGAGTGCTTGTAGAGGTTAGTCTTTTTCTTTTCAAGAGAGATAAAAATGAAAATAGCCAAAATTTTAAGTTTAGTTTGAACGAAATTGATACCAACATCTGTATTTTTCCAGGCCCGTTAGTCCTGAGGCTCCCAGCGCAGGCGCAGGTGTGAGTGCAAGCGAGGCGCTAAGACGACAACGTTCGGCCGAGGCGAGGCAGCTCATAGGAGCCTCTACAGCTGCAGCCCGGGCACTGTTCCAGCAGAACTTAGCGCAAGGACAGCTTGGTGTTACCAGGTTAAAATTTGTTAATGTTATATATTTTTTGTTGCCTGAGACTAAAGCTCGAGTTTATCGAGGACAAACAAAACACGAGATGATCTATACTTCTTTACTAATCTATAAAGTTAAAAAGACAATTTTTTTGTTTGTGTGTTTGTAGGGATTAAACTCAAAAAACACTCAACCAATTTTTTTTTTTTAATTGTTTGAGTACTCTTACCATTAGGAAGCTATATTATCACCCAGTAGCACACGGTTACATTTCATTTTCTTACCTACGGAGGTGGGTGGAGGTGATGTTAAAGTTTGAAGGGAAAAGTTACCTACTTCTTCCTTCACGCGGACGAAGTAGCTAGCGAAGTGCAAGAAATAAAATAAAATTGATAATGAAATACTATCCCTTCCACAGATCAAACTCCAACACACCAGAAAAGCCGGTCCGTAGCTCAGTAATAGCGCAACGCATAAACACATTCACTCAAGCGCAATCCCCACAAGAATCACCATACAAATCACCAACAAAACTGGAACCAAAACCGATATCGATACCAGAGACCGAAGAACAGCCGAAGACCAGTCCGCTAAAGAACATAGACAAGATAAAGTTGAGTCTAGAGAGTCCGTCACAGATACAATATGAACCGATCATAGACCCAGCTGATTTGAGTCCGTCGACGGAAAACGTGAGTAGTTCGTTCAGTGCCATGACTTATGTAGAGACGAAGCAAGAAAATTCTTATAGAGACATAGAGCCTTTAAAGCAAAGCGAGCCGATGATAAAACAGAATATTCTAGAAAATGATATGTTTGACGCATCTTACTCTAGTTCGAACGAGAATGATGATGATGATAGTGATAATAAATTCAGTACTATTAAGAGGTCTCCGTATAGTAAGAACAATGTGACTGATGATAATGAGCGGACGGAGCTGACCAGACAGAACACGGTCATAGAGAATGTTCATTTCAAGAAGGAGAGCAATGGGACTACGCTTGATGGTGAGAAATTCTTTCTTTTAATTTTTAATTTAGCAATCCTCCACTCTTTCCTCTTGGCAAAAGGAAGATTCCTTGGGTGGGGTTGATTTATAATAATAATAATAAATCATTTATTTCAGATTATATCCACATTTTACGGTTCCTAGAGTTTTCCAAAGGATTAAATGGGATCTTATTACTACGACTCCACACTGTCCGTCACCAGAATGTATCTCATGAACCATGATAGCTAGACAGATGTAAATTTCACAGATATTGTATTTCTACTAGGCTTTATAAGAAAAACTAACAAAAATATAAAAATAAATATTTAAATGGGACTCCCTTACAACTAACCTGATTTTGTGCCGTGTGCGAGTCACACTTAGCCGGTATTTTAACCCCAATTTCATTATTCCTTATTTATATTTGTGCCTTCAAATATTGTTATTAGTTTGCAACCTTTTGTAAAATCAAAATAAAAAATCAAATTCAAAAGTCATTTATTCAAATTAGGCTGAGGATCAGCACTTTTTGAACGTCAAAAATTACATAAGACAGTCCCCCAAAACGCCCGCCCTTCGCCACTTCCTAGTGTTTTTGTAATTAAACTAAGCTGATTGAAGTCAATTCAATTAAATGGGGCTCCCATCCAACTAGCATGATTTTTTTACCGAATTCTGCTACGGACGTACAAAGCCTTTTAATGTAAGCTAATTGAATAGACTAAGCAAGTTCATTTCTCATGATAGCTAACTTCACTTTTGACTGGCCTCTTGGTCTAGTAGTTAGTGACCCTGACTGCTATGCCGGAGGTCGTGGGTTCGATTCCCACCCAGGACAAATGTTTGTGTGATGAGCACGATCATTTGTTCTGTGTCTGGGTGTAATTTATCTATAATATGTATGTATTTAGAAATATATATAAGTATGTTTATCAGCTGTTTAGTACCCATAACACAAGCTCTCAAGCTTAACTTGGGACTAAATGGCGTTGTGTGAAAAGTTGTGGAGTATTTATTTATTTATTCACCATATTTCAGATGTATCACCAGAAGGATTGGAAGATGAAGGCGCGATATACGAAGACTTAGATGACGACCCCGGTCTCACCGCGCGCGCGTTGTATGACTACCAAGCCGGTGAGTCTATGTTGTTTTTACTAAGGTTGTTTCATAATTGTTTATTGTATGATATTCTTGCAATACTTTTGATTAAAAGTGTAAATAAATATTGACGGTGTTACGTTTCTTGAGTGGCATGAGGTAAGTAAATAATAAAAGGCCTCTCCTCATACAGGGAAGGTAGGAGTATTGATCACCATGCTTAATCAAGGCGAATTGGCAATTTCAAACTCATTAACTATAAGCCTAGGTTAGAGGTCCTTTAGCGTAGTGATGGGTTGGTTAAGATCAAGAATCAGCATGTGCATTCGCGGCACAAGACATAAATTTAAACCATTAGCCAAATTATTTGGCTTCGATGATGGAGCAGCCCTACCTGGATAGGACTAATGTGGATCCGGCCGACAAACCAAGATGGCTTCGATAATTATTATATCATATTTTATATAATGTGTTTTAAATGTAAATTTAATGTAATTTAATATATTTTATGGATTTCTATGGGAATAAAATGTTCGTATTCATAAGCCTAGGTTTCCTCAGGATGTTTTCCTTCATTAGTATGATCCCCAGATTTACCATAATTTATTTAATTACATTTTTCGTGTAATACTTACCTTCAGTAATATTTACATTCCCACCACCTCACTTGTTATGGCAGCTTGATCACGGCGGTGACGGAAGTAACTGGTGCTTATAGCACAGGAATCCTCCTAGTTTAATTATTTGAGGTCCGGCTGTCAAAGCAACAATGGCAACATCATATTGTCATGACAGCCTGTGCTCAAAAGCCCAGTTGCATAAGTTTTGTTACACACCACTAACTTTTTTTTAATTGTCTTATTCTAAGGTGAAATAATTAGAAACTGGTTTGAGTCCTGAACAAATAAATATTGTTTATTCTTTATTTAGATTAGCATAACAATAATCCACATTATATATTTGTTGTTTTAGTCTACAATAGTCCTGCTCACTAGTCGTAGGTTTTCCTTGGGTGCATTTGCATAATGCATACAGGGAGAATCTGCGATTGGTGCCTCACTGCATTAATAACGACAAAGGGCCTCTGCGAGTTGGCTTAGGCTCCTCGTACGCCTTCCAAAGGTCCGGAACCCAAGGGTTCCGAGAAATATAAGATCCACATTAATTATTTATTAGGAGAGGGGGGGGGAGGGAGTACATACGCATTCAAACACATTGTTACATAAGTATTTGTATGAACCTATTTACATAAATAAATGTCACTGGGCCATCACGTAACATGGACATTAAATAAATTAATTGCATCTCTTCCAGCCGACGAATCGGAGATCACATTCGACCCGGGCGACATTATCACTCACATAGAGCAGATAGACGCCGGCTGGTGGCAGGGGCTCGGTCCGCACGGAGTCTTCGGGCTGTTCCCCGCCAACTATGTGGAGCTGCTACCGTGCCAACCACGTTAGGGACATAGCTTGAGGTTTGTTACTAGGAGGTAATATCTGTGGGCTTGTGATACACGAGAGATGGGTATACACAGGATTTTCACAGTGCTTTCACTCAGACATTCAATACTTGCTAATGACTGGACATCACAAACATATTTTTCATCCAATACTTGTTGTCCATAGTGGACACTATTCTATGAGTTTAATTTAGTATGCTCCGCTACCGCTCCAATATTGCTATATTTTATGCTATACTGAGATAAGGGATCACAGTTTTTCCATGATCTTAATCTCTTTGTGTTTTCATAATCAACGTTGTGAAATTATTTCATGAATGAAATACTTCAAGATTAAATCATTATGCTTACAGATATTTCCTCCCAGTGTAATTTAAAGTGTTGATTACTATGAACTTTTACTACCATCCATTAAAATCGCATGTGAATACTGCAAATACAGTTTGAAAGGGATATTAGATTCACATTCGGAGACCATAAGTGCTCTACATCATCCAGGCCTTCCTCCATTATTTCCAAATCTTACTTGGTGTTCTTTTTATTTTCAACTGTCTAGAGTAGTAATTTCTGTCAAAACCCATGAGATGAAAAAGTGGCTAATTTACTTTCTAAGGAATAATGTCATAGGGTTAGACACGAATAACGATTTTTTCATTGTTCTTTACAGTTTTAAGCTAAAATAACATCAGAAAACATCGTAAATTTTATGTAAAAAGCGTCATGTCTAGAACTCATGGTATCAGTATTTCCCTTCCATCCTGTATTTGTCATTAACACGTCATTATACAAAGTGTAAACATGCGTTTGGTGATACTAAAAGTTGATTGTAACACTTCAGTGTATGTATATGTGAAATGTATGCATGTGTGGGTAAATTGGTTGATTTGACATGAAGATCTAAGATTAATGCACAAGAAATATTTTAAATGTAGCCCAGTTAGTTTACTATGCTTTATATAATAGCTTTCAATGCCTTGTTGATCTAATCTTTGCAAGCGCTACTGCTGGGCGCTATTATGCGTTTCAAATGAGAATAGGATCGACTTTGCGCCATAGTGTGACGTCATAGTTGTCAATTCGAATATATTGGGTAAGATCAGCAACACAAGGTATTTTCTAAATATATTTTTTTAAGAATCATGAACGAATAATTTTCCAAATAGTGCTGTTTTTCGCTCTCAAAGTAAATGTCTACATTGGAGATAATCTCTTGAGCACTCCGATGCAAAACAGCGCCTCGTTTACTCATTTTCGCCCAGTCAGCGAAACAAAACAAATATTAATATTACAAGAAACAACCGCGTAACAAACAGAATTAATAAATAAAACGTAAGCACTCCACAAGACTAATTAATTCAAGACGTTTTTCATTTTTGATTAAAACAAAAAAAAGACATCATTGATACGCAAATAAGGTTTCGTTGCAGACCGTACTTTTAATGTGACATCTGACAGATAGAGGTCATTGACATTCCTATTCTCATTTAAAACGCATAGTATGTTGGTTTCGATTCTCGGGTCGGACATTGTGTTATTATGTTATTTTGGTTGGAATTTCCCGAGGCATTGATTCGTGCCTAGTTGATGGCAATTGGCTTGCCACATAGAACTTAAACATAACTGGCGAAATGTGGTGGGGTTACTATAGGTACACCTCTGCCTTACCTTTATATTAGCTTGTGCTTGCTTTTTGTGTAATATTCTTATGATTAGCGTACTTCCAAATTACCCACTCATGTGCACATAAGGATAATTGTAACAATAAGTGTATGCTATAAAATGCGAGTTCAATGTAAGAGAGTGTTATTAACTTTAACATTATTGAGGACTGATGCAATACGCACTTTATGAAGTATAATCGATAAAAATGTGTAAATGCGGTCCCGGATATAAGGAAAATCATTTTATACTCGCTTGAGATAGGTATTGGTATGTTGATAAAGCAGAATTAGCTTTGAATAATCGTCAATGTCAGTGCGACTAACGCCCGATATTAATATTCTACCTCAATCCAAATCCCGTTCCTTTGTTTTTGACGGCTGCTTCTGATTGGACATCTTTAAGACTCGGATAGGCAAATTCGGTCGTTGATTGGTTACAGACAAAGATCGGGATCAAGATAGCAACCGAGATAGATTATTAATATCCAGCGTAAGTATTGTCGTCTCATTATCTCGTGTCGAAACAAAACGTAACTATGCGTTACCGTAGACAAAAATCTAGTTTCCGTCGGTTTTTGTAAGCCTTCAGCTTAAAACTTGCAAAAGTAACATGCGTATAACCTCTTTGAACGCGAGTTTTGTGCATACCTGAGGCCGAAGAAAATGCATGGTACACGTATGTGTATTGTCCAACGACACTATTTTGAGTGAGTCAAAAAACAAACGTTTTTATAAAAGCATCGTCAAATCTAACACACAACATGAAAAAAAAATTAACAATAGATTCTATTACTTAATTTTACATATAGTTCGATTCGAAATCAAAATCATTTTTGACATTTTCCATAGCGTTAAAAATAATGTTAAATAAATAGCAATTTAAAATAGTCCATTTTCTAACTTCGGATTCAAAAGTTTTATATAATGGCAACACTAAATAAGTAGGTTTGGAAGCAATTTAGTCTGTGATGAGAAAGAATTTTTAGTCGACTTCGAGTTTTCAAAATTTTTGATCGAATGAATTTTATAGATTTAGGTTTTTTTTTTTATAAAAACTAACTCTTAGATGTAGCACGTATAGTGCAGTTTCATGAAATTAAAATAGATACAGTAGTCGATAATAAAATTTAAAAAAACATTTTCTTTTGTGAATCAATAATAAAATTTTGAATAGTTGTTGCCTTTTCTATAAAATTAGGAATGCATTTTCCTTCTTGTTAAAATAAGGATAATAATTAATATTCAGAGAGAATTCGATGTAAAAACGAATGAGGCCTAATGGGCACTAAAATTATATCTATCGCTTCTAAACTAATGATAACTTTCTTGGCCCAAAAAATGCGAGTAGAAGGAAAAGAAGTGCTAGTTACGTTGCGATGAAAGAACTTTTTTTAAGACGCGACGGAAATATCTAACGTTTTTGTAAGAAATTATGTAGGTTCGCTTTATTAGAGAATTCAGTAATAACTGATTTGTTTGAAAATATTGTTATTATCGCTTTAACGATCGTTTGTTTGAAAATGAAGCAATATTTTGAATTTATGTAGTTAAGTTATTAATTTTTAAAGAGCTTATTATCAACTGCGTTAGTACTTTTCTAGCTTAGTTTCTAAGTTCATTTTTATTAGACTTATTATTGAGTCATTAGACTGCCATTTATTTATGAAAAATTATACTTTAGACTTTAATATTATTTGAATAAAGACTATTTCTGCATTTGTATTTTTAAAAGTCTTTTAGTTTGTTATATTAATTGGCAACACAAAAATCGAAGTAGCCAACATTTCGGCCAAAGTGAAGAATAAATAAATATTTTTATGTACTCCTTATTATGTACTAGTGTTTAGTGTAGTTTTCAAGTTATTTTGACTGCTTTAATTATACCTTTGACTGCATTTTATTAAAGCTTTTAGCTGTACTTAGAAAATGTTATATGTTGTGTGAAAAGAGCCGTGCTAGTTATTTAATCAATTATGTAATTTTAATTATGATGACATTATTAATTGAATATATAAAAAAAAAGTATTTTGGAATCCTTTTGGTACAAATTGTCTAAGTAGTGCCAAACAGTTTTAACTAAAAAAACTTTAGTCAGCACAAAATAATCTGTCACAAATATACGCTCACTATTAATGCACTGCAATGTTTAAATACTGAATTAATAATTATTATAGTTGCCGAAGTTCCTTTTATTAGGTATTATATTCTTTCACAAATTGCAAGCATTTGCAATAATCTATGTTTAGATAAATAATGTAGAAATTAGTGCTTACAGACAACGGCGACTGTATTCATAAATGTTATCGCGGAAGTAAGTAACATAGAGTGAATAATACCTCTCGGGATAAAACATCACCATTATTATTCCGGTATTCAAATACCGGAATAATAATGGTGATGTTTTATCCCGAGATAAAATATAGTAGAAAAAAAAGCTCTTTATTTTTCACTATTAAAACTTATTAATAATGACTTTAAAAGCTGCATAGGGCGGCCATAACATAGTTTGTAATAGGCGTCCTTATTACTTAAAGGGATTAAAAGGAACAGTTACCTTAAATCTCTCATAAATTCTTATTATCAGAGATTTAAGGTAACTGTAATATTTAATTTTCACGTACAAAAACAACAACACTATTTTAATTTGTCATAATTTGTATGGTACCTCAAAAATGTAATACGTATAATGCTTTAAAACAATAGTTACGACTGAGCTTAACGTACGTGGAAAAAACGCGATTCCTAAATCATGAGAAAAAATCTTTACAATTACTATTTCGGAGTGCCAAATGAGGTATTTTCCACTCTTTGTTACTTTTTTCCTTCCAGGGGCTCGAGTCTGCTATTGCAATCGTGTTTCAATGACCGGTCATTGATCGAATATTTGACAACTTTGACAGTTTTTGTATGGGAAATGTATGACACATTTTGACGTTATACGTCAGAAATCGATCATTGACCGGTCACTAAGACACGATTGCAATAGCAGACTCGACCCCCAGTTTATGTGAAAATATACTTTCTCTACCGATCTCTTTGTAACAGTCAAAATAATGATTGCATTTAGAGAAAGTAGCAATCGTCTGTAAGCGTCTCACCACTTTAGGCAAATTTCGTAAAATCACTATAGAATTCAATTGTACGGATGTTTATTTTTAAGACACAAACAAAATGTTTTATATTGTACAGAGACCTTAGCAGATGTTGAATGTATTAGCTATGTCACACATTGCACTGTTATTTGTCTTAAGTAACTACTTATTTACTTATTAGCGGCGAAGAGTAAGATTTCTTAGGTGAAAAGTGTGTTAGGAATCGTTTTACGTTTTTGCTACAACTGCCTGACGCTTTATTTACCTAATGTCCGTTTTCACGAACAAGTGACTCCTAAAATGAGCTCTTTTTTCCTAAATCATTTAGGAAAAAAGAATAACTATCTAAACTGCAGTGTCAGAGTGCAGTGGCAGTGTCAGTGTTAAAGTTTTGACAGAAAGTATGATCTTGATTTCAGTAACTCAATAGTGCATTTGAAATAAAATTATTTAAACAAACCGTTTTACAATCCGATTTTAACCTCTATCACGTGGTGATAAGGATAGCATTATAAGCAAAAACGCGGATACAATATCAATTGTTTACTGCAGCTGCCATTTGCCATGCCACCAATGCTTAAGAAGTCAAAATCGGTTGAACGGACTGTAAAAAAGGTTTATTTAAATATCTAATCTTATTTCAAATGGGGAATAGGTAACCTAGATATAATTCACAATTATTTATCCCAAGGAGGAAAGACCCTTACGTTAGTGAACATGAGCAGTATTTTACAGTCAAACCGCAGAAATCGTCACAAAAACTAACTTTATTTCTACAATATTTCAAATGAAATCTTTTTATTCAAGTGTGAATTGTTTTATGATCTACACACTATTATACCCTTCCGACATGAGTATGTCGTTTACATTTGTTTTATTTTTAATGAATAATATCCAGTCTTGCAATATACCTATATTATATAAGGAATGTTAGAGTCAATGTGCCCCAATTAGGAGATAAACTAAGACTAAGCTTCGCCTTTCTCCTTCTATACATAGGTAATAATCATAAGTCATGTAAGTGAGATGTGTATTTTTTGTATTGCGTTGAAAAATGTTCTCTGTATGTACCTATATTATTGCTATATAATTTTATGTGTATGGTGCTCCATTGTATTGTAATTTGTAACATAGGTTTACATTTGTATCCTAATATTTTCAAAATAAACAAGTCCTAGATTCCGGATTTTTATGTTTTATTTATTTTAATGACCATAGTAGTTTTGGAAGAAGTTGGCAAATCATCAGAAAAACAAGAAGAAATAGGAAAAGCCGATGAAAAGCTTCAATACTGGTCCAGAATTATGTTTAATTGATGGTTCTGGACCAGTATTAAAGCTTTTCATCCTTATGGTATCAAAAAATTGCGTCGATGTAACAATGTATAGATCCGAAATTATAGATGTATGGTTTTGTAGCCACATATGAACTAGAAAGACATCCTGGGGGCGATTACTGCCCGACAACAACCGTTGGGCAGTAGTAGCCCACCAGGAGCAACACCCATCTGCTTGGAGGATCCTCCCTTTTCAATGGGGGGATTATGAACTTAATACACTGTTCTCATATCCCTCAGTGTGCCACCAATTCTTTTTTCTTACAATATCACATCAGACACAAACAAGCATTTACTGATGGACATTATAGGCCTTCAACATTACCCCAACTGCTGAGCCTGGTAAATATTCAATTTTCCCTTTTTTATTTTAAAATGTTAGAATGGATAGACGAAATAATTCAGATATGCAGGAAGCATCGAGCGGTTTCTGAGACGAAAATAAAAAGATAAAATAAGTATTATCTTCAAACATGTAATCTATATCTATATCTATACTTATAATAAATCTGTAGAGAAGTCAATTCTGTACATTGAAAATATATTCAAAATTAATATTGGAGGATGATTGGTAATCGATACTGATGCCAAAAATGCAATCAGTAAATTTTTTGTCTGTCTGTCTGTCTGTCTGTCTGTATGTGCACGCATGGGTCAAAAACTACTAAAGGGATTTTAACCAAACTTGGTACGATTGTAATCCATACTCCTGGGCAGGTTATAGGCTATATAACATAACACTAAGACACATAGGAGCCGAGCAGTGACGATAAATTCGAAGCAAGTCGGATGAAAATATGCGCTTTCGAGCTCCTATCCTCGCATACGTTGATCATACACAAAAAGTATGTATTACAAAGATCTTCAAAATATCCACAAAAAAGTTCTCAGTAACATATATCTATATCTTATAAATTATCCACAATTACACGTTTACCTAATCGTTAGGCATTTCTTCAAAGTACCTATATTTAATAATAACGTATACTTTTATACTATTTAATGAAATAAAAAATATAGACATTGGTTTATAAACACACAAGCTATAGATGAACTTAAACCTTAAATTTCCAAATCTCGCCGCGCCAGTATGGTAGCCTACGTATGCTATACGGTTGATATTTGTTTAACGCGCGAAGCGGCTCACCGCGGCACTTGGCGGGCGTTCACGCGCCAAAACGTCACTTATTTGACTGTGGATGCGAAGGGACATGCCAAACATTGTTCGTTCTTATTGAATAAGCAAGACTTTTATTAATTTATTCGTCCTTTTCATGAGATTAGATTTAAATTATAGTAGTTTTTAGATATTATTTTGAAGTAGTTTTTAGTACCTAAATATAATTATTATTTTTATTTGTTTAACTCTTTTTATTCCGTAGGTACTTAATTACTATCATTATTCCTTATACTTATGTTTTTTTAGATTTTAAATATAGTAGGTACGTAGTTTTGAGATATTCGTTTTAAATAGGTATAGCTACCTAATATAATTAGTTTGTTTTTTTTATTCCATAGGTAATTCATACTTTCTTTTTTTTATATTTAAGATAAAAGTACCTATATGGTAAGTTTTTTTTAGTTATTTAGTTAAGTTAAGTTAGTTATTATATTAGTTGATTTAAGTTATTCGACGATTAACGTCTTTTTGACTTAGGAAATAAACTGTTGCTTCTGTTTTTTTTATTTGAATTCAAGTAGGTACGATGCCACCTAGAAAACGGTCTTCTTTATTTCGAAATTCGATAAAGCCAAAAGAATGAGAGATGCGCGTTCTCAGGAATCGTCAAAGAAAAGAGCACATAGTTTAAACTCTATGAGAGTGAATAACGCAACTGCACGAGCACATGAAAGCACTTCTGAAGTTCTGAGAGGGAGATGCAATTTACTTCTGATAGGGAAAGAAAAGCTACATCACGAGCATCTGAAACCTTTTCTCAACAAGAGCTGCGTCTTACAGTTGACCGTAAAATTCATGTTTTATCCCGACTTCCCGAGAGTCGGAAACGTTCACCGAGCGACATTTAAGGCTTACAGCTGATCGCGAATTCTATCTCGAGAATCTGAAAGATCTAAGTACTTAACGAGAATTACGACTTACATGTGACCGCGAAAGGCATGTGTTATCTCGAGAGTCCGAAACGTACTCAGAGCGTGAGTTAAGATTTACAGCTGACCGCGAAAGGCACGTTTTGTCTCGAGAGTCCGAAACATATACTGAGCGTGAGTTAAGACTTACAGCTGACCGCAAAAGGCACGTTTTGTCTCGAGAGTCCGAAACTTATACTGAGCGTGAGTTAAGACTTACAGCTGACCGCGAAAGGCACGTTTTGTCTCGAGAGTCCAAAACATTATACTGAGCGTGAGTTAGGGAAGGTTCATATCAGACGGAACATGCGCCGAGCGTTTGCGACAATGTACGCTCGACGCACTAACGTATCATCGGTTGAGTGTGAACGGTCAAGTCTTTTTCTATACATTTGTCTGTTCTGGCGTTACGCGACCGATAATACGCGACGCATGTTCCGTCAGATATGAACCTTCCCTTAAGACTTACAACTGACCGTGAAAGGCACGTTACGTCTTGAGAGTCCGAAACATATACTCAATATCACGACCGTCTGGCAGTTGAAAGGATACACCTAAGTTTGTCAAATGAAAGACGACGAATTGATAATATTTGATCGCAGGAAACGGACGAGCAGCGTGAAGCCAGGCTTTCCGCGTATAGATTTATACATATTTTTAATAACTTAGATCAGATGCACATGCAGTGGATTTAGATGAACCTACAAATTTACTACCGTGGGCCAACAAATATAAAAGTGGGTTCACCTACGCTGTCACTATTGATTACAGATCATATTCGAAAATCGGTTATATGAACGTAGTATGTTCTTTTTGCAATGCCTCCGCTGGTCTTAGAGACATGAAACTGGAGCGGGTGTTCTTTGTGAAGAGTAAGTATCCACTAAGAAACGATTTTTGGAAATTCAACCCCTAAAGAGAAATAATAGGAGACAGACGTTCGACATCCACGCAGGCGAAGCCGCGGGCAAAAGCTAGTATTTAATAATATCAATTCATTATAAACTAACAACACTTGATTATCTTAAAACAAAAAAACTGTTAACCTTGTACTGTGTTTCCTCGGAGGATATCCGAGAATACGCCGTGCCGGGGTAGAGCTATTTTGTTTACGATATCGGGAACAACCTGCAACAAAATATCAAAATTTACATAAGAAGAACCAACAGAGTTCTGGGTATGGGTCCGTCCTTTATTCATAAGTTTTTTGGGATGACTTTTATACTAGTTACTTATAAACTACAACTCCCAGCATCACGTGTTTTGTTGGAAAGATCAGATATTTTAGAATCTGTGAATATATTTCTTAAAGTCGTACTGTTCTATAGCGTACTGCTGCTTCTTTTATTATCACACAAATAATACGCGATTATGATTTTTAGAATCCCCATATCCTTCCCCATGTTGATTATGAAGATTTTTTTACAAACCTTTCTTCTGAAATTCTAATCAGCAAAAAGAAGAAAGTTGTTATCCTTGAAAAAATCGCTGCTGACTCTTGAAATACATCAGTAATCAGAGTTATAAAGTACCCATAAAAACTTACCTTAACACGAACTTCTCTAGGCATAAACTCGTGGAAGAACTCGTAGAACTCAAAGTGCGTGCGCACAACTTCTAGCCGGGCGAGTTCGTGCTTCAGGACATCGACGGCGTCTGTGGGCGCGACGTCGTGTCTCCGCAGGTCTTTGGCGAAGTGGTATATCGTTTCTACTAGCTTCTCTGCTCGAACACGCGCTTTGTAGTCGTATCTGTGTTTTAATTACCATAATTAATCAATAGCTCTATATAATAATAGTCTTACACAAAAGTAACAACACATAACTACATTGGTGGCATCCATAGATAAACTTAAAAAAAAAACGATTAAGTTCAATATATTATTTGAAAGACTGATCCTGCGATGGAAAGACGAGCAGGATATAGAATTTAATAATAATAATAATACCGACCGATTACTTCTTTTGTATTTAAAGTTGACGATAATTATTTACTTCGGAAATCAAACGGCGATGTCCTTAGTCTAGGAGCGGGATGTTACAGGCTAGATCAGAACATCGATAGAGCAGATATTTTATAGCTTAAGTAAAATAGATCAACCAATGTCGTCAAGTTACATTAAACTGATTTCAAATGAATGAAGACAGACAGGCAGACAGATATTATTTCGCATTTACCCTCCCTGGTTAGTAAGACTAAGGCAGAATTTGTCACTGCACTGCTAAAAAACCTGCTACATAACATGCGGCTGTAATGTGCACTTAGCTTAGACTACAAAAATTAAATTATAAATTTAAAAACCTCCAACGCCAAAAAGTAAAGCTTATGTGTCAAAAGTTAAAAATCAATTTTATGTCACGTCGGGGTACCGGTAATATAAGTACATACCTACTAGGAAGATTCCTTACTTAAGGGTTTTTAAATTTTAAATTAAATTTTTATTCTAAAATTTTTAAACTTGCTTTGATTTTTTTTAAAGAGTTCACAGTTATTTTAAATTTTCAGTGCATTGTGCTGATCAAAAAGAATCCAAACACGACACACTGCTATTATTTTGTCAAGAGTACACCTACTAGTGTGCTGGATAGCGTGGCTGCAGCATCAGCTCATCCTGTTGCTATCAAATGCTGGTTAAAACGAATCCAAACACGACGATATCTTGTTTATTAATAAAACATACATAGGTGTTTTAAATTTTAAGTCACACATATGTTTGTAAGTAAAGTTAATACCCAAAGACGTCTAAAATCACAATGGCAGCTAACAAAACGGCGGAACCGATTTTAATGAATCATATCAAAGAACCATCGCAAGAAACCCTGCTTTCAAATAAAAAAAACCGGTTCTAAATCGGTTCACCCGTTTAAGCGCTACGGTGCCACAGACAGACAGACAGACACATATAGCGGTAACTTGTAACACCTCTCTTTTTGCGTAGAGGGTTAAAAACAAGGCATGCGCGCATACAGATATGACTGAGCATCACTTTAATGAATTTGCAGTAGTTGCCAAGGATGATAGTATATTGGCTATTCATAAAATTGACTTACTTCGCTTCCAATTTAGTCTCCAAGTACTTATACAATCTTTTCGTAATCCACGACGCGTTGGTCGGCTGGAACCTTTTCGGAGGTTTGTACTTCATGTCTTCAATTACCTCAAAAGGTAACTCGTCGAATGCAATGATAGATTTCAACTGTTTCTTAGGTTTATTTTGCGCTGGTCTAGGGCGGCGCGGGGCCGGCTTATTTGGCACTTTGAAAAAGCTTAGTGAGTTTGAGACAGGGTTTTTCAATGAGTTTCTTACTGCTGCTTCCTGTAATGTAGAATTTGTAGATGATTTCATTGATGAAATACATAATTGCGGTAATCTATCATGTTTATTTAAAACTATACAAGAAAGGGTTACATTAGACTACTATCTAAGCTCTTTGAAGAATTTTACTTCTTTACAGTACTTTCTTTGTTTATCTTAGACACTCACTGACATAAGCGAAAGAAAACATTGTAAGAAAATCTGCAGTAATAATAATTCATGTAAGTCTAAAATCACCAGCTCATGTTGAGCAAGTGAGATGCTCCCAGCAGGATGACAGTACCAATTACTTTGGTTGGTATTATTATAAGTTCTTCAGAATCAGGCGGTTCTGTAGTGTGTATTTTACACCCTACGAACCGCCTGATTCTGTAGAATTTGAGTATATTACAAGTGCAAAAAGTACACTCACATTTCGCCAGTTACGTTAAGTCGCAAATAACTTGGAACCTGTGGAACCTAGTATGATTACTTATTAATATAATTTCAACTGTAGTCTATACTAAAATAATTATAATTATAAGGAGGACAGATTTGATTGTTTGCATCGAATAGGCTCCGAAACTACTGGACCAATTTGAAAATATCTTCCACCGTTGGGAAGCTACACTTCTACACTACACCGGGTACACTAATCGCGTGACGTCTGCTATTGTGATATATTATATAACAACAAACTTACCATCTTTAGTTTCTTATCAATATTTTGCTCTTTAATCTTCTGCAGATACATTTCTAGAGTACTCTGCCGCGTTCTTCTTGACAGTTCATGATCCGACTCCGCGATATCTTCAACATGATGATTAGAATCTTCTGGCATCTCCGTGGAATTTGCTAGAGGAAACTTCACAGTTTCAGAATGCATTTCCAAATGTTCAGTTTGTCTTTTCGCGGATTTCTCCATAACTAGAGCTCGTAAAGACTTTCTTGGAGTAAAGTCTTTGCCGAATGTCTGTCTTAACGTTTTGCGGGTAGTTCTATGTGAATCCCATCCGGATCCTTCGGCGCTGGAGTTCCTTGTGCTATCGGAAAAGCCAGTGCTGTTTCTAGGAGGGGCCAAACTTGGTCTTATGTTCAAACTCTTAATCATACTCTTGGTTTTTCTAATACTGGTGTTGCGGCCTTTGGCTGTGAAAGAGTCCATTTGGTTGGTCTTATCGTGAAGAATCACTTCTGGGGATTTGTTTAGGTTCTTCTGTCTGTATCTTCCTGTAGTGTCATGAGTAACATCAGGCGAAACTTCAATTTCTTCATTTGTTTCCATTTCGTTCTGTTCTTCTATCTGAATTTCTTCATGACTTTCGTGTTCGTTTTGTTCACTTTTATCAGTTTCTTGTTCATCATCATCAACTTCCATTTCGTTTGCTTGATTGTCATCCTGATCAGATATTTCTGGATCAGTAGCTATTGCTTGGTCCGCCTCGTCACTTTCGTCCATTTGTTGGTCGTCTTCAATTCCATCGCTTTCGGCTTCACTTGCAACTTCATAACTTTCTTCTTCGTCATTTTCAACTTCTTGGGTTTCGTTTACGGAATCTTTATTGACTTGACTTTCATTTGCTTCCTCATCTTCATTCATTTCTTCGTTGTGGTCATCATCATCGTCGTCAACCATTTGGCTTTCATTTGCTTCTTCTTCAATTTCCTCTCCTTCTATTTCTTGACTGGCATTTTCTTCCTCTTCTATTTCTTGACTTTCATTTGCTTCCTCTTCTATTTCTTGACTTTCATTTGCTTCCTCTTCTATTTCTTGACTTTCATTTGCTTCCTCTTCTATTTCTTGGCTTTCATTTGCTTTCTCTTCTATTTCTTGGCTTTCATTTGCTTCCTCTTTCTCGTTTTCTTCGCTTTCATTTGCCTCTTCTGCTCCTCGACTCTCCTCTAATTCAGCCTCGACTTCTTGATTCATATTATTTTCTTCGTCTTCTTCCTCATCTTCATTTTCCTCAGCTTCAACCACATGGCTGTCATTTGCTACTGCTTCATGACTTTCATTCATTTCTTCTTCACTTTGATCATCTAAATTATTTTCACTTTTATTTGTTTTTTCTTCATTATCATTACTTACTTTCAATTGATTCTCATTGTCCTGTTCCATCTTTTCATTCGTATTTTCACCGCTATGATTAGCTTCTTCAACATTTTCTTGATTGACCACCTCGTCATCGCCATGCTGTTGATTTTGTATAGTCTCTAGTTCTGGTCCTTGATTACCATCAACATTATCATCTGCAGAATATTGTTCTGTTTGAGATTCAACAGATTCTTCGACAGTTTTCGCTGGTGTTTGTACTTTCTGTAAAGACTTATTTGCACTCTTTGATAGATTGACTTCAGTTTCTCTGTTCTCTTTTTCCAATACGATGGTATTGTGCTTTTTAGTGGTATTTTCCTGGTTTTCGTTAAGGTTATTATAGGCCTCTGCTTCTTCTATAATTTCATCATTTTCATATTCTAATGTGAAGTTGTTTTCATCATCAGACTCAGTCTGGTCTTCTTTTTCGTTTACTTTAATAGTTACTGTACGTTCTTTTTCATTGACAGTTTTATTTGTAGTACTAGTATTTGTAATACTTTTGTTTGTTGATTTGTTTATGACCCGTGTTACGTTATTTATAGCATTTACAACGTTACCGACATTTTCATCAGTTTCTATTACGTTTTCAATTGTTTTAGGACTACTTCTAGTTCTGCTCTTGTTTTGATTCTGAGATTTGTTAAGAGTAGCTCTTTGCTTATCAGTATCTAGTTTAGATGTACTTGAATCTAACTCATCACTTTTATACGAAATTTTACTTTTAGACTTATTGCCTTTAGCATCATGTTTAATAGAAGTGTCCACATTTTCTTCACGTTTTGAGGTATTTTTCAACATACTTCTTGTAGTTCTTGAACTATTTAATGTTTTGTCTTTAATTTCTGGTGAAGCTTTAGACTTATTTTTAGAAGCAACTGATTTATCGGATTGCTTTGTTTTATCAGAGCTTGCATTTGTTTGTAGAGTTCCTGCTTCAGATTCTTTAGCTTCTGATAGTTTACTAAGTCTGGCTCGTTTTACTGGTGTATTGGCTTCCAACATATTTTCTTCCAGTTGATTCTCAACCATAGTCGAAGATGGTAAAAGCATTCTGAAATCCATTTCTATGTCAGTAGTTATACTTGAGCCTGGAGACCCTTCCCTGCCTTTGGACACTGAACTGATTCGTCTCTGTTCAAGTTTCTTGTGAAAACCGAATACTTTTGGTTGAATGTCTGGTATGATTTCATCCTCACTTTCAGACACAATAAAGTCTGCAAACATATTCTTTCTTTTATTAGCTGGTCTGTTACCAAATATGTTTCTAACTTGAGGCTTAGGGTCTGCAAGGGCATTTTCTCGAGTTTTATCAGCAGCTGTTTTATTTGGGGATATATTGAGCAGTGCTGCTGGGAATATTGGTTTGGACCTCTTTGCATTTTGAAACAGTTCTCTAGGTCCGACATTTACTGTTTTATCAACGTTTGCAGTGTTGGTCTTGTGGAGTTTGGCTAATGCTTCTCTGTTGTCTATGAGGTGACCATACTTCTTTTGGGGTTTGTTCTCTTTTTGTGTAAATAGCCTCCTTTGTGGAAGTACTATGCTGTTGATTGATTCATTGTCACTGCTCTCTGGTAGGTCAAGAGTGTAATTCTTCTTTTCTTGGCTGAAAATAGTAATAATAATATTGGTCACTGGATATAGTCTATTTGAAATAAAAAATATAGAAGCAAAGATATAGATCACCAATACACTATTCATCATAACAGAAGTAGTCAAAGTTTCTATGGTTCCTAGACCATGATAGAGTGGAAGGTTTCAAAATCATCATCATCACACACACTCGCGCTTTCACACAAACACACAGGGCACTCGTCCAGTTTACTCCCGTATGTTTACAGTTTTCTTCCGATATATTCGCTTCGGTTGGGGCCAGGAGACCCAAGACACAAGCTGTGCTTAGTTTGGGCTCCTGTCTCCCTTCCAATTTAGTACTAACTCATTGTAAACATGTATTAAAGGAGAAAATAAACGAATTATTATTAATATTTATCAGCCCACAGTAGTCCACAGCGGGACATTGGCCACATCTTCGGCAGTGGCAGCAGACAATACTGGAGAGAGTTGGAGGAGGGCTATGCCAAAAGGCATTCCATCACAAGAGACCTAATTTAGTATAATTAAGTAAAAGTTTATTGTTTATAAAAAATATGGAAATAAAGGATATTTTTATTTTATTTTATTTTTTATTAACAGTTGCTACAGATACATTACAAATAGGAACATACAGGTAATTGTGTATTAAATCTCACTGTACAACCAATGGGCTATTTGACAAAATGTTAGTTACTAGTTAGTACCTCATCTAGATTACAAGAAAATATTCGACACATATTTTTCTTTTTTCACGTAATTAAAAAATAACGGTGATACATCGAGTCAAAATGTCGCATGACGTCACTAGCCATAACAGTTTATACTAGGTAATGACGGTTATAAGCCCCTTCTCCTCAACTTTATTACGCTTAATCTTAAGCAGTTTTCCATCAATTTGAAAAAGAAAAAAATACGTGTTGAATATTTTCTAAATAAAAGACTAAAAATTAAAGTTTTGGTCAAATAGCCTATTACAGTGTGTTTACCCCAGTATTGGTTGGTTCTTTGCCACTGCCACTATAGCTTGCTAACACTTAAAAGAGTAGAGGGTTTGTGGTAAGGTAGCTATAAACTGGTGAAAGAGTGCCTAGATTGTAATCCAGAAGCCAAATTCAACTAGTACCTTCTGGTTTATTAGAAAGTTACTTACCTCAAAAGTTCAAGATCAATAAACTCCTCAGGTGCATTGTCTAAGGTTAACTTATTATCTTCTAACACTTCCATCACATCTTGGGAGTTCTCGTCCAGTTTCTTCCACCAACTTTTACCTAAAAAAGAACATGTCCATTTGAAAATCAAATTGTAGGGAGATCACAATAAATCAATTGCATAATGATGACATTTCAATTATGAATTTTGGACTGCCTCAATAGTCTAGTGGAGTCTAGATTTCTGCCCGATTGATGGCAATAGGCTCTCCCCCTATTACATGGTAGTACTGAAACAAAACATAGGTGTTCTACAGTTACATCTCTGCCTAATTCTTTGAGGATGCCAGGCGTGATGAAATAAGTAAAAGTAGTGGATGAATTGTGTGAAAAACTAGCTACAATGCTACATAGAAGGTGATATTTAATTTAATATAAATAAATAAATAAATATTCCACAACTTTTCACCCAACACCATCTAGTCCCAAGCTAAGCTAAGAGCTTGTGTTATGGGTACTAAACAACTGATAAGCATACTTATATATTTTTAAATACATATCTACATATTATAGATAAATTACACCCAGACACAGAACAAATGATCATGCTCATCACACAAACATTTGTCCTGGGTGGGAATCAAACCTACAACCTAGTCAGGGTCACTAACTACGAGACCAATAGGCCCGTCATATGTGACCATACCAGTATGTATGTGGTACCACTATAAAGTGAATATAAATGGGTTAACTTATCTACTTATAAGTAGTTTTATTAAGTTATATCACTCCTAACATACTGTATATAAGAGCACTGTTAAATATCTAGTCTAGATAATATATAAAATGATGTCCTTGTCTCCAAATAATTAGAACTAGCACAGCAAACAACTGCAATACTTGATTAAACTATTTTAAATGAAATCTGTATGGTCATGGACAACTGGTTATTTAGAAATATTGAGTAAGTGTAAGAAGTTTTGAACAACTTGTGCAAGTAGGTTAAGTTAAAATTCAAAATCATTTCATTTCTTCACATAAACATTACTCTCCCTTTAGAACTAGAACTTATCCCAACTCAACAAAAATCTTGACTAAGATGACAATGTACTCACGTCTGGGTTCCTCAATTTCAGTATTATCATTCAACACAGATTTGCCGTTCAACGGGGACAGTGCAAATGACTCCATGTTTTTGTCTTTGAATTGGTCTATGAGTGATGTGAGCCTGCCAGAAGCCGTGGAAAGGGCTGGGGAGCATAGACTTCGGCTGCCACGGGATGTCTTGCGTTTAGGCGTAGTAATACCGCCTTGGGACCGCGCAGGGGATGTAGCCTTCGTTTTCGGCATTCTTACAGCTTTGTCTCAACTGAAATTGGAAAATGTAGATTTGTTAGGAATTATTGTGCGTAGAAAACAGTGGTTGAACTAGGGGTAAACTTGTTACGAATTCACACACAGCAAGTTGTAATTTCTTTAAACTTTAGGAAGCATTAACGTGTTAATCTATTAGGATTTGAGGCCTTCCAATGGGATGTCGAGTAAAGAAATCGAAAAGTAAAACAGAAAACTTTGTGAAAAAGTGGCATGACATGACGCGAATGCTGCGAAATATTTTCGAATATTACGACGAAATGAATAGATCACCTTTTAAAAGAAACGTTGCACATCAAGAATAAAACTGCACTACACAATACACAGAACTTAATTATTTAATATACTTCATTGTTTTCAATTAATCATTTGAAAACAAAAACAAACTTCCAATTTTCTAGCATTCAAAACCGTTTTGAGATGAACTTTTAAAAATGTCGTCCCGTTCCGTTACGCACTAATGGAACGGGACGACTTTTTACTAATCAATCTTATTTATTTTTATTAGTCTGTGTTATTGTAAACGTGTAAATTTGTAACCTTTTTCAACATTATAAATAAAATAAATAAAAATATTATTTAGAAAGATAAACTGTTACTAAAAACGAAAACGGAACCAGAGCGTGAAACGGAGCATGTATTTACGTTCCACCTTAGATTAGTCTAAGCGTTCCACTGTTCATTTCTATCTTCTAAATCTAAAAACATAATAAAACAGTAACGAAGGAATAACTGTAAATTGAGAATTTTCGAGAAAAAATAAGTGGCTCTTGTTAGAAAAACATAACTGGTGACAAAAAGTGACTTTTTAGAATTTTTGTCTGTTTGTCTGTATGCATGTCCGGGGTTAACTCACAAAGTTCAGCATGGATTTACTTCAAATGTTGCATGAATATTACTAAGAGGTCGGGTGGTAGGTAGGTAGAAGTGTCGTTTTATAGCTAAACAGTGTTTATCAAGGCGTTCAGTTCATAATTATTTTGATGTACCACAGTGATGATTCTCGCACCCATAAGCAAAATTTTGTTACATTTTGAATTTATAAATCATTTGTAGATTCATTCATGTACAGACTGCCAGCACATCAACCGACCCCAATGTGTCAAATTTCTTTGATAGTTTTTCAACTTTATTGTAAACAGAATAAGGTTCATGTTCAAGTGGGAAAATTTGACAGTATGGGGTAGGTTGACGTGCTGGCATCTGTACAATAAGTTCCTTGATCTTGTGGCGCTAAACACATTTCCATTGTATGAATGCAATGTATTGATAGTAGGGAATGGTTCTTAGTTCGAATTTTTGAGGCCTGGATCCGCACCTGTTCAGTATGTAGGTATCGAGATAAAAGAAGGTACTCATTGCCTTAACTGGGTATCAAAAAGGTATAAATAAATTCACTTGGAATCTATTTTATCCGTCCTCGGCTTTACGCGAGCTGCCTATGAAAGACTCGGTCGGTCTGGGATAGCTAATAAAATAGATCTAAGATGAAGGTGGCTTAGTTCGAAGCTCGGGGGGTATCGGCACTACGGAAAAAATTACTTGACTTTTACTTTTTCTGAATTATAAAGAAAGAAAAAAAGGAAATAATATTTATTGGCAAAAGGTGAAAATAACAAAAAATTGTAAAAAATAAATGGCATGGCTCATTTCAGCGGTAATGCCACACAGTTGCAGCTGTCTGACATACCTAAGGCAATTTATTATAATGAGGTGAGTTGCAGATTATTTTTGGGAACGTTTATTTGAGTGTGCAGCTTAGCCCGTTGGTATCAAGATCAAATGAAATATTTTAGCGAAACTTCGCAAGCGGTACCTATCTATGGTAAAATCAAAATCAAAATCAAAAGTCATTTATTCAAATTAGGCTGAGGATCAGCACTTTTTGAACGTCGAAATTACATAAGACAGTCCCCCAAAAAGCCCACCCTTCGCCACTTCCTAGTGTTTTTGCTGGGAAGAAAAAGTGGCGGAACAAACTCCCCAGCAACACATCTGTCTGATAAGTTAAAAGAACTTACACAGTACAATTAGTTATAATTACAAAATAATTAAAATAAGTTATTCACTATATGTTATCTAGCACACTCAACATACAGAATACCAGTAATATATAGCTACCGACAATAAAACTAACTTAACTCAAGCAAAAGCAACTGACTAATAAGAATCCTCCAGGTAAAAAGGGTGTGCCAGCTTGCATGTGCAGAGTTGGATTACATCCATAGATCTGCAAGACAATGTAACAAAATGATAAACTAGAACTGTGGAAGTTAAATAAAACAAAAAAAAAACTGGTACTAATTAAAACAATTGCAAAACCAAAGCCAGCAAAACGACCAGTTACCACAAGCAGCACCCGTTCACGAGCATAACGCAAAGATCAGCCATTACCCCCCTCGCCATATTAGAGGGAAGGTGGTAACCCGACCCTCGACGCTACCGCAAGCAGTAAAATCTGAGGGAGCATGACGAACTTGCTACGTGGGTGATTCTACGCTATTTGAATTCCAACGGCCTTTAGATTTTTTTTATGTTAAACTAATTACATTGCCGTTAATGTGTGCTTATGCAATAAAGTATAACTTCTTTCATTTGGACCACTTAGTCAATTCACGATAGTGGTTTAATTTTACACATTAACATTATAAAATAGTAACAAATGTATACTCCCCTGGCCTACCCCATTACTGCATTTTTTTCATTTTTATGGCCTAATACTTTTAATATTTAGGGCATTGTGTTTTATTTTAATATTGTGTTATAGCTAATATAACTTTGAAACATATGTTATAACAATACATTGCAAAAGTGTTTATTATATAATTTAAAAAAATCTTATTTTTACGTCACTTGCTAAAAGCGTCACTTCACCTGGCGAAATTGAAAGACTGTGATTTTCACCTAAAAGTGCTAAAGTATATTTTTGACCATAAACGACGCGCGTGGGACAGTGTGAAGTTAAATGCAAGCTAACAGTGTTGAGCACAACTAAAACAATGTGGCGTCAGTTTTCAATTCATTGTCTGAGAACGTGCTTGTGCCAGTAGTTCCAGTATTTCCCTTGGTAAGTATATCTTTTTATATTTCATCGTTAAATAATTGTGAATTTGCACAGTGCAATGTTTAGTGTGTGTAGATGACATTTATTGTGTAAAATGTGGTCAGAAAAACATGCGGTATTACTTTTGGGAGATTATGTCCAATTTTGTCACTTCTCTGGCGTCACTTCTCTGCCAGTTTCTATGCCAGGGGAAAATAATACCATGCAGGGGCAGTGACAATTTTTTTTTTGTAAATATTTACTATTTAAAACGGTTTATTTCATTTGTTCTAGTTACGCAGATATCATGTCAAACATGATAAAGAAGCAAACAAGGGATGAGAGGCTAAAAAACCAGATCCAAGCAGAAAAAATACGCTACCAAAAAATTAAAAACAATCTGATTAAAAATACAGAATTACAAGCGAAAGAAAAGCAAATTTTTCAAAAAGGAGAAAAGGAATAAATTAAGTGTATTAAACACGACTGAAAGGGAATGGGCTGATTTTTTTCTGATTTTACTTGGAATTATCTTGAAACCGGACATGGTATCAGATGGGCATGTAGACAAACCTTGCTACAATGGACAACTTTACCAGAGATTTTTTTTTTAAAGTTCTATCATTCATATGTTAGTGATACCTGTGGTTTTATACTTGTGGAATACCAGATCAGTGATAAAAAATATAGTTATGCTGCCGTATGCAAGTCTGAATTTGATGACGACGAAGGAGAGATTATTATTTTACTTTATTTAAAGAAATCTATTAAAGGTGCTACTCTTTTTTGCCAGTTTACTTATGATGAGTAATAGAGTATTCTACAATTTTTTAGAGCTGGTTGATGTGCTCAAAAAGTTAATTATTTATTGTTTAGTATATAAGTAGAAAACACTTAGTTTAACCGTAATTATTGATTCAGTTCTTTCTTAAAATGGAAGTTTACATTTATAATAATGATTTTTAAGTTTACTTGCTAAGATAACCTCTCATAGGTGTATCATTTTACTATTTAGGTAAGCCTTAAATATGAAATTACACTTTTTCGAGTATTTAATTATTAAAAACTGTTGAACAGTAAGTGTTGTGATTATTTAATAGGAAAAATTACTAATTTTGTTCAGTTCACAGACGAGAGTGATATGCATTAATATATATATTATATTATAATTAGATATTATTATTGTTTTATTATTATTTTCATATTTAAATTATTTGATGGTGATCGAAACTTAATTTTTTAAGAACTTAATATTGTGAATATGTTTCAACTGTTAAGGTTGATTGTATTCTATTCATTAAAAATATAACGATAAAGCTATTATTTATTCATTTTATACAGTATTGTTAAAATTCCTTAGATAATACTTAGTAGCCTGTCACTTTCCTGCTATAATTTGTCACTACTCTGCCAATAGTGTCTCTCCCCTGATAACACATTTTCCCCTGGAGCCTATAAAATGAAAAAAAATAGAAATATCTTCTGGCCCTTGTAATTACTTAGGCAAAATACTGCCAAGTAGTTGAATTATTAATATTAAATTAAACAGATGATTTTTTCTTTGGGGACACAAAATACTCAAATACCGTAGAATCACCCACGTACCGGTTATTTACGTAAAAATTAACCTATAAATAGGAGTCTCTAGTTCACCACATAATGCAAATACATCTCATTTAACCTACCTACTATGCAAATACATCTCATTTAACCTACTACATACTAACCTACATAATATGGTATGGTATGGATATCTATGAGTATCATGGTATAATAATTAGTATTTGCTTTTGTTTTTATTGGTATAACTTGTAATTTGCAGGAGGGTAGAACGGTGCAGGTGGTGGAATACCGACTTAGAGCCGCCATAAAAGGGGCCTACGGATAATAGATCGGACACAGGCACGCGCGCCCGATTGACAGGAGACGCCTGCCCCGCGACCTAATCGCGACGCCCTAGTTGCGGAGCGTTCTAGTCACGATTCGCCCCAAAGTCGGCACTTTCGACGCTGGTTGTTCTCGCTGGGCCTCCCTCAGACAACCGGGGCTTTCACCTAGCAGGTACGCGACCGCGTGTCGTGTAAAAGCGGCCTACACAGCGTCCCGTATTCAGTTGACAGAGCCGCGGTGCGCCTACAAAAAACACATAGCAGTTACTCACACATATGCGTTATTGTTTAATCTTATTTCATCTTTCAGAAAATAAGTTGTCTTTTAGCTCTGAGATCTTACTCTATAGGTTTTCATACTAACTTTAGTAGACATTTCAAAGGCATCGACCAAAAACATGGCGAAATTCAAGGAAAAAACCGATTTGACATCTCTGATTATGTTCTCAATTTCTCATCTGTCACCTTTCCTTTTCTAAAGCTGTAAGTCAGTAAGAGATGTCAATGCTCTTATTTTAGTTTAGTTTTAGAACAGGTGAAACCGCTGTAAGATAAATTTCAGTCAAAATTCAATTACCATTTCGCTTGCAGTCTCTTTAGCTTCCTTTGTTCTTTATGGAATACTTATAGCAACATTTGAAAATGCAATTACGTTGCAAGTAGACGGTCGAATAAGAACGGCGTAGCAATATGCATTGTTGGACTTTTGTATTATTTTTATGTCATGTAGGTAACGGGTTGGTTTCTTGGTAGTTATTGGTTGCGGGCCTAAGGACCATTTATTCTAATAAATGTGGAGGATTTTTTTGTTTATCTCTTTACCGAGTCTGATATAAGTACCCCTGACACTTTTGTTTGCGTATACTTATGAATACATGCATGTACGAATACGAACCAAGAGAAGTAAGCAATACAGGCAGTCATAGCAGGTGGCACTCCGTAAGTAGTTGCTGCCTACTCACGTCATGGCAAAAAGGAGTGAGTTTATACATGTCAGTAGTAACTGTAACTAGTGTGTGTAGGGTAACTTTGAGAATCTTGCACTTTTGTACAGACGCCAGAACATCAAGTTACCCCAATGTGTCAAATTTTCCCAATTGAATATGAACCTTATTCTGTTCGACATAAAGTTAAAAAACGATCAAAGAAATTTGACACATTGGGGTAACTTGATGTGCTGGCGTCTGTACATGCTTTTTGCAGTAAACAAATCATCATCACGTGTTTTTTTAGGCTCGGAGGGGTCCTGATATGTAATGAATGGTCACCTGTTTACAAAGCGACCTCAGCAGTGTAGCTTAACCTTCAATATACCCGTGCGGCTGTTATTGTTTACCCACAAAGACAGTCAATACTTAGGTACAGATGCCAGCACATCAAGTAACCCCAATGTGTCAAATTTTACCCAATTGAAATGAACCTTATTCTGTTCGACATAAAGTTGAAAAACGATCAAAGAAATTTGACACATTGGGGTAACTTGATGTGCTGGCGTCTGTACTATAGACGGGACATCACGAACAAAATTTTTATCCGATACTAGTGTCCTAGTGGACTTAAGTCGATTAGTCTAGTTTAGTACGCTCCGCTGCCGCTCTAATATCGATATATTATCCTAGATGGCGTTACTGAGACATGGGATCACACTTTATCTATGACGGTAAAAAATAAATGGTATGGTAGCATCTTAAACCTCTTTGTTTACCTACAATTTCTCTTTTACTCAAGCACTAGGAATATAAGTTTTAAAATCTTTTTGTGTCAGACAATTTTATATTTTGAAATGCATTATTGTGTGTATGTACAGACGCCAGCACATCTAGTTACCCCAATGTGTCAAATTTCTTTGGTCTTTTTTCAACTTTATGTCAAACTGACTAAAGTTCATATTCAATTGGGAAAATTTGACACATTGGAGTAACTTGATGTGCTGTCGTATGTACAATGGAAAATTGCCTAGAAAACAATCTAGATTAACCGTTCGTACCACTTCTAAACGCCAAACCAACTACAAAAGCTCGATTGGTTTTATAAAGTTCCTTTGTTTGGCTATACCTGGCAGGGCAGTTACTTTTCAATGTTTAATCAAGAGTACCTGGGTCGAATTCTATTGATATAGAATCTACGTACTTTATCTACATATATGAAAATGAATCGCCGAAAGGTATGAACGCGCTTATAGTGGAGTTGAGATGTTCCTTCCACCCTGCATACAAGAAATACTCCCGAAAAGAACATTTATATGACGAATGACAGCAAATCAGCACTGAGATGACCTTTCGTTTCTATCTCCATTATAACAAGGTCGATTTTCCTTTGTTTCAGTAGTTAAGGTCTTCAAAATTTAAAACAATTTTGCCTTTCGCTGCCGTTTCTCAGTATATTTCGTAACAATAAAATGTTAAGGAGCGAGTGAAGCGTAAAAAATGAATATTTATTACTTGTTTCGTAGTTTTATGGTTTTCATTTAAACTTGGCTAGGTTTGGAAGGCGATTTCTCAATTGGGAAATTGGTTTTTGAGTGGGTGTAGTTGCATTGAGGTGGCTTGAGTGTTTCACTTGATAGATTGCGTATAACTTGAAAGCTTTAGGTAAGTTTAGCTGGTGTCCAGGCCTGCAGGGTGCCAATTTAATGCTTAAGGGTCGGTACATATCAGACGGAAGATGCGTCGCGTATTATCGGCCGTGTGACGCCAGAACCGATATTTATATAGGGTGACTGGTAATTAGTGACCGATACTTAAACACGTGATTGTATTCATGATTTTAATAAACTTTCCCAAAGAAACTTTATTTATACACAATTATTTATAACACAATAAAATAACAAACACGCTGCTTGAAATTACCGCGCGCGCGCCTGTGATCGATCACAGTGGGCACGAATCGGCAAGATCTATCAGCTGATAGTCTGACCTCGGGAAGGGCAAAATCTACTAGTAGTAGCGTCACACGCTCCCCCACTACCGCCACCGCTCCCGTTGTGCAGTACTGACGTAATTGAATTAATTGAAAGTTAATGAGTAAAAAAAAAGTTTCTTTGGGAAAGTTATTCGTATTCATTAATACAATCACGTGTTAAAGTATCGGTCACTAATTACCAGTCACAATATATATAATAAAACATTCAACCTTTCACACTTACCGATGCCGATGGTGCGTCAGTGCGTCGAGGAGTCGAGGTACACTGTCGCATACGCTCGGCGCATCTTACGTCGGATATGTACTGACCCTTAGATACACTTTGTTGGTCTATATGTATAGAGAACCCAGGCCCTCATGTTAAGCAGTAGTACTATTAGAATACTCTTTATTATACACAATTGAAAACTTTCTAAGAATAACTTGAGGAGCTCAACAGGGTGCTGAGGGTAATCTGTCCTCTTTCACTATCATGTCCATATTGTTCATCCAATGGTTGTCTGTAAGAGATTCCACTTTTAGCGGTAAGGCCGCTCATTGTTATACTCTATGTCCTATGTAGCCCTTAAAGTTATAAATTATGAGTTTTTATGGTGTACAATAAAGAGTAACCATATTGCTGTTTTATTCTAATTTAAAAAGGGCTATCCAAGGCGTGACCTTATCGCTCAGGGCGATCTCACAGACCCTTAGAAGGACAAAGACATATGCCAAGTTTAAAGCTATGTGCTCACCCCCTATTACACTTTGTATTATAGGCACACCTCTGCCCACTCTAAGCACAATACAGGGATTGATTATATTTTCAGCCTAATCAGCTACAATCCTATTAGGGACCTTAATTACGGCCCTTCGAATGAAACTCGGTGTTCATTCTGCGCAAAATTTTGTTCATTACCCACTCAAATTCGGTGATTGATGACATAGCCGGACAGAACATACATAGATCTATCATTAATCTCAATTGCCTGTATGTAGATACTCTAAGGACACGCGTAATTATTATGTATGTTTACCAGTACGAGAAGCGAATGAAAATGGTTTTTTTTTAAGTTTCATCGTTCTTTTTATTTTTCTTGTTGGTTTAGTTATTAATTCAAAAAGTAACTAAAACTAAAGGGAAAACTAAGCACATTGTATGTAACATACTTATAGACACGCAGCGCTGTAATTCAGCTCAAAAAAATATATTTTGTATTTTTCAAAATCGATACATTTCAGTAAGGTAGTTAGGTTAGATAGTTAGGTTAGCTATATGATAGGTATAGTAAGTTAGGTTAGATTATATATATATATATCGGTGCGGCATAATACGGTGGCAGAGTGTGCCGCATGGGAGGAGCTGCGCCGTGTCCTCGTCTCTGAAGTAGGCAGTGACTTGTCGCTGCCGGCCGTGATCAAGAAGATGGTCAACAGCGTCGAGTCCTGGGATGCGGTGGTGTCCTTCTGCGATGCGACCGTTTCGCAGAAGCTGCGGAAAGGGAGAGGGAGATTAAATCCACTCACCGGGCCCGCAGCAGTACAAAAAAATAGTTTTGCACTTTAAGTCTACAGACGCCAGCACATCAAGTTACCCCAATGTGTCAATTTTTCCCAATCGAATTTGAACCTTATTCTGTTTGCCATAAAGTTGAGAAACGATCAAAGAAATTTGACACATTGGGGTAACTTGATGTGCTGGCGTCTGTACATAAAGTTACGGTGACTATCAGATGGGGTACTGTGCGTAACGTCACATCTCTGCGTATGATGTCATTTATACACACGGATTATAGCCAATTCTAGCTGTTTGACTGTTAATAGTTGAACGCTTTACCCAGTGATCATCATGCGTACAAACACTCAAAAGCCACGTAAGTATTTATGCCATAAATTCCGAATGCATTGAAGTCCCACGCCATGCTACGATAGCGTAGCAAGCGTAGCGGTCACCTACGACAGCGTAGCAAGCTTAGCTGCTGCCTACGATGACGTAGCCAGTGAAGCTGCCGTCTACGATGGCGTAGCATGCGGAGCTGGCACCTACGAATGCATAGAGGTAATAAGACGAATAAGGGACTTTCTAGAATAGATTATTTCCACACCGACATAAATCATTCTTGCAGAGAAATTGTCGCTAAATGTTTTATTATCTTAAATATTGTTCACTCGAGACTGAACTGAAAGTCTACTACAAGTTTGAATTGCTTCTCTGGGATATTATTTTTACATTATTTATCAATTTTCTTGAGAATTTACGTTTCGATAGTTCAGTTGTCTGATAGATCTTAAACGAAAGTGAATTTCTGTTAAACTATTTGTATTTGGTAAAAAGTTAATAAAACGTAATTTGTTTTTAAAAGTAACCATGTAGGTATCGAATATTATAGCCTTGAATACTTTTTTTAAAAATTATTAAAAAAACTTACAAATTTTAACTTTATTAGGTTGCTACAATGAACTCTAAATATTTTGAATTAGATTTTTGAGATTTTAAAATTTTTGCACGAATACGGAGTCAATGTCAAATTAAATTTAATAAATTAAGGGGATTAATCTAGTTTATTTATTTATTTATTTATTTATTTATTTATTGAGGTAAACCAACAGCTTCTGTATACAGCATTACATTAGAATAATAGTAAAAAGTATCAGACATATACAGTCGCCAATAACAGGTCAACCAACATTCATGTGAGTGAAAAATTACAAATAATCAAATTAAAGTTAAAAAGGGAAACAAAATAAAATAACAAGTACATACATAATGAGAGCTAATGAGATACAACAAATTTAAAATTAAAATAAAATTAAAATTAAAATAGAAACAAAACAAAATAAAATATTCACACCTAACAGAAAATAATGATGTAAAAATTTCAAGAATATATAAATCGTTCAATTATAATTAATATAAATATTGAGTAGGTATTGGAATTAAAATTTAAATATTCGGTTGCATTCTTCGGTACTGTTGAATTTTGGCCTTAAAGACTTTTAAGGAATCATGATGAATGTCAACTTCTGGTACAGATTTTACAAAAGAATTCATCTCTCTACAGAGTCTGTTAACTGGGGAGTTTACACCTATATTAGTTTTAGATGGCTGAACGTGAAATATATTAGTGATAGGAAATCTGGGTATATTATAAGGAACATTAAGTGCAGTACTCTCGACTAGCTTACTGCAGTCAAGTCTATTATTAATTAATTTGTGCAGAAATAGAAGACCTTGCGTTAGTCGACGATCGCGCAGAGAATTCATATTGAAGCATCGAACACGTTGTTCATACGGACACCTAGGAGAGATTTTAGTAGAGGTATATGCTAGGTGCTTCGTGAAAGCCCTCTGGATATGTTCAACTCTTTGCGAGTGTACTGCATAGTGCGGGCTCCACACCACGCTAGCAAATTCTAAATGGCTACGGACTAGTGCATTGTACAAAACAATTTTGGTTCTTACAAGTTTAAAACCTTTAGTGCTTCTCTTAAGAAATCCAAGTAGCCGTGCCGATTTATTTACTATGCTATCAATGTGACTTCTGAAGTTAAGTTTTACGTCCATGATAATTCCAAGATCGCGAACCTCTTTCACAGATTCAATAGGAATTCCATTTATTTTGTATGAGTCAGTCTTCGATTGTTTTTTTGTGGAAAATCGTATGTGACTACATTTCTGAACATTAAGTTTCATATGGTTCGAGTTGCACCAACGTTCAATGCTATCTAAATCGTTTTGAATTAGTATAGCGTCTTCACTTGAATTGATGATTCTATAAATTTTTAGATCGTCAGCAAACATTAAATATTTACAGTGGTGGATTTCATTAGCTATGTCGTTGATGAAGAGCGAGAATAGAATTGGGGCACATTGCACATTTCAAAAGTAGTAGGAATATTATAAGGAGAAGAATTATATGCAAAAAACTCCATTCTGACTCTTTTAAAATGTATAGTCTTTTAATATCCTTTATCCAAAAGTAAGAACTTTATAATCGATAAAGCCACTCCGATTTAATTAAAAAAGAACCAAAACGAATCTAATAAAACACAGGTTAGTTTAAATCTGCTCCTACCGCTTTTCTCTTCACATTAACACTTTTTTAATCAAGGCCTTGTTTCCGTTTCCTAGCTTTATCGAGAGCAGTTACTGATAGTTGAGTCAGCATTAATTACAAAAAAGTGTTATCGTATATTAAAATTGACAATCACTTATTGAATTTTACATGCTCATTTAAAATGTCCATATTAAATTATATAAGTAACTATATATATATCTTAACTATTAGGGTTCTAAAACAACAAGAAAAGCTTTTTTGTTGTTGTTTATTTTGTATTTACGATGTTTAAGTTTATAAATAAATAAATAATAAATTTTCCACAACTTCTCCCACAACGCCATTTAGTCCCAAGCTAAGCTTGAGATCTTGTGTTATGGATATTAAACAGCTGATAAACAAATTTATATGTATATTTCTAAGTACACACACATATTATAGATAAATTACACTCAGAACAAATGATCGTGCTCATCACACAAACATTCATCCTGGGTGGGAATCAAAGGCACGACCTCCGGCATAGCAATCAGGGTCACTAACAACTAGACCAACAGGCCAGTCATGTATATCCCAAATCCCGAGAATCAACTTAATCTCGGTATTAATAGAAAAAGTAATTGAGTGATTAGCTCGGCCGATAGGATGCCGCTATGCCGGAGGTCGTGGGTTCGATTCCCACCCAGGACAAATGTTTGTGTGATGAGCACGATCATTTGTTCTGTGTCTGAGTGTTATTTATCTATAATATGTATGTATTTAGAAATATATAAGTATGTTTATCAGTTGTTTAGTACCCATAACACAAGCTCTGCTTAGCTTGGGACTAGATGGTGTTGTGTAAGAGTTGTGGAATATTTATTTATTTTATTTATTTATTTTATTTATGTGAGTAACTGAGTGGGCTTGGCATCTTGTTATTTGATTTATATCTGTATCTGTTATATTTTGTTGTATTTGTGTGCTAACATTAGTTTCATACGTTTTATAGGTTTTTTAAATAACAACATAGACTACAGTCTGCCAATTAATTATTATTATTATTATTTATCGCAGTTCAGCTCACAAAGGAGATTGATTTGTTTTTCAAAAAAATCTTTTTAGCAATAAATAAAACCGACTTAAAAAAAAACACCAACCGGTGTAAAATAACTCTAAATTAGGAAGTCTGTGGCTTTGGTGGTTTTGTCTTTTTCATGATGGGCCACCGACTTCCGAATTTAGAGTTATTTTACACCGGTTGGTGTTTTTTTTTAAGTCGGTTTTATTTTTTGCTAAAAAGATTTTTATTTTTCCATTTTTAGTTGTTCCCATACAAATGTTTGCCATGAATTTATTTTTATATTATTATTTGTTAACAATACATGTCATGATAAATAGGGTTATATCCCTAATAAATGAAACTTAACATACCTAACTGTCGAAATCTAGGTATATTGTACACATCTGCGTACCCCTCAGAGCATACAGGCGTGATGATACGTCATGATGCTGTAGGTATAAACAATAAATATCCAAGCGATTCCAGCAATCACGACATATTTGCCGTCTATTTTTGAAGAGTTCCATTGTATATCTCCGAAGATCAGCACCAGATCTTCACCAAATTAAAATGGGACCACCTCGGAAGTATACTCTTTCACATAAAAAAAGAATTTTGAGAATCGGTCCACAAATGGGGGAGAAATCGCGTAACAAACACACAAAAAAAAAAACATACCGTCGAATTGAGAACCTCCTCCTTTTTTTGAAGTCGGTTAAAAACTATTGCGATTTTGTGCTTGTACCACGCGCACTGCCATGCGCGCCGAGGTAAGACAAAATGACGTATCACTAATGCCTTCTAGAGTAAACATAGGTACTCAATTAGGTCTCCTAAATGTCATAGCGGGCAAATTTGATTGTCCAATTTTAAATGGGTTGTCGTATTTACATGTTTACTGACATAGTTTTTTAAGTTTCAATGTTTACTAACAATGAATGGTTTATAATTACTGAAATAAAATGATTATTATTATTATTGTTATACGCTTATTTTCTCGGAACCCTTGAGTTCCGGACTTTTGAATGCGTACGAAGGGCCAAAACCAACTCGCAGAGGCCCATTGTCGTCTTTAATGAAATGAGTCACCAACCGCAGATTTTCCCTGTATGCACTACACAAGTGCACCTAAGGAAAACCTGCGACTGGTGTAAGACTATTGCAGACTATGAAAACAAAAACACTGGACTACAGGTTAGGGTGGCTAAAATGGACTGGATATCTAAAACTATGAAGGACTGGAATGCTTCCTTCCTCCGAGCACGTTTGCTCTTGCGAACCTCCACTCTAGCCGGCCAACTAAGGCCAGAAAGAGGTGGGAGCTCCGTTCCTCGTCAGTGCTTACTCTGGCCGGCCAATAAAGGCAAGCCAGAGATGAAGAACAAGACTTCTCTCGGGAGATCGGGTCCGTGGGTCGCTACTGCCCAACAGCTCGCCACAAGCTGCCCTGCGGGGATTATTATTATAATTAACTGTTGGTGTATCATAAGTACCCCTCTGACTAATACTTCAGCGACTACGTTATATATTACCGACAGATAATACATAACATCACGACTGTATTCGCTGTGTGTATAATGTGTATATTTTAAGGCATTAAAACACATCCCATTTACTATTAACTCCAGACAACATAAACCTCGCAGCCTCTGTTTCTAAATAATGAGTGTATTCCTTTAAATTATTGCTCAACACACCAAGATAACGTGAAAAATATTCAAGTCACGGTTTCGAACGATGTTGAAATTATATCTTCTCTCATCCGAGCAATTTGTCGTGCGCACGAGACGTGTGACATATCGAGTGTCTTTCGGCTCAGTGATGAGCACGGGACGGTTATTTGTCAATGACAACTCTTAGGAAATGGTGTAAGCGATAGGCTTTAAATGAGGTTTATTAGCGATGTTAAACCTTTATACTCTGAAAACTCCAAAAGGTGACGCTTAAAGTTACCACATTCCTAACATTGTTTGTGTTCTCTACTTTCATATACTACGTACAGACGCCAGCACATCAACCTACCCGAAACTGTCAAATTTCCCCAATCAATTTTGAACCTTATGCTTCAGCATTAAAGTTGAAAATGTATTAAAGAAATTTGACAGTTTGTAGTAGGTGGATGAGCAGGCGTCTGTACAAAGTGCGCGGAAACACTGAAAAAGAAATCGGATAAGCTAGCTTCCAAGAGTTTGAGTACCAATGCTTGTTTTAAAATGTCTATTTGTTATAAAACAAGATAGTTGTTTGGCGTTAAAAAGTTTTTTTTTTCATGTTCTATGTATGGATAAACTAGCCCCGGCAAACTACGTTTCTCTTTTTTATTAAAATAAAAAATACCTACGAGAAAAATACCTAAGACCTACTGCATACGTCATACAGAATTTCATAGGAATTGATCAAGCCGTTTTAGAGGAGTTTTGGTACAAACACTGTGACACGAGAATTTTGTATATTAGATATGGATTTTAACATTATTTTTTTGTCTTCATATACATATAGTACACGCTGCCGCCTCTGCATAGGTAGGTACTTATTTTCGACTGTATAACATTATATTTATAAGTCGTTATATTGTTAAATTACAGTTAAAATGGAGCAAAACAATATTCCACGATTAACAAGATTCAAGTAAGAGATTTCATAAATTCAAAAGATATTACATGTCTCAAAAAGCGATAAAAATCGTACGCACGTACCATCCATTACATTTGTCGTACTAAAGTGTAACATAAAGTAGATTTAATTTTCTACTAGATAAAGTTGAGATTCGCTTACGGCGGACGTGGAATGACTCCTTATGAGGGTAAAAAGATTTTCTCTAATAGATTTCTTTGGATTCAGCTGTGACATAGACGTTACTTTTGCTCGTATTTTTTTAGGAGATTACCTGTGTATCTTACCTATAGTTAAAATGAAAGGTACTCATTTATCTTCATCGTAACATAATATAACAATATTATAGCTACATTTTTCTCCACTTTCTAGTTTTATTATAATGCATGCTGTGAAACATTATAATTGGCTTCAGAAACTCATATGACATTTTTAATATATCCATCTCTAACGTTGTAATTAAAGCTGTTGAGTTGCCTATTAATAAATAGCTATAACATTACGCTAATAATCCCCAAAAAGTTAGAGCCTTTCTTTAGAGCGAGGGGTCAATTTTCTTAAGAGGGAATCCGACAAATAAATCTTAGTATTCGTATCGCTATTTGTTGTCTCTCTTGAAGTCACTTGAAGTCATCGGTCTGCCTACCATGGGTGGACAGGACTCGGACTCGGGTCGGAGTCCTGGTCGTGTACAGTCACAAGCAATAATATGTATACATTGTCACATTTTCTAAAATATCTTAACTTCTACCATTCAAAAATATGTGTACGTTAATGATGTTTGTCATTTTGTCGTTTACTATTAGAAACCCATTGGGTCGTACATTTCGTCCATTGACATGGCTTTGGGACATAAGTGACCTATGTAATACAATGTCAGTAATGTATAAGATTCTAAAATAATAAGTCTATAAAACCTCAACCAGAATATCTTCTGAGAAACCCACCCTACATCACAATGACAGTCTACTTATTGAAGAAGTAAAGACCACAGACTTTATTCCGCCTTATATCCATTGTCGTCGGCTCATATTCTTTCACAATCGCTTAGCCGCTGCATCATTGTTACTAATTTTTCATTAACCCCCGACGCAAAAAGAGGGGTGTTATAAGTTTCACCGCTATGTGTGTGTGTCTGTCTGTCTGTCTGTCTGTCTGTCTGTGGCACCGTAGCGCCCAAACGGGTGAACCGATTTAGATGCGGTTTTTTTTATTTAAAAGCAGGGTTTCTTGCGATGGTTCTTAGACATAATTCATCAAAATTGGTTCAGCCGTTTCAAGGTTATCAGCTCTTTTGTGTTAGCTACCGTTGCTATTTTAGACGTCTATGGGTATTAACTTTACTTAAAAACATGTTTGTGTTTTAAAATTTCAAATACCCATGAGTGTAATATTAATAAGCAACATTATGGTGTATTTGGTCTGATGCAGCCAGGATATCTAGCGGAATAATACACTCTTGGGAAAATAACAGCAGATATGTCGTGTTTGGATTCATTTTAACCAGCATTTGATTCTGCACATGATGCCCTGATGGCAACTGGATGAGCTGATGCTGCAGCCAGGCTATCCAGCACACCAGTAGGTAGACTCTTGACAAAATAATAGCAGATATGCCGTGTTTGGATTCATTTTAACCAGCATTTGATTCTGCACACAATGCCCTGATGGCAACAGGATGAGCTGATGCTGCAGCCAGGCTATCTAGCACACCAGTAGGTAGACTCTTGACAAAATAATAGCAGATATGTCGTGTTTGGATTCATTTCAACCAGCATTTGATTCTAAACACAATGCACTGATGGCAACAGGATGAGCTGATGCTGCAGCCAGGCTATCCAGCACACCAGTAGGTAGACTCTTGACAAAATAATAGCAGATACGTCGTGTTTGGATTCGTTTTAACCAGCATTTGACTCTACATACAATGCACTGAAAAAATCTCATAACTGTATACTCTATAAAACAAAATTAATGCGTTTAAAAAAATTAAAATAAAAATTAAATTAAAAATTTAAAAAACCCCCACCGCAAAAAAGTAAAACATTTAAAAAGTTAAAAATAACACTTTAGCCGTGAAATTTTACGCAACGTCGGGGTACCGTTAAAATAAGTACCTACATACCTACAAGTACTAGGAACATTCCATACTTAAGCGGTACCCCGACGTGAAGTAAAATTTCACGGCTAAAGTGTTATTTTTAACTTTTTAAATGTTTTACTTTTTTGCGGTGGGGGTTTTTTATCTTTTTGAGGTTTTATCAAAAGCTGCTTAGAGCTGCTTTAAGATTAAAGCACGCTCATAAACCGTAATATAATTTTATTTAAACAGATTAGTGGCCAGTACTAAATATTGGCGGTTCTTTGAGAAAGGTATTGTTCAGTTTCGTAACAAGAGGATTAGGATTGTCTCTGGCTTAGTTTCGCTTCAATTCATTTTTGTGTATCAATTTATCAAAGATTTAGTGGGAAGCGAGTTTATTTTCGTATTTTTTACGGAGCAAATTAAATTAGAAGTATGTAAGAATCGTAGCATATGGCGCTCTGTAGTTTCTGCCTACCCCCATGGGAAAAAGGCATGAGTTTATGTATGTATGTACAGACGCCAGCACATCAAGTTACTCCAATGTGTAAAATTTTCCCAATTGAATATGAACCTTATTACGTTTGTCATAAAGTTGAAAAACGATCAAAGAAATTTGACACATTGGGGTAACTTGACGTGCTGGCGTCTGTACGTATGTAAATTAAATTGGCGATTCTTAAGTGAGTGAGAACTGTGGCAGTGGGCAGGACACATTGCTCGCAGAACAGATGGTAGTTGGGGCCGGTAAGTTCTGGAGTGGGGACCACGTAACAAGACGCAGTGTTGCGAGGCCTCCCTCAAGGTGGACCGACGACTTGGCGAGAGTCGCGGGAATCCGGTGGATGAGGAACGCACAGGACCTGTCGTGGTGGTGACATTTGAGGGAGGCCTATGTCCAGTAGTAGACGTCTTTCGGCTGACATGATGATGAAATTATATTAGTAAAATTAGTATTTATCTGTTTGAGCCTTGTACTGTCCCACTGCAGAGCAAAGGCCTTTTCTCATTCAATGTAGGGACGATCATTATTCACCATGCTTGCTTAAGGTGGATTGGCATTTTCAGACTTATATTTAGTACTAGCAGTAGAGATGGGTAGTGGGTTAAAACCGAATCTTCCCATTCGAGTTAAAACTGGGTGATTTGGGTTTTAACCCAGTTTTAACCAGAAATATTTTCAAGAAATATTTTCAAAAATCAGAAATATTTTGTTTTCACCCCGCCAAACCACCTAGTGAGTGGAATGAAACGGGTGATAACTGGGTTTTAACCCAAAACTGGGCTTTAACCCGGGTGATTACCCATCTCTAACTAGCAGGCGTCACGCGGTTTCATCGGCGTAGTTCCCGTTCTCGTAGGAATACAGGGATAAAAAGTAGCCTATGTCACCCGGGGATTGTGTAGCTTCCCAACGGAGAAAAATTTTTTCAAATCGGTCCAGTAGTTTTGGAGCCTATCGATGCAAACAAACAAACAATGAAAATCTTTCCTCTGTTACTTTAACTTTAGAAGTATAGATAACTCTAGGTTTCCTCGCTGTTTGCTGTTTTTAAGATTAAATATTTTATTGCTGTAATTTCTGCCTCAAGGTTTATTTATAATCAAAGGAATTAATCAAATTATTAGTAGGCGACAATTCCCTGAAATCTGCGGGTACGTGAGAACCATAGACTCGCGTATGTTACGTTTAAGTTAGTACATGGGATAACCAAACACCTAGTTTCGTAGATTATGTTTCTAAGCCATTGAATAATATTATCTTCTGTTCAATATGTATAAGCTTTATTAGCAAAATAATCAAAATATACTAGGTAGAAGGAATATTGTGGAATAACTTGATGTTCAGTTGGGGAATGGCTCTGACGATGGCAAACCTGACCATATGAGTGTTAGGTACAGACGCCAGCACATCAAGTTACCCCAATGTGTCAAATTTTCCCAATTGAATATGAACCTTATTCCGTTTAACATAAAATTGAAAAACGATCAAAGAAATTTGACACATTGGGGTAACTTGACTTGCTGGCGTCTGTACATAAACTCACGCCTTTTTCCCAAATGTGGGGTCTTATATATATAACATATAAATAATTATTTATTGACCGACCGTCACTTGTAGTTTATAGTCCGTACTACTTAGTCTCGTAATTGGGTTGTGTGTTTTTAATACAAACAGCGCGTGAAGATTGTCAAACGACAAAGCGTGACAAAGTTTTGTTTATCTTCATCCCTGTTTGACTTTAAACGGTTAATATGGCACGTGAAGCTTGTAGCTAAATTAACTAAATCTATATCTATATCTATATCTATATACTTATAATAAATCTGTAGAAGTAAAATTTCTGTACATTGAAAATATCAAAAAAATAAATAGCAGGGGGTGTTACTAGACCGACAGCGAACCCAAAAATATGATTAAAAAAAATTTTGTCTGTCTGTCTGTCTGTCTGTCTGTCTGTCTGTATGTTCAGGTATCACGCAAAAACTACCGGTTCGATTACGATGAAACTTGGTATACTTATTCTTTAATATCCTGGGCACAACACTGGGTACTTTTTATCCCGGAAAAGTATATACAATAAAAAACAAACTTAATTTTGCGGTTCGACCCCTAGACCCGACTACTGTACCAACCGCAAATAATAAGTTTGTCGTAGGTTACGTCACCCGCAGTGGAGTTCACCTGCACACGGCTAAGATATTATAATATTTTATCTTAAGATACAATATCGCTCGCCATACAGTTCAATGGACTATCGCACACTACGAAGATAATTATGTACATTGAATATATATTCAAAATTAATATTGGAGGATGATTGGTGATCGATACTGAATCTGATGCCAAAAATGCAATCAGTAAATGTTTTGTCTGTCTGTCTGTCTGTATGTGCTCGCATAGTTCAATAACTATTATAGGGATTGGGATTGACTTGGTACGGTTGTAATCAATACGCCTGGGTAGGTTGATCTTAGTCTCAGTTGTTTTACACATAGTCAGTTGTACGGCGCTCTTTCCCGGGTCAGTAGTTCCAGAGATCTTTATGCATACATACTGGAAGGATCAACTTTGAAAGTAGTCTATCTGGAAGTATTATGCTAAAATTATTACGTTTATATATCAACGCACAGCCCAAACCGCTGGTATTAGAGACATGAAACTTGAAGGAGACTTCTTAGTTAAGAATAAGTATCCACTAAAACACGATTTTTGGAAATTCAACCCTTAATGGGAAAACATAGGGGGCGGAAGTTCGACATCCACGCGGGCGAAGCCGCGGGCAAAAGCTAGTTAATAATAAAAGCCACACATGTTGATGGAAAGTTAAGCTACGCTTGACGAGGACGTTCTATTGATGGGTTTTGAAGGATTTTCTTTGAAGGATTCATAACACTTCAAGAGTTCTCCATGTCTCGAGAAGTACGTTAAGTCATTGGTCATGAGGCAAAATGATTGGGTTCATATTATAAAGAAACAATGTGGATAAAATTAAAAATTTAAAAAACCCCCATCGCAAAAAAGAAAAACATTTAAAAAGTTAAAAATAACACTTTAGCCATGAAATTTTACTTCACGTCGTGGTACCGCTTATGTAAGGAATGTTCCTAGTACTTGTAGGTATGTAGGTAGGTACTTATTTTAACGGTACCCCGACGTTACGTAAAATTTCATGGCTAAAGTGTTATTTTTAACTTTTTAAATGTTTTTCTTTTTTGCGATGGGAGTTTTTTAAATTTTTAATTTAATTTTTATTTTAAAATTTTTAAACGCATTAATTTTGTTTTATTGAGTTTACAGTTATGAGAATTATTCAGTGCATTGTATGTAGAGTCAAATGCTGGTTAAAACGAATCCAAACATGACATTATCTGCTATTATTTTGTCAAGAGTCTACCTACTGGTGTGCTGGATAGCCTGGCTGCAGCATCAGCTCATCCTGTTACCATCAGTGCATTGTGTTAAAAATCACATGCTGGTTGAAATGAATCCAAACACGACCTATCTGCTATTATTCTGTCAAGAGTCTACCTACTGGTGTGCTGGATAGCCTGGCTGCAGCATCAGCTCATCCTGTTGCCATCAAGGCATTGTGTGCAGAATCAAATGCTGGTTGAATTGAATCCAAACACGATATATCTGCTATTATTTTGTCAAGAGTCTACCGACTGGTGTGCTGGATAGCCTGGCTGCAGCATCAGCTCATCCTGTTGCCATCAGTGCATTGTGTGCAGAATCAAATGCAGGTTAAAATGAATCCAAACACGACATACCTGCTGTTATTTTCCCAAGAGTGTATTAGTCTGCTAGATATCCTGGCTGCATCAGACCAAATACACCATAATGTTGCTTATTAATATTACACTCATGGGTGTTTGAAATTTTAAGACACACATATGTTTTTAAGTAAAGTTAATACCCATAGACGTCTAAAATAGCAACGGTAGCTAACACAAAAGAGCTGATAACCTTGAAACGGCTGAACTGATTTTGATAAATTATATCTAAGAACCATCGCAAGAAAACCCGCTTTCAAATAAAAAAAACCGCATCTAAATCGGTTCACTCGTTTGGGCGCTACGGTGCCACAGACAGACAGACAGACAGACAGACAGACAGACAGACACACACACATAGCGGTGAAACTTATAACACCCCTCTTTTTGCGTCGGGGGTTAAAAAAGTAGGTAAGTAATAACTTCCTAGTGTTAAGATACTTAACCGATATTAAAACTTGTGTATCTTGCATGGTGAAAGATAGTGTTGCACATAGAATTTTATATTGTCACTAAGTTAGATACTTTTTGCCTCTGTTACACGAATAAATTACTTTGAGCAATGATATTATAAGTAAAATGGTGTAGATAGGTTATAAGCGCTCAGCAAGCGACACGTTAAAATGTGGCTCACTTGACCTTAGTGCCGCGTCGCGCACCAATGGACGCGCGCGTGCGTGCGATAGTGCCGTCTTTGAAGATCGAATGTTGTCTAGGTAACCTATCAACACCTTTTTAACCGACTTCAAAAAAAGGAGGAGGTTCTCAATTTGACGGTATGTTTTTTTTTTTTTTGTGTGTTGTTACGCGATTACTTCGCCATTTATGGACCGATTTTCAAAATTCTTTTTTTATTTGATAGGGTATACAAACAGATTGGTCCCATTTGTATCAAAACTCATATCTGATGAGGGATCTTCGAGGAATTGAGGGAACTCCTCAAAAAATATAGGTTCGATTTCAACATTTTTAGTAGCTAATCAAGCATTTTCATTCAGAAAGTATGATTTTGTGAAGAAAAACTGATGAAGAAGACATGCGACGGAACTCTTCAACGCATAACAGCAAATTATTCGCGATCGCTATAGTCAAATGTCTATGCAGAATTTTTGTATTCCCATAACATAACATTTTCATTTTCCATTTTAAAAGGGGCCCGGCAGGGATGTACAGATAATTAATGCTTAGAAAGAACTTCTTTACCAATTGTTAACCAATTTGAAGTTTTATAAGGCCTTCTTTACTAAACATACGAAGAAACTAAAAATTGAAAAATAAAAACTTTTTTTACTAAAAATACAAATAAAAATACAAATCACAAAGTCAAAGTCATGGTCAAAGTCAATAAGTAAAAAAACTTTTTTACAAAAAATACAACCGACTTTTTAAAAAAACACTAACACGTGAAAAATAATTCCAGTTTCGGAAGTCGGTGGCCAATAATGAACGAAATATAACCACCAAAGCCACATACTTCCGAGACTGGAATTATTTTTCACCTGCTAGTGTTTTTTTAAGAAGTCGGTTGTATTTTTTGTAAAAAAGTTTTTTTACTTATTGACTCATTGACTTTGACCATGACTTTGACTTTGTGATTTGTAGATCTTTGCACTCGTTACGGGTAGTTAGACGTCCGAAAGTCTGGCAAACAGATTAACCATTGGGTATCGTACTATCATGTGGAGGTAAGATCTAAAACACTGGTATTCAGCTACTTACATCTGGTTAGACTCGAAGCAGAAAAGTTAGGATAAGGCTAAGCCTAAACTACGTTTACAGAAATAAATAGAGTTAAGTAAAATTCTTAAAAAAATATCATTAAAAGTTAAAATTAATTTAACGAATGAGATTCTAATGAATGTCTTTTGAAGACAGATAAAGAGATTAACTGGCTGCGAAGAAAAGTTTTGTAACAAAAGTATAATTAATTTCTACTTGATTTTATGATTGAGTACCATTCTTACTGATAAAAAGAAACTTGGAGGTCAGAATTTTTTATCGAATAATAAATAAATGCGTTTTATGTTTGACTTTCTAAACAATCTTAGCTGTGTTTGACTGGCCTGTTGGTCTAGTAGTTAGTGGCCCTGACTGCTATGCCGGAGGTCGTGAGTTCGATTCCCACCCAGGACAAATGTTTGTGTGATGAGCACGATCATTTGTTCTGTGTCTGGGTGTAATTTATCTATACTAATATTATAAAGAGGTAAAATTTGTAAGTTTGTATGTTTGTAAGTTTGTATGTAGGGGGTAATCTTCGGAACTGATGATCCAATTTTAAAAATTATTGTACTGGTGGAAAGCTACACTATTCCCGTTGGACATAGGCTACTTTTTATCCCCGTATTCCCACGGGAACGGAAACTACGCGGGTGAAACTGCGTGACGTCTGCTAGTTTATAATATGTATGTATTTAGAAATATATAAGTATGTTTATCAGCTGTTTAGTACCCATAACACAAGCTCTCAAGCTTAACTTGGGACTAAATGGCGTTGTGTGAAAAGTTGTGGAATATTAATATTATATTATGTGTGTATTGAAAAATATAATCAAAATATTTAATTATGAGTTAATTAGTATATAATTATAATGACATTTTATTTAAAACCTAGATAGAAATTAAGTTAGTTAAGTTTAATTGTGTATTCATATTATTGCGCCCTTGCAGGGATATGCACTTACTAGTTTTAAACCTATTGTATGCATAATGCATTTAATAAATAAAAAAATATTGCTTGTACGGTAAATGCGTAACTTAGTTTTTTTTTATAATCTGTGGCATAATAACAAAAATACCAAAGACAAAAGGAAAGAAAAAAAGATAATAATACTGCACAAAACTCGAGTAACGTCTTAAATCTGTTACTTCAGTTGCCAAAACGTTCTATTATTCTTGGCTCGAATATCTGTTACGGCAAAGATGACGTCAGATTTTTCTGAAGCCTGAGCACCGCTGCCACGCTGGCAGGTTTCTTTTAAAAGGGTGCATCTGTATGCACCCTTGTGGTGTGGGTTGAAATCCGAAGGTTGTGGTTCAAATCCGGGCAAGTACCGATGTGACTTTTTCAATTCATCTGTACTTTCTAAGTTTATCTTAGACATCATTGACATCGGTGAAGGAAAACATCGTGAGGAAACCTGGACTTATAGTTAATATAAGTTTGAAATCGCCAATCCGCCTTGAGCAAGCGTGGCGATCAATGCTCAAAGCCTTCTCTGTATGAGAAGAGGCCTTTGCCCTGCAGTGGGACAGTAACAGGCTGGTGTTATTATTATTATTTATCTGTATGCAGCAAGCTGGAAAAACGGGGTCTTCCTCGAAGCGCAACCTTTTCTAAGCGCAACCATCGGAACGCAACTATCTTATTCCGCAAAGCGCAACCATGATTAAAATTAGAGAGCGAGAGGTATGATGAATTAATCAAATATATCGATAGACAGGTTTATATCGACCGTCAAATTTTTTTACCTGGCAAACATAGTATAGACGCCAGTAGATCAAGTTAACCCAAACTGTCAAATTTTCCTAATTGAACATGGACCTTATTCTAATTGTGATAAAGTTTTTTTTTAAATCTTTGTTTATTTAGAGGCTTTTGGTTATTACACATACCATGTCAGCCCTATCATAACTCATAACAAAATATTTTATGCATCTAAGAAGCAAAAGACACTCTATTAGCTGAATAGTTGTACCTATGCAAAATTATAAATCTTCTTAGCTTCCGTACTACAGGGTTTAGACAAAAAACATTGAACAGCACCTAAATCTATTTGTAATAAAGTTAATAAACTATAAAATAAAGGGAAATGCCCATTTCTGGCCATGTTTTTCCCATCTATGTAATATATTATATTACAAAAATATACTAATTTCCGTCGCTTCCCCGAACAAATTCCACAAGAACGCACATAACGTCGCGCAAGTGAAGTGAAGTGTTACTAACATCATTTTTTAAGTCGCTTATACTAACAAAAATGTTAATAGTATATCGTTTTAGGTCGCAAACGCTACTGCTGAGCATGAGGTTCCGGGTTCGATCCCCGGGTCGGGCAAAGTGTGATTGAGTTTTTCCATCTGGAATTACTCAGTATCAGCCGGGAGTCTGGATTTGTCCCCTGGATTGATGGCACTAATGACACTATTACATGGGACTTAAACATATCTAGCGAAATGTGGGTGTACTAATGGTATACCACTGCCTATTCCTTCGGGGATAACAGGCGTGATGTTATGTTGTAGTTGTATTTATCTATAGGTCTTTGTTACCTGAAAAAAAATGGTTTATTATTATTATACTAGCTGTACCCTGCCACGCTTGGTGGTTAAAGAAAAGAAAAAAAAAAAAAACTTGATGCGGATTATATAATCATGCTAAAATTTCAGCTCGATCGGTGCAGAACTTTTTGAGTTTTTGAAGCGTACACAAACCAACATAACATTTTTATATATATAGATCTAAGTCTATCTATATCTGTGTTAGAACTTCATGACGCCATCTTTAATTCTTTGAAGGCAAGCATTACATTTGTTACTTTGAAGTAACCTCCTTGGAACAGATCCAAAGTGCTGTCAATTCTCAGTTTTCGAAAGAAATAAGCTTGGAATCAGAGCTATCGGGGTTCTGATTGCATGCGAATTTACTTGAAAGTTTTGTTTGAAAAGGAATGGAATGGTGTGTGGAAATATGCTCTCGTTTTCCATTTATTACAAAGATAATATCTAGAAAATGTGAGAGAATATTCGGTTGCACTTTAAGGTTAAACTGACTTCTAAGATTTGGAATAATAAGAGCAGCACTGGGATATAATAGAATATTTATTATTCATTCGTAGTTCACAAGCACAGGTTACTTACAAGTTATATAATAATATGTATATAAACAGTCCGTAACTATGCTAATTTCAAATCAGTGACAGACATGTGATATGTTAAGAACTTAACTAAACTTACGTTCGCTAGAGCTTCAAAAACGGGTTAAAAGATAAATATACCGGGCTGGTATTCGCAACTCCACGTCAAAACGCGAATTTTGCGTATAGGCCAAAGTCTACCACGCGGGCCCAGTGCGAATTGGTAGATGTCACATGTCTTCTAATTTTTGGTTCAAGGACATGCCGGTTTCTCACGACGTTTTCCTTCACCGTTTTTGAGAGCAGTGGTGATGAAATAAATTACACCAAGTAATGGACCTGCCTGGGTTCGAACCCACGAGTTACTGTTCGTAAGTCGAGGCCGCCACCACTGGGTCACCGCTGCTCTAAAAAAAGGGTTATTAAATTCCTTTTACACAATATTGTAGTACCTAAATTTGTTTTCTTCCGGAACTTTCTTTTAGAACAAGACCATTATGTTTTTGACTGGGCTGTTGATCTAGTGGTTAGAGGCCCTGAAAAAAAAACTCTCATAATAGAGTTTGTTTTTCATAGTTCACGAGAATCCAAAAACCTGATGGAAAAATGAAGCGCCATCTTGTAGTTTCAAGATAGAAAATGGATGGAGTTGGCCGAAGACCGATGCCGAGTACGTCCTGGGTGGCTGAGTATGTCAATGGGATCGATTCCCGGGTCGGGCAAATGTTATTGGCATTTTCGATCTAAGATTTTTCCATGTCAGAGTTTTAATGAGTGCTTGGTTGGTGGCAAAATAACGATAAATAATAAATAAATATTCCACAAATTTTCACACAACGCCCTTTAGTCCCAAGTTAAGCTTGAGAGCTTTTGTTATGGGTACTAAACTGCTGATAAACATACTTATATGTATATTTCTAAATACATACATATTATAGATAAATCACACTTATAAGGCTCTACGAGTATTACATAGGACTTCAACATAACTGAAGAAATGTGGTTGCAGTTCTGCTTAACTCTTCGGGGAATATAGTCGTGATGATGAGGGAGTGGAAAAAGAAGAGAAAGTGTGTAATAGTGTTTCTCGTGTAGAAGTCTGAAAAATTTTAAAAAATCCGTAATGAGTGGAATTAAGCATTTCGAAAGCTTGAACCAACTAATTCACTTCGGATTTATCGAACTTCGTTAACGTTAATAAAAAGGTGTCTTGGTCTAGGCTCCTAGGCCGTCATGATGAAAATTCAACACGGACGTGACGATCTACTTGTCGAACAGATTATTTGAAACTCCGTTCATTCACTCAAGAGTCAACCGGTTGACACAGCAAGTTGTCTGCAAGTATCGCTGACTCGAAGACATTTATTGCAATCTCGAAATACATAGTTATTACTTTATTACGTGTCGATAGAATTGATGAAACTTTGTTAGTAATAAGGTGTGTGATTCTGTCTTATCTTAGGTAGAGGGTACAGTAGATCGATGATACAGTTAGTTAGATAGGAGCTGGTGGGAACGCCGTTATGGTACAAGCATAGTTAAGTTCTGATTTACCTCATATCTGTGTGGCTCTTTCCTCAATAGACATCGATCCGCGTGTTTTTTCTTACAATATCTGACCAAGTTAATTACTGGTCTTTAAAAGAGCAATCGACTACTTAGCATCTTTTTTTTTGTGTAGCCTTTCCTACTAGTCAGATAGAAAAACACTGACCTGACCAGTTAAAAAAAACAGTAGGCACTCCGGGAGTGCGGACAAAAGAAAACTTGAGCACGTATGTGTCGGTTACGGTTTCAGTAACAATATCAGCGCGCCTAGAGAAGTTTTCGTGTCAAAAATGGCTTGAATGACGTGTATTAGTGTTTGAGAAGTAATTTAGTCAATGAGCATGGCGGGCCGAAAATTGTACAATAAAATAAATAAATAATTTTATTTATTTATTTGAAGGTACACCAACGACTTATTCACTAGAGACACAACAGAATAAGGATAACACAAATATTTTTTAGTGAATTTGTCACTTACAGGCGTACACAGCCCTCACATGAAAAAGATTTTTATAAGAAAGAGACATTACATACTACAAAATAATAAAATAATAATAAAATTTAGGTACACACATTAAATTAAAATAAAATTTTAAAATAATAATACAATAATACAATTAATTGAAATTAAAATGTTAATATTCTATATAAAAGTAAAGATGATTTTACAAACTCTATCGTCACACGTAATACTACCTCACAATTTAAGTTCCCAGACGCGTTATTGGAAATTGTTAGTGAACTGCAAGTCAATAAGTATCTGTGACCAGCGCGGTGTGGTCCCGAACTTGTAACTTGGTCTAGTGTTTGATAGTTAGCGAATTTGGAGTAAGATTTAATAAATGGCCTAATCGTCATCATTTACCTAGCCTTTTCGTAATTATGTAGGGGTCAGCTTCCCGTCTACTCCAATGCTACTGAATACCAGGGTTCTACATGAAGCAACTGTATGCCTGAAAAGTCAAAGTCAAATAATTTATTTCAATGAGGCCGTTATAAATAAAAAAAAAAAAAACTTTATTTCAGTCCTAAGCAGTCCATACGTAGTTAGTGGTTAGTAACAAACTGTGCTTACATGCTATGTTATTGTTGTTAGTACTTAATTCTATTTAACATAAACCTATACCTAATTCTACCCAGTGCCTTTGGATGGAGCAGTCCACTCTGCTAAAATTTCTTAATCTACAAAAATACGAACCAGATTCATTTGGCTTAAATAAATATTCAGCGGAATCTTCGACTTTCTATTGTGTTGAAAATATTAAAATAAAAACTGCAAATGAAAGCTTGGTATTGTTTCTCAGTTCCAAGTAATCTTGGTCTGAGGTATCTTGATTATTTCACTTGGCAACCGTTGTCCGTGGAATATTTTGAATATCATTTAGATATCTGCTATTTTCAGGATTTTAATTTACTCTATCGCGCTATAACAACTTACAAATAATAACTAAAAAGTTAGGGTTCAACAACGGGCGGCTGTATTGCTAAAAGTGATATCTTACAAGCACACTTAGCTTACACTTAGCTTAAATAAATATGGCTCAAGCCCTAAATAGTAATTTTTGTACAAAGAAAACCTATTCCATGCGGTTTTTTAAGGAGCATATCTGTCAAGTAACGGTTTATTTAGTGAGTGACTCGTGTTTTACACAAAATTAAATCAATATATTTTATTGTAAAAATAAATTGATTGTAAACTAACCAATGTTTGAAATTGATTTATGTAGAAAATGAGTCTGTTGCCCACAAGTGCGAGTTGCTTGCAGATACTCTTTGAGCAGGTAATCGGCAATAACTTGTATTTATTTTATAACGAAATGACTATATTAGTGCAAATTAAGTACCTACTTGGGGTACAGTTCACAGTTTAGCGTTTTGGTTATGGCTAAATTAACTGAAGTTGAGAGTATTTTGTAATAATGACAGAGTACGATGTTTTCTAAGCCAAAAAGAAGCTAAAACTGCAGTAAGACAATAACTACGTACTAGTCCTTATTGACTGTTCTTCAATAAACTTAAATTCGATTAATCTTGGACTCCGCTGTAAAACACACTCCAGCGTTCTTTATATAGCATTATTTTATATCTGGAGTGTACTCCACACAGTTCTAATATGCCATATAGATAGATAGAACCAACACCTGGCATCTAGTCCTTGTACGACTACGTGCCAGACAGTAATATAAAATAATAAATTATTTGCTATCTCGCGCCTGCGGTGTTGCACGCGAGGCGGTCCTGTCATTGTGTTCCTAGCCCTACATGCAAGTCATTACTTTACGGTTTTATGTTTATTCAGAATTGAAATTTATCTAGTTTATCCTTTGTTTGAAAAGTACGTGGAATGTGGTGTGTGTGTGACTTTTGGTAGTATTCTCTCATAATATTATGTTATTTAGAAATGCCAATGAGCACCTTAAGACCATCACCAGCCCTGCTCAACAGTACCATAACAATGAATTTATTATTATCAATCTTATTTAATTTTTGCTCAAATAGGTTGTAGGTAAAATTAGAAATTTAGAAAGAAAATATAGGTACAACTTAATGACTTATAAACTTTCATTAATACCTACACACAATACTGAATAATTAAACACAAAAATTAAGCATAATAATAAACAAAACATGTGCCCTGAGGTTTGTGCTAGATAGGTCCAGTTTAGCATGAACACCAGACAACTAGTACCTGATGCTGGTCCGAGCACATTAGCCAGTTTGTCAGTCAGTCGAATTTGTGCTTGTCGTTAATTCCACTGAGAATTAATAATTAAACCAGATAGGAATTTTGTGCGTCTATTAAACGCATGCATTATCCAGGAAAAAATAATCATCTGTTCGCGCATACGAATGGTTACAGTAAATTCGCATACAAACTTGTAGAAAATAATAAATTACTGAGTGGAACCTGTTGTGCCACAAATCGTAGATACAGGAATATATTTATGTGAAACACAACTTACGTGGTCGGAAATACGCTGACCTTAACCAGAACATATTGTTTGTCTAGTTGTTACCAGCGACTCCGTTCAAGCGGAATTTATCAATTTACTTTTTGCGACGAACCCTAAGTTAAAGTTCAAAGGTTCAGTAGTTTTGGAGATACACTTAAGTGTATAATGAACAAACAGCCACACAGACAGATTTTTTTTTGGTAGTTATACCAAAAACACTGTATGTAGTATTTGTGTACAGTATTGATATCAATCTATTGATAGATATGTTTGTTATGTACCAAATGATACAAAAACAAACAGACGGCACTGATGTTAATAGTGAAAGGTAACGCAAACCAGTCCTCTCAAAGAAACTCGCAACGTATGGGAATTTGGGAGAGGTAAATAAATTTAAAGATTCTTGACACTTTAAAAGTAATAAATTATCATTCTGTGTACAACAAGCTTGGTCTAGCTAGTGGTAAACTGCGACAAATGTGGCCGTCGGTAAATTTATCAAGACAGAACCAGGAAATAATAAATATGTCAATCTTACTTGAAGTGGCGCCCAGCACGGGACACTTGTGATTTGAATAATATTCTAGTACCGTTTAGGATTCCCGAGTTAAGTTGTGGTTGGTAATTCGTGTTTATTTTTTAAAGAGTTTTTGAGTTAGCTTTGGAATTGCTTAATAAATAGGGGCGCCCAGCATGGGGCAATTGCAATGAGAACGTTTAGATAAAATTAGGTATTTGTTGCTGAAAACGTGGTTGTTATACGCTTTCTTTTTGTAATAAACATTATGGTGAAGTCTTTACATAAAGTGGTTCTTAAAATTAAGAATGGCGCCCAACGCGGGACAGCTGCTATATTAATATTCATGGCTTATTAAAGACGTAGTTGGCCGCGTTTGTTTTTATCTAGCGACTGTTCAGGAGAAGTTTTTAGAAGATAATTATTTAATGAATCGATCTCTTTACCCGTGCTATAATCTAAAAATATAAACTACGCTTTTAACTTAATTTCTAAGTTCATCCAACTACAAGTATATTATAGTACTAAAATTAACTTTCAGGTCATAAAACACGTTTAATACGAAAGATAAACCAGGAACACCAGGAGTAAAAGTACTATGTTAATAATTTGTCTTAAGAATAAGACAAGTCATTAAAACGATTTCTAATGTCACTGAATTACATAAAAATAAAAATAAAAAAAATATTTGGGCATATTAAAAACGTAGGCATTTGAAATATTAACGCTTGGGAATCCACAATCATATAGTAAACTCTGTCTTGGTATCAGAATAGATGGTGCATCGAAGTCCCCTCCATTCATTACAGTGTCCAGCCCCCCTAGCCAAGTTACAAACGATTCGTATCTATTCTCTTTCTACAATCGAGAACAGCTCAAATCCCTTTGTTTTGACCACGTGACTTAGCGAGACACGCTAAGTCACGTGGTCAAAACAAAGGGATGGAGGGAAAGGATTTCGTTTCGTTCTACGAATCGTTTGTAACTAGATACGAATCGTTTGTAACTTGGCTAGGGGGGCAGTACCATAAGATAGATAACACATACTTCGGAATGGATGTTAAGAGACTCATTTCATTCTAGAGTTCCAACCATCCAAAGTTCCTGCACTTAGTTCCTAAACTCGTAAATTAAAGAAAGTACCCAATGTTTCACTACACGCGAACACGGTAAGATATGTTGTCGGTTTAATGTTCAAAATTTATCGACGACTGTATCTAACTCTTTCCGAGATATTCGTATTTGAAGTTTATTGCCTCTATTGCCAAACATGTGGAATTAGTATACCTTTGTGTAAATCAAAAGTTGTCTACATACAGAGGAGTAATAAGCATTGATACTTGTACTTGCTTATGTTCGCTGTGTGGTCCTTGATTTCTTTAACCACTCTAGCGTCCAGCCTGCGCGGCGATTCTCACCCCGCCTGTCCACGCATGAAATGTCACTTACATTTTTACAACCGGGCGAGACCTTCTTACAAAAACTATTACTACTGAACAACTGCTATAGCTACATTCCCAGTGCCAGTGGCCAGTGGTTTTAATTAGGTTATAATTGCTTACAAATAAATTTACAATATACCAAGCCTTTATTTTTTATCAGACTTCAGGAGGAGGTTCTCAATTCGATCGGTATTTTTTTTTTCTTTTTGTTTTTCTTTTCGGGTGGGTGGTGGGTGACTTCGTGTCAGTTTTCATGCTGCCCATGGGCGTTTGACTTGACTTCATATGCCGTCTAGAAATATCTCTAAGGCAAGGCGGTTTCCTCACGATGATTTCCTTCATAGTTTTTGAACCAAGTGATAATTATATACACACATACATTCAAAAAGTTAGACGTGCATGTCTTGAGCTCGAATTTGAATTGGTAGTCCGCCGGTCACACCACTAAGCTATCAATGCTACAAAATAAATAAATAAATATTCCACAACTTTTCACACAACACCATTTAGTTCAAAGTTAAGCTTGAGAGCTTGCGTTATGGGTACTAAACAGCTGCTAAACATACTTATATATTTCTAAATACATACATATTATAGATAAATTACACCCAGTCACAGAACAAATGATCGTGCTCATCACACAAACATTTGTCCAGGGTGGGAATCGAACCCACGACCTCCGGCATAGCAGTCAGGGTCACTAACTAGTAGAGTTGTTTAGGTAAGCCGAGAGCAATACATGTTGCAACAACGCCAAATAAATTGGGATAAGTTCCAATTGAAGCTGTTGGTGTACCTTATAAAAATAAGTAAAAGCAATGTGGTTGCTAATATCATCATCATCATCATTTCAGCCGAAAGACGTCCACTGCTGGACATAGGCCTCCCCCAAATGTCGCCACAACGACCGGTCTTGTGCGTCTCTCATCCTTTGGATTCCCGCGACTCTTACCAAGTCGTCGGTCCACCTTGTGGGAGGCCTTCCAATGCTGCGTCTTCCGGTACGGGGTCGCCACTCCAGAACTTTTCGGCCCCAAAGACTATCTGTTCTGCGAGCGATGTGTTCTGCCCACTGCCACTCAAGTTTAGCAATAGGGAATATGCATGTAATTTAATATGGTTCGAATATTTTTTTTCCGAATCTTTAATAGCAGAAAATATGAACTAAATCATTGTTTTACTTTTTAATAGTGTCATAATTATTTAAAATTAAAAATAGTAGTGCGAATTAAGCGCGGGAAATTCAAATTTGTGAAACGTATCACCATTGGTTATAACGAAAATTGACGTCAAATACTACGACAACAACTCAACGCCTACAAAACATACAATGTGTAAGTATGACATTAAATATTGGAATGGACTTTTTATTGGAAAACATAATTATTGCCGTGTGTGTTGTGAACTAATTTAATGTTCAAGTGTAATTTTAGCTTCATAGTGAGGTTATTTAACATTTAAGAAAAATGACTGAAAGTGGTTTTGTAAAACCACAATCTGACAATGTTTATTGCATTCGGGTACAAGCAATACCGGTAAACTGGTTTTTGAGCTTTTTTCATGGCGAAATAGTTAGAAGAACGAAAACACCCTAAGTAATAGTAATAGGATCATAGTAAATGACGTAATCGAAATGGCGCGCGAAAATGGCGGCGTTTAAACCGCTCATATTTATTCTGTATTATAAATATTTTTTTAAGCTTCATTACTGCATTTTTAAATATGTTTATATTTTTTTACTATGTTAAAACGTTGTAAACAGTGTATTAAAATTATAAAAAAAATACATGCATATACCCTAATGGTTCTCTTTCGGATATCGTCATTTCTTTTAATGGTTGCTAATAATGATGAAAAAACTAAATACCTCAAAATAACACAGTATTATTGACCAAATTCTCTCGTTAAGTAACACTTTAATAATCCCAACAAACAATCACCAATTACACAAGTTGATAACTAAATGGTCAATTTTATTACCCTCGGAATGCTTTCTTCAAACATTATCCGGTGTTTGCAGCACATAATTTAGCGAAATGTTGATAAATTGCCGCCATTTCCGATAATAACCAATTATTTGTGGGCAAACAAGGCTATTGTGTCGAATGCACGGGTTGTTTGCTTTGTCTTGCTCCCTTTTTGTCATCAGAACATTCGGTACGATGTCTGTATATTATATACAACGTAACATCACTCCTGTACCTACCCTACCACGGATTCTTGACACAAAAGTTTTGTCGAAACGATAATTAATATTCCACAACTTTCACACATGCCATTTAGTGCCAAAGTAACCCGAGCTTGTGCTGTAAGTATTAGACAACTTAGAAACATACTCGGTATAAGTATGTCGGCGTCAGCGATGGCTGAGAGATGAGCTGTGATGAGCCGATGGGCGTTTCTTGGTACCTAGTTCATAACGTAAAACAATAATCTTCATTGCAGTAGGTAATTACCTCACTTAACAATCGTAATCATAAAACTTAACTCATATAGGTAAACCGATTTCCTACTGGACGTTTCAAATGACGAGTAACATCACGTGCTGGTCACCATAGACTCCGTATTAAGTTAATCAACTTCACAACTTATTATACAAGAATATCACTTTCCACGACATATATTCCTAAATTCATCTAAATATATCTTAATAAAACGACGTTTGTAAGGCTTAGTAGGCGACTCGGACGCTGAGTCTCGTCCGATGCGGTCAAGACAGGAATTTCATTATTATTAATATTTTTGAGTGGTGTTTCGGACGCATCCTTTTTTAGAGGCAAAGTACCGTCAAACACAAAATTAAATAATACATATTTTGCTTTGTCGCTATGGATAAATTATTAATTACAAATAAAATAAACATTAAAACACATTGCACATTTTACGAAAAAAAGTGGCATCAGTGATACGCAGAGTGAGGGGAAGCAGCAATAGCGTTCTGAAGATATTTTCAGAAAGATTGGAAGGGTCTACGATGGATAGGTTTATCAAGCAAGCTGCATGTCAGACATGGGTCTTGATGAATCATTCTCGAGTTGGGAGCTGTTTATTTTGCTGTGTATAATTTGTGTTCTCTTGTGTGTGTCTAGAAGTTACTACTAACATAGTTTTTAAGTTATTTTTGTACTGAATACTAACACGCTATGGGCCGTCGACGCCTGAAAATAAAGATTTTTTTTGTATTTATTATTAATAAGTGATGAGATGACAAGTATCCCTACTTGGCAGCTCACTCTTGCTTTGATACGATGCCGATACATCGGTATCAGTACCGTATCCTATTTTTATATAAGAGCATCGGCTCTTATAAAAAATATCTGCGATGCTGATACCGTAACAAGACAGGTTATTTTTTTAATAATATAAAAATAATAATAACAGGACAAACTAAACAAAATCATTTGAAACTATAGACAGGTTGAGGTTAGTTAATAGTTTTAGTAATTAAAATTAACATTGATGAGATTTTTGTATCAAAAACAAAGTAGACGAGACAACACGCGCGTTTATTTTACATTTTCAAAGCGCGAAATTTAAAAAGTTTCGTTAAATCGGCCATAAAAATATCGCCGATGCCGATTTAACAGCAAGCTTCGAGTATTGCCGATATATCGGCATCGGTATCGGTATAGGATACGTATCCCTACGGACAAGTTGGTTATTGAATCATTGTTTTATGACATAATTATGTGAAAATAAATAAATGGTGGTAATGGTGGAATATTGTTAAAATCCAAGACGACATACCACGAATAGTACGACTACCTAATTAAAATGATTCATATTGGACTTGTTGTCAATCATGAAATCATATAATTAATTGTACTTAGCTATATAAGAATGACATTTCAATATGTGTACACCATATGTTATGGTAGAGTTTATAGAACTTAAAAAAATATTAATAGCATACTATGTAAAACTACATTCTTAATATAATTAAATAAATTCTAATTCTAAATTCTGATCTCTCACGAGTCGGTTAGTTTTTGACTTTTGGCATTTTGCACGCACATTGAGACATAAAAACTTCTAGTTGGTAGACATAGGTACATAAATGACCTTTTATCTCCACGCGCCGATTCAGACACATGCCATGCCACGATTATGTATTTTAAAATTAACTTTTATACCTTTTTGGAAAGCTTACAGAACAGGCAAGTTGTTTTATTTATTTGTACGATTAATGTCATAGCAATTTTTGTGACGAAGCAACATTTTTGAAGCGTAAAATGAAAATATTGGTAAGATAATAATATCTCAAAACAAAATAATTAAAATAATGAGCGATATGAGATTATTCTTATTAAGTAGTTTGAAATATGTCCGTAGTTTAATTAAAGTGCCAGCTACAACATCATTCTTAATGTTACCCATTCAAATATATTTTTTTTTTATTTGGAAAATTTTGGTTAAATATCGAAAAACCCTTAAAATTCAAATATCTCGAAAACTATTGAATTTCGGCCATAAATATGGGGGGTTCAATTTGTTGCATTTTGGCCCCCTTATCAGCCCCTCTCTTATTTACCAGTAACCCTGTATAAGACTGATTATAGTAATTTACATTTAATATTCTTGTTGTACACGTTCCAAATGATATAAAAGACTGATTATTGTTGTTAACATTTATAATTATTATTGTACGCTTTTAAATTGATATAAGTATAAGACTATTGTGATTTATCTTGTTTACTGTTGATTGTTGTAATTGTATATTAAACTTTATCTCTTTCTAACAATTCCCTGACTTTTACATAAGTAATAAAACTCTACCTAAGGTTTTTCATTCTGACTGTACAAAATTTGCTTAAAAAAAAGTATCGTCCGAAACACCACTCAAAAATATTTATAATAATTAAATTCCTGTCTCGGCCGGATCGGACGAGACTCAGCGTCCGAGTCGCCTACTAAGCCACAAGTCTCACTGAAACTCAAAAATGGCTGGACAGATTTGGCTAATGTAGATTTTAAAATATTCTGTAACTTAACGGAGAAAGAGGTTAAACCTTTTAGTCGTGTCAATTAGAGACACAATAAAAAGACAATGACAGCGCGGACACCGATGTCCTCTTGGGGTTTAATGAACCAATTTATATAATGAATAATGACGACAGAGGGATTTCAATATTTTTTTCACAAATAGGTATTGTATACTGTCTGGACTTTAAAGTAGACCACTAAGTAAATTCTATGTCACATACAGACTCGCAGCGCAGTACTTTAGTTTAAAATTGTGTATTTTGTGTTTTTCAAAATCAATGCATTTCAGTAAGGTAGTTAGGTTAGGTAGTTAGGTTAGCTATAGATAGGTATGGTAACTTAGGTTAGGTAATATATGTTATCTTTCTAATTCTACCTAAAACAAATTGTTTAAATAAGATCAAATTTGCTCACTTAGTAAAAATAGTAGTAATTATTATTGTTTTAGATTTATTTGTTGCAATTTTATTAGAAGTATATGTAAATCTTATATATACAATTCTTGTGTCATGGTGCTTGTAGCAAATCTCCTCCGAAATGGCTAGACCGCTTCTTATGAAATTTTGTACGTGTATATACATGCACTCACGCCTTTTTCCCAGGAGGGTGGGCAAAAACTGAAGAGCGCCATATGCTACGATTCTTACATACTTCTTTTGCTTCGTTTACATTCATACATGTAACAGTCACGCACGCACATTACCTTTCTAAAAAACCTTACAATAAGGTGTATATGTATGTCCTTCTAGGGCGTCCCCTTCAGGCTTTACCACTTACATCTGCCCTGCCCGCATCATGCCCTGTAAATACTTTTGGTTAGTCGCCTTTCATTCATCCTTTCAACGTGACAAAAATGGAATTAAGAAAACTAATAAAAACGAAATAAAACGAATAAATTGATTCCAAGTCGGCACTAAGTTTGCCGGGACAGGTAGTACATAATATAGGTAAATAACACCCAGACACAGAACTAAAATACTTGTTTCAAATCCTTCAAATCCTACTAATATTATAAATGCGAAAGTTTGTATAGATGTATATTACTCTTTCATGTAAAAACTACTGAAGGGATTTTAATTAAACTTTACAATAATATAGCTTAATACATCAGACTAACACATCTATAAAAGATATCGAACGCATTGTCTTTCTAAAATATAACGATAAGTGTAAAGTAAGTAAGAAAAAAATCTGCTATCTGCGAGCGATTCTGTCGTGCTAATTCTGCGCAGACAAAGTCGCGGGCGCCCGGCGCCGCCGGCTAGTATATTATTACTTTAGTTAAAAGACTTTATTTAATGACAGTTGCATATCATTAGTCGCTCTACTTACAAGTCATACAATCATGGATGAAGAAGCTCTCAAGCCAACTATTCACACTTCAGTTCATCAAGAAGCATTCAATTATGTTAATGAGCCTGAGCACGTTAGGACGAACAATTATGCATAATGCTGAGACGTAGAAACATAATGTTACTGTTATGTTATTATGTTTATACACGGAGATTCAAGATTTTGCATAATTTGTTGTCGCACGCACGTAATGTAATTATCTGCGTAAAGGACATCAAAGAAGTTTAGAGTGTTTGTTTATGTTCATTTAGAAATCAAGTTTGAATGTTCATAGCAATTAGTTAGTTAATTAGGTTAGGTTTTGTGACTGCCTTCGAAGGTCGCCCAATTTATCTCGAAAGTAAAAAAAATAATCCGATTAATTTACCTGGATTAATAGGCATTTTCTACGAGTCTACTTAATGCGTTAAGAATAAATACATAGATACATACATTAGTATTATATGAAACCAAAAGCAAAACGAAGCCAAGAGAAATAAAAATAAATTGATGAGTGTAAACTTATGTGCCTATATGCTTGTGTGCTTAGGTAGACTGTAGATGATGAAAACTAGTTTACCAAGTAAAACTTTTAAGTAAACGAGGTAGGTTGAGCCAAGTTTGTTGGCAGCATATTGGCTACGTGCAACAAGCAAGTAAAGGCAAGTTTAATCTGTAGAACTAGAGTGCAACAAGTTTATAAGAAATTTTGTGTTACCGGGAAAAGTCTTGTACAGACCCCAGCACATATTCCCAATTGAACATGAACCTTATTCTGTTGACCATAATGTTGAAAAGACAAACTTTCAAAGAAATTTGACACATTGGGGTAGCTTGATGTGCCGGCCACTGTACGTGAATCTAACAGCGTGTGTGAAAGAGATGGAGCATGACAGGACGAATAACAGTGTCTTTTTTTACAAGGCAATAATTACGAATGTTTCGTATTTTGGTGTGTTTTTGAGGTACATGGTAGATATCCCAACCATGCGTACTAAACGCTTTGGAAACCCATTCATTGTGCGAACAGCTAAAGAGTGGAATTCCCTGCCGGAGTCGGTGTTTCCTGATAGCTACAACCTAGGGGTCTTCAAGTCAAGAGTTAACAGGTTGCTTCTAGGCAAGCGTGCTTCATCGTCGACCACATCATCGCTTACCATCAGGTGAGATAGTGGTCAAACGCGTGCCTATCAAAAATAAAAAAAAATGATAAAAAAAACATACATACATACATATACTCACGCCTTTTTCCCATGGGGGTAGGCAGAAACTACAGAGTGCCATATGCTACGATTCTTACATACTTCTTTTGCTTCGTTTACATTCATACTACACCTGCAGGTTGCGAGTACTACGCACCTGACCTTTCTGAAGAACCTCACCAATAAGGTCTATGTATGTCCTTCTAGGGCCACTATATGACTTTTTAAAATCTATAGGGGAGGCCTATGTACAGTCGCCAGGACATCAAGTTACCCCAATGTGTCAAATTTCTTTGATCGTTTTTCAACTATAAGTCAAACAGAATAAGGTTCATAATATTCAATTGGGCTTTGACACATTGGGGTAACTTGATGTTCTGGCGTCTGTACATACGGTATTGGATATCCTATCGCTGATAAGATGATGATGACCAATGACATTCAATACTTACTACGAGTATAGACGAGACAACACGAACAAAATTTTCATCCAAAAGTTTTTTTTTAGTACGCTCCGTTGCCGCTCCAATATTCATATATTATTACTAGATGGCTTACTAGATGGCGTTACTGAGATGACCAACACAATTATGGTATGTACAGCTTTTAAAGAAGGAGTACCTAAGTTGTTTGTTGTTGTAGGTTGAATTTGCTACGGTAAATACATACTAAGGTCGAGGCACGGAATAAGCCTCTGATTAGTAAATTAGCGTTCAGAGTATAATTTTAAGTTAAAATAACCGAAAACAGATAAGGTAAATAAGCAAGAGGTTTATCTACGAATTATAATTTAATTAGCTTCCTTAGAGGAGGCCTTCACCTGAGAAGGGTTCATACTCACAATTAGTAGGCTTTTGTTTCAGTTGAATTAAAATGTTTAATGTTTATTTTATATAATTGTTATAATATTTTAATTGGCAAGAAATAAAGGCGTTTTTATTTTTTATTTTATTTATTTATAAGTTTCCATAGAAAGAGGATACTACGAGTAAATAAGACAAACACATGAATTCATATAAATTTCAAGGAAATATGAACCGAAACCCGTGGTCGTAACTTCCAACTAAAATGAAACTATTCGTATAACGTGAAATGATAATATTATCAGAGTGATACCAATACGTGATCCGTGACCGCATCACGTTTTACGATAAATCGCAGCCAAAAGTGTTTTTCTTACGACCATTCCCACAAACCGAATGTTTTGTTTTCAACACGCGCGATCCGAAAGGCATGCGGAAAATCGTACGTAGTGAGTGAATTGAAACGAACCTGCGTAGGTAAGCTTTTATTTTTTACAGTTTTGTTTTTTTTTGTACGTTCGTTTTTCGCGCGTCAGCCAATATTCTGTATTGAAAAGAGAAGAGGTTGAATGTTGCCGGGCATTGTATTTTTTTTACTTTTTGCTGTGGCTTTCAATCACCTTTGATTGTCGATAAGTTGATTGCGACTATATTTTGAACGAACTTAATTGACAACATTTCAAAATTTTAACCTGCATGTTTTATTACGTTATTTAAAAGTAAATCCAAAACTAGAGGACCCATATTTTTTGGTTTTTCGAAATTATGTAATTTTCATTCATAATTGTAACTTTGAAATTCGGTGCATTCTAAAATGAAGTAAGCGCCAAATGACGTTATTCATACGGTGGAATGGCGATACATCCTTTGCTTTACATTGATACGTCAAAAAAAAACTATAACCTAGATTAGTCACTGTCATTTAGCAGTTGTCAATGTCACACATTGACATTAGATATGTCTTGTTTGACATTATGGTTTTCATCTTAAAAATTTGCTTGCTTACGCAAAGGTAACCACTTTATTCCACCGTATAAGTGACGTCATAGCATGTTTTGTGGTTTTTATTTTTTTTCTCAGAAACTAAGCAATAAAAAAAAATTAAAAAAATATATTTGAACTCAGCATACAAAAATGAAGAAACGGTATTTTTGTTTTAAGGTCATGTCAATTTTGAAATGTTGTCAATTACGGGAATTGGCGTTCAGAAATATAAAAATAAATAAATAATAAATATTCCACAACTTACACACAACGCCACCTAGTCCCAAACTAAGCAATGCTTGTGGTATGAGTAGACAAGTGATAAACATACATATTTCTAAATACATAATCATGTACAGATAAATTACACTCAGACACAGGACAAATGATCGTGTTCATCACACAAACATTTATCTTGTGTGGGAGTCGAACCCATGACTTCTGGCATAGCAGCCAGGGCCACTAACCACTAGACCAACAGGCCAGGCACAATATACAGGGAAAAAAGACCGATTTAAAAAGACCGATCACATAGCCGATGACTACACATTCTGTACGTACAATTAAGTAACTTTGACCAAAAAATATTCCTGGGAAAAAACTTTTTATTCTCCATCTTTAAAAAAAGAAATGTTTTTTATTACGCGCAATGAAAAGTGCACTACTTTCGATCAGCTGAGCGAAGGGCTGGCCGCGACCGCTCGCGCTTTTTCGTTAAACCGACCGAACGCTTGTGTTTAGTAATCATTGATTTTTTGTAACTTCGAATGCTAAATATGTTTTGAAAAATCGATAATTTTGATAATGTTCGTTCGGAAGAAAGTTTGCTAATGATACTTGGAATACGATTTTGAAAAAAAATATGAAAACATTTATTTCACTTTGACCTTCAATAACTCCAGAACCAGTGAATTCCCAGGTATGTCCTATAAGAAAAAAACTACTCCAGTGATGGGTATGTAGTTTTCGTTTAAGTTAAGGGTCTTTTTACACCCTGTATCTGTCCAATGCCGGTAAAGCAAACTACATAATTATGTAATTATATATGTAGGCTTAGCAAAGACATTAGGCTTAGGTATTTAGCAAAAACAGCTTCATTATGTAATCCAAAAATAAAACAAAATCCCTGTTTACCAGTACCTACAGAAAAGTTAATTAGATGTATTCTAAGAACAAAACAATTACCACCCACTGTAAAGCTGCTGTATAAGCTGCTTATTTCTGTTGAAAGATAAACAAAACACTTCTCGTAGTCATGAAAATTCGAAGAAAATATTGCCTTGCTAATTACTATGATTAAATGAGTGAGCAACAATTTCTCACAAGTTATTATAAAAAATAAAATAAAGCTAAGAAATTCTAAGTAATATTATTCATGGATAACGAGTATTAAAACATTGCAAAATAAAATGAATATCAACTGGCTAAAATACAGGAAAAAACATAAAACAACCATTTTCTTAAAAAAAAACACTGACAGGTGTTAAATAACTCCAGTTTCGGAAGTCTAGGCTGTGGCTTTGGTGGTTTTGTTTAAATCATTATTGGCCACCGACTTCCGAGTATAGAGTAATTTTTCCCCGGTAGTGTTTTTTTAAGAAGGCGGTTGTTTTTTTTTGGAAAAAAAGTTTTAATTTTGCAATTTTTAGTTTCTGCGTATGTAAGTAGCACTAAATAATAGTCTTTCAAAGTTGAAATAATCATTGAAATCAGTTGGTAATTGCTTAAGAAGTTCTTTTTAAACATGAATCTATACATATCTGCCGGACTCCTTCTAAAATAGACAGGCGTAATGTTATATTATGGAAATACATAAACTATGCACAGACATGTGACTGTAGCAATCGCGAGTAATTTGCTGTTATGCGTTGAAGAGTTCCGTTGCCTGCCGTTTTCATTAATTTTGCCTCACCAAATGATACTTTTTAAATGCAAATGCTCGATTTGTTACTAAAAATATGAAACTCAGTACACAAAATATAGGTACACACGTACTGAGTTCCTCAAGGAACTCTCAATTCCTCGAGGATCCCATCATCAGATACGAGTTTTGATACAAATGGGACCAAGCTGCCCATACCCTATGATAAAAAAAAAATTTGAAAATCGGTTCATAAATGACGGAGTAATGATAACAAACCCTAAAGAAAAAAAATACAACTGAATTGAGAACCTCCTCCTTTTTTTAAAGTCGATTAAAAAGGAAAAAAGTATAACAGAAAATTAATGAGTATATATAGCTATTTGACCCATACCTGTTACTGCCCCCAACTATTCAAAAAACGTTTCCTAATTGTAGAAGGTAATTTTAGGATTACGCAACATATTGTACAAACCCCGACTGTAAAACATTCAATTATCAGAAAAAAAGTAGGCATGTTTCTGTTGGTGGCAGTTAATTTTAGATTTAATGACGATAACTGCATCAGCTTTGCTGATCTATTTTGCTGATTAAAACAGTACCCTCGGTCGATGGCGTGTAAAAACAGACACCAATGATGCAATTTCGAATGTCTGTCAGGCAGCTGCTTATTACTTAGTAACTCATAGATTACTTTTTAATTGTCTAAATCACTAATAATAAGTTGTGTTTTTGTACTGGAACTAATTTACTTCCTTCCTGGAGAGGGGCGCTGATAACTGCGACACAGTTTTATTAACCCCCGACGCAAAAAGAGGGGTGTTATAAGTTTCACCGCTATGTGTGTGTGTCTGTCTGTCTGTCTGTCTGTCTGTCTGTCTGTCTGTGGCACCGTAGGGCCCAAACGGGTGAACCGATTTAGATGCGGTTTTTTTTATTTGAAAGCAGGGTTTCTTGCGATGGTTCTTAGACATAATTCATCAAAATCGGTTAAGCTGTTTCAAGGTTATCAGCTCTTTTGTGTTAGCTACTGTTGCTATTTTAGACGTCTAAGGGTATTAACTTAACTTACAAACGTATGTGTGTCTTAAAATTTCAAACACCTATGTGTGTAATATTAATAAGCAACTTTATGGTGTATTTGGTCTGATGCAGCCAGGATATCTAGCAGACTAATACACTCTTGGAAAAATAACAGCAGATATGTCGTGTTTGGATTCATTTTAACCTGCATTTGATTCTGCACACAATGCACTGATGGCAACTGGATGAGCTGATGCTGCAGCCAGGCTATCCAGCACACCAGTAGGTAGACTCTTAACAAAATAATAGCAGATATGTCGTGTTTGGATTCATTTCAACCAGCATTTGATTCTGAACACAATGCACTGATGGCAACTGGATGAGCTGATGCTGCAGCCAGGCTATCCAGCACACCAGTAGGTAGACTCTTGACAAAATAATAGCAGATATGTCGTGTTTGGATTCATTTCAACCAGCATTTGATTCTAAACACAATGCACTGATGGCAACAGGATGACCTGATGCTGCAGCCAGGCTATCCAGCACACCAGTAGGTAGACTCTTGACAAAATAACAGCAGATATGTCGTGTTTGGATTCATTTCAACCAGCATTTGATTCTAAACACAATGCACTGATGGCAACAGGATGAGCTGATGCTGCAACCAGGCTATCCAGCACACCAGTTGGTAGACCCTTGACAAAATAATAGCAGATATGTCGTGTTTGGATTCGTTTTAACCAGCATTTGACTCTACATACAATGCACTGAAAAATTCTGATAACTGAAGCTCTATAAAACAAAACTAATGCGTTTAAAAAATTTAAAATAAAAATTAAATTAAAAATTTAAAAAACCCCCATCGCAAAAACGTAAAACATTCAAAAAGTTAAAAATAACACTTTAGCCATGAAATTTTACGTAACGTCGGGGTACCGTTAAAATAAGTACCTACATACCTACAAGTAGGTACTAGGAAAATGTTCCTAGTACCTACTTGCTTCACTTACTTCACGTCGGGGTACCGCTTAAGTAAGGAATGCCTTACTTAAGCGGTACCCCGACGTGAAGTAAAATTTCATGGCTAAAGTGTTATTTTTAACTTTTTGAATGTTTTACGTTTTTGCGATGGGGGTTTTTTAAATTTTTAATTTTACTAACTGCTGTTATCATCGTTTCAATTTGATTATATTTGTATGTGTTTCTTGTTCCAAATGAATAAATTTATAATTATTATTTTATTATTAACTACAATGTTGTGTTTCGGGTTTATAGTTGAACAACGAAATTATTAGTAAACACTACATCTCAAAGGGAACGTTTAGTCGCCACCATTGATAGATCAGGACTTTCCTGCGACACTACATTTCAGTCGTATGGTACATTTATTACTACATCACATCTGTAGTAACTACTAATTTTATCACCTTGAAACTTCGATCAATAATAACACTAGATGTCGGGTCGGCGTCAAAAATCCGTCTCGGTAAATATAAGCTCACTAGAGACGTGTGTTGTTATTTTGTTTAATTTGCTTGAAACACGGCCAATGTAAACACGTCCCACAATGCCGCGTGTGTATTCAACAGTTGCAAAAATAATCCCCGAAAACGTAATTATTCGGCCGGAGTCTTTTACTTTCAGTAAGGACATGAAGAATAAGTTATATTTTAAGCTATAATTTAACAAATAATATCAATTTTTTAACAAAATTACCGATTTTAAACCACCGCTACAAATGTTTGACCAATGCTCGCCAACATTTGCACAATTTTTGTTTAACTGAACAGCAGATGCATTGAGTGGATTTGTATAGTAATCATTTTAATAATTTGTTACTAATACTTAATGTTGGTTAAAATCGGTTAATGCTACTTTAGTTTGTTGGACTCTTATTAGGTACTTAGCTTTTCTTTTTTATTTTAGCTTTCCTAGCAATCCATTTACGTGTGCAGAATGGATCTCGATTGTCGCCAGAGAAAGAAGAGGTTTTGTTTCGTTTATTATTGGCCACCGACTTCCGAAACTGGAGTTATTTTTCACCTGTTAGTTTTTTTTTAAGAAGTCGGTTGTTTTTTTTTGTAAAAAAAATATTATTTTGTAATTTTTAGTTTCTTTGTATGTAAAGAAAGTCTTTCAAAACTTGAAAGAATCATTGAAATTGGATAACAATTGCTAAAGAAGTTCTATCTCTAAACATTAATCTGTACATCTCTGCCGGCCCCTTTTAAAATAGAATGGCGTAATGTTATGTTGTGGAAATACAAAAGCTCAGCATAGACATCTGACTATAGCAATCGCGTATAATTTGCTGTTATGCGTTGAAGAGTTCCGTTGCCTGTCTTCTACATCAGTTTTTCTTCACCAAATGATACTTTCTAAATGAAAATGCTTGATTTGTTACTAAAAATGTAAAAATCGGTACGTGTGTCCGTGGGCCCCTGATATGAGTTTTTATATAAATGGGACCAATCTGTTAGTATACCAGGGTATACTAACAGATTGGTGATTCTACGGTATTTGAGTATTTTGTGTCCCCAAAGAAAAAATCATCTGTTAAATTTAATATTAATAATTCAACTACTTGCCATTATTTTGCCTAAGTAATGACAAGGGCCAAAAGATATTTCTATTTTTTTTCATTTTATAGGCTCCAGGGGAAAATGTGTTATCAGGGGAGAGACACTATTGGCAGAGTAGTGACAAATTATAGCAGGAAAGTGACAGGCTACTAATTATTATCTAAGGAATTTTAATAATACTGTATAAAATGAATAAATAATAGCTTTATCGTTATATTTTTAATGAATAGAATACAATCAGCCTTAACAGTTGAAACATATTCACAATATTAAGTTCTTAAAAAATTAAGTTTCGATCACCATCAAATAATTTACATATGAAAATAATAATAAAACAATAATAATATCTAATTATAATATAATATATATATTAATGCATATCACTCTCGTCTGTGAATTAAACAAAATTAGTAATTTTTCCTATTAAATAATCACAACACATACTGTTCAACAGTTTTTAATAATTAAATACTCGAAAAAGTGTAATTTCACATTTAAGGCTTACCTAAATAGTAAAATGATACACCTATGAGAGGTTATCTTAGCAAGTAAACTTAAAAATCATTATTATAAATGTAAACTTCCATTTTAAGAAAGAACTGAATCAATAATTTCGGTTAAACTAATTATTTTCTACTTATATACTAAACAATAAATAATTAACTTTTTGAGCACATCAACCAGCTCTAAAAAAATGTAGAATACTCTATTACTCATCATAAGTAAACTGGCAAAAAAGAATAGCACCTTCAATAGATTTCTTTAAATAAAGTAAAATAATAATCTCTCCTTCTTCGTCATCAAATTCAGACTTGCATACGGCAGCATAACTATATTTTTTATCACTTATCTGGTATTCCACAAGTATAAAATCACAGGTATCACTAACATATGAATGATATAACTTTAAAAAAAAAATCTCTGGTAAAGTTGTCCATTGTAGCAAGGTTTGTCTACATGCCCATCTGATACCATGTCCGGTTTCAAGATAATTCTAAGTAAAATCAGAAATAAATCAGCCCATTCCCTTTCAGTCGTGTTTAATACACTCAATTTATCCCTTTTCTCCTTTTTGAAAATTTTGCTTTTCTTTCGCTTGTAATTCTGTATATTTAATCAGATTGTTTTTAATTTTTTGGTAGCGTATTTTTTCTGCTTGGATCTGGTTTTTTAGCCTTTCATCCCTTGTTTGCTTCTTTATCATGTTTGACATGATATCTGCGTAACTAGAACAAATGAAATAAACCGTTTTGAATAGTAAATATTTACAAAAAAAAAATTGTCACTGCCCCTGCATGGTATGATTTTCCCCAGGCATAGAAACTGGCAGAGAAGTGACGCCAGGGAAGTGACAAAATTGGACATAATCTCCCAAAAGTAATACCGCATGTTTTTCTGACCACATTTTACACAATAAATGTCATCTACACACACTAAACTTTGCACTGTGCAAATTCACAATTATTTAACGATGAAATATAAAAAGATATACTTACCAAGGGAAATACTGGAACTACTGGCACAAGCACGTTCTCAGACAATGAATTGAAAACTGACGCCACATTGTTTTAGTTGTGCTCAACACTGTTAGCTTGCATTTAACTTCACACTGTCCCACGCGCGTCGCTTATGGTCAAAAATATACTTTAGCACTTTTAGGTGAAAATCACAGTCTTTCAATTTCGCCAGGTGAAGTGACGCTTTTAGCAAGTGACGTGAAATTAAGATTTTTTTAAATTATATAAAAAACACTTTTGCAATGTATTGTTATAACATATGTTCCAAAGTTATATTAGCTATAACACAATATTAAAATAAAACACAATGCCATAAATATTAAAAGTATTAGGCCATAAAAATGAAAAAAATGCAGTAATGGGGTAGGCCAGGGGAGTATACATTTGTTACTATTTTATAATGTTAATGTGTAAAATTAAACCACTATCGTGAATTGACTAAGTGGTCCAAATGAAAGAAGTTATACTTTATTGCATAAGCACACATTAACGGCAATGTAATTAGTTTAACATAAAAAAAATCTAAAGGCCGTTGGAATTCAAATAGCGTAGAATCACCCCCCTATCAAATAAAAAAAGAATTTTGAAAATCGTCTATAAATGACGTAGTAAAGGTCACAAAACCTAAAAAAAAATGCAACCGAATTGATAACCTCCTCCTTTTTTAGAAGTCGGTTAAAATAATTTGATTTCATTCAATGATTTTTAACCAGCTGCGCCCCGCGGTTTCACCCACGTAAACCAGGAGTAGTTAAAAGTAGCCTTAGCCTATGCGTTAATCCAGGATATAAGCTACCTACATACTAAATTTCATCCAAATCTGTTTAGCCATTTGAGCGTGAAGAAGTAACAAACATACAAACACACACATACACACTCACACTCAGAAACTTTTGCCTTTATAATATTAATGTGAAAACTTCTAAATCGCATACAAAAGTAGACGCATTAAATTTTTTTTTGGGGGTTGATTATAATGAGCCAACCCGCAGACAAATAATAGCAATGTCTTAATAAAATAGCTATTGTACTAATTTAGCCCTACTACTTTTTTAAAATGGGTCAAATGTAATTTTTTGCTACCATATAAAACAAACCTTCGCTCGCATAAGAAATATAAATTATTATTTTGCAACTCTATCTTTCAATTCTTACTGTGTTCTGAACATTGAAATGTCATACCAAGACCTACGTCTAGTTCCAAAATAGAGTAAAGACGAAATTGTGAACAAAACGTTTTTAACCTTATTTTCTAGGACTTAAGTTTCATTTTAGAATAAATATTTTTGTACTTATTATAAAAAATGGCTTTTATTTTTAAGTCACATTTCAAATTTATTCCTTTTACTTTTCTCCGACGAAAGAAGGACTTAGGCATAAATATTTTGCAATTGTAATTAAACTTTATGCTTGAGTGTCAAGGTTTATAATGAACTGAACTTGATAATATTATAAAACTTTTTTCTATGTTCGTAGTAAGAAATGCAATTGTTTATGCGTGTGTAAACGTGGACACTTTAGCGAAGTATTTTTGTTCCTGATCTTGTATCTAGTGCTATTATTGATCGAAGCCTTGAAATATTAATAAACACTGCTTGATCACTAAACAGCAAGTGAAATGTAAAACGATATCTTTAATTTTACATTTTTATAAAATCTATATCTATATCTTCTATATATACTTATAATAAATCTGTAGAAGTAAAATTTCTGTACATTGAAAATATCAAAAAAATAAATAGCAGGGGGTGTTACTAGACCGACACCGAACCCAAAAATATGATTAAAAAAAATTTTGTCTGTCTGTCTGTCTGTCTGTCTGTCTGTCTGTCTGTCTGTCTGTCTGTCTGTCTGTATGTTCAGGTATCACGCAAAAACTACCAGTTCGATTACGATGACACTTGGTATACTTATTCTTTAATATCCTGGGCACCACACTGGGTACTTTTTATCCCGGAAAAGTATATACAATAAAAAACAAACTTAATTTTGCGGTTCATCTCAAAACCCGACTACTGTAACAACCGCAAATAAAAAGTTTGTCGTAGGTTACGTCACCCGCAGTGGGGTTCACCAAGGGGCGCTGCACACAGCTAAGATAGTATAATATTTTATCTTAAGATACAATATCGCTCGCCATACAATTCAATGGACTATCACACACTACGAAGATAATTATTATGTACATTGAATATTTATTCAAAATTAATAATGGAGGATGATTGGTGATCGATACTGATGCCAAAAATGCAATCAGTAAATGTTTTGTCTGTCTGTGTCTCTGTCTGTATGTGCACGCATAATTCAAAAACTATTTTTGGGGTTTTTAACCAAACTTGGTACTGTTGTAATCAATATGCCTGGGCAGGTTGATCTTAGTCTCAGTTGTTTTACACAATCATGATCAGTTGTACGGCGCTCTTTCCTCGGTCAGTAGTTCCAGAAATCTTTATGCATACATACCGGAAGGATCAACTTTGAAAGTAGTCTATCCGGAAGTATTTTGCTAAAATTATTACGTTTATATATCAACGCTCAGCCCAAACCGCTGGTGTTAGAGACATGTAACTTAAAGGGGTGTTCTTAATGATGTAAGTATCCACTAAAAAAACGATTTTTGGAAATTCAACCCTTAATGGGAAAACATAGGGGACGGAAGTTCGACATCCACGCGGGCGAAGCCGCGGGCAAAAGCTAGTTAGTAATAATACCAATGTACGGATGCTACGAAACCCGCGGTGGGCGTTTTGATTCACTCTTTGCCGGTTTTCATTTAGTCAAAATCTTGAAGGTTCTTTGGATTTACGATCTTAAAGCAAAGTACATCTTGGAAATTACCGAAATAGGCTAATTTATCATTCTATGTAAGATATAGAAAGATCATCAATTTGATCTTGTATTCATCAGCGGTTAGTGATTAACGATATGAAATATGACGACAGCATCTAATGCTTTCGTACAATGGATGTAATTCACCCATCCATATTTTCTACAAGATGGTCATCCAAGTTGAATAGATGTGTTTTGAATGCGAGCCAAGTTTTGCTTTTGTGATTTGATAAAGTGGAAAACGTGTATGAGGTAGAAATACAGGGTAGAAGGGTAGGTAGGTATATCATCGTACATACCTACACACTGGTACATTCAGCCTTTAAAAGTCGATGTCCATATCCATATATAAATCTATAAGATACTACGTATGTACACAAAATGAAGTGAACTCAATGCATCCTTCTAGTCAATTAAACATTCCATGAGCAAACTGCAGGATAATGTAATGACACAACACATTGTATCTTTAGATAGCGGCCGACCAAAACTAACGTTGTGCTTTAACAAAACACTGTACCTAAGTGAGAGTACAGGCTTTTTCGAAAACTCAACCTTACTCGTTTTCGTGTGTTCTCAGTTGTATTTCATTTTCATTTATTTTCATTTATTTATTCATGAACAAGTAATTTGTATCTGAATTTAAACACAAAAATTACACAACAGTTGATCATTACAATTACACTTACATGGCATAGATTGAAACAACAATTTAACATCACAATCATCACTATTAAACACAAAAATTAAAATTACAATTACAGTTGACCATTACATATTGTATTGATTGAAACAACAATTTAGCATCAAAAATTTAAACGAAACTCAAAAATTTTAAATGCAACGAAGAGTGAGGACTTTTTACTATTACTACGAAAGACAAGATACAGTGTCTATTCATGGCACGGCAGAGCTCTGCTGAATTATGTAGAGATTCATAAAGAACTCATGGTAATGATTGATAATTGCAAAACCTAAACAAATTAAAATCAATAATGATTACTTATTAAACCCTACATATCTTGATCAACAAACAGACATATAAAATTGAAGTAGGAAAGGAAACTGGAAACAATTCGCGTCGTCCACAATGACATAGATTTATGACGATGACACTAGCAAATTATATGATTGATTGTCTGATTTAACGTTTGTTATGCAAATGTAGGGCATTAAGGTCGGGTTGCACTAAGGTAAGGGAACTGTATGGTGTCTGTGGTAATGAAATAAATGAAAAGAAATTAAATGAAATGATATTTATTTCTGTAAGTAGATCTTCTCAGATACTTTTACAGGTAATTTTTTTTACTAAATGGCTCTAAATGGCATTCCCAAAGTGAAGAAATCCCTGAGAAGAAATGCCGAAAGAAACTCAGGGGTCATGGTCTCTTTTAAAGCCCAGACATAGGATTGTATTCATTTATTATGCAAGTCTCACGATGCAGGGCAAAGTCTGGAAAAGCTTTTTATAGAAAGAATCAATTCAGCTTTGAGTTGACCTGTCCCGACAGACGGCATGCATGCTTCAGATATCGTGTAGCTCAAACCTATTTCAGGGAGCTCGACGACCCACCACACGACGCTATCTGCCGGTCATTTGCGTAGAGCTTGAACTACCCACTTATTTTGTGTAATTTTTATTATAGAGAAAAAATGTCTCTTATAAATAGTCAACTCTATTTGAAGACAAATTCAAACCATTTATTTCAATTAGGCCATTAGAAGGCACTTTTAAACGTCTAACTTAAACTAACTTATATATAAAAATGATTCTAGGTAATTACTCCTTCCAAAAAGTAGATTTGTATGGAAAAGAATGGGCAAGAAACTCCATAATTACTCTTTTAAAATAGGTTTTACAATACTTTGTATCCATTAATCAGACTATAAGTGAGGACGATGCACCTAGAATAAAAAGTACTATACTGAGATAGGTTTAAGCAATGATATTATAAGAAAAAGGTGTAGATAGGTTATAAGCGCTCAGCAAGCGACACGTTAAAATGTGGCTAACTAGCCACACTTGACCGTGTCGCGTCGCGCCGTCAACGGACACGTGCGTGTGTTAGTGTGCCGTTTTTGAATATCGAATGTTGTTGAGGTAACCTATCTACACCTTTTTACTTATAAAAAACTTTAGAAGTGTCAAGGGACACCCCCGGATGTTACAAAGTTCCTTTCGATTGAACTTCGAAAGAACCGAAAGGAACTTCGATCCATCCGGGTGTTTAAAAGCTAGCCAGTTAAATAACTGGCTTGCTTTCTATGGGGGGGGGGGGGGAGAGGAGAGATAGAGAAACACGCGCATGCCGCACGGCTTGCAACTATAACAATAAGTGTCGTTACAATGTTTAGTCTTAAAAAGTGTAGTTACAATTTTTAGTCTTAATGTTTTCCGTCTAGCCCCCTTTTAGTAACGCGCGATAAGGAACTTCGTTCCAATATCATTGGGTTTAAGTAAGGAACAAAATTTTTGGTGTAGCCGTGGCAAGCATTACCTACTAATGAGCCTGACGGGTTTATTCAAGCGTCGTCAGGCAGCGCTGTTGATGGCAATAAGCTCCTTACTAAATGGGACGTAAATATAACTGATGTAATGCACTTCTACTTAACCCTTCCTGGATTGAAGTAACGAGAGTTATACCTTTTTGACGTTATTAAATTGAGTACCGTCTTCTGCTAAACGTAAACCCGGACCGTAAATCAAGGGCTGCTATTACACACGGTCAAACGAAATACTGGTAAAAAAAGACTATGGTAACATTAGCAGACAAAAGGATTCCTCTGCTCAAACAGTTTTGACATTAATTTGTAAGTGTTGCCACATCTAATAATAATATGGCATTCAAGATGGCTACCGTACAGTGTAATTACGCTGTCAGACTGTCTGGCTTATCTGATGTCGTGTGAGATGAGGGTTGTAGGCCTGTGACGTCATAATATATGGAGGATGTGTTACTAGACATATGATTTATTATTTGAATTTAATTCCATCTAACTTTGCACTTTAAACTTTATTTTTTGGCTTTGGATTCTCAGAACGCATCCTTTTTATATAAACGATGAAGTTGCTTATTTAATTATTTCAATTAATTGAGTAACGGCGCCGACAGAAAACCGCGATGCGAATTGCTGTGATATTATTATCCGGTAAAGCTTTGCGTTCGTTCAGGTATTTGCTATGCGTTGCGAATTCGCAGTTAGTTCGCTAAAGCAAAAAAAAAAACAGTAACCAACTTTAGGAAGTAGTACAACCAAGTACAACATTAGCCGATATGGAAATGTGGCACTGGCCACACGTTGTTAGACAAAAACAATCTAAAAATTGCTTTTAAAAAGTTGGCGCCCGTTTCGGATGCCGACAAGATTTAAAAATGGAACGTATTTTCTTTAAACCGCCTAATTAAGCCAACACGTTAAATAACATAACTAGAATCTCCACTACCATAAAGGAAATTCCACATAAGCCATGCAAATTCCGATCTTGGTATGCAGATTTTTCTCGTTAACTTTTAAATGGGGACGCGGCCGAATCGTATTTTTTCTAAAACGTTTTTTTGAGCTCTTTTTCAAGTTTCATGCGCGCTTTTTAAAGCTTTTGGTGCTATCTTTTGCGTTTCATTTGAAGATTTTTAGGCCATTAGTTCTGGCTTACATAGAAAATGGATCTTGGGTAAGCCTCATCGTGCTACAGTTGTAGTAATTCCGAGTCCTCCAAACGAAAGTAGACTCTTTTAATAACAGTGACTTACTTTTATTTTTGCCGTTAGACCCGAATGAAGTACCTAAGTAGTCTTAGTTTATTTACTTATATCATAGACAATAAAAATAAACCTTTGTCTCTCTGTGATATATTTGTTTTCCTTATAAAAGTCACAGTCACTCCATTTATTCTGGATTAGCTTTTCAATTTGTGTGAAAATGTTAGCGACTTTTCTTTATACTCTCGAATCAGTATGGAAATACATTTCCTTTACAGACTATTGCTGCCCGCGACTTTTTGTACGTGGAATTTAATAGTTACTGTTTTAATATTTAGGGTGAAATGGACACATTCGGACATCATGCTAGACAAAGCTTGTCTTAATTTCTAATTTTTTTATGTGTGTGTGTGTGTGTGTGTGTGTGTATGTGTGTGTGAGTGAGTGAGAGAGAGATTTCTCTGGATGGTAATAGGCTCGGCCCCTATTATATAATAGGGGCCGAGCCTATTACCATCCAGAGTTTCGACATAATTGCCGAAATGTGGGTTTAGGTAAGTACCTAACCCCACACCAACTTGAAGTCAGCTACACCTCTGCCTAACCCTTCAGGGATAAGAGGCGTATTGTTATATTATGTTACAAACAGACAACTCAATTTTATTTATTTGTAAATTTTGCATTATTAGCAATGACGGCGTGTTACCCTGGGGAAGATATTACTTTTTCCTTATTCTCTTAGTTTTGGTTATATATTTTCGAGAATCATGTTTTTGTTTACGCGAGATTGTGTTGGGAATTGGGAACTTGACAACAGAAAAAAAGTAGTGATAGCGTTGTTACTCGTGATTAAACCGGCAAATGATTATACCCTTGTTAGGTTTAAGGTACAAGTACCGCACACTGGAACCGCAAACTGCACGGGTTTCTATGAGTCTTTATGAAATTGATTCCGAGCTCGGCAACACTGCGGCCGCATGCTGCGTGCCGCGGCTGCTAGCCTAAATTTCATAAAGATTCATAGAAGTCGTCTGCAATGTTTCCAGATGCTTAGACTTTTACACAGGCAATGCATGAGCGATAGCAAGATAGGTATAGCGCATAGTAAGTGAGAGACGTGGCGCCACAGGAGTAGTCACAGATCAGAGACAAACTTAAAACAACTGCGCTGCGAAGAAACCCTGCCTAAAAGCTTGAGCCTTTGTTCAATTTACTCATGTTTTGTGATTATAATAATAATAATGATAATAATAATAACCCCGCAGGGCAGCTTGTGGCGAGCTGTTGGGCAGTAGCGACCCCACGGACCCGATCTCCCGGGAGAAGTCTTGTTCCTCATCTCTGGCTTGCCTTTATTGGCCGGCCGGAGTGAACACTGACGAGGAACGGAGCTCCCACCTCTTCCTTCCCTTAGTTGGCCGGCTAGAGTGGAGATTTGCAAGAGCAAACGTGCTCGGAGGAAGGAAGCATTCCAGTAAGGTGCTGGTAGGGATCTTGACCGTACTTCCGGGATTGTCCTGATAGCCGTGAAATGCCTCTCCACTCCTCAAGCACCTCAGGTTATGTTGCCCTCTTGTCGCTATGTCACTATGAGCTAGCGGCCGTTTCAGAGGGCCCATTACTGAGTGTGCAAGTCACCCGCTGTCATTTTATTCGTGTATTTATGAAGCATTGATGAGGCAGGGGCCATAGTTCTTCCATAGTACTACGTAACCAGTTCAACTTAACCATCCCTAACCTATAGCCCAATACATTTGTTGCTTTAGTCTGCAATAGTCCTGCACTAGTCGTAGGTTTTCCTTGGGTGCATTTGCATAATGCATACAGGGAAGATCTGCGATTGGTGCCTCACTGCATTAAAAACGACAAAGGGCCTCTGCGAGTTGGCCTAGGCCCCTCGTACGCCTTCCAAAGGTCCGGAACCCAAGGGTTCTGAGAAATATAACCACATAAAAATAATAATAATAATATCTTTATTTTGAGACCACAGATCCATATTCAAACAAATAATAAAATAATCAAAAACAAAATAATAAAATAATAAAAATAAAACAAAAACAAACTTGACACTTACTAACTAAAACACATATCTGAATGACGGTCTGTGTGCCACCACCCAGCGACACATTATTTGGCCATTCACCTTGCCGGCTACAGTAGCCACGAGGCTGTTGGGGCTGTCGCGCACCCGACGCATCAGTGATGCGATTCGTAGACGCAGCAGCGAGCCGACTATGATACGTTGTCATCACGGTGAGTTCTTGACTTAACCAAGACGAGATTATTACACTATTTCCTAGTAAGTTGGTTAAGACTTAACTGACCTACTACGGACCCCTGATGCACATGCCTAACTTTAAGAAACCCTGCTCTAAACAATGCTCAACCCTAGACAATTAAATATTTTGCACTTGTACAAGCCGGGCAACACCAATTTCCATTTGTGAATTTTTCATGACAGATGTAGAAGTAGGAACAATAGACTCTAATGGAACCTCAGTGCACAGTCAAATTGCAAATCAGTAGCTTAACCAATTGAATTCTTGAATTTGAATTCTGCTTGACTAATCTGAACATACACTTACCAAGCTTCTTACTGTAATGGATGTATGAAGTGGCTGTCGCTGCCCCAAGTGGCAATCGCGCGTACCATTCATAAATTACGTCACACGATGTGTCAAAAACTCTGACATTGAGTGACAAGGGGGTGACGTCACATATTTAAATCTAAAGCAATAGAACAGCAACTTAACTCTTTAAATAGAGCAATGAAATGTTAAAAAAAATTGATTCAATGCTTTTGTGTACGACGACAGGGAAAAAGAAGGGAGACGTATCGGGAGGGACACACGTCAGTGAAACCTTTGGCAAGGACGAGAAGAGAGCTTTTAAAACTCGTGTGAAGTAATGTATTAATTTACAATCACAGTTTACATATTAAGATAAATGCGCACTATAGTGTTACAAACCAATCTACATACACGTCAAATGTCAAACTGCGTTGCGAAACCCGATTCGTCACTGTCCTTTGTCAACGCATTGATTCAGCCTATGATCGTAGTTGTTCTACTGTTTATTCTGTGCTGTGAGACCTGTTTTAAGCTACGACAGCCAGATGGCAGATGGTCTAAAAGGCGCCGTGAAAGTGAGACAGGTATTGTTTCATAGAAAACGTCTAGAAGCTTCTGCAATGCTATTATTAAGATGAAATGAAGCTTGGTTTTGTTGAAATAGAGTGTATTTTAGGCTTTAAGACAGTTCGTTGACTTGGCGTTTTATTGTCTTGTGTTTTTTTTAATTACCTGTTAAGATACAGGTGAACCCTAGTTTAAGAGGTAGAATAATCACTTTTGCCACTTTTTACAGATTGCAATACGAACTCTTTTTCTCTAAATAAGTTCCATGTCTAAAAATGATGTACCAATCGGTATTTCTTTGGCTTAACAAACATTTATTATTATATATCTTATCTTACTAATATTAAAAACTCGAAAGTTTGTGAGGATGGATGAATGGATGGATGTTTGTTACTCTTTCGCGTAAAAACTCCTGAATGGTTTTCAATAAAATTTGGTATGGAGTTAGCTGACACCCAGGATTAACACATAGGCTACTTTTTATCCCTGTATTCCTACGGGAACAGGAACTGGACGTCTGCTAGTTATACTATAATTTAGATGCAACGTCCAGTGTCTGAAATGGTTTAAATTGTTTTTAATCTAATAATAATAGTCTTCTGGGCACGTTTCCAGATGACAGCGATGGGGAGGAGTACTTTGACTCCTGAGTGTTCCGATTTTGTTTTTCCTAGAGAGTTTATGTTTTTTTTGTTATTATTGTTATTTATAGTTCGTTTAAGTGTACATATATTATGATTTATTTTAATTAGTTTTATTGTATAGTTGTAATTTACAGAAATAAATATGAATAATAATACCAGCCATCTCATTGTCTTACTGTCTTGTCGCACTGTGACGTAGTCAGAGGTTAGTGGTGTGACCAGCGGGTTTGAACCCAGGGCACGCACCTCTGACATTTTGGAAGCATGTATTGTTTAATTATCACTTCACAAACGTTGAAGGGAAACATCGTGAAGAAACCGGCATGCCTGAGAGATATTCCTCGACGGCATGACGGCAAAGTCTGAAGGTGGCATAAAACTTGTTACCAGCATGCGTAGCATGAACACATTGAACACCGAAGAAACGGCCTTTGTCTACAGACGAATCGGCAAAGTGACAGATTATATAGACAGGAACCTCAATCTGTCAAAATTTCTTTCAATAAACCTGCAGCAAATTCTATTTCTATTATTGTAATCGATAAGGCACAATAGAAAGAAAATGGCGTATATGGAATCAACTGTTTGTCAACTGTCAAGTGTTAACGAGTAGAATTTGTAATATGGCTGAAAATCAAATACACTTGACAGCTAACATTCAGCTGAACATACACATTTTCTTCCTATAATAGAAATAGAATAGAAATAGAATTCGTAATATGGCTAGGCCTACAGATTAGTCACTAACTGCACTATACGAAGAAGATTGTCTCATTGCAGGGCAAAACTCCTTCTCATACAGAGAAGGTTTGAGTATGAATCACCACGCTTGCTCATTGCGGGTTGGCGATTTCATACTTATTCTGATGAACTTAGCAATTAAGTAATTAATCTATACCTACTAATATTATACAGCAGAAGATTTTTTTTTGTTTGGTTGAACGCACTAATCTCAGGAACTACCGACTCGAATTGAATAATTCGTTTTGCATTGGGTAGTCCATTTATCGAGAAAGGCTATAGGCATCATGCTATAACCAAAAGGAGCGGAGCAGCAGTAAGAAATATTTCAAACGGGAAAAAAGCTTCCGTTTTTCATGCGGACGAAGTCGTGGGCAGAAGCTAAGTAAGTAAGCTGCCTTTCCTTAACATATTGATAGAAATACCATACCTAGTTTTTGATCTTAGGGATTGTTATTCTGAGAAAGGGCATAAGCACGGCAGGGTGCCACCTCATGCTGCGATTAGTAATCTGGGTACTAAGGTCACTACATCGAGCTACCCCAATGCGTCAAACTTCTTTGCTGGTTTTACAACTTTATCACAAACAGAATAAGGTTCATGTTTCATTGGGAATATTTGACAGAGTACATTGCGCGGATATTATTGCCATTCAGAGCCAGTAATGTGACAAGAGGCTATGATGAAGTTAATAAGAGTATTCAGAATAAAATTATGTAAGTGGTGGTTAACTTCGTGATGTGTTTATTAATTCTTTTCAATTTTTTTTTGCCATTTGTTTTTCGTCTCTGTAACATAATATACATTTCGGGTGCCTACATATTATACTATGCTTATTAAATATAGAGGGGAACGATTTGTTTGTTTGTAGGAATAAAACTCAAAAACTTCTGGAGCTATTTAAACATTCTTCCACCATCTATGGGTCTTTGTTACCAGAAATAAATGGTTTATTATTATTATTTATTTATATTTTGTTGTCATTTTTTTCCTTATCCTCTTCTATTAAAATTGTATATCCGTAGCATTACAGAGGGTGGGCAAGCGCGGATCCACCGTTGTGTGTACTGTTGGCAAGCCCCCAACCCTAATTGAGATCACACAGAACAAAATGATCGTGCTCATCACACAAACGTTTGCTTTGGGTGGGGATCGAACCCACGACCTCCGGTATAGCCGTCAGCAGGGCTAGCATGGCCGGAGATATTCTTTCCACGGGGAGAGGATAAAATACTATTCCCCTCTGTCATTTTTATCCACCCTCCGAGCATGGCGACATGGGTGGATAAACTATTCACGGGGATAAACCTGGGGAAACGCTTGTCCTCGAAATTATTGCCATTATAAGAAAACTTTTATGAAATTACACAATAGTCGAGAATGTCATGTAAACCAAAGTACTTTCATCGTTTTATTACATCTGTACTGGATATTTATTTTGTTTTGTTGTCAATTGGGATTGCTCGAATCGTGAAATCTTTCACTAGTCGCCATGCTATAAGCCGTGGATGAGTATCCACGTCTAATGTCAAAAAGTGATATAATTCTCTTTCCCCCTGTTGCCGTGCTTTGGCAGGTGGATAAGATAATTGTATCCCTTGTCAGTGGAAATAACCGGTGGATAAAAGTTATATCCCCAGCCCATGCTAGCCCTGCTGGGCTTCTAACCACAAGGTCAACAGGCCAGTCAAAGTAGTGCTATAAGTATGGATGATATACCAATCGAGTAAAATTATTACCTCCTACTACTACTACTTCAAATACTACTACCTACTCTAGTATTGTATGTAACATAGAGACACGCAGCGCAGTAGTTCAGTTTAAAATTATGTATTTTGTATCTTTCAAAATCAATGCATTTCAGTGAGGTAGTTAGGTTAGGTAGTTAGGTTAGCTATAGGATAGGTATGGTAAGTTAGGTTAGGTTATACATATGCATATATTATTATGTTGTCCTTCTAATTCTATCTAACACAAAAAGTGTTAAGATCAAATTAGAGATTCGCTAAATAAAAAGTAGTTATTATTGTTTTGGATCTATTTATTGTCATCTTATTAAAAGTATCACACTGTTTGTTACCAAACTCCCTGGAAACGGCATTTGTGTGTATTATTTAGTAGGTCTTAGAATAAGTCGGAAACTATTTTTTTTCCAGGCCAATCCTTATCTGTTGCCTAAGATACTAATCTACTCTTTTAAAATAGATTTTCAGTATTTTGTATACATTAGACAACAGTCAAATTTCTTTGATCGTTTTTCAACTTTATGCCGAACAGAATAAGGTTCGTATTCAATTGAGGAAATTTGACACATTGGGCTAACTTGATGTGCTGCCGTCTATACCTTGGAAAAAAACTACTGTACTGAGATAGGTACAAGGTGATATGAAATAAGCTATACAGCTGGTCATTTTATTAGTGTAGGTATAGATAGAAACATAGTTCTCACATATTTACATGTACTTATTTGAAATATATATGATTATTTAAAAAAAAGTAATAATCATGAAATTAATCAAATAAAAATTACAGATTGTGTTTTTAGAGAAAACACTAAAATTTATTTAATTACTTTAGCAGACAATTTGATTGATGTTACATCCACGGTACCAGTTTGTAATGTTCTCAGGGTCCGTAAGTAAATAATACACGCGCATCCAGTAGCACTGTTATAATTCAACTAATCTACAGAAGCTTGAATCTACCGACACGTTGTTACTTATACAATTAGTATGCAAGTACCCACATTACACAGTTCGACGACCTTCGCAACGTTAAATGACTCTGACTTCACTACGCTTAAATGTATTTTTCCTACAGTAAAGTTTACACTAGCTCACCTTTATTTTTTTCGCTTCAGGAGACATGTAAAAGCCATGCGCAGTGAACTGGAAACCCGCTTGAAAAAATAGAACAGAAGAACTACTTTATGGATACATTGCTAGTAGACAGATTTATCCTTCCCAACACTGGCTTTTGTTTTGGGCTCTTGTACTGTTTGTAAGTAGTTGAATATAGAGATGTACCGTAGGCTTTTCGGGGACATACGAGTAGGAGGAGGTGGATTTGACCTGCGTTGAAGTGGCAGTTAATAAATAAAATAGAAATAATAAAAAACGTTCATGGTCTTTGACTAAATCTCAGACAGGTGTCCAAATTCAAGGTTTGCCAGCGAGCAATAGAGCGCAATATACTCGGTGTTAAATTGACAGACCGAGTCGGAAACACTTTACTGCGCTCCAAAACTGGAATTGCTGACGTGGGCGAAAAGGCTGCGCAACTGAAGTGGGATTGGGCAGACATATTCTGCCGCGCTACGGACAAACTGTGGGCTCAAGTAGCACAGAGCAGGTGCCCTGAGACAGGAAGACGGGGTCGCGGCAGACCAAGAAGGAGATGGCGGGACGAACTAGACAAGTTTCTTAAAAAACTGGAAAGAAAAAAGCGCGAAAAGTGGAAGAAGTGGAGGGAGGCCTTTGCCCAGGAGTGGGACAAAACAGGCAAACAATATTTTTTTTGTTGTTATAAGTAACGGTTTTTATTTCGGAACATTATTCTCCATATAAAAATGTAAGTAACACTCAAATCTATGTTAGTATCTTGAACAAAACTCTCTTTCTACCTTACATTAAAGAGGACACCACCTGAGCTGGCAACTTGTTCCAGTGCCACTGGCGCTACCCCGCACACGAGACAGCAGGGAGGCCACTCTTTTACGTACGTAACTATTGCCCTAAAATAGTCGGTGTTGGCCTCTGCAATCATCCCTGTTGCACTACACAACAGTATCGTGGCAAAACCATCAGCACTCTAAACCCATTATTGTAAAGGATTCCTTTAGTAATTAAGTTACGTAGTATTCCTTCTAAAAGTTATCTCAAAGGAGACTAATGTTTAGTTAAGTTTAAGACAATTCAATTGCTTATTACTTATAAAACCGTATTTAAACTGTCTGATGTGTAAATTTACCACTAATTAATTAATTTGGTTAAAACAGAATGTTGCAGTCAATACGTCCGTAAAATGGAATAGATATATGTTTGTTTATTGTGTTTTTACGGTTTTTAATTGATGACATAATAATATATTTTTTATCACATCTATTCAAAAAGAGCTAGTTTATTCCTCGTAAACAGGGACCAAAAAGCTCATTAATCCCTAGGGACCAAAATTGATTTGAATTTGGAATGTGAATATTGTTAGTAAATGTTTCAATCAGCAAAGAGCTGAATCACAAACCATGCGGGAACAATGTATTGAATATGTGACTGGCTGAAAAACTGCGAGCGCGCCAAATTTAAAAAAAGTTGATGAAAAATAAACAACGCGCGAAATTAAATGTATTCTGCTTTCGTTCGTAGTTGATTTATATTCAGATTTTAGAATTTAAAAAAATGAGTGCGTCTTCCTCAAGTGAAAGTATATATATTGACTCCAGAGAATATTGTATCGGACGCTAAAAATGTGATGGAAAGTCTTTTACCTACAAAATCCCGTGAACAATATGTCAAAGCATACAACAATTTCATCCTTTGGAAAAATGCAATGTTCAAATATAAACATCAGCCTCTAATTATTTATATCTTATGTCATATGGTTCTGAATTGTACGTAAATAAATTCTTGTTCATAAGTTGCACTTACTTATTTTCTCATAGAGGGTGATAAAAAGTAGAGTGTCCACCTCGGGAGCAACACTATTATAAGCTCGAGTGACATACTTTTAATCCCTTGCTGCGCTCAGGATTCTACTTAAGAATCCCTCGCTCCGCTCGGGATTCTACTCTAGAATCCTTCGCTCCGCTCTGGATTAAAAAAAACACTCTCGCCTTTAAAATAGTTGTTTGCTCCCTAGATAAACAATCTACTATTTTTGGTCGTTTTACATTTGATTTTTGAAAACAAAGCGCCTTCAAAGTTTTAATATTTCAGGACTTTTAAAGTTTTACAATAAATAAATGAATCTGAATCTGACTTGATTTGATTCTGATGATTTTGTAATTGTTGCAAATGTAATTATTTTTAGTAAATTCAAAGACTATGAATAAATAATTGAAATGAAATAAAATATTATATTAATTAATATTATACCTGTATGGTACTTGACTAAAATCTGAAAATAAAACCATTTCTCATCAAATTAATTATTACTTCCCCCCTTTAAAAACAGTACCTACTTTAAATCTACCAAAATCAAAGTAGGTAATCTCTACAACTATTATTTCTTTAGCAACCTTCAAACGTGGCATCGAGAAAAATATTAGTCTAATTCATCACCATCTGGTTACTTTCTCACGAAGAAAACTTCGACAAGGAATATCTTGTATTGATATGTGAGACAGCTTACCGAAGCTTGGGTAACATCGTCAGTCGTCACTATTGAACGAGGGTGACGGTAAAGCCTGAGAGTTTATAAAAGAAAAACATGTTATGTTGCAAAAAACAAACAATAAATGTTAATTAGGAACTACGCCATCTGCATGACCCAGGCAATGTCTAGACTTTCAAAGAGACTGCGACAAACTTCTGAGTTTGTTTCTGAGTTTCTTCTCAGAGTAGTTAGGAATGAAACACCGACCTCCTTTAATTTTAAGGAAGGTTTTGATTGTTTTGTCGTTTAAAAGTGTTTTTCAGGAAACCAACCTAGATCTATCTTCTATATATATAAAAATGTTATGTTGGTTTGTGTACGCTTCAAAAACTCAAAAAGTTATGCACCGATCGAGCTGAAATTTTAGCATGATATATAATCCGTTTATCAATTTTTTTTTTAACTATTCAATCACAATGTGCCACAGCGAAGCGGGGCAGGGACAGCTAGTACATACATAAATATACTAATATAATAATATCACGTCATATCGATATCGAGCTTGTGGCTAAATATTAACAGCCGCGTGAGTCGATCGCAGGTTAAGCTGCACTTGATGAAGGTGACCCGCTGATGGGTGGCCATTATCACGACTTCTTCGTTGCTTCGGAAAGCACGTTAAGCCGTTCCTCCCGGTTGTCATTTGTAAATCTTGTTTGCCTTTGACAGTCATTACGGGTAGTCAGAAGCCCGAACTTCTGAAACCAGTAACTGGGTGGTCAGACAGGCGGTCGCTTCAAGTAAAGCTGCTTCCGGTAAATGTGGAATCCCCTTCAAACAAAGTTGAAAAAAAAGATAGACTTCACCTCGAACAAGATGAATTCTAGTTTCTGGTGATAGAATAGAATAGAATAGAACACTCTTTGTTGTACACCATAAAAACTTACAAACGATAATTATAGATAGATAGATAGGCCGGGATCATTTTGGTAAGATGATCATAAATAAATATTCCACAACTTTTTCACACAACGCCATCTAGTCCCAAGCTAAGCTATGAGCTTGTGTTATGGGTACTAAACAGCTGATAAACATACTTATATATTTCTAAATACATACATATTATAGATAAATTACACCCAGACACAGAACAAATGATCACGCTCATCACACAAACATTTGTCCTGGGTGGGAATCGAACCCACGACCTACGGCATAGCAGTCAGGGTCACTAACTACTAGACCAACAGGCCAGTCATAACATAAATTTATTCCTGTATTCCTCAAAGGGTTGAGCAGAGGTGAACCTATGGAACACTAAAATTTCGCCACCGATATTTAAATCCCATGTAATAGGGGACCAGCCCATTGTCATTAACCGGACACATATCCAGGCTCCGGACTGCTACAGGGAAATTACAAATGAACAAAAAACACTAGAAGAAAAATCAATTTACCCGACCGATCGAACTAACAACCCCATGATCAGTAGTGGTGCTTGTCAGAGCAATAAAGCAGTAAAGAACACTATTCATAAATCAAAATATCCAGCAACAATGAATGTTACACGAGCAATTCATTTTGCAATATCTGCCGGAGGAAGCAGTTTGTCGCTATATCCGTCGACGGCGGAAGAACCGACAACTTGTACAATAGGATACCGCGGCATGTGCCTAGCGGGTACGGGGGAACTTCGATAGCGTAAACTTTCGATACACCAAGTCGAAAGACGAATTTAATCATGCTTGTTTTGAAAGTTTAACATTGAAATTGATGAAAAGAGTATGCTAAGATGGTTTGGTGACGTTGAAAGCATAAATATGATGGTTTTATTTTGTTTTTTTTTTATATCTCGAATTTATGTTGATTTTATTTTAATTTAATTTTGATTTTTATGTTGATTTTATATCGATCTCATTTTTGTATTTATTTTTATTCTGATATGTTTTTGTGTTTTGTTTTTATTTATATTTCCCTTTTTTTATGATGTCTTATTGAGTATTATAAATGTTGTGTTAGTGTAATTGACTTTTGAAAGTCGTGTTAACATGAATAAATAAATAAATAAATAAATATTCCGGAACTTCACACAACGCCATCTAGTCCTGAATTAAGCAGAGCTCGCGCTATGAGTACTGGATAACTGATATTATAAATAAATAAATGAAATTAATGGATGGATGGGAATGAATGAAAGGCGACTAAAAATAATATTTAAAAGGCAGATGTAAGTGGAAACGCCGGGAGGAGATACCCTATATTTAATTGGGGTTATGGGTTTCTGAGTGAAAATAATTCTCAAAACTTGTAGAAAACTAATTTTATTTTCTTCTATACATACAACACATTTGTATGAAGACAGAGAAGACTTATACTACCGGAAGTCCGGAAAACACATACTTAGACAGTGGCCATAGACAGTGTTGCCGCTTATTAAAATAGAGAAAAGAGTTAAACCTTTTTATTTCTAATACCCTAGAAGGACGAACACAGTCCTTATTGGTGAAGTTCTTCAGAAAGGTCAGGTGCGTAGTACTCGTAACCGGTAGGCGTGTATCACCACATTAATACGAAGCAAAAGAAGTATGTAAGATACGTAGCAAATGGCGCTATGTAGTTTCTCTCTTCAAGTTTATGTAACAAAGAAAGGAGTATGCTTAGATGGTTTGATGACGTTGAGAAGATGAATGAAAGGCGACTTACGAAAGGTATTTACAAGGCAGATGTAAGTGGGAACGCCGGGAGGGGACGCTCTAGAAGGACACACATACACCTTATTGGTGAAGTTCTTCTGAAAGGTCAGGTGCGTAGTACTCGAAACCGGCGAGCGTGTGTGCAAATGAATACGAAGCAAAAGAAGTTTTTAAGATGCTTATGAGGTCGCGCTCTTTAGTTTCTGCCTAGGTACTTGAAAGTACGTGAGTTTATGCATGTATACAATGATTTTATAAGTAAAAATGTGTAGATAGGTTACTTAAACAACATTCGATCTTCAAAAACACACTAACGCACGCACGCTTCCGTTGGGGCGCGACGCCACACTGAGGTGAAGTGTGCACACGTAAAAATGTGGCTAACTAGCCACATTTTTACGTGTCACTTGCTGAGCGCGTATAACCTATCTACACCTTTTTCCTCATTATATCATTGCATGTACCTATGGGTTTTTTTTTTAATATGACTTATTAGAACGGTCAGTAAGAATACTAATATTTTACATGGAGTGACTGCTGATCTGACCTTCACGACCCAGTAACTGGGTAACATGATAACACATGGTTAGTCTGACAATCAGTGTCAGACTTTCGGGATCTGAATTCGCGTAACGCCTGTCAAAGATCTTCAAATGACCAACGGTTTAACGTGCATTGTAAGGTACGGTTGGGTATGTATTGTATGGAATGAACTGTTATTAGAACCACAAGCTGCTCGTACCTAAGGGCAGTTGTAGTATTATACAATGAAACCTGCTTGCTATACAACAACCGCCAATTGTACCCTTTCATGCTTTATAGATAATTGTACCTAAGTAAAATATTTTGAGGTTGTTTACACCAAATAAAATCCTTTAACGCCGAACCGTTTATAATCCAATTTTCCCCTGACGCACCCCAGTGTATTAACTGAACATCTACCTATTAATCAAACCATTGTCGTTTTACCGAAAAATGGCTATCACGATTACCTGTCATAACTTCGCATTGACGAGACCGACACGGCAAGCCCTAAAAATTTCCGATACAGGGCGAAGCGGAAATTTCACAGAAATAATTGCCGTGTCTGTACTCTGAGCTGCGCTGTAGTGCGCAGGCGCGAAACAAAACCGCGCATGTCATCATGTCGAGTGAACCTCTCAATCCTGCCAAAAACAAATGCATTTCCAGTGTTCCTTTTTCGTAATTTTAAATTCAAACGTTGTTCTTTTCTTTTATCTGTTAACATCTAGCTAATCTGTGCTTGTGTGGGCGTTCGCGTTCGAATTTCGTAAGTAACAACACCCGCATGACCTTTCCATAGCGTGAAATAACCTTAAATTTTTTTGGTTACTGTCAATCCGTAATTGACTTCGTTATACTAATTTGATCCTTTAGACGACAAAAGCTTTTTAGAAGAATGTTTTATTGTATTATAGTCCTTTTTAGAGAGTTTATTTTGTCTAAAACTGTTTTTAAAGCCCTAATGAAGTAGCTCTTGCACGTGTCATCAAACGTTTAATGAAGCGGACGAGGAGTTTATTGTGGTGGTTTTGTCTATGATAATAGAAAGAGGTCAACACGGTGGTCCTATCACTAGAATCATCTTCTCCCATTTTAGTGTTCCCAATGTTAAGAAAACATGTAAATAAATCCTTTTCTGCTTTATTTTAACATTGATTTGTAAAAACGAGACTAATCCATAATTAAATTGTATTCAGCTCCAATTACAAAGCTAACGTTATAGAAAAAAATACGTAAATAAGTGTAATTCTCCATAAAACCTTGTTTGTTATTGTTACCAAATGTGGGCCACGTGGGTCATGCTATCGTCCATCCCGTCTTTACTAGAAAGCTAAAGTATGAACCACTATTGGGGGTCAAAGCTTGTCCACTGTCGTCCATTGTGTGCAGGGCCAACGTTTGTTTACGTAAACGCGAACATTGGCAAGGTCATGTAACTAAAATGTACGCCGATGCCGCGATGGGAGTACATAATATATTAATTCATTAAGTGACTTGACATTTATGGCGGAGCTACAATGATACGAGAGGTATCGTATAATATCGTATATGTACGTAGGTAATAGCATTGAGGTTACATTACAATTTATCTACTAGAATTTAACAGGGAACAACTGTTTATCGTGTACCATAAACAGGTGAATGCGAGGGTTTCCTATAAGGCTGAATAATAAGAGAATTACAAGATCAGTTGTCTGCAATTTTTTTAACAAAAAGTTTTTTAGTAGCCCTAGCGAAAATCTTGTCTCAACCTTTTAGAAAGACTTACACGGAAATGAGTTTATTTTAAATAGTAACCTGTCAGGATTCAGCTCAAATTTTATCAGCTTAGTGCGTAGGTATCTATAATTCAATTACTTAGTATATTTTTAATTCAAAAGTTTAATAATAAAATCGTTGTGACATAGATTTAATTTCTACAATATATTTGCTTAGGTACAGACAGTAATGTGTAAAATTTCTTTGATCGTTTTTCAACTTTATGCGAAACAGAATAAGGTTCATATTCAATTGGGAAAATTTGACACATTGGGGTAACTTGATGTGCTGGCGTCTGTACAACATAGTTAAGTACACTTTTTGCTACAGAATTTAGAAAAAAATATCCTTTATCAAAAAACCTGTATTTTAGCACGTGACACCACTTCCTGGTAGCCGACTGGCCTAGTTGGAAAAAAAGCAAATACTTAAACAGATATAAAATAACAACAACAAAGCATCACGACTGTAATCCGCAAAGAGTTAGGTAGAGTACATCCACATTTCGCCAGTTATTAAATAAAAAGTTAAAAATGACTTTCTAAGTACCTTGCTTATTTATGTCATTGTAAGCTCACACATAGGTAATTTATGTGTGATTTACTTGAAGTTTAGGTCTTAAGAGCATAATTTTAGCTTAAAACAATTATTTACTAATATACAAGATGCTACAGAAGGAACATGCTAAGAAAATTTTCTGAGAATCTCGACATTTAATGTCGAGATTCTATGTCAGAAAACCCATGATTCTATGAAATGAAATGATATTTATTTCAGTTAGTAGGTAGATCTTCCCAGGCACTTTTACATGTAATTTTTTTTTAACTAAATGTCTCTGAATGGCATTTCCAAAGTGACTGATCCCTGAGAAGAAATGCCGAAAGAAACTCAGGGGTCATGGTCTCTTTTAAAGTCCAGACATAAGATTGTATTGATTTATCATGCGAGTCTCACGATGCAGGGCAAAGTCTGGAAAGCCTTTTGAAGAAAGAATCAATTCAGCTTTGAGTTGTAAGTCTCAGTAACGCCATCTAGAATAAAAATCTCTAAACTAGACTCATCAACTGTCCATTAGGACACAAGTACCTATCGGATATAAGTAGTAAGTATTCAATGTCTTTGCTATTATTCAATACAATTTTTGCCCATAGCAATCACTTACAAATAGCGGATATTTAGATAAACACGTAGTCTATCAGTTGGTTTAATTAGTCTTAAGAATATCGTAGAATAGTAAGCGTCTATGACGTAGTTGGAAAGACAACTTTCTCTTCCACTCACAGAACTAACTAAATGATAATATTTATTTTTCACAAACACTTCATTTTTTTAACTAGTAGATAAGATTGGAGTTTCATTACCTGACTAGTACTCTGAGAAGAAACACCGAAAGAAACTCAGAGGTCATAGTCTCTTTTAAAGTCCAGACATTATCTTGGTCAAATTATGTAAGATCCATGCAGATTAGTGTCTGAGATGGTCTTTTGAGGAAAGAACCACCCAGATATTAGGGTCAGTCAGTGCAAGCAAGTGTCAGTAATCGTGAGCTCAACTCGGAACTTTAGGAGCTCCACGTTCTGACGAACAATACCAAAGAAAGAACATTTGGGTTGGTCGCATTAAGTCCTCAAACTGGCAGACAAAATGTTAAAACAACGTAAAAGATGAAAAAAAGAGATTAAGAAGAGAGAAAAAAAAACCTACATAATCTTTGCTAACGTACTTAGGTACGAATCTACTAATTTGCTCCCAAGAATACAACCCCCAATATCCACTTACATCACTCACGCTTCCCTCACCGACATCCAATCAATTTGTCTGACGTCACGTCTACATAACAAGAAAGTATATAGGTAGGCACTGCTGTTAACAATCCGGGGAAAAACTCCCGAGAAGTTTTTGATGACGTTCACACTTTACTCGTGAAACTGTGTGGAAGAAACTACTTTATTGCTCTGAGAGTGATTTGTAGTTCTGTGGGCGAAATACGTCAGGTAAATAAGGGTTAAATTAGCCTGCAATTGACTTCGAAAAAGGGTAAATGGTTTGGTTTATACAGAGATGGAATGAGCATAGATTATGCAGCCTACTTACTGTGTGCTACGGATTTTGATAAATGATGCTTATTACAAAATTATACCTTACTTAATACAAATACAGATGAATTTGGTCTAAAGTTTTAAAATATGACGCGTCGCTTCGTTCACACGTGTACCAATTATGTTTATGGCTTAAATTTATATCAAAGATTTTAGGCGCGCGGTAGTTGAGTGGTAAATTTGGAAAAGTTGCCACGATTGATTACTGCATTTTTATCCTGTTTATTTAAAAAAGCCTTAAATGTACTTACAGAGGCCAGCTCACTAAACTACCCCAAATTAAAATTATTTTGCTCAATTTTTTCGATAGTTTTTCGTCTTTATTACAAAAAAATAAGATCCATGTTAGATTTAGAAAATTTGTCAGCTTAAGATAGCTGGATGTGCTAACGTCTGTACGTCATTACTGTAATAAATCTTTATGGAAATACCTTAATTCTTTCTTAAGTAAATCCCGGAGACAATTGAAAAGATTCATAGCCCTTAAAGATTTTTACAACCAATCCGAATTTCCGTTCATCTCCATTTTTTAATCCAAGTGTCACTTGATGGGTTCTTAAATACTTCTGAGTAAGGACGTGCTTAAGCAGCAATTATTTTAAGTGAAGCCTTCTTGTTGTCTATACTAATTGATGAAGACTTGTTGATGGTTTTCCCAGAGAGGATTGTTGTTTAACTGAGGGTCAACACCTGTATTTTTAAAACATTCGAAATCTTTACTGGTCAAAAATACGTCTAATTTACTCACATATTTGACACGCTTTTGACATTGATTGTCATTGAGATTGAGACTAGAATTTGAGTGTTTTTAATTATTAAATTATTGTCTTTGATTGTTTATTTCTGGAAACAATCATCATTTGATTTCGAGATAAAAACAAAAGACGAGGGATTTCTTGAAAAACAGTCAGCTGTTTTTATAAAAGCTTTTTATGATAAACGGTTATGACGAGGTCAAGGATTTAAGTGTACTATGGAAAGATATTTCATATTTATTTATTCTTATTGATCAGTTAACCAAAACAGAGAAATATTTGACAGCGACTTGCGATGTTGTCAACATTACGATATATATACGCTTTTATGTCCTAACCGTACTTTATTTCATTTAGTAGCATTGGACAGAAGTTAAAAAAGTTTATTCTTAATGCACGCTTTGTAACGAAAGTAATTCTGATAGACGCCGATTTTATTATAATCAATCCTTACTGCAGCTGTCACACTTAGTTGTAAGTAACCATTTCAACAATTTATTTTAAAAAATGATGCGCCTTTTATTTTAGTTGAAAATAACAGTGTCAATGATAAGAACCTAAAAGATGCATTTGACACTTTGAACAATGCATGGACACTCTCTTCGTTTCGCATTTTATTCTTCTTAATTTAAAATAAAACAATTGTAATAAAAATTGTTTTAACCTATCTTTAAAATAAAATGTTCTGCAAACCTGCTTCAACGAGGATCTTTTTTCTCATGCTTAATGGAATATAGGTTTTAAAATGGCAGATGTCATGCTCAGCGACCAGACATTCGGCTGACACTAAACAATACACAAGAATCAGCAGCATCAAAACCAATAAACCTGCATCTTACGTGTGTGATAGCCCACTCCCCCGTTCCACACGGGCCCATTTCCTGATGCACTTCTAATAGTTACGTCATTCACGTCGCTATTTTGAATTTATGTGCCAATAAACTTGAGTTTGAGACCGTTTGAGCATTTGATAGGTTCCGAGGTCGTTTACTAGGGGTAATAAAACTGTTTGCCTGTAACTTAGAATAACGTTAAAACGAGAAACGTCTATTTCAAAGGTTTTTTGGGTGATTGATTCGTGTAGGTAGGTATTAGCGAATCATTTGATCATTACGAAACATTTTGTTCTTTGGAAAAAAAGAACTACGTCGAAGATAGTTTAAATGAAAAAGGTTTGATTTGATCTGATATGAATTAGTGGATGTTTTTATTCATCAAGGCATAATATCCTATACGAAATTGTTTAGGTATAAGAATTTTCAACCTCTGAAAGGTTTTTAGAATTTTGGATTTTTCCTGTTTAGGAAATTACCCTTTATAAACGGTGATAATATTCTATTTATTAACATGTATTAAAACTAAACGATGTATTCATTAAACCCCGAGAGGACACCGGTGTCCGCGCTGTCATTGTCTTTCTATTGTGTCTCTAATTGACACGATTGAAAGGTTAATGCTGAATTTCTTGAACGCAGGTAAATATCTAAAACCATAATTTATTCTTAAAAGACCGCACATAATTAGACGTCCCTTTTTCATCGTAGGGCCTTTATTAATCATTATAAAGGTGTAAAATAAAGCTGAATGAATGTTATTTTTAGATCGATGACAATAATAAAGTATCCTTAACCCCGACCTTTCACGCTAAAAATACCTTATTATTTTATCGATGATAAAAAGGTCAACAGACACTAGAAATAGCCGTCTTGCAAAAATACAGCTCATAATTTATAATCTATAATCGTGGCACATCGATCGGAAGAATACAAAATTTGGTCGAACACGAACACATCTTACTCATTTTGTTTTAACGATAAGTGAAAATAATTTTATTCAAAATGTTTTATTTTAAATTTATAGTATTGGACCCCGCAGTAGAACGACCTTCATCGAGCTGGTTAATGGATGAAACCTATTTATATTAAATTTAATATGTAAATAATTAAATTACATATGGGTTGTCTAAAAATTTAAGTCCAGGATACTTATTTTTTAATATTTCACCGGTTTGGTTAATAAACAAATTCCTTACCAATTGAAGTCCATTGAATATGCAAACGTTAGGTTGACTATTTTTTTCCCGTCACAACTCTCGGGTAGGCCGGTATAAACAGGTAAATGGATACTAGTAACTTGCACAGTTCTGGTTAATGAATGAAAGTTAAATGAAAATAAAGATTTCAGACAAATTCCATACCAACCAAAAATTGGTAGGTATGGAATTTGTTCATTAACCAAACCTTTTTTTTCTTATTTAATCATATCCTGGACTGAATTTTTTTAGACAACCCATTATAGGTATGCAATATATTTATTGACATATTAAATTTAATATAAAATAGTTTTCATTCATTAACCAGCTCGGTGAAGGTCGTTCTATAGCGGGATCTTAAACTATTAGAAGAATAAAGGTGAAACGAAGAACGTGCCTATGTATTATTCATCCCTGCTTCTTCGAGATTTTTATCATTGACACAAAAATTTTCAACAAAATGAAATAATGTAACTAAATGAAATCCACATCATTTCTTAACATAGATTGTTAAAATGGTTGAAACTAAGTGTGACTTCATTTGCAGTAAAAATAGATTATAATAATTTTGATGTCTATCGTAATTGTAACATGCCTAAACTACTGTCTAATGCAAAGACATTCAATACCTATAGACCGGACATCACGATCAAAATTTTCGTCTGAAACTTGTGTCCTGCTTGGACACGAGTCTATGAGTTTTTATTAGTACGCACCGCTGCCGCTCCAATATTCATATATTATTCTAGATGGCGTTACTGAGACATGGGATCAAAGTTTTTCTATGACATTTCCTTGACATGCCCGCTCTATAGTATTTTAAATCTCTTCGGTCTAATGCTATTGTAAATGGAGTACAGTTACGTTGTAATCATGTCAATAACTAGCTGATGCCCGCGGCTTCGCCCGCATGTGTGTAGGTTGAGGCGTAGGCGCCTTATCCTCCGGGCCATCATCATCAGAGGTAGGTCTCTCATGCACGAGATTGTGGTTCAAATCCGGGTATGTTATTTTTTTAAATTTATATATACTTGCTAAGTTATCATATAGTTGTTGCTATGGTTGTTGTAGACATCATTGACTTCGATGTTTCTTAAACTTTCAGCGTTCTAACTACACGTAGAAACTGTCAAACATCTATGAATGACTTAACGTGCTTTTTAGATGTCTCGGTATTCATATAAGGATTGGTCACAATATCCCTCAACCTAACAAACTCAAGGCAAATAGAATCATAGAACCTATTAAACTACCAGCACAAATTCAATAACCTACAAGAAAAATACAAAGCTTGAAATGGTATTATTATATTTAAAATAGAAACCTGCAGGGGAATAATCTGTGAGGATCGGTACGAACCGCATCTCGTTTGGCATATAATAATGCTAGTCTGGCAGATCTATTAGGTGCTCCCTAGAGGTTTTAACTCGCTTGCAAGGTAAGAATACCAATTGCAAACGGGAAATCTTTGTGAATTTGAAAGTATAAAATTATATGGTAGGTACAGACGCCAGCACATCAAGTTACCCCAATGTGTCAAATTTTCCCAATTGTACAGGTTTGGTGGCTAAATAATAGTAGCCGCACGGGTTGATCGGAGGTTAAGCTACGTTTGCCAAAATTGTTCTGTGGAGGATAACCGTTCCTTAAATTTCCAGACTTCTCTGTGCCTTGGCAAACAGGTTAAGGGGTCGATCCCGGCTATTATAATAATAATATTCCACAACTCTCACACAACCCCATCTAGTCCCAAGCTAAGCAAAACTTGTGTATACATACATAGCGTCACGCCTGTAATCCCCGAAGGGCTAGGCAGAGGTGTACCTGGTAGTACATCCACATTTCGCCAGTTATGTTTAAGTCCCATGTAATAGTGGGCGAGCCTATTGCCATCAATCGGGCACAAATCCAGACTCCGGGACAGAGAAATCCCAGATGGAAAAACTCAATAACATGTCCCTCGCGCCGGGGAGGGCGGAGGGGTCTGTCAGACTCTTACTGACTAAAAACCACCCCGTGTTCCTTCTCACACCTGCGCCGGGGGTCACGGGAACAGAAGATACTTCCGCGACCCTCGACTGGTGCCGGCCCCGCGGGCCTCGCCAAGTCAGCGAGGGGAGTGAGGTGTTAGACTCCCCTCGCGACGTTTAAGAGGGGCGCGCGTGAACACGACGCGCCGACACCTCGGGTATGTGGGGGGCGGCGGATATCCCCGGGTCCGTCGCCCCTGGACCCATTCAAGGGGGCTGGAAGAGGGTGTTGTCCGCCCTCCGCCTGCGCCCAGTGCTTCTGCTGCGGGCAGGATGAGTGGAGGTAATCTCCCTTTCCCTTTCCGCAGCCTCCTTCTGTGAGACAACCGTTTCGCAGAAGGACACCATCGCGTCCCAGGACTCGACGCTGCCGACCATCCCATATTGTAGAAGTAGCAGTGCCCGTGTGTGTGTGACTGTGTGCGTGTCGGTGTTAGTGTGAATTGAATTACATTTAGCAGTGTCCAAAGACCCACATTTATTCAACATCGGAGCATTTAGAGCAAAACAACGGGAACAATTAATTTATCGAAGCTTCTTATCGTTCTACTATTGAAGACTAAAAAACAAGAAACATCCCGTATAATTCCTCTTGGGGTACTAAGTTACCCCTATTACCGTCAAAGCCGGGGGATTGTTGGAACTCCGCCAATGTTATTCGGGTAAGATTAGCGCTTACAGCTGTAAACTCCACCACTGGGATTATCTTGTATTATTTTTTATTGTGGAAAAAAAGAGACGTAGTTTGTTCAAAACTATATTGTGTTGTGGGGAATCTTGTGTGAGCATTTGTAGTTGGAATAGAAGTTTGTGACACTGTTTGTTTAAAGAAGTACGTATAGGGTAGTAAGTCAATTTCAACTCTTCTTTAGCGCCGTTTGTGGAAGAGATACACCACAATTTTGCCAATAACACGTAGGTACCAGTATGATACCAGGTATGATAAACCATCAAACACGAGAGATTAAATTAGTATTGTTGATTTAGGAAGCTAAGAGAGAAAAGATAATTTATAATTAACCAAAGTAAAAGAAGAAAATAACAAATAAAACCTTATTCTGCACAGACATTTCAGCGTTGTAAGAGAGGGTAGTAACGGTGAAGGAAAACATCGTGAGGAAACCGGCATGTCCTAGAACCAAAAAGTTCGAAGACATGTGACATCTACCAATTCGCACTGGGCCCGCGTGGTAGATTATAGCCCATACGCAAAATGCGCGCTTTGACGTGGAGTTGCGGATACCAGCCGGCGCATGTTATATTTAACTACTTCCATGTCCCATGAGTCAAATATGACTGATGTTGATTGTTTAACTATTGTGGCGAATTTGTGGACAGTGAAAGCGTTAAGATGCAGGTCAATTTGAGTTCACCCTTGTCACAGTTAGGCACCAAATTGGAGTGAATTACTGGAATTGACGCGGTACCGTGCACGGTGTTGACTGTTTCGCATTGTCCGCACAATTGGTTGCCATTTCGACTGAACGTTCACAAATCATTGGGCAAAGGATAATTTCCTATGTAATTAAAGCAGTGTAGCATGATTGCTCGTACAGTAAACTGCACAACACACTGTCACACTTGCGCTACGAAAATTACTCTTACTGCTATCATATTAAAACTAACAGTAAAATTTAGACACAGACAGCTCTGTGTTTAATTGTTATAGTAAACTAGTTGTACCCTGCCACGCTTCGCTGTGGCACATTGAGATTGAATGTTAAAAAAAAATAGATAAAAACAATCCTTGATGCGGATTATTATATCATGCTAAAATTTCAGCTCGATCGGTGCAAAACTTTTTGAGTTTTTGAAGCGTACACAAACCAACAACACATTTTTATATACATAGATTTTATTTTTGGCAAAAGAAACAAAACAGTTGAATGTGTTTTAAATACAATTACATCAATGTCTACCAATATTACAAAAAGGAGAGAAGAGGAGTTTGTTTGTTTGTAGGGATTTAACTCAAAACCTAGTAAAGCGATTATGAAAATTCTTCCACCATTAAAAAGCTATATTATCACCGAGTAACATGAGCTATATTTTATTTACAAACTAAGAGGGGGTCAAGAGAATGTCACAGTTTAAAGGGAAAAGTACAAAATTCTTGCGGACAAAGTCGCGAGCAAAGTGACAGATAGGTTTTTCTTTTACACTAAAATTAGTGATTATGTTCTAAATAATCACCAGGTGCTTGGTACTTGCCACCAGTGAACAGACTGTTATGTCATGCTATGACGATTTTCTTTTCTTTTCGTGATGAGATGGCACAGCAAGCTTACTATCGCCAATCAGGGCGAGACTCCACCGAAACGGAGACGAGAAGAGATCTGTTTTACAACCAATCAGCTTGCGTCATTTTGACCGCTCAGTGCTTATCTTCAGCACAATACAACATCCTATCGGTTAATTACAAGACATCTCCTTTCATCTCCGCTTTGGTGGAGTCTCGCCCTCAGCCTTATGCAAACGTGGTGATCAATGCTCGTCCCATCTCTTCGCAAAAAGAGGTTTTGCCCTGCAATGGGACAGTATCTGCGTCTAAATAAAAATAAAACTACATATTACATACAAAGTAAAGATCTTTTGTTGCTATTTTAACACTTTCGTTTACGAAAGCGTCTGGAATTAAGTGACATTAAAACTGGCGTTCTTTGCACAAATAATAGGTACCAAACCTACCTGTGTAAAGTGCTTTGTATTGTACAAAATACCTGTGTATTTGTGAATGTACGAAACAAGTTAGCGAAGCCTTTTGCCGCTGGATACTTGAAAATTTCAACAATATAATATTCGTCTGAGTCGTTCCATTGTAAAGCAATATGTCTTCGTCGAAACTTTTCGTTTGCAAATCTAATTTCGTTAGGCTATGTTCTGATTTTCTTTCGTTTTCTAAGCTGTTCCTTTTGTCATTTAAAATGACGCTGGCCTGCGAAACTAAGTAATCACACTTTTAAAATTGGAATGTCAAGAATGGGAGAATTTTTCCTACATCGGCTCCGAAACCATTGTGTGTCCAGTGACCATTATGCCAAACCTGTTAGAAGCTATAGTCAGAAGGCATATATAGGCAAGAATCTTTAACTTACGTAGTTTAGAAAAAATTGAAATTTTAAAAACTTTGTATTGCAGGCCAGTGTAATATGGGACACGTGATTTTATGATTAACCAGAAGGCTAGTCACTATCTAATCCTCGTGCCAATCAATGTCAAATTGAACACATTTTAAAATTTGGCCTATTGCAATTTGCCTGCCCTAACAGAACTTTATATTCTAACAGCAATAGCGATAGGGCATGGTGGCATACGATTGCAGCTATCTTTTAAGAAAATATGAGAATATTTTTATGTTTCACACTTTTTATAGCGTGATTTTTCAGAGGTTCTGGTTCTGTTTAGTTTTAAAACTAATGTTTTATTTTATTAGAACATATCGTCTAAAAAAGAAAGGTGCACAGAGTTATAATAGTCAAAGTCAAACCATTTATTTCGTTTATTTCATGTAAAAAGGCCGTTATAAGGCACTTTTGAAAGTGAAACTTAAGTTAATTTAAGTAAGGAAAAAAATATATATAAAATGATTCTGGTTGCCCCTTCCAACATGTAGTTTTTTTATGGAGAAGAATGGGCAAGATACTCGACACTAAACTAGAATTATAGATAAGTAATGTGAAGTTTTAATCCAACCATACGAAATATTTTTTAGCAAAAAATACGTCGGCTTCTTAAATGACAGTAAATGACCAATACCTTGTTATATGAGGCATCTTTAAAGGCCTGTAAATCCTTAGACGTGAAGAAGGTGGCGCCATTAAAAAGAAAATAACAAATGTTTTGCAGGCTATTATCGAAAAACTATAATTGTTAACAGTCTTCTTAGTGTTCATTGAGACAAAGATATTAAACAAAGCTTTTATTTTGTTACAGGTTTCGACACAGATAAAATTCGGAGCGTCGATGCCATAAAACTGACGTTTTAAAGAGCAAATAAATTAGTATCCGCTGTTTACAAAAGAGGGAAACACGGTACGATGAACGGAACTGTTGTAAATTATACGGAGCTGTATACAACCGAAAAATCTCACAACTTGACGCCAGACGGTCTGCCTCCCATGCATAGCGGGTATGAGAACATCATTGACAACAAATGGATTCAGTCAACTTTCTGCGTCATTTACACAGTGATCTTTGTTCTTGGATTGCTCGGCAACATACTAGTATGCTTCGTGGTTATCAGGAACAGAGCCATGCAGACTGTCACCAACCTTTTCATCAGCAACTTGGCTCTCTCTGACATCTTACTTTGCATATTCGCCGTCCCTTTCACACCGCTCTATACGTTCCGCGGTGCCTGGAGCTGGGGCACCCTCTTATGTCACATAATGCCTTTCGCACAAGGATGCAGTGTATACATATCCACGTTGACGCTTATGTCTATAGCTATTGATAGGTTCTTTGTAATCATATACCCATTCAGACCACGAATGAAGATTGAGACTTGTCTAATCGTCATCGTTATGATTTGGACTTTCTCTGTGACCGTGACAATGCCATATGCTATTTTTATGACATACTATGATCTAGATATAGGCAGATTTTGTGAAGAGACATGGCCGTCTGAACGGTTGCGGCGAGTGTTCGGCTCTGTGACGTCTGTATTACAATTCGTGTTGCCTTTTATTGTGATTGCTTTCTGTTACACGTGCGTCAGTTTTAAATTGAATGACAGAGCCAAAGCGAAGGCTGCCAGCAAAAATTCTCGTAAAGAGGAACTTGATAAAAATAGAAAGCGGCGAACGAACCAGATGTTGATAGCTATGGTCACGATATTCGGATTGTCGTGGTTACCTTTGAACGTTATAAACCTTTGCAATGACTACTATATGTACGCTATACACTTGAAATATTACTACTTGGTGTTCTTCATGGGGCACGTTATAGCAATGTCATCGACTTGCTACAATCCTTTCATTTACGCATGGATGAATGAGAATTTTCGTAAAGAGTTTAAGCAGCTGATTCCTTGTATTGATTCCTCTGCTAACTTGAGAGGTAATATTCCATTAGATCAGTTGGGAGTTGGTCCATCTGAGAAAACTTTCAATGGCAATACGACGACTGATAGCTACTTGGGCTCGAGCTCCCAGAGGGCGACGTCGTTCAGACATAAAAGGAAGCCTAGTGCAGCCGCTGATGTAGAAAAAAGCGGTGTAGAATTAAATGAAGATTTACTAAACGTAGATGTGAAACATTGCCATATTTCCACGAGCTATAACCTTAGAAGGGAGTCGGTGAAACTGAGGCTCATTAACGAGGAGTCATTCGACGGGACGCCGACGCAAAGTCAATTCTAACAGTTGATGTCACGGGTAAGCATTTGTTTTTGTTAATTTTGTTGACAAAAAAGGTTTTTACCGCCCCTTGTAACAGGCATACTAAACCATTTTCTAGCAGACTCGTAATTTTTATGGGGCATTTTTTTGTACAAGAGGCTTTGTTAACCTATTTGGGCCTCCATCTGTTTACGTCCGAAGTAAATAATAACAAGGTTAGATGTCAAAATGTTTTGACATTATGCAAATCTTGCACGACCTTTTTTTGTTTTTTTTTCTCCCTTCATTACCTACATTGACATAAATATTTTTCCCTACAGCTTTTTTATTGTTTACGTTGGGTCTTTGTTGTCAGATTGCTAAATTGAAAATGACACGTGGTATTGTGTACAGGCGAGCATTATCTTATTTTCTTTTACATAAGTCTCTGATTTATTAACGTTTAGGGGAATTTAGAAGTACAAGGATACAGGATATGATGGTTTTTGACTAAATTATAACATATGCTCGAGTTAATCAACTACAAGACCTCTATGTGCCTAACGCTAGGTACTCTACTACTCTCTCTATAATACTATTCCACAATTTTCACACAACGCCCTCAAGTCTCAAACTAAGTAGAGCTTGTGCTTTCAGTACTAGATACAACATATTTTAGATAAATTACACTCAGACACCATACAAAATTAATCGTGCTTATCACACAAATATTTGTCTTGGGTGGTAATCGAACCCGAGACCTCTGGCATGGCCCCTAACCTCTAGACCAACAGGCCAGTCAAAGTAGTTAATATAATTTATTATTATTTATTTATTTATCAAACGTAAACCTACAGTCTTCACAGGTGTCCCCAATTCGACAGTGGTTTCCCCACAAACAAAATTACATAATATATAAAAGATATCTAATAAAAAACTAGTTTATCTAAACTTAAAAATAATCTATCTATACTTATAATAAATCTGTAGAAGTAAAATTTCTGTACATTGAAAATATCAAAAAAATAAATAGCAGGGGGTGTTACTAAACCGACACCGAACCCAAAAATATGATTAAAAAAATATTTGTCTGTCTGTCTGTCTGTATGTTCAGGTATCACGCAAAAACTAACGGTTCGATTACGATGACACTTGGTATACTTATTTTTTAATATCCTGGGCACCACACTGGGTACTTTTTATCCCGGAAAAGTATATACCTACCATAAAAAAACAAACTTAATTTTGCGGTTCGATCTCTAGACCCGACTACTGTAACAACCGCAAATAAAAAGTTTGTCGTAGGTTACGTCACCCGCAGTGGGGTTCACCAAGGGGCGCTGCACACGGCTAAGATAGTATAATATTTTATCTTAAGATACAATATCGCTCGCCATACAATTCAATGGACTATCACACACTACGAAGATAATTATGTACATTGAATATTTATTCAAAATTAATAATGGAGGATGATTGGTGATCGATACTGATGCCAAAAATGCAATCAGTAAATGTTTTGTCTGTCTGTATGTGCACGCATAATTCAAAAACTATTATAGGGATTTTAACCAAACTTGGTACTGTCGTAAGTTGTAATCAATACGCCTGGGCAGGTTGATCTTAGTCTCAGTTGTTTTACACATGATCAGTTGTACGGCGCTCTTTCCTCGGTTAGTAGTTCCAGAAATCTTTATGCATACATACCGGAAGGATCAACTTTGAAAGTAGTCTATCCGGAAGTATAATGCTAAAATTATTACGTATATAAACGTAATAATTTTATATCAACGCTCAGCCCAAACCGCTGGTATTAGAGACATGTAACTTAAAGGGGTGTTCTTAATGATGTAAGTATCCACTAAAAAACGATTTTTGGAAATTCAACCCTTAATGGGAAAACATAGGGGACGGAAGTTCGACATCCACGCGGGCGAAGCCGCGGGCAAAAGCTAGTATCTAATATAAACAAAAAAGACTAAATTCTATTAAAAACTTAAACTATACAACGATTAATTATAACTAATATAATTTAAGAAAACCCTTGCGAATTCACTCAAATTGCACTCAAATATGTCCATCCTATCATGTACCTCATTGAGAGCACATAGAGTACTTTATGTATGGATGATATACCAATCGAGTTAAATTATTACCTCCTACTACTACTAATTCAAATACTACTACTAATTCAAATACTACTACCTACTCTAGTATTGTATGTAACATAGAGACAAGCAGCGCAGTAGTTCAGTTTAAAATTATGTATTTTGTATCTTTCAAAATCAATGCATTTCAGTAAGGTAGTTAGGTTCGGTAGTTAGGTTCGCTATATGATAGGTATGATGAGTTAGGTTAGGTTATACATATACATATATGTTGTCATTCTAATCCTTTCTAACACAAAAGGTTCAAATAAGAGATTATTAGAGTAACTAAATAAAAGCAGTATTAGTAGCTATTATTTTTTTGGATCTATTTGTAGTCATTCTTATTTAAAGTTTCTAATATATACCTAAAATTCTCGTGTCACAGTGTTTGTAACAAAACTCCTCCGAAACGGCTTGTCCGATTGTTATGAAATTTTGTGTGTATATTTAGTAGGTCTGAGAAATAAATCGTAAACTGTTTAAAAAAAAAACGGAATGAATTTTCCGGGGCTACTAGTCTTCTAGTATATAAATTGTCAATCCACAGTGTTTGTGACCAAACTCCTCCAAAACGAGTTGCCCGATTTGTAAGAAATTTTATGTGTATATTCACCAGGTCTGAAAATAGGTCGTATCTTTTTTAACAGGCGGAACGAACGACTTTGTGTGTACGGTGTATAAAGTTTTTGTAGAAAATTTACATAAATAAATATCATTTATTTCATAATAATTTTCTTTTTTTCTCAGGTGCGTCGATGGAAACGTTCCCAACTTTGAAAAAGTGATGAAAAATTGTAGTTAGACATAAGAGTACCCGATATTTTTGGAGTAAATTTTATTTTTTACTGAAAATATCTTTACTATTGCACAAATCGACTACTGAATTACGCTTATCAATTGACTAACCTTTAGATAATTAATAACAATTATAATTATTTTAATTTTTAATGAATTATTATCTTATTCTTGATCAATACTTGTGGTGATCACAAAAACTTATTACGGATGTAAGAAAATTGATAATTTTCATATATTCGTGAAAAATCCCCAATGCCTTCAAATACTGCCACGATGGTGTCCCTAGACTTTGCTAAGAGATAGTTATAATCGATACAATAACAAGAACTCATCGCAAAAGGAATCTTAATATGCAATTAACAAAGTAACTTTTGTATTGACGCTGACGTTTTATAAATCGATGAACGCCGGCTGCACACACGTAAAAGCATGAGTCGTTGTCACGTTTCTCCTGGAGCCGAGCGTGGAAGCGAGTGCGCAGAACGAGAAATATAGAGGCACGATCGGATGACGTTTTATCACGTAAAATTATTGTCTGTGAACCGACTTTTCCGACAACATTTTTTTTTGCACCGCCCATTGTCAAACTTTGGTCTTGTCCAATCACAGACCCGAAAGAGTATTTGATGGATGAACTTGGTAATTGCTAGGAAACAAGCTTGAATGAACATTGATTTTACACGTTGTGGAAAGATTCTGTAACATAAATGGATAGTATAAATAATTTTGAATTTAATTCTTTACACACGTAATACATAATCTCGCATAGTCTCGCGTGACTGACCCGGTGCTCTATTGATTGCAAGCGCTACTGCTGAGCACGACGTTCCAGGTTCGATCCCCGGGTCGGGCAGTGACATTGAGTTTTTCCATCTGGAATTTCTCAGTAGCAGCCCGGATTTTGGATTCGTGCCCTATTGATGGCAATAGGCTCGCCCCCTATTACAACGGAATTTAACATAAAATATACCGGTGAAATATGGGTACACTTTTGCCTAACCCTTAATATAATACCCAATACAAAATCTCACGCTCTTTTTCCATGCCGGCCGAGACGACTTTTATTATTTTTGAGCGCGTTTCCAAGTTCTGACATACATAACTACATGAACTTATGCCTTTTCACATGGGGGTTGGGCAAAAACTACAGGCGGTCGACTCAGTAAAAATCACCCGGTGAATACTCGAGTGAAGTGAGCTGTCGTAACTAATATTAGTGTGGTATGACAGCTCAATTCACCCTCAATTCATCAACATTTTCATTTGGTGGTTTTCACAGAATCGCACCGCAGAACGCCACCTGTAACATTCAAGTTCACTGTGTATAAAATCATAACATGGATTCCCTTAGCGATTAGTTCTTGTTGATGAGATCGGATATTAAAATTGTATTTTAGATTTACCTAGACCCGTAGCCTTATCGTAGTAAGTCTAAATCAAGGGCCCCTGTCCTCTAGGCTAAGTTAGACTTAATAGTTTTCATTTGTTATTCCTAAAGGCACAAGTTTGTAATTTAGACTAAGATCCTTGTTCTTGAGTATTTATGTATATTAAACAAATACTGCTTTTAATTAAACTTGTAATAGCGATAGATTATACCGGTTATTTAATACCGGATTAAATAACCGGTATAATCTACAGATTTATTATGAAACATTTTTGGAGGATTAAAATGTGGTATATACTTTACGTTTAATTTTAAGGGATATTGTAAATGATGTGAGATATTACGCTCTATAATGTTATGCTAAGTAAATAATTTTGTGTGATTATTTAGATTTTAGGGTATGACGTGAACAGGGTGGAAGGGGGAACGACGCACAAGTACGACCATAAGTTATTCTGTAAATGACTTGAGACGTAGAAGCTTTTGGTCAATTTTTCGTTTATTTTAGGTACGTGTTTTTCTGGTTCGTTATATATTTAACGACAGAAGTGACTTTTTACTTTTCAATTAAGAATCCTACAGCGTTATTTTAGAAATAGTTTTTTCTTATTTGTTATTTTTTTCGAATTGCAAATATTGCTGTTCATCTCTGCAACACGTAAAAGTTGGCAGGAAGAAAATATCCACAGAATTCAGTCCAGCTTTGTAAATATGTGAAAACTATTAAATAAATAAAGAACAACACTTGTGCGAATAACGTTCATATTAGAAAGCGGCCGATACGGGGAGGTCAAGAATCATGTACGGAACTCATGGTAACAGATTGTTCGTCGATGCACCTTCCACCCTGAGTAATTCTCAAGAATTTAGAGCACAAACTCCTTTAGACCCTTAACTAGTCTAAATAAGTGTCAATTTAGCATTACGTTAGGAGTGTGTATCATTATTACGTGTTAAATCTTATGAATTTTCTTGGTGTCTACTTAATATAAAGATGTATATAAATTACATTTATGTAGTTAATCGTTTTAAACGGAAATATTTATATTTGTTTTTTTTTTGTTGTTGTTTAGAAGCAATATTTATGGTAATAATTTTTGTAGCTAAATTGGCTTTTAAGTAAGCATGTATTATTGGTGTTTGACAGTCGTCGTTTAGGGTACTCCCAAGCCCGAAAGTCACAAAACCAGTCTTTTGTGGGGATTGTGTACGTAGAGATGAAATAGGCAGCTTCTTCTTGTGAAATACTGGTATTCTGCTGCATCTGATTAGACTGAATGCTGACACCAACATAGCTAAGGAAAGGTTAGGCCGATGATTGTATAGTGTTTTGTATTTATTTTAACGTTTGAACCCCGGACGTTATACCGGTATAGCGTTGCCATTGATGTTTTGACAGCCGGACCTCAAGTAAACAAACATTTTAGTTGTTTGTTACTACCTGATTATTATATTAAATATGTACACTTAAACTAACTACAAATAGAATAGTAACAAAAATAAAAACAAAAATTCCCTTGGAAAAACAAAATCGGAACACTCAGGCGTTAAAGTACCCCTCCCTAGTATTATATCCTCATTAGTATTATCAGTTCGAGTAATTTATTTTTCATTAAGAAATTACAAAAGATTTCACTTACTTGAAAATATTTTTTAAACTTTTATTAAACTTCATTGACAACACACAAAAACACGATCCAAATACCTTTAATTATTTCTAATGAGTTATAGATTATAAATTCGGTTCTAAATAGTAGAGTTAATAGAATTTAGAGGAAACAGATTCGTAATTTTAATAAAGTGAGGAATTTGAGGAATGATTAACGATTAAGCGCTTTTAGCATTTCTTACGATCTTATTTCGATCTCTTTTTATATATCACATTCTTTAGAAAGTTCAAGCATGTTTTTTATCTAATATATCAGCAAGGCTGTGCTAGAAAAACTTATTTGTCATAATACTCATTCTTAACGGAACTTGTATAAGTAGGTATATGTGTGCGATTCTACATAATACAGAATCAAAAATTAATGTGAGTCTATGTTGAGCAATATGACTAGAAATTATAAGGTAGATAGTTGTTAGCAATTTTAGTACAATATTGATTTAATATACTGAAGATTTAATTTAAGTTATCTATCAATTTCATAATTTCCAAAATTTAATTAAAGAATAATCAAATCGCACGATAAATAGTTAAGTTAGCCGTTTTCCTTTTCTTTGAATACATTCCAAAGACTAAGTCAAAAAAGTATTTCAATTAGACTATTAAATACACTTGGGGGCAAATAAATCGAGTCACTTTGTTATTATTTTAATATAAAAACACATCGATTCCAAACATACATTGTATCGTCTAAAAGGTTATTCAATAGTCTTTACAATGAGAGTAGCCTATTAATTAACCTTTTAGGCAATACAAGCTTCAAACTGATACGTTCTATTTTACCAACAATATTAACCATACGTGTGTAAAATAAGTAAGTAGGTCGATTTATTTTGCTCCCAAGTTTGCTGAAATGCCCATATTTTAAAGAATGTTCGCTTTGTATTTTCAGTCACATCAGTCAAAAAGACGGCTAATTTCCCTACATTTTGTATAAGTTGATTGTCGCTGAGATGAGTTTGCGGCTAGATTTTGAGGATAACTATTTGAGCCTTTCAACCACCGTCATTACCTTCCCTTAAATGTTATTGAAAGATACTTAAATTTAAAGCAATTGTAGCGACATCTATCTCGCCACATACGAACCATCCTACATCGCGCTATTAAAGTTATCCGCGCAGTTTGAAGGTATACAAGTTCCCGACAACACCCGTCGGGCAGTAGTTAGCCCACCAGACACAACACCCGTCTGGTCGGAGGATCCTCCCTTTTCAATGGTGGATGAGGAACTTTACACTCTGTTCCTCATACCTCCAAACTATTTCAGCAATTCTCAGATTCTGCTAAAGTACCAGAATCTGGAAATGGCTGAAATATTCCATCAAGTACATTCTCTTCCCTTAACATTTAGGGGAAGTAAAAGACGTCGGTTAAAACGGTCGAATATTTACCCTTGACCGTTTCTACTTACGGCAATTGGCCTACTAATGTTGGCTAATTAAATAACAAATATAAATAAGAGCAAAAAATATGTTTTCAGTTTTCTTTTTATTTCCATGTTTTTGACTGCTCTTCAAACAGAAAGTTTCCTATTTAGTATTTTTATTGCCGTTTATTGTAGAGTTTTGTTTGAATGTGAGGTCACTCCAAAATATAATTAAAATAAATAATACACCACTAATTTTTATTTAGTACAAATACTTAAAGGGCTTATTCTAGACGGTCTTCTCATTATATTTGTAAAGTATCAATTAATAATATTCTTAAACAGCTAAGTTATTAGCGTTTGTTTATATCCCAAAAAGTCACCCAATTTATTGAAATCTTGTACCTACAGGCTATTCATGACATAGTAGTATTCATTAATAGTCATCTCTCGCTCACGTTCGCGTGATCTCGCTCAAGCATGCTCCGCCTCCAACAGCTGTTTTCGTTATTTAAGTTTAATAGTGGCATATTTAAAAATAAAATTTCGTTTTTTTTACTTTTGATTACGCAAATATGATCAGTAACAAGTACGGATACAGTCCAATTTTTTTTTGTACTAATTAAAAAATAGGGGTGTAATAGGTAAGCGAAACATCAAATAATAATTTAAATATCCATAAACTGAATCTAAAAAGTGATTTCAATAGGGATTTGAATGAGCTAAGAGTCTGATTTCTTTCGTACAATACAATAGAGACCAAATAAATCGAACGATTTTCTTTTTCACGCATTATATTATATAACTAAATTATCTATCAACATTACCATTATTCTTTCAGAGCCAGATTAACCATTTTATAAGACTAGGTTAATTACAGGTGTCGATTTTACCCTTATTGTGAAGGTTATTCAATGTTTTCGTTGATGTTTGGTTCAAATTGATACGTTCCCTATGACTAAAAATTACGTTGTTCAACGATAAATTACCCAGTGGAGTTTCTAAAAAAAGAATATTCATAGTGTATGTACTAGACTAATATTCTTACAAAAGATTTGCAATGTTCAAAATATATCTTTCAGCATTAGAGGGTGTGGTGAAATTCTATAGTTCCTAAATTACATGTGAAAATCTTAAATCAGAATATTTAATAAAAAAACGTACTAAATAATATTATGACTTACAACAGAGAGAGAGAGAATATACATTATAGCAAAAATACTAAATAATTACTTATATTAATTCAATTTTTACATTTTTAAATGAATAATATTGCTTTATCAGTTGACATTTAATCTTAATTTTATAATTCAACAGTCTTCAACAACTCCGTCTATCTAAATCTTGCCTTATAATGACACCAACCTTTTTTGCAATTAACTGTAATAATAATAAAAAATAAGATTTGTATTTATATTTAAGAAAGCTATGTAATAATATTGTTTTTTTGTTTTGCGTTGTATCACTTTTATAAAAGTTTTCAAAATTACTTTTGCAAACATCGAGTAAAAGTTATATTGTTATTTAAAAACGCATGAGTTTTGCGGATGAGTTTTTTGATGCCCTATAATTGGTTTACTGTTCTTTTGTTTGTTTATTTTTAGGTATGTATGTAACCAGTTAATTTAGAATAGTTTTATTGTATAGTTATAGTTTTATTATTAATTAGGTTAAATAGGAAAATATACTTATTAATTACCTAGAGAACCACAATCCCAAAAAAAACGCAATAGTAATATGTCGTAGTATGTTTAATTAATAGCATATTTTTTAATATTATAGTATTACGTCGATGCAATTAAGTCAAGGGTTAATTACCTATGATTAATATTTCGCCCTGTTTGTGTTTAAGCAATAATCTCAAGTCAAATGTAATCCTAAAAATAGTGATTGTACGTTTGATTGACGTTTTTAAGGTACCTATACTGTATTAGTTTTTTAATGTAGGTATTTAAGACAAAATTTTGAAATTATAATTGTGAAAATGGAGACTTTTACTTAATTAATAAAGGTTCTACCTATATTTTTAACAAGCATCTGAGTAACTGATTAGAAAAATTGAGTTCGCAGAAAAATCCATTTAAATAATTCTACGACACTATTTCTAACCTGAAAAAAAAATCATTTTTGTCTACGTTAAAAGTACTTCAAGGGCTCATTTTTAGTTGTCAAACTATTACTTTTTTCTTTTTTAGCAACTAAGCCGATGCCGGCCATTCTGCTGGCGTAGTTGTCATATTAATTGTGCGATCAAAGAAATAATGGGATTGACCTTTTCACAATTTTTGACGTTAGCTGTCAAACTTTATTTAATTGACAGATAACGCTGATGCTAGCTGGTACTAGTTTTACACCTAAATACCTCAATGAATGAAATTCCATAAAAATACTTATTTATAATAAATTATATGAAACATTAAGAACACAGTCTAAGTATGGGTACCTACTAACCGTTGTAATTTTGGTGATCACTTAATTATTAATATAAAATTAAATTGTATTAACAATAAACATCTGTCTATTACTACGCTTATATAATTCAAAGAAATATCTATACTTTTTTAAAGAACTGTCGACCAAACTGTGTTTCATGTCATTACAAATATGTCATTCAGTACCAAAATGTCATCACTAATATGGTATTAAAAAATAATGTCGTTACAAATGTTTCAATACAAAATAAAAATACAGGCTTAATACAGCGTGGAAGGGACATCGATGCACATAATTATGATTACCTTACGTTTTGTTCTTGATTCTGGCCTTAAAATTTGCGTTGAGTTGAAATTTCCGTTTTGTATTTTTTTTTTGTTTTAATCTGTTGTTATATTTGCTTAAAACTGTAAAGAACCACGAACCACGATCATGTCTTTATAACCCAATAGGGCTTCCTTAAAAAGTAAATAAGTCATTTAAAATGTAGAAATCATGATTTTATACAGTTTTAAATAAAAATACAAAAAGAAAATCTTGAAAAAAACCGACGGTAAATTATGAAAATCTTACAAATAATTTCATTGCTGGGGCAGTCCAGAATAATGTTCAGAACTGATGTTGTCCGGTTGCCAAACTGTATACTGACCCAGACCGGGGTTGCTCTGAGTTCGATCGCAGTTCGCCTTTGTAGTTGAAAAGCAAACTGTATACCTATTCCGAGAGTGTTTGAATCAATATACATTTTGCTTTAAAATACTAGAGCAAAATACAAACGGGGTTGTGTACCGTATGCACCATTGACCTGCACCATCAATGGTGCAGATGAGACTAATTAGTTTCGTTTGCACCATTAATGGTGCAAACGAAACGGCGGATTGGATATGGTCTCATCTGCACAATTGAGATGACACAATATACTATCAATGTATACTTAGATATTTCTGGGAATTGAATGTATCTATGGAACAACTACTGGTAATAAACAGGAAAAGGTTATCTATCAATGCTGAAGTGCCATAACAACGAAGAAATTTAAAGAGCTTAGACGACGGAACCCCGCTACGCGGGGCTCATATTTCTGTCTGCAGGGTTTAAAGGAACCTAACTAACCTAACGTCGGGATGCCCCTAGTCCTGTGTTTTAGACGTTCATTTGTTTTACACGATCATCCTTTCCCCGTGGTCCAACCAGTTGGACATAATTGCATCTTTGTCCCACGAAACAAGAAAAGTATGGTGAAGTAAGTTGTATTCATATTAATGGTGCAAACGAAACTAATTAGTCTCATCTGCACCATTGATGGTGCAGGTCAATGGTGCATACGGTACAACGGGGGTACAACGGGGCAAAATGCATACATTCTCAGATTGCTCTGAGCTCGTTTGTACTTTGCTCCAATTTGTTGCGAGCAAAATGCAAATCTTCTCAGATTGCTCTGAGCTCGTATGCACTTTCCTCCAATTTATTTGTGATTTTAATGAGCACGATGTAGTTCAGTTCAGACTACGGGTGTCTGGGTCAGTATACAGTTTGGCAATACGCTGTCCGGTTGTACGACAATGTCACTTTCACCCTGTATATTTATGTCAATCGATATTTTTATATTTATCAGTAAATAGAGATTGCAAATATTGATGTTATGATATGTTTACTTATTATTGTCAATATTTAAAGGTAAGTGCGCACTACGGTACACAAGTTTGACTTCAATTCGACGTAATATTAAATTTTTGCGACGATCCCAAAAAACCCTTTCATGCCAATATTATGTTTTGTAGGTATTGTAGTTTGCCAATAGATAAGCGCAAGTACAGTATTTTAATTTAATCAAAGCAGCCCGAATTCCTTAGGTGTATCTATAGTACACACACGTTTCGCCAGTTATTTTCAAAGTCCCAAGTAGTAGGAAGCGAGTTTATTGTCATCAATCGGGCACATAAATATCTAGATCATGGGCTACTTCTACGAAATTCCTGATGATCCAATAGCTCAACCCAACCCGGTTATCGAAGCGACAGTTACATTTCCAGAATCCAAACTACTTCTGAGAAATTCCAGATTGAATAATCCAATATCTCTGCATCACTTGGAATCGTATCCATGACCTTACGCTTAGCTGTAGTATTAGCTACCACTGGACCAAAAAAGCATATTTAATTATTATTTCGAATTTAGTTGTGTTCCTGTTTTTATTTTTGTTATTTTCTCACTTTCAGTTACTCGTGTTTAAATAACTATGTACAAAATATATTTAACTTAACCTCCCGGCTTCCTTACGCACGAGTGGCAACGAAGCATAATTAATTTACCGATAATTACTATGCAAACTAGTCGCTAAGCTTTTCATAGAAGACTATTTCTCGAATGGCTTGCGGCCAAGTTTAAAGCAATTAAACACAAGCGCTGGAACATTTTCTTCATTTTAATAATTTATGTGTGAACGAAACGAGCCAAGTTCTTGGCTGCCGTAGTGTGCGCTAACCTTAATAGATCATTAAGTAGGAACCCATCCTTTGTATAAAGAACAAAATAAATTAATGTCTGAAGATAGTTTTCTTTTTCCTGACCTGATTTTAAAGATTACCCTTTTTCTATGTAAACTCATGTTATGTAATAATTAACGCTGCAAATGCTTCTTTAGTGTTGCTTAGAAAAAAATAACGTCACGTCTAACTATATTTCCGACGATATTTTAAGAAAGTTTGCCTTGGTACAACCACATTTCGCCAGTCCCATATAATAGGGGGTGAACCTTTTGACAACGATCGGGCACAAATCTAAACTCCAGACTGCTACAAAAAACTCCAGCGGGAAAAAACCCAATAACACTCCTACCCAGTAACCGGACCCAGGACCTTATATGAACAATATCGCTGACGACCACTGGACCTGCGAGGTAGTCTATACTTGTCTACTTTAATCACCACTTCTGCCCCCCTAGCCAAGTTACAAACGATTCGTATCTATTCTCTTTCTACAATAGAAAACGCCTCAAATCCCTTTGTTTTGACCACGTGACTTAGCGAGAGCAACGCTAGTCACGTGGTTAAAACAAAGGGATTTGAAGCGTTTTCGATTGTAGAAAGAGAATAGATACGAATCGTTTGTAACTTGGCTAGGGGGGCTGAACAGATAAGTTAAAAGGGTCAGAATCATTTCAAGCACAACAAAGCATTTACATACCAACTTAAATATTCTTTCCTACTCTTTTCTTAAATTTCCTCTACTAAATTTCAGCAACTACATCCATGTCTACAAGAAGAATCGTCTTCGTTCCTACAAGACACGTGCGATCAAGATAAATGTTCTGTTATGCACTGAATATAAAACTGATATAAGAACTATGAGTGATATACCCGTATATCCCTTGGATATCGACTGCCTCGTTGGTCTAGTAGTCGCAAGCGCTACTGCTGAGCATGAGGTCCCGGGTTCGATCCCCAGGTCGGGCAAAGTGTTATTGAGTTTTTCTATCTGGAATTTCTCAGTAGCAGCCTGGAGTCTGGATCTGTGCCCGATTGATGGCAATAGGCTCGCCCCCTATTACATGGGACTCAAAACATAACTGGCGAAATGTGGGTGTACTACCAGGTACACCTCTGCCTAGCCCTTCGGGGATTACAGGCGTGACGATATGTATGTATGTATGTATCCCTTGGATACTGAGTAATATACTCCTAGGACACACTGCTTATCACGGAAGTGCTGTGATAAATGTTTGGCTTGACGATGGACGTGTTGTACAAGCTGCAATTTCTTATAATTATGGACCCACTGTCTTTTTCTAGTCGGTCGAATGTGCTTTTTGACATTTTTTTTGATTTTAGTCCCTCATCTAGATTACAAGAAAAACTTTTTTACAAAAAATACAACCGACTTCTTAAAAAACACTAACAGGTGAAAAATAATTCCAGTTTCGGAAGTCTGTGGCTTTGGTGGCTTTATTTCGTTCATTATTGGCCACCGACTTCCGAGACTGGAATTATTTTTCACCTGTTAGTGTTTTTTGAGGAGTTCCCTCAAATCCTCGAAGATGCTTCATCGGATATGAGTTTTGACACAAATGGGACCAATCTGTTAGTATACCCTATCAAATAAAAAAAGAATTTAGAAAATCGGTCCGTAAATGGCGGAGTAATTGCGTAACAAACACAAAAAAAAAAAACATACCGTCGAATTGAGAACGGTTGATGTGGCAAACAAGCTGACAGCTCGCCTGGGGCTCGAGTCTGCTATTGCAATAGTGTTTCAATGACCGGTCATTGATCGAATATTTGACAACTTTGACGGTTTTTGTATGGGAAATAAAAAAAAAAAAAAATGTGTCATAAGTTTGACGTTATACGTCAAAAATCGATCATTGACCGGTCATTGAGACACGATTGCAATAGCAGACTCGACCCTCTGATCGTAAGCAGGTTCTGTAGCCAATGGACGTTTGCAACACCAGAGGTATCTCTCGTAAAAATGTATTCATCCTTTTTTAGGAGAATTCTTTTTTAGTACTCTAATAAGGAAAACCCTGACAGGAGCTCACGACAAACTTTGATTGTTAACGCCATTTAGTCCCAAGTTAAGCTTGATAGCTTGTGTTATGAGTACTAAACAGCTGATAAACATACTTATATATTTCTAAATACATACATATTATAGATAAATTACACCCAGACACAGAACAAAAAATGATCGTGCTCATCACACAAACATTTGTCCTGGGAGGGAATCGAACCCACGACCTCCGGCATAGCAGTCAGGGTCACTAACTACTTGACCAACAGGCCCGTTCGAATAAGTTATTGAACTAACTAAGGGAAAACAAAAGGTAAGTTAGCCATTTGTTACAAATAATTTCATTAACAGTAAAAGGTATACATAATTTAAGGTCACACAGTAATCAAGCCAAAAAATGGTTCTTTATTTCCTGAGTTTATTATGGACAAACATCATAAGATTTTTATTAAAAAGCAAAATTAAATTGTCTGTTAAAGTAAAATGTTTTTAAAGTGGGCTATTTGACAATATTTTAGTTTTTAGTCCCCTCATCTAGATAACAAAAACATATTCGACACGTATTTTTTCTTTTTTCACGTAGGTAATCAAAAAATAACGGCGATATAAAAGTTAAAATGTCGCATGACGTCACTAGCCAGTACAGTTTATGCTAGCTATAATGACGTTATAAGCGGGGTCCTCAACTTTAATGCGCTTAATCTAAGCAGTTTTCCATCAATTTGAAAAACAAAAAAAAATGTGTCGAATATTTTCTTGTTATCTAGATGAGGGACTTAAAACTATTTTTTTTTCAAATAGCCCTTTGACTATTGTTTTTACGTTGGTAAATTTTGCAAAATCTTATTCTTTCCTTGTAGCTAGTGACTGCTGTCAGTTTTTTTGGCGCCCATGGGGCCCGAACTTAGCCTATACACCACTATTTTTTAATTAGTACAAAAAAATGGGCTGTATCCGTACCTGTTACTGATCATAATTGCGTACTCAAAAGTAAAAACAAAACGAAATTCAATTTGAAATAATAATATGCCACTATTTAGTTAAACTTAAATAACGAAAACAGCTGTTGGGGGCGGGAATGCTTGAGCGAGATCACGCGAACGAGAGATGACGATTAATGAATGCCACTATGTCATGAATAGCCTGTACAATATTTCCATAAATTGGATGTTTTATTTGGGATATAAACAAACGCTTAAAACTTTGCTGTATAAATATTATTCATTGATACTTTGCAAATGTAATGAGAAGACCGTCTAGAAAAAGCCATTTAAGTACACACATCAAAAGTGTCTAGGGATCAACATATATTTTTGCAATAACTTTTCTCCTGATTGATATTAATTAAAATTTTCTTTAAGGATTCATCAAATAAAGTGTTTTCGTTTGTCACAGTAACGATAAACCAAGTCACCTTTGCATTAACAAAGAAATTTGCCATTTTCCTAATAAAGGGATTTTTGACATTTGAACCACTAACATTAAAGTTCGAAAAAAAGACTGAAATAACAGTTTTCTTTAAAATTTTATTGGGTAACTTAAACAATTAATAATCCGTGTTTCTACCGCGAACACTAACAACACAAGAACATCGGTTTGGCATACTCAAAATGAGTTCATCCAAATCACGCTGTGGAATGGCCGCCCATGTTCGTTGCAACAACAAAAAAAGGTCTTCTTGCGACTGGATACCCTCCATATTCGGCAGAGCTATTCTCTGTAGCATATCCCATGCATGCTCAATCGGGTTCAAGTCTGGCGACTGAGCAGGCCAGGGCAGGACATTGATGTTCAAATCTTAACTCGAAGAGCTCCAACAATAACCGCCATGATGTTAGCCGTGAGGCTTCATCACTCTTCAGGGAACTTAATTAGCGACCAAACAGTCAGAAACCGCTTGCATGAAGTGAACCTTCATTCCCGAAGACCGCTACGGGTACCACCTATAGCAATGCACAATCGTAGGATTCGATATCAATGGGCTCTTGAACACAGAAATTGGGCAGAAGAACAATGGCGTTTCGTGTGCTTTTCTGATGAGTCTCGTTTTGGTATGAGACCGGATACAAGACGTATACGACACTGGAGAACCCCTGGACGCCAACAGCGATTAAAATCCTGCCAGGAAGTCCATCCTTATAGTGGTGGAACCATCATGGTATGGGCGGGTATTTGGATCGGCGGAAGAACTGAGTTGATTTGGATCAGAGGCAACCTCAACGCTCAAATTTATGCTGATACGATTGTATCAGACGTCATCGTTCCTCTACAAGTGCAAATCGGTCCCTTATTTCAGTTAATGCATGATAATGCACGACCGCACACCGCAAGAGTTGTAAGACAGACTCTCGCCGCAGCTAACATCAATGTCCTGCCCTGGCCTGCTCAGTCGCCAGACTTGAACCCGATTGAGCATGCATGGGATATGCTACAGAGAAGAGCTCTGCCGAATATGGAGGGTATCCAGTCGCAAGAAGACCTTTTTTTTGTTGTTGCAACGAACATGGGCGGCCATTCCACAGCGTGATTTGGATGAACTCATTTTGAGTATGCCAAACCGATGTTCTTGTGTTGTTAGTGTTCGCGGTAGAAACACGGATTATTAATTGTTTAAGTTACCCAATAAAATTTTAAAGAAAACTGTTATTTCAGTCTTTTTTTCGAACTTTAATGTTAGTGGTTCAAATGTCAAAAATCCCTTTATTAGGAAAATGGCAAATTTCTTTATTAATGCAAAGGTGACTTGGTTTATCGTTACTGTGACAAACGAAAACACTTTATTTGATGAATCCTTAAAGAAAATTTTAATTAATATCAATCAGAAGAAAAGTTATTGCAAAAATATATGTTGATCCCTAGACACTTTTGATGTGTGTATTTACTGTACTAATAAAAAATTAGTGGTGTATAAAGCGAAATACTTCAAAGTATTTCGCTTAAAATTAGAGCAAATTTTTCGTAATACCTAAAGGACACAAAACAATTACAAGGTTATGTATTTGTACTAAGTTAAAAGAAGAAAAAAGGAAAACAAGTGCCATCGATCTGTTTCACCTCAGAGCCGATGATACAGATGGTTGTTCCGTCTCATTGTTTCTGTCCTACAAACAAGTTTACAGGTTTATTTATTAATGCCTTTTTGTTGTTTTATTTAGGGCACATAGTTTAAGATAAAGAGGAATGAGTTAATGTTTTATAGAGAGTTTTTAGCATAAATGTTATATGACTTAGTTATACTCATATACTAGCGACCTTCGTAACGTGTGTGTACCTTATTTTTATACCAAAATTTGTAAACAATCAGAAACTAAAAGTACCTTGTCCGAACAATTACTATTAATACAACAAAATTCTTTTTGTATAGCAATAGCAATTTGGAAAATGTTTAGACAAATTGCAATTGAGGTTTGTGGCAATTGATTCTTATTTATATACCTAGTAGCTGATACAGCTCCGCGCTTCTTTGAAACCCTCTTGGGAGTTCTTAGAAGACCCAGCCCAAAGTTCTACTTCAATCTGATCAATAGTTCAGGTACGCTTAAAAGACAAAAAAAACAAACTTGTGTTTTCGTTCACATAATAAATTGTATCTAAAATCGCTGTGTTTGAAACAAACAAAAGCAGCACCAACATAAAAAACACATTACAAAACATTTGATAATTTGCTTTATTTTCGTTATCTATCTGTACGTGGTGGGTGCTATGATAACATTATTTAAATCATCCTTCAAATAAGAACGAATCACGTCAGCAAAGTTTAAGTCTACAGCAAACCCAAGTTTCAGAGCACGGCTGTTATCAAAATTGACTGGTAAAGATGTCACCATGCGGGATATAGTTTCATTGTACTCGAAACGAACTAGAGAGGCGACGTGATCACCAGCCACTGTTCTTAGAGCTGCTAACATATCCCCTACAGATACGCACAATCCTGGTAAGTTGATCGCTCGCCATTGGCCGAACGCACCAGCATCCAAGGTTGCTGCATGCACGATGTTAGAAACCACAGTCGCAGGGCTCGTTAACCACAACTCCTGGTCTTTCTCCACTGGACATATAGCCTCCTTTCCGTTCAAGGGCTCCCGAACTATTCCACTGGCGAATGACGTCATTGCAGCGTTCGCGACTCCTCGACGCACGCTCACCGTTGGCAGTCTCACAGCACGACCATCCACGTAACCGCGTCGAGAGTAATCATTAACAAGTAACTCACACATAGCTTTGGCAGTACCATATGAGGTCTGAGGCATCACAGCGGTCAAGTCGTCGACAATCGGTGGTAGATCTCCACCAAATACACCGACGGTGCTAGCGAAAACAAATTTCGCTTTAGGAGCTTTCCTTCGTACTGCGTCTAGAAGTAACCGTGTTGCATCCAAGTTGGCTTTCAAACCAAAATCGAACTCAGCTTCAGCTTGACCACTGACGACGGCAGCGAGGTGGAAGATGACGTCACAATCTGCAATAAGTTCTTCAGCAGCTGTTGGTTGTGTTAGATCGAGAGCCAAAACTTTGACTCTGCTGTCATCTCTAGTCGAAGGTGTGATGACATCAGTTAGGACGAGTTCCGTCACATCGAGAGGACAAAGTGGTTCTTCCCTCAGCAAGGCATCAGCCACTCGAGACCCAAGGAATCCTGCAGCACCAGTAACTACGACCTTCATGGTTCACGTGCAAAGAGTAACTGCACCAAGAAATCGTTTCTTATCACAGTCTGATGTTTTGATTTTAATAAACAAATATTTGAACTTTGCCATTTAGTAGATAACATTGTGAGTAGTTAATCGCTAGTTACAGTAGATAACATTATTAAATAACAAATTATGTAATTATTTTGTTGGATTTTCTATTTTTTTTTTAAATAAACTTAAGTTCAGAGGCCAGCCAATTTCTTTGATAGTTTTCCAACCTTACTACAAATAGAATAAGGTTCATGTTTAATTGGTATAATTTGAAAGAAAAAATTGTCAGTACTTAAACTGTTGTGTGCTAAATTTGACGGTAAGTGCTGGCGTCTATACCTGCTTTCCATTATATGTCACATGCTTTGTAAAAACCATACAAAAAAGAGCCTACGAACAATTTGAACGCTAGGGAAACCGTGTTGTGAACCATCCTGAAACATGTCCTAAGCACATATACCATGTTAAATCTCGTAGTTAAAAACGTTTAATTAAGTCACAATTTCATCTTAACGACAATCAGTGGCAAACTCGGCAAAAATATTGGTATTAGACCATTTTTGACAGCTTGAGACAGAAGTTAGAGTGAAAATAATATTTTTTTAAATAATATGTAAATTGCCATTAGGTTGTATTAAAAAAACATAAGGTTCATATTCAATTGGGAATACGTCACGCATCTGTAAGTCAATACACTTCCACCGTTTGTATTATTTTTAAAACGATGCACATAAACTGTCACCTTAATAAATTCTCGTAAATCTATTCCGACTAGCTGAATTTATTTCTTTGCGACACAAACCAATGCCACTGCTCCCCTTTCCACCCTCATCAATCATACACTGGGAACAGTGAGTCAGCACTTGGCATGTTTACATTCGTTCATATTGTGACCTGGGATGAGTGGACTGGGGTGAAATGAACTATGAATAGGTCCGGAGATGACAGTGTTGGATTGTGTATCATGATTTGAATATTTTTAATGATCTTCTTGGGTCGTGTTTGTAACAATTTTGTAATTGGACATTTTATATACGTAAATATTTTTTAAATTAATTGGTGCTATCCTTTCCACATTGACTGCTCCCTGAGAAAAAACCAGAGGTTATGGTCTCGCAAAATATTTAAATATAATCTAATACACTAGATTCATCATTTTATGTATCATTCATTACATTATATTCAAGTATTTTGCAAATCTTACGATGCCGGACAAAGTCTGAAAGTCTTCTGAAGAAAATATAATGCAGTATTAAGTTGACGTGTCCCGTCAACCCTACTTTAGGTAGCTCAACGAATTGTCACACGACGAGATAAGACCAAGAAGTGGTATGTAAATTACAAAAAGTCTACGTAATATACTATAACATAAAATAAAAAAAAAAAACTGAACAAGTACAAGATTGGAGATAAAACGATTGAATATTTAATGCCTAGTTCAAGAGGAACAGTTGTATAAAGTCATGAATCCTTTAACACCTCAAAAGAATATTAAAAATATGATAATATCCTTAAAAATAATTCCTGCTTGCGTAAAGGAGTACATCGTGAGGAAACCTAGACTAATAGGTAGTTAATGTAGCCTTGAAATCAGCAATCCGCCTGGGGCAAGCATGGTGATCAGTGCTTGTGACTTATCTGTATAAAAAGAGGCCTTTGCCTTGCAGTGGGATAGTAACAGCTGGAATTACAGCTAGTTCACAAATCGAACTCGTTCAAATTCCGAAGTAATGAAGTCCGCGCACTGGACTGGTATGGTGGATAATGGCCCATTCTATCCCACAGGACTGTCACGAATATAATAGTTAAGGGTGAGCGTTTTGCGGGACTGTCTTATGCAATTCTTAAGTTCAAAAAAAAAAAAACGAAATGATGACGACGTTCAAATTATTTGTATTTGTTTGTATTTGTAAAAACTGCTGATTCTCGACCTGATTTGAATAAATTTAAGAGTTTTGATTTTGATTTTGAAATACAATTTTACAAATAAAGCAGTGTAATGGGGTAGGCCGTCATCTAGATTACAAGAAAATATTCGACATTCGATTCGAAATTGAAGTAAAAAAGCAAAGATTAAGCGCGATTAAGATTAAAGTTGAGGAGAGGGGGCTTGTAACGTCATTATCTAGTATAAAAACTGTACTGGCTAGTAACGTCATGTGTCGAATCTTTTCTTGTAATCTAGATGAGAGACTAAAACGAAAACTTTGTCAAATAGCCCATTACATTGTTCCAGTCAGCGCATCGAATTATTTGAAGGGGAAAGGCAACAGCAATTAGAAAAAGTTACACGTTTTTTTTAATAACCTCGTGTTCGTTTCAATCCCTGTCTCCTACCCTGGAAGCTTTAATGAAACACATGCCGTTGACAGCGCGCATGACGCACTTATCTGAGTTTATTGCTTCCGTTTCAATTGTTCGGCTGATCGAATTAACGTGATTGCCTGTTATTAACCTACTTCAAAAAAAGGAGGAGGAATCGAGGGAACTCCTCAAAAAATATAGATACACACGCACTGATTTCAACATCTTTTGTAACAAATCAAGCATTTTTTCATTTAGAAAGTATCATTTGGTGCAGAAAAACTGATGAAGAAGACAGGAAACTTGAACTCTTCAATGCATAACAACAAATTAATCGCGATTGCTTTAGTCAGAATGCTGAGCTTTTGTATTTCTATAATATAACATTATGCCCTTCTATTTTAAAAGGGGCCCGGTAGAGATGTACAGATTAATGTTTAGAAAAAAACTTCCTTAGCAATTGTTAAACAATTTCAATGATTCTTTCAAGTTTTTTACAAAAAAACAACCGACTTCTTAAAAAACACTAACAGGTGAAAAATAACTCCAGTTTCGGAAGAAGTTATTTTTCACCTGTTAGTGTTTTTTTTATATAGGTAACTACTGACTGAATAGCTTTTAGCAGGCATGGGTCTTGGAAACGATTCTTGGGTGAGGTTAAGTGTGAATAGGCTCGCCCCCTATTATATGGGACTTTAACATAAGTGGCGAAATGTGGGTGTACTACAGGTATACCTCTGCCGTACCCTTTGTGGATAACAGGCGTTGTAATGTAAAGTCTTGTTAAGTTGCCTCTTCCTACACCTGTAAAAAGTTTATTAATTAATAGTAATTCAATCCTACTAATTTTATAAACGCGAAAGTTTGTGTACAGACGTCAGCACATCAAGTTACCCCAATGTGTAAAATTTTCCCAATTGAATATGAACCTTATTTTGTTTGACATAAAGTTGAAAAACGATCAAAAAAATTTGACACATTGGAGTAACTTGACGTGCTGGCGTCTGTACATCGATAGATGGATGGATGTTTGTTACTCTTTCACGTAAAAGCTACTAAATGGATTTTAGTAGCTTTTACGTGAAAGAGCCTAGATTAACGCATAGGCTACTTTTTATCCCTGTTTTCCCACGGGAACGGGACCTACGCGGGTGAAACCGCGGGACGACTGCTAGTTACTTATAAATTCACAATATTATTAACAGGAAAGATTTTTTATTTTGTATAAAAATATTCCACAACTTTTTCACACAATGCCATTTAATTCCAAGTTAAGCTTGAGAGCTTGTGTTATGGGTAGTAAACAGCTGATAAACATACTTATATATTTCTAAATACATACCTATTATAGATAAATTACACCCAGACACAGAACAAATGATCGTGCTCATCACACAAAGATTTGTCCTGGGTGGGAATCGAACCCACGACCTCCGGCATAGCAGTCAGGGTCACTAACTACTAGACCAACAGGCCAGTTCAATGTAACGAATAAACTTAAAACTACGAGACCGATTCGAAAAATTCATTCACAGTTGGCACTATCCCTGGGTGACATAGGCTACTTTTTATCCCTGTATTCCCACGGGAACGGTAACTACACGGATCAAACCACGTGACGTCCGCTAGTACTACACGAAGTACATGCATTACTATAAATCAGCGTTTACAGAGTAATGTCTAAAAGAAAGTACACAAGTAATTAATGTTTCACGTAAAGTTATTAGAGTGTTACTTATTCGTGAAGTGGTATTTGTTATTCTGAAAAAGACTTTTGCTTGCCATTCAACGTGGCAATTTTGCCAGCCTTTTGTGTATGCACTTTCCCCGTTTATAGCGATGCGTACTTATATATTGTTTGATGGGCAATGATTTCTTATCCATCATTTTATTTATACGCTGAGCGAAAACTTTAGATCTCTTTTTAAGAATATTGTGCACTGCACTGGACAGAAGATAGGTACAGACGCCAGCACATCAAGTTACCCCAATTTGTCAAATTTTCCCAATTTTCCCAATGAATATGAACGTTATTCTGTTTGAAATAAAGTTGAAACGATCAAAGAAATTTGACACATTGGGGTAACTCAAAGAGATTTAAAATACTATAGAGCGGGCATGTCAAGGAAATGTCATAGAAAAACTTTGATCCCATGTCTCAGTAACGCCATCTAAAATAATATATAAATATTGGAACGGCAGCGGATCGTACTACGAAAAACTCATAGACTTGTATCCAGCAGGACACACTTTTTTGGACGAAAATTTTGTTCGTGATGTCCGGTCTATAGGTATTGAATGTCTTTGGGGTAACTTGATGTGCTGGCGTCTGTACATGAGATTATGTAAATTTAAATTTATTTCGGGGAAGGAACTAAATTAAAAAAAAAATCAGGAACACAGACTTACAAAACGGTCGAATTTCCGATACTAGGAAATCACTAGTACGTATAAACAATATAAAAGTCCGATAGTTATTACATTTTCTATATATCTGTTTTGCTTGATCTTGTGGTCCGAAGCGTTATTGCTAAGCATGAGGTCCTGAGTTCGATTCACAGGTCGGGCAAATCGTTAAAAGGTTTATCCATCTAGGATTTCTCAGTAGCAGCCCGTAGCCTGTATTAGTGCCCGGTTGATGGCAATAGGCTAGCCCTATTACGCGGGACTTAGACATAGCAGGCGAAATGTGGGCTTACCTCAGGTACACTTCTGTATACTCCTTTAAGGACTGCAAGCGTGATGTTATGTCTATCATTAAGGTGCACTATTAAAACAAAAGACAACTTTATACAAATGTAAATTAAAACATTTTAATAAGTATTTACTAAGTTGCAACCGAAACAGGACTTTACAACTGGGTGTTAAAGTAAATTTTTCAAAAACATAATTTGTTTTCATCTTTGGGAGGTAAATTACAAGCGCAGGATAATATGTTCCTGTTACAAACTACAGATAAGTAAGGGGTGTCCTTTCCTTTGTTATCGCTTACTAACTTCGATGAAAGTTCCGTAATAAAACCCACTTTTACAAGTTCGAGTTGGAATAAAACTTCCCGCGGTGTAACTTTACAAAATACAGTGTATAACAATGTCACAATGTATAATGTTTTAAAGTATATTGTTGTTTTTAGGCAGGGCACATAGCACGGAGGACTGATGACCGATGGGGTCGAAAGGTTCTCGAGTGGAGGCCACGTATCGGCAAGCGCAGCGTAGGACGTCCATCCACAAGGTGGACAGACGAAATCATTAAGGCCGCGGGAACGCGCTGGATGCGAGCCGCTTCCAACCGGTCTTATTGGAGATCTATAGCGAAGGCCTATGTCCAGCAGTGGACTTCCTATGGCTGAAATGAAAATGATGATGATGATAATGTTTTAAAACTGTAGTGCAAGGGTTCCGCGGGACACAGGCGTAGTCGTCAATTTGTGGGTCGGTTGACATAAGTGTGATGAAATAATATAGGTATGCGCAACAACTTCTATTTGTCACCTCGTAAAACAATTATGGTTTATTAAAGACACTGCTAATTTCTTGTATAGACAGTTCAATAAAAACAAAAACTCTGGGTATTCTTATGGTAACTATTTCAAATACTTTGTCAACATATTTCTTTTATTTAACGTCATCATCTGCCTAACCATTCCCCAACTTTATTAGAATCAGCTTCCAGTATAACCGGATCCATGGTGTAAAGTTGCGGTGCGGTGGTGGTAGCAGTGGTGAGCTTCTACGAGTAGGTACTGCCCAAAGGTGGTTGTTTTCGTGGATAACTTTAACATCGCAATTTGGGATATATCAGTTTTCAGTTCGTATGTCGCAATATAGATGTAGCTACGAAGAGTTGAATTTGAAGTCAAGGAAAAAATACACCAATTACTTTCCATTTTTTTTTATTTTGGAAGTCTGACACTATCACCATTTGATTTCAAATAAGTTACACATAAGACATTAAGAAATAATCATGAAGAGTTACAGTTAATATAAGTTTGAAATCGCCAATCCGCCTTGAGCAAGCGTGGTGATATCGGCTCGTGGTTTCTCTATACGAGAAGAGATATTTGCCCTGTAGTGGGCCAGTGTTAGTATTATTATTATTAATTAATTAATATTTTTTTATGAAGAATGTATAGTTATATTTTTTAATTAAGAATGTTACTAACCCTCAAATTGGCTATGGCCGAAAAAGGCCGCTAAGTTGTAAGTTCCTACATTATAAAATAACACCAAAATGTACACTAAGTATGCAAATAAATATTTGACTTTGACTTACTAAAACATAAGACGCCGTAATTAACTGTTTCGACGAAAACCTCGTTGTTTGTAACTTTTGAAACTAACTAAATGATAATTCTGGTACCTACCTAGGTACCTGCGAAGTTAAATCATTATTCATATTCAGCTTTTGTCACCAACACCTAAAATATAGTTAAGGGACACCCATAAAGGAAGAACATGCACCTTAAAAGCAAAGTTGTTCCCCGTACTAATTGCCAAATGGCGTCAATTAGCCCACAAAACTTCCTTTCTCCCATGACATTAGGGCATTTCCCTTGTTTAATGGCCTACGTGTAAGTCATACAGATTTATTTAGAAGTTGAAAGGTTTTGGGGATTTAGATGGGATGGGTGACGGCAGGTGTCGGTCACCAATGTTGCTCTAAAAATTGCTTATACAACTATCTAGACGCGTTCTCGACTGATTACTAATAGTATTTTCTTGTTAAGGTTCATCGTGTTACTAATAAACATACTAAGATCAATCAATACATGCAAAATATTGTGACTCTTTTGAATGCATAGGTATAGAGTTTCTCGCCTTTTCTCCTCCATAGGAAACTTACCTGTGAAAAGGCCATTAGAATATTATTTTGAATTACATTCAGTAGTGCTCTTTTGATGGTTAATAAATTATTTGATTATGACTTTGGTAAGCCGGAAAGTATAGCAAACAAAGACGAATGGCAGACCATAATTTAATAAACAATCAATTATCCACATAAGGCAAATAATCTGCACTTACTGAACGTTCAAAATTTTATAAGACCGTCTCGCAGACTGGGTAAATATTTAAAACTGTTAAGAAAACTACGAATTCAGTATATTTTTTCTTGCCAGAAAAACACGATTATTACTAAGATAATCTTGATTCCTTTGACATACATTTAGCAGATAACCGCGTATAATCAGAACATTAAAATCACTTGACCAAGACATTATGACGACATCAAATGAAGTAGAATACAGAAGCAGACGCTTGTAAAGCCGGTACTTAAACCACAGTACAGATTAGAAAGAAGATAAACTCCGTAATTTTGTGATTATTTGAAAAATTCGACTGGTCAGTTGGTCAGGTAGTTAGTGCCCCCAACTGCTATTTCAGAGGTCGTGGGTTCGATTCCCACCCAGGACAAATATTTGTGTGGTGAACACGACCATTTGTATTTAGAAAAGCATGTGTATCAGGTGTTTAACACCCAAAACACAAGCTCTTCTTAGTTTGGGACTAGATAGCGTTGTGTGAAAGTTGAGGAATATTTATTTATTTATATGAATAAGTGGTATTGCAGTTCCCAATTTTCCGATATCTGGATTTGTGCCATGAAATATGATTGGTAAAAAGAAAATGTCTTATAGGTATACGTCCGCCTACCCCTATAAGGCAATAAACGTGTGATGTTATTGTAGGCGTGTGAGATTTCACAGAGTAAACGTTTATATGGACAAAAAGTGAAAAAAGCTAATACGGTTGGATTCCGACCAGTGCATTACCTATATTTAACACAACACGCATTAGTATGCGTACACATACACAAACATACAAATACACACTCACGCTTCGCTATATTTCGATATATTAAAAGGTAATGTGAGCCTTCTGTCCAACATTTTGATCACTTAACCACACCAGGCAATATATCAGTACATTAGCTGCCTATTCTCCTTCGAACTTAACTGCCGCATTTATTGGATTTCCATTAATTAGCTAATCGATTTGCATAGCCGTAGGGTTAATTAACATAGGGTACTGCAACTGATTTGTTACTGTATAATGTCAATATTAATTTGCGTTGTATGACTTCGGTGCTGCTGCTGCGATTGGCTGAGCCACGTGCCTCGGGTTCGATTCTCGCACGAAACCTATATTTGTATGGCCTACAGGTAATTTTATCTATACTGTGTATGTATTTAGAAATATATAAGTGTGTTTTCAGCTGTTTAGTACCCATAACACAAGCTCTGCTTAGCTTGGGCCTATAATTATGGCGTTGTGTGTAAAAGTTGTGTTTTATTTTATTTTTTTTATTTTTCCGTCCCTGGTTCTTTGTGTGTTAAACTCACGGCAAAGGAAAAAGGAAATTCCTATTATATCGTTTAAAAAGAAAGATAAAAAGAGTTAGTTACATACTCGTTATATCATCAACGATATGGAAGTTCGATAAATCCGAAATGTATTGAATTCAGCATTTCAAAAGCTAAAAGCCAATTTAGCCATTTTAGCCATACATTTTAGATTTAACGTATTTCGTTATCGTTTGTGAATATGTGACTTTGTCTAGGTTTTTAGGTAGTTTGGCGCGTAGAAATACAAACACATCACACCACATCCCACATTTCATCTAAATTACCCAATTGAAATGTCTGCAAGTCTTAGAATTGAGGAGTTCGATCCTGAAACAGTATTCAAGGATAGGGATTTCTCAGTACATGAGATGAGATGGACAGTGGGGATAGCCTTACCCACCATCTCATTTAATTTACTAAGAAACCAACTAAACTCACACCACCGCACTATGTCCGAGCCGAATACTGATGTAGCGACATCTATCTCGCCACATACGAACTAACGCCTGACATCCTACATCGCGGTATCAAAGTATCCGCGGAGTTTGAACTTATACAAGTTCCTGACAACTGTCGGGCAGTAGTTAGCCCACCAGACACAACACCCGTCTGGTCGGAGGATCCTCCCTTTTCAATGGTGGACGAAGAACTCTACACCCTGTTCCTCATATTATGTATCTCCTAAACTGAGAACAAATAATCTACATATACAATATCTGTAAAGCAATATCTGTGTCTGTCTGTCTTTTTGGTCTCGCACAGGTCTTTTTATTATTATTATTTTTTTTTATTTTTGTCTTTAGTTTTTTAATCTTTTCTTTTTTTTTTATCTGTATTGCTGATCTTTTGTTTTATGTTCTGTGCGTCCAAATAAAATATTTTCTTTCTTTCTTTCTTTTCTTTCTTTCTTTTTCTTTTCTTTCTTTAAAGAACAAAAATTGAAGTGTTTGTAGGTATTTTTTTTAATGCATTAATATGAAAGTATGTAGCTATATCTATCTTGCGACATATAAACTGAAACTGTCTTATCCTTCATCGCGATGTTAAATTTATCCGCGCGATTGAACGCATCTAATATCCCGACCACAACCGTTGGGCAGTCTGTAGGCAGTAAACCACCAGACACAATACCCGTCTGGTCAGAGGACCCTCACTTTACAGTGGGAGATGAGGAACTTTACATTCAGTTACTAATATCCCTAAAAGTGTAGATAATTACAGTACTTTTGCCAAAAAATATTTCCGCGAAAAGCAATAATTTGTTGAATTTTGTGCGGACGAAGTCAAGGACGAAGTCGTAGTAATAGATACAATTCCATTAGATTTCTCAGAGGCTTGTACTACGAACTGTGATCATTTAGTAGCATTAGCAATAAAGCTGGCTAAAAATTAAGAAACAAAGAAAGAACATACGTTTATTTGGGACACGCAAAGAATTTTAACAACAAAAACTAAATCTAACATATTTTAATTATAACCAAAAGAGCTGTGCGAGGCCAAAAAGGCCCCTTTCTCAGCACGATGCCACGATGTTACGATTATAATTTCCATAAGTGTTATTTCAAACCCATTGTCTAACGGTCACAAGCGTTAGTACTAGATCTACGTATGTATTGCTAATATTAAAGAAAAAAAAAGAAAGAAAAAATATATAAAAAAAAAGAAAAAAAAAAGAAAAAAATATAAGAAAAATAAAAAAAAGAAATATATTTATGTTCGAATGGACCGAATAAGTTAACTATACTGGACTGATTTAAACTATATTTCACAAACCGTCACCTTTCAGACCACCCTTCCATAGTTTATTCGGTGTTTAAAACTCTCGCAACGCTCCATTTTTATACGTAAAACCCTTCCTACAAGATTTTCTTTACTCCCCTGCATCACAATGATATATGCATTACCCTGCCTATTAAACTATCAGGAAGTAGCAGAGATCCTTAAGTAAATTGCAATAGGTAATGTAGTCCAAAGGTACATTCAACGATTTTAGCGTGCGCTGAAAAATGTAAAGATTATAGAAATTTTTAAATTAGTAAAGATCATTACATGGTGCTCTAAGTAGGTGGTGTAAAGTATTTTTTTTTATCGACATCTACGCGGACACGGGCAAAAGCTAATCTACACTCCAATCGCTACTTTTATAACGAAAATATATAAAAATACTAAACTAAAATGTTCGCTATTTGATATCGTACAACGAAAAAAGAACATTTCCACTGATCTTTGAATACTTCGTCCAATAGCAGGTAACATTCTACGTAAACGACTTTTCTACGTAAAACTGCCTCGATAATTAGCCAACATAGACTTCCATATTCATCCAGCTGTATTCAGCACTATTATGGACTCCCATTTATGTAAATATAAGCCTATAAATGGTCCCATTCATAGCAGAGCGTGTTTAGCTCTCGTTTTGACGGCCCATAGAATTCTATTTGCGACCGACAATGTTCTGGTTTAACTGTACAAATGACGCTCTGTCTGTTTTGGATTGGTTTGTTATTTATATTAAAATGGTGTTTCCATGTTGTGTTGTACTCTTATGTATAAAAGTAAAATGTTAGGCTAAATAAAAGATACAAATAAGTGCTTTTGATATTCTTTCCTTGCAAAGTATGTGTAAATCTGAATGATAGATTGATTAATTATTTTATTTTGTTTTTATTGGGTGAGAAATAATTGCTTCCTAATGCAAGCAGTTGATGGTGACTCATACCATCAACTGCGGGGTCGCGGAAGTATCTTCTGTTCCCGTGACCCCCTTTTTTTTCTTTTTTTTTTAGGGGTGGAAAATCCTCATGGATGTCCCCCGCCCGGGGAGGCGGAGGGGTCTGTCAGACTCTTACTGAAAGACTCTTACGTAGGGGCGGCGGACATCCCCGCGTCCGTCGCCCTGGATCCATTTAGGAGGGCTGGAAGAGGGCGTTGTCCGCCCTCCGCCTGCGCCCGGTGCGTCTGCTGCGGGCCGGGTGAGTGGAAGTAATCTCCCTCTCCCTTTCCGCAGCCTCCTTCTGCGAGATGACCGTTTCGCAGAAGGATACCACCGCGTCCCAGGACTCGACGCTGCCGGCCATCCTCTCGATCACGGCCGGCAGCGACAGGTCACTGCCTACTCCAGAGACGAGGGCACGGCGCGGCTCCTCCCAAGCGGCACACTCTGCCAGCGTTTGCCGCGCCTTGTCCTCCCGACAGTCGACGCAGTGGTGACACCGGGCGTCCGGCTCCTCCCGTGACCCCCGGCGCAGGTGTAAGACGGAACACAGGGTGGTTTTTAGTCAGTAAGAGTCTGACAGAGCCCACCGCTCTCCTCGGGGCGGGAGAAATCCATGAGGATTTTCCACCCCTTAAAAAAAGCTTGTGGGGTATGGAGAGATATAATTATTATGTATTGAATAGCTATTACCTATGCACGGTCAATCTTGGCACATGAAACTCAACCTTCCATCGACCGGGTGGCTGATATTATTTAGCCATAACAATGAGATTAAAGATACAATAGAAGGACATGCGAGAAAATGTCATAGAACCAAAAAAACAACTGACTTCTTGAAAAAAACTGCCTGTGGCTTTGGTGGTTTTGTTTCATTCATTATTGGCCACCGTCTTCCTGTTGCCTGTCTTCTTCATCAGTTTTCGGTTTCGGTTTAAAGAAAATTTATTCCCAATAAAAACATAATATGTCACTTACTTGAGAACAATATTAAAAACATACATATTATAGGTTACAATAGGTTCGTCATCAGTATTACAAGGCAATAGTTACCCATCCATTTCATGTCATTTCTCCAGAAGTGATCGATCTGCAATGATGTGCTGGGTAAGTTGAGTTTTGAATGCATTGAAAGAGTTTACATTTCTAATAGAGGACGGTAACTTGTTATACAGCTGTGCTCCTTCAAAAGTTAGCATTTTTTTGCCGTAGTTAGTTCTTGTTTTTGGTAAAACAAGTAAGCTTGCTCGCCTAGTACTGCGTTGGCTAATTGTTTTATGTTGAGTGAATGTTAAGTTTGAGTGAACGCTTTTGTTAAGAATTTTTCTGATGAAAATGCATGTGTTGTAAATAAAAAGTTGTTTTATGTTCATTATTTTTGTGTCTTGATAAATTTTGCTGGTAGATGTTAGGTATGGATAATTAAATAGTATTTTTACAATTTTATTTTGGGTTGTTTGAAGTTCTAATAATTTTGTTTTAGCAGCACTGCCCCAAATTTCGATTAAATTAAGTAGATGAGGCTTTACTAGGGAGTTATAAATAGTGTACCGCAATTTTGGTGGAATACAACGAACTATGTTACGCAGTGACCCGGAGAGTGCCGAGAGTTTACTCTTAATGTGATCTATGTGGGCATTCCATGTTAGTGAGCTGTCCATTCTTAGTCCGAGGTACTTTTCGCATGGTTTGGCTGTAGTGGGACATCATTAATTGTTAGTGGGTCGTATGGGGGAATTGATTTATTTTTAGCCTTAAATATAATATAACATGTTTTAGAGATATTTATTGTTAGGAGGTTGAACTGAAACCATACTAATAGGGTATTTAAATCTTCTTGTGCTTGTTTGATAATGTGATGGATGGAAGATCCGAAGTAAAATAAACAAGTGTCATCAGCGTATAGGGTAAGGTGACCATGTAGATTAAGTTCGTTTATATTATTTATATACAGGGTGTTTGGTGCATCGTGTGCCAAATTGAAATGGTCGACTGAAGGGGTCATCCGCTAGCCTTTCAGACCCTTTGACACCCCTCATGCTCTGTGGATTTTTTTTTATCGACTTTTTATTGTTTTCCAAAAAAAAGACCCAAATTTTACATTCAAATACAGATTTTTAAAAAAATATAAGGCGTAGACTCTGAATTTTAATTTTATTTCGATGTGTATTGTTTAAGAATACTTTTAAATACAAAATTAGTGATATTAGTCACCTAGTTCTTTTTTAATTCACTCGCAAAGGTAAAACTTAAATTAAAGCTGTACATGTTACAGCTGTTTATAAGGCTACAAAAAAAAAAACCAAAAGCGACCGGGATCTTCCAACTCCCTCATTAATTCTCCAGTCTATCCTCTTTCTAATGATGTGCCACATGCCATAAAAGTATTTTAACAACTTTGTGAATTCGCTAGAATTGTGAATCGAGTCACCTAAGGCTAATATTCAAAATTATGATTTAAAAAAAAATCTCTTAAATGATACCTGTCAAACCTATAAATCTGCTATCTCATTCTTATGGTTAGGTAAATTCGTGTCTCATATCTGTATCTTTCGTGGGATTTACTTGAAATAAAAAAACAAAATTGCATTTTTAACATTTATTTAATCATTGTTACAAATCTTGCTCAAATTGTTGGCCTCTGTTGCGAATGCAGGCCCGACACCTGTTTCGTATTTCAACAGTTGTTGTACGAAGTCGTATTTCCTCCTTAATAGTATTGAATGCCGCTTCTATGCGTTGGACTAATACCTCCCTAGTTGGAACCTCCGTGGCATATACCAACTCTTTCGCACGTCCCCAGACATAAAAGTGTAACGGAGTTAGATTTGGGGAACGTGGCGGCCATGGAATAGGGCCATCGCGTCCAATCCATGCATTGGGGAACACATTGTCGAGATATTCCCTCACAGTCAATCGCCAATGCGCCGGACAGCCGTCATTTTGAAATACAATGGGCACACGTTCAATAAATACGGGCACATCGGTCACTAATTCGGGCAGGTCATTTTGTAGGAATTCCAGGTAGTCTTCGCCATTGAGATTATCGGGCAGGTAATGCGGTCCAATTACCTGATTCCCAATCACTCCTACCCAAACGTTTACACTAAACCTTCTTTGAGAAGATTTCTGTCTTTTAACACGTGGGTTTTGCGTTTTCGTTGTCCAGTGGTGCAAATTGTGTAAATTGAGGATCCCATCCTTGGTAAATTTGGATTCATCCGTCCACAGTATTCTTTTTAAAAAATCAGGATCATCCACATCCGTGTGTAAAAGAAACCGACAAAAAGCCACTCGTCTCTCAAAGTCGCCACCCTCAAGACCTGCAACAAACAAAAAACTCTTTTAAATTTCTCTTGGGCAATAAGTAATTGCACAAGAAAGGACCCGCTGTTCGTGCTAATAGATTCACTACCTGGAAGTGACGCCATACCATACCCATTACCTGCTAAACAAAGGCAAGGTCAAACAAAGCTTGCACGGGTTTAAAGTTAGTTTAAAATTACGTACCTTGCACCGGAGTGTAGTGGAATGGATGCTTTTTGTTTTGACGAAGTACTTTCCACACTTTCCATATTGAAATATCAAGATGTGATGCCACATTTCTAATGCTTCTTGTAGGGTCTTCCTCAAAAAGTGCCAGTATTCTCTCGTCTACTTCAACATTATGTCGCACAATATGGCCCCTTGGTTCATTAAAAGTAACACTGCCAGTCTCGCGTATGCGTCGGTATGTGTCTTGGAAGACTCTGCGGCCAGGTGATCGTCTACCAGGAAAGCGTTCCTGGTAAAGTCGTTGCGCTGCACGAGCGACGCCATTAGCGGCTCCGTAAGCCATCATGATGTCCGCATATTCTTCGTTAGAGAATGTCGCCATTGCAATAACAAAAAACTCAAAGTTTAACAATAACAACAAAAACTAAACAAATGTAACAAGAACCAACAAAACTCAACGATAACAAAGTAATAAAAGAATCGCGGAGTATGGTGAACTAGCACACACGTTAGGTAGCAGAGGCAGTGATGTCTCGACTAAAAAAATGGCGGGTCGGGCGGCGCGATTTGTTCAAACCGATTTAAGGTATGCAAGAAAGAGATAGAAGATAGATTTTACTGTGAAAGATTGAGAAAACAAATTTTACCTCTTTCTCAAGTAACAGTTCCGCAATAAATATTTTTTCATTAGAATTTGGAATGTAGTTTTATGTGACTTGATTCACAATTCTAGCGAATTCACAAAGTTGTTAAAATACTTTTATAGCATGTGGCACATCATTAGAAAGAGGATAGACTGGAGAATTAATGAGGGAGTTGGAAGATCCCGGTCGCTTTTGGTTTTTTTTTTGTAGCCTTATAAACAGCTGTAACATGTACAGCTTTAATTTAAGTTTTACCTTTGCGAGTGAATTAAAAAAGAACTAGGTGACTAATATCACTAATTTTGTATTTAAAAGTATTCTTAAACAATACACATCGAAATAAAATTAAAATTCAGAGTCTACGCCTTATATTTTTTTAAAAATCTGTATTTGAATGTAAAATTTGGGTCTTTTTTTTGGAAAACAATAAAAAGTCGATAAAAAAAAATCCACAGAGCATGAGGGGTGTTAAGGGGTCTGAAAGGCTAGCGGATGACCCCTTCAGTCGACCATTTCAATTTGGCACACGATGCACCAAACACCCTGTATATTAAAAAGAGAAAGGGACCTAATATTGATCCCTGTGGGACGCCACATGTTATAGATAATGCATCACTTTGGTGATTACCTAGTTTGACCACTTGCGAACGATTTTTTAAGTAAGACTCGAACATTTTTAGGGCTTTTCCAGTGATATTTATAGATTTTAGTTTTTTTAGAAGTAGTTTGTGGCTAACCGTATCAAAGGCCTTTTTTAAGTCAATAAAAATGCCCAGGGCGATGTTTTTCCTATCTATGTTTTGTTTGATTTTAGTGATGAGATCAATAGTAGCTGTAGTAGTATTACTTTTAGGTCTAAATCCATATTGTCTGTCGGTGATGAAGTTAATAGAATTAAGATACTTTTCTAACCGGTTGTGAATAAGTTTTTCTAATATTTTTGACATTACAGGCAACACTGAGATAGGTCGATAATTTCCTGGATCTGTGGTAGGGCCTGATTTATAGATTGGTGTTACTTTTGCTATTTTTAATGTTTCAGGAAAGTTGCCGTCATCCAATAATTTATTCAGACACTTGGTCAGATCGTTTGTGATTAAATTGTTAACGGTTTTAATTACTTTTGTTTTTATTCCGTCTAGGCCAGTGCTGCAATTTGGATCGAGTTTTGTTATAATGGTTGTTATTTCATTAGCAGAACATGGACTGAAACGGGAGAGCTTCTCGACGTTTTGGGTTACAGGATTTGGTAAGGCACGGTCATAATCGCTATGAAATGAATGTGGTATTTCGTTCGCTAGAAGTGGTCCAATTGTAGCAAAATATTCGTTAAATTTTTGGCAAATATGTTTTGGCTCCGTAATGTTAGTATTGTTTATTACTAATTTTGGAGGAACACAACTCTGTTTTATTTTATTGCTTGTTAGGGTATTTATTAGGCCCCACATTTTCTTGGGTTTATTAATACATTTTTTTTTTTTTTTTTTTTTTTAAATATTATAAACTAGTACTTGACTGCAATCCCACCTGATGGTAAGCAGACACGCGGCGGCGCGGCGGTTGGCTGATGGTGGCAGCACATTTGTTAAATTCATTGTAATAGTAGGAATTTTATGTTCTTGATATTAATTTCGCTACATAATCTCTTTTCTTCGTAAATTCTGTTTTTACTGTGTCGTTACTAGGGTTAGTTTTAAGTTCCGCCGACAGTATGTTCCTCTGGTTGATTTCGGCGATGATGTCCTTGTTGATCCAGTCTCTTTGTGGAGGAATGAGAATCTTGGTCTTTATAGTTTTAGTTTCTTCTGTAAATAGTTTTATTTGATTTTCAAACACTAGGTAATCGTTGTAAGGATTATTGATAATAGCTGTTTCAAAAATGTTATATAATTTTGTGTAGTTTATAGCTTCATATTGAGTTTTTATTTTCTTAGGAGTTTTGGTTTTTTTGAGTTCTAGGTACATCTGGTTATGATCAGACATAGAAGATTCTATTATTACCACATGAAAGTAATCGTCTTTTAGGTTGGTGCTAATATGATCGATGATAGTCTTTTTTGTATCGGAGTTTCTCGTGCAATATTTTTTGTTTATTTTGTTTAGTAGTGTGTGTCCAGCTTCCTTGACTGTTGCTTTGTACTGCTTTGTCTCTTTGTTTTTCTTAGTTAGTAAATCGACGTTGAAATCTCCAAAAACGATTGTTCTTTTCCTTTGTTGTAGCTGCGAATCATACTCTTGGAGAAATTGTTTGTAGTTAGTGTTTCCAGGATAATATATAACTCCTATTTCAAGTGCGTATCGTTCGAGATTTATCCATAGGTAATTGTTTCCATTTGAGTACTTGGACTCTGATAAATTATGTCTTAGATCGTTGTGTACATAGGCTGAGACTCCCCCTCCCCTAGAGTCGGTTCTGTAGTTATAATAGTGGGTGTAATTGTCCATTTGTAGTGCCAAGGCTTGGGCCTCCGAGCAAATCCAGGTTTCTGTTACAAGAATGACGTGTGCTGTTTACGGTAATGATCTTAAGACGCATTTTAATTCATCAAATTTTCCCTTTTTACGAATACTTCTAGCATTAAGGTATAAGAACCTGAGACGAGATTTGGTAGCATTAATATAGCGGTAGTCGTTGAGTACTTGATACGTATTACAATTTGTATAGTCGAGCTTAGTGTCAGTCATTAATTGTGGTTTTTTGGAGGGTTTTTTATTATGGTAGGTGTACCGTGGATGTATTTAATTGTAAACTCATTCTTTCCATCGTTTTGGCGACGTGCTAATTCTTCTTTCAGGCTTTTTAGGTATTGTTGCTGTGCAGGAGTTTGATCGGAGAATATTTTAATATTTTCTGGTAATTTGTCCTTGTTGCGTAGAAAATATTTTGCGGTAATAGCAGTATCAAAACAAACCTTAACTCGACGATGTTTTCCAGGTACGTATTTTCCTATTCTGAAGATCCTTATAGGTTTTGGTGGATTTTGGCACACTTGTGAAGTAATATCAAAGATATCTCTTTCATCTCCAGATATCCTTTCTTCCGCGGAGGTGGAAGTCTGCTCCGTCATTCCAGCCAAAACAATATTTTTTTCCCTGTTGTTGCGATCCATTATTTCCTTAATTACCTGTTCGTTCGAAGATAATTGGTTGTCTGATTTGGGCATAGAGGTTTGCACAGTAGACAGCTTGAGGTTATTCAGGTCTGATTCAAGATAAATTATCTTTTGTTCCCCTTGAGAGATTTGCTTTTCTAATTGCGACACAGTTTTATTTAATGATTTTTGTTCCATTGCAATGTTAGATGTAGAAGATTTAATCTCATTAATCTGCATAGTATTTTCTCGAATCAAGTTTACAGTTTGTTCGTTAGATGATTTCAGCTCTGACATTTGTGATTTAATATCAGTTATATTTTCTTGCATTCTATTCATAATTTGTTCGCTCGAACCAACATATTTTTCAAGCAGTGAACCGTTGCGACTCAATTCCGAACGGATTTCTTTAACTTCATTTGAGCATTCGCAGTTATTGTCGGACAGTTGTTTACGTTTTCGGAAGGTAATTTGTGACTCTGCCGCAAGCGCATTTAACTTTGATAAGTCGGGGTGTGAGCCGTGACCGGTATTTGCACCGCTACTCACACCCGTGCCGGTAAGGTTCCGTGATGGTGATGATCTTTGAGGATTCATTCTAGTATTTCGTTTTATTAAATAGCGCAAGCAGGTAATCGAACAAAAGTTTGTTTTCTTGTTAAAGATGATAGTTATTTACCTTGTTCTCTTAGCGGTGAAGTATTAATTCGGTGAACGTGGAGTCACTGTGCAAGCGAGACGGAGATAGCCCGTCTTCGTTGAGACACCGTGAGCGCGGTGTGTGCGCAGGAACAAAGCGATGTAATTAACAAACACTGTTTGCACAATTTAAGTTCTGACTGTAGATAGTTACGAGTTATTTTTGAGGGACACTGATTTGAATATTTTTTAACAAAAACGATACACGTCTGCTCTGGGCGGTGACGAACGACGAATTTTTCTTCATCAAAATATACTTTCCAAATGAACATGCTTAATTTGTTACTAAAAATGCAAAAATCGGTGTGTGTGCACCTAAATTATTTGAGGAGTTCCCTCAATTCCTCGGGTCCTCAATCAAATAAAAAAAGAATTTTAAAAATCGGTCCATAAACGGTGGAGTACCTAATCGCGTCACAAACACAAAAAAAAACATACTGTCGAATTTAACTAACTTTTCACACAACGCCATTTAGTTCCAAGCTAAGCTAAGGAGCTTGTATTATGGGTACTAAACAGCTGATAAACGTACTTATTTATTTCTTAAACATAATTACATACATATTATAAATGAATTACACCCAGACACAGAACAAATGTTCGTGCTCATAACACAAACAGTTGTCCTGGGTGGGAATCGAACCCACGAACTCCGGCATAGCAGTCAGGGTCACTAACTATAAGACCAACAGGCCAGTCGTACTTTGTACTTTAGTTTACTTTAGATGTTTTTGTATATTCATTATCATTTAAAATAAGACAACTTGTTGTCATTTGACACTTGCCTGTAAACTATACTATATATTACTTTAATAATAGTATATATTTCAAAGCAATTATTATCAGTATCAACTGTCGTTTAGTTGACGTTAACAAATCGAAAAATTGCATTTATTTAAACACAACATAAAATCTCGCATGTATTCCATAAAGGCGTTGGCACCAGTATATCTGTAGTACAGTCACGTAAAGCGTAGATTGCTTTGCTAAATTTTTATGAACGTATCACAGTAATTTCCTAAATGTGTGTCTAATACTTACACACATTGAAAGTGGTTGAAACACTACCCTTCCGGTGCTACCACTGTCCTTGTTTGAGGACAAACTGTCATGCGTCTAGAATTTCTTACGAGACCAGGCGTTGTCGTTGGCGGCAGACACACATAAGTTTAGACAACACTTTGTACAAGACACACATACATTTATGTTATGTTGTTCCTAAATAGGGCCACTTGACGTTAAGTGTCCATTTTTGGGTCATAGCATTGTTTGTCCTAAGCTTTTGCGGGAAATTACTTAGATTAATATTAGTGCTACAGAGACTGAGCTAGCTTTGAGCGAGGAGTTTGTGGCTAAATTATAACAGCCTCACGGGTCGATCAAAGGTTAAGCTACGCTTGACTAGGTCAGTCCGTGGATGGGTCGCGATTTATTACATACCAAGACTCTTCCGTGCCTCGGAAAGCACGTTAAGCCATTGGTGCCGGCTGTCATTAACCGACTTCAAAAAACCGTCATTTATGGACCGATTTTCAAAATTCTTTTTTTGTTTGATAGGGTATACTAACCGATTGGTCCCATTTGTATCAAAACTCATACCTGATGAAGGATCTTCGAGGAATTAAGGGAACTCCTCAAAAAATGTAGGCACACATGTACCGATTTCAACATTTTTAGTAACAAATCAAGCATTTTCATTTAGAAAGTATCATTTGGTGAAGAAAAACTGATGAGGAAGACAGGCAAGGGAACTCTTCAACGCATAACAGCAAATTATTCGCGATTGCTATAGTCAGATGTCTATGCTGAGCTTTTGTATTTCCGCAACATAACATTACGCCATTCTATTTTAAAAGGGGCCGGCAGAGATGTACAGATATTAATCTAATAGATTTTTGTACATCTCTGCCATCTCATATATTTAGAGATAGAACTTCTTTAGCAATTGTTATCCAATTTCAATGATTATTTCAAGTTTTGAAAGACTTTCTTTACATACAAAGAAACTAAAAATTACAAAATAAAAACTTTTTTACAAAAAAAACAACTGACTTCTTAAAAAAAAACTAACAGGTGAAAAATAACTCCAGTTTCGGAAGTCGGTGGCCAATAATGAACAAAAAAAAACCACCAAAGCCACAGACTTCCGAAACTGGAGTTATTTTTCACCTGTTACTTTTTTTTTAAGAAGTCGGTTGTTTTTTTTTTGTACATCTTTGATTGTCATTACTTGTAGTTAGAAACCCGAAAGTCTGACAACCAGTTTAGCCAAGGGGCATCGTGTTACCCAGTTACTGGGTTGTGGAGGTCTAATAAGTAGTCGCTCCATATAAAAACTGGTATTTAGCATTGCATCTGGTTAAACTTGAATCCGACCCAAACACAGTTGGGAAAAAACAGGCAGATAGGTACTAAGAAACCGAGCTAGCTTTCAAATGTGTGAACTTAAAGCTTCTATTTAATATAAGTTTTTGTTTTAATTTGAGATTGGGTTGTATATTTTGATGAAATAGGTAGGTATCTATGTAACAGGTGTTCAGTAACTAACAAAGCAGTGTGTGGTGTGACTTTTTATTAGCGAGAATCTTGATAGAGTGTCTTTAATTAACGTTTATGAGCCTAACGAGCCTTCAAAATGGCCATCAAAATGGCCCTCACTAATGTATGCAAAACAAATGGTTACTTAAGTAAAACAGACATTCAGAATCAAGCACATCAATATTATTATTATTATTGCTTCATTATTTTAACCGAAAGACGATCAATACTAAACATAGGTTTACCCATCCGTGGGTTTACCCTAAAAATTTCCACAACGATCGGTACTGCGCTGCTGAGGTGATAGAATAGAATACAAATTCGTTCCCACATTTTAGCAAGGAGAAACATTGTGTGATTTAAGTCAGTAGAAGACTGACAGACCCCTCCATCAAGATTTCCATGTGAAAATAAAAAAATGACTTACCTATAATGCTCACGCCGCGTCATCGAACCTTTCCTTCCTAACAGCCATCGGTTCTGCAAACAAAATCTCTTATTAGTTTTGAAGAATCTTTATTTCTCACACTTCATTCACTTCATACACTTCATTTAAATAAGATATAACTTTTAACACAAATAAATCGTTGTCTAATGACGAAGCATACAGGCGTACTTAAATATATCCCAAGACTCTGTAGGCGATACAATGAATTGTCAAAGGCTCGTAACCTGGACATAACCCTTTCCCATTTCAAAATACAAAAATATTTTATCCACTGCAGAATCTTAAATGTATTTTTTTGTATTATTTTATATCTTTATTTCCATACTTTTTTAATAGTTCATTAATTTTGTCCATTAACTTTGTTTGTTAATATTTTATTTTAATTTTTTAATTTACCTAGTTATAAATTTGCATGCTGTGGTCTCCTATAATTCAAGGAGCACACTTAAGAGAATCTTTTGTAATGCTATTTTAATTGTATTTGTGTAACCTTTGTTGGAGATCCTGCTAAATAAATAAATAAAATAAAATAAAAATAATATAACACCATAAAAACAACGTACGAGATAAACAAAGAAAAGAAGTAGGTTACTTATAAAACAAGTTAGTACAGCTGGCCTATTTGACACCAAGGTTCGCATATCATCTCCGTTGATAGTTCATGGTGATGATCACTGGGCAAAGTGTTCAACGATCTACTGTCAAAAAGCTTGTCTCATATTGGCTATCTATCATCAGTGTGTACCTAGGATGACGTCACGCGTACCCGCAGAAATGTATCGAAGCGCCGCCTAATAGTCACCGTAACTTGAAGTTGACTTAAAGTTTTATGTCAACTAAATCGGTTCAGCCGTTCTTGAGTTATAAGTGAAGTAACTAACACGACTTTCTTTTATATATATAGATATATTATATATTTATATTGCAGGCATAATGGTGATAGTGAGGAGGGGAAAGGGGAGGGGAGTGGGAGGGGAGGGGCGGGTAGGTGGAGAGGGATGGGAGGGGTGGGCAGGGGGAGGGGGAGGGGAGGGGTGGTGGAGGTGGAGGGGGGAGGAGAGGAGTTGATAAAAAATACTATGCAATAGCTTTACCGCGGCAGTCTCCGAGTGCCACACGTCATTTTTATTTTATTGTGAATTCTCACTTGTCATCAAAGTTCAGTGTGTAACTGGACGTTAGTTAGTCAGTGGCAATAAAAAAATAGCCAAAACCCTGCTAGACTTAATGATCTTACTTTACAAAAATTCTTAACTGAATAGGCAGTAGTATCTTCACAGCGCTAATGATTTTCGCAACTCCTTGTGTATTATGTATTATATAAAGTAAAGTAAAAGTAAAAATTGTTTATTGGAACCAAAGAGATTTAAAATACCTACTATAGAGCGGGCATGTCAAGGAAATGTCATAGAAAAACTTTGATCCCATGTCTCAGTAACGCCATCTAGAATAATATATGAATATTGGAGCGGCAGCGGAGCGTACTACAAAAAACTCATAGACTTGTGTCCGGCAGGACACACTTTTTCGGACGAAAATTTTGTCTGTGATGTCCGGTCTATAGGTATTGAATGTCTTTGATTGGAACAGATTAGTTACAATTGAACAAAGAAAACAATGATAGCTACAAAAGTATAATATTGCGGCGCAGCCATCAACGCCCATCTCCACATAAACAAAACAGAATATTATTTAGTTCCAAACTATTTAGTGAAATGACATTAAATTAAAATTAGAAAATAAAATAAAACTACTTATAGTTATAATAATATACAACGTGTTTTTTTTATATCCCATAACTCTAGGGTATGATTAAGACCATATCAAAGAATCAACTGGCATAATTATGAATTATGTTTCAATCATCCTTTTTTTTTTTACTATCATACAAAATAATTCGACAAAGTCACGATGATTAATGTAAAACACCCTTACGTGAAAGAAAAGTGACGTTAGAAAGAAGATTCGTCGTACTGGTGACAATTTTTGAACTAATTAGGTAATAAAAATAATATTAATAATACTTAATAATAACATTCCACAACTATTCGCACAACGCCATCTAGTCCCAAGCTAAGCAGAGCTTGTGTTACGGGTACAAAACAACTGATAATTTAATTATGATTGATGATATCTCCGAAACTATACATTTTTGGACCATCTATTCTAGGAGTTTTAGTATTATTTTTACCTACAGAATATAACCCTAGAGTTATGGGATATAAAAAAAAAACCTTGTATATTACTAGCAGACGTCCCGCGGTTTCACCCGCGTTGTTCCCGTTCCTGTGGGAATACAGGGATAAAAAGTATCCTATGTCACCCGGGGATAGTGTAGCTTCCCAACAGTGAAAGAATTTTCCAAATCGGTCCAGTAGTTTCGGAGGCTATTCATTACAACCAAACAAACAAAGTTTTCCTCTTTATAATATTAGTGTAGATATCTATAGTTTACATAATAATATTTATGTATTTATACTGAACATATTTGTGTATTATAATAATGTATATTATAACTATAGTGTACATATTTATGTATTTATACTAAACATATATTAGTATTGCTTGCTTTATTTTCTTTTTTTTTCATTTTATATTGCACCTACCACTGCTTTTCTCTGCATCACCTGAAGGTTGACTGGTAGAAAATGCCTTTGGCATTAAGTCTGTCTTAGTACATTAGTGTGCTTGAAGTATTAAATAAATAAATAGGGAAATCTTACCCGAAGAGGATAAAATTTCCCTATTCAGTTAAGAACCTTGTAAAAATAAATTGAAATCAAAATGCATACTCGTTCAAGAATTTACAAAAGTGACTCTTATAAAAGTCAACGATGTTCTTCTGTTTGCATAACTTAAGGGAGGGTTCATATCTGACGGAACATGCGTCGCGTATTATCGGTCGCGTAACGCCAGAACAGACAAATGTATAGAAAAACACTTGACCGTTCACACTCAACCGATGATACGTTAGTGCGTCGAGCGTACATTGTCGCAAACGCTCGGCGCATGTTCCGTCAGATGTGAACCTTCTCTTAAAGTTTCGCCTGCAATGCAGTCTTCATAGTCTGGGGACGCTTTATGATAAGTACAAGTCGAAGTGTCAACATGTTTTAAGTTTAACTTTAGATACTTTTAGGGTTGTTTTGGGAGCGTGACTGTTAAGCTTGAGATTCTGGAATTTATTTCCAGGTTGGTCAGTCTTTTTGGGTTTTTCAATTAAAAACTTCATTTTCAGAATTCATTAATTGTATGTGTATTGATAAAACTTTAAAGTTAGCGGGGTTTTCGAGATACAGTGGAGGTACCCTGTGCATAATAAACTAATATTATAAACAGTTTAAGGTTTATGTTTAGTTTAACAACATGTGATTAAATCATTTAGTTTTAAGTCGATAGCTACATAAGAGATAACACGTTAACAAATTCGATATCCTAAGAAAGTAAGTATACACAGCCAAATTATTTTATCCCCGGCCTCCCTATGTTTACGTAGACAGAAATCACTCAGCATGTCCAAAGTCTAGCTTTTTTTTGCAATAAGGTCTAAACTTAGCCATCCTTGTGTCCACGGCTCAGAGCGTGACAACCAAAAGTAATTTCACTGCTCGACGTGACATCCTCGTTTTTTCTACTGTTTTCTAACTTAGCAAATTGCGTTTTTGTCAGAATTCAACGTAGGTACGTTTGGTTCCCCATGGGTGTTTATAGAAACTATTTTTGTGATCGTGTTGGGAACCCAATGGACAAAGTGAAAGGCTGGGGAAAAAATTGGGGCACTGTCTTATATAATTTTTGAGGTTTCAGAACTGTTGATTATATCTCTAAATAACTTGAATGAAAACTGTAAATGACAGATCAAGGAATAATCAAGTAAAATAACGTTAAGGTTTATAAGAAAATATGGAGGTGAACACTTTTTTTAACAACTACAACTCGACTACTGAAAAATCACGCTCTAAAATGTATGAAACAAGAAAATATTTTCATAAGAGGATATTTTCTTAGACCATTCTTTTGTTTTTAGAAAGCTTAGGTAGGTACTATAGTCCATTTTTTAGAAGAAAAGAAATTTAAATAAGCCTTTTTTACAGTCCCTTCAACCGATATTGACTTCTATTACGTTGGTAGCATGACAAATGGCAGCTGAAGCAAACAATTGGTATTATAATTATTGTAACCGCGTTTTTGCTTATAATGCCATCCTTTTTACTACGAAATACAAGTTAAAATCGGTTGATCGGACTGTAAAACGGTTTGTTTAAATTTTTTTTCTCATTTCAAATGGACTATAGTAATGTGGGTGGCATATTACTAGCCTAGTAGTCTTGTTAACCCCTTCAACTAAGCTAAATATGCTAGTGTCTGAAGTGGGTTCACGTCAATAGTGCAATGGGTTGGGATCGAACCACGACCTCTCGATCGGTAGTTCAACGCTTTAGCCATTAGGCTTTTGCCGCTAAATTGATAGAATTTTACAATTTCTCAGTAGCAGTACAGTATAAATATTAATACAGTAGGACGACGCCTTTGATCTCTGGAAAAATGCCGACAACTTCTACACGCGTTAGACTTGAATAATACCTCCCGCACTACGAACATCGTTTTGTTCGCAGTGCGGGAGCGGCTTTCCCGCGTCTCGCCCCTCACACCCCGCACGATTGCCCTGTCTACACGGCTTCGTCGGACGACTGCATGTTTTTAGACTGTGGTAGCAGCCCGGAATCAGGAGTTGTTTACGACTGACCGTCCCTATTTCGTGAAACTAAAACAAAACTGGTGACATGTAGGTGTACAGTCAGTGAGCTGCGTCACCTGATCCATCTTAGGAAAAATACAAGAGGAAGATGGGTCAGCCAACGTAGCTCACTGACTGTACTACAAGTACACCGCTGCCTCACCCCTCAGCGGCTACCGGCGTGATGTTTGTGTATGCTTGAACACAGAAAGTTGCCTATACAAACTAAACCAATCTGCAAAGCCCTGAGCACAGGCGTAGGATAGCTGGCCTTTCGGTATTCTATAGGATACATTTTGGAGAGTGTGCATGGGAATTACATGACTGGATTCCGCCATCACCTTTTACCATCGGACAACCCCAGTACAGCGAGTATCCACCCCTACATCGTTGGCACTTCCACGATTCGGTCAAAGCATTTCGCTTCGTCGTTTATACCGCGTACATCGAAGGACTGGAACAACTTGCCTGCTGCGGTCTTCCCGTCCGACTATAATTTAGGTGTCTTTAAAGCTAGAGTGAATATGCTTTTAATAAAGTGATGCGAGCAGTGATGCGCACTAGGCGCATCACTGCTTAACATCAGGTGGGATTGCAGTCAAGCACTGGTTTATAGTATTAAAAAAATATTGAAGAAAAGAAGCCAAACTTTACACTGCACGCCCCGTACTGGTTATTCAACTAAGCTTTCTACGACCTTTTTACTTATAGCCTCGTGGGAGACAGACTTTACGAGTCGTGAACAGGGTGCATTAACCGTCTGATCACTGAAGAAGAAGTAGCTGTACTTTTGAAATCGTGATACCTACTAATAATCCTGGTTAGTATTGCCTTTACACGAGCGCTTCTTTTTATTTTGATATAATGTAACTTGAGGTTTATCTTCACCAATGTTATAAAGAGGAAAAAATTGTGTGTGTGTGTATGTTTGTAATGAATAAACTCAAAAACTACAGTGCTGATTTCAAAATTTTTTGGCCATTGGAAAGCTAAATTCACCTTAAGTAACATAGGCTACTTTTTTATCCCTGAATTCCCTCGGGAACGGGAACCGCGTGACGTCTACTAGTATTCTATAAGTAGGTAAAAATAATACAAAAAAGACTTCAAATACACCTACGTGGTTCAAAAATGCATAGTTTCAAAGTACAAGTAATCCTATTTCATTTTAACCAATCATTCATGTTTTAAGCTAAGAAAATGCGACGTTGTCATATTTTACGAAAGGGTGTTTTACGAACTATTTTGTATGAAAAACGAAAACCAAAAAAAATAATTGACAAATAATTAATATACACTAGAGTTGTGGGATGTAAAAAAAGGTTGTTTATGCACTGCCATGTTAAAAAAAAGGTTGTATATGCACTGTCAAGTTAAAAAAAAAACAGTGCTTGACTACGATCCCAGATGATAAGCAGTGATGCAAACATTGATGTAAAAGCTCTCTAGTTTGCTAAGAGCCTATTCACTCTAGCCTTGAACACACCTACATCTCCACACACACATTCGCAACCCATACAAATCCTTGATCGTTGGTGTTTGGTGTCGATGATTTACAAATCGTTGGTTTTAACAAAATTATTTTTTTTAAATTAAAAAAAATAAAAATGGAAATATAGCCAAAGGCGCTGCCGTGAGACACACCATTTATGTCTCTTTTTTTTGTGTTATTGTGTTTTTGCTTGGCGTGTATCCAGCTGTTGCCAATAAATGTATTTTCTTTCTTTTCTTTTTTCAGTAGCGGTTGCGACCACTAAACCGACTAGGCAGGCAAGTTTTTTCATGCACTCCTTGTTTTGGCAACTGAGCCAATATCGACTATTCTACCGCCTTCTTACATTGCTTTACTTTCAATTTACTTGTGTAGCGATATCTATCTCGCCACATACGAACTATCCTACATCGCGCTATTAAAGTTATTCGCGCAGTTTGAACGTATACAAGTTCCCGACAACAACCGTCGGGCAGTAGTTAGCCCACCAGACACTACACCCGTCTGGTCGGAGGATCCTCCCTTTTCAATGGTGGATGAGGAACTTTACACCCTGTTCCTCATGCCTCTAAACTTGCTTTGTAAGTGAAAAAGCATTGTTTATGACTATTCTCAATGTAAGTGGTGAAAGATAGACAAACGAAATCACTTATTAGGTGTTCCTTATATTCTTACGATAACCGAGAAAAATAAAAATTGCATAAATTTATATCAAGCTCAGTTTACCAAAATAAAAACTAAAGATCGCTTGACAGGCCAGACTTCACATGCCTATCGTTTAGAAAACAATTCAAATAAAACAAAGTCAGAACGTCATACAATCTTTGACTTTTATTGCTTTAAAACAAAACTCAAAATTCAATTAAATTTAATAAATAAATATCCCGTTCCTCCCATCTCATTAGGAAGTTGGTGGGTAGACCTACTTCAGAGACAATAGCTTGAGGGATTCCGACGGTTACCCTTAAAATAAACCATGCAATTAAGTTTAATTTGGGACCCACGATTAACATTACCGAAATAGATTGGTTCAACTATTGGTTGAGTGTTTTGTTGGCCTATTTATTGGTAAAGGCCGATTGAGTACATAAGCCGATATAAGGGGGTTATTAAGATTCAAAGTAACAAATACTAGCTAGACATTATTCTGTAAACAGTTTTCGAAAACAACTTTGTATATTAATCTACACGTGCGGCCTAGATTATCATCTATTTAATGCCTATTCATTGAGACCATTCCAAAGAGTCCGTACAGGCAGGCAGTGATACTTCAGTAATGTAATTGCTAAGTCATAGGTCACGGTGATGGAAAACATCGTGAGGAAACCGGCATTACCTAGAACCAAAAATTCGAAGACATGTGACATCTACCAATTCGCACTGGGCCCGCGTGGTAGATTATGGCTCATACGCAAAATACGCGCTTTGACGTGGAGTTGCGGATACCAGCCCGGTAGTTCCAAGCACCTCTGTCATTTCGGATTCATGTGCGTATTGTAGAATTAACACTTGCTTCAAAAACAGTGAAGGAAAACATTGTGAGGAAACTCCTTTGCCTGAGATAATTCTTGACGGCATGAGATGACAAGTCAGAGGGCCATTGTGCAATACCGGGTTAGCCACTAGCCATGCGAAAAGAAGAACATAACAAACTATATCTACTGTAAGATGTTTAGAGGTTATGGCAGACCATTTAAACCCTGGGGCGCCGCGGAAGTATCTTCTGTTCCCGTGACCCCCGGCGCAGGTGTGAGACGAAACACCAGGGTGGGTTTTAGTCAGTAAGAGTCTGACAGACCCCTCCGCCCTGCAGGAGGCGGAGGACATCCATGAAAATTTACCACCCTGCAAAAAAACGATTTAATGCTGCAGTAACAACTTAAGGTTACCGTGTCTTACAAATACCAACAAAGTAACAATACACCACATTTCTTATTGGAGGTTCGACTTCCAGTGTAACCGGATAAATTAATTTAAAAAAAGAAAAAAAAAGATATAAATCTTTACTGGATCCACAGACATTTCGACAATTAAATCCAAACTAGGAATCAAACCAACTAAAAAATTAAAAAAACAAACCCCTTACTTTTAATTGTACCAAAAGAATCTGGTCTAAAGCAATTTTTCCTATAAAAGTAAAATAAGGATTTATTATTTTTCTACCTTAAGGATTTAAATTTATTTCTCTTTATATCTCATAAAGATACATAGTTATTATATTGACTTAATCACAATAAAAATAGAATACTCTTATAAATTATAGTTATTTTAAGGGTTCCATAGGGCTATGTTGACTTATAATACACTTGAATTTCTTATTACTTGGTATTTAGAAACAAATGTGAACCTCGTAAAAAAAATTGAAGCTTCTATATAATACCAATAACCAGTGTTATTCTTTTAAAATTACCAAGTGAAAATGTAGGTGAAGTGAAGGTGATTCGATCTGACACTCCAAATTAATGCTAGGCATTGACAGTTCATCTGACTGAAGTATTCACTGTTCTGTGGTGTTTCTAATATTGTCTGTTTTAATTTGTCTCTAACTATATTGGGGTCGGTTTCCAGTATAACCCAGCGGCTGAATACTAGTGTATTACATAGAACTACCATAAATATCATACGAGTATACCTATAATACGGGTTGCAGACCAAGAGCTAAGCTAAGTTAGTTTAGCTTAGCTCGTTTAGCTGACGCAGTTTTCCATACTTGTGTGCAGACCGCAAACTATGCGAACTAAGCTATGTGAGCTAACTAAAATATTTGAAGCTAAGTTAGTTGTGTATGCCGATGCGCAGCTACACGAGCTTAAGCTAAGCCCCTCCCGCTACCCCGCACACCCTTTGCACATCCGTGTGCACGCTATTTATTTCTAGCTTAGCTTAGCCTAGCTTGCATGCCATAGCTTAGTTTAGCCTTGGCATAGCTTAGTTTTCGGTCTGCAACCTGCTTAAGCATCTCATTCAATTAACAAAAATCCAACCTGCAATGACAATACAGTTGTTTTCATAAACGCAGAAATCAAAACTATACGAATAACGTTTAAAAAACTGGAGCAGCAATCTAACTTTAGAAACGACTTTTTCCTCATGGCCAGCTGCGACCGTATGACGATAAAAATATTGAAAAAGGACCAACTGGTTCGTTTGTAATTGAGGCTGCCTGGTTATTGAAATTGAAAAATGTATAGTTGAAACGTGCAGCTAGAGAAATTGACAAAATTTTAATACTCTTTTTAACCGACTGCGAGACGCAAGGATGGTAACGTGTTTAAAATAATAACAATAATTAATTAATTTATTGATATCAGTGATCCACGGATTAGTTAAAGAAGTACGTATAAAACTATGTTAGCGTGTGTGTGTGTGTGTGTGTGGTTGTTGTTTTCAGCAGTTGTTGTTGTTGTTGTTGTGACTGTGTTGTTGTTATTGTAACTGTGTTGTTGTTTGTTTATGTTTTTAGGTTGAAGTTAAGCTCCTAAAGGGTTCAGTTAAACGAGTACCCAACACTAACACATTAGAAAAGTGAAATATATTTTTTGTTTATTAACGTTAGTATAGTTTAGTTCATGTTTCCTTATCGCCAAGCAGAGATGAGAAACTCTAAGTTTCTTGCGGTGTTCCTTCTCAAATTAAGTAGGTATTGAAACACCGACCCCATTTTACAAGTTTCATCTTTTTTGTTTTGTTGGACGTGTGCTAAAATTTGTAATAAACAATTTACAGAAATAAATATCACACATGACTGAACATCGCATGTTATGTTGTATTGTAGTTCTCGTAGTCCACTCACATTTCATCGGTGAAACAAAACTTATCATTAATTTTTACCACATAAGGTTTAATTTCCAAAACTCTGCCTCAGTGGAGTTGCAGCCTTATTGGCTTTGGCTATACTAACTCACCGGTCTATACCTACGTCGGCAACTTTTCCCGGACCATGGAAAACTTTTCATCGTTTAGTTAACTGTTAACCTCGTTTCGACTCGGTGTTAATAAAGTAGCTGTGTACTTAGGTCCTTTTACTATCGACAGCGTATTACAGTTCGTTCAGAATAATACCTTTTTGTTTTTAAACTTTTAGTTCGTTGTTAGTTTCTAGGTTATTATAAATTGAAGTTGGTTTAGCCTGATTTTTTTTGTAACCAACATTGGTAGAAATGAAGCTCTTTAATTAGTCGTTTTTAGTGTCTGTCTGTCACAGTCGATGTCCTATAAATCTTAAAAATTATATGAAAAGTGCTATGTATGCATATCTTTCAAAGTTATTATGTGAAAGTTGTATTTGAATACAACGATACATCTGTATTCTCCCAAAGGAACGTACTTCAGTTATGTTAAATCAGTTTTGTATATAAAGTATACATTGAAAATCTATTACTTAGCCAAAGAAAAATTACAATCTATTGCTTATATTACACGTCCGAGGTGTCGGTTACGGTAACAGTGTCACGAGTCCAATGGTTTTTTCCCATCTCAAAAATGCTCAAGGCGCCTAAAGAAGTAGCCGCTTTAAAAATCTAGATCGGCAGCAGTCTTAAATAATAAGTTTTAAAACAGTCATTGGCACGACGACGAGCCGTACTGCAGGTTATCACCCATTCCTTGTAGATGTTCCACACATTCGCACGATGCGCTTTGCCTGTTCCTTCATTATGCGCACAGCCAAGGAGTGGAATTCCCTGCCTGCATCAGTGTTCCCGAGTTCATATGACCCCAATCTGTTTAAGTCGCGAGTTAATAGGCTTCTTATGGGTAAGCTCGTTCCATCGTCGACCTCATCTCTGACTGCAGGACAAGATTGAGCGCAAGAGTACACCCATTATATATATAAAAAAAAATTGGCACAAAACCAACAATTTTGATACAATATGATAAAAGTGTTTGAAGTACACAGAGTAATAGTTAATAAACCAGATTTATTTACTTACGCGAATATATACAAATAAAGATAAAAAAAATATTCAATAAACCGCTGTCAACAACCACCCATGCAAGACGAACCCAAAATTACATAGAGACCGAATGAATGAATGGAACGAGTGAGTGACTGACAATGAGCGAATGATAAAAGAAAAATAGACAACCCATTAACTTGAATTACGCGGTTCGCAGAATAGTATTGAATTGGTAAAATACTTGAGGGTTTTTTTTTATTTTGTGCAGACAGTTATTTTTCAAAATAAATCGAATGAAAAAAGATTTTTTGTTATATTTATTTATTTATTTAATACTTCAAGCACACAAATGTACATAGGCGGACTTAATGCCTTAGGCATTCTCTACCAGTCAACCTTTAGGTCATGCAGAGACAAACAGTGGTAGGTGCAATTCCGTAAGAAATTTCAAGAGAAGTAAACATAGTTTATTTATACATATGTAAACAATAAATATAATAAATATGATAAATATCATAAAATATAATAGGTATAATATAATACAATAAATATATACAAAAAAAAAACTTAAACACATGAACATGATAATCATACCAAGGGAAAACATTAGCGCTGTGACGAAACTACAGCCGTTTTTTTGTGAATGTGCTCACGAACCTTATAATGGCATTGTAAGGTTTTACTGTCCTTTTAGGTGCATGAAAGAACTATTGTTACTGGGTTTGCTTCAGCAAAAACTGCAAAATATACCTTTAAATACATTATTTTGGTAACACATATTTAATAAACTCAAATTCGTAGAGGGCGCGTAGCAACGAGACAGACCGCTACGTCTTCGTAGCACATGCTACGCCGTAGCCACAGCGTAGACTTAAAAAAATGTAATTATATAAAGCCGGTGGCCGGTTTTGTTCTAAGAAAAATGAACTTTCATAAGGTTTATAACCGTAATAAGTAGTTTATTATTAATCCCCAAAGGGCTAGGTAGAGGTGTTCTTGGTACCCACATTTCGCCATTTATGTTTAAGTCCTATGTAATAGGGGCTAGTCTATTGCCATAAATCGGGCACAAATCTAGACACCTGGCTACTACTGAGAAATTCCAGATGGTAAAACTCAATAACACTTTGCCCGTCCCGGGGATCGAACCCGAGACTTCATGCTTAGCAGTAGCGCTTGGAACCACTAGACCAATGAGGCAGTCCACAAAAAAACAATATTAATTTTTAAACTGAAATTATAATTATAAGTTAAAGGCCCGCTGGGACACAGTTTAGCCTAATATACTAATCTATAATATTGTTGTAAGCTTCTAAACGTCATTACTTATGTAAAGCTTAATTTACCATGTACAGACGCCAGCACATCAAGTTACCCCAATGTGTCAAATTTTCCCAATTAAATATGAACCTTATTCTGTTTGTCATAAAGTTGAAAAACGATTGAAATTTGACACATTGGGGTAACTTGACGTATCACACGTGCTGGTTGCGAGTACTACGCACCGTCTTTCTAGGGCATCCCTTCCTGGCATTTCCACCGAAATTTGCCTTATAAATACCTAAAACTACCCCGGAATCACTAGGATCTCCTCCAGCCCCTAGGGTAGGGGAATTACTGACCAAAACCATCCTGGGTTTCCATCTCACACATGCGTTGGATGTCGCGGCAATCCCCGACTGTTGGGTCTCTCCCAGTTCAACCCGAAGCAACTGAGTATTTTGCAATGTGACTAATATTTAAACTCCAGAACCACCCATTCTGTTCGTCAAGGATCTTCTAATGGGAATCATTAACGGACAGTTGACGTTCAAAAATTCAACACCAATATTTGTTCGTTTTTACCCCCAATGCAAAAACGACGGGGTATTATTAGCTTGACGTGTATGTGTATGCGTGTGTATGACTGTCTACGGCATCGTAGCTCCCGAACGAATGAACCGATTTTGATTTTGTCTAAAAGGTGAATTAGTCGGGAGTATTCTTTGATGAAAATCGGTCAAGCTTTAGACCACAAAGCGGTATCTTGTTTGCCTAGTACCATTATATAGATTTCGTTCTTTTGTTGCATAGTTTGCAAAAAGATTCATGGGAGCGAAATCCAGTTACCGGGCAAAACAGAAGCAAAAGATTTGTATCTCCTTAACGATTTACAGAAATAGCAGGCAGGTAAGACGTAAAACAGAAAATAGTTCAGAAAGTCAATTACATACAACGAGTCGAAAACCATAGCGAGGCTTCTCACGACTAACAATATCACCAAATTCACCAAACAAATTAATTATTTCCTTATTTAAATCAAAAACTAGCAGTAATAGTAAAAAATTTAATCAAGTACTGAACATAATTCCAAATATTTATTCTAGAGCCTGGATTTGTGCCTGATTTAAGGCAATAGGCTCGCCTGAGAATTACTGGCAAGGTGTACTATAAATAAATGTGGGAGATATTACAGGCGTGAGGTTATATTTATTTTTAAATATTTTATAGGTCAACTCTTGACCTCAATCTTGTCCTGTGGTCAGAGATGATGGTGGTTGGTGTGGTGGTTATATTATATTATGTCCTTTTGTAAGGCACTACGTCCGCGCCTGTCCACACCTTAAGTCTTTTCTGTCTAACCTGCTGATAGATAGATAGATATGTCGTGGAAAGCGATATTCTTAAATAATAAGTTGTGAAGTTGATTAACTTAGTACGCAGTCTATGGTGACCAGCGTGACGTTACTTGTCATTTGAAATGGCGCGAATGTGTTTTCGGTAATGTCACGTGGACAGAGTCACGCTGGTGTGTGGGAGCTGGGCAGAGCTCAGATTGATTTGAAGCACCAACGAAGACATCCAGTACGAAACTGTCAGTTATCTATTTGTTTGTGATTACGATTGTTAAGTGAGATTATTACTGCAATGGAGATTCTTATTCTACGCTATGAACTCGGTACCACGAAACCCATCGGTGTCAGCTCATCGCTTAACCATCGCTGACGCCGACAGATAGATAGAGAGAGAGAGAGAGAGAGAGAGAGAGAGAGAGAGAGAGAGAGAGAGAGAGAGAGAGAGAACAAGAGAGAGAGAGAGATCGCCGTACGTACGCATCTATGTGTGCGACCACATGTTTATGAATGCTTTAGAGAGCTGACCTTCTGTAGGAACTATTTTGTCTATCCAAACACACTGTAGCATAATCAAAGTTTTATATAAAAACAGTTTTCGGAGTACTTCCCTGTGGCTTAAGAGTTAATTGGAGAGCTGAAAGTTATTGTAGTGCTCTTGAAGATTAGCTGGAAATTGCTTTCTGTTTCAGTTTTATTATAGGTATTAATGTAAAGTTTTTATTTGAGTTCTGAAAGTCTAAACTACTGTTATGGAACAGACCTGGAATTCCTTATTATGCTCGTGATATTTTAAGGAAGTAATAAAATATTATTTATAATACGAGGTCTATTATTAGATACTTGGCAGAAAAAGATATGATTTGCAAACTATTAAAAAAAATTTACAACAATTTCACAAAATTACGTCGTAGCCAAGTAGTATTATGTTACACAAAAATAAAACTTTGTAATGTCTTACAACGCCAGTATAAGCAAATTCATCTCAAAGTTAATTTGTAAGTTAATCTTTCCTCCATTTACGCATTTTATCTTATTTTATTTTATATTCTATGTATAGATAAAAAAAAACCATATCTCTCTTTACTTTGTATGTTGAAATCTATGCATTTAAATACTTATCCTTGTATATTATTTATTTTTTAACTCAGTTGCATCTATGCTTGGTCTTCACATGATTTTTTTAAGGTAGAATGAAAGTTAGGTGGAAAACGCCGGAAGATTAAGACCATAGCGGTTTTAATGTTTTCGGCGTTTTTTATTTCAGTTTTATTATTTTGAGTTGTGCATAAAGTATTACTAAAAAAAAAATAGTTTGTTTTCTCCAGCTCTTATTGACAAAAACGCTTCGTCCGAATCCAATGCTCATTGACAGTCATTTTCTCTACTAAAAGGTAAAAGCAATAAGGTAGTTAGTTAATTATCCTCGGAATAATTCACAAAAGATAATTTCGAAGGGGTGCGTTGGTCGACAAAACTCGGCTCTATTTTTGATCGTGGGTTGTTTGGGTCGTGTTGAATGTTTTTGTGTCCTATTTTCGGATCTGAAGTAGGTACTTTGTTTTCGTAAATCATTACTAGAAAAGCCAAGTTAACCTTTGATGTTTTGTATGTATTGTTTGGTAATGAAATACCTACGTAAACGTGTACCGTAGTGTTTTTGCAAATTGATAGATAAGTGGTGTTAAGATAGTCATGCCTTTAGGCTTGACACAGCATGTCTTTTTCTTCCAACCATCCCTAGTTACCGACACCTCAATAGTTACACCCTTTCAAGTCATTGGCTTTAGCACAATGCATCCGTTTCAATGGACTTTCTCTACACCAGTAACAATTTACTATCTTACCCAAATTAGTAGATTTGGGTAAGATAGTAAAAGAAAAGTCCTACTACCAACTGACTGACTAACTTATCAACGCCTAGCCCTTGGATCTAGACAACTGGAATATTGCACAGAGGTTCCCTTTAAAATGCAAACACGGAATAAGGGAGCATTTATTAAAATTAACCCCTAGAGGGGTAAATAGGGTACGGAAGTTTACAAAAAAAGACCGTCAATTTTGAAGTTAGGATCTTCAAATTTAGGATCCTCAAATTGTGTGTCCTGATCTGATTATTACAATTTAATTCATACGTGTCTGTGCATTCTTGATAATTTTACCCCCAAATAGTTAAAAAGGGGATGAAGTTGTGTATGGAAAGTCCTTAATTTTCGGATATTATGAAACCAGTTTCATAAAAGTACATAATAATATGTATTCAAAAAATCATATTTGTACTTTCCCAGATTTACACCTTTAATAATTAAACCTGTAATAAACCTGAAATGATTATATATCTAAAATTTCATATTTTGTTGTTTTCACAAGAAAACGAATGTCTGTATACTAATAAAAGAGATTATTTCTCGTCAGAGCAATGTCAATACCGATTTCGTAACTGATTTATTTGATGCCACGAAATTGAAATTTAATTGGCTTACAGTGTGTTTCGGTGAGAACCACTTTGTATTGTAATTATCTTACTACCTCAATTCGAATGAGAGAATGTAATTTGATCGATTTAATCGAAAACAGGTTATTATTATATTTCTGGCAAAAGACCAAATAAGTTTAAATTTATTTAGCACTAGCCGCAACTTCGTCTGCGCAGGATAAACATGCCAAAATAGCTCGCAGATGGCAGTTTTTTCGTCCGCGTGCATTTCGAACTTTAATATCCCCTCCATAACGGGGCTGACATGATCTAATACAAAAAAAGTCCCTAAAACAAAAAATAATAAAAAAAAGAAAACATCCCATCCAACCGATATTAATTTTGAAAATAAAATAATATAGCCTATTATAGGTACCTACTCCTAAACAATGTGACTTTTACATGTAATTTTTTTTTTGCTCACATGATGTAGATTTGGTCTCCAGATGTGTGAATAGTAAAACATTTATTATAAAAGAGTAAGTACGGAGCTTCTTACGCCTTCTGCTCCATGCTAAACTTTCTATTGCTGGGGCACCTAGTTTTTAAGGTCAGAAGTCTTAGTCTAGTTACTTGCACTAATTGGAATTTGTTCAGTGAAAATAGTGAATTTTATTTTCCATTTAGCTGTGCATTTGTTTACCTGTTGTGTTTTTGTGCGTTTGTTTATTTAATTAAAATTGACGATAACAATTACTGCTTTATTATTACTCCATAGCATCCTTTATAAGTTACAATTTTATTTATTATACTGATTGGAGTTTAGATAATTTTTCATCACGCCTATTAATCCTCAAGGATTAAAAGACAGGTACCTTTCGATTGGACCTACAAGTATACCTGTAGTACTCCCTCATTTCAACCAAGTCCCATATAATTGGGGCAGGCCTATTGCCAAACGGTCACAAGTCGACACTCCCAGTGTCTACTGAGAAAACATACATACATACATACACATCCATACATAAACTCACGCCTTTTTCCATGGGGGTAGGCAGAAACTACAGAGCGCCATATGCTACGATTCTTACATACTTCTTTTGGTTCGTTTACATTCATACATGTTGTCATACACACACGCCGGTTGCGAGTACTACGCACCTGACCTTTCTGAAGAACCTCACCAATAAGATCTATGAATGTTCTTCTAGGGCGTCCCCTCCTGGCGTGAGAAAACATCGAATGGTAAAACTCAATATCGTTTTGTCCGACCCGGGGGACCTTATGTTAGCGCTTGTGACCAAGAGACCAATGAGGTAGACCAGCGAAGGTGAAAACCCATGTGTTTTAGGGGACTGTCCTTATGTAATTTATGTCATTCAATAAGTGCTGACCCTTAGCCTAATTTCAATTCATTACTTTTGATTTTGTTTTTGTATCAATCTGCCCGGAAAACATTTTCCATTTCATTTTTTAACGAAATGATGAAATGAAATGAAATAAAATGATATTTATTTCTGTAAGTAGATCTTCTCAGACTTTTACAAGTCATTTATTTTTAAACTAAATAGCACTAAATGGCATTTCCAAAGTGACTGATCCCTGAGAAGAAATGCCGAAAGAAACTCAAGGGTCATGGTCTCTTTCAAAGTCCAGACATAAGATTATATTCATTTATTATGCGAGTCTCACGATGCAGGGCAAAGTCTGGAAAAGCCTTTTGAAGAAAGAATCAATTCAGCTTTGAGTTGACCTGTCCCGACAGACGGCATGCATGCTTCAATCATCGTGTAGCTCAAACCTATTTCAGGGAGCTCGACGACCCACCACACGACGCTATCTGCCGGTCATTTGCGTAGGCCACGTAAAAGTACCTACTCAAAACCGCAAAAACTCTTGTCATATAGAGAAGACATACGCATTGACTACGCTCACTGCGTTATCAATTTCCACCCATTAAACTCTGCCTTCCAATTTTTCCTTCCCCGTATTTACTATTGTACCGATACACACCAATACATTCTCCAATATGAGCCATAATAGAGGAAACTTGACCAAAACGATCGCTATCACGAATCAATCGGTCGATTGCTCTTTTACGCTCCACTGGTTTAAGGTATCACGTGTCGAGGATAAAATGTTCCAATTGATTTCAGACGGTGCGATTGAGAAACGCCAATTCCCCATCATTCCGCTAAATGGATGTCCGATTGGTATTCGTGTTTACTTTTGTTATACGCCGATTCTATGCGTTTTAGTATAAGATCCCGTTAAGAACGACCTTCACCAAGCTGGTTAATGAATGAAACCTATTTTATATTAAATTTAATATGTCAGTAAATATATTGCATATGGGTTGAAATTTTTAGACAACCCATTATGTAATTATATTAATAGACATATTAAATTACATGTAAAATTGGTTTCATCCATTAACCAGCTTGGATCTTAGACTATTTAGGAGCATAAGGTCAAAAGAGCAGAACGTCGAAAGCGCAGGATGTCAAAAGCTTACTTTGTCAAAAAATATATTTCAACGCGTCAATGCTAAACTAAGTTTTCTAAGTTTCTTTTAGTGGCCAGTATTTTCTGTGTCCAATGGCTCATTGCGGCCATTTCATATTCAACGATAGTGAGTAGAGCGACTTCTACGTCTACTCGAAAATCATTAGCTTAGTAAATAATTTTTGACCTCTCAGAGCGGAGCTTTGAAAATGCCTGATGTTTTTTTACTTTAATGCAAATTAATTAAACAACCAAGGGAGTTTAACCCGTATTTTAGCTATAATTATTATTATAATTTATTATTATTCTGTATTTTATTTTATTTTATAACCTTTATCATATTAATATTGAAATCTGAACTCAAACAAAAAGGCTACAAAACTGAAAACTAACAGCCTCCAGGTATAAGAGGCGTGCCCGCTTACATAATATGCAACGCTGGCTTATATTCACAAGGCCATCGAAGTAAAACCAATAAACAGTTAATATTTGTATATAAAAATAATCAGGAAGTCGACCTTTTATAAAATGGTCATATAAAATAAAATAAAATAAAATAAATCCGTGTTATTGTTGTGCCAGGTGGACTGTTGTCGGGATTCTGTATAAATGTATATTATACTAGCAGTTAGCTTGCGACTTTGTCTGGTTGCATTTCATTCTTTCACAACCCCACCTCCACGCCCTTAGTTCCGAAAATGAAATATAGCTTAAGACACTTGCAAATAATGTAGCTTTCTATTGGTGAAAGAAATTTCAGAACCAGTTCATTACATCCAGAGATTAACCCCCTACGATACTTTGACCTTCAATATCTCTAAAACCAGTGAATTCCCAGGTATGTTCTAGAAAAAGAAAACTATCCCAGTGATGGGTAGAATATGCAGCAGTTTACGTTAAGGGTCTTTTTACATCCTGATACCCCACATATTTTTTTTTATCAAAGGTTTCTAGTGTTTTAATGCATAAAATGAAAGTGCAAAGTCTATTGAACAAGCCATTGGCGCCTATGCTTTATGACAGGCTCGAATTTGGTGGGAATCGACGAAATTACATCGAAAATATTCTGGTTCAAATTATGAATCCCTCCCGCACCTGATTCTGCGTTGCGGCTTGTGGTTGTCAAACCCAAATCGCGGAAATATCTAAAAAGGTCCAGAAACCTAGAAATGGTTACCGTGAAAGGATTAGTCAAATTGAATGTATGTAATCAATATAGAGGCGCAGGTGTGTAGGTTGGAGTTCGGCTGTAAGGCCGTGGACACGAAGTCAGCGGGTGGCAGGGTGGCATTGGCGGAGAGCGCGGTGCATTTTTTTGTAGGGCATCTCGCAGTTATCAAATAGAAGGATGTGAACTGCTTAACTGGGCTATACTGTGGAGATAACTAAAAAATTGATATCTCCAGCTAGGGTATAAACTTAAGAACTAAGCGACTACGCTAAAGGCTCCGGGACCTGGGGTACGGGCGTCGCTGGGAGAGGAGAGCAAGGGACGACTGGGCCTGGGAAAGGGAGCGTGGTGCGTTCCAATGACTTATATGGAATTGTAAGAAAGAAAGAAAATATATTTATTTGGGACAAGCGCAGGAATTCAACAGTGCAAAACTAAAAACTAAAACTAACATATTAAATAAAAAAGGACCTGTGCGAGGCCAAAAAGGCCCCTATCTCAGCACAATGCCACGATATTTAAAGAAAAACAATAAATATCGCAGCGCTGTTATTCTGATAGGGCCTACTGTAATGCCATGAATACATTAATGTACAATTATAGCCCACAAAGAGGCATAAAATTTATTTTTAATAAATAAGTAGAATTGCCTCGAAGGCAGCAGGGCGGGAAGCCCTGCTCGAGCGTTGGGCACCAGTCGAGCGCTATCCGTTCCGCTAGCGCCCCGCTGCCCGCTGACTTCGTGTCCCTGGCTTTACATGCGACGGCGTAATTGGTTGCCATATTCGGCAATATTTTACTGGCTTAAACATGTTTATTTTGAACATTGTAAACATTTACGGAAACAATAATATTACTAGTATGGCCTACAGATCAAAAAAGAAAGAAAAGCATTTATTTGGGACACTTGCAGGAAATGTAACGTTAAAAAAAAAAACAGGAAATTAATAAAAAGGTTCGGCTCAGGTTCGGTTTCAATTTAAAGATACCCCCTACTTCGTAACAAACTCACAAGTTTTTGTAGCTTGCAATATAAGCTTGTGAGTTTGTTGCGATGCTAAATGCATTTCATTTATTTATTTTTTCTTCCTGGTATATTGGAGTGTGCTAGCTAATACGTGACGACCATTCTGAAATGTAATGATTTACGAAGTATATAAACCTTTATGCTATTTATTGAGCATTTCATTGTACAGATTCAAGTTCTTTAAACGAATCAGACAGATGTGTCGCTGGGGAGTTTCTTCTGCCACTTCTTCTTCCTAGCAAAATCACTAAGAAAGGTTTTCGGGGACTGTCTTATGTATTTTTCTTAGCTTCAAAAGTAGGTACTGATGCTCAGCCTACTTTACGACTTTTAATTTTGTTTTTATAGGGCGAGTTACTTTACACTCATATTCGAATGAAGATAAGAGTACATTTTTTAAATCTATAATTTTTATCTAACTATTTAATTGGTCGTAACTACGTCATTGTCAAACACTATATATCACTTAATTAGACTCGTAGAAGCAGGAATGTAGAACATATTATTTTAAAGATAAGTTTAAACAATTTTAATTTTAATTGATTTATTTTAAATGTAGAAGAATAAAAGTGAAACAAAGAGCGTTCCATGTATTGTTCATCCCTGCTTGTTTTAGATTTTTATCAGTGACACTGTAATTTTAAAATAAAACATTTTATTTTTAGTTGAAAATTACATATCACTAAATAAAATCCACATCATTTATTAAAATAAATACTTGAAATGGTTACAACAAAGTATGACAGCTGCAGTAAAAATAGATTATAATAAATTCGGCGCCTATCGTAACTGTAACATGCTTATTGTACTTTCGTTACAAAGTGTGCATAATAAATAACCTGTTGTAACTTCTGTTTAATACTAATGCTTTTATAAATCCTACTAATATTATAAACGCGAAAGTTTGTGAGTATGGATAGATGGATGGATGTTTGTTACTCTTTCACGTAAAAACTACTGAATGGATAAAAATAATAATAATACCAGCCTGTTACTGTCCCACTGCAGGGCAAAGGCCTCTTCTCATACAGAGAACGCTCGAGCATTGATCACCACGCTTGCTCAAGGCGGATTGGCGATTTCAAACTTATATTAACTATAAATCCAGGTTTCCTCACGATGTTTTCCTTTACCGATGTCAATGATGTCTAAGATAAACTTGGAAAGTACATATGAATTGAAAAAGTCACATTGGTACTTGCCCGGATTTGAACCACAACATACATGAGAGGTAGGCGCCTTAACCTCTGGGCCATCACGCCACGACGACTGAATGGATATTAATAAAATTTGGTATGGAGTTAGCTGACACCCTGGATTAACACAAAGGCTTTTTATCCCTGTGTCCCCACGAGAACGGGAACTACGCGAGTGAAACCGCGGGACGTCTGCTAGTGGAGAATAGTTTGTCACAATTACGTCATCGTCACAACTCAATGTGTCAGCGTATAGCTAGCGAATCGGCAATCGCTGCATAATTCCATTAGCGTTGGACCCGTCTTCTTCCCTCACTCATTTGCCTCAATCACGAGGCTCATAACGTGACATTTACAAGTATGGGTGACATGACCCACAAACAAACCTTCCACTCACTATTAAGACCAGTAAATGTGTGTATGAACTATAAATGTGCAGTTTGGATCTATCGATCTATTTGCTTAGGTATAAGGAAGCGGGATTAATTGTTATTCCTTGTACGTTGTTCCGCGTACGAGGAGCCGAAGCCAACTCGCAGAGGCCCTTTGTCGTTTTTAAAGAATTGAGACACCAATTGCAGATCTACCCTTTCTCACTTTATTATTATTCAGTTGTTCTCTCAGCCAATTCACAAAGAATGCATTGTTCATAATATGTTATACCTACCTAAGATTTATTTTTTTAAGTTGTTAAGAATTAGGCTAAGAATTATTAGAAACAAATAATGTACTCTATCGCAATAGGTAATTCCCTGTAATGATAGATGTAAGCATGGAAATATATAAAGAAATAAAATTTACGGAAATGTTTATTACCTACATGGGATTTGAAAAAACCTTGTGAAGCTAAGAAATAACGTCCTCTCTAACCAGAAATAGGAAAAGAAGAACCAAAATCAAAATTCTTAATTTCTGTCACTAAATAAAATAAAATAAATAAATTTCAAAACTTTCACACAGCGCCATCTAGTCCCGAGCTAAGTAGAGCTTGTGTTATGGGCACTAAACAACTGATAAACATACTTATACATTTCTAAAAATTATAGATAAATAACACCCAGCCACAGGAAAATGATCGTGCTCATCACACAAACATTTGTCCTGGAGGGGAATCGAACCCACGACCTCTGGCATAGCAGTCAGGGCCACTAACTACTAGACCAACAGGCCAGTCAATCTTTTTTTTCTCAAAATTAAGTTAAACCTAACATGGTTCAACTCGTTGTCAGAGTTTCGGAGTTCTGAATACTCGTAACAAATGACAAGGGTTTACAAATATGTAGTAACCGGGAGCACCAGCTTAACGTGTTTTCTAAAATACGAAAGGATCTCCCATCCGCGGATTAACCCAGGTAAGTGTAACTTAACCTTTAATCGAACTGTGTCGCTTTCCGTTACGTCACGTCACTAAATTTTATTGCAGTATTCAAGTTAATTTTAAGTAACAACTTAAAACGCAGCGCCGCCGCGTCTCAAGTAAAGTGTACTTGTGCAACTTTGCAAATAATGTTTGTTAGTTCAAAACTTACAGTAGCTTACAGTGAATGTGTACAGCTCATGTTTAACGAGAAAACTATTTAATTATAAGCACAGGTAATTAAGTGGTGGTCCATAGTTTACAAGTGAAATAAAATTAAAACTACTTTCTAAAAGAACGTTCTATCTATCTTTGTCGTTTTATTTTCTCAGTTGATGAAAAACTTACCTTCTTTTAGTTTCAGTGAGGTTAACGATACCTCCATTAATTTGCTAATGCAAAACTAGTTTATGTTATAAAACGGGATAGTTCACTTCGACTACTTTTGAAATTTATAGATATTTTTGCTTAAGGGGTATTTTTATATCTTAAACATATTTAAACAGGGTTTGTCCACGAATATAAACAACTTTCACTACGGGATTTTATGAAGAAATTGAGTTATTCAGAAAAAAAAGAGGAAACTGTTCCATACAAACACACAAAGTTTAATACTTACCTCCCTAAGCAAAACGTGTGAACTATCTAATTTTATTTTAATAATATATAAATAATAATTTATTTATCAGACATCAGAAGTCCACGGGTTTGTTACAGAAATACTTACATTATAAACTATTGTTCTGTAACCATACATTTTATAACTATGCACTGTGCTTGCGAACGAATGACAAACGAGTCGAATCCAAGATGGCAGTTATTGCGGTTGCCTAAGTGCGCGCTCCCGGTTAAAATTCTGGGTTGAGGGTTAATCGTCGCTAAACGGCTTGTATCTGGACTGATCGTGATTCCTGAAGGGTCATATAGTGCAGTACAGACTTTGGTGCACCAATTTGTGAGTGGACAATCGGACCGGCCGGTCGTGGGGCAACGCCAGCTACGTGTCGCATCAGGACAAGATTCCCTCAAAGAGCCACAGGAGGCTAGCAGGTGAGTGACGCACTTTATGCTTGGAAGGTCTAACCGTCTCCCCGCGAACAAGCACAGTTAAGAAATTATTATTCAACTAAATACGTACCTACCTATCGAAAACTGCGCTTGCCCTCCAATGTACCAACAATCATCGGCTTGGTACAACTATATTAGTAACACCAAACACGAAACAGAACAAGAAAACTTAAAATTAACCTTGCCTCACCAGTATTCGCATAAAGTGATGCAGAATAGGTGAGTCAAGTTTATGTGATAACATCATCATCATTTTGTGATTTCCGATTTGGTTACCCTTTAAAAGAAGAACCACCAGTATCACCATTATCACCAGTACCACCATTATCACCAATACCAGTACCTATTATTATTACTTACATGGACGTAATAAATTTTGTAATTCTACGATTTCATTCCCAAATTATATCACCACAAAACATGCGAAATGGTAAATAAATTTATGATAATTTATCTCATTAGATCAGTAAACCGTGTAACGCTATTGTCACATTTGACATAAATTATTTCGTGCACGTCAAAGAGCCGTTTCAATTAAATGTAGTTAATTATTATTGGGAATTATATTGATATGATTGTCACTCTCTCGTTGGCCTAGCAGTCGTAAATTCAAGTGCTACACTCCGCAAACGCTTGATCCCATTTTTTTTAGGGTCGGCGCAGTCTTCTTCGTCTTTGTGTGGGATAGGAATCTCGTGTCACGATTGTTGTCCGGGATTAACTTAAGAACTGATTAATTCATTTTTATGAAATTTGGTTTGCGATGTGTGATACGGTCGAAAAAAGATAAAAAATGACGTGTGGCACTCGGAGACTGCCGCGGTAAAGCTATTGCATAGCATTTTTATCAACTCCTCTCCTCTCCCCCTCCCCATTCCTCCCCTCTCCCTCTCCCCCTCCCTCCCTCTGAAACGACGTTAGACGATGCACGGCCTTCAAGCCACACCTCCTTGCCCGTCGGAGTGGGGAGCGTAAGGTTTTTTCGTTACGGAATTTCTGGATTCGGTCCCTGCGCTCAAGTCCCGCGATAGAAGCTATGCAATAGCTTAAAAACATATTTCGATTAGCCTTTAATTTTTTTTTAAATTGCGTATAATGGTTACCTATAATCAGTTTCAAAACCATCTACGAAATAGGCTAAATAGTATCAGCCGCACGAATAGGTAGATGAAAAGTGAAGCTGTGCTTGCCGAGGTTGGTCTGTGGGTGGGTGACCATTCATTACATATAAGTAAATATCTTGAACAATCGTTACGGTTAGTCAGAAGAACGAAAATTTGACAACCAGTTTAATCAAGGGGCATCGCTCTCTATGTATAAGACTGATATTCAGCTGCATCCCGCTAAACTGGAAGCCAACCCCAACATGTTTGGGAAAAGGATAGGCAGAGATGATTGATGACAGGATGAGTTTCACAAAGTTCTAAGGGCTCCCACACACGGGCCACCGGCCAAAACCACAAAACGCCGCCACTGGCATATTTCCTGTAATTTTCATACATTTTATATGGACTCGCCGCACACGGTTGACGCCGGTGGCCGCCACACGCTACGAATCGTCTCCACACGCTTTTTGTGGCCCGCACCGGCCACTAAACGCCGACACAGAACGCCGCCACACGCCACTCGCGCGATTATCTTCCCTCTCTATATACCTTACCTCAGTCAACCCGTTCATAGAATTATTCATCAGAGTTTCAATCCCATCCTGCGATTTGGGATTCAAAAAGTGATAGTTACGGTAATCAATATCCATTATGATACTGCATGCATGAGTTAAAAAACGACCACCGGCCACAAGTGGCTGTCGCGCGCGTCAGCTTCTTTTGTAGCCGCTTCTGGCTTCTCGTGGCGGTGTTTGTGGCTGTGGCCGGTGGCCCGTGTGCGGCGACCCTAAGAGATGGCAGTGTAATTAACTTCTGTGCTACAGAAATGTGTGTCTAGTTCAGCTAGTAATATTTTACTATCTGAACCAGACTACTCATCTTTGCTCATCGTAGTATATCTATGAAAGTTAATTCACTAAATCAATTTTAAACCGTCGTACCACCACCGATCCGATATGCCATCGGTTCCCGACAGTAAACTTTGGTCGCTCGTAACCCGAATCCAATTTTCTTAGCCGTTCACTCCGCTCTTACTGTTGCAACTCGACTGTGTTGTGGCAATGTAGAACGGTTGGAATTGCATTGCAATACTCATTATGGGTTTAATTTACGGGCATTTCTTGTGGAAACTGTAGCACTTAAGCCAGCTATTACGTCCAAGCTAGGTAGATGCAGTGTTATTACTTCTAATTAAGTAAAATAAAATAAAAGTCATTTTTAAATACAATTTTGTGCGAGACATCAAAAGTTCTGTCTAAGGGATTGTTCATCGAGTAGTTGAGCTGATTTAGTTCCGAGTTGAGCTCACGGTTTGTTGAGTCCACTCATATTTGTGTAGCTCTTTCCTCAAAAGACCATGTCAGTTTCTAATCTGTTTTCTTCGTTTCACTTCGATTCTTCTAAATTTAAAACGAACAATTTGAATAAAAACTGTTTTCACACGCTTCTTTTTTCAAATGCTATTAAAAATGGAGTTTAAGAAAAGATCTATTTAATGAAACGATTTATTTAATGAAACGTAAATATGTCACATAAACATTGTAGACATTTATATCTCTCGGTATAAGCACTAGTAAGAAATTCTGAATCTCGTAGTAGTTCCCTCGTCTAAATTCAGTGGTTAGCAAAGCGGTGAGTTCATTCAACTTGTATTGTTTCTTGTTTAGCGTGACAAACCGAGGTGCGATGTTGATACGGTTACGATCGAGTACAAGTTCCTGAATATTGTATGAGAAATAAATATTTTTGGTGGAAGAATAAGAAGTGTTTTATTTGCGAGAATTTTGGTGCAGAAACCGGGACGTGAATAACTGATGAACGGGTCGATCGGAGTTTAATACTTTGTGCGCCACGCCGCCGGTCACCGGTGAGCCGTGAACAATTGAATTTCTATTGTGTCTGGTAGTCTGTCTGTGGGTTGGTGACCGAAATATAGGTATTCGTACCTCAGGAAGCACATAAGCTGTTAGTCCGGTAGTCATATCGTAGATTTAGACAATCGTCACAGGCAATTAGAAGCCCGAAAGTCTAAAAATTAGTCCATTCTTCGGAACATTGACGCGTCATGTTATGTTACTACCAAAATAAATTTAGTCAAAGCATTATTATATTACTCGAAGGTAACGATTTCGTAAGCATGCTACAATGATATTATAAGTAAAAAGGTGTAGATAGGTTATAAGCACGCAGCAAGAGACACTTTAAAATAATAATAATAATAATAATAACGACATTTATTTTCTCCACCACATAATGAAGTTTTCAATTTTATACAGTACATTTACATTTACATATTGTAATATATTCATTGATGTTGTGGAGACTGGAGCCTGTACTAGGAATACCTGTGTTACAGGTCTCCAGGCCTCCAACAACCTGACAAGTTAATAACCCAAAGACGTAGTCAAGTGCATAGTGAAGTACCAACATAATTTAATATTTTATTCACGAACAAGAGATTGTATTTATTTTATTGAAAATAAATAAATATGTAAGGTATTCATAATCTATGGGCATTTGTTGCCTGTAAATAACTGGTCCTGTTACAAATGAGATGATACTTCTGGTGTGAAAGATAAATAAACAATTTATAGCTTAATACTCAATTTAACTTAGAAAGCCAGAGAACAATGTTAAGTGTGTTTGTGGTATATATGAGAAAGTGTGAGGTTTATGAGTTGAAATGTGGCTAACTAGCCACACTTGACCTCAGTGTCGCGTCGCGCCGTCAACGGACGCGGTTTTTGTGCCATTTTTGAAGGTCGAATGTTGTTCAGGTAACCTATATACATTTTTTTACTTATGATATCATTGGCTTGCTACATATGTCGATATCGTACCTACATTAAGAAATACAAGAGATATTGGACTACACTTACCTTAATAATGTATTCATTTGCTTAACCTTTAAACCCAAGAATGTATATATAAAATATTGTAACTTTCAAAAGCACTATAAATTCTACCTCAAAGAAACGTACTTACTACCTATCAAAACACACAACAAAATTCAGATCACTAAATCTTCAAAGATAAACCCGTAAAAGAATAACAACAGAGCAATCATTAACAGCACACTTCACCTCGTAATTGCCTCTCTAGCGATCGAGACGTGAAGCAAAAGCTTCAAGCCAGTGAGACGTGACTAATTACTTGAGATCTGGTGCGAAGTTACGCGTTGCCGCGTTGGATCTTTTGATAGTTAGACCGTTTCTGGTGAGGTTGAAATGCGGGTGATTAACAGGTTTAGTATCATCTCGCACTTTCCCACCTCTGTTGGGGTAGGCATCCAGCCTTCCTGGAGGCAAAAGTACTCGCGTCACTGTACCGGTGGCGATCACGTTTATAATTGTTCTTACTTCCTTATTTGTACCGAACCCAATGTTTTTTCATTATTATCCCTGTATTTTAAAGTGTATCTTTGTTGTAATTGTGTATTTTTCTTTCTTTATTTATTTTCTTTCCTTTGATAGAAACGTGTTGCTGTTAATTTAGACTTTCAGGAGTTACAATGGCTTAAGAATATCTTGATGAAATTGTTGTGGGGAGAGAAACCGATAAATAAGAGGTATCACCTATCACAGGATAGCTGTTTTTTTTTTCTCATGGTACATCGTCCTCACATATAACCTGATTATGTATACAAATATTGTAAAATCTATTTTAAAAGAGTAAGTATGGAGTTTCTTGCACATTCTTCTCCATACAAAACTACCTTTTGGAATGTGCAACTAGAATCATATTAATTTAATTTATTTGTAAGTATAACGTTCAAAAGTGCCTGTTTTCAGGCCTAATTGAAATAAATGATTTGACTTTGACTTTGACTTTGACCAAGTAGCAGAATTAACAGCAAACATTGCTACAGTTTAAGCTTTACATCTATTAAGATTATCTCCGAGTACACAATGTAGTGTGTACATAAATAATGTACATAAACATCAGCCGTGAGTTCTGTACGTATAGAAGCATCATGTCGCGGTTGACCAAGCTCGGTTCCCAGAAACGCTTAGGAAATTTAATAATAGTAATAGTAATAGTATTTTATTGATAAGAGATTCTACATACAAGTCATATACAGATTAAACAATTATTTAAAAAAAATACATTACATAAATTATTAAACACATGTCAAATCCAAGATGGCAAACCAGTTAAAGGAAACAAGTAAATAGCAGTCAAATAAAAAAGTAAAATAAATAAAAGAAACAAAGAACATGACATCATTCTCAAAATATCAAATAATAAAAATGTCAAACCAATAAAAGATACAATACACATACGAGCCGCAGACAAAACACACAATAAATATTACATTTCAAATTAGTATGTCATAGTTTAAAAAAATCTAAATTCGTTAAATGAATAAAAGGCTTGCTCGATAAGCCATTTTTTCAAACGAGCTTTAAAGCTGCTTAACGTAGGGGCACCGGAAATGTCTGCTGACATTACTTTGTGTAATTTATTTCATCACCACTGCTCTCAAAAACGGTGAAGGAAAACATCGTGAGGAAACCGGCATGTCCTAGAACCAAAAATTCGAAGACATGTGACATCTACCAATTCGCACTGGGCCCGCGTAGTAGATTATAGCCCATAAGCAAAATACGCCCTTTGACTTGGAGTTGCGGATATAACCAGCCTGGTGTCTTAAACCTTTAAATCTTAATCTTACTGAATATGCATATACAATTTCATAAACATCGGACGAGACGTTTCGGAGGAGTATGGTATCTAACATTGTGACACGAGAATTTTATATATGAGATTAATAGTAAAGAATATTTCGTCAGGTGCGTAGTACTCGCAACCGATGTGTGTGTATGACTATTTGTATGAACGTAAATAAAGGAAATGGAGTATGTAAGAATCATAGCAGATGGCGCTCTGTAGTTTCTGCCTACTCATGGCCTACTCCCATGGGAAAAAGGCGTGAGTTTATGTATGTATTTTGCACAAGGAATTAAATGCACATAAAGAAAAGTCCAGCAAACTTGAAAGTTAATGCCTTTCCTTGTTTTCCCCCGTAGTGAATGCTTATTTTGTTGGTATAGTTGACAGTAAAGTAGTAACTTTTTAAAAATAACACATTAAAATTAGTTTAAAAAAAAGACATGTAAAAGTATCTGGGAAGATCCACTAACAAAAATAAATATCATTTCATCATTTCATTTCATTTCATAAATATCATTTCATTCTTATCACAAAAAATGAAATCAGTCCTGCATAGGTATGCTACCTATACCTCTGCTTGATCTTTACGGGTGTAAAGATCAGGTCTTATGCTTTTGTCCATCTGTCTTTTTTCATGTCCTTTTCACTTTAAACAGTTAAAAAGTATTACGAAATAATAATTTCTATTTAACCCAATCGCTGGATGAGGTTTTGATTTTTGTATAGATTAAAGCAAAAAAAAAAAACAAAATCTATATTTACGTGAATTATGACTGCCCTCAGTTGGTATAGTGGTTAGTGGCTTGCCGGCCTATGTCGGAGGTCATAGGCTCGATTCCCACCCAAGACAAATGTTTGTGTGATGAGCATGATCAATTGTATTATGTCCGGGTGTAATTATATGTATATTTCTAAATATTAGATATTTAGTTGTCTGGTGCTCATAGCACAAGTTCTGCTTAGTTCGGGACTAAATGATATTGTGTGAAAGTTGTGGAACACTCGTTTAAATGAACATTTATTCATGTATTGAAAGCATGACATGGCATCAGTAGTGTGTTGAAATACTTTACACCTTGTACGGCACTCCCCCATCGCGAGAATTGTTCAAGTTTTATGTAAATAGAAAACTGAGAAGTACATAATACCATTTCGACTCATAAAACTATTCTGCAATTAAACACCAATAGTTTGTCTAAAACTCTCTTGTTACCAAATCGTAAGGCATTAACTAAATTTATACTAAAACATTGCACCATAATAGTTACATTACAGTAATGAAGCTAGACTCAGTGTTATTAATTTCAGGCCTAAGGCTAAATCCGCTAAAACCCAAGCTAAGTTCTAATATAAATGAATAGCTCGAGTTATACTAAGTTCCTAACAATAGTTAGCAAAGTTGTCTCAGTTTTGTATTGAGAAGTATATTACAGAAGTTTAGTTCAACAATAGTTTGTTTAGAATGAGAGGGCCTATGTTTAGTCTTACTAATATTATGAATGTGAAAATTTTAGTTTGTTTGTTAATCAATCACGTCTCAACGACTGGACGGATTTGGATGAGTTTTAGGAACATTAAGCCGGCCACACACGTTACAGTATACTTGCACTTACTTTGCTTAAACCTATCTTAGTATAGTATTTTTATTCTAGGTGTATCGTCCTCACATATAATCTTATTAATGTATACAAAGTATTGTAAAAATTGATTTTAAAAGAGTAAGTATGGAGTTTCTTGCCTATTCTTCTCCATACAAATCTACTTTTTGGAAGGGGCAACTAGAATATTTTTTTGAAGTTAATTTTTGTTCGACGTTCAAAAGTGCCTTTTAGGGGCCTAATTGAAATAAATGGTTTGACTTTGACTTTGCGCAAGTCCAGACTTGCACAAATACACGTATTTCGGAGGTGACCACAAACGGCTCAAGTTTGCGCCATTATCTTCCGTGCGTATACTGTAACGTGTGTGGCCGGCATTAAAGTGGCAGGGATGCCTGCGAAATTATTTTTTTTTCGTGTGTTTTTGCGTTTAGTGTCTGGTTGTATGTTGGTTAAAATATGATTAGAACCGTAACACGGTTTATCTAAGTTATAATAATTAAAATGAACGCTTACCTGCCTAGTTAGCGTACTTCGTGGTCTCATATTAGAGATATACACATTTACTTTCATTCATTTATTTATTTATTAACACCGTATAAGCTGACCAATCCAATTATTTTATGTATTTACCTGCACATTCGCCACCCTATATTCATAATCACTCTGCATAATCTTTAAAAACGACGCAGAAGACACAATTTCACAACACCTCTTCATTCTCTCAATCTTATTTATTTCTTTTTTACGCCACTGCACGGATCCAGCAGAATATCTGCGCCAGGTACATTAGCCTGGCACATGCTGAGCTGGACTCCCCATTTGGTGCAGCCTTGAGACGCACACCGCACACTGTGTATGATTCATCACTCATTGTTGTATCTCTTTTGTAATTTGTATTGCGTGTTTTTCTGTGTCTTTTGTGTATACTAAATAAATGTTTTATCTATCTATCTAAAATCACCAATACAACCCTTTTAATTAATTTAATACGACATTCTTTATATTTCTCCTTTTGCTTCGTTTTCCAACCAAATATGTAAAAACTTTTCCCTCAAGTTTTCACAGATTAGTAGGTACTGCTGCAAATATTAAAAACAAAATACTTGAATTTATGTTATTATTATTATATCTGGTTTTTATAAAAAACAAATCCTCGTACCTACCTCCCACCAACTTCTTTATGTATGAAGTCTATGTATAAACCATTCGCTGTATAATTATTGTAAATCGTAAGTGCTACATAGACCTTCTAACTTCACCTTTACGTTGATTCTAATAACGTGCGAGATAGACAATTGAATTCGGCTACAGTTAAACATGTTTGGTGCACGTGAGGAACAATTAAAGTTACCAGCCTCAGAGCACACTAAGAGAGGATAATCCTCCACTGTTTTCTTTCCTAGACCCGACTGTGCGACGCAAGGAGGGTAACGTGTTTACCAGCCTATGTTACACGTCTGTTTGTTTCTAGAGACTAAACACGTAGCCCGAATGAAATGATTCTTCACTCGGGACGTAGACAAAGTCATATTTAACAATAACGAAGTTGATAATTCCAAAATTCAATGATATTCAGCATTTCGAAGTTTACTTATGCCTATTCCACACATTTAGAATATACCGTACTTTGGTGTCATTTTCATTGAATGTGACTTTGTTTCGGTCGCCAGGCCATATTGGGAAAAAGAAAAATAGGTAATAAAAAATAGGCATTTCAAAATAGACCGTAAGTTGTTTTTATCATTTTGTATTTCGAATGATCTTTTAGATCTATGCCTATTATTATAAGGTTAGAATGATTATCCTCTTGCCCAAAACTTGATTTAATAATAGTCAGCGTAGTCAGTATTTCTCTACCATTACCTCAGTATAAGCTGGCATTACAATGTAGTTCCCTCCTATCTAAACATACTTTCACATAATAAGTAAAATTAGTATGTGAAAGTATGTTTAGATATTATCAATATTCCAATATACATTATAATAGAACATTAAATAAAATTAAAATCAAAAATAAAATAAAATAATATTAAAACGAACAATTTTAATAAGTGACCGTCAAAATTAAAATAATAATAACATTAAAAAACATTAAAAAATTAAAGTAAAACATTTAAATAAAAAAACACATAATGCATCCTTCGTTTTTTTGTTTTTCTTTAATAACCGTTCTTAAAATTTCCCTCATTACAATGTGATCCATAAAAACCTGGGCACATGACGAAAGAAAAATGGCATTAATTTGTAGCTGTTTAGAGACTACACAATTAATCAATTAATTAAATAAAAAATAGAAGTAGAGTAGTGAATTAGATTACGTGGGAATGGTCGAGCACGTTTGTTGAAGCTTTCTACTAGTAATCAAATAAAGTAGGCACCAAAAGAAGGTAAGTAGTTTAACAAAGTAGTAATCTACTTTATTGCCTAATTAGGTACGTACCTTTTTTTCGGTTCTAGTTACTTTTGTACAAATTATCGCTACTTAGAGAGTGGTATTAAGACTTCAGAAAGAAACTAAGTACCTACTTGGAAAGATTTTGGGCTAAGGGAAGGTTCATATGTGACGAAACATGCGTCGCGTATTATCGGTCGCGTAACGCCAGAACAGACAAATGTGTAGAAAAACACTTGACGGTTCACACTCAACAGATGATGCTTTAGTGCGTCGAGGTACATTTTTGCAAACGCTCGGCGCGTGTTCCGTCAAATATGAACCTTCCCTAAGTCTAAGTGCCTCACCTACTAATGAAGCTAGTTACAAAACTGCCTTAATTAACGTCTACACTGTAGTAGAAATTAATTTTGTCTAAAGGTGTAATGATGACTTGGATAGGTACGTGCTTACGTCGTGTGAAATTATGTGACAACTTTTAATTCATCATCATCATCATCATCATTGCAGCCATAGGAAGTCCACTGCTGGACATAGGCCTCCCCTATAGATCTCCAATAAGACCGGTTGAAAGCGGCTTGCATCCTGCGCGTTCCCGCGGTCTTAATGAGGTCGTCTGTCCACCTTGTGGGTGGACGTCCGACGCTGCGCTTGCCGATACGTGGCCTCCACTCGAGAACCTTTCGACCCCATCGGTCATCAGTCCTCCGTGCTATGTGCCCTGCCCACTGTCACTTCAACCTGCTAATCCGCTGAGCTATGTCGGTAACCTTGGTTCTTCTACGGATCTCCTCATTTCTGATAAACTTGACTAAATCCAATACTCAATATATTTATGGCTTTCCAAAAGTATTCTTAGGTGGTAACTTAGCGGTGCGGTTCTACACGGTGCAAGTAGCTTGCGCATATTGAGGCACTTGAGTAATGCTCTCTTGAAAAATTCAGAAAACTTGAATAAAACTGACATACGAGTAGTAATAGTTTTACTATGTCAATGAATGAATTTTTGAATTAGGTATACTGTATTTATTTTAAATTAATTTGATTACTTGACATTTTAAATTCATGATAACTTTGTAATTTTAATTTTGTTTTGTAATTTATTTGTGTTTTAGTTTTTATTATTGTTTATTATACAAGTGCTGTGCACATCTATAAGTGACAAATTCACCACAAAGCAATTGTAATAAAATATATTTAATGTTATGATTTAGTGAATAAGTCGTTGGTGAGTCAATAAATAAATAAATAAAAATAAAGCTTTATTATTATTAGGAAAAAATAGTGTTTATTATAGTTTATCTAGTAGGTAACAAGATAAACTTAAATATACATACAAATTTTTCGTAAAAGTCAGGTGCACAAAAATTGACTGTGTATTTTCAATTCGCAATTTATCATAGAGCTGACCTACTTCAGATTTTTGCGAAAGTTGTTTCACGTCAAACTCGCGTCGCGTAAATATTTTTGACATTAGATAAAGTCCCTGGTGGCCAGACTTCCAAATGTTTGAAACTATACGCAAACTTGAAACATATTCCACAATCTCTGTTCCGTACAAAACAAAAAAATAAATACGACCATGGTTTACGGATCTACACGGAAATAAAAAAATATCTATAGGTAATATTAGTAGCTAACTAGCCACATGACCGATTCAGTCCATCAAATTAAATTACTTACTATAACCTAGGGGTCTTCAAGTCAAGAGGGGACAGGTTGCTTCTAGGCAAGCGTGCTTCATCGTCGACCACATCATCGCTCACCATCAGGTGAGATAGTGGTCAAACGCGTGCCGATCAGTAATAATAATTAATTTGCATAGAATCAAACCATGAAAGTTATCATGGCATAACTGCACGACGCTAATCCCAAAAGTAATACACACACATTTCGCCAGTTATTTTTAAGTCCCGTGCAATAACAGGCGAGCTTTTGCCATCAATCGTCCATCATATATGTATATCTAGACTTTAGGCTGCTACTTAGAAATCCTAGATAGAAAAACTATTACTCACTATGTCCTTTGTCTGTTGCATCAGAATGCGACAACACAACGATATAGTTTAGGGCGACAGTATGATATGTCGACCATCAGTAGTTTGACAGCACATCAGCTCAAAGAATGATAGTGCGACCGGTTGTTTTTACGACAAACGATGGGATGAGAAAACTTTTGATCGACGTAAGATAACGCGACACAATTTTCGCTCGTCTTCTTCCAATATATTATGTATGTTGCGACCAGCAAATAATGATAATATATATTGTTTAAAATCTTACCATACTCGAAGAGATTATTTTTTGTTTCATACTTAGAGAGCGTGATTTTTGAGTAGTTGGGCTTAAGTTTTTGAACTGATGTTATAATATACTTGCTTTAAACTGTAAAGAGCCATAAAATAATCAATTCCCATCTGAACCTAAGTATGAGATTTTTTTTTAAAGTTAGTGGCGGGTGCGATTTCCTTTGTACGCCTATTTTAGGCAGAATTTGCTAGTACATTTATTTTATGTATAACATCGTGCTTTGAAACCCTATTTTTTGTACTACCAACTCATGTTTTGATGAATAAACTATCTTTATCTTTGTCACTACCTTTATTTAAAAGTCTCATTTGTTTGGACAGAAATCACACAGGTCACTTAAAAGACAGTAGCTTGAAAATTAAGGAAAGGAAAGGAAGGAAGGAAGGCCGACGAAAAATACCGACGATAGGGGCCCAGAATGATGTAGAATGATGTAGTATTATTGGTGTACAATAAAGAGTATTCTATTCTATTCTATTCTATTCTATTCTAAAGAACTTGAACTGACTGTGTACGAATGTGTAATTTGTGCAATGATATCGCTTGTACACCGCCACTTTCGCTAATCTTAACTTTGTATTCATGAATGAGAGTAAGTACCCGTCAAATTGAATGAACGCGTGAAAACACAAATATTCGACACGTTGATGTAAGCTTTTTTGTAAAAGTGAAGAAGGTAAAATTCAATATATTTTGTCCTTATCTCATGAACACAGGGGTTAGCGTAAGGGCGTACAATACAGGTTTAATACGATCATGTCCTTAGACTTAGTACCTACATTGATTTCTTTTGACGGGATTACGGTTTTTAACATACGATCTTTTTATAGGTCTTTCTGATATAGCCACGAGCACTCGCTCGTAGTTATTTAATAATAGACGTACCTACATGTCTTTGAAGGTTAGACCTTCACTGTCCGTCTTTTCATGTATTTGTGAGCGGGCTGTAACTCATGACAATGTAATAGGTAGTCTTTTTAAAAAGGGTGACTGGTAATTAGTGACCGATACTTAAACACGTGATTGTATTCATGATTTCAATGAACTTTCCCAAATAAACTTTTTTTTTTATACACATTAACACAATAAAATAACACAAACGCTGTTTGATTTAACTACACGGGCGCCTGTGATCGATCACAGTAGGCACGACTCGGCATGATCTATCAGCTGATATTTTGACCTCGGGAGGGGCAAAATCTACTAGTAGTAGTAGCGCCACACACGGCCGCTCCCGTTGTGCAGTACTGTCGTAATTGAATTAATTGCAAGTTAATGAGTATAAAAAAAAAGTTTCCTTGGGAAAGTTATTCGTATTCATGAGTACAATCACGTGTTTAGGAATCGGTCACTAATTACCAGTCACCCTATATAGTCAGACATTAGAAACAGCTGTAATTTTTACAGGGTTTATATCTGATGCCGCGATAACATACGATCCGGACAAAGCGTTTCGCCTCGTCGTTTATACCGCGTACCTACGTCGAAGGACTGCAACAACCTGCCGGCTGCGGTCTTCCCGTCCGAGTATAATTTAAGTGTCTTCAAGGCTAGAGTGAATAGGCTCTTAATAAACAAGTGCGCTTTACCGTCATTGATTGCATCACTGCTTACCATCAGATGGAATTGCAGTCAAGCACTAGTTTATAATAGAAAGAAAAAAAAACATTAAATGATCAAAAAAGAAAGTTTAAAAACTAAAACCCGACTACTAAAACACGCTCTAAAAAGTGCGAAACGAGAAAATAGTCTTCGCTGAAATTATAATGTACAGACGCCAGCACATCAAGTTACCCCAATGTGTCAAATTTTCCCAATTGAATAAGAACCTTATTCTGTTTGACATAAAGTTGAAAAACGATCAAAGAAATTTGACACATCAAAAATTTACCAGCTAATAAATATACAACTTACTTACACGTATTATATTTTAACGTTTTTTTATGCGTCATACTGATAGAGATTTGTTTAAAGGAAAGCTGTGATCGTATGCCACTTTGGTTTTATTTTATAATGAATCTGCTTTTGTTACAGTAGGTTGCTTAAGACTTACGACAACGCTCTGTTTTCTACGTGGCCGCACTACCACTATCGCTGAGTTCGTAACCCTTGGCCTTGTTAATGTTCAACAAAGAATGGTTACCTGTTCTATCTTTACATTAACTCTCTAATAACAGTTCAAGGGGAACATCGAAAGAGATATCCACCAATGAATATTAATTCTGGTTTGTCCATAAGATATTACGTCAATAGATTGCCAGGATTATCGAGTTAACTCGACACGACCGTCGGTTTAACCGCATTAAGGTTACGGGCCTAAAATGACGCTTCTACGGTACGTTTGTACTTTATATTATTAGATTGCTAAGAGCTGGATTAGCCTTTCAAAGAATGCAAAAGGTAATGTGGCGTCATAAAATGGTGTTAATGAAAACAGTTTTATTCAGAAACTAGCTTCTGTCTGCAACTTCGTTTCCTTGAAAGAAACCTAGCATATTCTATGGATGGTTACTGTGGAGCTTGTTTCGCTACTTCTTTTTCCCAGCAATAACAAAAGGAAAAAGTGAAGGGCGGGTGTGTTAAGAGACTCTCTTATGTATTATTTGAATAAATTAGTTTTGTATTATTTTAATAACGTCCTACATACAAAGTTACAATAAAACAAATTTAGCTCTGTTTATAATATTGTATAGATGATGTGGATTCCATAAAGACTTTCGTTTCAAATATGAGAAAGTAAAACCATCTTATTGGTAAATAAAACAATATTAATTATAAAATTTTAACAGTCAAAAAACAATTTGAAAAGTCAATTTTGGTCTAAGTGTCAAAATCAGTCTAAAATCGGCAAAAAGTTTTGAACAAGCGTGATGATTAATGCTTTTGCCTTCTCTGAATGAGAAGAAATCTGCAGCTGGCAGTGGTCGAGTTACAGGGTGGTATTATTTTAATGTCAAGCTTTTTTATTCTTTTAAGTATAAGGAAAACCAAGACACATAATAATAAGGACTAAAAAGACCTTGTCAATTTAATAAATAATCTTCCATTGCTAATATTAAAAATGTTATCCTTGTTTGATATTGAAAATTGGGTCTCCAGTAATTTAATTATAGAGAGTTTGCCTTTTTTCAAGAAAATATTAATGCCCAGTTCAACAATCAGTTACGTATCTTCCGTTACAAATTAAATATACTGCTATCTGTTAAATGAGTTCAAATTTTACTGAAATCTAATAATACCAGCCTGTTTAATATCTAACTGCAGGGCAAAGACTTCTTCCCATACAGGTAAAGCTCGTGCGTTAGTTACCACGCTTGGTGATTTCCAAGGCGGATTGGTGATTTTTAACTTATATCAACTATTAGGCCGAGTTTCTTCACAATATTATCCTTCACCGACGTCAATGATAAGTTTAGAAATAACATAATAATGGAAAATAGTCACATTGGTACTTGCCCGAATTTAAACCAGCACTTGGTGTATAAGAGGAAGTTGCCCTAATCTCGGTTCCATCTCAATAACGAACTACATTTTTGAATGTTACTAAAAGTTATTATAGTATCTGAACAAAGCATCACCGTATAATAGTTTTTTTTTGTTGGCAACCACTAATCTTAAGATACCAGACAGATTTAAATGAATCTTTTAGTAATAATTTGACATCTATTTTGTAAGGAAAGCCATTTAACATCACCTTTTTAAGGACCGATAACCTTAAAGATGGGGTGAAACCAGGGGACACAGTACAAAGTCAAGTCGATTTTTTTATTTTAAACAATGAAATACAAAATAAAAGTAGTTGGCCCCTTCACAAGGAAGATTTGTATTGCAAAGAATGGGCAAGACACATAATCAAATCAAATGATAAAATAAAATTCATAAAATCGAAATTAATAGGTAGGTAATAAAAAATTAAAATAGAACAAGAAAACTCATAAAAATGCTCCCTTTTTTTAAAACAGCATATGACAGTCAAGCTGGTTGGTTAGTGTAAGTTATTTATTTAACGAAGAACAAAAAGACCAAAAAAAGAAATTATGATACCCATTACGTTCTCCACAGATAAAAGCTTATAATATTTAAAAATAGTTTTAGTACATATACCTAATATTCATATTCGTATGTAAGCGCCATACTAGCGGCGCCAATACTCGATAACACGAGTCGATGCCAAGTCTAAACAAATGCGATTAGCGGGAAAACTGCCTTTTGATCTCACCACCAAAACATTTTCCCTAGCACGTGGGACGGCTGTGACGTCACCCAATCAAGTTACATTCCGTTCCAAGTATAGGGCTATAGGAAGATAGGGTTGATTTAATTGTAAATCTGAATTAAATCATCATCTGCCTAGCCTTTTCCCAACTATTCTGGGGTCGGCTTCCAGATAGACGACTCCCAGTCAGACCTCCACATTTCCACAACCCATTAACTGGGTAACAAGATGCCCCTTGGTTAAACTAAAACGACTCATTCAGTAACGATCTACAGTGTATAGTGTACATATTTTGTATATATGTGAGCACTATCTACTAATTTAATAATTTAATTATCTACTAATTTTATAAATGCGAAAGTTTGTGAGTATGGATGGATGGATGGATGTGTGTTACTCTTTCACGTAAAAACTATTGAATAGATTTTAATAAAATTTGGTATGGAGTTAGCTGACACCCTGGGATCGGGCCCTACGCGGGTGAAACCGCGGGACGTCTGCTAGTTCTTTATAAACCTATCTCAGTATAGTTACTATTATTCTAGGTCCTCGCATATAATCTGAGTATAGTACACAAAGTATTGTAAACCTATTTTAAAAAAGTAAGTATGGAGTTTCGTGACCATTCTTCTCCATACAAAACTACCTTTTGAAAGGGGAAACTGAAATAATTTTCTTATTTTTTTACTTCTAAGTATGACGTTCAAAAGTGCCTTCTAACGGTCTAATTGAAACAAATGATTTGACTTTAAAAGATGTACTTGATGACAGCCGAGACCAACGGCTTAACGTGTTTTTCGAGGCACAGAGGAGTCTTGGTATATTATAAATGGTTACCCATCTACAGACCGACCTCGTCAAGCGAAACTTAACCTTCGATCGACCCGGCTATTTGACAAAATTTTAGTTTTTAGTCCCTATTCTAGATTACAAAGAAGAAGAGTGGAACTCCCTGCCGGAGTCGGTGTTTCCTGATAGCTACAACCTAGGGGTCTTCAAGTCAAGAGGGAACAGGTTGCTTCTAGGCAAGCGTGCTTCATCGTCGACCACATCATCGCTTACCATCAGGTGAGATAGTGGTCAAAAAAATATTCGACACATATTTTTTTCTTTTTCAAATTGATGAAAAACTGCTTAGATTGAGCGCATTAAAGTTAAAGAGAGGGGATTTGTAACGTCATTAACTAGTATAAACTGCACTGGCTAGTGATGTCATGCGACATTTTGACTCGATGTATCGCCGTTATTTTGGGATTACGTAAAAAGAAAAAAATGTGTCGAATATTTTCTTGTATTCTAAACGGGGGACTACAAATTAAAATGTTGTCAAATAGCCCATTATGGATCAATATATTCGTTTTTTTCGTTTCAAGGTACGGAATTATATAAATTTGGTTAGTTACCGCCAATGTGATAACCAGAACAAACGTGAGACTACGCAGTTTCACAAATAAGATTAATGACCAAGTATTTCCGAGTTGTATCTTAAGAATTAGTTGTCAAAAGTTGTATGTTTCCCAGAGGAACTGGTATAGGCAAGGCAAACGTGACTGCCATACTTTCACCGCCAAAAGAAACAGTCAATTTGATTACAAGCATAATGGAACTTCGAACCAATGACAGGACTTTCCTATTTCTTTTAACGTTGATGTTGCATAGAATGTGGCCCAACTTAAATGGGACTGAGCAGGACATACACACACACACACAAAGGAGCTGTGGGCCTGGTTAACAGATTGGTGACTCTCTATTCTGCACTCGTAAAAAGGACTCTGCAAAAAGTTAGGTGAAGTTACACGCCAGACACGCTGTCAATTCCTGTCGGTTGACATCCCACTCGACTTCTATACAAGGTGTTTTTTTTTATATCCCATAACTCTAGGTGTTGGTGAGGGTGTGAACTGTATGACTGACGATATTAAAGGAAATGATGGCGATTACTAAGTAGCTTTATTATTTAAGTAAGTAAAACTATGCAAACCAAATCTAGTACGTTGACAGACAGCAAGACAAAGTAAAAGTCACAGTTTTAAAATTATAAAAGAACAAACCTTATAAAAACAAATAAATCAAAAAGGTTTATAACAAAGCTCCAGCCAGTCGCCAACACTAGAGTTATATTCTGTAGGTAAAAATAATACTAAAACTCCTAGATTAGATGGTCCAAAAATGCATAGTTTCGGAGATATCATCAATCATAATTAAATTATCAGTTGTTTAGTACCCGTAACACAAGCTCTGCTTAGCTTGGGACTAGATGGCGTTGTGTGAATAGTCGTGGAATATTATTATTAAGTATTATTAATATTATTATTGTCCATACCAATTTTTATTAAAGTCGCTCCAGCCATTTAGACTTGAAGAAGTAACAAACATACACACTCACAAACTTTCGCCTTTATAATATCAGTGTGATACTAAATTACAAGAGAGTGGAGAATGAGTGCAGAAAGCAAAAAAAAACATTTTGAACACTTGGCGACCACTATCAAGTATAGATAGATATTAAATTGAGGATTAATTCCTAGATAAAGCCACTTTCCCGTGGGAATACAGGGAAAAAAGCCTATGTGTTAATCCAGGGTGTCAGCTAACTCCATACCAAATTTTATTAAAATCCATTCAGTAGTTTTTACGTGAAAGAGTAACAAACATCTATCCATACTCACAAACTTTCGCGTTTATAATAATAGTAAGATTACTTGTCACACGCCTGCATAAACTCCTAAATATATATTAAGAACGTTTATTTCACATACCATAAATAAACTTATAAACATCCAAGACGGTTCGAATGCTCACCTCTATCTTGCACCTCTTGCCACTTTCACGCATCGGAGACTGCATCTGTGGGTTAATAAGATCCTGTCAGACTCATTCTTGCTTCAACACAACTGAAGTGGATTTTGATTAGGTTTGAAATAAAAATATCTCCCGTATTGCAATACACCTACATTTATACTATAAATTTAATACGTGGGTGGGTACTAGAGAGTTGTGACTTTATTGTGTATGCTAAAGGTCATGGCACGTACATTATAACGGCACCGTAACTGCACAGCAGCCGCACGGCGTCGCGCTAAATACGCATCGTCGTCGGTAAGGTGCCAGCTTGCAGTCCGCACGCCGCCCGCGAGGTTCAAGCTAGCTGACACCGCGAACACAATTGTTATTTATAATTGGATTCGCATATGACTTGCACTTTTTTTAATGTCTCGGTTTACGACGGCGCAATGACGTTTTGCTGGCGACTCAGAGTCGGCGTGCTGTAAGCGTGCGGTCGACGCGCTGTAAGCACATGGCCCGCTCGCTATCGGCACGCAGGCTGCGAGTCGAGCTGTATGGTAGTGGCAAGCGTGCTGACGGCTCTCCGATGGCTTTTTCACTTTGACATTGTGAAATATTATATTATGCTACCCACGATTTAAGGCTCTAAATTGAATGACAAGTCAATTGCTGGTTTGGAGCGGTGCCGGTGCCGTGCCGGTATTATGTGCCATGACTTTAACACCGTACATAGTCACTTTGGTTTGTGTCATGCAAAATGTTGTTGCTTAAAAAGATTATAGACCGATAGATGCAACTTCTCTGAAAATTTTATGGGGGAATGTAAACTACAATATTTTTAAAATATGCACCGTGGTTAAGTCTTGATAAATATTTTCCGGGATATATGCATGAGGTATTCATATTTCATATTTACTATAATGGTTTGAATATCTTCGCGGTAATATTTCGCCTTTATACCTGGCGTTTACTTTCTTAACTATAAATTCTATGTTGAAGGTAAGGTATTTGTAATAATTATTTAAAATATTCAGTTGGGTTAGTCAATTTTTTTTTTGTATTTAAAAGTGAGCGTGCGTTGACTACCGACCGTTCGTAGCGACTGTTGTGGATCTACAAAAGACTCAATATTAATAAATCTAGAAATCAAGAATAATTTACGAGAGAGAGAGAGAGAGAGAACAGTTTACGAGAGGAACCAGATATGGCGTAACCAAAAGAGAAAGGATTACTTTGTTCTAGAAATTAATGACTGTTTATTACATAAGTCCCAAGTTGAGGCTTGTGAGCTTGTGTTATGGGTACTAAACAGCTGATAAACATACTTATATTTTTCTATTTACAATCATAATCTTTACCTATTTGTATGTACTTTCTTTTTTACGACATCTTTTACGACATCTTTTTTAAAAAAACTATATGTGGAGGCTTGTTATTAGCTATTTTTTAATGTTATATTCTTTATTTATTTGGATTTTTAGTCTGTTAGCCTTCTTTAAAATAAAATAAATCAATTAATATACTTAAATAATTTTATTTCGAAGTTTTCTCAATTAAAAATGGTTCCGTCGAAAAAGCAGACAAAGTTAATTCAATCAGGCATCTGCCTGAATCCATATGGCAGATGTAATTGGTTGCGAACAAAATCAAATTCTGTGTCAAATCAAACGTTAATGTGCGAGTCGGGGTGTTTACCGGAAGCCAGGAAATCCTTTCACGGGTGGTAACAATTTTATTTTCATATTAGGCTTTTAGGCCGGGTGCAGGAGATTATGCTGAGTTGTAACTTTGTGAATATTAGTTAGAAAGTTTCCATCAATAGCATGTTGGTTTAAAAAATATCCATGAACTAGACTTCTTTGCTTAGAGAGGGTGAAAACTGCCAGAATGCCACACGCAACTATCCTGTGCAATGCATTTTGTTCTCTTTTGAATTTAAATAATAAAAAATTTAATGCATTTTCATCAGTTATCATTTCATAATAAAGTTTTTGACATAGAATAGTGTGCTTCATCGATGCGATAATGGTCAAATGCGAGGCTAACAATAGTAATAAAAAAAGACAAGAATATTTCAAATTAATTTAGATGGAATTCAATATTCTTTATTGAAAATTGAACTCGTTTATTGCTAAAAGCGATCTCTTAGAGACAACCTTTGGATGGGTTCATCACTCGTACTTACATGTAGGTAACGTTTACCACTAACTACGTGGTCTTAGAAAAGTATTGGTACAGATAAATTCTGTTGCTACCAGCTCTCATTTGATTCTGGTGTTCAAAATAATACGAAAAAGTTGCTAGCAAATACACCTGAATTTGCTATCTGTATTATGTAGCATGGACCCTACTTCTTCATCCTTTATTCATCAAGCAATTGCGCCAGTGTACAACCGGCCTAACCCAGAGTACATGAAGGTCGTTTGTAACCAGGCTTAAAGTCGGCAATCGTAACAATTTCCCGCAACCCGCGGCGGCGAGTTACGTCTTAGTGTTATTACTTCTGAGTGAAATAAAGGAAATTTTGAATTTAAGTGGTACACGAACGTAGTGAATTAACAAGGAGGCCAAATATTGAAGTAAAATAGTTAAAATATGTAAAATTAATACCAGCTTGTTACTGTCCCACTGCAGGGCAAAGGCCTCTTCTCTAACAGAGAAAACTCGAGCATTGATCACCACGCTTGCTCAAGGCGGATTGTCAATTCTAAACTTATATTAACTATAATTCCAGGTTTCCTCACGATGTTTTCCTTCACAAATGACAATGATGTCTAAGATAAACTTAGAATATATAATATAATGTAATAATATTTATTCAAAATAAAATAGGTTAAAATAATGTACAAAAGTCTTAAAAATAAATTAACAAAGGAATTTAAATGTATGATGCCTGTACTAGGTTAGATAAACCTGTATCACAAGCGACAGGAGCTCATTAAGGTGGGTAATAGAAGTACAAAGAATGATTAACAATATTTAAAATAAAAGATGATAACAATTAAGATATTATTTTGTAACTTAAAAACTAGGTATCTTAAATACTAAAGCAATACGTTTATTTAAAGAATGTAGGTACATAAGAATTGAAAAAGTCACAATGGTACTAGCCCGGATTTAAACCACAACCTCGCACGTGAGAGGTGCCTAAACTTCAGGGCTATCACGACAAAAAATATGTGATAATAATAATAATATTACTTTAATAAAGCAAGCCAAAGACTTATAACAGTTAGTAAGTACTCGCTGTATTTAATTCACTGTCACTATTTTCCATTCCGTTCGTTTCGAACCCAAGGCACGCACTTCTGACATTTCGGATTCATGTGCGGATTGTATAATTATCACTTGCTTCAAAAACGGTGAAGGAAAACATCGTGAGGAAACCGGCATGCTTGAGACATATATGTCTCGACGGCATGTGATGCCATGTCAGAGGCCTATGGGCAGCATTAAAACTCTGACACCAGGTTAGTTACTAACCACACGATAAGGAGAAGAAGACTATGTTCCATAATGGTTATAACCAGAGCTTGAGCTTCGTCTAAAGGTAAACAATACTTATTATCAAACAAAATATTGTTTCAAAAATAAATGTAATCAGCAGGCCTAGCCATGTTACAAATTCTATTGCCATTGTATTGCGACAATAGAAAGAAAATGGCGTATTTGGAATCAACTGTTTATCAACTGTCAAGTGTTAACGAGTAGAATTTGTATAATAGCTGAAACGGAAATACACTTGACAGTTCTGTTGACAAACCGCTGATACCATATACGCCATTTTCTTTCTATTGTCGCCTTATCGATTACGATAATAGAAATAGAATTTGTAATATGGCTAGGCCTGCAGGGTTTCTATCTCAATATTTTGAGAAGAAACGCTGAAATTTCCATCCAGTCTTTTATAAAGTACGACTTCCCCTGCTGGCTTTTGGCTGGGCTCGAGGAGAATAAAAATAAGAAATAAGACATTACAATCCCACACGTATGCAAAATACGGGCTTAGACGCGGAGTTGCCACCATACACTATGCAGTTCGACTTCAATTTTGGAGCGACTCTCTATTTAACCTCCTCATCCCAGTCTCTGGGTAATTTGTAATTTAAAATAGTTATCAGGCTTTTGGGGTCGAAAGGCGACTGCAATATAGTTAGGAAAAAGATAGGTGATGATCATCATTTTTATTGGTGAAGAATGAAATGGAATATCTCTTTATTGTACGCCATAAGAAAAAACGTACAAATACAATAGCTTGAAGGGTAACAAAGGATGTCACAATGGTTGGCCTGATCATTAAAAGAAATCCACAGTATTATTTCAATGTAATTCACGAGTAACAAGGAAGAATGAAAATTACGATAATATATTAGGTTTAGATTATGTGAAACTTCACAGTAGAACATTTTAAAGCTATTGAATGCATTTAAACCCTAGCATTTATGCAGTCGAAGATTCTGACAAAGTATTTTTTTGGTCCATTTGAGTTTAAGTATTTCAGTATGGGCAAGCATTGAGCATAGCCACTCAGTCGAATAGTATTTATTGGAAAGATGAAAAGGTTATGAATTTCAGTCAGTCAGTAACGACTAAAACTGCACCCCTCTTTTACCCCCTCAGAGATTGAATTAACAATACTCAATACTCAATAATTATGTTTATTGCATTCCACAATGTGAACTTAGGTGGTAGGTACATAAGGATGTAATAATATGCATTCGTTTTGGATCATTGTGGGCATCATTATTAGGCACTTATAACCCAAATATGAAATACAACATTTTATTGAAATAACTTTTAAAATCACCACAACTAACTTACACTAACACTTCTGAACTTACATACTAACTTTGCACCCCACTAGGGGATAATTTTCGAAAAAATATTTTAAACGTGTTTCATGACTTTCAGTGAAAAATCTTCGTACAGAATTCCATTCGAATAACTTCAAAAACGTTAAAGTTTCATACTAATCTTGCACCCCCGTGAATTTTCTAAAATCCTTTTTTAGTGCTCTTCTCCGTTACAAAAGGAACCTCCGTGCAAAATTTCAAGTTTCTAACCCTTAAAGTTTTGGCGCTGCGTTGATATATCAGTCAGTCAGTCAGCTTCTCCTTTTAAAAATATAGATGGAAATTTCATACCAAACTGGTATATATCTCAAGGTCCAACTGACATGCGGCCTAGTATACAACCTAAACGCCAGCACCCCATCTCAAATCTGCAAACATCCTAATCTTAAATCAAGAAGCTTCAAAAGATATTCTCAAAATGGCGTCATCTAACGGCTCTTACCTTAATAACAAGTTGGAAACTCAATTAATATTTGGCCAAAGTCTGTCATGGTCCACGGATTACGTCTCCTCTGCTAATCTGCCATGTCTTTGAAGAATTTTCTCGTTTCGCGCGTTCTAACTACATTTACATTTGAGCCTTAACTTTGTTTGACGCTTAAGGAAAAAAAAGATGGCCGTCATTTTTACTGCACGATACTATTTTTGTTACAAAGGAAAAGGAGGCAGTGTGTATTAGGATCAAGGTTGTTTAACATAATAATTTCATTGTGTTTTGGTATTTATTAGAATTGACATGTTTGTGAAGCTTTTTTACGGGGCCAATAAAGTTGTTTGTTTCAAAAAATATTTATTAAAATCTAACCGTTCCGTTTTCTTACAAATTTACAGACATTGTAACATTTATTATCTTCCATTTCTTAGCAAATTTATTCAATCTAGAGTATCAGCAAGCTATGAGAGCATTGAGCATAGTCAGAATACGCGATATAGGGGAGATCGATCGAGCTGCGGTACGATATACGAATGTGTAAGAAAGAAAGAAAGAAAGAAAATATTTTATTTGGACGCACACAACATAAAACAAAAGAACATCAATACAGATAAAAAGGAAAGATTAAAAAACTAAAGACAAAAATAAAAAAACAAAATAATAATAATAAAAAGAGCTGTGCGAGACCAAAAAGGCACCTATCTCGGCATTAGCTGCGACATTTAAAAATATAAACATCGCAGCGCATCGTATGATTAGAACACTAACAACTAGGAGCTTGTGGCAAAATAAAAAAATAGCTGCACGGGTCGATTGAAGGTTAAGCTATGCTTGATGTAAGGTTGGGCCGAGTATGGGGACCATTCATTACATCTCAAGACACCTGGAAAGCACGTGTCAAAGGCAAAGTCAAGTCAAACCATTTATTTCAATTAGGCCCCTATAAGAACAGAACGTGGTGTTCCGTCGCTTCCGCGGACAAGTTCCACAGAGCAGCGCTAGTGCGTGTTAGTTTTTAAGTAACGTATAATTATATGTATTTTAGGTTAAGGTATTTATCTCTGGGCCTGCGTCGCCTGAAATAAAATTGATTATTATTATTATTATTATAAGGCACTTTTGAACGTCGAAAAAAATTAACTTTAAAAATGATTCTAGTTGCCCCTTTACAAAAAGTAGATTTGTATGGAGAAGAATGGGCAAGAAACTCCATACTTACTCTTTTAAAATAGATTTTTAACCCCCGACGCAAAAAGAGGGGTGTTATAAGTTTCACCGCTATGTGTGTGTGTCTGTCTGTCTGTCTGTCTGTCTGTCTGTGGCACCGTAGCGCCCAAACGGGTGAACCGATTTAGATGCGGTTTTTTTTATTTGAAAGCAGGGTTTCTTGCGATGGTTCTTAGACATAATTCATCAATATCGGTTCAGCCGTTTCAAGGTTATCAGCTCTTTTGTGTTAGCTACAGTTGCTATTTTAGACGTCTATGGGTATTAACTCTACTTACAAACATATGTGTGTCTTAAAATTTCAAACACCCATGTGTGTAATATTAATAAGTACCATTATGGTGTATTTGGTCTGATGCAGCCAGGATATCTAGCAGACTAATACACTCTTAGGAAAATAACAGCAGATATGTCGTGTTTGGATTCATTTTAACCTGCATTTGATTCTGCACACAATGCCTTGATGGCAACTGGATGAGCTGATGCTGCAGCCAGGCTATCCAGCACACCAGTAGGTAGACTCTTGACAAAATAATAGCAGATATGTCGTGTTTGGATTCATTTCAACCAGCATTTGATTCTGCACACAATGCCTTGATGGCAACAGGATGAGCTGATGCTGCAGCCAGGCTATCCAGCACACCAGTAGGTAGACTCTTGACAAAATAATAGCAGATATGCCGTGTTTGGATTCATTTCAATCAGCATTTGATTCTAAACACAATGCACTGATGGCAACAGAATGAGCTGATGCTGCAGCCAGGCTATCCAGCACACCGTTAGGTAGACTCTTGACAAAATAATAGCAGATATGTCGTGTTTGGATTCGTTTTAATCAGCATTTGACTCTACATACAATGCACTGAAAAATTCTCATAACTGTAAACTCTATAAAAACTAAATTAATGCGTTTAAAAAATTTAAAATAAAAATTAAATTAGAAATTTAAAAAACCCCCACCGCAAAAAAGTAAAACGTTTAAAAAGTTAAAAATAACACTTTAGCCATGAAATTTTACGTAACGTCGGGGTACCGTTAAAATAAGTACCTACCTACATACCTACAAGTACTAAGAACATTCCTTACAAGGTACCCCGACGTGAAGTAAAATTTCATGGCTAAAGTGTTATTTTTAACTTTTTAAACGTTTTACTTTTTTGCGGTGGGGGTTTTTTAAATTTCTAATTTAATTTTACAACGTGAAGCCGTTGGTCCCAGCTATCGTTTGTAGATCTTTGACAGTCGTTACTGGTAGTTAGAAGCCCGAAAGTCTGCCAACCAGTTTACCCCTTGGTATTGTGGTAGCCAGTAACTGGGTTGTGGAGTAACTGGAAGTCGATCCATGTGAAACACTGGTATTCAGCAGCATCTGGTTGAACTGGAAGCCGACCCAGTTGGGAAAAGTCGAGGCTGATAATAAGAAGACAAACAAAGCCCTCTTATTTCAATTGTCTAGATGAACATACATACATACATAAACTCACGCCTTTTTCCCATGGGGGTAGGCAGAAACTACAGAGCGCCATATGCTACGATTCTTACATACTTCTTTTGCTTCTTTTACATTCATAAATGTTGTCATACACACACGCCGGATGCGAGTACTACGCACCTGACCTTTCTGAAGCACCTTACCAATAAGGTTTATGTATGTCCTCCTAGGGCGTCCCCTCCCGGCGTTCCCACATACATCTGCCTTGTAAATACATTTCGTTAGTCGCCTTTCATCTATCCTTTCAACGTGACCAAATCATATAAGCATACTCTTTTCAATTTTTGTTACTGCATCTTCTTCCAAGATGAAATAGTTACATAAATTAATACTTCTATAACCACATACATACTACGATTAAAACGTTTACATAATGTAAAAAAAAAACAGTTTAAAAAAACTTCACATTAGTTAACAATAAGATGTTATTATTTCTAGAACCAATGTAAACTTTTCAAACTATTCTCGAGTGTTGATAACTTCAACAGTTTTCTATAAATAAACTACTCAATCCATGAATAATTATTGCAATGAAATAAGATATCTTGCTTTTATTGATAGCTTTAAGAACTTATAACGAGGCAACTTGAAGGATTGCTATTTGCTTTTGCAGTTCATTAAAATTGTTATTGTATCTTTTTTCTACTAACTGATTCGCAGTGTTGATATTATTTTAAAACTGGAAACATCGAAAATATTACAACCGGAGTATTTTACTAAAACTTATTAAAAACGTCAAGGCAAACCATAAAAAATCATTTGTTTTATTTGTTGAAATCCATCGACAATGTATGATAAATATCGAATACTAGAAATCGAATTAATCTATTATAGATACTTCGTATGTAATCTAGAATTACTATGTAATACATAGACAGACAAGCTATAACGGAATACAGCATTATTTGTTTGGGTCTCTCGTACAACCCCTGGCTCGCAGTTCCTTTTAATATTATTTTCTGGGACATATAGTTCAGAATCTTTCAACTGTATACCGACGAATATACGAGCAGATTGTTTGTAAGTAACACACAAAACACACACACACAGTAGGTACACTTAAAACATAATCAATCTATAACGTTCCCACTGCTGGGACACAACCCACTCAACTGTGAGCAGGAGGGGACCTTAATCTGTCAGTCGATTTTATTTTATTTCAGGACTTGCCGGTTTTCCCACTGTTAAAAAAAAATATATATATTTCATTTGGCTATGGATTTGCCTCTTTTAAACACTTTCCCGGTTCACAAAAAAGACACAATAGTACACAATAGTAGGGACAGGGAAGTGGCTTAACTTGAAATTACATAAGGCAAACCTAAAAAGCGCGCCCTTCGCCATTACCTAGATGCGTTTTGAGAACAAAGAGTTATGAAGTAATTTATACGAAGCGAAGCGCCTGTCTGAGATTGAACCTACAATCTACAACTCGAAAGTCACGGCCGTTACCACTGGGCCACAAAAATAGAAAAACATCAGTCTAACTAAAAAACTATTCATACCTATCAACCTACACTCAGCAACGTACATGCATTCAAAACTCACACAAAGCTGTCACAGTGTATTTTAATTAAATCAGTTTTAATCCCAAAATAATGATTTAAATCGTCCGTAAATCCGTTCATATCGGTCGGCGATAATGTCTATTTGAAATGAACGTATACCTACGGCTTAATGGTGGATATTAGTCGAATTTGATTTTGTTTGCTCAATAGTTATTTGTTATTTAGTACTTAAAGCAAATTAGTCGTTAATACGAGTCGAGACATAAATATGGTTCGGTATTTTGAAATCAACGTCAAATTATCCATTTCAATTATTGCCATTTTGTGGCATTTTTAAACGTCAAACTTAATGACGTTAGTCTAGTCTGGCTAAAACTCAGGAACGGCTGGGCCGATTTTGCTAATTTTGGTTTTGAAATGTTTGTGGAAGTCCAGGGAAACTTTAAATATGAAAAAAAATGCTTGGAATATAGTACAAACAACAACTTCGCTTTCCCTGAGAAACTACGGTATACTCCTTTCAAATTAAAGAACGTATATAAATAAGGATTTTAAATCGTCAACACATTATATGTAAAATATTTGGGATTATTACGTATTTGGATTTAAAAAATACGAAAAGTTGAATACCGTTTTCATAACAACGGATCAACAGAATTATTTTTGGTTGTCAATTTATGCGTACGTTCTGATATTCATTTTGTTACTAAACTTATTAAGAGGTTTTGCGTAACATAAAAAAAAGTCTTATATTTCAGAAATCAATTTTCGTAATTAATAGTGACGACAGAGACGAACTTCAATAATTCTTTGCAAAAAGAACTTTTTTTACTGTTTGGACTTTAATTAAAGTAGATCGGGGATACTATATAAATTGCATGTTACATAAAGACACATAGCGCAGTAGTTCAATTTAAAATTATGAATTTAGTATTTTTAAAATCAATGCATTTCAGTAAGGTAGTTAGGTTAGGTAGTTAGGTTAGCTATAGGATAGGTATGGTAAGTTAGGTTAGGTTATATATACATGTTGTCATTTTAATTCTATCCAACACAAAACGTTTAAATAAGATCACATTAGAGACTCTCTAAATAAAAGTAGTAGTAGTTATTATTGGTTTGGATCTATTTGTTGTCATTTTATTAAACGTAGGTATATCTAATATATAAAATTGTCGTGTCACAGTGTTTGTAACGAAACTCCTCCGGAACGGCTTGACTAGTTCATATGAAATTTTGTTTGTATATTTAGTAAGTCTGAGAAAATCATGTAATTAACAGAAACTAATAAATTGATTCTAAGGTTGAAACGAAGTTTGTCGAGGCAGCTAGTTCAATTTAAAAGTTATTCTAGTTACCTTTTTAAGAGGTCATTTTGTATGCAGAACCATGGGCAAGAAACTGTTTTGTTATTTTTTAATACATTTTTTTTAGAATATGTTATTATGTATACATTGATATATATTAATCAGACATATCATACATGTGTAGACGATGTCTGTACTTAGAATAAAAACAAATATACTGAGATCGGTAACAAGATTTTACAAAATGAAATAGGTAGGCTATGTCGCAGATAGGTAAGTAAACTTTAATGTGAGTAGGACACACTGTAGATTATTTTTTAAAAAGGAACAAAATACATGTCATGTCAGTTAAGAGAAACAAACACAAAAAAAGTTTAAAAATATTTCACTCTTAGCTTCCTATATCAACAATCATTACTAATTTACTCTCCAGCGTTTAATGGTCTATCATATTCCTCGCGTGTTATTGGCAAAATTGTGGTGTCTCTCTTCCACAAACGGCTTTAAAGAAGAGTCTGTTAAAGTTGATATTATATGACATTTCGTACACTTGAGTATCACAGAGTAAATCAAATAATAATTATACATATATGACTAGGGGGGTTCTCCTGTAACATTATCAGGATAAAATAGCCTTTATATCAGAACACATACTAATTTTTAACTAGTACAAATACTTAAAGGGCTTATTCTAGACGGTCTTCTCATTATATTTGTAAAGTATCAATAAATAATATTTATAAACAGCAAAGCTATTAGCGTTTGTTTATATCCCAAAAAGTCACCCAATTAATGGAAATATTGTACAGGCTATTTATGACGTATTGTAGATATTCATTAATCGTCATCTCTCGGTCACGTTCGCGTGATCTCGCTCAAGCATGCCCCGCCTTTAACAGCTGTTTTCGTTATTTAAGGTTAACTAAATAGTAGCATATTTAAAAATTGAATTTCGTTTCTTTTACTTTGGATTACGCAAATATGATCAGTAACGGCTACGGATACAGCCCAATTTTTTTTGTACTAATTAAAAAATAGTGGTGTATAAACACAGCTTAATAATCTTTTCCAAACAACTTTCACACAGCGCCATCTAGTCCCAAATTAACTAGAGCTTGTGCAATAAATACTAGATAACTAATAAACACACAAGTTTACATTTCTAAATTCATACATATTACTTTAAGATAAATAACACACAGACACAACAAATGATCGTGCTAATCACGTAGGTACACATTTGTCTTGGGTGGGAAATGAACCCCCGACCTCTAGCATAGCAGTCAGGGCCACTAATCACTAGACCAACAGGCCGGTCAAAAATTATTGTTATGGTAGAATAGCTTTCATATCGGAACTCACACATAAACATACACTAATAGCTTTGAAGTATATACCAGAAACAGATCTATAATTAAATTTAAATAAACCCAGATTCAGATTTAGTATCAAGGGATAACCCATAGATTTTAATTCTTCAAAATACTTCAAAGTAGAAAGTTATAAAGTGAAGAACTCTCTTGCGCACGAGTCCGCACGACAGATTTGAATAATTAATAGATTAAATTAATTAGTGGTTATTGGACGTAAATAACAAGGGTCTTCCTTGGTTTTCGAAGTTCTTGTTATATTCACAGTGCCGTTCTACATTAAATCGAAGCTAAGCAAGGGTAATGTTTTTTTTAATAATATTTAACGTGTGCTAAGCTAAACATTAAAATTAAATGGGGGATATTAATTACAGACTTTATCGGTAAGGTTCTTCAGAAAGGCCAGGTGCGTAGTACTCGCAACCGGCGTGTGTGTATGACAACATGTATGAATGTTAACACGAAGCAAACTCAAACTCAAACTCAAACTCAAAATGTTTATTGCATTCATGTGTAGGTACATTTGTTGTTACATTTAATTATATAAGTTCCAACATGAAACCCGGTTGGGGCACGGCAACATAGTACATAAATTGGACAAAAATTTACATTAGGTGCTATTTAATATTAACATGATGTAATATTACATTTTATTATTTGCGTGTATTATTTATTATGTTTTATTAATTTGTTTTTTGTGTTGTGTTTTTTTCCGTTATGTGTAAGTGTATGTATAAGTGCTTATGGGTAAGTATCGTTACAATGGCTATTTATAAGTATAAGTAATGTAGTATAGATGCAAAAGCAAGCAAAAGAAGTATGTAAAAATCGTAGCATATGGCGCTCTGTAGTTTCTGCCTACCTTCATGGGAAAAAAGCGTGAGTTTATGTATGATGTTAAATTAAATAAATATTCCACAATTTTCCCAAACCAAGCAGACAAACTGATAAACGTACTCATACATTTCTAAATGCATACATAAATAGATAAATTCGTCATATAGTCGTGACGCGTGGCTTGCTAGGCACATTTGGTTTGTCATCTATCTATCCTACTCAAAGACATTCAATACCTATAGACCGGACATCACGAACAAAATTTTCGTCCGAAAAAGTGTGTCCTGCTGGATACAAGTATATGAGTTTTTTGTAGTACGCTCCGCTGCCGCTTCAATATTTATTTATTCTAGATGGCGTTACTGAGACATGGGATCAAAGTTTTCTATGACATTTCCTTGACATGCCCGCTCTATAGTATTTTAAATCTATTTGATCCTACTCAACATCTGCCTAGCCCTTGCCAACTATGTTGGGGTCGGCTTCCAGTTTTTAACCAGATGTAGCTGAATACCAGTATTTTACATGGAGCGACTGCCAGTCGGACCTCTACAACCCAGTTACTGGGTAACACGATACCCCTAGGCTAAACTGGTTGTCAGATTTTAGACCTTCTGACTATCTGTAATTTTTTAGTTTTAACTCGTATGCCAACTTATGTACAGACGCCAGCACGTCAAGTTACCCCAATATGTCAAATTTCTTTGATCATTTTTCAACTTTATGTCAAACAAAATAAGGTTCATATTCAATTGGGAAAATTTGGCACATTGGGGTAACTTGATGTGCTGGCGTCTGTACAACAATTTATTTTCATTTAATCTTAATAGTATTATTTTTTAACGATAATTATTTTTACTTTTTTATTAAAGTTAATATACTGTGTGATAATATGATAATGTAATTGAAACAAATAACAATGTGTTACTGTCATTAGATTAGTTAAAATTTTATTTAGTTTTAGTACAAATACAACCAATTATATGTATGCGGTGTTAGCCTTTGAGTAATTGTTTCACTTACAAAAGCACAATTTGATTTCTTTTTATTGAACATGTGTTGTGAAAATAATTGTTGGCTGACCTTATAAATAAATACTGTGTACCGACTGTCATAGATCTACAAATGACAGATGGGACCAACAGCTTTACGTGCTTTCCGAGGCACGGAAGAGTCTTGATATGTAATAAATGGTCACCCACCCATTTCCAAAGGATAACTACTATCCTTCTCTTATAGGTGGATACCTGATACATAAATGCATAACCTGATATCATGTGGTCTGTACATAATCATATTTTCTTCCAACTATGCTTTAATTTCATCACAATCACACTAAAAACTCAGTACAAAGTAAGTCTTTAATGCTTTAGAGCAATAAAAATGTATGAAATTTCATTATTGCACAGTTTATTTTTTAATCGCACCAAAAGGTGCCAATTGCAATGGATTGGCTCTATTAAGCCAGCCGATATCAATACTTTTTTTTTACGTACGTTTTATTCGTTTCTTGCCTACTTGTTCCAAATTTAAAAAAAATATTGCTGCTAACTCTGATTTAAAAATGAAAAAAAATAATAAAGTAATTTGGCGGGAACTTTGTTAATAATTTAGCTTGACAATATTTTTGGAAACGATAAGTGTGATACTATCTGATTTTGAGTGCTTCGGCTTCGAATTAAAATGGAATCATCTAGAGACACATTAACTCCGGAAAACATTCTAAATGAAGCCGACAGTGTTATAGAAACTTCTATTTTAACTGTTTGATATGAGTTTCTTTTAACTACTATTCCTATAGGTAATAGTTAAAAGAAAAGCAGATTATGCACCTCGCCTTAAGTAATTTATATTGCCCTCGTGCCTGTTAGATTAGAGCCCTCGCTAACGCTCGGGCTCTAAATCAGGCACTCGGAGCAATAAAAAATTGCTTTGTGCTCGATGCAATAATCTACTATTAATGCTTGAAAAAAATGAAATAATTGTGTATATATATATCTCTTTCAGCCTGTATATTTAAGTCAGATTGCAGTTAATTTTTTTTATTATTTTTAGCCTAAGCGAGACGTTCGACGAATGAGCCATTCAATAAATGTGTGGGACATTTATTGAACGTCTCATTTCATCATTTCTGATTCGATGACGCAGGAGAACTTCAGCCCTCTAATGAGCTCCATTATAAGCAGCCACGTTTCTGTGGCATAAGGCATCATTGGAAACACGCTCCGGGCATTCAAGCAGAGCTAATTGTATAAGTTCTGCGCGTAGGAGTTAAGTCAAATGTTATTGTTTACTCTGGCAGCGTGTTAATGTAAGATTTCATCCGGAACACCTGAATGTGAGTCACGTTGTTGAAGAGAGAGGGTTAACTGGAAATAGTTGGCAACACGTGCGCATGGGGTAATGTTTAACAGTGCAATATCGTCGCTTAAGTTCTAACACCGCGGAAGTCCAAAAAATGCCAAATGCCAATTTGACTTTTGCATGTCATTCGATAGACGATCGAAAGACGCATCTCTAGACCAATCAGAATCAGGGATTTCAACCAATTAGAGCGTTTTTTTTTCACATAAAAATTTATATATTATTAGCGCTATATTTAGTAGTGCATAGTTTTATTGCTCTCCTGAAAATTTGCTATTTTTGACTTCCGCGGTGTTAGAACTTAAGCGACGATATGGTACTAACTGCAACATAGAACTATATGGGCGGAGTTGCTATCCTATGTGTATTCAGATATATATCAAGATTCCTAACCAAATTAAAGAACTCTCAATAGTCTACTTCAGAAGGGTATTGATACACAGATGGTTAACATAAAATCCGTTCCATGATAGTATAAGAGAATTTCTTGAGTTAAAATTTGATCTAATTGTGTATTTTCTAATCAATTCTATTCCAAAAAAGTGTTTGTCATTACGTTATGATTCAATATGTTCAGCTACTTGTATGTACCTACTATTACTATAAGAAACTTTGTAACTATATTAATCTGCAAATAAATAATTGACTTCTATTATATTGATTGAATCTTTTGACGGGCCTGTTAGTCTAGTAGTTAAGTGACCCTGACGACAGCAGCGGTGGCCCAGTGGTGGCGACCCCAACTTACGAACAGTAAGGCGTGGGTTCGAACCCAGGCAGGCGCATTACTTTGTGTAATTTATTTCATCACCACTGCTCTCAAAAAACGGTGAAGGAAAACATCGTGAGGAAAGCGGCATGTCCTAGAACCCAATATTCGAAGACATGTGACATCTACCAATTCGCACTGGGCCCGCGTGGTAGATTATGGCCCATACGCAAAATACGCGCTTAGACGTGGAGTTGCGGATACCAGCCCGGTATCTTTCTTAAGTGACCCTGACTGCTATGCCGGAGGTCGTGGGTTCGATTCCCACCCAAGACAAATGTTTGTGTGATGAGCACGATCGTTTGTTCTGTGTCTGATTGTAATTTATCTATAATTTGTATGTATTTAGAAGTATTTAAGTATGTTTATCAGCTGTTCAGTACTCATAACACAATCTCTTAGCTTGCCTTGGGACTAGATGGCGTTGTGTGAATATTTATTGACTTAAAAGAATAAATTAGCAATGTAGCAATTAAAAGTCCGCCGGGTACGGCTTTGTGCTTGAACGATGCCTGTAGGGTCTCCTGCTACAAGTTCAGATCTGCCTAATCCTTCGGATATTACAGGCGTGATGAAAGACATTAAAAATCTGGCCAAGTGTTTAATAATTACTTACAGTTAAGTAGTATTGCCGCTCTATTATTTCAAAATCACCTTGAAATAGTTGATGAAATTTTTACGTAATATCTTCGTCTATTTCATACAAATAAAGCAAGAGTTTCTTTATTTGGATGTGGTCTCTGGAACTACCAGTCGGATTTGAAAAAAATATGTATACATGTCAATCCCTAGCTTGGTATGGGATGACAGATCACTATGCGTTCATTTCAATTAAGAAAATTTTACACTTTGGGATAGCTTGATGTGCTTGATGTCGATACAAATTTTGGATCTAAAAAATGAGAGCGAACTGTTTACACGTGCCATGGATTATTTTATAGAAGGCGTATAGTATAAGTTTTACAATAGAATCAAAAGGATTACAAAGAAAACTGTTTGCTAACAAAACGGTGCTTACAGATTGTTTTGTTAAGGGATCCATTGTTGCGTTCACAAGCAAAAGGGATCAGATTTATTCTTCAATCGGTCTCCTTGGGATGATGAAGAGTATTTAAGTAAACTGAACTAATATTATAACTCGGTCACACTTTCTCTGCACCTCGAATTTAGCCGATCGTCAGTAAAAGTAACCCCGTAAAAACTTGAAGAGTTTCTTCAAGTTTTTACGGGGTTACTTCGTCAATGCATTATTATTATTTATTTATTTTAACAATCTTAAGAATGCTTACAGACTAATACACAAAAATGGTAACAAAAATTAAATTAATGACAATTGCTAATTACAAGCATCGACACATATTTTTAGCGATAAAACAAACAAACAAAAAAAGAAAAACAAGGTATGGGGAGAGGAGAGGTGTGCCGTGATACATCTCCCTGCATACATTAATTTAACGAATTCCTTACTCAGAAAATCCTGATTTTTAGCGCACTCGTGTAAAACAGATCGATCTCTAAGGACAATGGCAGGTTGTTAAAAAGGGTTGCACTGCGTATACAAAAAGCGTTACGCCTATAATTTGTTGTTGCGAACGGCACTTGTAATAACAGTCGCAATCTAAGCCTGTAGCCTGTATTAGCATGGAATGACAGATCAATACGCTATCATTACTCCTACATTTTCCCGCGATGATTTTAATAGAATAGCACTACTGGACGTCATTATGGTGCGCCACACGCACTGACAACAATAAATGAAACATCACTCCACTGAATGTAATGTAACCAATGAGAACACGACATTGACGTTGGGTGTCAAGGTGTGTTTTAAGTCTGCTGCCAGCCTAATACCACAGTATAAATATTAATACAGTAGGACGACGCCTTTGATCTCTGGAAAAATGCCGACAACTTCTACACGCGTTAGACTTGAATAATACCTCCCGCACTACAAACATCGTTTTGTTCGCAGTGCGGGAGAGGCTTTCCCGCGTCTCGCCCCTCACACCCCGCACGATTGCCCTGTCTAGACGGCTTCGTCGGCCGACTGTATGTTTTTAGACTGTGCTAATACTATCCATACTGACGACTCGTGGCAAGCGCAGATCTATTTAGAAGGAAAGGGTAGAGATGTGTGGTGGAATAATGAATGACAGATTGAGCAATGATGCGATAAAGCAACATTGACTTTAAAAGGAGATGCAGTGACAAAATAATTTAGATGGTTTGGTCAGGTTAAAAAGATGAATGAAAGGCAACTAACGAAAGGTATTTATAAGGCAGATGCAAGTAGAAACTCTAGAAGGACATACATAGACGTTCTATTTTATTCATTAGATTATTAGTGAGGTCTTTAGATATGTCAGGTGCGTAGTACTTGCAACCGGCGTGTGTGTATGACAACATGTATGAATGTGAACGGAGCAAAAGAAGTATGTAAGTCTTAGGAGAGACTTTGAGACTGTTGTATAATGGGTTGTGTTCCGAGGACTTGTTTGATATGATGCCCACGGTCACTTTCTATCATCGCACCGCTCGCTGTCGACAGGGAGTTCATGCTCACACACTGGAGCCGAAATGGTCCCGTCAGAGCGGTTTCAGAGGAATTTCCTTCCGCACACACTTGGATTGTGGAATGAGCTCCCTGCCGAGGTTTTCTCAGAGAGCTACAGTATGGAGTTCTTCAAAAGGGGAGTAAATAGGTTTTTAGTGGGTCGGCAACGCGCGTGTGGCGCCCCTGGTGTTGCAAGTGTCCATAGGCTACGGTAACCACTTACCATCAGGCAGGCGGGCGGGTAAGCGTGTTTGCCACCGTCGTGGTATAAAAAAAATGTAAGAATCGTAGCAGATGGCGCTCTGTAGTTTCTGCCTACCCCATGGATAGAAGGCATGAGTTTATGTATTAATGAATATCTTCCTATATTTCCAAATGTGCTTTACCTATCTTCTAAAAAGCGCCGTCTGACCTTCACTTTTCTTTTGTGCCCCTAATAGCTAACATTAAACTAACCTTTAATTTTCCCAGAACACATACGAGTAAAGCGGCTATTTTCCAATAAACCCCGTAATTTGTAAACATCAGTTAATTTACAAACCATCACAATCGATTCCGAACGTAAATAACCAACAACGACTCAATGGTTCATGGCACGCGAGATACCGCTAAACCGTGTTGCCACTCTCCTATTTTAGATTTCCCTTAGCACCTTCAGAAAAAATTCTGAACCAGACACTAAAAAAAAATCTGAAACAGACACTCTAAGTATTTTATTTTCAAAATAAAACTTCATTTTAATGTCGTTGGCTAACTCAATATTTATTTTCATTTATTACTATTTTGAAAAGCTACAGTTACAGTTACATATTAAAAGCTTCAGTGATTTACTATTTTCTTAAAATTGAAGAATTACTACGTACGATACAAATGAATAAAGAATTGAATACTTTTACGTAAACCCTTAAATATGAAACAGCCGTATAGGGGAAAATTCCCTGACCTGACAACATTGGGCTCAATCAGTATGAATAGCCATTTCATGATGGCGCTACTTCTAGGGCAATAATCAACATGCTGTCAATTTATCTGACTGCCTGAACAAAATATTATGTTCCTTATTTTGATAAAAGAGGTTGTTTCCATGCTAATAAGTCCGTAACTAATTAAAAATGTTCCTTCATGAGCATCGTTTCGCGAAATTCAATTGCAATTTTCTCGTGAAATAACGTTTGCAACTTCGAGAAAGTACTTCCTGATAAATTATGTTCGTAACATCGCAGAATATTGATCAGTAGTTTAGGGGAAAGCTACTAAAACTTGCGCACTAAAACTTGCGCACTAAAACTTGCGCACTAAAACTTGCGCACTAAAACTTGCGCTGTTTAAACAACATTACAGCGCGTCCGGTTAGCTCAAAGGCGTATGATAGTTTTATGTTAAGTTCCATGTGACAGGCAGCGAGCCTATTGCCACTAACAAAACTTTGGGACTGTTACTGAGAAAAATCCTAAAAACACTTTCGACAGACCTGGTAATCATACCCAAAACCACAGAACATATATTATATTATGTTCTATGCCCAAAACCACACACTCAGCAGTCGCACTTACACCCAACAACGAGGCAGTCTTTGCCAACACGACACTAACATTGGTAGTCCAGAAATACAAAAATAAAAGCTAATAAACCTGACACAGTAACCTATAAATACAATGTTCATTATTTATAATGCCATTCTAGTGCCCTTTCAAATGTTAAGGGCACTTGAGCTAGTATGTATAATAGCTGGTAGAACAATACCTCCTCTAGCCTTTCATAGAGGGTAACAATGTGTAGGGTTCTTGAATACCGGTCGAGTGATCGGGCAAACTCCCAGTTTTCTGCGGAAGATTAATTCATGACTAGTTTTACCGCGGCAACTAGATGCAGTTAATTAAGGAGACCACATAATTTCCACATTTCAATGAAAATGCTGCCAGTAGTGATGTTCTATCTATCTGTCAAGATTTCATTTTCGGATTAAGTCCTTGAAATGAAGCATTGTGTGTCAGCCATGGCAGCCGCCCTTTCATCATTTCAACCAACCAAATATCCTGGCCTGTTGGTCTAGTAGTTAGTGACCCTGACTGCTATGCCGGAGGTCGTGGGTTCGATTCCCACCCAGGACAAATGTTTGTGTGATGAGTACGATCATTTGTTCTGTGTCTGGGTGTAATCTGTATTGCTGTTTTTTTGTTTTATGTTCTGTGCGTCCAAATAAAATATTTTCTTTCTTTCTTTCTTTCTAATTTATATCTATAATATGTATGTATTTAGAAATATGTTAGTATGTTTATCAGCTGTTTAGTACCCATAACACAAGTACTCTGCTTAACTCTGCTTAGCTTGGGACTAAATGGCGTTGTGTGAAAAGTTGTAGAATAATGTATGTATTTAGATATATTTAAGTACTTAGCTTACGTTTATCAGCTGTTTAGTATTATACAAGCAAGACATAACACAAGCTCTTAGCTTAGCTTGGGACTAGATGGCGTTGTGTGAAATGTTGTGGAATATTTATATTTATATTTATTTATATCCTTCGTCCCTTTTTATGTGCTTAATGACTAACCAGGGGGTCGAGTCTGCTATTGCGATCGTGTCTCAATGACCAGTCAATGATCGATTTTTGACGTATAACGTCAAACTTATGACACATTTCCCATACAAAAACTGTCAAAGTTGTCAAATATTCGACATTGAGACACGATTGCAATAGCAGACTCGAGCTCCTGGTGTCAGAATTCTTATGCCGTCCATGGGCCTCTGACTTAACTTCAAATGTAGTCGAGAAATATCTCTTAGGCATGCAGGTTTTTTAAGAATGTTTTTCTTTAACGTTTTTGAAGCCAGTGATAATTTATACATGAATCCGAAAAGTCACGAGGTGTGTGTCTTGGTTTTTTGGTAGGCCTCCGGTCACTGCACTTGGCTATCACTGATTTCCCTCCTTCTGCATTTACTACAGATAAAAACTGGTTATAAGTACTTCCCAAATTGCTAATTGTATATACAAGGCATTTACCCAGAGTTACATTTTCTAGTTATTTTTAGTTGTCTAACTATATTGATGGCTTATTAAAATAAGGTATAATTTTGTGAATTTAATTTAATCACCACTGTTCTCAAAAACGGTGAAGGAAAACATCGTTTGGAATGTCCTAGAACAAAAAAGTTCGAAGACATGTGACATCTACCAATTCACACTGGGCCCGCATGGTAGATTATGGCCCATACGCAAAATACGCGCTTTGACGTGGAGTTGCAGATACCAGCCCAGTATCTTTATATTTTAAGGTATAACTTTATATTATTTTTCAATTGAAATTACAGACATGTTTTCAAAACATCCTGCTTACTTCTGAGGCATCCCACAGGTTCCCTGTTCTGAATAAACTATAAGCTAATAATTGGCTTCGCTGGCATTAAAATTCTCGGTTGATAACAGCAAGGCTTACTGATAAGACATAAATTGATTCTCATTACAATGCAAGTAGTGTCGTCTATCGGTCGATAAATATGGAACGATGGAATAAATTATTGGAAGGAGGTTTTCGCATGATTTAATTAAAATTGTAATCTATGTTTGTCCGGGATAAACTCAGGAACTTCTCGATTGTTCCCATATAGTCACACTGTTATTCGACAAGTAAACTTTTTATTGTTCGTTCCCAACGAGTCACACCGTAACGTGTACAGTGTTACTCATTGGGAAAAATTGAAAATGGACCTCTCAATCAGTCTTAGACTATCTGTTTTGAAACTTGGTCGAACTTAAAATATTGAATAATGTTTTTTATCTCCATATCTCACCTAAATTTTTGAATTTATAGCCAATTAAAATGATTTCCTATAATAGTTCCTTAAATTTTTAAGAGATAGTGGTTAGTGAATGTAATATTTATAAGCCATAGCCACAGCAACGTGGCTATGGCTTATAAATATTACAGCTAGATAGATAAAGATAAAGATTATTTATTTGTTTAAACATAGTTTACAAACAAAAGCATGCAAGATCTTACAGTGTTAAAGTCCAAAAATGTAACCGACTTACGGTTACATTTTATCGGCGTACAAATATTTTCACAATTTATGTCACATCGTCAAATGTGATCTAAGATTCTGTAAATTGTTTTTTATACACACTTACACGTCAGACATGAAAAAAAACGTGTTCTGTAATTAAACTATATGGTTTATCTAATAAATAAACAGCGTAGTTTAAAAGTAGATAATTTGAAACTCAGTTTTGCACCATAATACATTCACATTTTAATTTGAAGAGCTCCATAGGATGTTACTTGCAAGTGATTATTATGGGCGGCCTTAAACTGCAAACTGCAACTAAATATGCAAACTCGTACAGACTAAATTTCAACTAATAAGCGAGTAATTAGTGTGTGTACTTGTAGTCTACTAATTAATATGATATAATATAGATACTTCTTATACCATCAATCATCGTAAAGCAACCAATACTCAAACTCCGTAGAGATTTCCAAACGAGATTCGAATTTCCTACATTAATTGCATGATTGATTACGTTGGATTGCCATAGCAGCCATTTCTTAATGAGTAATCAAATACACGGCGTGATTAATTTATTAATAGCAGCCAAAGGCGACTTTGCTTGCATTTTTATCTTTATAAAATTGTAGTCTATGTCTGATTATTGAGCACTGAGGAGCTTGTGGCTAAATTATAACAGCCGCACGGGTTGGTCGCAGGTTAAGCTTCGCTTGACGAGGTCGCTCCGTGGATGGGTGACCATTTATTACATACCAAGGCTTCTCTATCCGTATATCTTTGACAATCGTTACTTGTGGTCAGAAGCCCGAAAATCTGACAAGCAGTTTAACACAGGGGTATCATGTTACCCAGTTACTAGATTGGCAGTCACTCCATGCAAAACACTGGTATTCAGCTGCATCCAGTTTAACTGGAAGCCGACCCCAACATAGTGGGGAAAAGGCTAGCCAGTTGTTGTTTTGTCTAATTAATAAGCATCATCATCTGCCTAACTTTTTCACAACTTTGTTGGCACCGGCTTTTGGTTTAACCGGATGCAACTGAATACCAGTGTTTTAGATGGCATGACTGCCGGTCTGCCCTCTAGTACCCAGTTACTGGGTAACACGATACCCTTTGGTTAACCTGGTTGCCAGACTTTGTTTGCGGTAGAACGTGCTTTCAGAGGCACGGAGTAATCTCATCAAGCATATAGCTTAACCTTCGAACGATCCGTGAAGATGTTTTTATTTTGCCGCAAGTTCCTCATGTGTAATTCTGAAGCATGAGCGAAAATATTGTGAAATTTAATCAAGTTAAAAATGAGGAATGAACAAAAAACAAAAGAAGAACTAATTAAGAAAATAATCAGCTGACCTTTAAGCCTAGCCATATTACAAATTCTATTTCTTTTATCGTAATCGATAAGGCGACAATAGAAAGAAAATGGCGTAATGAAATCAGCTGTTTGTCAACTGTCAAGTGTATTTCCGTTTCAGCCATTTTACAAATTCTACTCGTTTACACTAATTGACAGTTGATAAACAGCTGATTCCATATACGCCATTTTCTTTCTACTGTCGCAATACAATGGCAATAGAATTTGTAATATGGCTAGGCCTGCTTGGTACAGCTCGAATATCTTCGATGGTCATGATCTCAGTGACCCTCTGACTACAGTATTACATAATATCTGTTACAACAAAAAGGCCAAATCTACGAACAAATTCGTAAGTCGTAGCCGCAGGGAACATAAAACATGTCCAATATTGTACGACAATTCAATGAAACCCTTTTAAACCCTTTGAGGAGTTGACAAGTCCCGGATAATCCTGTATTTCTGTATGTTTCAGACCTCCAACTTGGAGTTCAAAAGGGTGAACTTAGCGCACTTAGTTTTATTTATTGCTGGGAAATAGAGCTTTTGACATACTTTCTAGGGCATGAAAAAAACTAGGGGGGATGTGGCCGACAATAACAGGTACACGGATCTTTCGAAGGTTAAGCTACGCTTGCTAAGGCCGATCCGTGGATGGGTAGCTATTGCTTTCATACCGAGAGCCCTCCATGTGCCGTAAAGCACTTAAGGCCATTGGTCCCGGCTGTTTTTTACAGATCAACAGTCGTTTGGGGAAGTCCAACCAGTTAAACCATGGGTTTATCGTGTTACCCACTGGTCGTTACCAGTGGGTTGTGGAGTTCTGGCAGGCGGTCGCTCCATGTGGATAGATCGCTAATTAAGTGGGACTGTAATAGGCTGGTATTATTCATATCATAAAGTAATTTCAAACCAGCCAGATATGATTATAGTTAGAAAAAAACTAACAGGTGAAAAATAACTTCAGTTTCGGAAGTCTGTGACTTTGGTGGTTTTGTTTTGTTCATTATTGGCCACCGACTTCCGAAACTGGAGTTATTTTTCACCTGTTAGTTTTTTTTTAGGAAGTCGGTTGTTTTTTTTGTAAAAAAGTTTTTATTTTGTAATTTTTAGTTTCTTTGTATGTAAAGAAAGTCTTTCAAAAATTTGAAAGAATCATTGAAATTGGATAACAATTGCTAAAGAAGTTCTATCTCTAAACATTAATCAGTACATCTCTGCCGGCCCCTTTTAAAATAGAATGGCGTAATGTTATGTTGTGGAAATACAAAAGCTCAGCATAGACATCTGACTATAGCAATCGCGAATAATTTGCTGTTATGCGTTGAAGAGTTCCGTTGCCTGTCTTCTTCATCAGTTTTTCTTCACCAAATGATACTTTCTAATTGAAAATGCTTGATTTGTTACTAAAAATGTTGAAATCGGTGCATGTGTGCCTATATTTTTTGAGGAGTTCCCTCAATTCCTCGAAGATCCCTCATCAGGTATGAGTTTTGATACAAATGGGACCAATCTGTTAGTATACCCTATCAAACAAAAAAAGTATTTTGAAAATCGGTCCATAAATGACGGAGTACTGAGGTAACAAACCCTAAAAAAAAAAAAAAAATATACAACCGAATTGAGAACCTCCTCCTTTTTTTGAAGTCGGTTAAAAACAGTTAGCCTTTGTTAGCCAGAAACTGCAATGTAGGCTCAAAGAGTACCTACAACGGTATTTTTATTAGATTACTGTTCGGAGTTTCATATTATTTTTATTCATGTACGTTGTCGAATAATAACAGTTTCGCATACCAAACAAATTTATAAAATTTTGCATGCGCTAGAGATTTTTTTACGGCCGAACGTTTTAATAATAGGCATACCTTGACAAAATATTTGCGGAAACCTTCATTTGGTGCATTTTTTCCAAAATAAAAAGATTAGTGTTTATGTAAAAATGAAATAACTTGCTGAATAACTGAAGGCATTAGTAATGCTTTCTACAAAATCAAAATAAAAAAAATTAAATCAAAAGTCTTTAATCAAACTAGGCTGAGCATTAACTTTCAATTAATTTAATTACGTCAGTACTGCACAACGGAAGCGGTAGGGGTTGCGGTAGAGCGTGTGACGCTACTACTAGTAGATTTTGCCCATCCCGAGGTCAGACTATCAGCTGATCGATTACAGGCCCTCGCGCGGTTTTTTAAACAGCGTTTTTGTCATTTTATTGTGTTATTAGTTATTGTACATAAAAAAAAAGCTTCTTTGGGAAAGTTTATTGAAATCATGACTACAATCACGTGTTTAAATATCGGTCACTAATTACCAGTCACCCTATATACATTGTGCTAGTATTAACATAGTTTATATCTTGGGTGAGAATCGAGCCCAAAATCTCCGGTGTAGCATGTAGGGCCACTACCTACTAGACTAGCAGGTCAGATAAACTGAGAGCTGAAAGTCGTCAAACACAAATATTGAGAGTAATGAAGTTTCAAGTCACTACTGACGCGTCGTGGTGGTTCATTAATGTCCATTTATAAAACAATTTACTTAAAATTAATGTACTTATAAACTGGCATGCGAACAATTACCGCCGCACTATCAACCCGTTGAGTAAACCATTAAATTAAACCAACAGGCAATCATACAAATTAACTTATTACTTAATTATCACGTTTACTTAATTTATTATTCGGCGCCATTGTCTGAAGCGCCCTCTGTATACCATTAACTTTATTAAATCCTTTTGAGTTGATCACGATGGAGGTTTTTGTTGTTATTGTCAACCAGAAAATACTACCGGTAAATTTACAAACGTGAAAAAATATTACGGAGTAATTATTTTCACAGCTGAATTTCCTAACCACCTTTCCTTAATTAATGAAAAGACTTGAAAAGGCTAAGAAGAGGCCTGTGGTTAAATGAAAACAGCCGCAAAAGGCAACCCTATTGCGGCTGTTTTCAATAATCAAAGGTTAAGCTACGATTGCCGAGGTCGGTTCGTGGATGGGTGTACTTATAAGTACACAAACATTTTACTAGTTTCAAGTTACGTCTAATAGGGGATGAGCATATTGCCATCAACGGTCACGAATTTAATTCCAGAAACCTAAAAAATCCAGACGGATTTGGACAAAACCCGATGTTTAACGATTTACCCGACATGGGTATCAAAACTATGACCTCATGCTCCGCTGTAGCGCTTGTTGCAATCAAGAGACTAACAAAGTTGATTTAAATATAAAATACTTTTACTTACCATTTTAACGAGGTATCTCGTTAAAATGGTAAGTAATTAATAACATTTTTAATGATACCGAAGTATATTTCTATTAATTAAAAAGTCATACGCTATCTGTAGCAATATGTATTTATCGGAGTAAAAACGGATTTGTCGCGTAAAACATTTTTATTTTTAACAAACTAATTAGGAGCTGAATATTTTAAGAAACGTAAGTAAAAATAAATTGTTACAGGATAACCTGACGCTTTTGCCTTAATTATAAAAAAAACATGTTCGAGGTAATAAAAAGTTTACCTTTAGTTATAATAACAGGCCAAAGAAAAAAGTTTGTTGAAAGTGTTCTAAGTAAAAATAAGTTCCAAATAAAGATTTTATTATTATTTCATAAGTCATTACACCCTGAGAGGACACCGGTGTCCACGCTGTCATTGTCTTTCTATTGTGTCTTTGTATTGTGTTGTTTTTTTTAATTGACACGATGGAAAAGTAAAGTGAAAAAAAAACATTAAAAAGACAAAAAAACATTTACTAAAAAAAAAAATTAAGAAGAAACAATATCTACAACATTAGTGATTGTTCTCTTTAAAAAATTGTAAGTAAGTTATGAGGATTTTTCAAAAAAGTTACTTTATTTTTGTTAGTCTTTAGCATTTTTAATACTGATTGTCTATTGTAATACTCTATGTTGCTTTTAAATTTGACATTTGTTAATTTAAATAGTGTACAAAAAAGAGTATTCAATTGATGTAAAAGACCCACTTCTATACTCATTAAAAAAAACTTCATAACTTATGTACCTACTTAGGGTACTCAACCTTATCATTATTTAACTTAGAGTTAAGGTTAAAGAGATTAAAGATACGAAGAAATGTCATAGAAAAACTGTGATCCTACGTCTCAGTAAGGCCATCTAGGGGTATCTAATGTAGGAATATTGAAGCAGGAGTGGAGCGTTCTAAACTACTAAACTAGACTCAGCGACTTAGACAGACTTAGCAACATTTTCATCCGATTAGAACACAAGTATCGGATGAAAATGTTGCTAATAGTAATAATAATATTTTTGTTACCATAGTCTGCAATAGTCTTACACCAGTCGCAGGTTTTTCCTAGGTGCACTTGTCTAGTGCATACAGGGAAAATCTGCGGTTGGTGCCTCATTTCATTAAAGACGACAATGGGCGTCTACGAGTTGGCTTAAGCCCCTCGTACGACTTTCAAAGGACCGGAACCCAAGGGTTCCGAGAGCTAAAAGCAAATAAAAATAATAATAATAAAAAGTAGAAAGTTTCTTCAGTGCGAGACGGACAACGTACAACACTTTTGTGCGGCTGAGCCAAATAGGTCCAGTTTAGCAAATTAAATGTCAGACAACTAGTGCCTGACGCTGGTTTTCAACTGGACCTGAGGTTGTGAGGTGTCACGGACGCAAAGCAGAGTGATGAGGATGCATGTGTGTGTAAGTGTCTGTGCGGGTGTTGTGTAAAAATAATGAAATAATGTGTAATGTGGTTGTAGTGAGCCGTGCGATGTCGTTAAAAACAATACGTTGCTGACAGTCAGTTGCAGAAAATCTGACAATCATTTTAATCAAGGGGTATGGTGTGTGGACCAACAGGCAGTCGCTCCATAAAAATAATAAATAAATACTACTACCACTACTTTTCTCTGCATCACCTGAAGGTTGACTGGTAGAAAATGCCTATGGCATTAAGTCCGCCTTTGTAGGTACATTAGTACATTAAATAAATAAATAAATGTCACATAACGCCATCTAGTCGCAAGCTAAGCAGAGCTTCTTTTATGGGTACTAAACAGCTGATATATTTCTAAATACGTACATAATAAAGATTACACCCAGGCACAGAACTAATGATCGAGCTCATCACACAAACATTTGTCCTGGGTGGGAATCGAACCCACGGCCTCCGGCATAGCAGTCAGGGTCGCTAACTACTAGACCAACAGGCCAGTCAAACTTACGATACTTTAAATTAGTTTGTATTTTAAATATAAGTGTTTACATAAAGTGACTGCCTGTCGGAATACCACAACTCAGTTGTCGGGTAATACGATACCTATTGGTTGAACTGATTGTAAGATTTTCGGGCTCCTGACTATTTGTAACGACTGTCACCGATATACCCGCCATCGCTTTCGTGGTCTACCCACGACCTCCGGAATAGCAGTCAGGGGCATTAACCAATAAACAGGTCAGTCAAAATAAAACATTGTTATTCAGCTGCATCCGTTTAAACTGGAAGCCGACCCCAACAAGGTTGGGAAAAGGCTAAGCAAATGATGATGATAATATTATAGACTAGCAGACGTCCCGCGATTTCACCCGCGTAGGTCCGATTTCGTGGATAAAAAGGAGCCTATGTGTTAATCCAGGGTGTCAGCTAACTCCATTCCAAATTTTATTAAAATCCATTCAGGAGTTTTTACGTGAAAGAGTAACAAACATCCTCACAAACTTTCGCGTTTATAATATAAGTAGGATATTAGTAGGAAGCAGGACAGGAATTAGAAAATAAAGATTAAATCAAGTCCATCTCTCCTATATTTCTGAGTTCTACGTTCTGTCTCAGTGTTTATTTAAAATGACCCATTAAAATTTCAAGGTGCTCCGAGTTATTTCAAATAATTGACCTGTTTTCGCGAAGAACGTTGTAATTAAGTTTACATCGTACCATTTAGCGCTGAAATATAATTAAAGTGGTGTATAAATTGGGATTAGAATTGAGATTGGAGTTGGTTGATTGGGATTGGAGTTTCTTGCCCATTCTTCTCCATACAAATCTACTTTTTGGAAGGGGCAACCTTATAATTTCGCCATGTCTGTCTGTCCGTCCGTCCGTCCTCGCTTAATCTCTGTGACCGTTAGCACTAGAAAGCTGAAATTTGGTACCAATATGTGTATTTATCACGCCGACAAAGTGGAAAAAATTGAAATTGGTAAAAAATGTTTTATTAGGGTAGCTCCCCTATATGTAAAGTGGGAAGTGATTTTTTTTTTAATTTCATTCCTAACGTGTGATATATTGTTGGAAAGGTATTTAAAAATGAATAGGGGTTTACGAAAATCATTTTTTGATAATGTCAATAATTTCAGAAATAATCGCTACAAAAGTAAAAAAGAATGTGTCTCCCCCCCCCCCCTCCCCTCTTACTTTTGAACCATTAGTTTAGGAAATATGAAAAATATCTGAAATGTAAAACTTTATGAGGACTTTCGGAAAATTATTTTGAACTTGGATGGAAACAACAGTTTTTGTACAAAAAGTAAAAAGTTGTAAAAAATAATTTCTGGACTAAGTTTGTAGTATAATCGTATATGCAAGCATTTTGAACAATTATTGTGACGGACGGGAAACTACGGAACCCTACACTGAGCGTGGCCCGACACCCTCTTGGCCGCTTTTTTTTACTTTTAATTACGCAAATATGATCAGTAACAGGTACGGATACAGCCCATGTTTTGTTGTACTAATTAAGAAATAGTGGTGTAGAGACTAGGTTGTACCTTGACAACATTACCTACTATTGCTTGACAAAAATACTTGTATTAAACGTCATATCGATCTATCATACGAATGTCCTAGGACCAAGTTCGCAATAAAGAAAGTCAAAGTCAAAGTCAAATAATGATTTGCAGACTAAGTAAGTAGGTACATTTTGGTGTTTTCTTTAGTTTTTTGGTGTTTTTGTAAGAGAATATAGAGTATCTTAAAACTTTTCGTTTCTTAACTTTTTTTAGTGGTCGCAAGCGCTACTGCTGAGGTCCCGGTATTGATCCCCGGGCAAAACGTCGAGTTTTCAATCAGGAATTTCATAGTATGAGCCTGGAACCTGGGTTTGTGCCTGATTGATGGCAATAGGCTCGCCCCCTATTACATGGGTCTTAAACATAACTGGCGAAATGTGGGAGTACCTAATATTGGTACACCTCTTTCTATCCTCTCGGGGATAACAGGAGTGATGCTATGTTATGTTTAAAACTTTAGTTCCCACTATTTCACACACTGATTTACGCTTCACTTTTTTTTTCAATAAAACCATAAAGTTTCGGAGCAAGTACTATCACCTCTTTGAATATTTCACACATCACAGGTTTTGTTCTGAACGCAAAAAAGGTTCGTTTCTATCAATATTCATTCATAGGTAACACTATGCTCTATTAGACACAAAAAGACAGATTTCCGATGCCAAAGTGTTTGGTGAGGAATTTCTCGGCCTTTGAATAGGATATAGGATGGAAACGGATTACATTAAGATTGATAAAGAGTTTTCTACGAAATTGAGACTTTTTGGTAGTAAAAACTATCCTTATGAAACCCTCGCCTACATTGTAAGATTTCCACATGATAATTACGAAGTTATAAAAATATTAAGAATCTATTAAGGTAAGCTAGAGAATGATCCCCTTCGGCTTCACAAGATTTTTAAGACTTTAAAAATCAAGATCTCTAAATTGTTTGAGTTTAATAAAAATAATGTAGGTACTTATTTATAAACACATAAACATTCTGGAATTTAATATGCTAAAATAAGGTAAAACTCGCATCACAATCCGTAAATTACTAAAAAAACGTGGTACAATTTTATTAAATATTAAACTTATGATACTGTCAGCGTCAAAAATGAGATGGCTCAAAAAAATCTTTACAACTAAACTAAGAAAATGAAACTGTAATTCAATTAGATAAAATTCTTGTCAGAGAGACAGTAAAGTTGTCGTGTATTGTCTTCAATCTGAAACATACCATTGACTATTTAATATTTCATTTTTATAGTAAGTTGTCCTGACAGTTTTGAAGAATCTGTTCATCCCGTTAAAATTATTGTATTTTATTGTACATAAACACTGCTTTACCGAGCAGGTAAAGTTAGGTCTTTTTACGACGCTAACTGTTTCAATTTCTCCCGCATAACAAAATAGACAGTGTCAAAGCTTGCCGGCATAATTCAATGAATTATAATGGCTCCAACCCTGAGGTTTTCGCAACCCACTGAGATAAAAATTTATGAAGCGGACGTAATAGTTTGGGTGAAATGGCGTAAGGAAAATTTCCAACCTGATGGTCAAGCTGCTTCAGCGTAGGGAAATTAACCTGTTCCATAAAATTAGGTAGGTACTTACGGCTATAAACTAGAGACGTAATCTAGGTCATCTTAGTGGAAGTTGAAATTCAAGAAAAGCAAGATTAAGACCTTAATGGTCATTCAAATTGAAATAAAACTGGACAAGTGCAAGTCGGATTCTTCCACTGAGGGTGTCGTACGTGGGAATATGATAGGAAATTAAATAAATAAATAGTATATTTATTTGTCTACTAAAATTTACTGTATCTAGGTAGTAGGTTATTATAATTATTTTAGATTTCCGTTTCCCAGACTTCGGAGACAAAGAGTTTTTATATTTTTCATTGAGAAATAATTTGAGAAATAATTCGTCGGACCAAATAAATGAAATAAATTTTGCAATTTGCACATTGAGCTATTTCATAGAACAGTTATGATACCCCATTTAAACTAGCAGTTTCAATTTGAAATTTGGACCCCCTATAAAAATATATACTCTTTTTTAAGATTTATTACAAATAAGTAAGTAATAGTTTTTAAGGTTGTTTCTTGTACTTGTGTTTTGTGGATTGAATTAAGGAGCCTGCTAACTCAAAATGTTATGAACTGTTTTGTTTTGTGTATGAATTTTAATTAGGACTAACCAAAGAGATTTAAAATACTATGAATGTCTTTGGGACTAACATAGTATCAAATGAATACTAACCAATAGTGTGGACCGAAAGATATCTTATAAACTAATAAATAACAATAATAATAACGATATTACTTGCCAAATTTCATAGTTCTAGATCAGCGTGCAAGTACCCTATGCATTTTGGTACCATTGCCAGCAAAAACACTAGGAAGTGGCGAAGGGTGGGCCGTTTTTGGGGGACTGTCTTTATGTATTTTTTTGACGTTCAAAAAGTGCTGATTCTCAGCCTAGTTTGAATAAAGACTTTTGATTTTGATTGTGAATATTAAGGCTGGCTTCATCACTGGACTTTGAAGATAACAGTGGGGTAGCGGAGATTAGGTTGGTTTGACTAATATAAAACACGAAATATTTACATTGAGTAATAGGACTACACCGAAACCTTTATTCATGAGTTTCTCACTCAGCGTTTTCGGTGGATAAGCAATGGAACCGTGAATCTGGTAAATTTATATTCAAACATCGGGTTTGACCTTTGTCCTGGTCATTGGAAAGCCGGTCTTTAGCAGAAGGGAGTTAATGATTTCAAGTTAATAAAGTTTTATTTATTTATTTAATCGAATGAAGATTACATTAAATATAGGTGGAATAAATAGGAGTGAGCCATGTACAGACGCCAGCACGTCAAGTTACCCCAATGTGTCAAATTTCTTTGATCGTTTTTCAACTTTATGTCAAACAGAATTCGGTTCATATTCAATTGGGAAAATTTGACACATTGGGGTAACTTGACGTGCTGGCGTCTGTACATTTATATACAATAAGTTAATATTGAAAAATGTCAAATTAATTACAGTTATTAACATTAATTATTATTTTTACTAAGAAATTACAAAACGTTATGTTAAATAAAAAATACGGATAAGTGTTAATGAAATGTACTATCAGAGTAACGTGCAAGTGCTCAAACATTAGACACATTAATAAAGTGCTTCTCCTTAACAGACTCTAACATGACGTCAGTGGACAATTTCCTAGTTGTATTTTTGTAGTAATTTAGGTAAAAGTGATTAATTACTTATTAGTCTGTTAGACTAGATCGTAATTACAGTCAGCTATTAGGATTTTTCTAATTCTTTACAAACAAAAAAAAATATAGTTATGAATAATAATAATAAATAAAAAACTTTATCAATCTTAGTTGTTGTTTTGTGTAGATCAAATGTTGGACCTTAGTAAGAATTAAAGCGCATAATATGTATAAATATAATTTAAGTAGGTACCCTCTTTGTATTTAACTTCAAAATAAAATTAAAATTTCAACACACATCCACACACACACGTATATACACAGACACAGACACGTTAATCTCATATCATCCCGTTGTTTTTGCGTCGGGAGATAAAAATTATAGAAATTTTATAAATTTATTTTCTTACTGATACTCGTCGTGATTGCACACATCTGAGTTTATCAACGTAAGTGTGTATAAATCTAGGTATATATATAAAAATCAATTGGTGTTCGTTAGTCCGGCTAAAATTCAAGAACGGCTGGCCCGATTAATAGCTGATTTTGGTTTTAAAATGTTTGTGAAAGTCCAGGGAAGGTTTAATAGGTGAGTAAATATGAAAAACTTCTTGGAATAAAGCAAAAAGGATTTTGAATCGACAACATATACAACGTGTTTTTCTTTATATCCCATAACTCTAGGATATGATTGAGACCATATCAAAGAATCAACTGGCATATGAATTATGTTTCAACCATACTTTTCTTTTTTTTTACTATCATACAAAACAATTCGACAAAGTCACGATGATTATGTAAAACACCCTAACGTGAAAGAAAAGTGACGTTAGAAAGAAGATTCGTCGTACTGGTGACAGTTTTTGAACTAATTATGGAGTAAAAATCAAATCAATAATACTTAATAATAATATTCCACGACTGTTCACACAACGCCATCTAGTCCCAAGCTAAGCAGAGCTTGTGTTACGGGTACTAAACAACTGATAATTTAATTATGATTGATGATATCTCTGAAACTATGCATTCTAGGAGTTTTAGTATTATTTTTATCTACAGAATATAACCCTAGAGTTACGGGATGTCAAAAAAAACACCATGTATATGTAAAATATTAGGATTATTGCGTATTTAGATTTAAAAAATACGACAAGTTAAATACCTAGTGTCACCATAACAACGGATCAACATAATTCTTTTTGGTTGTCAATTAATGAGTACGTTCTGAAATTTATTTTGTTACTAAACTTAGACAGAGACTTAATGTAGCATAAAAAAGTCTTATATTTCAGAAATCAATTAACGTAATTAATTATGACGATAGAGACGAACTTGAGTAATTCTTTGTAAAAAGATATTTTTTATACTGTTTGGACTTTAAAGTAGACCAAGAAAACGAAATCCTACCAAAAACATTTCATGTAAAAAGTGCCAAAAAGACCATAAGGTTTGCTCTGTGAAAAAGATATCAGATCTCATGTAGAGCCCAGATTCTGAATCTACACAGCCTAACTCTACCGACCCTAACTTCACAAATTTTACATATCAGTAAAAATGTATGGCTTCGCCGTTTCGCTACCGAATATTTAGTTTCTGAAGTAAGTAACGAAGCAGCCAAGCCATACATTTTTACGGATAAATCAGGGTGATATTTCGCTCTTAAGCGATTTATATCCACCACCCCCCATTTTAGGGGATGGGGGCCCGAAAGTTATAAGTTCATGAATTTTTTTGTTGGTTGTATACTAAACTTTGATTACATACCAAATTTCAGCTTTCTAGCACTTCAGGAAGTAGCCAAACATTTTGATGATCATCAGTGCGTCAGTGTGTCAGTGACGAAATCGGTATTGTATTTAGATATCAACAAAATCTAAAGTACTAAAGATATTCAATGGAGACTTTGTATGATTAAAAAGTCTATTATTGACATCATATCCTCAGAATATGAACTGTTTATTACATCGGAAACCAACTCTATGAGGGTTCAAAAAAACGACGAAACACTTCGAGAAAAGGTAGGTAGTGCCCTTGCACTTCGCTTGGCTCGTCTAATCGTCTTGGCTTGTCTTGGGGCACTGCCGTGCCCCCAAATAAATTGTTTGTGACATAGAGGCACGCAGCGCAGTATTTCAGTTTAAAAAATGGAATTTAGTATTTTTAAATCAATGCATTTCAGTAAGGTAGTTAGGTTAGGTAGTTAGGTTAGCTATAGGATAGGTATGGTAGGTTAGGTTAGGTTATATATAGATGTTGTCATTTCAATTCTATCGAACACAAAATGTTCAATAAGATCACATTAAAGACTCGCTAAATAAAAAGTAGTAGCAGTAGTAGGATCTATTTGTTGTCATCTTTTTAAACGTAATATCTCTATCGTATGTATATCTAATATATAAAATTGTCGTGTCACAGTGTTAGTAAAAAAACTCCTCCGAAACGGCTTGACCGATTCTTATGAAATGTTGTGTGTTAGTAGGTCCGAGAAAAGGATGTAAACTAATAAAAACCAAATAAGACTAATAAATTGATTCTAAAGCAGAAGTAAGTTTGCCGGGGCGGCTAGTATTAAATAAAATGATTATTACATTTGGTTCTGTGTATTGGTTTTTGAACAAATATTTCTTTCACCTTGGCGTGAGATCAGTGTTTCCCTATCTGACTACTCTGAGAAAAACTCAGAGATCTCTTATAAAGTCCATACAAATTGATCGTATTCAGATGATGTAGAAACCATAGAGATTGGTGATAATGATAAATGATATTTATTTTTGACGGGCCTGTTGGTCTAGTAGTTGGTGACCCTGACTGCTATGCCGGAAGTCGTGGGTTCGATTCCCACCCAGGACAAATGTTTGTGTGATGAACACGATCATTTGTTCTGTGTCTGGGTGTAATTTATCTATAATATGTATGTATTTAGAAATATATAAGTATGTTTATCAGCTGTTTAGTACCCATAACACAAGCTCTCAAGCTTAGCTTGGGACTAAATATGTTCATACAAACTACATGTCATTTTTTAACTAGAAGGTGAGAACGGTGTTTCGCTATGTGACTACTCTAAGAAGAAACACCAAAACAAACTCAGAGGTCAGTCTCTTTTGACGTCCAAACATTAAAAAACGCTCAACTACCTTAGCGGTATACAATTACGTCCAGGAAATTTACAGTTGTATCAATGAACGAAAGTACGCTGTTGGACTGTTCCTAGATATGACGAAAGCATATGACAGGGTGTCACATAAATACCTACTATAGAAACTTTACGGATCGGGCATTAGGGGCAATGCATTTAATTGGTTTAAATCATATCTACATAACAGGGCACAATTCGTAGAGGTGGAAGATTCCGATAGCACTACCCAGGAAACGTACAGCATACGATCAGACATGGCTATCATTAATAATTCAATACCTCAAGGAAGTGTTTTAGGATGTCCCCTTTTTATAATTTATATAAACGATTTGCCAAGAAAGATAAGTTCGACTTGTATTTTGTTCGCCGATGATGTTTCCTTATTATTTAAAACGCCAGCGAATGTTGACCATTCAACTATTATAAAAACGTTCTCAGAAACCGAGCAATGGTTAAACGATCATAACTTAGAAATAAACCTATCGAAAACTAAAATATGCCAATTTAGAACTTACCAAAGAACCCCAATAAATCTTAATATATTAACACAACAAATAAAATTAGAAGAAGTTAACGAATTCACCCTTTTAGGCCTAACATTAGACTCAAACCTAAATTGGAAAAATCATATTGAAAAAACAAAAGCAAAATTGTCCCAATTTATTTATGCACTAAACTTGCTGAAACGCAACACAGACTACAACACCGCCTTATCTGCCTATTATGCGTACGCCTACTCCTGGTTAAATTACGGCATCACTCTGTGGGGAGAAAGTACCAATTTCATGGACCTCTTCGTTCAGCAAAAGAAATGTATCAGAATACTCATGAACATAGATCAGCGAGAAAGTTGTAGGCCACACTTTGTTAAGAAACAAATTCTTACACTTCCAGCAATTTATATACTGCAAAGTTGTCTATTCGTTAGGAAAAATAGGCATCTCTTTAAATCTAATATCGAACTAAATGTCAACTATAACCGACGCAACAAAACAAGACTAATACTACCCTTCACAAACTTAAAAGTTGTCAGAAAAAGTCCACATTCAAGGCTAGCTAACATATTTAACAAACTACCTGAAAGTTTAAAATGTATACCGAATGACTTAACGTTCTCAAAACAGTTAAAATCTCTGCTAGTAAAAAAAGCGTACTATTCCATTGAGGAATTTAAAATTGACAAATTGTAAATCGATCGATCTTGTATTAATATAGTACCTAACGTAAATATGAATCAAATAAATTTTAATGACTAATACAACTATTTTCCCGATTATTTAAATAGAATGAATTGGCAATTATGTAATTTAATTTTAAGCAAGATGTAAGTATCGGTATAGTATAATAATTGACTATTGTTTAGCATGGGTACTTTAATAAATTGTAATAATAATGTTAAATAGAATAGATATAAGTAATGTAATGTTATTTAATAATTTTGTATACAAAATTTGCAGTGCCCTTACAGGGTTCATGTTTTAATACTGTGTCATGAAATTTTAATGCATGCCTAATATCCAGTGTTTTACATGTCAGCAAATAAATAAATAAATAAATAAATCCTATGACTATATTATTTAGGTCAGATCATGTAAGAACTATGCAGATTAGTGTCTGAAATGGTCTTTTGAGAAAAGACAAAAAAGACTCAATATACTCAAAATACTGAGGTATTCCTCGAAGCGCTACTATTTCGAGGCGCTTCTAATGAGGCGCTCCTATTTTATTCCTCGGAGCGCACCTTTTGAAAGCGCTCCCGATAGCAATTAAAAATATTTGTTTTTTTTTCCTTTGAAAAGCAATTTTTAAAAAAATAGGAGCGCCTCATTAGGAGCGCCTCAAAATAGGTAGTAGCGCTTTGAGGAATACCTCAAAATACTCAAAAGGCCTATGAGTGAATCTAGAGTATAAAATCTGTATGACGTTACAATCAACTCGTTGTTCACAATTATATTTGTTGAAGAGTCCACTAGTTGGCTGTCAGTTACAATTGACCATTATAATGACGGTTGAAAACTACACAATGAGGGACATGATAACAATATACCACGCATTGAAGACCCAATTAACATGCTGGTCCATTATTACCCCGATTGCCGTATTTATGTACATATAGCTACTATAGGCAATTGTGTATAAGACAATGAAATGCGAATGTTTTATTTTGCTATTGGCTTCAACATTTATAATAGCATTCTTAAAAGCTGGGAATAGCTAACTAAGCTATCTTTAAATTTGAATGATAGTTACAAGTAGGACACATCTCTATAAAGAATAGATTAGAAGAGAATTGAATTAATGCATTTTAGACGGAAATTCAGGGTTAACTTTGCAATGAATTTTAGTCTACTCTAACTATGTGTTAAAGCTAAAACATTGGCGAAACATAGCCTTACGACTAGAATTCGCAGTAGAAGAATAAATAATCAGCTGCGTTTATTTTACGGGTAAAAAAAAGAAAACATAATTATGTACTTTGTATAACTATCAAAGTTACCCCAGAGATTCAAAGTAACCTCGGTTTCCCGGTACAAGCACAGTAATAGTAACTGAATTATTCATGATTCCCAAATTTTGTTTATTCTTTTAGAATAGAATACTCTTTAATGTACACCCTAAAAACTTACAAATTATAACTTTAAGGGCTACATAGGGTGCTATAATGGACGGCCTTATCACTCAAAGCGATCTCTTACAGACATAGATTACTTCTATTAAAACTAAGTGATCTTGTTAAGCAGGGCTTCCTCTCTCCTACTGTTTTGTTGTGCCCTGCAGGGTCCACGAAGGTCCAAACTATGAAGTACCCGACTAAGAATACTTAAGGAAAGCAATTAATGTATTAAATATTGACTCATCTCTAAAAATATTTTACACGCTTCTTTTGGAAAGAGAAGGAGACAATATATAATATTATGTATGTCGGTAATAAATGATAATCATTTTAGTGGTTTGGTAGTATATTAACACTGGTTCCGCTAAGCAATTGACGGGTGAACGCTAAACAATGGTGTTATATGGCAACAATAGGGCTGTCATGTGCAAACTCGTGCACCCGCATTCGCGGTACGGTGAGAGTATTCAATGCTTTTATATAATACTTCATATAAAAGCATTGAATACAAGCATATGCATTGAAGCATTGTAGTACCTAAACTACTAAAATACTCGCCTCGATTGCTTATAGTGTTTGCAAGCGCTAGGTAATGCAGAGTGAAGTTTCTCGTGTTTGTGTTCCCATCTCGGGCAAAATGATTTTGGTTTATGCCTATTATAAAAGTAAACGGAATGGAATTGGTTCTGTTTCGTTTGCACTTATTATTGTCCTTTTATAAAACGTCAACCCGCACCCTTGTCTTGTATTTGACGTCTTTTACGATCTGGTTCGGTCGTCCAATTAAATAAAATTTTATTTAAACAATAAGTTAACATAACATCACGCTCGCAATGCCATAATGGTTAGGCAGAGGTGTACTTGTGGTATACCCAATTTTCGCCTATTATGTTTTAGTCACATGTAATAGGAGGCAAGCGTATTTCTACCAATCGGGCACAATTTCAGACTTCGGGTTGTAAGTCACATGTTATGGGAGGCGCGCCTATTACTACCAATCGGGCACAAATTCAAGGTCTGCTACTGAGAAACTTCAGATGGAAAAACCTTTTTCCCTACCCAGGGATTGAAACCGAGACCTCATGGTCAGCACTAACGCTTGCAAAAATTACACCAACGAGGCAGTCAATATAAACAATATTTTTTTAATCACTTTAATCTATCAATTACATCAGGAAATTTTAAGTAGCAGCCCGGAGTCTAGATTTGTGCTTCGTTGAATGCAAAAGTCTCGCCCTCTATGGCATTAAACTTGAAAAAAAATGACTCGCAAAATGTAGGTTACACCTCTGCCCAAACTTTTGCGGAATACAGGCGTGATGTTTAAGTTATGTCACTCGAATACTCAAAAACAATTTATTACGATGTCCGGTTATTAGAGCAAACATCACATAAAAATTGATGTGCTCACAAGTTCATAAAAATGATTGAATTTGAAGATCTTCAAACAGCTTTACACACCGTAAACATGTGCTTTTAAATTTAATGCACTTAGTGCTGCAGCTATGGGAGACAAACATGACTTGAACATTTCAGTTTTAGTAAGTATTAAATATTATATTTTCTGAAAAGTCCTCGAACTAGTTTTAGCTCATAGAGGTAATAATAATGAACTTATTAACTTACTTATTAGGGACTTATCTACATCTATACCATAGTATTATTTTAATTAGTTGGCTTGTTTGTGGGGTTAGTCTTATTCACATAACCTTGTGTCAGAGTTTTTAGGCCGCCCATGAGCTGGCTTTTTGGCATTTGCAACGGCTTCACATGCCTAATCAAAATCAAAAGTTATTTTTTCAAATTAGGCTGAGGATCAGCACTTTTTGAACGTCGAAATTACATAAGACAGTCCCCTAAAAAGCACACCCTTCGCCACTTCCTAGTGTTTTTGCTGGGAAGAAGAAGTGGCGGAACGAACTCCCTAGCAACAGTAGCAACACATCTGTCTAATAAGTTAGAAGAACTTGAATTTACACAGTACGATTAGTTATAATTATAAAATAATTAAAATTAGTTATTCACTACATGTTAGCTAAATAAAGTGTTAAGGTGGTTTTTTCATGACGTTTAACTTTACCATTTATTAAAGCAAGTGATAACTAAACAAAACGCACATGGAACCGAAAATCAGAGGTCAGTCCAGTCAAACCAGAGCCTTGGTTTCGAATTCAAGTCCTATGACTTAGTGCGCCTGTCCCACCACAAAGGTATCAATGCACTTACCTATTTAAAAAATTAGAAAGGATTGCGAAGTGACATTCACTGACACTTTAAAACATTGTTTTCGAAAAAAATAAAATGTTGGATCGAATGATTTAACATCAACGGTAATATCCAGTTCCCTTCAAAATGACATTAAGTAGTCTCTTTGTTACCTTTTGATATGACTGATGTAACTGGTTTAAAAGTAGGTGCCCCAAATTGTGTTACGTGCGGTAACATTTATTTTAAAATTAACATATTGCTTCCCTTTGTTTGTTAAAATTAATTAAACAGTCTTTTACGTTTAAATTTGGTTAAGCTTTAGTAAAAACTTTTTTGTTGTTAGTACAGGCGCCAGCACATCAAGTTACCCCAATGTGTCTCTTACTTGAAAAATGGTGAAGGAAAACATCATGAGTAAACCAGCATGCTTTAGAGATATTTCTCAGTGGCGTCAAGTCAGAGGCTCATGTGCGGCATATAACTTTGATACCAGGTTAGTCACTATAAGTACCCAAGAAAAGAACCAACATCAATCATCTTTCTTTCTTTCTTCTTTCTTTCTCGGTGTAAGTCGCCGGTAGAACCTAGTCTTACGAGTCTGCTGTTATTATCTAGATCATCCAATCACAACATTTAACTAGTGATTAAGTTGCAGGTTTGCGGTTCGACACCTCGTCAGATCGTCGTCATCGAATTGTATGGTACTATAACCCTCGTCAGATTTCAAATTATCTCCGTTAACTTGTTAGTGCTGCAAGTATAGATATTTTGTCATCAATCGACATCGAATTCAATAGAATAGAATTTTCTTCATTTTGTGTACAGACGCCAGCACATCATGTTACCCCAATGTGTCAAATTTCTTTAATCGTTTTTTAACTTTATGCCAAACAGAATAAGGTTCATATTTAATTGGGAAAATTTGACACATTGTGGTAACTTGATGTGCTCGCGAGGCGTCTGTACCTAAAAATAATAATTTAAAGAACTAGGATAGGGTGTAGGGAACGGACGATTCTCTTGAAACCCCCGGCTGACTTATTGCTACAAGGCGGGAAGTTATGTTATTTTAAGGAATTATAATGTGAAGTTAATAAGTTAAGGCTCTTACGCATTTATGGACAGAGTGTGAAGTTCTTTATCCCCCACAAAAATGGGCATCGGATGTTGTGTCTGGTGGGCTACCTACTGGAGGCGAAAGTACTCGCGTCACTGTACCGGTGGCGCGAGGAAATGCAGGCGCGCGGCGAGCGACCGATGCAGCGACACATGGAGTTGCGTCGGTCGCAGCTGCGCGAGGTCCTGGTGGCGGAATGGCGGGAGAGACTTTCGCGCCCTACCGCCGGCCTCGTCACCATCGAGGCGGTCCGGCCGGTGCTCGAGCGCTGGCTCGGGAGGAGGCACGGCTCCCTGTCGTTTCGGGTGACGCAGATACTTTCCGGGCACGGTTGCTTCGGTAAGTACCTGTGTCGCATAAACAGGGAGCCGGACGCCCGGTGTCACCACTGCGTCGGCTGTCGGGAGGACACGGCACGGCATACATATATCTGGCAGAGCCGCGCCGTGCCCTCATCTCTGGAGTAGGCAGTGACTTGTCGCTGCCGGCCGTGGTCGAGAGGATGGTCGGCAGCGTCGGGTCCTGGGACGCGGTGGTGTCCTCTCCCTTTCCGCAGCCTCCTTCTGCGAAATGACTGTTTCGCAGAAGGAGGCTGCGGAAAGGGAGAGGGAGATTACTTCCACTCACCCTGCCCGCAGCAGACGCACCGGGCGCAGACGGAGGGCGGACAACGCCCTCTTCCAGCCCCCCTAATTGGGTCCAGGGGCGACGGACGTGGGGATGTCCGCCGCCCTCCACGTGCATGGACCCGAGGTGGCGGCGCGTCGAGTTCACGCGCGCCCCTCTTAGACGTCGCGAGGGGAGTCTAACACCTCACTCCCCTCGCTGACTTGGTGAGGCCCGCGGGGCCGGCACCAGTCGGGGGTCGCGGAAGTATCTTCCGTTCCCGTGACCCCCGGCGCAGGTGTGAGAAGGAACACGGAGTGGTTTTTAGTCAGTAAGAGTCTGACAGACCCCTCCGCCTCCCCGGGCGGGGGACATCCATGAGGATTTTCCACCCCTAAAAAAAAAAAATGGTGGGCTACCTACCGGCTGACGGTTGCCGTCGGGATCTTGTATACGTTCACTCGCGCGTATAACTTTAACATCGCGATGTAAGATATCAGTTTTTAGTTCGTATGTGCCGAGATAGATGTCGCTACACACGCAACAGCATAGACCACCGGTTTTTCCCTAACGGCACGTGCCACCTGCTCTGTGTAGGTTGTTAAAGAACATGAACCATTGAAAGATTTTTTATACGATTTCTATTTTTCTACAACCATTTACCAATAAGAAAAGAATTTATTTACGAGACCACTGGATAAAAAAGATTTTTATAAACTTTGTTCAACAGAACAACTTGTGTAATGAGCTGATCAATTGAAATTAATCTTTTCAAAAGAAATGGCCTTTCGTTGGCCTTTCTACGAAGTTCACAACGGTACTTGTAGGTTCGGTAACTTTCAAATGTATTGTTAAATACTTGTTAGTACTTTTTTTAGTATGGGAGTTATTATAAACATAGCGTATATGTATAAACGTTAATATGTGTATGGTTAAGCCAGTATTGAACTTTTATTACTTCCACTCACCCGGCCCGCAGCAGACGCACCGGGCGCAGGCGGAGGGCGGACAACGTCCTCTTCCAGCCCCCCTGAATGGGTCCAGGGTCTCCCACGTACATGGACCCGAGGTGGCGGCGCGTCGTGTTCACGCGCGCCCCTCTTAGACGTCGCGAGGGGAGTCTAACACCTCACTCCCCTCGCTGACTTGGCGAGGCCCGCGGGGCCGGCACCAGTCGGGGGTCGCGGAAGTATCTTCTGTTCTCGTGACCCCCGGCGCAGGTGTGAGAAGGAACACGGGGTGGTTTTTAGTCAGTAAGAGTCTGACAGACCCCTCCGCCTCCCCGGGCGGGAGACATCCATGAGGATTTTCCACCCCTCAAAAAAAAAAGCATTGAACTTTTACCATCATTCTGTCTAACCTCCACTACCCAGTTACTGGGTAACACTATTACTGTAACTGTAACTAAACTGGTCGTCTTACTTCGGGCTTTGATTATCCGTAACGACGACGGTACCATTGATTTACAAATGACAACTTCTAACATCATACAGAAAAAAATCTTAGGTTCAACTCTCACTGACTAGTGCGTAGGCTAAAAAGAACTAAACCTTTTGAATTAGTGTAGTGTACAAAGTGAATGGATAATAGTGACAATGTTGTGCTATACATATAACACATGTACATAGTGTTTTTAAATAAATTACATCTGACTCTAAGAAAGTGATACGAACTTGAGTAAAAGTGCAAATAGACACTATTCTTAGTTATTAACATACCTAATCTATCACGTAACATATTAAGTTAGAGTTAAATTGCTTATTAGCCTTTTAGGCTAGATCGTAATTAATTATTATTAAGAATGTTGTTCTTACTAATATAGGAGAGAAAAAAAACTCTCACTGACTCTGAGTCGAAGCGAAGCGATGTGCCAAGTTTCAAAGCTTTAGACTAAAGTCATCTGTTTTTCTTTTATGTAAAGTATAATTTGTGATAAGCGTTTATTAAGCAAATTTGCGCGTCGACGATATATCAATTTAACATTTAAAGACATGAGGCGTCGCTTCGCTTTAGGGAGCTATGCCCTAATAAAGTAGTGTATTTGTTTTAAAAGGACCCATAGAGCCCCATTCTAACAATCTGGTGTTAGAACTGGGATGGGGCTCTCTGCAATTTAAGCGCTTCAAGCACTGTATGCTCTATGTTTGTCAAAGTTTAAGTGTCGGCAACTGTTTTTTAAACAAAAAACTTAGGTACTACATGGCTAATGTAAACCGCAATGAAATTAAAAAGCAAATTCATTGGTATTTTAAAGTAACTCTCGAAAGCCTATCTGTCAAGAGCTCAGATTTTATTTAAATAAACACTTTTTGTTATTCCAATGATCGAAATCAATTTCAAAGTTCTTTCATTTGCATATTATTTTCATATCAAAGGGAAACTGTATTGAAATATTCATTTTTTTGGTCTGAAAAGTTTGTTGCCAGCAAGTTATTTGTAGTACCAACTTCTCTATGTATCTATAGAAAACAAATAAAAATCGCAAATACGATGCGCATTTAAAATAACGAAAATAAATAACCAATTAAAAATAATTATAAACTACATATTTTAATACGATGACGTTAACGTGGTTCAGCTCTTTAATTACCAAATTGAGTTCACGATTGCTGTCAAATGCGCGCATTGACTGGACGGGTCCACTTATACCTATGTGACTCTTTCCTTAAAAACAATCTCAGACACTTATATGTATTATCCTCAAATGATCTAACCAACGAACTGACTTCCTCGTTGGTCTTCGGTTACAAGCGCTACTGCTGAGAATGAGGTACCGGGTTCAATCCCCGGGTCGGGTAAGTGTTATTTAGTTTTTCCATCTTCATTTTTTCTGTAATAGCCTGGAATCTGCAGGCCTAGCCATATTACAAAATTCTATTTCCATTATCGTAATCGATAAGGCGACAATAGAAAGAAAATGGCGTATATGGAATCAGCTGTCAATTGTATTTCATTTTCAGCCATATTACAAATTCTACTCGTTAACACTTGACAGTTGACAAACAGCTGATTCCATATACGCCAGTTTCGTTCTATTGTCGCAATGGAATAGAAATAGAACTTGTAATATGGCCAGGCATGCTGAGTTTGTTACCAATTAATTGCAACAGGCTCGCCCCCTATAACATGGGAGATTAACATTACTGGCAAAATGTGGGTGCCCTACTGGTACACCTCTGCCTGATCCTTCGAGGAATAGAGGTGTGATGTTGTCATGATGATTATGATCTGACCAAGATAACAAATTGGTTTAAAAAAAAAACTGCGACCAATTTGTTCCTTCATTACAAGTATGGGAAAAAGCAATGTATGTATTTCTAAATACTTAGTTATAAAAACTACGAGGTATTGCTGCTGCTGTTTGGAATGCTCCATTTCAGTAGCGCATCTGAGGTGTTTTCGGCTAATGGAACTGACGATTTTTATGCGGTCACTCGAAAAAGACTAATATACTAGTATTATAATGTTTTACAAAGTGTAAACCTTAGTGCTATTTATTGAGCATTTCATTGTATAGATTCTTTGTATAGTTCTTCAAACGAACCAGACTGATTTGTTGCTGTTTCTTCCGGCATTTCTTCTTCCCAGCAAAAACACTAGGAAGTGGCGAAGGGTGGGGCGTTTTTGGGGGACTGTCTTTTGTATTTTTTTGACGTTCATAAAGTGCTGATTCTCAGCCTAGTTTGAATAAAGTCTTTTGATTGATTTCGATTTTGATTTTGATTTATCGGCCTTAATAACAAGATTGCGAAACAGTTACAAGACTATTCTGAAGACAGTGGCGAAGAACTTTTATTCTCCTATTGTAAGACGTTTTATGGGGGGATATGAACGAGTGATGCACTTTCCTCTCACTCGTGCGTCATCCACATAAAGCGAACTCAATAACATTTTTTAAGTTGATGTTTGTATATAAGGTTTATAAATAAAAGGTTTATTTCCTAACATTGTTTCTTAAGACACTTACTAACATAGCTCTTATGTTGTCCATAATAAAGAATTTATTATTATTACAAAATAAGCAATTTAACAAATTAATATGCAAATTACTATTAATATTAGAGCAGCGGTGGCCCAATGGTGGCGGCCCCGACTTACGAACAGTAAGTCGTGGGTTCAAACCCAAAGGCATGTTTGTTTATTAGGTTTATTTACTAACATTGTTTCTTAAGACACTTACTAACATAGCGGGTCTTATGTTGTCCATAATAAAGAATTTATTAATATTACAAAATAAGCAATTTAACAAATTAATATGCAAATTACTATTAATATGAGAGCAGCGGTGGCCCAATGGTGGCGGCCCCGACTTACGAACAGTAAGTCGTGGAACCCAGGCAGGCGCATTACTTTGTGTAATTTATTTCATCACCTCTGCTCTCAAAAACGGTGAAGGAAAACATTCGTAAGGAAACCGGCATGTCTAGAACCAAAAATTCGAAGACATGTGACATCTACCAATTCGCACTGGGCCCGCGTGGTAGGCCTATACGCAAAATACGCGCTTTGAGGTGGAGTTGCGGATCCCACGGTATTTTTATCTTTACTTTTTATTACTATGTTGATAGAAACTAGATGTTTAAGGACAAACCATCTATCTAAAACATTCCCCGTCGCTATAAACATGTCACGTCTCAACGAAATTAATTAACTGAAGAATTTGTCGTTCAAATAGGCGTCAAATTGTTTAAAGTTCCTCTCGCACAATGTATCACAGTTCTCTTAGATTTTCCAAAATCCAAGAATATTTATCGGTGACATGCAAATGGTTTTATGTGATTAGATTTCTAAGAGTTGCTTAAATTGTGTTAAGGCTTTCTTGAATAGTTACGCTTGTAGAACTTCTTAAGTATACAGGGAGTAAGGAGCAGCCCGCCTCAAACTATTGGGTGCATTTAGCTCCCGATTTTGAATCATAATCCACCGATTTTTTTCTGAAGAAAATTTTCCTTTTTTTTCAGGTTTTTCAGTTTCATTTCAATGTATAATAACATTCTCTTTAAGTAGCACTCCATTTATGTTAATAATAAGGCTAAAATAGAAAAAAAAAACCAACAATGGATGTTGAAATACTCTAACGAACTACTTGACGGGGCGGGCGCCCGAAGGCTCGCTGCGTGCGTTTTGCCACGGTTAAAATACATTGCGTATGAGAAAATAAAACAAATCAAGTTTATAATCAGACTGGCCTGTTGGTCTTGTAGTTAGTGACCCTGACTGCTATGCCGCGGGTCGTGGGTTCGATTCCCACCCAGGACAAATGTTTGTGTGATGAGCACGAACATTTGTTCTGTGTCTGGGTGTAATTTATCTATAATATGTATGTATTTAGAAATATATAAGTATGTTTATCAGCTATTTGGTACCCATAGCACAAGCTCTTAAGCTTAACATGGGACTAAGTGGCGTTGTGTGAAAATGTTGTGGAATATTTATTTATTTATTATTTATTGCATTCCCATAACGTTCCTGAAATAATTTCTTGTACCGGTCATCTTAGTATAATATACTGAATTCACCCCATCAGTCTGAGGAGGGCTGTCCCTTACACCCTGTATAACTATATTTATAATTAAAATATCACATTACATGACATCTTATACCCACACCACATATGATGGCAGTGATAGCCTAGTGGTGTGATCGGCGGATTGCCACGTCATAAGTCTCGAGTTCGAACCCAAGGCACACACTTCTGACATTTCGATTTCATGTGCGTATTGTATAATTATCACTTGCTTCAATAATGGTGAAGGAAAACTATCGTGAGGAAACCGGCATGCCTGAGAAATATTTTTCGAGGGCATGTTATGCCATGTCAGAGGCCCATAGGCGGCATTAAAACTCTGACACCACACACCAGTAACCACATGATGACTTCATGAAGAAGACCACAAACTACATCTACATTTCGCCAGCTATGTTAAAGTCCCATGTAATTGGGGGCACGTCTATTACCATCGAGTAAGCACCAATCTAGACTTCGAGCTACTACTGAGAGTTTTCATTTAGCAAAACTCAATAACGCTTCGACCGACCTGGTGATCGAACCCAAGACCTGATCAGCAGGCTGTCGATTTAGTAAAAATTACCCCGTAAAAACTCGAGTGAAGTGAACTGTCAATGTCTAGCATTAGTATGGTGTGGCAGCTAAATTCACCCTCACTTCACCTACAATTTCAAGGGATGACGTTTAAAGAATAGCAAGGCAGTAGCGCTTTCGTCCAATAAACCAACGATGCAGTCAATGTAATGTAGTAAAAGGTAATTAAAATGGAAAGCCCCTCTGCCTAGCTATTATGTATGTAACCAGAATTTTACATGAAGGAAATGCCTATCTGACGTTCACAACCAATTGGTTAAACTCTTCATATCCAAAATCTCGTAGTGAACCGAACAGTAAACTGGGATTTTAAGTTGCTACGAATTTCGTAGCAACCGCGTAGCGTGATGATCATGCCTACGCGGCCTACGCCGTCGTAGCACGTACTCGTAACAAAAACGCTACGCGACACTTTCTGAACCATTTCAACATTATCGTTATTTCTATCTTCCTAGAAGAATTTTTACTGACTTGTTGGCCTAGTTTGCGATTGGGCTGATAAGCATAATGTCTTAACTTCGAGTCCCCCCACGCGGGTCGCGTAATTTTGAGCATTTCGAATTAATTCGTTCGGAAGGTTTTGTGCCCGATTAATTGCAATAGGTTTCGCTTCCTATAAAAAAAAAAATAAACATGTATAGATGTAGGTGCTCTAAAAAGATACTTCTGCTGAACTCTATTCTCAATAAAACCAACACTCACGATCAAGATCACTTATCATACATAAATAACAGAAATTTCCACATCATTCGTTACAAATCCGAAACCCCTCCTCCAAAGAACTTCATAATCATAATCATAGTCATTTATTTGCTAATATGAGTAATTACTTTAAGTTGTTGAAAAAATATTGCACAGTCCAACCATATTACACCTCGAGGCATGCAAATTACAGGGCTTTAATAGAACATTTTCTTGGAAAATTTCATTATTAATAATACAATTTAATTAGTTTTATTCATACAAATCCAAAGTAAATAACAAAAACTTCATACAACATACTACATAATGTAGTATGTTGTGTGAATTATCAAATCTTTTGACCAATCAAACTCCCAGGAGTCTGATTGGTCAAAAGATTTGATAATTGATAAATATAGTTTTTGTAATATAATAATAATGAAATTTTGCGAGAAAATGTTCAGTTAAAGCCCTGTAATTTGCATGCCTCGAAGTGTAATATGGTTGCACTGTGCAATATTTTTTCAACAACTTTAAGTTATTACTCATATTAGCAAATAAATGACTATGATTATGATTATGAAGTTCTTTGGAGGAGGGGTTTCAGATTTGTAATTTGTAACGAATGATGTGGAAATTACGTTTGACCAAAGGATTGGTCAAAGGATTTGATAATGTATGTCTGTGTAAACTACAAAAGCATTGCCTGCAACAATATCGCGTCGACAATATCTGGGATGTATCGGATATTTCGGGATTACCGGTTGCCCTGAGCGGCATCGGAACGTCCCTACATAACTTGGCTATGAACAGTCTGCCAATATGACTGCAATTTCACGGAAAATTCGACTAGAGACTGAAATTAGGTTTCGTGAACCTGTGGAATGTGTTACGATGGTGTGTTTAGGATGTTGACAAGTTTATTGTGATTTACTTTGTCTTTTTCGTTTGTGTTTATTATTTGCTAGCACAGCCAGCACGTCAAGTTACCCCAATGTGTCAATTTTTTTTTATCGTTTTTCAACTTTATGTCTAACAAAATAAGGTTCATATTAAATTGGGGAAATTTGACACATTGGGGTAACTTGATGTGCTGGCGTCTGTACTTTGACACTCATAAATAAAGTGGCTTTCTATTGGTAAAAGAATTTTCAAAATAGGAACCGAAGATTGCTTTCAAAAATCTTATCTTCGGAATTAATCTTCCTACAACGCGCAACGTTACAAACCATATTGTATTGGTATACAAGCAAGACGTTTCGTTTGTTTTTTGTTTACAAATGGTAATAAATTTATGGGTAGGTCTGGTCCAGTAATTAAAGCTCGTAAATCATGTAGGTTTAAATCCAGGCTTACTTTCATTTAAAAAAAACATGCTATACATGTTTTTTTTAGTACAAACTTGGTTATTTTTCTTTTTAGATATTAATTTAGTGAATCTCGTGTGCTATTAATTATTCTGAAATCGCAAAACCTACCTTAAGCAAGCGTGTAGACTATTTATTCATGTAATATTATTCAACACACAAATGCACAGTCAAGAGCTTAATACCGTAAATATTCCACAAATTTTTCACACAACGCCGTCTAGTCCCAAGCTAAGCTAAGAGCTTGTGTTATGGGTACTAAACCGCTGATAAACATAATTATATATTTCTAAATACATACATAATATAGATAAATTACAACCAGACACAGAAGAAATTATTTGCTCATCACACAAACTTGTCCTGGGTGGGAATCGAACCCACGACCTCCGGCATAGCAGTCAGGGTCACTAACTACTAGACTAACAGGCCAGTCGAATAAGCATACAATTTCACTGATTAATGCGCACTGTAAGATGCTTTAGTTCTGCCGTCAAGATTAACAACTAGGTATTTTGAATCTCATGAAACCTATAATCAAAGTAATAGGAAAGTTGTCGTTCCAAAATCCACTATCACCATTATCATAGCCTGACTTCACCGATCGGGTATAGGTCTCTCTTAGCTGGTGCCAGGCTCCATTACCTCATAAAAACAAAATTTTCACCAAACTAAAATCTCTTCAAGAATCATCGAATCAAATCAAAAGTCATTAATTCAGATTTGGCTGACGATAAGCACTATTTGAATGTCATAATTCCATAAGACAGTCCCTCAAAAAGCCCACCCTTAGCCATAACCATCCTCTGAGCCGACCAACATCTGTATCATGAACGTACCCTTAGAACTATTCTATTCTGAACTATTTAATTTACCGGAACTCAAATAAAAGGGCCTACTACCCGCCTACCAGCAAACAAACCATTGTTTCTACCTAAACCCGCATCGAAAACTCTAAAGCGGGTCCAAACTAAACAAAACACAGTAATTACCATTAACAATGTCACTAATCACTTAAAATGTCCTCTAACAAACAATTTTCATAAACTAAACGGTGAAATTAACACACCCTTGCAACCTGCTGTTAACCTAATTATCAAGTTTGTGGATAATGAAATTTACCACAATCATGTACTGGTTAATGTTTGGCATTAAAAATACTTTTGTTCTTTCTATTTATATTATACTCGGTCAAAGAGATTTAAAATACTATAGAGCGGGCATGTCAAGGAAATGTCATAGAAAAACTTTGATCCCATGTCTCAGTAACGCCATCTAGAATAATATATGAATATTGGAGCGGCAGCGGAGCGTACTACAAAAAACTCATAGACTTGTGTCCGGCAGGACACACTTTTAAGGACGAAAATTTTGTTCGTAATGTCCGGTCTATAGGTATTGAATGTCTTTGTACTCGGTGTTTTAAATTGACAGACCGAGTCCGAAACACATTACTGCGCTCCAAAACTAGGATTGCTGACGTGGGTGAAAAGGCTTCGCAACTGAAGTGGGACTGGGCAGGACATGTCTGGACAAACTGTAGGCTCAAGTAGCACAGAGCTGGTGCCCTGAGACAGGAAGATGGGGTCGCGGCAGACCATGAAGGATATGGCGGGACGAACTGGACAAGTTTCTAAATGACTGGAAAGAAGAAGCGCGAAATCGCGAAAAGTGGAAGGAGTGGAGGGTGGCCTTTGTCCACGAGAGGGACAGAAAAAACTAAAAAAAAAATCTTTATCGTCATCCATCTAGCCTTTTCCCAACTAAGTTGGAGTCAGCTTAAAGTTGAACTGGATGCAGCTGAATTTCAGTGTTTTACATGAAGCGACTACCTCTCTTCCATAACCAAAGGATGTATGAATGTAAACGAAGCAAAAGAAGTATGTAAGAATCGTAATTTAAGGCGCTCTGTAGTTTCTGCCAACCCATCATGGGAAAAAGGCGTGAGTTTTGTATGTATGTGTGTAGCAATACCCCTTAGTTAAACCGGTTTTCAGACTTTCGGGCTTCTGATTACCCGACTATTAAATATCTATAAATGACAGTCGGGATAAGATAAACAACTTAACTTACTTTCCTTTTATATTATTGTAGAAGTAAAAAAGATACAATATCATAACAAAACATCACTCCTGTATTTCCAGAAAAGATAGGCAGAGGGTGTACCTATAAACAGTACCACCCACATTTCGGTTTAAGTCCTTGTAACTGTGGGCTCAGCCTGTTGCCATGACGAAGCCAGATAAAGGTTGCTTAAGAGAAACACCAAAAGGAAAACTTCAATAACACTTTCCCTGACCAGAAAATCGAATTCAGCACCCAACCACTCAATCAACGAGGCAGTTTGAGTCAAAACAAGCCAAGTCAACCGATACTCGATTTCGAATTAATTTTAATAGTAAATGTTAAATATTTTTTGTTGTTTAATTTAACATACGCCACATAAATTTATTTCGACCCGGTTGGTTTTATGTACATATTTCGTTGAAAGTTAATTTATGAAAACTGAATTTTATATTTATTTTGTTTGGCATATTCGCAACAATATTATTTCTCCGTGAAAATAGCAAATGGTTTGAACTACTAAAAGGTACCTAAATGATTTCACTCCATAATTAATTCATAGTAGGTACTCGTATGTTATGTTTATTTTCTTTTTAATTTTAATATTCCACAATTTTTCCACAACTTGCCTTGTAGGTCTCGCACTAAAAAAATAAATTCTCTCTTTTATTAAAAAAAAAAAATTCTTTAGTTTTTTAATCTTTTCTTGCTTTATTCATTATCTGTATTGTTGTTCTTGTGTTTTATGTTCTGTGCGTCCAAATTACTAATTTTGTGAAGAAGAGATATTTGATTAGTTTTTTGTTTGCATTGAATGGACTCCGAAACTACTAGATTGATTTGCAAGATTCTTTCACCATTGGGAAGCTACACTATCCCTGTGTGACATAGGCTACTTTTTATCCCTGTATTTATAGGAAGTAAGGAACTGCGCGAGTGAAACCGCGTGGTGTCTGCTAGTGTCGATTGAAAACAATTTTTTAGCGCATTTAAAACTGTTTATCATAAATTATTATGTTTATTTGATTGTAGAATTATCACTTGTTTGCAAAGCGAGGAAGGAAAACATCGTGAGGAAACCAGCATTCCTGAGCGACATTTCTTGACGGCATGTGATGCCAAGCTAGAGGCATAAAATATGGGCGGCATTAACACTCTAACATTGGGTTAAACTTCCAGCACACTTGTAACACCCGATGCCATCCCACACTGATTTATTCGTCAAATCTGAAACGTTCCTTAATTTTACCAATGAGAACGCCACATTGACGTCCCGTGGCACTGTGTGTTATAAGTCTGTTGCTAGCTTTATTCATTAATCACGCGAGAAGAATAAGATGCCTACTATTGATTTTCAATCTAGAAAATATTCATACAATTTAAATTCAAAAGTTACATTGATATTTTACCATCCACATTACCGATTGGGAATTCTGTACGAGTATTAGGTATACCCTCGCTTGTTAGATAGCCTTTCAGAGATTTGTGGTTAATAATTTAACTGCTGTTGACTTACAGTTGGCTCAAATTCAAAATATTTCCATTAACCCGGTAATGTTTGGCGGCTATTTGCAACTGACTCATCTTAATTATAGCTGGAGGCTGTATAGGTACTGATTTGTGAAACTTTCAGTATTTACCCTAAACCTGGTGGCTCTCAAACTTTTGCTGCCCATGAACCACTTCAATTTATCTTGTACCGTATCATATTTGAAGAAGAGAAAAGACAAAGAATAGTTACTACTGATAAAGGGAAATTCCCATTTGCTGGAGAACTATGTCCAAGTACACGTACAGACGCCAGCACATCAAGTTACCCCAATGTGTCAAATTCTTTGATCGTTTTTCAACTTCATGTCAAACAGAATAAAGTTTATATTCAATTGGGAAAATTTACATAGAATAGGTACATAGAAGAAACAAATTATAAGCATTAGGATTGACATCACAGATAAAAAAATAACCGCTATTTTTCACATAGAACTCGGTAAGACTTTTTTTTTAGTAAGAATAGGCTAGTGGACTAAATTTTAGTTGTTTGTCCCTCATTGACATTACTAGAAAATATTCGACACATATTTTTTCGTAATAAAAAAATAACGTGTCAAAATGTCAAATGACGTGACTATCCTGTACAGTTTATTCCGAGTAATGACATTACAAGCCGAGTGGGCTTGTAACGTCTTGATTTTGACTCTATAATAGTATTTTCTTATTAAATCGGTTGTAGTGTTATGGACTCCAGAACCAAAATACTTGAACAAAATATCTACTACGACAACAAAACACCAAATTTCACATCACCGGTATTTTTTTGAAAAGAACGCTTCATTTATTGCGTAGCCAAAAGTGTAATTGAAATATTTTACCTTATACTTTAATTCCTTTATTTTAATATAATATTGTTTTAAAACCGGGAGCTCTTGTTTCCTCCAGGTAAAAGCCTTAATTCACTTAAGTTTGGTCTCTTGTTTGCAAGTTTAATTTGTTAATTAAAGTATAAAATGATTGCGCGGCTCTGTTATTTCAGAAAATGCAAGCATACTTTAGTAGCATTCATTTTAAATTTAATGACTGCCGATACATAGATCTCAAGTTTAAAACACGCACCTCTTACTTTTCGGATTTACGTGCGTACTAGCAGACGTCCCGCGGTTTCACCCGCGTAGGTCCTGTTCCCGTGGGAATACAGTTATAAAAAGTAGCCTTTTTGTTAATTCAGGGTGTCAGCGAACTCTATACCAAATTTTCAATACTCAATACTCAATACTTTATTGCGTAGGTACCATAATGTATTACCGCAAGTTGTTCAATATACATAAGTATCAATTATGGACCATGTCGGGGACAGCGTAGTTTGTTAGGAGAGAGGAGAAAGGGCGCATGTTAGAATAAATGAGTAGTACCTATTTTATTTTCATAGAATTTTATTTGAATGTTATGATTTTATTTTGGCTTAGTAGGCGACTCGGACGCTGAATCTCGTCCGATGCGGTCGAGACAGGAATTTCATTATTATTAATATTTTTGAGTGGTGTTTCGGACGCATCCTTTTTTAGAGGCAAAGTACCGTCAGACACATAATTAAATAATACATATTTTACCTTGTCGCTATGGATAAATTATTAATTACAAATAAAATAAACATTAAAACACATTGCACATTTTGCGAAAAAAAGTGGCATCAGTGATACGCAGAGTGGGGGAAGCAGCAATCGCGTTCTGAAGGTATTTTCAGAAAGATTGGAAGGGTCTACGATGGATAGGTTTATCAAGCAAGCTGCATGTCAGACATGGGTCTTGATGAATCCTTCTCGAGTAGGGAGCTGTTTATTTTCCTGTGTATAATTTGTGTTCTTGTGTGTGTTACAAAAATAACTTAAAAACTATGTTAGTAGTAACATCTAGATGTTACTACTAACATAGTTTTAAAGTTATTTTTGTACTGAATACTAACACGCTATGGGCCGTCGACGCCTGAAAATAAAGATTTTTTTGTATTTTTTATTAATGAGTGATGAGATGACAAGTATCCCTACTTGTCAGCTCACTCTTGCTTTGATACGATACCGATACATCGGTATCAGTACCGTATCCTATTTTTATATAAGAGCATTGGCTCTTATAAAAAATATCTGCGATACTGATACTGTAACAGGACAGGTTATTATTTTAATAATATAAAAATAATAATAACAGGACAAACTAAACAAAATCATTTGAAACTATAGACAGGTTGAGATTAGTTAATAGTTTTAGTAATTAAAATTAACATTGATGAGATTTTTGTATCAAAAACAAAGTAGACGAGACAACACGCGCGTTTATTTTACATTTTCAAGGCGCGAAATTTAAAAAGTTTCGTTAAATCGGCCATAAAAATATCGCCGATGCCGATTTAACAGCAAGCTTCGAGTATTGCCGATATATCAGCATCGGTATCGGTATAGGATACATCCCTACGGACAAGTTGGTTATTGAATCATTGTTTTATGACATAATTATGTGAAAATAAATATATGGTGGTAATGGTGGAATATTGTTAAAATCCAAGACGACATGTACTTAATTTTGACATTGATTTTAAAGTAACGACTACCTAATTAAAATGATTCATATTGGACTTATTGTCAATCATTAAATCATATAATTAATTGTACTTAGCTATATAAGGATGATATTTCAATATGTGTACACCATATGTTATGGTAGAGTTTATAGAACTTAAAAAAATATTAATAGCATACTATGTAAAACTACATTCTAAATGTATTATTAAATAAATTCTAATTCTAAATTCTGATCTCACGAGTCGGTTAGTTTTTGACTTTTGGCATTTTGCACGCACATTGAGACATAAAAACTTCTAGTTGGTAGACATAGGTACACAAATGACCTTTTATCTCCCCGCGCCGATTCAGACACATGCCATGCCACGATTATGTATTTCAAAATTAACTTTTATACCTTTTTGGAAAGCTTACAGATAGGCAAGTTGTTTTATTTATTTGTACGATTAATGTCATAGAAATTTTTGTGACGAAGCAACATTTTTGAAGCGTTTAATGAAAATATTGGTAAGATAATAATATCTCAAAACAAAATAATTAAAATAATGAGCGATATGAGATTATTCTTATTAAGTTGTTTAAAATATGTCCATAGTTTAATTAAAGTGCCAGCTACAACATCATTCTTATTGGTACCCATTCAAATATTTTTTATTATTTGGAAAATTTTGGTTAAATATCGAAAAACCCTTAAAATTCAAATATCTCGAAAACTATTGAATTTCGGCCATAAATATGGGGGGTTCAATTTGTTGCATTTTGGCCCCCTTATCAGCCCCTCACGTCTAATTACCAGTAACCCTGTATAAGACTGATTTTAGTAATTTACATTTAATATTCTTGTTGTACACGTTCCAAATGATATAAAAGACTGATTATTGTTGTTAACATTTATAATTATTAATGTACGCTTTTAAATTGATATATAAGACTGATTATTGTGATTTATCATGTTTACTGTTGATTGTTGTAATTGTATATTAACTTTATCTCTTTCTAACAATTCCCTGACTTTTACTTAAGTAATAAAACTCTACCTAAGGTTTTTCATTCTGACTGTACAAAATTTGCTTAAAAAAAAGTATCGTCCGAAACACCACTCAAAAATATTTATAATAATAAAATTCCTGTCTCGGCCGGATCGGACGAGACTCAGCGTCCGAGTCGCCTACTAAGCCTTTATTTTAATATATTCCTATTTTATTACGTTAAAATATTTTAATGCGTTATAATTATAATTTATTGTATTAGTATAATTCAATTTAATTTTATAAATTTATTATTTGAAAGTTTTTATGGTTTACAATAAAGAGTATTCTATTCTATTCTATACTATTTATCAAAATTTTATTAAAATCCATTCAGAAGTTTTTACGTGAAAGAGTAACAAACATCCATGCATCCATCCATCCTCACAAACTTTCGCGTTTATAATATTAGTAGGATTGCGTAATTATCACTTACTTTAAAACGGTCTCGGGTTCGAACCCCAGGTCAGGCAAAGTGTTAATGAGTTTTTAAAACGGTCTCGGGTTCGAACCCCAGGTCAGGCAAAGTGTTAATGAGTTTTTCAATCTGGAATTTCTCAGTAGCAGCCCAGAGTCTGGATTTGTGCCCGATTGATGGCAATAGGCTCGCCCCCTATTACATGGGACTTAAACATAACTGGCGAAATGTAGATGTACTACCAGGTACACCCTTGCCTAGCCCTTCGGGGATTACAGGCGTGACGTTATGTTTTGTTTTAAAACGGTGAAGGAAAACATCGTGAGAAAACCGGCATGCCTAAGAAATATTTCTCAACGGCAATTCAGAGCCCCATGGGTAGCATAAACTCTGATACCAAATTAATCACTCACCACAAGTTTAATCACTATCTCTATATACACAAAAAGCAAGCAAGGTTACACCTTTCAAGGCAAATACTTTCGTAAACATTTCTATAAAACACCAAAACAACAACATTAAACTGTCTTAAATAAATCCGATTAACTTAACAAAACATTCCTCGCTTACTACAGCATAAAGTTGCTGTCTAAGTAAGAAACTTTTCAATGTATCGTCATCTTGTTTGCAGCGTCGTCGTGTTGTTTGCCTCCGATCGAAATGGGAGTTGGTACTTGGACTGCATGTAAGTAAATAAGGGTGGTTTGCGGACAGTCCGTAAGCAATACCGGTTGTCGTCTTACTGGAACCCTGTGGTATTTACGCAGGAAACTATCGTACCCAAACATCACGCCTATATTTTGCAAAAGGGGTAGGCAGTGGTGGTAAGATTGCTAATAGGTATTTCGCTAGGTATATTGATAAGTTTCACATCATGCCTAGTAATGTTTACTGCTTTACCTTGAATTTACCTCGTGTTTTAAAATACATTATATCAAGGTTGTACTCCTCTAGAGATTAGGCAGAAGAGTACCTGTCAAACCCAAAATCAAAAGTCTTTATTCAAACTAGGCTGAGAATCAGCACTTTTTGAACGGCAAAAAAAAAGTACATAAAGACAGTCCTCCAAAAACGGCCCACCCTTCGCCAGTTCCTAGTGTTTTTGCTGGGAAGAAGAAGTGGCGGAACAAACTCCCCAGCAACACTTCTGTCTGATTCTAACGTTTGACTCTAACTATACAAAGAATCTGTACAATGAAATGCTTTATAAAATATTACATTTCAGAATGATTGTCACGTGTTAGCTAGCACACTCCACTATACCAAGAAAAAAAAATGTAAATAAAAATATTCATATATTACCCCTGTAGTACCCCTGACCCTCTTGTAGCATTCCAATATACCTACAGGCACGTAAGACACTAAGTATAATTTTATCCTATTACGTTGTTCTATTATTTTGTCATACAACTTTGTCTTATTAACTATTATGGGGACCCGTAGTATGAGAGGAACGTAGGTATGACATTATTACTTTGTTGTGGTACTTTGTCATATTACATAGTCAAATTGCTTTGTGTTATTAATTATTCATATTACAATGAGATTACTAGGTTAGACCGTGAACGTGCCATGCAGATTCATCTTGCTTACTCATTAATTTAATGTTTATTACATAAATAAATAAATATTCCACAACTTTTCACACAACGCCATTTAGTCCCAAGTTAAGCTTGTGAGCTTGTGTTATGGGTACTAAACAGCTGATAAACATACTTATATATTTCTAAATACATACATATTATAGATAAATTACACCCAGACACAGAACAAATGATCGTGCTCATCACACAAACATTTGCCCTGGATGGGAATCGAACCCACGACCTCCGGCATAGCAGTCAGAGTCACTAACTACTAGACCAACAGGCCAGTCAAAATACATAATGTTATAGAAAAAACTGAATCGCGCACGCTTAGCACGCTTTAAGAGTACGATAATTCACACAAACTTTCAAGTGTAAATTTTTATAAAGTACGTGTAGTAATTCACCATTTTTTGTTGTTTTTGAAGTTTAAAAAAATATTTCTCTCTGTCTTTCTTAACCTTGTTTAGAGTTCTCTACCTTCTTTTATTTGCTCTTTTTATGGATGTACCTATCTAAAGAGTTTTAAACCTTTAGACATTGAATGAACCTAATATTAAATTTAAAGTTTGTATATGACACCGTTAAAAGCTAGCTTCTAATATAACTATGTCGTTGTGCCAGTAAGTCTGTAGTACTGTAAGTACCTACCTCCGCCTACCATCACGGTCAAAGCCTTGACCAGCTCCGGTTGAAATCACAACGTTTACATTGTGACACAGACTAAGTAAACAGCTTACATGCTGTATTTGTTTGCGCACCCGTCGGTTGACATTCTAATGGTTGCTCGCATTTGATGTCGGGTCCAAGTGTACGCCAATCGGCGTTCGGGGATGGTCAGGAGAATGGATTACTGAATGGAAAATGTGTAGGGGTTAAACGGAATTTAGAATAGCAAAGGATTGAATGGTTCTATTCTTAAATATAGAGGAAAATGGTTTGAACTAAAACGAATGAACATAGAACTCCGTTTATTTTGAAAAGGTCATGTCACTCCACTTTTGTTTGTTCCGAGTAATCTCAGCATTTGGTCTAGTAGTTAGTGACCCTGACTGCTATGCCGGAGGTCGTAGGTTCGATTCCCACCCGGGACAAATGTTTGTGTGATGAGCACGATCATTTATTCTGTGTCTAGGTGTAATTTATCTATAATATGTATGTATTTAGAAATATATAAGTATGTTTATAAGCTGTTTATTACCCATAACACAAGCTCTTAGCTTAGCTTGGGACTAGATGGCGTTGTGAGAAATGTTGTGGAATATTTTTTTTATTTATTTTATCTTTCCACACGTTTAGTTTGCCTTGTTTTGCTAGTTATTTTTAATTTCTAAAACGGTTTTCAAGTTTGATACCCAGAACACTTTATCTCTCTGGCAAACACCGAGTGTGAATTTCTGTTGAATAGTTAGATATTTAGCGGTTTGAGGAACAGACTGGAGTCTGGATTTGTGCCCGATTGATGCAAAATACAAAAATACAAAAATCTTTATTTCTTTAACAAAATTTTCCTTCCTATAATCAGTTATTGGAGTCTCCTTTTAAGCATGTAAATATGCCTGTGTCAGGAGGCTCCGCTCTTCCTTAACGTATTAACAGCATAGCAAGAGACATCTAAACATAAGTTGTGTATTTTATTCAATTATTTAGTGGGTAAGTAAATTTAGTGGGTAAGTAAATTTAGTGGGTAAGTTTTTATTTATTATTAGCCTGATTGATGGCAACAGGCTCGTTCCCTATTACATGGGACTTAAACAAAACTGGCGAAATCTGGGTGTACTACTACTGGTATACCGCTGCCCAACCCTTTGAATAACAGGCGTGATGTTATGTTATGTTAGGAACAAGTTGTATAGTTCCTCATTTACTATTAAACAGGGCGTATACAATGTTCAATTGCACAGCAGTGATAGCCTAGTGGTGTGACCGGTGGATTGTCAATTCATAAGTCTCGAGTTCGAACCCAAGGCACGCACCTCTGACTTTTCGGATTCACGTGCGTACTGTATAATTATCACTTGCTTCAAAAACGGTGAAGGAATACATCGTGAGGAAACCGGCATGCCTGAGAGATATTTCTCGACGGCATGTGATGCCATGTCAGAGGCCCAGGGGCGGCATTAAAACTGTGACACCAGCCCCCCTAGCCAAGTTACAAACGATTCGTATCTATTCTCTTTCTACAATCGAAAACGCCTCAAATCCCTTTGTTTTGACCACGTGACTAGCGTTGCTCTCGCTAAGTCACGTGGTCAAAACAAAGAGATTTGAGGCGTTTTTGATTGTAGAATGAGAATAGATACGAATCGTTTGTAACTTGGCTAGGGGGGCAGGTTAGTTACTAACCACACGATAAGAAGAATTGCACAGATGTCGTTTGAACTTTCCGAGCAGGTACATCTGTATGAGACTTAACATGTCGGGTTAAATGTGATTAGAATTTTGTACCCAAGTGGTGTCCCAACATTCGATCGCTAGCAGTAGATCCGCAAACAGAAAACAAAGTGGCGGATCTGTAGATATCGTAAAACATAGAGCACTTTTACTCGTAAGTTCTAAAGCGATACGGATTTCTTTGAAGTCTGGATATTTTTACTGCTCTTGTTGCAATTGTTGCAATACAACTACATAAATAATAGAAATAAACCATTTATTTCAGGTATCTTAACCCATATTAGACGCACGATATTTCAATAATTTGTAAAAAGAGTCACATAATAAATTAAAATAAAATTAAATACAACATAATAATAAAATAATTCTCTAACAATCATTAATAATCTAATAATTCAAAATCATACTTAATTCAAAACGTAATAAAAATAAAAAAAGACAATTGAATAAATGACACTGTAATTATCTTTGTCATAATTAGGTTTGTTGTCTAGTCCAACACTTTCCATTTTTATTAAGTTTTAACCATTGAATTAGAAAATGGTTTTAACTAAATCTCTTATGCTATACATTATGAAACCTCACATCAAAAGATTGGAAATCAAGTACGGCAAGTTAAATATTATATACATACATTCATACATAAAGTCACGTCTTTTTCTCATGTGAGACAGAGCGCCACCTGCTTTGATTCTTACATATTTCTTTTGCTTCGTTTACATTAATTATCGTTTTCGTTCAGAAAAATAAAATATTTTTTGGAGTCATTTTAAAACATAGGTAACACTTTTTTATTTTAGCAGTTCGGTTCCATGACCGACATGGCATGCTTCAGGCATCATCATTCAATCAATGTCAGGATTACGACCATTAGGCCACACGATGTCATATTTCTTTTGCATTTTTTTAAATTATATTTTGTAGAATTATTTCGCAACCAAACAAAAATAATTTCGCGGAACTCTGGTGGTTTTTCCACGAACCTCACTTTAGCAATCCCAAATCTTTTCGTTTGTGGTATTGATATAAACTGTATGTTCACTGAACATAGAGTTTAGGACTCCGAGGGGCTAATGGCTAAAATAATAACAGCCACAATGGCTGGTAAAGCTACTACACTAGCCAAGGGTTGCCCGTGGATGGTTCACCATCCATTGCTAACCTATTCCGTGACTTGCAATTCTAATGTTATTTTATCTTTTATTTTATTTTTTACTATCTAATTAGCTTTTATTGTATTAAGTTAACTGAAATTTGGTATTAAAACTTTTAATTTGTGAACAAATTTTTATTATAATTATTTCATAACTCAATTTTCCTATATTATTTTTATATTTTTTGTAATTTTAATTTGAATGTCTGTTAGTATTCAATAAAAGGTGTAATATTAAATAATTTTGCATGACGTTAGGCAAAATGTATTGGGACGCTCAATAAAAACTACCATCAAATATGTATACCTGCATTATTGGCAAATAAATGATTTGATTTGACTTTTCTGTGATTCGATGAGCACAAAACAACAAACTTTTGAAAAACATAGTAACGTCACGTTACTAAAAATACAGTTGCATTCAGAATTATTAGTAGGTATATATAAGATTAGTCTATGATTTAGATTTAAACACCGTTCGCAGCAGATGTCTTGAAGCCCAAAAGTCTGACATGGGAAACCATGTTGGTTTATAGGCAGTCGCTGTCGCTCATGTTAACTATAGGAATTCTTCTGATTCGGTTAGACTGGAAGTCGACCCCAGCTTAGTAAGGAGACAATGTTGTGTTTATACCGAACTATGACGAAGGACGTGCTTTTTTGTGTGTAAAAATGAAATCATATAACACTCAATTGAACAGCTGAAATCACAATACTTTCCAACCTACCTAACCTGTCCCTTTTTTCATTGTAGGTAAATATTACGCTAGCGGCCTCGAAGGGTGAGGCAGAGATTTACCTATAATAACCCCAATTACATCAGTCATATTAAAGTACCGTGTAACAGGGGACGAACCTCTGGCCATTAACAGGGCATAAATCCAAATTCACATACAGATGAAAAAAAATATCGATAACACTTTACCCGGGAATTCAAACCAACACCTTATTCTTATCAGTGGCACTTACGGCCAACGAGGCAGACAAGTTAGTTAGCTATAAAAAGGTACCAATCTATTTTCAATTCCGTACTCATTATTCAAAACATTTGAGGCCAAAGAATGTTACTGAATGATATTTTACGTAAATTACCGATTTTCTTTTGTGAAATAACGGTTTTCAAACAAGGTTAGGCTGGGTCTTACTTTTAATAGAAAAATGGTTTCCGACGGCGTAATGAGCTGTTTGAGTGACGTTTTGTAGGTAGTTATCTTCAATTCCGTTTTCGCTTTTATTCTTTCTATTCCTCAGAATCTTTTTTAGGGAAGGACAGTGAAACAAATTATTACGTTTGATTCGGATAAATTTGGAAATATCGATTAAAAAAAAAGAAATGTGTTGCTTACAGTTTGTATAATTGTGTAGTCTGTACGGACGCAAGCCAAGTGTGATTTTTTTCTAATTGTATAAGAGCGTATTGCGTTTATAATAAAGTTGAAAATAAATACCTAGAGATCAAAGAAATTTGACAGATTTGGGTAGCTTGTTGTGCTGTCTGTACGTAGAGCTCACTAGTCGCAGTCATTACCTGTATTATGGATGCGTGTACAAAATTTATAAGTCACATGTACAAATTGCCAGAACCGGAACAACTATCTGTAGGCATACAGTTATTTGTTACATGTGGGGATCAATCCCGAGATGCGCAGTGATGCCGCCAATCGCTCAGTCACTACACCGATAGTGCTGTGAACTACTTATTATATTATCATCTGTCTAATACTAAATAATATGAATCTCGAAAACGGCTCCAACTAAATCGATCTAGCTTGGATTGGTAATAAAAATACCAAGCAAAGGTCGGTCATACAGGTTAGGTTATAATAAATTATACTATGCAGTTATAAATTATGAGGGCTTCAATATCTCGACAATACAACAGAGGAAATAAAAAAAAACTGTTTTTTTGCAAGGGCAATAGTTTACAAGCCAACAAATAAGTCGCTCAAACGATAACCCACTGTTGCAAAGCAATAGCGATGAAAAGAAACGAGGTTGCAGTATTTCTACGAAATAAACGCACTGTCATCGCGACTTAGTGAATATACCAAGTTTCAGAAAACTTGTTCCTAAGCAGGAAACTTCTAACCTCCACGCAACTTAAAGTGATCACGACTTACTTTAGAATCTCTGCTTTGAACAAGTAAGTAATTTTACTGAGCACAGCGTTCTAGCGACCGAAGCACTAAATTGTATGAGACGAAGCAAGGCGCAGAGTCTAAGGCTTTGTCCAGGGTGAAGAGCTAAAGCGGTCGGGAAATTACAAATGTATGAAACCGGCGATTGCCTCCATAGCAAAGTGGAACAAAGCTAGTGAACTAGCGGTGTAACTTGTGAAATGCTTTTTATATTGACTGCTTGCTACAAAAGAGTGTGGGTACTTATTGCACCACACACACAATAACATGAGGGGGCTGTAAGTGTATGTAAGTTTAAATATTTGTAAATGCAAAAAAGATGTGATTCACCGTTTTGTGGTGGCGGCCATCTTTGATTTGAAATTTATCTTAATGTATAGTATAAAATTCGACAAGGTCAAGTCCTTTTATTTGTTTCAAATTGACGGATTAGTCAGAAAATATTTATTCCGCCATTTTGTAACCGCGGCCATCTTAGACCGATTTTTATCAAGCATAGGTATTTAAAATTTAACTTTAATTCAATTATTATGTTTCTAATCTATTTTATTTTTATGTAAGTTCCTATGTACAATTCTGACATTTATGAATTAGCAAGCCGTGCAATATTTTATGTGTCTGTATTTTATTTTGATTTGTATTTTTGATTTTATTGTTGTTTTTATGGGTCACAGGCGAATTATTATTATTATATTATAGGTAAGAACGCTCCCGACTAATTTACCTTTTAGTAAAAAAAAACAAAATCAAAATCGGTTCATCTGTTCGGGAGCTACGACGACACACTCAAAGACACGTCAAACTTGTAACATCCGCCGTTTTGCGTCGGGGGCTAAAAACAACAAAACTTTCAACTGGATTCGCGTCCACAACCACTACCACTACTACCAATATCACGCTCGATACGGCGCCCGCTACCGCGCCTGCAATCGCGCTCGTCACCGCGTCCGTCCCCGCGCCCGCCACCGCGCGTCCACCCTACACGAAGCCTATTTGAAGCGCTTCAAGCGCTGTTTGCTCTGTGTTCGAAGTTGGCCAAGCTGATTTACACTTGCGTGTTTCAGGTGTAAAGTAGGTACAGTTATATGTCTGAGCTGATGTAAATCTTGGAACTGTGTTAATACTTAAACTTGGCAATATTAATATTTGTTATGTGAGCAATGTGCAAGAACAAGATATTGTAGGTGTGTTCATATTGTAATACTTAGGAGGGAAATGAAGTTATGGAAACATTGTTATTTTTGAATAGTACCAGTTTGCTAAACTGTCCCAATTTAGGCTTAAGGACTCTTTTTGAAAGAGAAAGTACGAGCAATAATTATACATTTACCTATGACGGATAAGCGATTTCAGACTTAATCACTACGTTATTATAATAAAACAAAGTCCTTCGCCGCGTCTGTCTGTCTGTTCGTGATAAACTCAAAAATAGCTGCCTCGGTTTTCAAACTGTTTTCCCCAATGGATAAAATGATTATCGATAAAGGTTTTAGCATATAATTTGTCAAGTTTTGTAAATATAATGATATATTTTGCTGGAGCTGTCGGAAAAAATAAGCCGTCTGGAATCATTCAACGAAAACGCTACCCTCCCCTACTAAACCCTTTAACAGTTGGGGTTGGCTTTCAGTAGAACCAGACTCAGCTGAATACTGGTGTTTTACATGAAGCGACTACCAGTCTGACCTCCACAACCCAGTTACTGTGTAACACGCAAAGACATTCAATACCTATAGACCGGACATCACGAACAAAATTTTCGTCCGAAAAAGTGTGTCCTGCTGGATACATAAGTCTATGAGTTTTTTGTAGTACGCTCCGCTGACGCTCCAATATTCATATATTATTCTAGATGGCGTTACTGAGACATGGGATCAAAGTTTTTCTATGACATTTCCTTGAAAGGATGGATGAAAGGCGACTAACGAAAGGTATTTACAAGGCAGATGTAAGTGGGAACGCCGGGAGGGGACGCCCTAGAAGGACATACTTAGACCTTATTGGTGAGGTTCTTCAGAAAGGTAGGGTGCGTAGTACTCGCAACCGGCGTGTGTGTATGACAACATGTATGAATGTAAACGAAGCAAAAGAAGTATGTAAGAATCGTAGCATATGGCGCTCTGTGGTTTCTGCCTACCCCCATGGGAAAAAGGCGTGAGTTCATGTATGTATGTATGTATTTCCTTGACATGCCCGCTCTATAGTATTTTAAATCTCTTTGGTAACACGACACTCTTTGGTTAAACTGGTTGCCAGATTTTTGGGCTTCTGACACGACTGTTTCTGTAACGACTGTCATACTTGTACAAATGACAGCTCGGACCAACGGCTTTACGTGCTTTCGGAGGGACAGAGGTGTCTTGATATGTAATTAATGGACACCCATCCACGGACCAACCTTGTCAAGCGTAGTTTAACCATCGATCAACCCGTGCGGCAGTTATTATTTAGCCCTCCTTACAAAAACTAAGTAAAATACTCCATTTTTTGTAATAAAAATTTTTCAGACGCCAGCACATCAAGTTACCCCCATCAAGTTAGTCAAATTTCTTTGATCGTTTTTCAACTTTATGTCAAACAGAATAAGGTTGAAATTCAATTGGGAAAATTTGACACATTGGGGTAACTTGATGTGCAGGCTGGCGTCTGTACCTATTTATGACATTTCAAATGTTGTTAGATATTTGTCGGCGTCAGCGATGGCTGAGCGGTATGTGCCGACATCAGGAGTTTCGTGGTACCAGATACATAACATTGAACAATAATCTTCATTGCAGTAATGACCTTACTTTATTATTAGTAATCACATAAAATAACTCAGATAGGTAAACAGACAGTTTCGCACTGGACTAGTGTCTTCGTTGGTGTTTCAAATCCAACTCAGCTCTGTCTAGCTTCCACTTCCCAACACGACTCCATGCACGTGACATCGCTCGCGCCATCTGCAATGATAGCTGACGTCACGTCGTTTACCATAGACTAACGTAATCAACTTCACAACTTCTTATTTCTGAATATCGTTCACCACGACATATTTTTAATAAGAAACAAACAAATGACAAGTAATTAAAAACGCCATTGTGTCTTGTGTTTTAAATCGAAACAGAAACAAAATTGTGAAACAGAATAGACTGACATTAATGTTCTAATTACACAAATTAATTTCACGAGAATTGGAGACCTGATATTTCTTGAGATGTAATTAATTTCACTGAAAACACTTGGTACTTGGGTTGAGAATGTTATTTCAAGTGGTTAAGGTAGTCTTGCGTATTGAAATGCGAGTTAAAGAAAGAAAAAAATTAAAAAGTGATTGTGAATCTTGTAATGTGTAAGACTATGTACATACATACATACATACATAAACTCACGCCTTTTTCCCATGGGGTAGGCAGAAGCTACAGAGCGCCATGTGCTACGATTCTTACATACTTCTTTTGCTTCGTTTACATTCATATGTGTCCTAAAGTCCTCATGCTAAAAATCAATCAATATACAAGGTGTTTTTTTTACATCCCATAACTCAAGGGTAACCTAGAGTTATGGGATATAAAAAAAAACACGTTGTATACTAATACAATTGTATTCTTTAATAAAGTAGTTATGAACGAGATGCCAATAAAGACACTTTTTTTACATTTCATAATTTCATTCATCTCCTCGCCACACAACCTTACAATTTCGCACAAGTTGAAACAAAAAATAAAAAAAGCGTGTGTGTTTAAGTGACAATGGAAAAATTGATTATTTTGATCTTACTTAACATAACTTCACGCCTGTAAATCCCATATAGGTGATTAAGAATTCCCTCCTCTTACATTAGTAAGCTCAAAGTAGCCCAACGAGCTATGGAAAGGGCTTGGGGTCGACTTGCTTACCAATGGTTTTTTTATTTTTTTTATTTGTTATAACAGTTAACTGCTTATTGGTTTCACTTCGATGGTCCTAGATTATCATTTTAAACTAAGCTTTTTATACCTGGAAGCTATTTTTTTTTTCAGTTTTGTAGTTGTTTTGTTTGAGTTTAGATTTAAATGTTAATGTGAATATTTTTATGTAAGTACTCTTTTTTTTTCTTGGTATATTGGAGTGTGCTAGCTAACACGTGACAAACATTCTGAATTGTAATGTTTTTACAAAGTGTATAAACCTTAGTGTTATTTATTGAACATTTCATTGTTTAGATTCTTTGTATAGTTCTTCAAACGAATCAGATAGATGTGTTGCTGGGGAGTTTGTTCCGTCACTTCTTCTTCCCAGCAAAAACACTAGTAAGTGGCGAAGGGTGGGCGTTTTTGGGGGACTGCCTCATGTATTTTTTTGACGTTCAAAAAGTGCTGTTTCTCAGCCTTCTTTGAATAAAGACTTTTGATTTTGATTTTGATTTTGATTTTGCTATGCTCGGAGTCTCTCTAATCGAATCAGACATGAGGAGATTTGTATAAGAACCAAGGTTACCGACATAGCCCAGCGGATACGGAGCAGGTTGAAGTGGCAGTGGGCAGGGCACATAGCACGGAGGACTGATGGCCGATGGGGTCGAAAGGTTCTCGAGTGGAGGCCGCGTATCGGCAAGCGCAGTGTAGGACGTCCACCCACAAGGTGGACAGACGACCTCATTAAGGCCTCCCCCACATTTGGCGTGCGCGATCCTTGGGCGTGCGAATAGCGCGAGCGCCGCGTGCGCGCTTTGTGAGCGTCGGGTGTTGCCGCCGTGTGGTTTGTGTGAGGCGTGCGCGTGGCGTTCGCCTTGGCGTTTAACCCCCTTCAGACAAGTCAGTCACAATTTGGCCAGTGCCGTGTTAGCATACGTCGTTGCGTTACTGTTCTACAATTACTTACAAAATGGACTCAGACGAGGAAACACTACTGTTAGCTTTGCTACTAAAAAGAAATGGGGATAGCGGGCGAAGGGGTAAGAACGCGACTCGAGCGTCGCGAGCGCGCCGCGCGCGCGCCACGCGCACGCTGCACGCACGTCACTCGGCGGCAACACCCGACGCTCACGCAGCGCGCGCAATGTAGGGTCAGCCTAAGGCCGCGGGAACGCGCTGGATGCGAGCCGCATCCAACCGGTCTTATTGGAGATCTATAGGGGAGGCCTATGTACAGCAGTGGACTTCCTATGGCTGAAATGATGATGATGATGACATTAGTATTATAATGAAGGCTTTCGAAAGTAACTCTAAGCAAGTCTTAATAGTGTCCTTAACACAAATTGTTTAACTTTATAAAAATGTGAACATTTAGATTTTTTAAGAATTTTTGATACCGGATGTGTAATATATTACTATAGCTAGGTTATACTATTACTGAACCATAACTTTCGAGGAATTCATGACTAATGTAAACCTATGTTAAGTATCATTAAAAAAATACATTAAATATTTTCCACGAACTCACCCAAAACAGGCTTTTAATGAGAAGGCCTTTTGATAAAAATGTTGTTCTAGCGACGCCTACGTTAATTGCCCTTCTATCGTTTCAAACTCTTTGTTCCTAAAATATATAATTATACGCCAGTACAAAGGGTGGAATGGGCATTGACGCACATATAGACACTAAAAGGTCTCTACATGATTCTGAACTACCAGCATTGAAATTCGTCTTCTGGTTTTTCTTAATAATCCTAGATTTTTTTAACCGACTAACAAAAATACAGTAGGTTCTCATTTTGGTTGAATATTTTATTTTTTTTATTTGTGTTACCTCGTAATTTCATCATCTAAGGACCAATTTAAATAATTGTTTGTTTGTTTGAGAGGGTATACTTTCCGTGTAGTTCCATTTAAATTTCATTGGCAGTTTGGTTTAAATATTTAAAAAAAATGGAAATTATCCATTTCTGTCGAAACCAATGAAATTTTTAACAAAAATAGTAACGGTGATGAAGGAATGATGATTGTTTCATGTTTCTGTAGCTATAGTTTAAACGGATGCTGCTTGTGGTGACTGTCGTCTTGCTGACCTTGGTTTTGTTATTGTTTAACTAGTTGCTATTTTTTATCATTTTTTTATTTAATGTCGTAGAACTTTTGCAAACCAGTAATCCAGTTCTGACTGTACATGTAAGCGGGCACGCCCTTTTTACTTGGAGGCTTCTATTTGTTCAGTTAGATAAGATTTTTTTTGTTTGAGTTTAGTTTTCAACGTCGGTACCTACTATTTTTATTACTAACAATCTTGTATACTTATCGGTGTGTGCTAGCCTACATGTAGCAAATTATTTAATTTAATGATTATGGTTATTGATTACCAATGCTGTTTAAACTGCTCTCCTAACATATCAGACAGACGTGTTGTTGGGGAGTTTGTTCCGCCACTTCTTCTTTCCAGCAAAAACACTAGGAAGTGGCGAAGTGCGGGCGTTTTGGGGGACTGTCTTATGTAATTTTTAACTTTCAAAAAGTGCCGATCCTCAGCCTAATTTGAATAAATGACTTTTGATTTAATTTGATTTGAAAAACTAAAAAAAAAACAGACAAAGGGGGAAACTAATCAACGAAACATTTAAATGCAGGGATGCTAGAATCATGAGCAAAACTTTTGGTGTCCGAATGTGTATTGATACCCCTTTCGAAATAAAGTTATTATTATTATTATTATACAGGGTGTATAATAATAATAATAATAATAACTTTATTTCGGACTAGCTTTTGCCCGCGGCTTCGCCCGCGTGGATGTCGAACTTCCGTCCCCTATGTTTTCCCTTTAAGGGTTGAATTTTCAAAAATCGTTTTTTATGGACTCTTAACTAAGAACACCCCTTCAAGTTTCATGTCTCTAATACCAGCGGTTGGGACTGTGCGTTGATATATAAACGTAATAATTTTAGCATAATACTTCCGGATAGACTACTTTCAAAGTTGATCCTTCCGATATGTATGCATAAAGATTTCTGGAACTACTGACCCGGGAAAGAGCGCCGTACAACTGACCATGTGTAAAACAACTGATACTAAGATCAACCTGCCCAGGCGTATTGATTACCTACAACCGTACCAAGTTTGGTTAAAATCCCTATATTAGTTTTTGAACTATGCGTGCACATACAGACAGAAAGACAAAACATTCACTAATTGCATTTTTGGCATCAGTATCGATCACCAATCATCCTCCAATATTAATTTTGAATAGATATTCAATGTGCATAATTATCTTCGTAGTGTGTGATAGTCCATTGAATTGTATGGCGAGCGATATTGTATCTTAAGATTAAATATTATAATATCTTAGCCGTGTGCAGCGCCCTTTGGTGAACTCCACTGCGGGTGACGTAACCTACGACAAACTTATTATTTGCGGTTGGTACAGTAGTCGGGTCTAGGGATCGAACCGCAAAATTAAGTTTGTTTTTTATTGTATATACTTTTCCGGGATAAAAAGTACCCAGTGTGGTGCCCAGGATATCAAGGAATAAGTATACCAAGTTTCATCGTAATCGAACCGGTAGTTTTTGCGTGATACCTGAACATACAGACAGACAGACAGTCAGACAGACAGACAGACAGACAGACAAAAATTTTTTTAATCATATATTTGGGTTCGGTGTCAGTCTAGTAACACCCCCTGCTATTTATTTTTTTGATATTTTCAATGTACAGAAATTTTACTTCTACAGATTTATTATAAGTATATAGATGGCATGCATCCATAGAAAACTTAACCTAGTACCTACATACATTTTATTTTTGAAACATTTCACTTTCGTGAAATGCAAATGCAATGTAATGCTTGCGTGCTGCTTTGTGTAGCAATTGCGCTCAAAATGCTGTTATTGCTACCTCGTATGCGGACTAGCAGGGAAGCTGCTTTTTTGCGCATGATGGTCTGGAAACCATCAGTGCGCGCTTCAGCAAACATCCCAGAGGCGCTGTTAAATATTTTGAATTTAGGTTCTTATTTAATTTGTTCTTGTAATTTGTTGTAGATTTTTACTGACATGTAGTATGGGCTATGGTTAAGCATTTTGATCCGAGAAGGTGGAAGATATAATCTATTTTTATGATGTGTGTTTACGTTATGTAAATCTTTTGTTTTTGGGAATACCTTACTATTTCTAAATACAAACATGAAGGGAAAAGAAGAAAAGAAAATACATTTATTGGCAACAGCTGGATACACGCTTAGCAAAAACACAATAACACAAAAAAAGAGACAAATATGGCATGTCTCACGGCTGCGCCATAAGGTTCATTTCAGCGGTAATGCCAGACAAATGCTGAGATCCTGCCCGACGCTGATTTTCAAATGAACCTTTGGGACAAGTGACGGATGAGTAAAAATTATCAATATACTTCATAAATAAATAATATGTTACGAATATAAATAGAAAGCAAAGTAAGTAGTAGTAGCATGCAAAGTTCCTGTATATAGAGTGACTGGTAATTAGTGACCGATACTTAAACACGTGATTGTATTCATGATTTCAATAAACTTTCCCAAAGAAACTTTTTTTTATACACAATAACTTCTAACAAAATAGAATAACAAAAACGCTGTTTTAAATTCCGCGCGCGCGCCTGTGATCGATCACAGTAGGCACGAATTGGCACGATCTATCAGCTGATAGTTTGACCTCGGGAAGGGCAAAATCTACTAGTAGTAGTAGCGTCACCCGCTTCCCCGCCACCCCCACCGCTCTCGTTGTGCAGTACTGACGTAATTGAATTAATTGAAAGTTAAAAGTAAAAAAAAAGTTTATTTGGGAAAGTGATTCGTATTCATGAGTACAATCATGTTTTAAGTATCGGTCACTAATTACCAGTTACCCTATATATATAGAAGGTAGTTAGGAGTTTTAATTTGACAAAAAATTGTTGATTTTTCAGTCTACATAACCGTTTCTTCGGTGATCATGCTATACGTGGTTAGTCACTAATCACACGAAAAAAAAGGAATCAAAACAGGTTCATCATGTCTCAGTGGATTCAAAGCAACTTCAAAAATCACTGGTTCATTATTACGCAGCACGGTTCATTCCCTTTTTTAATTAACTTACGATGCCGCCCATGGAATTTGATCACTTTCAGATTGGCTTTTTTATCATGAAAAACAAACTACGTTGTGAATTTTAATAAAGAAACAAGTTATTTATGTATTTTAACCCTTTGCAAAAATCAATATAAAATGGTTTGTATGCAGGTATGGTTTAATAATAAAAAGTTTATGTGACGAAAAATTAAAACTGTAGGTATAGTTAGACGGTTTGGACAAGTTGAAAGGACGAATAGTAAACGACTAACAAAAAATAAGACATGAGGAGGCGCTGCTAGAATAATATAGGTATGACCTGGACCTAAAGCATGCAACTTCCTTAATCTCCCCATACACTCTGATTCATTCGTATCACATTCACACACCCTCCCATCCATGTCACACGACATTCTCACTCTTACACTAGCATGCTTACGTGCGTGCTGCATATAAAACAAATACGTATTCAAATGATACTTATACACCACTATTTTTTAATTTATACAAATAAAATTGGGTTGTGTCCGTACCTGTAACTGATCAAATTTGCGTAATCAAAAGTAAAAAAAACGAAATTATTTTTTTATATATGTTAGTTAAACTTAAATAACGAAAACAGCTGTTGAAGGCGGGGCATGCTTGAGCGAAATCACGCGAACGTGAACGAGAGATGACGATTAATGAATACTACTATGTCATGAATAGCCTGTACAATATTTCCATAAATTGGGTGACTTTTTGGGATATAAACAACGCTAATAACTTTGCTGTTTATGAATATTATTTATTGATACTTTACAAATATAATGAGAAGGCCGTCTATAATAAGCCCTTGAAGTAGGTATTTGTAGTAATTAAAAATTAGTGGTGTATAAGAATGTTGAAATGCGTTATATATCAACGTAGGTACTCAATGTTGCTGTGTGCTTACCCAGTGTTGGGCTCTTAACAGCACCTTCTCGCTTATCTATTTACAAATAAAAACAGTTCACTTAAACAGTAAAAGAACGGAAAGTAAAAATAGTGACTTTTTGTTTGACTAGCGCCCACATACTTAAGATAAAGATACCGGGTTGGTATCCGCAACTCCACGTCAAAGCGCGTATTTTATTGTGCGTATGAGCCATAATCTACCACGCGGGCCCAGAGCGAATTGGTAGATGTCACATGTCTTCGAATTTTTGGTTCTAGGACATGCCAGTTTCCTCACAATGTTTTCCTTCACCGTTTTTGAGAGCAGTGGTGATGAAATAAATTACACAAAGTAATGCGCCTGCCTGGGTTCGAACCCACGACTTACTGTTCGTAAGTCGGGGCCCGCCACCAATTCGACACCGCTGCTCTGTCTCACCCTCTCTCTCTCTGCCCACTTTTAATAACTCCACTGGCACCCTCACTTATGTGTTAACTTGTACCTTCACTTGGTCAAATTCAGATAGTGCAATTTTTATAAATGAGAAGATGTTCTGTGTGAACTGTAAATAGTCCGACGCGATTTGCTGTTTGAAGCGTATTGAATTGCGGGTAAATTGATTTCGTTTTAGCAACATATCAACCCCACCAAGGCACCAAAACAAATATGCTATTTTTAGGGTTCCGTAGTCAACTAGGAACCCTTATAGTTTCGCCATGTCTGTCTGTCCGTCCGTCCGTCCTCGCTTAATCTCTGTGACCGTTAGCACTAGAAAGCTGAAATTTGGGTCCAATATGTGTCTCTATCACGCCAACAAAGTGGTAAAATAAAAATTGGAAAAATAATGTTTTATTAGGGTAGCCATATGTAAAGTAGTTTTTTTTTTAAATTTCAACCCTAACGTGTCATATATTGTCTGAAAGGTATTTAAAAATGAATAGGGGTTTACTAAAATCATTTTTTGATAATGTCAATAATTTCGGAAATAATCGCTACAAAAGTAAAAAACAATGTGTCCCCCCCCTCCTCTAACTTCTGAACCATAAGTTTAGAAAATATGAAAAAAATCTGAAATGTAGAAGTTTATAAGGACTTTCTAGGAAAATTATTTTGAACTTGGATGGAAACAACAGTTTTTGTATAAAAAAGACAAAAAGTTGTGCGAAATAATTTCTGGACGAAGTTTGTAGTATAATCGTATATGCAAGCATGTTGAACACTTATTGTGACGGACGGGAAACTACGGAACCCTACACTGAGCGTGGCCCGACAGGCTCTTGGCCGGTTTTTATTTCATTAATCGTACACTCATCCACAGACTGAGCTCGGCGAGTGAAGCTTAACCCTTGATTGACCATTGCGGCTGTTAAATTTCAGTCACAAGCTCCTCATAAATTCTTCGTATTTAATCTAAACTGTGTTCAATAAATATTTAAAAGCTTGTGTGCCTTCCCGTTGCCAATTCAAATAAATTAATTTAGCAGTACTACTTTACTTTGTCTAATTAGAACGAAGACTTACGAAACCATCAATTTAAACAGCAATTTCATCTCAAAACTAAGATATTATTTCAAAGTAGGAGCTTTAATTTAAACTACTCTAACAATTTAGTATTTCAAAGCTTATAAAATATCTTGGGATCGTTTTATTGGTAGATACGGACTGCTTGGATATAAAGTATAATTTGAAATTGTATTACATTTTAAAATAACGTTTCCTTGAATTATAAATGGGTATTTTATTTAGATAAAATCTTCAAGATTAGGCAACGCTTGCCACAATTGATCTTTGTTAACTATTATGCAAAGTGGAAGAGATATCAAATCACGGCATAAAAATATGCCCATTAGTTCAGTACATTATCCTAGACTATCCTCTGGAGCATACTATAGTAATAAAACTATTACTGTTCCACTGCACACCACAGGCCCTTGCTCATATAAGGAAAGCACGAGCGTCGATGACCACGCTTTATTCGATATGGCATTTGAAAGTGCCATGTAACGTTCAAAAGTGCCCTGTGACGTTCAAAAGTGCCTTGTGACGTTCAAAAGTGGAGTAAATAATTTTATTAACCCCCGACGCAAAAAGAGGGGTGTTATTTTTATTCGAAAGCAGGGTTTCTTGCGATGGTTCTTAGACAGAATTCATCAAAATCGGTTCAGCCGTTTCAAGGTTATCAGCTCTTTTGTGTGAGCTACCGTTGCTATTTTAGACTATGGGTATTAACTTTACTTAAAAACATAATGTCTTAAAATTTCAAACACCCATGTGTGTAATATTAATAAGCAAATTATGGTGTATTTGGTCTGATGCAGCCAGGATATCTAGCAGACTAATTTCACCGCTATGTGTGTGTGTCTGTCTGTCTGTCTGTCTGTCTGTCTGTGGCATCGTAGCGCCCAAACGGGTGAACCGATTTAGATGCGGTTTTTTAACTTTATACAGCGTTGAAATATTTCTTCGGCTTTTTGAACGATATAGGTCAATCACCACCTGCACACTCCACGACCTTTATACAAAAGTGAAACCGCGCCGGCCACAGGCAGCAAGTAAGCCTTAATATTTCTTAAAACACATTCTTTTAATTCGTTTATTTCGTCTGTTCGAATTAATTCGGTTCTGCTCAACGTCAGCAGTTGACATGTACACATGTACTGATGTCTACTTTCATTCATTTTACGAAAAAAATTCAATATCGTGACATAATAAGCTGTGGTGCAAGATACGAGAGTTAACGTGTAGAAATAATATTGACAAAATAAACATTCAAAGAATGATTAATTTTGCTTGGTGTGGAGTGCAACCTATATCGTCACGTATGAAACTAATTTTAAGAGTACGTAAACTGATATAAAGTTTAAATCAAGATAATTTTCATAAGACATTTTCGCACGTTTGTTTTTGCAGAAATAATCTTTAAGATCAAATTATGTTGAGTTCTGAATAAATCTTGTAACCATGCAGAAACACAAATATGTATTTCCTCAGTACATCGCTAGGTAACAGTTTGTAGGCCGTTCAGGCTAGACTTATGTAACAGAATAAAATAATTAAGATTTATTTTACTCACCACAATATAGGTAAGGCACATCATTACAGAGAAATCAATTTAAGTATTTAATAAAAATGTGTCACCGACCGATAAGATCACACCACATTTGAGAAAGAAAGAAAACATCTTCCCGCTATTCAAAATGTAAATTTTGGAAAAACGTTAAAAAAATAGCACAGAGTAAATGAACAAAAATAAATCGACTTTTAAATGCAAATTCTCGAATCAAAGTTTTCAAAAGGAATCATTTATTGCTTTGACAACATGGTTTGTATTATTGATGTTACCTATATAAATTTTAATAATATTTTCCAAAAGTCCAGCAATTATACTCGTAATCAGTGTCAAAACAAGATAGAAAACACATCAAACCAAATCTGCAGTGCGATTCTGGTCATATCACCGCTTGAAATTGTAGGCGTAGTGAAGGCGAATTGTGCTGTCATTCCATACTAATGCAAGGCATTGACAGTTCACTTCACTCAAGATTTCACGGCACGACTTTCACTGAATCGACTGGCAGGACACAATTACTTTTCTACAACATCCCCAGAGTTGAAATTTTTACCTAATGTTCTTATCACTTGGAACTTTTTAAAATGGTGATTTTTGTTGAAAACAATGAGATTTTTTATGAGATTTCTAGTGACAAATTTATTTATTTAAGGCAAAAATTTAAAGGTTAGACAGATGTAACGTTATTTTATGGTTCTTAAAGCGCAGACCACACCGCCAGCTGGCGGGCGAGCGAGCGGGGCGAACGAGGCCCTTTTCATGCCTCATTCGGTTCTTCAGATGCTTCGCGGTGAGAACCAAAGTATGAAAAGAGGTGAAACGATGCCTCGTTCGCCCCGCTCGCTCGCCCGCCAGCTGGTAGGGTGGCCTGCGCTTTACAGTTCTAAGCAAAACTAAAATCAGAGAGAATCGTAAAAATTTGGAAAAAAACTGACGAAAAATTGCAATGCATGATTCTAGACTCTCCACTATACCTTACCTCTCTCTATATGTACCTATACATAACTTATGGTATCAGTGGATAGGTGTGACAATGTCTCTTTCTCCCTATACATACAGATAAATGTATTTTAACAATTTCATTTTTCAATTTTAAGAAGTATTTATTTTTTAAACCGCAATGTCTTTTAACTTATAACAATTACATTATCCGGCCCAAAGAAGCGGGGCGCTCCATACGAAAATAATTTTATGTGCAATAAAAAGCCTTTTACTTGACGCGTAAAAAGCCCGGTTTCAGTCCACACTGCCATATTTGGCAACGAATACACGAATTTTCATTGGCATTTGGAGTTTATTCTCGTTTTAATTTGACACTGCAGTTATAATTCTGAGGTTACTTTCGGCTTTTAGACTTTTTATATGCTAGCGGACGTTACGCGGTTTTACCCGCGTATTTCCCGTTCCCGTGGGAATACAAGGATAAAAAATAGCCCATGTCACCCGGGAATAGTAGGTATAGGTTCCCAACGCTGATAACATTTTTCAAATGGGTCCAGAAGTTTATAAGTTTATTCGTTACATACAAAAATCACACTTTCTAAAATAAAATGCTTGATTTGTTACTAAAAATGTAAAAATCAGTACGTGGGTAGCTAGGTACATACGTACCAATTTTTACATTTTTAGTAATTTAGGACTTTTAGGATTTTCACATTTTTCATCTCAAACAATATCGGTATATTGTATGAGGAGTTCCCTCAATTCCTCGAGGATTCCATCATCAGATCTGAGTTTTGATACAAATGGGACCAATATGGTAGTACTCTATTTAATTAAAAAATAATTTTGAAAATCGGTTCATAAATGGCGGAGAAATGAAGTAATAAAACCTAAAAATAAATTAAAATTAAAAAAAAGTACTACCGAATTGAGAACCTGCCACTTTTTTTGAAGTTGGTTAAAAATATAAGTACCTATATACTGCTATATACGACAATTAAATAAATGTATGTTATTATGTAGTAAACCACATTCTACCAAACTCAATAATCTCGTCCATTGTAATTCTATCTCCGTCTTGTAAGACATGAGTGAACAAGGCGTGAATGATAATGTGACGGGTTAAGAGGGAAAAATGGATAAAAATCATTTTCGTCCGACCTCTAGTTTGAAAGGATTAAGACAGGCAGAAAATCTTTCGACAATGAGGCAAAGTGTTATTTCCATCTGAACATTTCCAGTAGTATTTTAATGGCAATAGGCTCGACCCTGTTACAGGAAACTTAAAGTATTAGGAACTGAAGAAATGTGGGTATATTCGTTCTAAGGTAGGTACCTACTTACACTTGTGCCTATCTCTTCAGGGAAAACAGTCGTGATGTTCATAATTTCAAAATCAAAGCAACTGATTAGTATAACATAGATAAAAGTTTTTAACTTGGTGGGAATATAGAATTATATGTGCAACAACATGTTTCACCGTGCAAGGTATACGTTTTTGCTAAATAGATAGTACTTAATTTCATTTATTTTTATTTACATTTTATTTTTTCTTGAAACATAATTTTTATCTTCCAAATATTTCTTGACCGAGTACCTACTATGTTTTTATAGTAAAAAATCTCAGAGCATTTTCTTAAATTTTATTAATCTAGTTCTTTTAAAAATCGAGGCAGCTTTTTTCTGCAATTTTTTTTGAGCCATACCTACCTAGGATACTCTTTAAATACAGGTCTGTTTTACGTGGCAGTGTTTTATGCATATCTGTATTCAGAAATTCGCCATTTAGTCAAGAAACAAAAAAATTGGCCGACAAACATTTTATCAAACCAAACAGATCATATATCAGCGAAAATATTCAAACGGAGATGTCAATACTATTTTATTTGCCACGAAAGCGTTGCTTTAGGCAATACTTCGTGTTGATAGAACTAGAAGCATACAATATAAGCTGACCTCTCAATGTACGAAATTTTTAAAGAGTGCGAGGTCAAATTGTATTGGGAATGTATGGCTTGATATGTCTTGTCATCATGCGAACACCATTACTGTGACGAGGGTGACAGAGTGAGAGTCAATAGAGAAAATGGCTTACTAAAGAAAGTAATGGTAACGCAAACTCAGGGATATTTGATACCACCATCGCTTAGTTTAGTTGTTTTTTTTTTTCAGTATACAAATACGAGTAATTTTCCTTTGTTATCGTTCTGGAAGCAAATATCGTAAGAGACCTAAGCCTGACGGTCTAAAATCTTTCTCATGTAGCTTTTTGCATTCACACCTGTAAAAAATAAGTTAAAAGTGGTTGAGTTTCATGTACTTACCTTAGGTGTACTCCATATTCAGGTAAGCCTGGATTATCGGGTAAGGGACCAGTATTTTAATAAAATAACACTTGTTCCAATCACTTCACTTATTCCTCTCGAAAATTCCATCAAACACAGAACAAAATGATTATAAACTGCTAAGATTTAAAGGGATGCAACCGAAATGTAACATCCACCGATCACGTGGTTGCATGCACACTTTACCGCTATTCGATGGCAACTACTCGTTTTACAAGATGGCGGTCTCACCAGAGAGAGATCAGTGTTCTTTTTTTGAAATTGACAGATGCACTTTATGTGACTTTCAAGTTACAGTGACTCGGGTAGGCATGACGTCATCCTAGAAACACACTGATTTTTGGCATACAAATTGCCAATACAAAACTAGCTGTTTGACAGGTTATCGTTGACCACTTTGCCCAGTGATCATCACTATAACCAACGTGATACGCTATTGCTATGTCAACGGAGATACGCTATTGCAACATTAGTTATCATAGTTGTTTGGTGGTCTGGCACCACGAATTTTCACATTCCACAACATCCATAGATTTTGTTCTCATATATTTTAAAAGGCGTTTACTTACAATAAACCTAGCAGCCATCATTATTTTTCCTCTGAATCTTGTGGGATCAGCAACGAAAAATAAAGTCTAATATAATTTGATATTTCATTGTAGACGTTTATAAGCTTGTGAAAATAATTGTGAAATTCACGGGATTTTCGTTTACTTACTTTAATTTTATTTACGGTTTCGTAACATTATTATCTTGTTAGGTTTAGGTTTCGTATTTGATATTTAAAGTGAGTAAAAAAATATATATATCTGTCAAACAGTGAACAGTGTTGCAAGGTGCAAAGTTCGAAATTACTTTTAAGAACTTTAAACACGCAAATGTGAACTGAAAAGTGTGTGTGGTGAAAAGTTTTCTATCAACTGTATTATTTATTTATTTGTAACAATTTATTTATTTTAACTAAAAGACGGTTTGTAACAGTCGCACAGTCGATCGAAGGTGAAACTGAATCTGATGAGGTCGACTCCGAGATTTGAGGTTGATGCAAGTCATCTAGCCAAGATGACCTGCATCTATATATTATTCGCGAGCCTCTCCATGGAAATCACGTTAAGCTTAAATAGCTTACGAGTCTTTAAAATCAGTAATGTGGATAATGCCACATTACTGATTTTAAAGACTCGTTCACTGACGGTTTGTTAAATTCTCAACAACTAACATACGCTTAATTTTATTTTGAAACTGGAGGGAATGTAAAAGTTCGAAAAAAAAAGTAAAAAATGAACGCTGACAAAACCGTGAGCAATGTGCTGAATTTAAAGTCACACTGAATTAACATGCAATTAATCACGAAAGCATAATCTTATCAATTTATAATGTGTATAATAAATTAATAACACGTATAAAAAAAACACAAAAAAATACAAAGTCTCAATTTTGACCTATACGCTATGAAACCAACTATGCAACCTGTTGTGGCACCATTCTAGGAGATACAATTTTACAGACTAAGCTTAAATGTGAAAATGTAGTAACCAAAGGCCCTCATTTTGTTATCGGGGTAGAAAATCTTCAATTATGGCCTCCACTCTGAGAGGCCATCTCCCATCATCTCATTGTCCTGGGAGGTCATATCTCCTGGGAAAAGGGTCTGTCGTGCCGCGTCAGATCAGAGGGTCGAGTCTGCTATTGCAATCGTGTCTCAATGAGCGGTCAATGATCGATTTTTGACCTATAACGTCAAACTTATGACACATTTCTCATACAAAAACTGTCAAAGTTGTTAAATATTCAATCAATGACCGGTCATTGAGACACGATTGCAATAGCAGACTCGAGCCCCTGGGCGTCCGCATGTATGTGGCGCGCATGGTAATAGAAACATGTATGACCCGATAGGTTGCGGGCGGCACGCATGACTATAAAAAACTTTTTTGCAAAAAATAAAACCGACTTCAAAAATAACACTAAACGGCGTTAAATAACTCTAAATTAGGAAGTCTGTGGCTTTGGTACTTTTGTCTTATTCTTGATGGGCCACCGACTTCCGAATTTAGAGTTATTTAACGCCGTTTAGTGTTATTTTTGAAGTCGGTTTTATTTTTTACAAAAAAGTTTTTATTTTTTCCATTTTAGTTGTTACCATAAAAATATTTGCCATGAATTTATTTTATATTGTTAATTGTTAACAATACATGCCATCATAATAGGGTTTTCCACTAATCCCTAATAAATTAAAATTAACATACCTAACTGTCGAAATCTAGGTATATTGAACACATCTGCCTACCCCTCTGAGCATACAGGCTTGATGATACGTCATGATGTTGTATAAACAATAAACATCCAAGCGATTCCAGCAATCACGATAGATTTGCCGTCTATTTTTGAAGAGTTCCGTTGTATATCTCCGAAGATCAGCACCAGATCTTCACCAAATTAAAATGGGACCACCTCAGAAGTCTACTCTTTCAAAAATAAAAAGAATTTCGAGAATCGGTCCACAAATGGCGGAGAAATCAGGTAACATACATAAAAAAAAAAAAAATACATACACACGAACATAGAACCTCCTCCTTTTTTTGAAGTCGGTTAAAAAATAACCCAAACTGACTAAAACTACCGTGGTGTTCTGCCTTATATCTACGCCTAATGAGTTCCAGCTGTTTGAAATCGACTTGTGCACTGTTAAGACAAACAAAATCAAATCTAAATAAACGTTTTGACCTCCCTTCTATTATTGTTAAGGTCATACTACTCCAAAGTTTGCTAACATATTAAAAGTATTTTAGAAAGGTGAACTCCCGAAGTTATGATTTGATGTAATAACAAACTAATGGAGGTAGGTACACGGAAAGTCCATTTTTCATCGTTAGACCATATTATGGACGGATCTTGACAAGTGTGAAAGGTACGCGTTGAGTTTTAAAGTTTGATATTCCTGGTAATATTAGCTGGGGAGGTTATTTACTGATTTTATAGAGTATAAGTACTTCATATTACCCGCGACTTCGTCCAAGTGAATTTTGTACTTTTACCTTTAAAAATATTAACATCCCCTAAACGGGGTGGCTTTTTTTTAAATGTAGCACGTTTCACGCATTGTTGATCGCATATTTCTCGCTGGCCAAATTTTTAAAATCGGTTTAGTAGTTTTTCCCTCTTATTATAAAACGTGGTCTTAAAAAGTACCGGGTTTAGTACTAGGTTTAAACCATAAACTTAAATAAACGTTATTACAAAACGAAGTTTATCGCTAGTCCTAGAACTATCTATGGTACCAAAGTTAGACCATCGACAATATAAATAAACCGTGCTTTTCATATTACCGTCATTTGAACGATTGTCTAAATATCAACCACAGATTAAGACAACAAATCAATCAATCGATTAAATCGATCAATCGATTTGTAATATTATATTTTTCGTCTAAACCACAGTTTACAGATATTTAGACCTGGGTTTCTAGTTAAACCTTTTTTTTAACCCCCGACGCAAAAAGAGGGGTGTTATAAGTTTCACCGCTATGTGTGTGTGTCTGTCTGTCTGTCTGTCTGTCTGTCTGTCTTTCTGTCTGTCTGTCTGTCTGTCTGTGGCACCGTAGCGCCCAAACGGGTGAACCGATTTAGATGCGGTTTTTTTTATTTGAAAGCAGGGTTTCTTGCGATGGTTCTTAGATATAATTCATCAAAATCGGTTCAGCCGTTTCAAGGTTATCAGCTCTTTTGTGTTAGCTACCGTTGCAATTTTAGACGTCTATGGGTATTAACTTTACTTACAAACATATGTGTGTCTTAAAATTTCAAACACCCATGTGTGTAATATTAATAAGCAACATTATGGTGTATTTGGTCTGATGCAGCCAGGATATCTGGCAGACTAAAACACTCTTGGGAAAATAACAGCAGATAAGTCGTGTTTGGATTCATTTTAACCAGCATTTCATTCTGCACACAATGCACTGATGGCAACAGGATGAGCTGATGCTGCAGCCAGGCTATCCAGCACACCAGTAGGTAGACTCTTGACAAAATAATAGCAGATAAGTCGTGTTTGGATTCATTTTAACCAGCATTTGATTCTAAACACAATGCATTGATGGCAACAGGATGAGCTGATGCTGCAGCCAGGCTATCCAGCACACCAGTAGGTAGACTCTTGACAAAATAATAGCAGATATGTCGTGTTTAGATTCATTTCAACCAGTATTTTTAACCCCCGACGCAAAAAGAGGGGTGTTATAAGTTTCACCGCTATGTGTGTGTGTCTGTCTGTCTGTCTGTCTGTCTGTCTGTGGCACCGTAGCGCCCAAACGGGTGAACCGATTTAGATGCGGTTTTTTTTATTTGAAAGCAGGGTTTCTTGCGATGGTTCTTAGACATAATTCATCAAAATCGGTTCAGCCGTTTCAAGGTTATCAGCTCTTTTGTGTTAGTTACCGTTGCTATTTTAGACGTCTATGGGTATTAACTTTACTTACAAACATATGTGTGTCTTAAAATTTCAAACACTCATGTGTGTAATATTAATAAGCAACATTATGGTGTATTTGGTCTGATGCAGCCAGGATATCTAGCAGTCTAATACACTCTTGGGAAAATAACAGCAGATATGTAGTGTTTGGATTCATTTTAACCTGCATTTGATACTGCACACAATGCACTGATGGCAACTGGGTGAGCTGATGCTGCAGCCAGGCTATCCAGCACACCAGTAGGTAGACCCCTGACAAAATAAAAGCAGATATGTCGTGTTTGGATTCATTTCAACCAGCATTTGATTCTGCACACAATGCCCTGATGGCAACAGGATGAGCTGATGCTGCAGCCAGGCTATCCAGCACACCAGTAGGTAGACTCTTGACAAAATATAGCAGATATGTCGTGTTTGGATTCATTTCAACCAGCATTTGATTCTGCACACAATACACTGATGGCAACAGGATGTGCTGATGCTGCAGCCGGGCTATCTAGCACACCAGTAGGTAGACTCTTGACAAAATAATAGCAGATATGTCGTGTTTGGATTTATTTAAACCAGCATTTGACTCTACATACAATGCACTGAAAAGTTCTCATAACTGTATTATCTATACTTAAAACAAAATTAATGCGTTTAAAAATTTTAAAATAAAAATTAAATTAAAAATTTAAAAAACCCCCACCGCAAAAAAGTAAAACATTTAAAAAGTTAAAAATAACACTTTAGCCATGAAATTTTACGTAACGTCGGGGTACCGTTAAAATAAGTACCTACAAGTACTAGGAACATTCCTTACTTAAGCGGTACCCCGACGTGAAGTGAAATTTCATGGCTAAAGTGTTATTTTTAACTTTTTAAATGTTTTACTTTTTGCGGTGAGGGTTTTTTAAATTTTTAATTTTGTAATAAGACTGTATGTGTATGTGTTCTAGTTTTGACGGCACGGTTGAAGCAGTGGCTGAGCGATTGATCACTTCGTTGCGTGTCGCGGGTTCGATTGTCGCACAGGACTAATATTTGTAAATCCAACAGGTGGTTGTTACGAGTCTGGATGTTTGCGTATAATGTGAGTTATTTGTTTGTAAACGCACGAGTCACGACACAAGAGAAATTCCTAGTTTTGTGAAGTATAGTGTACATAGTATAGGTAGTCAAACCTCTATTTCCTTACTGACTCTTCATTAGGGGATAGGTTTTATGCAATGCTCTTAGACTTTCGTCTTATGCTTCAAATAGAATTTAAAATGAAGAAATTAATATTAATAAGTAATGTCACTTGACACTACTAGTGCTATTCTGTAAAAATACGCCGTGAAAATTTTGCAAACTAATATTTAGTTATTTTCCTTCTTGAATTCAGATGACATGATAATTTCAATGTACTACTACAATGTATGTTCTGTCAGTCTACATTATTCCGGTTTATCTTCGAAACAGCTGGAACGATTTTGACGTGACCTTTGTTTTGCTGAAAGATATCTGATGCTGGCCTGCTGGTCTAGTGATTAATGACCCTAACTGTTGCTATGCCGAAGGACGTGGCTTTGATATCCACCTCAGACAAATGATTGTGTGATGAGCACGATCATTTTATTGTTTTTTTTTTAAATATTTTTTTAGATAAAATAATATGTATTTAGAAATATAGAAGTAGGTATGATTATTACTTGTCTAGTACTCTGCTTAGTTTAGAACTACATGGCGTTGTGTGAAAGTTGTGAAATATTTATTTTAACATTTATTATGAGTAATATAGACTATTTTGCTTTAAGGCGTCAACTATCTTGCCAGCACTAACGACTGACATCCAAATATCGTGATCATAAAGTTATCCGCGCGCATGGACGTATAAACAAGATCCACAACAACAGTAGCCCTCCAAACACAACACCCGTCTGATCAGACGATCCTCCTTTTTCTATGGGGGATAAGGAACTTTACACACTGTCTTTCATATTTCTACAAAGGGAAATAATTAGGGCGAGACTCCACCAAAGCGGAAACGAGAAGAGGCGTGTTTTACAACCAATCAGCTTGCGTCATTTTGACCGCTCATTGCTTGGCTTCAGCACAATACAATGTCCTATTGGTTAATTACAAGACATTTCCTCTTGTCTCCGCTTTGGTGGAGTCTCGCCCTTAGGGTTCCTATAGTACAGCCATAGGTGTATACTTAGGTCCATAGGTGTACTATAAAAGATACACCTCAGACCGACCTTACGGGGAATATAATGGTGTCCTCTATTACATGTTAGTATTTGAAACTTTTTAAATCCATATTAATTAAGGTAATATTGGTGTTGCCGTTTTAAATTAACAATAAATAAATAAAATAAAATAAATAAAAGGCTTCCATAATCCGGGTTCTGGGTATTGAATTTCTACTCTATTCTATTTTTTATATTATGGCAAACAAAGCCGATGTCGACTATTCTGCCAATGTCAAATGTGGATTGAACAACAAGTGCGTAAAAAAAATCTTCAATTGATATAGTTGAACTTAATCTAAGTGTTCTTGGGTTAGTATGGGACTGAAACAAACAAAGAATTAAATAACATAAATATTATAATTCTTAGTAAGTATTGAATTTCATCATCCAATGAAAGTTATCTTTACATGATAAAATTTATTTCTAAATTACATCAAGAATTGCATACATAGTACAAAATTAAATGGTCCTCACCCGAGGCAATTACTCGTAATGTATATTTACGATATAGCTGGCCTACAGGAGGACGATCGTGTGGGATCAGTTTAAGTGGGTCTAAATCCGTTCGGTGCCAATCGGGGACGCTCGGGTACCATCGTAGATTGACAGCTTGTTTTTAGGAAATCCTCTTTTGATGGTTGTCAACGGGTTAAGGGATTTGTGTACAAAACGTTGTAAAGAGGGATTTTGTATGTAAACGATAGGTAGGTACATGCAGGCTGAGAAAAGGTCGTTTGAATAAGAAGCAGCAATGGTAAATGATAAATGATATTTTTATCTGTAAATAGGTTTTCACAAACACTTTTACACGTCATTTTTTTAACTAGTAGATGAGATCGGAGTTTTACTATCTGACTACTCTGAGAAGAAACACCGAAAGAAACTCAGAGTTTATAGTATTTTTTAAAGTCCAGACATTATCTTGGTCAAAACATGTAAGATTCATGCAGATTAGTGTCTGAGATGGTCTTTTGAGGAACCACACAGGTATGAGTGTACCAGATCAGTCAGTGCAAGCATTTGTCAGTAATCGTGAGCTCAACTCGGAACTTGAGGAGCTCCACGTGCTGACGAACAATACCAAAGAAAGAACATTTGGGTTATGATAATGATATTGTGTTTAAATCGATTCGTGAAAGTGTAGGTGAAGTGGAGGCGAATTAAATTGATATACAATACGGAGTTGAAGTGGAGCGTAGTGGTGGACTGCCAAGTCACAAGTCTTGAGTTTGATCTTAAGGCTCTGATGTTTCAGCAGTGCTATTCTGAAAAGTTTATTTGCGAAATCACTTCTGAATCCGCAGTGAAATCATGTTAAATTAAAATATCGTATTCTTAAATGGAGTGATTTCGAGACTGGCGCCACCAAGTGATGATCCAAGTAAGAGGAACTAAAACGGGTGAATATTTTGACGTTGACATGTGAATACTGAAACCTGTACAGGCGACATGAGAAGCGTAGTGAGTATGACTTTCGAGATGATTTGCGAAATGACTTTCGAAGTGATTTACCATTTACAGAATAGCACTCCTGGTGCGTATTAAAAATTGTCACTCGCTTCAAAGACGGTGAAGGTAAACATTGTAAGGAAACCGGCATGCCTGAGAGATATTTCTTGGAAGGAAGCTACTTTAAAGGTACAGACGCCAGCACATCAAGTTACCCCAATGTGTCAAATTTTCCCAATTGAATATGAACCTTATTCTGTTTGACTTAAAGTTGAAAAACTATCAAAGAAAAAAGAAATTTGGCACATTGGGGTAACTTGATGTGCTGGATGTACAATGGGCAGCATTAAAATTTAGTTAGTCAATAATAACACAAAAAGAAGGAGAAGAGAAGAAAAGTGCTAGAGATTGATCACTTATTACTTCACCTACTTTTTTAGACCGTATAGACTGGCTGAACAGTCGGTTCTTAGTTATTTTGTAGATAAAAAACTAGGTAAGTAATTTTGGTACCTTGAGATATGAGAGTGTTTCGACAGTTTTAGACAAAGACATTCACTACCTATGGACCGGACATCACGAATAAAATTTTCATCCGAAACTTGTGTCTTGCTGGACACAAGTCTATGAGTTTTTTTAGTACGCTACGCTGCCGCTACAATATTCATATATTATTCTAGATCGCGTTACTGAGACATGGGATCAAAGTTTTTCTATAACATTTCCTCGCATGTCCGCTCTATAGTATTTTAAATCTCTTTGGTTTTAGAGGTATAACAATAATAATAATAAGGAAAACATTGTTAGGCAATTCCTCTCCCTAGAGCCCTGGAGCCGGTAGCTTGGATCTGTTCCCGATACCGGTGGGCTACTATTATGTTTATATTTAAATGTTTTTTTTTATATTCATATAATTATGTATTTAAAAAATGTAGTTAACAGGAAAGTTAGATGAATAGAAAAAATAATAATAAATCTATTTTTTTTTCTGACCAGTGGGTGGGCGTTTTTGAGGGACTGTCTAAAATCTTTTTTTGACGTTCAAAAAGTGCTGATCCTTAGCCTAGTTCGAATAAAAACTTTTATTTTTTTAGATTTTTTAGTGGTGTTAACATTAGAGTGTCAGTCAGTGACAATGGTGTTAATTACATTGATCTATAATTATAATCTACATATTTAAAAATCAATGCCACTTTTCGTTGTAATTTTATAACTCAAGAACGGGCTCACCTATCCAAACCAAATGTTTGGGCTTTGTTCGGACTATTTAGTTGTGGTTATTGTAAAGTTTGCACAAAATCGGTCGAAGGATTCTTCATTTAGCACATTTTTTGTAACAAATGAATTCAATAAATGGCGGATAATGGGCGGATAATTGCGATAATGGGGATTTTGCTGTCAAATTGAAACTTTTTCAGATGGGGATTGTGTGTTGTTAAGGAAAATAGCTAGCAATTAATAAAATATTTTTTTGTTTGATTAAATGATGTTAATGTTATTATATTTTTTAAGAACTTCACTTTATACGTAGCGAAGCACGTACCGGTCCGCTAATAAATATATAAGCAGTCTTCGAATCAATAAGTTACGTAGTCAGATACCTGATAGTCTGACAACCCATCTTACTAAAGACTGACGTATTACTGGGTAACTGAGCCTAATAGACAATTGCTCCATATAAATTGCTGCTATTCAGCTTCATCTGGTTAGAATGGAAGACGACTCATCAGATAGTTAAGAAAATTCTCGGAAAATATTTTAAACTGTCTGAAGGCACTACAGTGAAGTATATAATATACAGACACATACAGGCTAGAAAGGATATAATCGCACAAATTGATTACATAAGTTCTATACAAGATTCTGAACCCCCATGAAGCGATGAATTTTCTTATCGATTTTCTCCTCATCTTAACTTTTTTTAAATTGTATTTTGGCTTTATACTGAACAACCAATTAAAACTGATAACTTCTATATAACTTAACGAGATTCTTCTTTTGTCATGTCTTCCAAGATAGCTCTGCATTTAAAAAATGAAAACGAATTTTTTTTATAACTATAAAAAAAAATCCTTTTCTGTATTCTATTAATTTAATTACACCAAGAACCTCCTCCTGAAGTCGGTTAAAAATAGCGTATGTTCATCTCCAGGTTATGAATAATCACTTTGCCAGATTTCATTACGATCTGTGCAGCCGTTTAGTCGTGAACATCAAGTAAAAAATCCCTTCCTTCATCAATAATCACAATAGTATAGACAAATATAAGCGATTGTAAACAGTTTAAAGTTGGAACATCATCTGATGAAGGATTTCAACGCTGTGGGTGTTCAAAATGATTTAGAGAATTCTTGATGTTCGAATATGCAACAATGTTCACTCCACCCTGTAGGTATACCTATAAGAACTGACCTACATTTCAGTCTGTGATCCGTCGTAATTACGGCATAGCAACTGCTTCCTATAGAGATGACAATTACGTAATCACGGCGCAATCAGGAATGGTAAAAGCAAAGGAAAACTGCCGGATAAGTAAATACATTTGAGTCAACAGGGGGCCATGACTGATGAGTGCTTTGATCGATCTTGAAGCTTTGAGTAGTAAGGAATGGAGTGCTTATGCAGAGTATGGTGACTTGGTGAGTAAATGCTGGCCCGCAATCAATAGAATTAAACAATAAAAGAAAACTTAAAATAACAATTTCATTACTAATACAAATGTCTTATCAGAGACGACATGTACTGTTAAGGGATCACTTAAAGTAAGTGCAGTAGGTGGTTTTTAAATACATACATAAACTCACGCCTTTTTATTACCATTGGGGTAGGGGAAAACTACAGAGCGCTATCTGCTACTTGTTTTATTGCGTTTACGTTCATTTATACACGTAATGATACTTACACACCGGTTGCGAGTTTTACGCACCAGACCTTTCTGAAGAACCTCACCAATAAGGTGTGTGTATGTCCTACTAGGGCGTCCCATTCCGGTGTTTCCAATCTGCCTTATAAATAAATACCTTTGGTTAATCGCCTTTCATTCATCCTCTCAACGTGGCCGAACCATCTAAGCATACTCTTTTCAATTTTTGTGACGTACATCGTCTTTTAAACCACAACGTTGCTTTGTCACATCATTGATTTTGATTAAAACATACAGTCCCAAAAGTAAGCGGTGTGAGCACTCCTGTATTTTTACTCATCTGTGGGAAAACAGTGCCCGTGGGACATATAAGCTGTATTGACAAAGGATTCTTTGTTCTTCACTAATATTCTAACTGCGTTTGGATTGTTAATGGATCATCTTGCACAAGGAAGCCTTCGGTGTATGAATCAATGTTGGCTCCCACTTAAACTATGTGTAGTCCTAAGGTACAGGCAATGTCCAACTGGTACAAGCGCTTGAATTACGTAATTTGTTTATAATTTTTGATCATAGATTAAATAGTATCTTAAGAGTCGTTGTTTCTAAGGGTTATTGTAACATGCTGCGATTGTGCTGATTTAAGTTCCCTGAGTTCTGCAAGTAACGGAGTCCTTTTACTAAGCCTAAATCATCTGTCTGTGATAGGCAGACAGTTGAAATATTTACAGAATGTGTATTTAAATTGACACGATGTTTGAATTACTTGGTACTTGCTGCCAAAATAATTTCGTTCCAGGAATGAGGGCCCATAGTTTTTTTTTATATTTTCTTATCATTTAGGTGTTCATGTGTTCATTTGTTCTGTGTCTGGGTGTAACTATCTATAATATGTAGATATGTATTTCGAAATAAATAAGGATGTTTATCAGCTGTTTAGTAACCATAACACGAGCTCTGCTTAGCTTGGGACTAGATGACGATGTGTGAAAGTTGTGAAATATTATTATTATTTATATCTTGTCAATTAAAAAATATACACATTCTGTGAATACATCAACTGTCTACCAATCACAGACTGATGGTCTAGGCTTAGTAAAAAAGACTGTTACCTGCCTTTTAGTTCGGTACCCTAAAACAAAAGCCGGTTTTCTAAATAAATTCAAAATGTTTTAATTTAATCAAACTAAAAGCACTAAGGGATTAAAGTAACGAACCAAAAAAAAGCTTGTTACGTACCATATACCCCTGATCCTTCTTCGAATTTTTATTAGACACGAATAATTGGCATAGACATAATACCAAGAAAAAATATTTGCTTCTTAAAGACGTCTTTTACGTAGGTTTCTCTCATATTTTCGCCTAACGACGATTAAACGACGAAAAAGGCCGGATTCCACCAACGAAACTGAACGCGATCAACAAAATTATTTATCTACACTGCGTGTTGTTTATACAAGTAGGAAGGGACATAATCGCACATCCTGATATCACAGTATAAATATTAATAGGTTTTTAGACTGTGCTGATACTATGACTACTGCTTCTTATTATCATTATTATACTAATATCTATACAACGCTCACTCAGTACCACAGTATGTGGTTTGGTCACGTCGAAAGGATGAATTAAAGGCGACTAACGAAAGATTTATAAGGCAATTGTAAGTGGAATCGCTGGAAGGGGACGCCCTAGAAGGACATTCATGAACCTAATTGGTGAAATTCCTCAGAATGGTCAGGTGCGTAGTACCTACTCGCAACCGGCGTGTGTATGAATGTAAACGAAGTAAAAGAAGTAGGTATTTATGTAAGAATCGTAGCAGATGCTCTGTTGTTTCTGCCTACCCCCATAAAAAAGGGCGTGAGTTTATGTTTGTATGTATCTATACTAAGATCAGTTTTACTGATGTTTGTAAGAGGGATCTCCGAAACTCCTCATTTGATTACAGAAGTCTTTTAGGTACTAATGGAATGCTACATAATCAACGAGTGCCATTCAAGTATGTGAATACGTTTTATGGCAATGTAGACTTGCAATAAACAATATTGTTTTACTGAAGAGATACAGCATAACACTAATCTCTGGAACCACGAGATTTGAAACAGTGTCTTGTTGAGCCTTTTTTCCAAAAATCATGCTGCGCATCTTTACAAGCCATTTCAATAATGACACTGACAGATCTTAAACGCTCTTTAGATGTAGGTACTGATTAAATTAAGTTTCATTAGTGCAATTCACCCTTCGGGGTTGTTCGTTTTTGTAAAGGAAAGTTTGACATTTATTTGGAAATGAGATGTACATTTTGTTTCAAATGATAATATGTGTTACTTTTTTTTCGTTATGATTCAGTGAGCGTAATGTAACGTTATAATATAATATAAATTTATACCATCGCCATACTATGGCGATGGTATAAATTTATATATATATATATATATATATAGTTAGTTGAACTCTAAATATGAAAAAAGAGGCCTATAGCGCCCAAATAGCCTTTGAACTTCATTTTGTTTTTATACATTACGAAGATTTTTATCCATTTTAATACGCTAGACCTAGACCCATCCTAACTTCTTAACTAAGTAAATGGACTTCCATGTTTCAATGAATATTTTTAAAACTGTAAAATAAACATTGGTTACAAATATCACGCATAAAACATACGTTTACATTAAGTTGGTATTTTAATCGATGAATAATACAAGACTTTCAAACCAAACGCGAGTCATTAGAATACATTATTATAATATCCTACTAATATCCTACTAATATTATAAACGCGAAAGTTTGTGAGGATGTTTGTTACTCTTTCACGTAAAAACTACTGAATGGATTTTAATAAAATTTGGTGTGGAGTTAGCCGAGACCCTGGATTAACACATAGGCTTTTTATTCCAGTATTTCTATGGGAACGAAACCTACGCGGGAAACCGCGGGACGTCTGCTAGTCTTACATACCTACTTGAACAATTTTCCTTTTCTCACTCAAACAAAACCACCAAATTATCTTTAGTAAAAACTCTCGTACCAATTCATCGGTTTCCAAGAACAGGAAAATAAGCAACCATATAAAGAATACGTCAAGTACGAACAAAACGTACCTAATATATTTTCTTATTAATTCCCTTGACAACGATATTGATCTGATTAAGAACTGTAGAATTATTTTCGTGGAAGTAGGTACCTACCTATGTTATAACAACAACGCCAGTTCACAGAAATTTTATTAAGATGATATAATAATTCTAATGTAGGAACTCATTATGATATAGAGTGTAAAAAGACCGATCACATAGACGATAACTACACATTCTGTACATATTATATAATTAAGTAACTTTAACCAAAATTATATTGCAGGGAAAATACTTTTTTTTGCCATCTTTAAAAAAGAGATGCTTTTTATTGCACGCAATGAAAAGCGTGATAACGCAACGCAACTTTCGATTAGCTGAGCATACGGTCGGCCGCGACCACTCGCGCTTGATCATTGACCCGACCGGCCCGCTTGTGTTTGGTATCTATTGAATTTTTGTAAATTCAAATGCGTACTTTGTTTCGAAAAATCGATAATTTGAATAATTTTAGTTCGGAAGAAAGTTTACTAATGATACCTACTTGGAATATGTTTTTTAAAACAATACGAAAAAAAGATTGCACTTTGACCTCTAATATCTCCAAAACCAGTGAATTCCCAAGTGTGCTTTAGAAGAAAAAAACTATCCCAGTGATAGGTAAAATACGTAGTTTTCGTTTACATAACATTACATAACATCACGCACATCACAAAATGAGAGCCATGTTCATTGTTCAATAGATACCTTGGTTGTTGCCTTTATCGAAAGGAATAAAATCTAAGTTAGCCAAGGTCCAGTTATATTTTGAAAGTTTTTATGGTGTTACCGTAAAGAGTATTCTATTCCTTTCAATTCTATTCTATTCTATTCTTAATGGATGCCAATTGCCAAGTTCAATAGTCAGTCCTATAATTTATTTGTTACAACACTAAGTTATAGCAACTTATTGCTTCTTAAAACCAAGGAAAATATAGTGAAGTCTACGGTCTGACTTGGTTAGTTCGCATATAAGACCTACTAAAACAGTTATGGAAGAGCGTAGTTTTTAGGTAAGGGGGTTTAAAGTGGCTCCAAATGTTTCGTGTAAAAAAAACTTTTTTACAAAAAATTAAACCGACTTCAGAAAAACACTAAACGGTGTAAAATAACTCTAAATTAGGAAGTCTGTGGCTTTGGTGGTTTTGTCTCATTCATGATTGGCCACCGACTTCCGAATTTAGAGTTATTTTACATCGTTTAGTGTTTTTTTGAAGTCGGTTTAATTTTTTGTAAAAAGTTTTTTATTTTTCAAATATTTGCCAAGAATTTATTTTATATTGTTAATTGTCAACAATACATGTCACGATAATAGGGTTATCCACTTATCCTTAATAAATGAAAATTAACATACCTAACTGTCGAAATCTAGGTATATTGTACACATGTGCGTACCCCTCAGAGCAGGGACCACCTCAGGAGCCTACTCTTTCAAATAAAAAAACATTTTGAGAATCGGTCCACAAATGGAGTAGAAAGCAGGTAACATACATAAAATTCTGCCGGTTCTGTTAGCTTTAACGTGGCTTATTGACCACCACGTTGTTATTGTGGTCATAATTGCTAGATACTACAGACCTTATTAGCAGCCAACATTTGCGTTGCCTAAACTGTTTTTAGATTTTTAATCACGCCAATAGGTAAGCCTTCTATTACGTGAGTTTTAAATATAAGGTGTAAACCTTCGGTACAGGCATGTTATTTATCGTGTTCAGCGAAAAATCCGATAGAAAGTAATTTTTTTTTTAATAAAAATCCCATGATAAGGATGCCGCCAGTTCGGTGCCAGTCAGGCCTGCCAAATTGTGAAAAAGGGTGTAATCCGTCTGGAGTTAAACCGAGTAATTACCATTCGCTTGCCATACAATGCTCTCGTAACGAGGTTTCTTAACTATTTCAATACATATAATACAGGAAATACAGATAATGGGAGCTGCTTATCTTCCCAAAAAGCTGAACTGTATTTTATATTGAAAAATAAATGATCTTTTATCTGTAACTTTATATTGAGAAACATATTTTCCTAAATTCTCTCTGTTATAAAACAACAACAACTATAAAGGAAAATGCTCATTTCTGGCCATCTTTTGATTTTTTCTGTGTAATAAATTCAAAAATATACTTACTAATTTAGTTGTTTAAATATTGCTATTACCAATTTTTTATGAGTACATAATTAATAAAATGCCGTTTTTTATGACACTCAATTGTTTATTTCATTCTAATATTTCCGCTTGGTAGTCCGTGCTATTTTAAAGTCTGTTTTTTAATCCCAGAGACTAAATTGACACATGCAAATGTCAAACTTACAAATAATGTTGCCAGCTCTTTTGTTTAGTGTTGTACCTACGATACCGGTTTGTTGAATCGTAACTTTTTATATTTATTTTACGATTTAAAAACTGTACATTGAGAATTTTCGAGAAAAATTACTGGCTTTTGTTAGAAAAACGTAACTGGTGACAAAAAGTGACTTTTTAGAATTTTTGTCTGTTTGTCTGTATGTATGTCCGGGGTAATCTCAAAAAGCACTGCATGGATTTACTTCAAATTTTGCATGAATATTACTGAGAGGTCGGGTCAACACATAGGCTACATATTATCACGCTATCACATACGGGGGAGGAGCTGTGAATCTTTATTCTTACCACGCATTCTATGACAGCGTGTAGTCTAAGGACGCATATTTAAATGTTGTTTTTGAGTAAGCCGTTGCTATTATCTAGCTTTACACTATAAAAACTACGCTATTTAAATAACTTGGGCAGAGCAACATAGTTTAATGAATGTTAGGAGTACAAAGGCAATTATCAAACAGCGCCATCTATTGAGATTTCATAAAAAATCAAACCAAGTTACATGTTAACACTTTTTGGAATTAATAATTTAAATTTGATCATGTTGGCGAGGTTAGTAGTTAGTTGTTTTTATAATTCATAGATGGTGATGTGCATTTTCTTCATACTTGAGCAGAGTTAAGGAAGACAATTTAAAAAAAAATACGGTGTGAAGTAGGTATAACAAAAAAGTTGTGTTCATTGATGATCATCAATTTCATGTTGTTAGTACAAAATAAACGTTGACTGTTAATACTTTTGTTCGGTATTTATCTGTGTGATTATTGCTCTCAAAACTCAAGGGTTTCTCAGATGCGCAGGTTTGATCTCTCGAAACCGAGGCAAAGCGTGAACAAGGGCTAGGTGCTAACCGTGAGAGTAATGCACTAAGTTTTTCCGCAGAAACTATCATGCAGCGCCAATTACGACTAGAATTAAACGAGTCCGCACTACTGCTTCTCAATATCAGGAATCGTGGAACAACGAGAAATGCATTTAGCTATCGACCGGGATCGTCATTCTTAGTCTCGCGCATTCGAACGGTTACACAGAGGTTGAGTCTTCAGAATATCCGCTCTGACACTGCTCGATTACCTGAGAGCAGTCAGGAGCGTGGGATACGACTTGCGCGTGACCGACAGCGTGATTCTTTATCTCGCGCTTCCAAAACGAATACAGAGAGAGAGAGCAGATATTAAGTCTTTAGCTTTTCCGCACTGAAACTGCTCGGTCCCTCGAGAATATTCAGAAGCGCGATACACGCCAAGCAAGCAATCGCGAGCGCATTGATTTTGAAAGATCCAAAATATATAATTTTAAACTGAACTACTGCGCTGGGTGTCTCTATTTTGTATGCAATACTAGAGTAGGTAGTAGTATTTGAAGAAGTAGTAATAATTTAACTCGATTGGTATAATATCCATACGTAAAGTACAAGGTACTTTGATTGGTTGATCGAGGCATTTAATGGAGGTAAAATATAATCCTTCTGGGAGCTGGGTGCGATAACCGACATCTATGAGGGCAAAGCCGCGAGCATCAGCTAGTTTTAAATAAAAAACGATACTACTTGATTTTACTAACGGCAATTTACGGTAGTGGCACATCACTATTTAAGAATTGCAAAAAACTGGTCACACATGAAATGTCATTTTAGTCTCCGTGATTAAAAAACAGACTTTAGTTGAATTTAAGTTTTTACAAAAATATACGTAGTAGACATTTTGGAACGTGTTGACGTGTTAATAATCAAATAGTAAATTGAATGGTAAATACCTTGAATCATGTTCACCATGTTCTTCCAAGCCGCCAGCAGTCTAGAGTTCAAACCCAAGGTACCTCTAACTTTTCGGATTCTACAATCATTACTTGCTTTAAAAATAGTATAAGAAAACTTTGTGCATAAGAGATTTTTTTTTTCGACTGTATAAAAACTGACACCATTCTAGTCATTAACCAAACAAAAATAAAGAAGAATATCTTCAAATACACACAATAGCTATGGCATGTGTGTGAATAAATAAAAACTCTTTTTTTACTTACTTACACACATTCACCTACATCCTCATTTCAGTGCGAATCTGGTCAGATCACTGCGTGAAAATGTAGGCGTAGTGAGGGCGTATTGAGCTGTCATTCCATACTAATGCTAGGCATTGACAGCTCACTTCACTCAAGTTTTCACGGCGTGACTTTTACTGAATCGATCGGCTGCTACATGAAAGAAAAACACTGAGAAAGAATGAAAACAATAATGCAACGGTGGACTTGTGTCCACCGTTGCATTTTTGTTTTCATGATTTTTGGGACCTCGCCATCGCAAAACACACAAGTGTTTTACGATGGCGAGGTCTCAAACTCACAATTATTTTAAGCAAAATTTTTTCCCGGAATTCATCAAAACATACAAAAGGCTTGATTGCACATTAATTATGGTTTGCAATTAACGAACCTTTATTCTGACGAATAAATACGATACTTTGTGAGGGCGAGAATCATTACGCGTGCAGGGGTAGGGTTCATTAAAATAGTGACGTGTAATGTTTAACTTTGGTGGAGATTTCTTGCGTAAGAATATAATTTGATTAGTATAGTTTGTACCTAGTACAATTAAGGTTTTCGTATATGCCTAAGATTTGTCAAGATAACTAACAAAGACACCAACCTACTACCAATTAATTCATCTACCTTTTTATGTTCTTGATGGTAGACAAGACCTAATTAGTTTGTTGTTTAAAAGCCTCGGTAAGCTCGCCTTCCATTACATGATAACTTAAGTACCTACACATTTGCGACACCCTTCGAGAAATACTATATAGTGTGATTTTAAATTATATTTCAAATTATATAAGTAGCTGAAATAGTGGATTCTTTGCGTCAAGATCACTAGGCGTTAGGCATTGATGCCACTTTCACACTTAAGAAAAAAAGGTTATTACCAAGCATAAGGTTAGTTAAAATTACTTTTCCCACTGTTATTAATAATCTTTAAGGTGATTTCAGATTCCACATACGTTTCAGTAGTCTAATCACTGCTCCATTGATTCAGTGTCTAGGTGAAATTTATTTATAATATTATGCATAGGTATTGTATTTAGAAAAATATAAGTATGTATATCAGATGTCTAGTACCTAGTCATAGCACAAGCTCTGCTTAGTTTGGCACTAGATGGTATTGTGGTATGATATTGATGGTATTGTGTGAAAGCTGTGAAATATTATTACTAACTGCCCCGGCAATTTTTTTTAAATCTGTTGAAAAAATAGAAACAATTCACGCCCTATTCTCAGACCTACTACATGCATACTATACACAAAATTTTATAAGAATCGGTGAAGCTGTTTCTGAGGAGTTTGGTAACAAACACTGTGACACGAGAATTTTACGTGTTGGATATTAATGCAACTGACTTTCATTCGTCCCTTTTGTGATCCAAAATTCTGATCGATGGAAGTCTGCAGCCAAAAAATGAGTTCACAACACACGTACGTACGTAGGTACGTACAAACATAGTTTTCGTAATCAAGTGGAACATGGTGTAAATAAATATAATGTTAATGTTTAGTTTTTAAGATTGTTAAGTTACGAATAATATCAACTTTAATGTTACCATCGTGTATGTCAAATATTGTTAATACTTTTTTTAAACCACAATTAAGTACCAACCTAGTACAGACAGACGAGAGATCAATAATAAAGAGTAATTAACCAATGGGATATTGTATTGTGCTCTCTCTATCTATATTATATCTATCAAAAGCACTGAACTGTCAAAGTGACGCAAGTTTCAATTTGTTGTAAGATACATCTCTTCTCCTCTCTGCTTTAGTGGAAACCGTGCCTTAAACTCGTGGCGCAGCAGCCAATTGCTTTGCCACGGCTCCAACTATGCTGTCAAACTACTTACCTCGGTGTGTGAGAACCCGCTTAATAACATCGCCTACCTTTCTCTCCGATCAATAATAAGAAAAACGGGTGAAAAAACGTTAGCTGTCTCCCAAGTGAACAAAAAGTGAAAAAGCGGAGCAATATTAGTAAGTTACAATCAATCATGCGTGTAGCCATGTGATTTATGATCGTGTTACTGGCGAAAAGAGCTAATATTTGTAATGGTGACGTGTGAATTATGAGAAGTAGTGGCTAGAGACTGATGGGCTTGTGGCTAAATATTAATAGGCGCACGGGTTGATGAAAGCTTAAGCTACTGTTGTCGTGGTAAGTTATGGATGGGTACATTACATATCAAGATCCCTGCGTGAATAGAATAGAATAGAATAGAATAGAATAGAATAGAATATATTGCGTGATTTGGAAGTAATGTTAAACCGTTCATCCTAGCAGACGTTATAAGTAAATCTTTGACAGTCGTTATGGTTAGTCGATGGTCATCACTGGAGGAAGCCTTTACCCTTCGTTGAGGGGGGTTTTTGCACATTATCAAAAACAATCACCTAACTCTCAAAAGTAACACTTACCAAAATACTAAGACTTGTTGACAATGTTTTTTAAATTGCAAGTCTCTAACTGTGAAGCAAGAAATAAAAGGATTTTTTATCTATAAGTAGTCGGAAGCTCAACCAAGGGGTATCGTGTTACCCAGTAACTGGGTTGTGAAGGTCAGATAGGTAGTCACTCCATGTGAATCACTGGTATTCAGATGCATCCGGACAAACTGGAAGCCGACCCCAACATACTTGGGAAAAGGCTAGGCAGATGATGATGACTAACGCTGGATATTAATAATCTATCTCGGTTGCTATCTTGATCCCGATCTTTGTCAGTAACCAATCAACGACCGAATTCGCCTATCCGAGTCTTAAAGATGTCCAATCAGAAGCAGCCGTCAAAAACAAAGGATCGGGATATGGATTGAGATAGAATATTAATATCGGGCGTTAGTAAGCTACTAAACAGTAGTTGCCTTTGTCCTTTAGGCATTATAAGTGTGAGTTTTATGACGATGCTGAAATACCAATAAAGCATGTAATAGCCATGAAAATTTCTTCACATAGAAAGGAATATTGAATCAAGCATATAAAGCTATGTAATTATTTAATATATTAAAATTGCAAATGAAATAGACTTGTTGCATCAAATAACAGGCTACTAGGTATACTTAATAGACTTTTATATACTCATAGATTATGTAAATGTGTGTGTGTTATGTGTGTGTGTGTGTCTGTAGGACGTCCACCCACAAGGTGGACAGACGACCTCATTAAGGCCACGGGAACGCGCTGGATGCGAGCCGCTTCCAACCTGTCTTATTGGAGATCTATAGGGGAGGCCTATGTCCAGCAGTGGACTTCCTATGGCTGAAATGATGATGATGATGATGATTATGTAAATACCTACCAGTTATTTCTCCTCTCCCATAATATTTACGACACGTAGGTATCATTTTATATTTTGAGAATTTTGCGCAGAATGCTTTCCAAAGCAAGTTCCTCTTGATCTATATTCGAATTGATTATATCAATTTATACGACACATGATTCTCGCGAGGGTTCGCACTTGTATATAAGATGCCGATGCCTACAGTTGAGTTGACGAACTCAATCAAGTGTGTGAGATTACTGAAGGATATTGAAATTATTTGATGCCGTCAACATACAAGACTGTCGGGGATATATTGTGTAATATGTATTTATATCAGGCACAGTTTTATTATTTGTATTTTTTTGTTGTTGTACTGCATCGTTTGTCTAGTGAGGTCCTGTTCAGATTTATAGCAAACTGTAACAGCATGTATGGTAAATTAATGATTTCTATTTCTAGAACTTTATTTCTTTAATTTTTTCTATTTAGGTATAGTAGATAGGTAGGTAGAATCCACACAGAATCTAATACACAAAACAACAGAAGGCACCCGAGAGTATAACAACAATATGATTCAACAACATTTCATCACGCCTGTAGTTCTCGGCGGAGTAAGCAGAGGTGTACACTCACATGTCAACAGTTATATTTAAGGTACATGTTAAAGGTGGCGAGTCTTTTGCTATCAATAGAGCTCATTGCAAAGACCGGGGTGGAACTGAGAAATTCTGAAAGGAAAACTCAATAACGCTGTGCCCTACACGAGAATCGAGCCCGGGACCTCGTGCTCAGCACTGGCGCATGCGACCACTAAATCAGCGAAGTAACGACAGTTGATTAATTCATACCTTATTGGCAGACCTAAGAGTTATTATAAGGGCGTAAACTCCCGGCGTTTCCAGTTTCATCTGCAATGTAAGAACCTTTCGTTAGTCCCCTGTCATTTACCCTTTCAAAGTGATCAAACCATAATTATAAACATACTCTTTCCGATTTTTGTAACTACATCTTCTTTTAAACCACAACGTTGCTTTATCACATCCATTCCTCAATCTGTCATTCATTGTTACACCACACATACTATAAATTATTTTACTTACTACAATTTTGTCTAAAATACTACTATTTTAGATTTCAATTATAAAAATTAAAGTTGATTCTCGCCTACAACTAGCCGCTGATTTCCCGGGAGCTTCAACCCTTAAAATACAAAAGCGACTATGAAGTTTTATCTCGCCTTTGCAAATGCAGGCTGGCTGGAATTCAATTATATTTTTTATCTATTAGATGTGTCCGTGCTGATTAGTAAATGTGAATGTGTTTGAATAACAAAGAGTTTAATAATAATAACAATAAAGATATACAGTCTCAGGGAATATTTCCTAAAAGCCGAAGTGGGGATGCATCGAGATGTGGTCGCGGTAGACAAGGGCCTCACACCGCTCTCCTTGGCGAAAGAGAACTGGCGCAAACCTGTAGTGCTTGACACTAACGATCGCAGGGAAGTGTGGCAGAGCAAGGAGCTTCACGGACGTTTTTTCCGGGCCCTTCATGGGCCTGATGTAGACCAATTAGCGTCCGTGTCCTGGCTGCGTTTCGGTGACCTCTTTGGGGAAACCGAAGGTTTTGTCTGTGCAATTATGGATGAAGTTATTATGACGAGAAACTACCGGAGATTTATTGTGAAAGATGGCACGGTTGACATCTGTCGGGCATGCCACCGTCCAGGAGAATCAATCCGACACATTATCTCTGGGTGTTCTCGCTTAGCTAACGAAGAGTACTTGCATAGACACAACCTTGTCGCCAGGATTATCCATCAGCAACTAGCTCTGAAATACAACCTCGTGGATTCGGAAGTGCCGTACTACAAGTATGTGCCCGACCCAGTTCTCGAAAATGGTCATATCACACTGTATTGGGATCGATCCATCATCACTGATAGGACTATCATGGCTAATAAGCCCGATATAGTGGTGATGGATCGAACCGAGAGGCGCGCAATGCTTGTTGACATAACGGTCCCACATGACGGGAACCTCGTGAAAGCCGAACAAGATAAAAAAATCAAGTATATTGATTTGGCTCGCGAGGTTGTCGACATGTGGGATGTGGACTCAGCAATCATTGTGCCGATAGTCGTGTCTGCCAATGGTTTAATAGCAAAGAGCCTCGACCAATACCTGAAGAGGCTCTCGTTGGGCGGCTGGATCAAGCGTTTGATTCAGAAAGCAGTGCTTCTGGACACGGCTCGCATTGTTAGGCGATTCCTCTCCCTGGAGCCCTGACCGCCGGTAGCTTGGACCCTGTTCCCGATACCGGTGGGCGACTATTTTTTATATTTTTAAATGTTTTTTTTTATATTTAAATATTTAAAAATGTATTAAGTAAGAAATAACAATGAATAAACGGAATAACAATAATAATCATTTTATTTCAAGTTTGCACTGAACTCTATAATAATAATCACTTTAATGGCGGTTTATAAAGACAGGCGTTGTTAGGGCCTTTTTATTGTCATGCGTGTTTGTACCCGCGTTTGGGCCAGACCAAAGTGTACTGTGTGGTCAAACACGCATGAGTGCCGCGTCTCACCAGCTTCCCACGTACGTGTGGCGCTCTTTCCCATGGCGTTTTTTTTATGCGCTGATGACGAGCATATGCAATAAGCACGCCCGACAAACGCCAGCCGCTCGGTCTGTTGAACCGATACATTGTTGGAAATGTAACGCTGGCCATTTATTATTCAAATGTGAAAGCTGGTGTTCTACTTAATTGTTACTCGGCAACTATTTTTCTTGTCACAATGTCATGTATAATTTTATAATAATATATTAAATATTTCACTTATTCCAACTGTGCTTCAATACTCTGCAATAAATCTAATTTCCAATAGGTTATGTGCTACATGTGTGAAGTGTAAATATTTTGTGAAAATATTATTATATGACTCGAAATATGGATGAGTATACTAATACGAAAGTTGCGATGGAAAAGCTTAAAGGCACCATCAACTATCGTGATTGGGCATTTCAAATGCAAAATATACTTATATTCGAGGATTTGTGGCAATGTATTACTGAAAAATACGAAACCTCAGGTGAGAACGCTAACAAATTAGCTCGTAGAGAGGAGAAAGCTCGAGCGAGGCTATGTTTGAGTGTTGAAAAATCGTGCTATTCTCACATTGTGCAGGCGAAAACTGCAAAGGATGTATGGGATGCCTTGCAGAAGGCTTACGATGACACCGGGTTGCAAAGGAGATTGTCGTGTCTTCGAACGTTATGCTCGATTAAGCTGGAACAGTTCGATAGCATGGAGATTTATGTCAACGAGATCTTGTCACTTGCTGAACAACTCAGTAGTATGAAGAAACCACTCGATGATGAATTTCTGGCTACTATTATGCTTCAAGGGTTGCCTCAAGATTATGAACCAATGATAATGGCTCTGGAGCATTCTAGGATAGACATAACTACAGATATGGTAAAAACAAAACTACTTCAAGATAAGAGATGGAAAGGGAGCGCTGCTGATAATGGCGATGGCTGCTTATTTACACGGAATCGTAGTAATGAAAAGGCTAGCTCTCGAGGCGAGAAGAAAAATGCCTCAAGTACATCAAAACACGCTAGTACCTCGTCAAGTACGAACAAGTTGTGGTGTTGGAAATGTCGTTCTAAAGGACATGTCAAGAAGGATTGTCCTCAATTGGACCGGAATGGAGCGACGTCGACTTCCATGGTGTTGTCTGCACTTAACACTGACAGTTCGTGGATTATTGATTCTGGAGCGACAGATAATATGTCAGGACGCCAAGAATGGTTTCATGCTCTAGATGAGTCGTCGACTAAGGAGGTTTGTGTTGCTAACGGAAAGAAGTTAGTTGTGAATGGGAAAGGTGAAGTACAATTTACGGTTAACTCTTGTGGACATACCATAGATACTACTTTAAAAGATGTAATGCTTGTACCTGATCTTACTGTTAATTTAATATCTGTGTCTACGCTTGCTGAAAAGGGATTTAAATTTATTTTTGATAAAAATGGATGTAACATCATTAAAAATGGTAAAGTAGTTTTATATGCTAGGAAAGTTGGGAGAGTTTACAGGCTTAATTCTGTAGGTAAAGTCAATCTGACAACGTCATCTACGTCTAAGGATATGATGTTATGGCATCAACGTTTAGGTCATATTAATTTTGACAGCTTGGCATCACTTAGAAAGGTAGCTATTGACATTGACTTTCAGGTTACTACTCAGAAGAAAGTTTGTGATGTGTGTCTTAAGGGTAAGCAATCCCGCGCTCCCTTTGTGACCAATCATAACAAACAGGTGGCCGAGGCGCGGCTGGCGCTCATTCACAGTGACGTCATGGGGCCGATGCCGACTACTTCTCTCGGAGGCAAGCGCTACGTCCTCACGTTTCTAGACGACTACTCCAGGAAGGTGTTTATCTATCCCATTGCAAAGAAGAGTGAAGTGTGTAAGTACACTAAAGATTTTATTAGACTGGTAGAGAATCAGTGTAGTGCAAAAGTCAAGGTAATGAGAACAGATAACGGCTCTGAGTACGTTAATGCTGAGTTGACGGATTTTCTTAAAAAGAAAGGCATTATACATCAGCTCACGGTACCGTATTCTAGTCAGCAGAATGGATCCGCGGAGCGCTTGAATCGTTCTTTACTTGATAAGGTCAGATGTCTACTGTATAACGCAAATCTTGATGACAAGATGTGGGCAGAGGCTGTAAATACTGCGGCGTTTCTGATCAACAGATCGCCCAGCTCGAGACTTTCTGGTGGTTTACCAGAGGAAGTGTGGAGTGGTAAAAAAGTGAGCCTTAAAAATCTGCGTGTTTTTTGGTTGCGAGGCATTTGCTCATGTAGATGACTGTAAACGTAAAAAGTTAGACCCCAAAAGCAGAAGGTTAATCTTTTTAGGTTACTGTGATAACGTCAAAGGTTATCGTTTGTTCAACCCTGATGACAATAAAATCGTTGTATCACGTGATGTGGTATTCAACGAATATGTGTTTCCAGGGAGAAATTCTAAAACAGGGCCAAAACGTGTGTTTGAACCTATTTATCTTACAGGAGGTGATGATGAGAGGGAGTTGCTGGAGACTACGTCGGTTGAGGCGGAGCCAGATTACTTGTTACCTGAGTCGTCAGGTCATCCACTTGAGGCGGAGCCAGATACAGTTCCTGCAGAATCACCAAATCATCCTGTTGAGTTGGAGTGTGAACACGAGGCTAGTAAAGATTCGGAAACGTCGCCTGAATTGGCACCAGAGTCTACTAGTTCACGATATAACCTACGTCCACGTATGCCTAAGACAACCTGTAACATAACTAACGTGTGTAATGTGACAGAGCCAATAGAGCCACGTACTGTCAAAGAAGCTTTGAAATGTGAAGATAAAGAGTTATGGCAGAAGGCCATGAAAGAGGAAATCGATTCTTTTGTCTTACACGGAGCTTGGGAGCTTACTGATAAACCGGTTGACAAAAACGTCGTTAAAAACAAGTGGATTTTTACCCTTAAACGAGACTCGGAAGGGAACATTACACGTTATAAGGCAAGGTTGGTAGCTAAAGGCTATACTCAAAGATATGGTGAAGATTTCCAAGAAACTTTTTCACCGGTCGTTCGTCATTGTTCTATACGATTGTTGCTATCTCTGGCAGTGGAAATGAACCTTAAGATTGATCATTTAGACGTGCAGACAGCATTTCTGAATGGAAATTTGCAGGAGGAGATCTTTATGCAACAACCGGAAGGTTTCATATGCCCTGGGAGTGAGAACAAAGTCTATAGATTACGAAAGGCTGTTTATGGGTTGAAGCAAGCATCGCGATCCTGGTACCAAAAGGTAAAAGATGTCTTATTTTCTTTGGGATACAGACAGTGTAAACAAGAGGACTGCATCTTCATTAAGAGATCAGGTGATTCAATTGTTTTTATTGCTCTGTATGTTGACGATTTTTTCGTGTTCTATAATGACAAACGTCTGGCTGAGACGTTAAAAAGTTCTTTGTTAAATGTTTTTAAACTCAAAGACTTAGGTCAGGTACGAAACATGTTAGGTATAAAGGTAGAACGTGATGCAACTTCCATCAAACTTAGTCAGGAAAAGCGGATTGACAATATGTTAGATCGTTTTGGCATGACAGACTGTAAGCCTGTAAAGTCTCCCTTGATAACTAATGTTAGTTCGGTAATTGAGAGTTCTAATAATGCTACAAATAACGTTGTAACGAAGTTTCCTTATCAAGAGTTGATTGGTAGTCTTATGTATTTATGTGTAACTACGCGACCTGACATTTCGTTTGCCGTGTCATATTTAAGTAAATTTAACAGTTGTTATACGGAATTCCATTGGGATCAAGCTAAGCGTGTACTGCGATATCTTAAAGGTACTAAGCAAAAGGCTTTGGTATTTAAGAAGTCGAATGTAGATCCCGTTCTTGAGGGTTATTCTGACGCAGATTGGGCGGCAGATCCTGATCGTAAGTCGTACACGGGGTATGTGTTTAAATACGGCGGTAATTCGGTATCTTGGGGTAGCTACAAACAGTCCTGCATATCGCTTTCGTCCACCGAGGCGGAGTATTGCAGCTTGAGCGAAGCGAGTAGAGAAGCGGTGTTCCTACAAGCTTTAATTAGGGAATTATTAATGACGACTAGTTGTAAAATAGTAATGTATTGTGACAATCAATCTGCTATACAGCTTGCTATCAATCATACTCATCACAGACGGAGCAAGCATATAGAAATAAGATTTCATTACGTTAGAGATGTGATAGATAGGTTTAACTTAGAAATTGTATACATCCCTACAGATGAGATGTTAGCAGATGTTTTCACTAAGCCCCTGGGCTGTGTCAAGCACGAGGTGTTCACTCGTCAGCTTGGTGTGGCATGAAGCCATCATGATGCCCACGTTATGGGGGGGTGTTGGAAATGTAACGCTGGCCATTTATTATTCAAATGTGAAAGCTGGTGTTCTACGTAATTGTTACTCGGCAACTATTTTTCTTGTCACAATGTCATGTATAATTTTATAATAATATATTAAATATTTCACTTATTCCAACTGTGCTTCAATACTCTGCAATAAATCTAATTTCCAATATACATACGTGAACTATCTGCTAATATGCGTTTAGAACGCATTTAATCAAAAAGGCGCGTCATCGCACACGGGCCACTAAACGCCGCCAACAACGTAGGTATATGCTGCAATTTCCATTCATTTTATATAGACTCGCCGCACACGGTTGACGCCACTGGCCCCCCTAACTACTTCAGATGGTGATGTTTGTGGCTGTCGTGAGCGGCCACCCTAAAAGACAAGCATAAATAGCAAATCCACGACAGTACCTACACCTTCTCTTTTCAGAGGTATTGCCCTGACTGGAGACCTTGTGTATTGAGGTCGTCCACAGGTTTGTCCGGTAAAGAAAGAAAGTACAACTGCTTTTGATCCGATCGGACCAGTCTACTAACAACAATGCCCTTAGCCGAGGTCAGTACGACACTTAGCGAGTAGTCACTTTGTTTTAAAAAATGTTACTCTGGCTTAAGGCTTTGTTTCAGTAAAGCATCCACAAAATTACCCGGATGCGCTACCGACTACCTTCTAGGATGATCTACGTGATGTTTAATAAGTACTGTTGCTCCGGGTCTTAGACTGCTAGTTGTTTCTATTTAAAGAATAAGTTGTTACCCACCTCGACTTCGTCTGCCACACATTTTATAAACTTTGTAAAAGGTTACGTACTGTTACGAAAGTCAATAAAAATTAATATAAACATTAAGGTACGCTGTCGACTACCTCTTAGGTTGATCTACGTGATGCTTGATAAAAAAGTACTACTGCTGCAGGCCCCAATTTCTTAATAAGTTATTTGCTAGTTGTCGCTAGTTAAGGAAGAAAACCGTTACCCGCCGTGACCGCGTTTGCCACACGGCTTAAAAACTTTGTAAAAGGTCATGATGAAGGCTTGGTGTCCTAAATACTATTAAAAAAGTATTTAATTTCGTGAATGATCGGTTACTGAAATAGTCAAGTGTGCAATGTTTTGAAAACAATGCCGTTTACACTGCTCCGCGAAGCCTTGAGGCGTAACCTTTCCAACCATGACCCTACTAAATATCTAAGCAGACAAGCCTGCGGACGCTAAGTTAGCACACATATACTTTAGACATATCGTGGCCTAAATCAATGTATTAATTCGTCGGTAATCGATGTTAGTTACGTACTACATAGGATTAAGAAAAAATATCGAACGCAGAACAGCGATACCGATGTCCTAGGATTGCAATTTAAAAGATAGAAAGCATAGTTACTGTTGTACATAGCGTACATCCAGATCCAGACAGATCTATTCTCCATTTATAATAGCATTAGACTGAAGTTAAAAAAGTTACTTTCAGTGCACACTTTGTAACGAAAGACGCCTAAATGATTTTAATCTATTTTTACTGCAGATGTCACACTTAGTTGACACCATTTCTACAATTTATTTTAAGAAATTATGTGGATTTCATTTAGTTATAATATTAAAATTTCATTTTAGTTGAAATTAATTTAAGCGTCCATGATAAAATCCTCAACGAAGCAAGGATGAACAATACATGGCCACGTTCTTCGTTTCACTTTTATCCTTCTAAATTTAAATAAAAACAATTGAATAAAAATTGTATTCACTTTCGACGAGTCCCTTTTTTCTAATGTAATTATAAATGGAATGGTAATTTAAACATTAATTAGTTAAGTTACTTACCTTAAGCTCGCTCAATTTTTATGAGATGTGCGGTGGCCACCGCCAGCTTGTTCGCAAATCTGACTGTGGTGGAGAGTATTAAGCGTGGACACGCACAAACACATTTACTATACGATCTATCATTACTGACACGGTGTCGGACACAATCGAAGGTCCAGAAATCACTTTTAAAAAAAACAGTTCTACACACACCGCACACGTATCCACACACACGCTAAATTAGTCAAGTTTTTTTAACTACTAATAAATTCTGACAACTGCACATTCGATTACAGTGACTAATGGATGAGCCACAATTTTTACCGATTGTTAGGTTATTTCACCACATCGCACAGCGGTACTGACTGTTGACTGTAGAATATAATTTAAATTGAGGGTACATTAAAAGATTTCGTTCTGTTCATAGTAAACTGTCTCACCTCACCACAGTCTATTCTATTTATTTTTTTTTTAGTATGGCAAACAAAGCCGATGTCGACTATTCTGCCAATTTATGAAACGAATTGTAAAGCAAGTGTGTGTGTTTTGTTATAATTAATAAAAATAAATAAAGAAAGTGTCAGCAATATTTTTTTTTTTTTATTCAGGGATTTCAGTTGAGTGTTGCCACCTCAAAAATCGAACACAATAACAGCGGCAGGAACGGTTACGTTAGCGTGACACATGCTGAGCTGGACTCAAATTCGGTGCAACCTTGAGAGAATTGTGAAAAGTTGTGGAATATTTATTTATTTATTTATTTATTTAATTCATTTTTATTAATATAATTTTGTCATAATGTCAGTTTTATCTTCAAAGGTAGCTTTAACTTTTTTTACGTTGGCACTTTTATATTTTTATCTTAATTGTACTTACGTCTTCGCTGACAAAAAACATACCGGTATGACACTGATATCGTTATGTCAGTGTCATACCGGTGTGTCTTTTGTAGGCACCCAAAGAGATTTAAAATACTATAGAGCGGGCAAGTCAAGGAAATGTCATAGAAAAACTTTGATCCCATGACTCAGTAACGCCATTTAGAATAATATATTAATATTGGAGCGGCAGCGGAGCGTAGGTACTACAAAAAACTCATAGACTTGTATCCAGCAGGACACACTTTTTCGGACGAAAATTTTGTTCGTGATGTCCATTCTATAGGCATTGAATGTCTTTGATTAAAACTAAGGACACGTGTAAGCCGCCCACACCTAATTCTACTAACTTTAACAAAATTGAATTCTTGTAAGTACTAGGACTCCATGAAATAGTGGAAGCTAAAGCGTTTTCTCAGAATACGTAAGTATAGGGGAGAAGCTATCGTTGACCTGGTCTGCGTAATTTGCCATTACGCTAATATGCCTCGCTCTGGTGAGCAGAGAGGTCGTTTTATCTAGCTCGTTGAGATGTTGTAAAGGCTGCGATTAATGCTTATCGTCCCCTCTAAGAAACTCGTTACTTAGAATTTTCCTGAGTGCATGGTGTGTTGATACTTTTTCCTTAACAGAAACTGTGGCATTGCCTTAGCATGTTTATGGTATCATATAACTCATATGTCTATTGTGTAGATTCGTCGTTAAAATACTTGTATGTTTCGAAGGTAAAGTTAGACTTACCAAGGTGCGGAAGGCGAAATAGAATAGAATATAATTGTACACCATAAAAAACTTACAAATAATAACTTTAAGTTTAAGGGCTACATAAGGTGTCACAAGGGGCAGCCTTATCGCTAGAAGCGATATACAGGGACAACGCCCTCTTCTAGTCCTCCTGAATGGGTCCAGGGGCGACGGAAACGGAGACGTCCGCTGCCCCCCACGTACATGGACCCGAGGTGGCAGCGCGTCGTGTTTTGCGCGCCCCTCTTAGACGTCGTGAGTGAAGTCTTTACACCTCTCTCCCCTCGCTGAGTTGGCAAGGCCCACGGGGCCGGCACCAGTCGGGGGTCGCGGAAGTATCTTCTGGTCCCGTGATCCCCGGCGCAGGTGTGAGAAGGAACACGGGGTGGTTTTTAGTCAGTAAGAGTCTGACAGACCCCTCCGCCCTCCCTCGGGTGGGGGACATCCATGAGGATTTTCCACCCCTAAAAAAAAGGCTTACCAAGGTAGGTAGGTACGTGGATGAGATGTTACGTACCAAACCCCTTATGTGCTTCGAAAAGCACGTTCCGCAGCCATGGCTGCCATTCAGCGTCAGCCAGCATCATCTGTCTGGCATAACCGCTGAAATCAAAGACATTCAATACCTATAGACCGGACATCACGAACAAAATTTTCGTCCGAAAAAGTGTGTCCTGCTGGATACAAGTCTATGAGTTTTTTGTAGTACGCTCTGCTGCCGCTCCAATATTCATATATTATTCTAGATGGCGTTACTGAGACATGGGATCAAAGTTTTTCTATGTAATTTCCTTGACATGCCCGCTCTATAGTATTTTAAATCTCTTTGGCTGAAATGAACACTTTGGCGCAGCCGTGAGACATGCCTTTTTTGGGTCTCTTTTTTTGTGTTATTATGTTTTTACTGAGCGTGAATCCAGCTGTTACCAATAAATGTAGTTTCTTTCTTTCTTTCTTTATTTTTTATTTTTTATTTTAAGCCAAAGTCTGAAAGTCAGACAAACAATCTCACTAAGGGGTACCTACCATATAAATATGTTGTCACTGGATCGTAGAGGACACATAGACAGTCGGTCCGTGTAAAATACTGAATCGAACCCAGGACCTCATGCCGAACAGTAAAAGTTGTGACCACTAGACCAACGAGGCAGTCAAGTGTTTACTTTGTTCCATTGCAATTTTATAAATAGATTTAATTTCAAATGAATGCTTTCGAGTAAATCTTTCTTTTTCATGAATATTAATTAATTAAGAAGCAATCGTCTATCCTTTTAATGCATAAGGATTAAAACGATTTATGTTTCGCATTCATTTAAGTTTTTTTTTAAACAAAGAACAGACAACAAGAGTTTTCTGTGGTTAATTATGGAGCTAATGCTAAGCGGTGGACATAAAACGGCGAGCTTAAAGAATATCCTCGTTGCAATCTAGTTAGTCTTTGATTTTCAACTGAAAAAAAGAAAGAAAAAAAGTTAAGGCATTTATTTAGGACAATCGCAGGAATTTTAACATTACAAACTATATCTAATATCTAAAAATAAAATTCTTAACAGCAAATTCTTGGCCAAAAATTCCCAGTAAAATGCCTCAATATTTAAAGAAATTAGTAGAGTACTAAATTTTTTGTTTAGGAACTCAAGTGTTCACTATAACTCTTAATGTATTTCGTCATAATTATCATCATCATTTCAACAAAAAGATGTCCAAAGCTAGACATAAGCTTCTCGCATAGTTTGCCACAACGATCAGTCTTGTGATGCCTACCCTTATCCAAGGAGTGCCCGCGATCCTCACCAGTCTTCCTTGCATACCCACGCCGCGTCAAAAATATTTCAGTGACCTTATAGTGGTTCCGCACTACGTCCGATCCGAATGCGATCCGAACGCATGAACATACGGTCCAGATAAGTCGTAGAACTACTGCCATGGTAATTTTCGCCCTAGATCCGGCTTCTGTCATAAAAAAATATAAGGATGAGGATTGGACGTAGTGCGTAACCGCTTTTAAGATGCAGTGAGTGCAGAAGCGAAAAAACGCCGCAATGTCAGGCCATTGCGGCGTTTTTTCGTTCGATTCGTTCAAGTCATCTTTATACCAAATACTTGATTTTAATCGATAAATAAAAACGACTGTTTCCTTTATTATAAAACAAATAACATCACAGTTAATCATTTTATAAAGACTCGTTTATAAATAATACAGATAAAATTTGCTACTATTTTTAATTTCTGTGGTTATTTTATTGCACAAGATTAAGATAATTATATTTTTATGCTGCTCACAAATGTCTACATTTGGCTATAAACTGCTATGTAAGCTGTTATGTAGGTACTGCACCCTACCTCTTCGCAATACTTTCACTCTTGAATAATATTATAGAATGTTTTCATTAAAACAAATTGGGTTCTCATTTCCAATTACCATAGCTTCGAAACCAATACCAGAGCCAAGACAATAAGATTAAAATTGTGGTCAATAAAATACATTAGATGCAAAGCTAAGGTAATAAGCAGATATTGCAATTGGGATTCCATTTTACAGAAGGTATTGAAGTTTAGTGGTTGACGCAAATTAAAGTCTTTTGCGTGAATTTATTACGATGTTTTATTAAACTAGACCCAAACAAACTACATAACTTTTCTTTTTATTCTATTCAAAATATATTTGTAAAATACCGGTTCCAGAAATAAGGCCATCCATTGTAACACCCTGCATGACTCTCTTAAAGATTATTTATTAATTTCCACATAAAAGTTTATTGTTGGTGTAGTGATTGGAAGCAACTGTTCATTGGTTTTGTCCCAATTTTCTGATGTAGGTAATGTTTCTGTAAAGTTTTTCATGGTGAAAATATCATCGTTCTTATCGTAACCCAATAAGACTTTATCCTGTTTATAGTAAAAAGGAAACATTATGAATAACCTTAAAAATAAGATTTATTACGTCGACGTTAGGTCCAGGATCATGGACTTAATTTCTGGTGTCCAGATGTGCAAAAATGTCCTTTCGACCCAGTATTGACGGAACCTTAGCAACCGACAGGGACAGACAATATGAAATTCCTGGAGATATTGAGTTTGATAATAAAGCGAGAATTTTAATAAACCTCTTGTCGTTTGCCTGCTTATTCAAATTAAATTAAGTTATCAACGATTTTGAATTTAAAATCAGCAATTTGACTATATAGCGTACCAACGCTAGGGTAGGTAGGTAGGTAGGGTACAGGACGAAAAATGAAAAGATTCTAAAGTTCTCGATTAATGTTTTAGAAAAAACACAGCTATTAGAAGACCGATTATTATTAGATTTGCATAGTAAGACTGTTTCTATCACTGGCAGTCTGCTTACTCTCTGTCTCAATGCATCTCTCGGGCGTAAGAGTAACTTTGGCAGTATTGCCACGCCATCATTATAACCTGTAACACGCTAAAGCCTTAAATATACTGAGATCAGTGTAGGAGGCACTAATGTGTCACCAAGGGAAGTCTATATAGCAATTCTATCTGCTCATTACCGAATAGAATCCTCCTACAGTGTCGTGACTGTAGGATTCTACTGTCGATAATTTGTTTTTATGTGTTTATGTCTTACTTTGTGCTTTGTCTTCACTAATATAATTTCAAGTAACATGTTTATTAATACTATCATTATAAGAAAATTGATGTCACTATCGGAATTCAGCAGAATACCAAAGTCTACCTGGCATATGCTGGACTGGACTTCCATTTGGAGGAACCATGGGATACGCGCCGCACAGTAGTGGTTGAGTATTGTGTATTTTGTTTTTGCACTTAAAAAAAAATACTGTTGTCTTTCTATTTGGCTGTGAACACCATAATGTACGGCTTCTGTGAAAACGAAATATGTTTTCTTTGTTATCTACCTGTCTTGTTTCGTTTTTGATAATTTCTATATGGCAACAGAATAGCTGTAGTAGTTACATAACAATTCAGTATAAATCTTAAATAGGGCAATAAGGCAGACCCACTTATTACCATAGCCTAAAGCTATCTGTACCCAAAATAATAATTATGTTTCCTAAACGAAATCGTAGCTCGAGGCTATTGGAAAAGATAAAATCATAATATTCAAAGGTATGAATGAAACGGTAAATTACAAAACAACCAATCCTCGTTTATTCTCCACAAATGTAACAGTAAACATGTATACTAAGTACTAAAACATGGATTCATTTAAGTTTAACAAATAACACTACCAAGCGATTCACGAAATACTTCGATAACTTAGATGTTACAATAGATTTTAGCCTTATTTACAAAATCTCGCTACTTATAACTAAGAGTTAAAGTTTGTACAATTTCATTTTATATGAGAAATAGTCCTAAATATTCTCGATTTGTGTTTTCCAATAAACTCATAATTTCAAACGTCGACATTTTTAAAAGTGGTAAATTTTACGCAATTGAAGCTACGCACAATAATTCTGCTACTTACATTTTGATTAGAAGAGATCAATAAAGCGTAAATATAGCTACTATACACAAGATGTCATTCTACCTAGAATGTAAAGTCCAGAATGACAACGCAATTACGCTCACAATGTTGCTACTATAATTAAAACTATCAAAGTTAACACCAACTGTGTTAACTTTGATAGTTTTAGTCAGCAAACACGTGAATGATATAAAGGTAATTGAAATGTAAGAAACGGGATTAACAATACCAATGTTAAAAATTGTGATGTTTGAAACTGGGCTCAACAGTCTAATCAGAAAACACAAATCGGAGACCACTTACATAATAAAATACATCAGACAGTTTTACTGCCCTTGAGATAGAAAACAATCATAGGCCCTTTGGATACTTGCTTTATATTACTGACTAGCTTATTTTATCCGTACACACACTATCTTGGATGTACATATTATTAATATTTACATTAATTTAGATCCTAACACAATAGCGTTAATTAACACTGATCACAGTAAGCAAAGCAAGTTGAATGTCTATACAATTTAATTTAATAAAAAACCCCCACCGCAAAAAAATAAAACATTTAAAAAGTTAAAAATAACACTTTAGGCATGAAATTTTACTTCACGTCGGGGTACCGCTTAAGTAAGGAATGTTCCTAGTACTTGTAGGTATGTAAGTACTTATTTTAACGGTACCCCGACGTAACGTAAAATTTCATGGCTAAAGTGTTATTTTTAACTTTTTAAATGTTTTATTTTTTTGCGGTGGGGGTTTTTTAAATTTTTAATTTAATTTTTATTTTAATATTTTTAAACGCATTAATTTTGTTTTATAAAGTATACATTTATGAGATTTTTTAAGTGCATTGTATGTAGAGTCAAACATTGGTTAAAACGAATCCAAACACGACATAATATCGGCCATTATTTTATCAAGAGTCTACCTACTGGTGTGCTGGATAGCCTGGCTGCAGCATCAGCTCATCCTGTTGCTATCAGAGCATTGTGTGCAGAATCAAATGCTGGTTAAAATGAATCCAAACTTGACATACCTGCTATTATTTTGTCAAGAGTCTACGTACTGGTGTGCTGGATAGCCTGGCTGCAGCATCAGCTCATCCTGTTGCCATCAGTGCATTACGTGCAGAATCAAATGCTGGTTAAAATTAATCCAAACACGACATATCTGCTGTTATTTTCCCAAGAGTGTATTAGTCTGCTAGATATCCTAACTGCATCAGACCAAATACACCATAACGTTGCTTATTTATATAACACACACGGGTGTTTGAAATTTTAAGACACAACTATGTTTTTAAGTAAAGTTAATACCCATAGACGTCTAAAATAGCAAAGATAGCTAACACAAAAGAGCTGATAACCTTGAAACGGCTGAACCGATTTTGATGAATTATGTTTAAGAACCATCGCAAGAAACCCTGTTTTCAAATTAAAAAAACCGCATCTAAATCGGTTCACCCGTTTGGGCGCTACGGTGCCACAGACAGACAGACAGACAGACAGACAGACAGACAGACAGACAGACAGACAGACACACACACATAGCGGTGAAACTTATAACACCCCTCTTTTTGCGTCGGGGGTTAAAAATGGTAAAAAACACAAACATCACTTGTAACATAATTACTATTTTACATAATACGAATTCTTCGTTTCAGTATCGATGTAACGAATTTTTGGTCTGTAACAAGGAGAGAAAAACAGGTTAGTAACAATTTTGTTAGAATAGAGCTTACTTATAATTTAGCCTTCAAATATTTAAGTAACTTAATACACGTGCCGCCATGGAAAGCTCTTTCCTTACGGAAAACAGAATGAAGGTCAAATTAATAGGGTTCATAGCAACGGCTTTGCAGATGGCAAAGAAAGACTACGGAGATTAAAGTGTGAATGTTTTTGACACCCAAAACTCAATTGCTTGAGAGAGCACGTCATCGTTTTCAAATTATTGAAGACATTTTGCTTATAACATCAATAAGTTTAGCTAGGTAGTATCAAAACTGACCCAAATAAGAATAAGAGCAGTGCATGCTGACTGAATACAAATGAGGAAAGAAGACAGAACACACGAAAACAGGATTAAACTTGATCAAAAAGTTTGAAATCAATTTCAACTTTGTGCTAACTGAATCTCGTCAAACAATGCCATAATTTGGTTCAGCTCAGTTCATATGCAAATACGTGGTGTGGCGCACTTCTCATAAATTATTATCATAGATCGTTAGTTTAATTAAACCCTGCTCTTGTCTTCGTTCCACCGCAGGAGATATTTAATTAAAGGCATAATCTAGCGCTTTCATTCCTGATTCTAGACTATCCATCGATTTCTTAGCTTAAAGTACTAAAATTTTTAGGGTATTCTTGATAACGCCATGATTATTTTGTAATAGTTATCAGATATTCTTGCGGAAAAGGTGGAGGAATATAAATACCTATCAAACTAACACTAAGATGTTCTGAATCACAGATGTAGACGTCTTCTTAAATTTAAAATACCTCTTCGTATTTACTTTTCCTCCCTTCTAACATAATCCTTCCCAGAACTGCTTGTGGTGATTTTAGTTTTTATTCATCACAAAAAAATTAAATTGTGTCTCCCTAAATCTATGTCTATCTGAATGTACCTAGTTTCATTTTTATTAAATGTGCTAAAAATACTAACAATCATAATATTTACGTTCTTTGATTATTTGTTTGTTTCAGTCTCATAATAACCCATGAAAATCTACACTGAGTTCAAATGTATCAATTGAAGATTTTAATTACAGTTGTGGCAATCTAAGAAGTGATATTTGACAATTCTCTCTTTTCGTGTCCCAATAACTTTGTAGATACATTTACGTAAATAATCAAAAAATTAAATTCATAACTCTTTTAATTGCTATGGTACCCACACACTATTACTACGGGTATCATTTAGTATTTACCCAATTTTTTTTTTAGGTTAGTAATTTAATTAGTAGTGTGTCGAGAACACGTTCTTGTTCATTAAACTGGTGATTACTTACTGATTTTAAATAATAATACATAAATAAATTATTAATAAATTTACGTCGAAAAAAAAAACAGCTAAGTATCAAGATTAGGTTGGTACGCTATTCGGTTGCATCGGGTTGCCATACGAATAGCACAGTGGCGCCTCCATTATTTTCTACTCTTTTTTGCCAAGCTGTAAAAATGAGAAAAACGTGTAAATATTAAAAAAAAAATGTTATATAGCTACCATTTTTTTTTCTTTTCACTAAACAAAGTAAGTATTTTGATTGCTGTCAAATGGCACTTCTTAGATTGCCATAACTTTAGTTGCTTTCTGATGCACTTTAGACATAGGTAGAATAGTAGATATCGGCTTTGTTTGCCATAATTATAAATAGAAAAAATAGAAACAGTTATGAAGAATATCGAAGAAAAATATAAAAAATGAGCACGGTTGAGTAATTTTTTTTTTTATGTATTTTACCTGATTTCTCCCCCATTTGTGGACCGATTCTCAAAATTCTTTGTTTTATTTGAAAGAGTATACTACCGAGGTGATCCCATTTTAATTTGGTGAAGATCTGGTGCTGATCTTCGGAGATATACAACGAAACTCTTCAAAAATAGACAGCAAATTTGTCGTGATTGCTGGAAGCGCTTGGATGTTTATTGTTTATACTACATCATGACGTATCATCACGCCTGTATGCTCTGAGGGGTACGCAGATGTGTACACTATGCCTAGATTTTGACAGTTAGGTACCTATGTTAATTTTAATTTATTAGGGATAAGTGGATATTACCCTTTTATCGTGACATGTATTGTTAACAATTAACAATATAAAATAAATTCATGGCAAATATATGTATGGAAACAACTAAAAATGGAAAAATAAAAAACTTTTTAGCAAAAAAAAAACCGACTTAAAAAAAACACTAAATGGTGTATTCTAAATTCGGAAGTCGGTGGCCCATCATAAATAAAACTAAACCACCAAAGACTTTTTAATTTAGAGTTATTTTACACCATTTAGTGTTTTTTTTTAAAGTCGGTTTTATTTTTTGCTAAAAAGTTTTTTGTTTTTAAGCAGCAATGCATCTACAAACACACTAGACAAGAAACATTATAAACACACGCATTGCAAATACATACACACGGACATTGAACCTCCTCCTTTTTTGAAGTCGGTTAAAAAATATAAAAAATGAGCACGGTTGAGTAATTAAAAAGCGTAACACATGAGTTAGGACATTTTTTGAGCCAGGAAATATGATAATAGTCATAATGTTGTTACAATGTAGAACACTAATGGATACAAAAAAGTAAACAAGGGTTGTGAAAAAATATAAAAGCCTTTAAACATAAAACATGGAATGAAACGCAAGACCGATTCAGTGGAAGTAAATTCGCTTTAATCGACATCATACCCGTAAGTATGCCAATATTTGTAGGAGTAAATTTCAATCACATAATTATAATTCCAACTATCATTCAAATTCTATATATATAACAGTTGACATTATTCATATCCAGTTACACGGTAATTAATATACGATCGTATGCTAATCAAATTCTCGATTAATTCTCATGTAAATTGGTATCATGTTAGGCACTGTGTTATTTATATGGTTGACAAATTGAATTGGATATATAGCCACTTATTGTTGGTGATAATTATAATTTGATGGCTGTGTAAGAGATTTTAGGATTGAATTGAAACTGGAATTAATTTTATGTAGTACGTATTATATTCAAATTCGCCGCGTTCTTCGTCACAGACCACAGACTATGTAAGCATAGTTTCATGCTCCGTGATGGTATAACCAGTCGCTCGACCGTGGGAGATACGTTGGAGAGTTCATTTTCTTTTTAATTTTATATATCATCGTTCTTAACTTATTTTCCTATTTTATCATTATAATATTCTTATTATATTTTGTTTTTTTTTATCTCCTCATTTATTTTTATATATATTTAATGCCTCTTTGTGGGCTATTGTGCATTAATGTATTCATGGCATTACAGTAGGCCCTATCAGCTTAACAGCGCTGCGGTATTTATTGTTTTTCTATAAATATCGTGGCATCGTGTCTTCCATCGTGCCCATATCGGGGCCTTTTTGGCCTCACACAGCTTTTTTTTATTTAATTTGTTAGTTTTAGTTTTTAGTTTTGAACTGTCAAATTCCTGTGCATGTCCCAAATAAAAAAAAAATTTCTTTCTTTCTTTCTCTATGTCGATCAAAGGTTAGGCTACGTTTGCCGAGGTCGATCCATGGATGGGCGCATATTAATACATATCAATACCTTTCCGTATCTCTGAAAGCACGGTAAGCAGTTACTTCCAACTGTCAATTCATCTTTGACAGTCATTACGGGTAGTCAGAAGCCCGAAACTCTGACATCCAATTTATCAAAGGGGTATATGGTTACCCAGTTAAGTTGAGAAAGTTAAATAGGCAGTCGCTGTATGTAAATTAAAGGATTGAACTGATGATAAAAATGTGTGGAAACATGCTGGTACTGCTCCGTAAGACAATTTTATTTAGAGTCATGAGGAAAACAAACTGGTTGCTTGTATAATTAAATGATTGTTTGTTTGCTTTTTCTCCAAAATTACACACTGTTCTGTTACTTGCTTTTTATTTTATTTATTTTATTTATTTAATGACTATTACCTATTTTTTTCTATTATAATAATCGATTTAAATCATTACTGCCTCGTTGGTCTAGTGGTCGCAAGCGCTACTGCTGAGCATGAGGTCCCGGGTTCGATCCCCGGGTCGGGCAAAGTGTTATTGAGTTTTTCCATCTGGGATTTCTCAGTAGCAGCCCGGAGTCTGGATCTGTGCCCGATTGATGGCAATGGGCTCGCCCCCTATTACATGGGACTTAAACATAGCTGGCGAAATGTGGGTGTACTACCAGGTACACCTCTGCCTAGCCCTTCGGGGATTACAGGCGTAACGTTATTTTAAATGTGTGTATGTTAAATCATTATTTTCAATTCAATATTTGTAAATATGTGAGCATCATATATGTCTATCAATACAATAATTTATTTTCTGCTGCATTGCTTATTTTATATCACTTTGTAATTATCTCAGTATATTTGTGTTTATTCTGGGTACATCGTTCTTATATAGGTATAATCCAATTTATACAAAGTAGGTTGTAAAACCTTTTATAGGAGTAAGTTTGGAACTTCTTGCCCATTCTTCTTCATGCAAGTTCTAATCAATCTAGTGAGAACTGGTAACATCTCACTTATATTATAAAAGCGAAATGGATTTTAATAAAACTTTACAATAATAAAGCTTATAATATCAGAATAACACACAGACTATAATATTTAAAGATATTAAATTAATTGTCAAAAATCTAACGATAAGTGTAAAGTTAAAAAAATCTCCCATCAGCGATCTACTCTGGCGTGTTAAACCTGCGCAGACGAAGTCGCAGACTCAAGCTAGTACTCTAATAATTTTAAGGATAGATATTACATTGTTGACTTGTTTGATATAGGTACAGATGATGAAAACTTCAAATCTTAAGTTGTTTATAACTATTGATAACATGCCATCAATATCACCGCGACACTTGTCACGTAGGACGACCCACGTTAATGTCGTCTAAAGTGTAGTTGCCTCTGACCGTTGACAAATATATCCAATTTCCTGTTTAATTAAACTGAAGGGAATTGATTTTGGACGATCGACAAATACATGGGATGTCCTATTCACACACAAACAAGACCGTCGAACAAAAAGCGCAATTCAGGTGTCGTTGTTCACAAACAAACAATGTTAAGGTACCGAGAATCGAACAAACATCCATACAGTTTCCCTAACTCCCTGTAATTTGCTATCAGCTCCTCATTTTTATTTCCAAAACTTCGTAGTAAATTGAGAGCCAAAAGCAGTCACTTTTGTAATTGGTTTTATAGAAAGTTCCTAAGACGCTTGCAGGAAACTTTTCCAATTACGCAAATAAAAGGGGAAGAGGTGAAAATTGAAGTTAGAAAGTTGAGTTACGCAAAGATTTGAGAGAACGAGCTTGTGTTTAACTTGTTGAATACCGTCACGGGTCTTTTGTCGTATGAGAAGAGTATTTCCTATTTATGAGGTGTCTGAACTGGCACGAGATATCAAGATTCTTTTGTGAGTGTTTAGATGACTTTCGTACATGTGGACTAACTCGACCTTTGAGTAGAAGAGTTTTATCTTGTCCCATTGAGTTTAGATTTAATGGTTTCTTTATTTTTTTTTTGTAAGTATCATGTTTTCTAGAGAATTTTGTTCCTTGCAATCGACCCTATCAATTGCTCTTTGAATGCTCAGAGTGTGTATTATTAGTATTATTTTTGGACTTTTCATTTTGGGAAAACAAACAGTTACACAAACATAGTAATAACCAGGTAGTAAAATTACATTGCGTATCCACATCTTAAATACAAAAAATGAGTAAAGAACTATATTATTATGCTCACATTGTACACGAGTAAAGTTGATTTGTTTTTATAATCTATTTTAAATGAAAATAAAAGACGTTAACTTTTTGATTAAATAATAACAGAAAAAGAAAAGAACTAAAAATCTGTGCTATCTCCAGGTTTTCTTGAAATTACAGCCTGTACTTACAGTATAATAATATGTAATTGAAATTTTCACATAATCTGTCAGTATATTTTTACATACATTTACATATATTACTATGAAATGGTTATGATTATAAGTGAATATTATTGTAATACACACTGAAATGTTCCAGATGTAATTGAGAGACCATCAGAAAAACAGTGATGCCTATCTATATCTTGATATCACCGGCCCTACCGTGTTTACCAAAATAAACCTTAGTGAAGTCCACTCCTTTTGAAATATTATAGTTTTCTTCGAGAATAAACCTCTCAGAGCTCACAAAGGGCTCTGTGAAGTGGGGCGTGTGACAAGAGACATGGAACTAGTCTTAGCAATATTTGACAACAAGCCTACCGGTAATCTGAGAGGGTGGCTTAAATATCGCGGTGGACCCGATCGGATCCTTATAGATAATAATATAAACTTTTGAAAATTCTGTCAGCAATTTTAGTGCATTAAGCCCGAATCACTAGGTAGTCTAAATCAAATATGACAACCATTCCACAGGGATCACTCGGGGGTTGGTCATTGGTCACCTGTCATTTTGATTTTAACGAAGAATTGATTCTAGACAATTATTATTATGCCGCCATTTTCAACTTTTAACAGACCCACAACAATGACTTTGATAGCTAGATTATTTATTTTGAAACTTACTCGGCTAAGCTAGAGCGGTAGAGGAATTAGCACCAGTCACCACGTTAATTTCTGCAATTAGCTCTCTTTTAAATCGTATACCTCGCAGGTACCTCAATTACCGGGTATCTGAGAAGCAGGTCCATATTTGGTTAAAGTAATTTATATTACATTTTTATTACCTTTAATAAACCTTTCTTTGGAACTCATAAATATCTTGCTAATAATAGTTATTTCAAGTGATGGTAATACTTACACTTATATAGGAGATTTCGTCTCCCTCGGCTCACTTATTTGGGATTCTTCATCTATTAACTGCAAGTTCACGTTTTCGCTTTTCGTATGAAAAGTTGCTGATATTGTCTTGTCCTCTAATATAATATTCTCTACCTCAACACCGTTATCTTTTTTCCCATTTCCTTCCAATATCCGCTGCTTTATCGAAGGCCCTCTATTGAATGAAGAAGCCAACAAAGTTTCTTGAATGGTATCATTACCGTTACATATTTTGTCAGTTTTGTGAGTTGGCATACGACCAGAGTGATAACTGTTCCTCACTCCACCAGTCGACTCAAAAAAAGGAAGCACTTGCTTGAACTCCTTTCTGAAGTTTTCATTCAACCATGCGTATAGGAAAGGATTGTAGCACGTTGATGCCATCGCCATGGAATGAGCGAGAAAGAATGACACGAAGTAATAATTCCACTCTGTCATCTGGGCGTAGAAGTCATTGAAAATATTTATCAAGTTTATTGGTAGCCAAGATATTCCAAATATTGCCACCATGGATATGAGCATTCTATTTGTGCGTCTTTTCCTATCTCTGTCTGCCTCTTCTCTCCTGGTATTCTTAGCACCTGGTTTCGACCTTGCTCGGTCATTCAATCTTATACTAACGCATGTGTAACATATAGCTATTATTAAAAATGGTATTAGAAATTGTAGTACAGTTGTGAAAACTCCGAATATTTTTCTAGATTTATCGTAAGGCCAACTTTCTTCGCAATAGTACGTTCTATTGTTCGTAGTTTGTATTCCCATGAATAAGCCGTATGGGCAAGTTACGACTAGAGAAAACACCCATATGAATACTATTATAAATATACAGGTGTTCAATTTCATCCGAGGATGAAAAGGGTATATTATGACAAAAAATCTATCTATAGCTATTGACGTTAGTGTTAGCGTCGATATGTAAACACTTGTGCCTTGAGCGTATGGCATTAGATGACATAGCAATCTCCCGAAAACCCATCTTCCTAGAAACGTGTACATAGGCGTCAAAGGCACAGCGAATATGCATAGCAGTATATCGGAGAGGGCTAAGTTAGTAATGAAGAGGTTTGTGACGGTTTGCATCGCTCTATTTCGGAAGACGACATAGCAGACCAGGACATTGCCAAGAACGCCAAGAACGAAGATAACTGTGTATAAAATACAAAAGGCAACTTGAACAATTTTAACATCGATGATATCTGTTGTTTTGTTGGATTTGGGCTCGTCTATCACTTCGACTGATTCTCCAGTGAGTGTTTTGGTGAGTATAAGGACTCCTCCGCCTAAGTAGGTGGATCCGTTGAGAGACATGGCTGCAGGGACATATCGATTAGCTAAAGCTGCTAAATCATCACGGCTAGTGTTGTAATCGGACAGCATGTTAACTTCTAATTATCATTTTTTGATAAACTTCTGGATCTCGCCAGTCCATCTGTGAACAAAGAAAAGCAATATTAGTACCTAGATAAATTATTTAAGTCAAAATTTAAATTTTGTTTAAAGGATTTAAAATGTTAAAGAGGTTCAACTTATTATTTATAAGCAGTCAGTAAATCTGTACAAATCCTACGCTCACTTTTACGTTGCAAAGTGTTAGCTTTCTTGTTTGAACCTTCTGCCACCTCCGCAAAGCCTAAAATTGCTTAAATGATTAATACAATTTCGAGATAATGGTGCTGTACTTGGGTGGTTGTCATGGCAACAGAAACGATCGCTATTAAACTCAAAACATTATAGCAGATGGGCTATATATTACGTCATTTTCCGGCACCATGCGTCGTGGCTACAAAAATAGTGGTAGAATTAAATTCAATTTGGAAGTTCGAGTCGAAAACCTATCCTTCATCAATCTTGAATGTCATGAATAGTATTATGGATCGCTCGAACTATTCACTATATTATATTTGAACGAAAAGTGTTAAGTGTCATCTTGTATTTTTCCAGTGGAATAAGCTTTTATGCTTCAATAGACTCCAATTATGTTGATAGAACCACTCGTGGAACTTCTATCATTTATGATATTACGAATAAATTCTATTATTATATTTTATACCAGGACTGGGACAAATATTAGAATAGAATTAGCATATAAACTAGATAGGACCCTCTTGAAGAGGCTAGTTATACTAGACATTTATTAAAATCATAAAATCTTAATAACTGCGGACACAAAGCTTTAATAACATATTAGAAACTGTTTTATTTCAAGGCGAAGTAAAGTAACTTTGAATTATTTTGAACCACCGTAAAATATTTTTAAAAAAATGCTGCTCCAAATGAAAATTTTATTAAAATTGGCGATATGGCTGATGTGTAATAAATAACAAAAGTGATTTTAAAAAGATGTCTAAATAAAAAAAACTTAAAGATCTTATTCTATAGTCTGACAAGTAGTCTAACTTAGAGCTATTGTGTTACGCAGTCAATGGGTTGTGGAGCTAAGATAGACAATAGCTCCACAATGGGTTCAGGGGCGACGGACTCGGGGACGTCCGCCACCCCCCACGTTCATGGACCCGAGGTGGCGGCACGTCGTTTTCACGTGCACCCCTCACTTCCCTCGCTCATTTAGCGAGGCCCTTGGGGTATCTTCTGTTCCCGTGACCCCCGGCGCAGGTGTGAGAAGGAACACGGGGTGGTTTTTAGTCAGTAAGAGTCTGACAGACCCCTCCGCTCTCCCCGGGGCGAGCGACATCCAAGAGGATTTTCCGAAAACACTTATATTTATCTGCATTCGATTGGACTGAATGTTGAGCATTGTTGGGAAAAAGGCTCGGCGTTATGATGAAGACATATCAAAATAAACACAAGGGAATCATTAGTTAGGGATTTATGAAAGTTAATAGGACTATCAAATAACACTTAAAACTTCTTTTAGTAAATTTATATTAAATTAACGTGTTCGTAGAAAGCATCCGCAACAACTTCAATATAGTAGATAAAAGGCTAGGCAAATTATATGATGTAATACAGCTCCTGAATAATTCTGACAAACCTTAGATGCACAATCCGCTTTTAATCAACCAACTTCATATTACCTATAACTTTGTAATTGCCGTCTTAATCCACATCTGAAACTGTTTGCATTTGTTGAGGGATTAACACAGCAATTGAACAAGGCGGGATTAGGACCCACGACCTAAATACTCTTAGCTAAATACCCTTGTAAGCCTATTATGCCATTGGTTAAAACATACGCGCATGTTACAATGTTTAGCTTGTAATTAAACTCTGTATATTCAATATTATAATAAGCTCTAATGTTAGGAAGTAATCTTTGTGGGATTAGAAATTAGAGCCAATCGGAAATGAGCTTAATATAATAGGGTAAAAAGGTACATATTTATTTATTACAACAATATAACATCACTCCCGTAGTATTCCCTAAAGGGTTAGGTACAGGTGTTGGTACCAATAGAACGTTCACATTTCCCCAGTTATCTTTAAGTTCCATGTAACAGGGGCGAGCCTTATGCCGTAAATCTGAAGAGTATTCAGACTCTTGGCTGCTACTGAAAAGTTCCTGTTAATGAAACCCAATATCACTTAGTTCGGCCCGTGCCTTTATGCTAGGCGGTAGTGCTTACCACCACTGGATCAACAAGAAAGTCCCTATGTTTATTATTCGTAGCGTCATCTATCTCGCCACATACGAATTAATGACTGATAACCTACATCGCGGTATTAAAATTATCTGCGCGATTTGAACGTATGCAGGTTCCCGACAACAACCATCGGGCAGTAGTTAGCCCACCAGACACAACACCCGTCTGGTCGGAGGATCCTCCCTTTTAAATGGTGGATGAGGATCTTTACGCCCTGTTGCTCATACGTCCAAATACTAATGTAAAACACACCATTATACAGAAGACAACATTATCTAAGAGAAAATAATAGTGAATTTAAGATAATATTATAGTTTATAGTTTAATACATGATCGAAATACACACAAGGGAATGATTAATAGCCATATTGCAAATTCTATTTCTATTCTATTTCTTTTATATAAAGAAAATGACGTATATGGAATCAGCTGATTGATAACTGTCAAGTGTATTTCATTTTCAAATTCTACTCGTTAACACTTGACAGTTGACAAACAGCTGATCCCATATTACGCCATTTTCTTTCTAATGTAGCCCTTAACGATTACGATAATAGAAATAGACATTGTCATGTAGTTGTAGTTGTCATTATAAAAATCAATAGGAGTATCAAATACTTATGTCAATTCTTTCAATAAACTTCTAATTAATGAATGTGTTCGTAGAAAGCATCGGCAACAAACAAAACTAATATATCGTCTAACAAAATAACAGAAACTCGAAACGGGAACACTCGTAGAATTTAAAACTAGTTCGGTAACTTGATCAACGGACGAAGAAGTTTTGACTACTTTTGACATAGGTATATGTACCAAGTAGTCAGTATTATGTTGACAGTAACGAGTAAGTACTGTTACCGAATTTCCGGTGTACGAAACAATATAGTCAAGAGTCAAACAATAATCTATGTGTCGCTGACAGTTTTGGGCAGCCTAATTGTGGCACACACTCAAAGCAAAAAGGGGGTTATGATTTTGACGGTAATGTGTGTATGTTTTCATCTATTCCCTCATAACTTCTTAAATCCTAAATCAAAGCTTCTATTGACACCTCATTTGTTAAAAATAAGGTGTCAATAGAAGCGTCTTGCATTTCCGCTAGTTATAAACTATGGTGACACCCTCTAGAGGACATAAAGTAGTGAATTAAAAAATAATATAATGTAACGATGTCATGTGTCCCATAAACATGACATCATAACATTATTTTAAATTATTTTTATCAAATAAATTAAAATAAAAATTACTTAGAAAACTAAAACCTGACTAATGAAAAATGAAGCTCTAAATTTTTCTTAAAGGGTAGCTGTGCCCGTATGCTATTAAAATAAAAACTACTTAGAAAACTAAAACCTGACTAATGAAAAATGACGCTCAAAATTTTTATTAAAGGGTAGCTGTACCCGTATGCTACCTTCCCTCTCGTCTAAAGTATAAAACACTTTTAATAGCGTGATTTATAATAATTCAAGAGTACCGTAAAGGGTGGAAGAGTCATTATCGCATGTTTGGACATCGTGAGTTTAGCTTGACACAGTTTAAAACAAACATAACTGAACCGATTCTGGAAGTATAGAATGATTAGAGAAGTCATGGTGAGCACATGCACGTCGTTGTTCCTTCCACCTGTATAATATCCATTGCGACATTTGTTTTAAAATCCGTGCTCGAGGTAATCAACTTAACAGATCAGATCAGATTAATGTGTTTGAACTGTCAAAATGTATGCAATTGTCAGACTACGTTACCGTTGGGCCGCTGTACTTTAGAATAATACCTTTATACATAAAACAGTGTTATTTCTAGTCAGTATTACAATTAAGCAAGGTACAATAACAAAATTAAAGGGAATATTTTTGGGGTCCATTCCAAAGATTCTTCTCTTAATGGTTTGTTTATTGTTCATTCAGAGTTAAGGCTTTCTTGAGAATAAAATCAAATTTAAAAGGTGTCTTTCACTTTAAAGTCATTCAAGGTGGTTTAAGTGACAAACAAGATTTAAAAAAGAAGATTATTTTTAAAGTACCTACGCAATTTTTTACAATTTGCTCATATGCGTACACTGTTCTATTGAGCCGTGCTTTATAATGCTTCATATTCAAATATAATGTTTATAAAATGTCGCGAGTTTGAAAAAGTCACATTGGTACTTCGGACTAGTACCAATGTGACTTTTTCAATTCTCATAAAGTTTATTTTAGTGAAGAAAAACATCGTGAAGAAACCTGGACTGATAGTAAATATAAGGTTGAAATCGCCAATCTGCCTTGAGCAAGCGTGGTGATCAAAGCTTGTGCTTGCTCTGTATCAGAAGAAACCTGCAGTGGGACAGTAACTGGTTCGTGTATTATTATGTTGCAAGTAGGTACAAAATACAGGGTGATTTTTACTTCATTGGTGTAAGTAAAATTACTCGTAAATATGAACAACTTTTACTACTTATAGCTTATTAATACTAAACCTTTACTCATCATCATACTCGTATAGCCTTAAACCTTTTAACAACAAACTAAAGTCCATTTAAAGTAAGTTGTTTTGCTAGATTTTTTTTTATTATAGCTTACTAGCAATGTGGGTTGCACATTACATTAGTAGTCTGATTAACCACTCCAACTAAACTATAATGCATGTGTCTAGAGGGGGTTTAAGTCAATAGTGCAATGGGTGGGGATCGAACTAACGACCTCTCAATCTCCAGTCCAACCCCTTAGCCATCGGGCTATTGCCACTTTTTAGAAACTTACATTAGATTAGAAATTTAAACAACCCGTTTTACAGACCGATCACCGATTTTAACTTCGATTTTGTTGGTGGCATGACAAATGGCAGCTGCAATAAACATTGGTATCGTATTCGCGTCCTTTCCGAAATTATCTAAAAAACTCAGGAAGACATACTATATCTCGCTATAAACCGTAAGTTAGACCACAACAAACTCGACAGAGTGCGTAGATACCTAAATATATAATCGCGACACGAAAACATCCAGTGTCGTTAAAGCTGAATTAATGACCTCACAAATTAACGAAGAGTCTCAATCCTTCGCAATTCAATTGACTTCGTCCCTTTTAAAGGACACGGCCTATATTGTGACAAGCTTGGACTTGTACTTTCATTTGTTTTGTGCATAATTGTGATTAATGGGTGTGAGTGCGTATTGATTAAAAATGTTTTTAAAATATCTTTGGATATAAAATCTGATGGTCTCTGTGTATAACCGTTGGACTGTTAAGTCATTGGTCTCGTGTTCGCACAAAAGGCACGAACCTATGTGTTCCTGGATTCAAGTGCTTATTGTATAATTATCACTTGCTCCAGAAACGGTGTAATATTGCTAGGAAACCGGCTTGCCTGGGAGATATTTCTTGACGGCATGTGAAACCAATTTAGTGGCCCATGGTTGGTATAACTCTGACACCACGAAAAGAAGAATAAAAAATGGTGCGTGTAGTTCCCACAACGTAGGATGGATGATAAAATTATTTATTTTTCGAAATAAAAAGTTTTTATCAAAAAAAATACTTTGAACAGAATGCCAATCCCTTACCTAATTAAAAACGTTATAAACTAGTCGTACTTTCATCTCAGCGACTAACTAATGTCAAAAACTTGTCAAAAGTGTAGGAACATTAGACTTACAGAGGCCAGCACATAAACCTAGCCAAATGTGTCAAATGTCTTTAATAGTTTTTCAACTTTATTAGAAACAAAATCAGGTTCATGTTTTATTGGGAAAATTGTATAGTTGCGATAACTTGATGTGCTGGCGTCTGTACATATTTTTAACAGATTGGCAGACTGAGATTAGAATTTGAACGTTCCTAAAAATGCGTGAATGGCCCCTCATGTCTTTAATTGAATATTTTACGACAATTCCAGCTTAATGCTATTTATCACTAGTTATTATACAACTTTGATGGGTAACAAACTGACAACTACCATATTTTTATAGGTTTTTACGTTAACTAGTGTTTGATGGTATGAAAACACGCACTTAGCTACTATTGAACATGAAATAAGTAATTACGTTGAAAGGTATAATTTAAATTTTGTAACTGAACACTGAAACAATATTAAAATGAGAAATGAACAAATAATGAAGTTTCATTATTTAAAGTTTATTAATAGGTAATATAGTTCACCTCATACGTCCGGCATATTATGTTATAATTTAATTTCTTGCAGAATCATAATATTGCAAGAGTAGATTCTAAAGGTATTTTGTTCGACCCAAGGATTAAACCCAAAACCTAGTGGCATTTTAAATTCTAAATGTAATAGCACTAATTTTAGATTGCGTAAGAGACACTTAGACTATAACGTCTCTAAGACCCCTTAACAACGAATAACTTAATGAGAACCGAAGATCAAAATTTAAAAGAGGCGAAGAACTTTTGCTCTTCTTCAAGATCAGCTTAAAAATATCTCAACATCCTATTAATTATTTGGGAATCTTACTAAATTTTGTTATAATGTTATGTAAGAAATGACTTTATCAGTAGATAAGACAAAATTTGTATTTGGCATACTATCAAGTGGATGTAAAAGATTCAAGGACAGCCCAGTAGATTAATTACACACTTCTTTTGAGGTATTCTTCGAAGCGCAACTTTTTCTAAGCGGAACTATCTTATTCCGCGATGGATCTGCGCCGTATTGGGATCATTATAGTAACTTATGTTGTAAAAGAAAAACTGGCTTTCTCCTGGCAGTTAAAACACAGAGAGAGGTTTATTTGATACCGAAGAGATTTAAAATACTATGGAGGGCATGCAAAGAAATGTCATAGAAAAACTTTGATCCCAGCCTCAGTAACGCCATCTAGAATAATACAGCAATAATGGAGCGGCAGCGGAGCGTACTAATTTAAACTTGTACTTATACTTGTATCCACCAGGACACAAGTATCGGATGAAAGTTTTGTTCGTGATGTCCCGTTTATAGGAAATAGGTATTGAATGTCTTTGCCACATACGAAACGAGTAATAATAAATGCAGGAATGCTTTATTTGTGGCTGCAATAACGACATGACGACTGCAGATTAAGGTCATGGCACATTATAACGGCACCGCAACTGCACAGCAGCTGCACGGCATCGCGTCGAATTTAGGCTACGGCTAGCTGCCAGTGCGCTAACTACACGTCGTCGGTAAGGTGCCAGCTTGCAGACCGCACGCCGCCCGCGAGGTGCAAGCTCACCTCCTGCGGGGTGCAAGCTTGCAGCCGGCGCGCTGGCCGCGAGGTGCAAGCTATCTGTCACCGCGAATACAATTGTTATATGGCATTGATAATTGAACACGCCTATGACTTGCACGTTTTTATAATGTCTAGGGTTACGACGGCGCAGAGTCGGCGTGCTGTAAGTGTGAGGACGACGCGCTTTAAGCACATATTCCGCTCGCTATCGGCACGCGGCCTGCGAGTTGAGTTGTTTTGTAGTGGCAAACGCGCTGACTGCTCGTCGGTGCCTTTCACTTTGACATTGTGAAATATATTATACTACCCACGATTTAAGGCTTTAAATTGAATGGCAAGTCAATTGCTGGTTTGGAGCGGTTCCGGTGCCGTGCCGGTTTAATGTGCCATAACCTTAAGTAAAAAACGCAATCGCAAATCACAGCAGCATTCCAGTAACACTTAGCCAATAACAGATAGCGGGCACTTCATTTACCGACGCAAATAAATAGATACTATTACCTAGTGACTACACCTCCGATACGCTTAGTAAATCCGTTCGGCTTAACAGTAAATGTTCTGTATTTCCATTAGGACCTTTAGTTTCAACCGAGACAAATGTACGAGCAATTAGGAGAACGATTGTCTACGAACTTGTAAGATTGGGGCTCGAAAATTGTTTTACTGGTTTGTATAATGGTCTTATTGCTGGCAGTTAAGAAACAGTAGGTTTCTAAATATTTGAATCTGTACCTATTTGTGTCTGGATCGTTAAATCTAGTTGGTAACCATAACATTCTAGATATTTTTAAATTATGTTGCGGTTAGTTTCTAGGTTTCCACTCAAAGCTGAATTGATTCTTACTACAGTATGACTTTCCAGACTTTTCCTTGCATCGATAGACTCGTTTACATATTATATTTATACAATCATTATGTCTGAACTTTAAAAGCGACCATGAACCTTAAGTTCCTTTCGGCGTTTCATCTCAGTTAAAAAAAAGTCACCTAAAAGTATCTGGGAAGATCTACAAATGGAAATAAATATCATTTCATTTCAAACCAGTATTTTTCTAATTGGTGCAGTTTTTTAAAAAAGATCAAGTGCGTAAGTACAGACGCCAGCACATCAAGTTACCCCAATGTGTCAAATTTTCCCAATTGAATATGAACCTTATTCTGTTTGACATAAAGTTGAGAAATGATCAAAGAAATTTGACACATTGGGGTAACTTGATGTGCTGGCGTCTGTACATGCAACTTGTGTGCGTTTATTACCAAAAGGGCAATTTCCATTTTTTAAGAATGTTTACATTCTAATGTCAGTCCCAATTTGTCAAAAAAATCTGATTTTCTGATTTAATATTTTAGACAAGTTTTCGACATTGATGAATTTATTGTGACTACATTTTGAACAATTTCAATTACGGAAATTGGTCTTTTCATTTGAAAATGCGTGAGTAGTGAAAAAAGTGTGTGTCTCAATATTCTAGGATGCTTTTTATCGTTCAACGAGTAAATTATTACATAAAAAGCAACCAAGGACATTGGTGACCCTATTAGGGTATACCGGTATTTCTTCTACACTTAGGTATTCGCTGCCAGACTGCCAACCTCAGATTCATTCAGAAGTGGACTAATGGAAATATTTAGCTAAGAAATACTTGGAATGGTGATCCCGAATTCCAGGTTTGTACCGCGGCAAAAGCAAAAATGAAGAATTACGATGTTAGATTCAAAATACTAAATATTACTTTTATTTATAGGGAGCTTACTGAATTAAACTCATAGACCTGTGTCCACTCGGACACAAATATTGCACGAAAATATTTGTTCGTAATATCCCTTCTACAAGGTGTTTTTTTTTATATCACATAACTCTAGGGTTATATTCTGTAGGTAAAAATAATACTAAAACTCCTAGAACAGATGGTCCAAAAATGCATAGTTGCGGAGATAATCATCAATCATAATTAAATTATCAGTTGTTTAGTACCCGTAACACAAGCTCTGCTTAGCTTGGGACTAGATGGCGTTGTGTGAATAGTCGTGGAATATTATTATTAAGTATTATTAATATTATTTTTATTACCTAATTAGTTCAAAAATTGTCACCAGTACGACGAATCTTCTTTCTAACGTCACTTTTCTTTCACGTAAGGGTGTTTTACATTAATCATCGTGACTTTGTCTAATTATTTTGTATGTTAATAAAAAAAAAAACATATGCCAGTTAATTCTTTGATATGGTCTTATTATTTATTTATTTATTTATTTATTTTAAAGGGAACACCAACGACATAATTACAAGATCTTATACAGGTACAAATAGTATAGACATCCAATTCTGTGTAAGTATGTCAGTTAAAGGCGTACACAGCTTATACAATATGACAATACATTCCATATAAATAAATATTTATAAATTTAGTTGAATTGAATTGAATTAATATTGGATACACATTGGTTAAAAAAAAAAATCATACCCTAGAGTTATGGGATATAAAAAAACACGTTGTATAGTGTAGTAAGTATTGAATGTCTCTGTTTATGAATAATTTTATACCTTGGAAGGGTTTAAGTGTTTTGCCAATTAATCTGTATGACAAATGAAATACACTGGACATTTGAGGTTATTCAAAATCCACGACAGAAAACATGGCAGGAATTTTCGTACTCCTAAAATTTAATTTCTTTTTAACAGTTCATTACGTTTGTAACACCTTCCTACCACCAAATATCGTCAGGTATCTACGTACTCCTGCTTTGCAAAACTCTACTGGTTTTGGTCAACCAAATATTGATACTACATATATCAGCCGTTTTGTTATGTATTGGGAGTAAAGAGGCCATTGGCTTGGAGTGTTTTATACACTCCAAGCCAATGCCACGTACTTTAACAGATAATTATTTTTTTTATACCTTGCTTAGCTTCCGTTTCTCTCACTTAGCTCCGGTTTTTAATTCGCCATATTCAACATATTAGTAGGTACCCAAAGCACCCGACACAAACGCGTGGTGTTAACATAAAAAAAAATATATTCCAAGTTTCGAATTGGAACGATTTTATCTAATTCAAATATTTCGTACACAATATTTATTTAGTTTCAAGGCTGTGTTCATATCTATATGTGACAGTCATAATAATTGTAGTACTTGTCGCATACATCAAAGCCGAAATGCTTTCATAAAATATCTAGTTGTATGTATTTCAAACCGACTTTCAAAAAAGGAGGAGGTTCTCATAACTCCATCACTCATGCAAATTTAAAAATATTTTTTTGTTCGAGAGATACAGTCCGTATGGTCCCATATGCGTTTTATCAAAATCGGTTGAGTAGTTTGGTTGTCATATCAGAATAAATGGAGAAATAATAAATCATCTACATAAACAAAAAATGAAAAAAAAAACATTTAAGTAAACAAAAAAATACAACCGATACTTCGTAAAAACACAGGTGTATAATAACTCAAGTTTCGGAAGGCGGTGTCCATTAATAAATAAACAAAACCACCACAGCCGCAGACTTCTAAAACTAGAGTACTAAAGAGAAGTTCCGTTTTGTTTACGCTATGAGTTCATACTACTCACAAGTTGAATTTGACTCATTCAGATTTACTGACAACTAACGCTCTTTATGCCCAACTTTATTTTTGTACCCTGATGCGCTAAACTTATTACGAGTGTACCTTCGTGAGCTTGACATTTATACCTACTTAAAACTTTCTCTGTCGGCAAAGTAGACACAATAGTTTAACAGATACAGACACAGATAGTTCAACACGAGTATTTATTTATTTATTTGGGAAAACAAATAGTAGTATATTAAGTATACACAACCTTAAAACAACTCAAAATTAAAATTAACAAATATACTACCCACAACATTTTCCACAATATATGTGACTCATGGGCCAGGGAACTGGTGAAGATTATAAATACATTGTCTATGATACCTTCTCAATGGTTCTGACAGATTTTTAAATTTGTATTATTTTTCGTCATCCTTACTGACGTTCATTCTCTCTTTTCTATTCAATATGACGTGTTCACATAAAATTCCTCGATAACACATCCTGCTAAAATTATAATTAATCACAAAAACCATATTAAACTATTTATAATAGAATGGTGTTTAATTTTAATTCGGCGTAATCAATACCAATGTTAATTCTTTATTTTTTTATTCATTGAGGGATAACAAACAACTACAACATATATATAATGCACGAGGTCAACAATTTTGAGTAATAATGTTGCAGTCAACTGCATTATCCGCAGATATACATATTCAAGGAACAGTGGTAGCCACTAGACGACACTACCACAATTAAAATTAGGGATAAATAAATAAATGACAAGTTACTATAATAGCTATAGCTTCAAAATCAGCAGACCTAGCCATATCACAAATTCGATGTCTATTATCGAAATCGATAAGACGACAATAGAAAGAAAATGGCGTATATGGACTACAACTGTCAAGTGTATTTCATTTGTTGTAGGTACAGTTGACAAACAGCCGATTCCATATACTTACGCCATTTTCTTTCTATAATAGAAATAGAATATGGAATATGGCTAGGCCTGCAGATCAGATTAAATCAAAAATAATAAATTCATTTACAAATTAAATTATACAGTTAAAAAAAAATGTCGCACTTAAGTTATTGCAAGCTTCAGTGCGTCTCGCAAGCGGGCATTCAAACTATCGTGAGTCGCAGTTTAGTTTTGTCGCACAGGCGTTAATCGCACATCCATTTTGCGAGCTCACGTAGTACTCTCATTTATTATCGCGGACTAACAATGAAAAGTACTTTGAAACATTAAATTCATCGGAATAAATCTGTCTTTATGTGTCTCTTCTGTAAATGTCATCGATACTTCGTTTGATGAGATGTCTCCCACGCATTGAGCATAAGTAACGCCGAATGTTTTTATCTCTGAAGGTATATACTAAGTCTGTTAGAGATCAAAGTATATTGTGAAGGCACCATTTTTATTTATTGATTCAAAGAATATATTACTGAGTATCTTTCTAAATGGGCTTACGTTTCAGTTAGTATCTGGTAAATGTATTTAACAAAATACATAAATTAAATCTAGATTGTATTTTGAGCCATCTTATCTCTCTCGGTTTTGTCTATCAAGGCTTTATTAATCATTACGTAGTAAGTATGAAATATTAATTTGATCTATTTAATTCGGAGTGAAGCATCCACCGTCTGCCTAGCCTTTTCCAGTTCAGTTGGGGTCGGATTCCAGTTTAACCTTTTAACCGCTTGTGTCGCATATGTTATGCGACACATATTTCCGTGTCCCTACCGCTCGTGTCGTATTTCTGCGACAGAGAACATGGCTAATTTTTCCGTTTTATTTTCAAAATACTGACTGTGTGGTACAACTAAAACCATTATCGAATTGAGATATTATTTAAGTAACAAAAACGATACTTAAATCGATACAACAATTGTTTCTCCTTATTTACTGTAGGTATTATTTTATTGATTTGTAGCAATTTTGGCCCGGCGCTAGGGACACGGCAACTTATATTTAGCCAAGCGCTTAAAAGGTTAACTGTATGCAGCCAGAGAGTCTTTAAGACACTGTAGAGAGGAGATGTAAAGAAACGTCATGGAAAAACTATGATTGACTATGTCTCAGTAACGCCATCTAGCAATTTTGAAGCAGCAGCGGAGCGTACTAAACTAGACTAATTGACTTGCATTCACTAAGACAATGGGCGTTTAGACAAAATTTTAGTTATTAGTTCCTCATCTTGATGACAAGAAAATATTCGACACATACTTTTTCTTTTTCAAATTGCTGGAAAACTACTTAGATTAATCGCATTAAAGTTGAGGAGTGGGGGCTTGTAACGTCATTAGCTAGCATAAACTGGCTAGTGACGTCATGCGACATTTTAACTCGATGTATCGCCGTTATTTTATGATAACGTGAAAAAAGAAAAAATAACTTGTCGAATATTTTCATGTAATCTAGATGAGGGACTAAAATCTAAAAATTTGTCAAAGAGCCCATTATTGGATGAAAATTTTGTTCGTGATCTCCCGTTTATAGTAACTTAGTAAGTATTGAATGTCTTCGTATGCAGCAAATTTAGTTCATGGCATCAAAATCTGTGAGTATTGTTGGCGCTTTTCCCTCTGCAGATAAATAGGTTACTACATTACATTTGAATAAAGAACGCTTTGAACCCACACGCCCTAAGGTTCCTAAACGATTCACACATTATTTTCCCATTTACTGTTAACAAACAAACATTACTGCCTCGTTCGTTTAGTGGTCTCAAGCGTTGCTGTTGCGCATAAAGTCCTGGGTTTTGATATACAAGTTGTGCAGTGTTATTGGGTTTTTTAATCAGTAGTCAGGGTTTGTGCCCGGTGGGACTGGCCTGTTGGTCAAGTGGTTAGTAGCCCTGACTGCTATGCCAAGGGTTGTGGGTCCGATTCCCACACAAGACAAAATAATGTTTGTGTGATGAGCGCGATAATATTTTATTGTGTCTGGGTTTGATTTATCTATTACACACTAGCGACATCGTTCGCGTGTACTTTGTACTTTTCCCTTTAAACTTCGACTTTTCACAATCGTTTCAGCAGTTTTGAGTTAAATCCCTGCAAAAAAAAACATTTTTTTTTCTTGTGTAAACATTATTTAATAAATTATGTAAGTTTTGATATTGATTATGTATTTAGAAATATATAAGTATCTATGTTTATAAGTATTCTAGTAGGTACTTGTAACACAAGCTCTACTTAGTGTTGACTAGATGACGTTGTGAAATATTATGTTAAATATTATATTTTAGGTGGTATGATTAGTCATAGGTCCTATAATATATTATTTAACATTATATAATATGAAACATATAGAAGAGTTAGCCCTTCTCGGATTATAGGCGTCATTGTATTACGTATCAAACACAACGAACAAATACAATATTGACAAAATCACAGGAATGCCATCACAAAAGCCTTCATTATTTGTGGCATCAACCGATCAACCATTGGTTCCTGATAAGCAGGATCTGATCACAACAATACCAGACAGACACGGGTTACATAAGGCCCCTATAAGCTCCTATTAGTTCGTGTATTATTTAAGGTCCAATGACGCTGCGTAGATGACGGCAGTAAATAAATAAAGTTTATATTTGACCTATTTCTTTCTGTGTCTCTTTAATGCAAGTATATTTGTCTTCCTGATCAAAAGACGGGATATCTTCCGGAGCATGTCTTTATGGGAAATAGGGGGATTATGTCGGCGTGACATCCGCCATTTTGTTAAAGTCACAGGTCACTCAGGGATGGCGGCTTTTTTGTGTATTTAGATTTTTTAAGTAATCAACAGATTAATAGGAACAATCTATTGTTACTAAGAATTTTATTATTTTAATATGCGTATGAACTGTAAAAGATACTTACTTTGACAAGATTATTATGGTATGTTTATTTTAAATTTATATTATGTTACTATAGGTGCCTTCATTAACGAACGGAAGTGAATGTTGAGCGTAGCAAAAGAGACATGAAAGTAGTATGTGTGGTGTAACAATGAATGTCAGATTTAGGAATGATGTGATAAAGCAACGTTCAAAAGAAGATGTAGTAACAAGAATTGAAAAGAGTATGGTTTGGTCACGTTGAAAGGATGAATGAAAGGCGACTAACGAAAGGTATTTTCAAGGCAGATGTAAATGGGAACGTCGGAATGGGACGCCCTAGAAGGTGGTGAGGTTCTTCAGAAAGGTAAAGTGCGTAGTACTCGCAACCGGCGTGTGTGTATGACAATATGTATGAATGTTAACGAAGCAAAAGAAGTATGTAAGAATAGTAGCATATGGCGCTTTGTAGTTTCTGCCTACCCCCATGGGAAAAAGGCGTGAGTTTACGTATGTATGTATGTATGTTAGTATAAATTACACTAGATTAGGTTGAATCGATTTGTCTTACAACAGGGTAGCTATTTTTAACCGACTTCAAAAAAGGAGGAGGTTCTTTGTTCGTGTTTATGGATGAGTGTAGTGATGTGTGATTACAAACCCAACTCATTAAAGTGTGTGATCAATTAAAGTGGTAGAAATATTTCCACCTTTTTTGTTTTCAATACTATTGGTATTTATAAGGGACTTTTTGACTTTTTTTTGGCAGTGATTTCGTGAAATCTAACCAATTTCGACTTCTACACATTTCGGTGACAACTAATCAATGTAAAAGTACCAACATCGTCATATTTCAAACCCCAAAAAAATAATAGGTAGATAGTAGAAATAAAACTGTTTGCAAATGCTAGAAAACTATATAATATTAAATCAACGCCAGACCGCGATCTGCTTAAGTATTCGAATTGTTGTTTGTACAAGAAAATATTTTCAAGACATATTATAATACCTTCTCAAAGGGTACATAAATAGAGAATCTGTGTGGTGAGCCGCCATTCCTAGAATATTTACCTGAAATATCTGCTTTACATTTTGATATATAGAACATTTATTTACTTAAGAATAGTTTGGGACGATAAGACGATTATTTTCAGAACTTTGATAAAAAATATGTCGAAGATTAAGATTGATCGGTGGTATCACATAACAAAAGGGATATTACAATACAATGTATGCTAAAGAAATATTTATTTTTAAAAGGTAAACTTTCCACATGAGATTTCACCAGTTTTGCTTATATCACAGAACACTAAAAGGTTAGAAATTGTAAGTGGGCGGGGCACGCATGCCAGTGGTCATAATTATGAGCCAATGAAGTAATTATTTTTATAACATTGTTACTAATACTAAAAGCAAGCAAAAGCTAAGCGCTATACTAAGCGTAAGCTGTGTGGAATACTAACAAAATATGTCCGAAATAATGTCACTTTTTATTTAATTACCTACACGACTTATCTCATGTCAGCAGGTTTCAACTGAATCAAAGTTACCTACCGAAAACTTGAGTAAAGTTCACTAATGAGATATATTCACAGGGATTTTTTTACAGTTTAGCACTGCAGTTATCCACGTTCCTACAGCAGCCCCCCTAGCCAAGTTACAAACGATTCGTATCTATTCTCTTTCTACAATCGAGAACGCCTCAAATCCCTTTGTTTTGACCACGTGACTTATCACCTTTCGCTAAGTCACGTGGTCAAAACAAAGGGATTTGTGATTTTTTTTTTAAGTTTACAGAAACCAGAAACACAAACAGTTTCAATTTCAATGAAGTTTCTGTGCCATTTTAATCTATTGAAACCCAAACAATAATAATAATACACACGTGTGTATTGTGTGTAATCTTCTTTACAAAACCAACCGCAGCTTGAAGCGTTTCGCTGCATACAGATGGCTGTCATTTGCTTGCTAGTTCATTCCATTTACCCCGAAAGAGTCGGGCAAACAGATACGGGGATATTCAACTGAGCGTAAGTAAAGTATGCGTCTTTTAGTAATGTTGCCTCTCTCCGTATTCCGTGATCGTAAGTGATCTTATGATAGTGTGAAAGAATAGAATAGAACTCTTTATTGTACACCAAAAAAACTTACAAATGATAAGATTATTGATTAAGTTCTAACAGCATCCTAAGTACGTTAATAGAGAAGTTCGACGCACCTTGGCTATCGCACGCTGTGGAGGTGTTGGTCAGAAGACCCCACTCCTAATAATTAGTATTTTTCTTTTAGTTATTTTTTTGTTTCTGTGTTTTGTTTTACTAACAGTAGCTTTTAAGAACAATGTTACTAACAATTGGGCCTAGTTGCCATAAATAAACATTTTTTTTATAACTTTAAACCCTGGGAGGACACCGGTGTCCGCCTGTCATTGCCTTTCTATTGTGTCTCTAATTGACTCAATTGAAATGTTAAGGGCTACTTAGGGTGGTACAATGGGCGGCCTTTTCGCTAAAAGCGATCTCAAACAGACAACCTTTGGATAAATTTGATAGTGAAGGAGAAAAGATGAGTAGGCAGTTTATATATACCATACATGACTATTTGAATAGATATAATTATAAAATGATTATAAATAAGACAATAAAAATACAATACATAAATACTAATCATTTACAGAGTAACGAACTGTTAAAATAAAACATGTTTGGAGAGTGGAAATAAATGAAAGCGTGTGAAAGCTTACTTTGGCTTATCTGTCTTTGTGTAATTAAAATTAACCAATAATGTTTCCACTTTTCTGCTCAACTTAAATGGGACTGGGCAGGACATGTCTGCCGCATGCCGAACGAGCTATGGGCTCGTAAAACCCAGAATTGATGCCCTACAGTGACACGGGGCCGCGGCAGACCACGAAGGAGATGGCGGGACGACCTGGATGTCTTCTTTGAGAATTGGAGAGAGGTGACGCAGAATCGCGACCGATGGAAGGAATGGAGGGCGGCCTTTGCCCAGCAGTGGGATGATTCGTGTTAAATAATAATAATAATAATAGTAATGTTTCCACTGCTGGGTCATGACCTTGCTATGTGAGGTGGATCAACCACACGGGCCCAGTGCGGGTTGGTAAATATATCACATGTTCGAATGTTTAGTTCAAAGTCAAAGTCAAATCATTTATTTCAATTAGGCCTGAAAACAGGCACTTTTGAACGTTACACTTACAAATAAATTAAACTAATATGATTCTAGTTGCACATTTCAAAAGGTAGTTTGCATGGAGAAGAATGTGCAAGAAACTCCATACTTACTCTTTTAAAATAGATTTTACAATATTTGTATACATAATCAGATTATATGTGAGGAAGATGTACCATGAGAAAAAAAAACAGCTATCCTGAGATAGGTGATATAAAATAAGCAACGCGGCTGGTAATTGTATGAGCGTATTGAAAGATACATGGTATACAGTTCTACAATATGCCGGTTTCTCACGAGGTTTTCCTTCACCGTTTTCAGAACAGTGGTGATAAAATAATTTACACAAAGTAAAGCCGTCTGTCCCACCTACAACTCATAAATCAGTGGACAGTGGTGGCCAAGGTAATGGTGGTAGAGGTGTTCTTTACCTTCCTTTTAATATTCACACTACTCGTGTAAAACAGTCTTCAATAGCAAACCTCTTTAGGACTAGAGCTACGGCACTGGATTATAGATATAACTAATTCCTTTACTGTTTCTGCTTATTTTATATTTAAGAATAATCTTACTAGATAACCTCAGCCGAAAGTCTATATTGCCAAACATACATAAACTACATGAGAATGTTTTACATAGATGGGTGATAAGCGTTATTAAGCCCCGGAGGGTAGTAAATCAGATTACTTGTTCTCAAGTTAGAAGTACACTCATAAATGGGAAGAGGTGACTGGCCGTTTTGAATTGACGTTTGAATGCATACTTAAATATTATTGCACACTTCAATATGAGTTATACCTGGAGGCTTCTTTTTTGTCAGTTTAATGCTAGAACTTAGTTGTCAATATCGGTAACTATTCAAATATTACTAGTAAAAATATAAAGATACCGGGCTGGTATCCGCAACGCCACGTCAAAGCGCATATTTTGCGTATGGGTCATAATCTACCACGCGGGCCCAGTGCAAATTGGCAGATGTCACGTGTCTTCGAATATTTGGTTCTAGGACATGCCGGATTCCTCAAGATGTTTTCATTTACCGTTTTTGAGAGCAGTGGTGATGAAATAAATTACACAAAGTAATGCGCCTGCCTGGGTTCGAACCCACAATTTACTGTTCGTAAGTCGAGGCCTCCACCGCTGGGCCACCTCAGCTCTCAATTATTATTACTAGTATAATGTAATTGGAGTGTGCTAGCTAACATGTTAGTACCAAATGATTAAGCTAAATCTATCTATATATATAAAAGAAAGTCGTGTTAGTTACTTCGCTTATAACTCAAGAACGGCTGAACCGATTTAGCTGAAAATTGGCAGGGAGGTAGTTTAGAGCCAGGAAAAGGACATAGGATTTTTATCCCGTTCGACATCATAAAAATAAATATCAAGAATATCGGTTGTCTCAAACATTTTTCAAACGCAGCGCCATCTTGGATGACATGACAGGAGTCAGGAGAACTTCCCAGTTCATTAACAGGTGACAATTTGAAATTGACAAGTCTTAAGCCAAACCCAAGAAGGTAAGGTTGTCAATTTATAATACGCACGGTCTACGTTCTGAAATTTATTTTGTTACTAAACTTAGAGGTTTTATGTAGCATAAAAAAGTCTTATATTTCAGAAATCAATTTACGTAACTAGCAATGATGACAGAGACGAACTTTAATAATTCTTTGCAAATAGAACTTATTTTACTGTTAGGACTTTAATTAAAGTAGACCGGGAAAACTATAGGCATAAATTATTGTATGTAACATAGAGGCAATAGTTCAGATTAAAATTATGAATTTAGTATTTTTTAAATCAATGCATTTTAATAAGGTAGTTAGGTTAGGTACTTAGGTTAGCTATAGGATAGGTATGGTCAGTTAGGTTAGGTTATATATACATGTTGTAATTTAAAAGTAGTAGTAGTTATTATTGGTTTGGATTTATTTGTTGTCGTCTTATTCAACGTATGTATATCTAATATAAAAAAATAATAATAAGAGCAATAAATTGGCTCTAAGGCACAACGAAGTTTGCCGGGGCAGCTAGTACTATATAAATTCAAGTTCGTCTAACTTGTTAGACAGACGTGTTGCTGGAGAGTTTGTTCCGCTACTTCTTCTTCCAAGCAAAACCAATATAAAGAGGCAAAGCGCTTTAAGGGGGACAGGGTTATGTAATGTTAACGTTCAAAAAGTGCTGATCTTTAGTCTACATTTGTTGACTGTGCTGCAACCCATAGCTGACGATTTTGGGGACGCCTAAAACGAACAAAAGTTGTGTATCTACTATAATGTGCACTTAGCAATAATCAGGATAAATGCTACATCATATTCCTAGCTAACAGACAAGTTGGCAACAAAATACTAGCTTTGTAGAAATCTAGTGATCAAATGCTCCAAAAAATAAAATAATTGCTAAAAGGCAGGACGTCTACTTTTAAAATACTTAACTTAAGTTAAATGGCCAGATTCAAATTAGTTCTTAACAATTAACTTCCTTGTCAAAATTATGCTTTTCCAAGTTTCGGGTTTAATAAGAAAAGTTTATAGTTATGACCTAAACGGAACTTTGCGTGATTAATAGGTATAAAGAGACCTATGTCACCTTGGGACCTTACTCTGTCAACAAATTCTGTTTATAACAATATGTTAATTCCCTTGGGGAATTTCAGTTTGATGGTGGCCTATATTTACATGCATGTAAAACTACTTAGGTAGTAATTATATTATGTAAATTCTACCGTACGGAGTAAGGTTATAAGGAAATTAAATTAAAAACCCGTTTGTTTAATAGTTCAGTGTGCACAGAAAGTTTTATTCTTGAACAATGTTCTTTCTTTGGTATAGTTCGTCAGCTCGTGGAGTTCCTCACGTTCTGAGTTGAGCTCGCGATTACTGACAAATGCTTGCTGACTGATCAGGTCCCCTCATATCTGTGTGGTTATTTCCTCAAAACACCATCTCAGACTCAAATCTGCGGGTTCTTACATGATTTGACCAAGATTATGTCTGGGCTTTAAAAGAGACTATGACCTCCTAGTTTATTTCGTTGTTTCTTCACAAAGTAGCCAGATAGTGAAACTCTGATCACATCTACCAGTTAAAAAAATTACGTGTCAAAGTGTTTGTGAAAAACAATTGACAGAAATAAATATCATTTATCAGTCTTAACAAAAGGTTATGGAGGTCAGTCACACTGTTGCTGCTGTTGCTGTGCTTCATGTAAAATGATTCTGATATTCAACTGGATCTGGTGAGTTTCGAAGCCAACTCCAACATCGAAAAAGGCTAATATATTTTATTATACAGCAGTAGCAGTAAATGTATACACTAGCGGTTGTCACGCGATTACACTCGCATAGTTTCCGTTTCCGTGGGATAAAAGTAGTCTATGTCAACTGGGGATACAGTAGTTTCACAACGTTGATTTTTTTTTCAAATCGGTTTAGGAGTTTTAAAGTTTATTTGTTACATATTATCTATATCTTCTATACTTATAATAAATCTGTAGAAGTAAAATTTCTGTACATTGAAAATATCAAAAAAATAAATAGCAGGGGGTGTTAATAGACCGACAGCGAACCCGAAAATATGATTAAAAAATTTTTGTCTGTCTGTCTGTCTGTCTGTCTGTTTGTCTGTCTGTCTGTATGTTCAGGTATCACGCAAAAACTACCGGTTCGATTACGATGAAACTTGGTATACTTATTCTTTAATATCCTGGGCACAAAACTGGGTACTTTTTATCCCGGAAAAGTATATACAATAAAAAACAAACTTAATTTTGCGGTTCGACTCCTAGACCCGACTACTGTACCAACCGCAAATAATAAGTTTGTCGTAGGTTACGTCACCCGCAGTGGAGTTCACCAAGGGGCGCTGCACACGGCTAAGATATTATAATATTTTATCTTAAGATACAATATCGCTCGCCATACAGTTCAATGGACTATCACACACTACGAAGATAATTATGTACATTGAATATATATTCAAAATTAATATTGGAGGATGATTGGTGATCGATACTGAATCTGATGCCAAAAATGCAATCAGTAAATTTTTTGTCTGTCTGTCTGTCTGTATGTGCACGCATAGTTCAATAACTATTTAGGAATTGGGATTGACTTGGTACGGTTGTAATCAATACGCCTGGGCAGGTTGATCTTAGTATCAGTTGTTTTACACATGGTCAGTTGTACGGCGCTCTTTCCCGGGTCAGTAGTTCCAGAAATCTTTATGCATACATATCGGAAGGATCAACTTTGAAAGTAGTCTATCCGGAAGTATTATGCTAAAATTATTACGTTTATATATCAACGCACAGCCCCAACCGCTGGTATTAGAGGCATGAAACTTGAAGGGGTGTTCTTAGTGAAGAGTAAGTGTTCCATAAAAAACGATTTTTGAAAATTCAACCCTTAAAGGGAAAACATAGGGGACGGAAGTTCGACATCCACGCGGGCGAAGCCGCGGGCAAAAGCTAGTTTATAATATTAGTATAAATTTCAATGCTACGCAATAAATAGCTACAGCATATACTTAATCTACAAAAGTTAAAGCATCACTTAAGTAGATTTTATACTACAGTATCTCAAACATTTCAATGTGTCGAACAACTTACTGTAAGACTGCAAAGTCACCAGAAAACACTAAACAAAATAAACAGGTCAGTGCTCTTAACCATTGCATATGTTGGGACTTGAAGGCAAACACTTTTGTGACTGGTCGCTGGCAGAATGCCAACAAATGCAGCTAAGCTTTAGAAAACACATTGGTCTAACCGAATGAAAATGGATTTATGTGAATATGTAAGGCAGCCTAATGCCTCTTAAGTTTAACAATTATTATTGTGAATGTCCTCGTCACTATTGTACAGCCATCAGCAAAAGTCGATGATCAAAAGCAGAAATTCAATACTAATGAACGGAGTTCGCGCCAGAACTGTATGGCGTCGAAGTGATTCAAAAGTATGTGATTGTAAATTATACCAAACATTTACTACTATATATATTCGTGATCAGTTTTGATTCCAAAAGTTATAAACTCAATTCGTATCAGAACTAAGAAGGGAAAAAATTTCAAAACTAGTAATCAGTTAGTATTGAATTTCTGATTCTGATCATCTAATTTTGATGTTGACTGTACATACTTACCTTAGGATAAGTGCAATTGTAATATGGGTTGTGAATAAAACATTTTTAGTGAACATACTTAGGTATTAAGACAGCTTTAGTAAAGAGATGGAAAGACGACACGACAAATATTAGAGGAGCTACTTGGTCTAGAAATGCTAGAGACAGAAATGAGTAGAAACAGCTGGAAAAGGCCTATGTGTGACACGACGTAAATAAACACACAATACAACATCACAAAACAGTGAAAACCCGATGTCTTATAATATATTACGTTATTAATACTATTAGACCACAGTATACATATTAATACAGAAGGACGACACCTTTGATCTCTGGAAAAATGCCGACAACTTCTACACGCGTTAGACTTGAATAATACCTCCCGCACTATGAACATCGTTTTGTTCGCAGTGCGGGAGCGGCTTTCCCGCGTCTCACCCCTCACACCCCGCACGATTGCCCTGTCTAGACGACTCCGTCGGACGACTGTATGTTTTTAGACTGTGCTATTACATTATTATGTACCTGTGTTTAGTTCTTCAGAAATACCAAGGCTTAATAAAAAAAACCTTTAAGCATTTGACTGGCCTGTTGGTCTAGTAGTTAGTGACCCTGACTGCTATGCCGGAGGTCGTGGGTTCGATTCCCACTCAGGACAAATGTTTGTGTGATGAGCACGATCATTTGTTCTGTATCTGGGTGTAATTTATCTATAATATGTATGTATTTAGAAATATATAAGTATGTTTATCAGCTGTTTAGTACCCATAACACAAGCTCTCAAGCAAGCTTAACTTGGGACTAAATGGCGTTGTGTGAAAAAGTTGTGGAATATTTATTAATTATTATTTTATTATTATAAGGTAAATCAAATTGTTTCACCTTAAAATTTGACCTGAATATTCTTCAGCAATATTTCTTACTCTGTTCAGAATATATTAAAGTAGGGGGCGTCAAGATTTCCACTGGTCTCATATTCACTTTAAACTTTATGAAAAATGCCGACTGCAAGGAAACAAAATTGCATTTCTCATGTTATGTCGGATCTCATAAAAGTCAAGGTGTTCATCTGTTTATTACCATCTTTCTTCTTACTATAAAATGTCAAAACTTGTAAGGAAGTATTACAGATGCTAGCACATCCATCTACCCTAAAGTTATTCAATAGGTGGGACATCACGAACAAAAATTTCATCCATAACTTGTGCCCTACTGGATACATAATTCTATGAGTTTTTTTTTAGTACGCTCAGCTGCCGCTCTAATATTCATGTATTATTCTAGATGGCGTTACTGAGTCATGGGTTCAAAGTTTTTCTATGACATTTCCTTGACATGCCCGCTCTATAATATTAAAACCACAAGTTGTGAAGAAATTTGCCTGTTTCAGTTATTATCATTTGAAACTTGTTTTTGTCGTATCTTTGTTGCAGACGTACTGCAGGTTATCACCCATTTCTTGTAGATGTTCCACACATTCGCACGAAGCGCTTTGCCTGTTCCTTGATTATGCGCACAGTTGCGTTCCCGAGTTCATATGACCCCAATCTGTTTAAGTCGCGAGTTAATAGGCTTCGTGGGTAAGCTCGTTCTATCGTCGACCTCATCTCTGTCCTCAGGACAAGATTGAGGTCAAGAGTAGACCCATTATATAAAAAAAAAAAAAATGTCTGAAATTTAAAGGGAAAGCGAGCTATGCCGTAAGGGACCCGATATGCTGTTAATTTCCTGTGCGTGTCCTAAATAAACATTTTTTTTTTCTTTCTGTATGCCTGAGTGATATATTTCTCGACGGCATATGAAGCCAAATCAAAACTCTGACATCAGTCAATAACCACACAAATAGAAGAATGGGACCATGAGATAAGCAGGTACATATAAACACTATGCCACATCACACTCCCATGTTATTCATTCTTAAATAAGGATCCAAAGTTTTTGTTTATCTGACTTTGTGCACAAATTTTCCCACAACTATTTTCTAATACATTATCAAGTTGCTCGTTTTGTAGTGTTTGTGTTTGTATTCATGGTGATTACATAAAAATTTAAGCCTGAAGCGAGTTATGCCATAAGGAAATCGACATGCCTAAGTGTATTTCTCATCGGCGTGTGAAGCCAGGTCAATGTGCGGCATATAATAAGTTTTCGTAAATATCTGACACTATCCACAAATTTTCCCACAGCTATTTTCTAGTATATTTATTAGTTTTACTCGCCATAAATAATTGTTGTTGGTTTAAGACCGAATTAACGGTCGCTCATTTTGAAGTAATGTGCGTGTTTTGTATTCATAGTGATTACACAGAGATAAATTATTTCGTGTTTCATGTGTAGGTGTCAAATCAGCCTACAAACTGGCAGTAAAATATACTAGTAACCCTAAAATACTACGTAGTAAATAGTGGTTTTGTTACAACAGCTATTAATTATTTTTAATGTTTTTATGCTCGGACAGTATTACAGTCATTTTATTTTCGAAACAACGATTCTTTTGTGACTTCGTCCGTCGTGCTTTAACATCCGCTACACCCCTTCTTAGTTTTAAAAATAAAATATAGCCTATGACAGTCCAAATAATGTGGCTTTCTATTGGAAAAGGAATTTTCAAAATCGGTTCAGTAGATCCAGAGAATACTAACAGAAAATTTTAATATTACTCTTTAAAATATTAGTATAGATATTGTCCAATTTACACAATACCTTCATAAACCTATAGCCTGTATGTTATTCTGATGTATACGCTATAAAACTGTAAAGTTTCATTTATATACATTTAGTAGTTTTTGCATGAAATAATGACAATCAACCACGCTCGCCAGTACATCAAGCTACTCCTGTCAAATTTTTCTAGTTAAACATTACCCTTATTGAGTTGGTTGAAAAACTATAATATCAAAGAAATTCGACACATTGGGGTAGCTCAAAGATTAGATCTCTTTGAGCTACCCCAATGTGTCTTGTGGTTTTAATAACACCACTTCCAAGAATGAGGAACCCTAACAAACTCTCCGATGACGTCAATTCTGTTCTGAAAGGCTCGATACTTGGGTTTACTGCTGGCATAATTGAACCTAATCAAGTAAAGCTTCGTGCCAAATTACATTGTTTATGTTTATTGAAAACTAATCGAACGAACGTTGTTTTCCATGAACCATAATTATGATATCTTAATTGAAAAATATTTACTTCCAGTTTATTTTGGTCGATTTTCCTGTTAAATTACGAATGTTTATTTTTAATGAAGAACAGAAAGAGGGCTACCTATTTGTTTCATATTATTAGTAAAAAAAATGTTTACCTTTTTAGAAATGTATACGAGTATACAGGAAAGATTAATATTTTAGTATGTATCGAAAAAAAATTTTTCGGAAAATTCTTTTACCGGATGACAAATATGAAACTTTTTATCCCTGTATTCCCACGGAAACGTACGTACACGTAAAACCGCGTTACATCCGCAATTTGATGATGATGCATTAAACTTAATTTATTAGTATAATGTAGCTACAACACGCTACTTCTGTTCTACCTTAAATCAAATAATTTGATTCTGAAATATCAAAATAAATACAAAGGTTGATTTAGTTTTTGTTAATCCCGAAAAGACAAACTATCTAATTGGCAGATGCAAAGAAAGAAATGCTTTCTTAGCACAAAATTTGTCAGTAAACAAGCTATTCAAAAATTTTTTTAGGTATTAATGTTTTTTACCAATGTTAAGGCCAACCCTAGCCGTAAAATATATTTTAGAACTATTCACACAAACAATACGATGACTTTGACGAATGCCAACGGATAGCCACATAAGCGAAAGTTTAATTTATAAATATTATTGTAAACAATAGAATAGGATAGGTACAGACGCCAGCACGTCAAGTTACCCCAATGTGTCAATTTTCTTTGATTGTTTTACAACTTTATGACCAACAGAATAACGTTCATATTCATTTGAGAAAATTTTACACATTGGGGTAACTTGATGTGTAGGCGTCTATACCTACTCTTAGTTGTAACTAGCTTACACGAATTCATTAGCTTGGAAACTAGATTTAGGGACATACTTAGCTTGGGAATTTAGCTTGTAATCGAATTTAATCAAAGTTATTTAACAAAACTTGTTATTATCAATTTTTTGTAATTATAATCGAATTATTTGTTGTTAATTTGAATCATTATAAAAGAATTTTAATAAAATAGTAATCAAATTTAAATTATCAATTTTATTTAATCATTATAATGTTTTTTTTTATTGTAAATTGAATTTCTTCCATTCTTGTTTTAATGAGTAAGTTATTGTGAGCAATTTTACTTTCTTTTTTCCAAACCATATTATATTACTGGTCAAAATCTATTAGTGATGTTATTATCTGCGCATAATGTAGTGCATGCTGTGCTTTTCTACAAGTGATAAGACGCTTAAACATAAATTAATAATGCACAAATTATAATGTATTAGCATACTTATTGTTGAAAAGCCTAACATTAAATAAATAAATAAATACACCATAAAACTTACAAATAATAACTTAAAAAGCTACATACGGTGTTACAATAGGTGGCCTTATCGCCAAAAGCGATCTCTTACAGACAACCTTTACAATAGCATAGCGTTTATGCTTGAATCAATAAATTGTTTACAATATATTGGCAGATTTAACAGAAAGAACTATTACAAATAAACACATTTCCGACTTTCGAAACTATAATTATCTTTTTAATTTTATATATTTTTTTAATAGGCTACCTACCTCTCAATCATAATTCACTGTGTGAACAAGTAAAAGCTATAATTATTATATATCAATGAGTTTAAACAACTCACAGCAAATGTCCTAATAATAATGGTCGTATCAATTTCGTTTACATTTCAATCAATCACAGAACTCAATCAAATGTTGTTATTGATTTGATACCGGATATCTTTGTTATTGACCTTGGCGTCATTATGATGGGTAACTGTGACAACTGGGATAAATTTAGCTTGGAATTGACCTTCAAACAACGTTTCCAATATCCCAATATTATTAATTTAATTTGCAGCAATATAAAATGATACAGGCATGATCCTTCTTCTTTTCGGTGAGTAACTTACCTGGGGTTAGAGATTATGCCGGCCATGGGAAGCTGACTTGACTTCACAAGCCGTTGACAAATTTCTCTCAGGCATTCCGGTTACCTTACAAATAAATAACTTACACAAAGTAAAGCGCCTGTCTGGGTTCGAAACTACGACTTCCATAGAACTACAAAAAAACAAAAAAAAATCGCGGTCACTGGGCTACCACGGCTCTTAATAAAAAATTTAATTGTTTCATTTAAATTAATATTACACCGTCATTTGATAGAAGCAGCTTAGTAGATCGTAAAACATGTCAAATCAAATCATATCATATTTATTTCTGTAAAGGTTCAGTAGGTATAGGTTTATACAAACACTTTTACAAGTCATTTATTACTAGAAGGTTAGGCGGTTAACACACTGCCACGCATCACGCTGCTTGTTGCGTGTCTCTGAACTGAAATGAACGCGCGTGGATGCATTTTCTGTGTGTTGGACTGTGCGTGTTTTCCATACAAACGGAGATGCTTACAAGCAACGGAAGAATACGCATCCACGCGCTACGCTGCATCATGCGGGGCAGTGTGAGAATCGCCTCAGATCGGTGTTTCACTATCTGACTACTCTGAGAAGAAACACCAAAAGAATCTCAGAGGTTACAAGTCTCTTTAATTTTTAAAGTCCGGACATTATCTTGTTCAGATCATGTTAAAACCATGCAGATTTGTGTTTGAAAGGGTCTGTTGGTTTTCATTATCATTCCTAAACCTAAACACATAAAAAAATAATGACATAATCGTCCTCTTTTTTAAAAAAACTTTCAAAGTCTGTGGCTTTGGTGGTTTTGTTTTGTTCATTATTGGCCACCGACTTCCGAAACTGGAGTTATTTTTACCTGTTAGTTTTTTTTTAAGAAGTCGGTTGTTTTTTTTGTAAAAAGTTTTTATTTTGTAATTTTTAGTTTCTTTGTATGTAAAGAAAGTCTTTCAAAACTTGAAAGAATCATTGAAATTGGATAACAATTGCTAAAGAAGTTCTATCTCTACATCTCTGCCGGCCCCTTTTAAAATAGAATGGCGTAATGTTATGTTGTGGAAATACAAAAGCTTAGCATAGACATCTGACTATAGCAATCGCGAATAATTTGCTGTTATGCGTTGAAGAGTTCCGTTGCCTGTCTTCTTTATCACTTTTTCTTCACCAAATGATACTTTCTAAATGAAAATGCTTGATTTGTTACGAAAAATGTTGAAAACGGTGCATGTGTGCTATATTTTTTGAGGAGTCCCTCAATTCCTCAAAAATCCCTCATCAGATATGAGTTTTGATACTAATGGGATCAATCTGTTAGTATACCCTATCAAACAAAAAAAGAATTTTGAAAATCGGTCCATAAATGACGGAGTACTGAGGTAACAAAACCTAAAAAAAAAAAAATATACAACCGAATTGAGAACCTCCTCCTTTTTTTGAAGTCGGTTAAAAAGTATAAATTCATTTGACTTTTACTAGTAAACAAAATAATAAAACGAGCCTAAGCTTCGCAAGTTGCAATAAAGACGCAATGTATAAATGAAAGCTACCGAGTATCCCACATTTCTACAGTTAATTGTTCCCAGTCCGAGATAGACAATGTTCATTCAAGAGAAAAGATGGGACTATTTCACAGATACCAGAGTGGTAAGCCTCAAGGAAACAAGATAAGTACCCTAAGAATACTCACTTGATTGCCCAATAAAAGGCACCAACGCGTCTCCCTTATTACGTCAAAACCCAACATGTTTGCACAGAAAAAAAGGCTCAAAGATTATACTTGATATTAATTTTATGAAAAAATACGTCGTCTCTTCAGGAAATTGCCTTCAAACTCACATAACATGATTAAATTACTTGAATTTTTTCCATCAAATTTCTGAATTAGGTTAGATACTTATTTAATTTTATTAGACGAAGTAAAATTCGTTTTGACTCAACGGTCTTCGAAGTTTGAAGCAAATTGAGCGTGACGACTGATGGTACGGTATTATTTTGACTTTTAAAGTGGCCCAAAGTATTTTAATTAAATTAAATTCCAGCTTGATGAATAGAATTAGGAGTAGACTGTGGTTTGGTACCCACGTACCGAACCGATCGATTATAGTTTGCCGATTTGAAAATGAAAATGAAAAGATTTACGTTTGAAATATTGTAATTCGATTTAATAAAATGATACCTAAATCTGAGGACAGTAAAATAAGGACATGGCATGGAATAAAACTTTTGTAGCCTTCCTTCAGAGATCTTCTTACGGAGTTACTGGTTGTTTATATTTTAGTTTTCGGGATTCTCATTCTGTTGCTTCTTACACCTTTTATTAGAATGTATCGCGATGTTTTCTTCACGCTGTCGATGATTTTGCTAAACAATATTCCTAGTGAACAAATGTTGGGATGGTCAATTTTAACTATCAACTAGGTATGTAAATAACAGCTTTTTTCTTCTAGTGGTCGCAATCATTACTGAGCACGATGTCCAGGGATCGATAACCTCGTCGAACAAAGTGCTCAGGATTTTCTATCTATCTAGAATTTTTCAGCAGCTTTTCGCTATCTAGATAATTATTATGTGACCATCACAGGGTCATCATCAGGGTCGCGACACATTACATAGGACTTGAACATAATCTTATAGGAAAACTGGCGTTTATTTTTCGGATATCTGACTACCCGTAACTAATGCTATTAAAGTCATAATTACACCCAAATATCATTGCCATAAATCTGACTGGCTGACGTCCAAGGTGCGTCCGGTATTTACAAGAGATTGGGTCGTAATTCAGACTCAGTATATCATAAAATTAGGGATTTAACCGCGTCGATTACGTAACTTCACGAGATAGCCAAATTTGGACCGTATTAACCGCCGTTAGCCAATGCATTTTAGTTGGCGAACTAGCTTTTAGCTTTTATGTAAGTGCCTACTTAAATATTGGAGTTATATTCATGCATGAACCGTTGAATTAGAAATACCTACGAGTTACGTTATGTGAAAATGGGCTTTTTGACAACATTTGAGTTTTTAGTCCCTCATCTAGATGACAAGAAAAAAATATGTGTCGAATATTTTCATTCGACACATATTTTTTTCTTTTTCAAATGAATGGAAAACTGCTTATATTAAGCGCATTAAAGTTGAGGAGTGGGGGTTATTTAGGTTTATGAATTAGGCACTTTGCATGAACACCTGTGCTGATAAGGATTGGGACGCGTACTATGCGGCCAAAAAATGCTATAAAAAATGCATCAGATACAGGAGCTCCACTGGATGGCGAAAATACTGTGGCAATATCGAATCTTGCCAACAAGCAAACAGGGTAAGGAAGATCTTGGCCCAGCATAACACGACTGGGCCCGCTGTTCTCCGCAAACCCGACAACACACTTACCACCTCACCAGAAGAGACGATGCGCGTCCTTATTGAAACTCACTTCCCAGGCTGCGCTTTTACACAGAATATCGACTGGACAGAGGTAACCCAAACACCGTCAGAAAACGACTGGCGCTACGCACACAAAGTCATAACGCTGGAAAAACTCCAGTGGGCGATCCGGTGCTTCCATCCTTTCAAGGCGGCTGGTCCGGACGGAATCTTTCCTGCCTTACTGCAGTGGGGTGGAATCTCTGTCGCCAGCAGACTGGTACCCGTAATGAGAGCGTGTCTGGCTTTCAGATACGTTCCAAAAGGATGGAGGGAAGTGAAAGTCATATTCATTCCTAAGCCAGGTAAGAGTGACTATACCAACGCCAAATCCCACCGACCAATCAGCCTGACCTCCTTTCTCCTTAAAACCATGGAGAGAATGTGCGAGAGAGAGCTGAGGGACGGCGCTTTGAAAACTATTCCACTCCATACTAACCAACACGCTTACAGCTCGGGTAAGTCCACGGAATCCGCCCTCCATCTAGTGGTCGGCCGGATAGAAGAGGCGATTCATCAGAAGGGCACTTGCCTGGGCACTTTCATAGACATCGAGGGAGCCTTCGATAAAACAAACTTCTCCAGCATCAACACCGCGCTCTCTCGTCACGGAGTAGAACAGGTACTGATAGACTGGATTACTAATATGTTAAGTAAACGAGTGGTTCGACTTGAAGTGGAACAGCAGATGGCCATGATAGCCAGAGGCTGCCCCCAAGGTGGCGTACTATCCCCGCTCCTCTGGAATCTGGTCATAAATGACCTCATCACGAAACTCAACGCGAACCATTTCTACACCATAGGGTATGCCGACGACCTCGCTATCCTCATTTCGGGGAAAGTGACGGGGACAATCTGCGACCTCACTCAACAGGCACTACGCATCGTTGAACGTTGGTGCAGAGAGTTCGACCTCTCAGTGAACCCCACGAAGACTGAACTAGTCATGTTTACCCAAAAACGAACACTAGGCCCTTATCGCCTACCCAAACTTTTTGATACAGAACTCCAGTTAGCCAATGAGGTCAAATATCTGGGAATCATCCTAGACAGCAAGCTAAACTGGAGTAGCCACTTAGACAATAAAATAAACAGGGCCTGCATTACCTTCTGGCAATGCAGGAGGATGATAGGTAAGAAGTGGGGCCTATCCCCTAAAATTATACTTTGGTTGTACTGTGTGGTGATCCGACCTATGATCACTTATGGGGCAGTGGTCTGGTGGCCCCATACCAAATTAACTACAGCCTCCAACAAACTGCAACGCTTGCAAAGGCTCGCCTGCATGGCGATCACAGGCTGCATGAGGACTACTCCGACTGTGGCTCTCGAAGCCATGTTGGTGCTCCCACCGCTTCATCTGTTCATACAGCAGGAAGCGACAACGACGGCTTTACGCCTTAAAACACTTCAACTCTGGAGTAAGAGACAAACACAGCACACCGCGGTACTGGAGGGATTCTATAATGAGTTCCCCCTGGCGAAAGCAACAAACGATCGGGTACCTAAACAATTCGTATTCGATAAGAAATACAAAATTCAGCTCCATGAGGATGACCGCTGCGAGGGATTGAACCCCGCGGAACTACGGATCTTCACGGATGGATCTAAAACAGGTACTGGTACTGGGGCTGGAGTCTTCTCGGAGGATCTCAACATCCACATAGCCAAACCTTTGGGGGCCCACAACACGGTATTTCAGGCAGAATGCATGGGCATTTCTCTGGCGGCATCTGCCATTTTAGCCAGGGAGGTTGTGGACCACTCAATTCGTATACTCTCGGACAGCATGGCTGTACTGCTAGCACTAAACAACCACACAGTGAACTCTGGGTTAATATACGAGTGTCACCAACGCCTGAACCAGGTTGGTAATCTCAATAATATAACCATCCAATGGATCAAAGGACACAGCGATTCCCGGGGCAATGATGCTGCGGACGAACTCGCTAGAAGGGGATCGAGCATGGCAGCGGTGGGACCCGAACCTATCGTACCACTCCCTTTCGGATACCTACGCACACTGGTAAGGAAACGAACGAGTGAACAACACCACAAGCTGTGGCTAGACCACGGCGAGTGTAGGCAGGCCAAGGAAGCACTTCCTGCTATCGACGGCCGCCTCACTAAACGCGCGCTTCGGTTGACCAAGCCACAGCTGCGCACAGTTACAGCCGCTATTACCGGACACGGCTCTTTTAATAAACACCTCTTTGTCTTAGGAGTCACAGACAGCCCCCTGTGTCGTGCCTGCATGGAGGAAGACGAGACAGCAGCCCACGTGCTTCTGCACTGCCCAGTGGTTGCAACATACAGGGCAAAGTACTTAGGTAACCCAGGTACTCTCCGCGAGATAGCCAGCAACATCGGGGCACTACTGGCCTTTCTCGGGGAATTGGGATGGATAGAATAGTCTCCCACCCGCACGCAAAATACGCGCTTTGGCGTGGAGTTGCGGACACCGGCCCGTTATACAATACAATACAATACAATAGGCACTTTGCAAAAATGTACACTCGAAAGAAAATTTTGGTTCATGAGATAGAGGCCGCTGACAAACATACGGACAGACAACAAAGGCTAAGTAGCAGTATCCCGTCGGCATGCTTTGAACTTGGAAAGCTAAAAATCGCCTTTTGCCTATTGCCGTTATCTGTCATAAAGATAACTTTAAATAACCTCTATTTATAGACATATTGGTAATGATATTGATATGATAAAAATATACTAAGCTTTGATCATGCTTACGCTGATAACATAAATAATAAAGGTGACACCGATAATGACGACCAAAAATCTGACTGCATATACATTCGTAAACACGAGCTTCTTTTCTATAGGGTAACTGGTAATTAGCGACCGATACTTAAACACGTGATTGTATTCATGATTTTAATAAACTTTCCCTTAGCAACTTTTTGTTTAATAAACAATAACTTATAACACAATAAAATTACTAAAACGCTGATTGAAATTCCCGCGCGTGCGCCTGTGATCTATCAGCTGATAGTCTGACCTCAGGAAGGGCAAAATCTACTAGTAGCAGCGAAACACGCCCGCCCGCCACCCCCACTGCTCCTGTTGTGCACTACTGACGTGATTGAATTAATTGAAAGTTAATGAGTATAGAAAAAAAGTTTCTTTGGGAAAGTTATTCGTGTTCATGAGTATAATCACGTGTTTAAGTATCGGTCACTAATTACCAGTCGCCCTATATAAGAGGAAGGTAGGAATTAAACGCTATCTGCTGCAATTCTTATATAGTATGAATACTTACATCTTTTGGTTCGTTAACCTTCATCTAAGATCAATACTTCACCAAAACGGAGATGAAGAGAGATGTCTGTAATTAACCAATAGGTTATTGTATTGTGTTGAAGCTAAGCACTGAGCAGCTGTCAAAATGACGCATGCTAATTGGTTGTGCGACACATCTCTTCTCCTCTCTGCAATGGTGGAGGTTAGGCCTAAAGGCCAAATATTCCCGTTAATAATACCAGCCTCTGACTGACTCACTGCAGGGCAAAGGCCTCTTCTCTTACATAGAAGAGGCCTCTGCCTCTTCTATTTACGATAAGGCTCGAGCATTGATCACCACGCTTGCTCAAGGCGGATTGGCGATTTCAAACTTATGTTAACTATATAGGCCCAGGTTTCCTCACGATTGCACATACGGGTATTTTGCATTCCTAGCCGGGCGAAATTATTTGTGCAGTTTTTTCTGCTGTGAAGTAGGTAAGACTAACTAAAATGTAGAAACGACTAATAGAGAGGGACCAACAATGAGTTTTATTGGCTAATATTATGTTGATAATTAAAAAAAAATGTATTCAGGATTTGGAATAGGTTTAATTGAAGAAATCTATATATATAAAAGAAAGTCGTGTTAGTTACTTCGCTTATAACTCAAGAACGGCTGAACCGATTTAGCTGAAAATTGGCAGGGAGGTAGTTTAGAGCCAGGAGAAGGACATAGGATACTTTTTATCCCGTTCGAAATCATAAAAATAAATATCAAGAATATCGGTTGTCTCAAACATTTTTCAAACGCAGCGCCATCTTGGATGACATGACAGGAGTCAAAATTCCCAGTTCATTATCAGGTGACAATTTGAAATTGACAAGTCTTAAGCTAAACCCAAGAAGGTAAGGTTGTCAATTTATAATACGCACCTACGTTCTGAAATTTATTTTGTTACTAAACTTAGAGGTTTTATGTAGCATAAAAAAGTCTTATATTTCAGAAATCAATCTAAGTAACTAGCAATGATGACAGAGACGAACTTTAATAATTCTTTGCAAGTAGAACTTATTTTACTGTTAGGACTTTAATTAAAGTAGACCGGGAAAACTATAGGCATAAATTATTGTATGTAACATAGAGGCAATAGTTCAGATTAAAATTATGAATTTAGTATTTTTTAGTAAGGTAGTTAGGTTAGATAGTTGGGTTAGCTATAGGATAGGTATGGTCAGTTAGGTTAGGGTATATATACATGTTGTAATTTAAAAGTAGTAGTAGTTATTATTGGTTTGGATTTATTTGTTGTCGTCTTATTCAACGTATGTATATCTAATACAAAAAAATGATAAGAGTAATAAATTGACTTTAAGGCGCAACGAAGTTTGCCGGGGCAGCTAGTAGTTACATAAAAAAAATATAAAATAATCTAATTTGATGAGGAAGAATGCCAGGGTTCATCGTCACTTTCTCGGACCTCTTCTGTTCCAGATTCCGAATCTGAAACATCTTCAGATTCTGGAGATGGTGGCAACAAAATAGCTATCGCTTCTTTGGAAAAAGGTTCCCTTCTGCTCTTTGGTTTTGGCCTCAGACTTGTGAGCAGTGGATCCGAGGATAGTAGAAGGCGATTCATTACATCTGCATTGCAATACATTCTGAAATGTTTCAGCGATTTTGAATATCGTTTGTATTTTATTGCTCGCTTCGGTGACTTCATGACTTCTGACAGTAAACGGGACACATTTCTATGGCCAGACGTCTCCAGACTAGTTTTGGCTGCATGTAATAACGCTCCTTGACTGACAGTTGACCGTAGTTTACTGGTTCTCTTCCGCTTGTTCCTATCAGAGAGTTCATCAAAAGGTTTTGAGGGACGACCGGCCCTCTTTTGTGGTAGCGAAACAAGACGTATCTCGAACGTTCCTTGAAGCCACGTAGCATTGGCAGAGACAAAAGAGAATGCCAACGTTTCCTTCAAGTCTCGGCCAGAACCGACAAAGATGAACTATATGTCATAAAAAAGGAAAATAATTATAGAATTTGATAGTATATTTAGTTTTATAAAAGAAGTACACCAAAAAAAGTTAAAGTTGTTTAAAGTTGACCACTTACTACTTCTAATTTTAAAGAAACCATAAAATAAAGTATTAAATGATTAATTAAATTAATGATTTATGGCACATAATATATTCACATAATTGTTGTGTTTATAGTAAATATATATATTACATAGGTACCTACATTATTTTAGAATTAATAAAAAACACATGTATACTTTTTCACCATTATTATTCATCAAACAACACATCATCATATTTAATTATCAAATCGTCTAAAAACTGGGCTGGAGGGGTTATATTTGTATGATGTCCTGCCCAACCGAGGAACCATAACATTATCATTGTATGTGCACAGCAACCTACGGTTCTTCGCCCAACTCTGCAATTACAACAATATTGCACAAGTGCGTCTCTTCCACTACCAGTATTATTAATTAAGATATAAACATAATATATTTTTCGACTTATATGTCTGCTTTGAATTTTCCCTCGAAGAAGCCAGTAGTGATTTTGGGAGAGCGACAATTATTCATCCCGTAGGTTGCTAAGATGACCCTCTCTACACACTTCAATAGTAGGTATAGAAACCATTGTACCGAATATGTTCACCACAATAAGACCGCGCTTGTTTCATTTGGTAAGTACCACAAGCAATTAATATCAAATCTTCCTGTGTAAGTTGAGGGAAGTTTTTGACAGAATTACAGTAAGCAATGACAACTACAAGATCAAGTGTTGCCAGTACTATAAAGACAGTATAAAGGTAGCAATTTATTTTGAAAATCGTTACTTAACTGTTTTGATTATCGAATTGAATTATTACAATATTATAATAAATATGTTAATTTATATTTATACTAAAAAATATAAGTAAACAATATTATACACATATATAATACATCCTCTGAACCTGTGTTATGCAATAAATGATTTGATTTGATTTGATTTGATTTATAAGAATTACGAGTTTTAACTTATGTGAGTAATGCATTCATTTACGTAGCTTCATAATGATATTAATGGAATCGATTTGCAAGTGCAAATTCGAATCGATATTATTTTATTTTGGTATTAGCAACATTTCTTATTGAAATGGTTGTAAGGAAACGTGTTGATAAACAAAATAACTTTTTAAAATGACTTTTAAACGGTGTACTTCCACAGATTTTATTTATAGTGTATAATTCTTACTATTTTATATTATGAATTATCATTAATATGGAAAGCTTGTCGGACACTACATGATTCGAGCCGAATCTTGGCAATGCCCTTTATGAAGTATTCTATTTGCTTTTAACCATTTTTTCTTTTAATCACTTTTAAAATATGAAATTTTATGTTTCAAGTCTTTTAATTGTTCTTCATTAAAGTTGTCAGACGATAAAAGGTAATTTTCCAAATAATCGACTTTTTCATCAAAAGTGTGTAATTCTTGTTGTTGCATTTTATTGAACAGGTATTCTCTAGTAACAACTTTGCAGTTAGAGAGCCCTGGTAACCCTAAAACAATAAAAAGAAAACATTTCATAATTTGCTTGAAAATAACGGTTAATTCTTTTTAGGTAACACCACACAAACGCATACGTTTCGTCGAAAGTAGCGGAAAGTAGCACTCAATTCTTAAAATATCTATAATATGACAGATTTTGTCATGCGTTACAATAAGAATCGTTATTCGGAAGTACTCGGAAGGATAACTATAATCACTTTGAAATTTAAAATTTAGTTAAAAACTGGTTAAAAATCGAGATAGTTGTAAATTGATTTTGAACCTGACTAATACATATATGTAAACATTAGTAAATCTTAATAAATAAAACTGTTCTTACCTGTATTATGATTATCCATAGTAGTTTTGGTTAAATAACGCACTATAAAAAAGCACTGAGGTCTCAAACGCAGTACGTTTTTAATGTAGCTAGTAACTGACACGAGCGCATGCGACAACGATTAAGTTCCGACTGGCTTGCTAGCTAACGGCGCGGGCGCCCGAGCCCAAAAAGGGTCGTCCATTGTTCAGTAGCTACCTGACTCGCAGACTAGTATTAGTTTTTGCTTTTATCTTGAAATTTGTTTTTACTAATTTTGCCCGGCTAGGAATGCAAAATACCCGTATGTGCGATGTTTGAATTATTCCCGTCATTAAAATTTAATCGTATTCTCACGAGTATATTTGGGTGATTCTACGGTATTTGAGTATTTTGTGTCCCCAAAGAAAAAATCATCTGTTTCATTTAATATTAATAATTCAACTACTTGGCATTATTTTGCCTAAGTAATTACAAGGGCCAGAAGATATTTCCATTTTTTTTCATTTTATAGGCTCCAGGGGAAAATGTGTTATCAGGGGAGAGACACTATTGGCAGAGTAGTGACAAATTATAGCAGGAAAGTGACAGGCTACTAAGTATTATCTAAGGAATTTTAATAATACTGTATAAAATGAATAATTAATAGCTTTATCGTTATATTTTTAATGAATAGAATACAATCAGCCTTAACAGTTGAAACATATTCACAATATTAAGCTCTTAAAAAATTAAGTTTCGATCACCATCAAATAATTTAAATATGAAAATAATAATAAAACAATAATAATATCTAATTATAATACATATATATATTAATGCATATCACTCTCGTCTGTGAATTGAACAAAATTAGTAATTTTTCCTATTAAATAATCACAACACTTACTGTTCAACAGTTTTTAATAATTAAATACTCGAAAAAGTGTAATTTCACATTTAAGGCTTACCTAAATAGTAAAATGATACACCTATGAGAGGTTATCTTAGCAAGTAAACTTAAAAATCATTATTATAAATGTAAACTTCCATTTTAAGAAAGAACTGAATCAATAATTTCGGTTAAACTAAGTGTTTTCTACTTATATACTAAACAATAAATAATTAACTTTTTGAGCACATCAACCAGCTCTAAAAAATTGTAGAATACTCTATTACTCATCATAAGTAAACTGGCAAAAAAGTGCACCTTTAATAGATTTCTTTAAATAAAGTAAAATAATAATCTCTCCTTCTTCGTCATCAAATTCAGACTTGCATACGGCAGCATAACTATATTTTTTATCACTTATCTGGTATTCCACAAGTATAAAATCACAGGTATCACTAACATATGAATGATAGAACTTTAAAAAAAAAAATCTCTGGTAAAGTTGTCCATTGTAGCAAGGTTTGTCTACATGCCCATCTGATACCATGTCCGGTTTCAAGACAATTCCAAGTAAAATCAGAAAAAAATCAGCCCATTCCCTTTCAGTCGTGTTTAATAGGTACACTTAATTTATCCCTTTTCTCCTTTTTGAAAATTTTGCTTTTCTTTCGCTTGTATTTCTGTATTTTTAATCAGATTGTTTTTAATTTTTTGGTAGCGTATTTTTTCTGCTTGGATCTGGTTTTTTAGCCTTTCATCCCTTGTTTGCTTCTTTATCTTGTTTGACATGATATCTGCGTAACTAGAACAAATGAAATAAACCGTTTTGAATAGTAAATATTTACAAAAAAAAATTGTCACTGCCCCTGCATGGTATTATTTTCCCCTGGCATAGAAACTGGCTGAGAAGTGACGCCAGAGAAGTGACAAAATTGGACATAATCTCCCAAAAGTAATACCGCATGTTTTTCTGACCACATTTTACACAATAAATGTCATCTACACACACTAAACATTGCACTGTGCAAATTCACAATTATTTAACGATGAAATATAAAAAGATATACTTACCAAGGGAAATACTGGAACTACTGGCACAAGCACGTTCTCAGACAATGAATTGAAAACTGACGCCACATTGTTTTAGTTGTGCTCAACACTGTTAGCTTGCATTTAACTTCACACTGTCCCACGCGCGTCGTTTATGGTCAAAAATATACTTTAGCACTTTTAGGTGAAAATCACAGTCTTTCAATTTCGCCAGGTGAAGTGACGCTTTTAGCAAGTGACGTGAAAATAAGATTTTTTTAAATTATATAATAAACACTTTTGCAATGTATTGTTATAACATATGTTTCAAAGTTATATTAGCTATAACACAATATTAAAATAAAACACAATGCCATAAATATTAAAAGTATTAGGCCATAAAAATGAGAAAAATGCAGTAATGGGGTAGGCCAGGGGAGTATACATTTGTTACTATTTTATAATGTTAATGTGTAAAATTAAACCACTATCGTGAATTGACTAAGTGGTCCAAATGAAAGAAGTTATACTTTATTGCTTAAGCACACATTAACGGCAATGTAATTAGTTTAACATAAAAAAAATCTAAAGGCCGTTGGAATCCAAATAGCGTAGAATCACCCATTTACAGATTCTTCTTACTTTTCCGTTTCACGCGCGTTTTGTAGAATTATCACTTGCTTCAAAAATGATGAAGGAAAACATCGTAGGAATACCGACATTCCTGATAGATATTTCTTTACGGCATGTGATACCAAGTTAGAGGCCCGTTGGCGGCATTAAAACTCTGTCACCAGGCACTAACTACTCGAAAAGAAGAAGATTTACAAATTGGGACTGAAAGTGGAATGCAAATTTTCTTGAAAATATGTGAATTAACCTTCTGGTTACACACGCACGGTGGTTGTAAGTACAATACATGTGACCTTTCTGAAGGACATCACCAATAAGGTCAATGCTATGTCTTTGTAGGGCGTTTAGTCACCGCGTTTCCACTTACCTACATCTGACTTATTCAATATCCGACTAGGACTCGAATTTAATTAAAAAACCCCATTTAAATTGTTTGACTGATCCTTTCAATCTTTCATCATAGGAATATACTGATTTTCATTGCCTTGCTGGTGATCGGTGGTAATCATGGTAAGCACTACTAACCGCAAGCATAGAATCCTAGGTCCTATCCCAGGGCCTATATTTGGGCTCAGTTTATTTATTTATTTATTAGGGACAAAAAACAGTTACATGCTCAGAATTACAAAGAAATACTTAAACTAGGATTTGTCAAACACGTAACCCACACCATTGTCAACGTATTAACAAAGTTAAAAAGAAGTGATAAAGCTAGTTACATTAACATTATTAATTAAACAAGAAAGATGTTCTAAAAATACTGTGATTGCTTAACTATACTTAATTTAACCTATTGCTTACCGAGAGAGAGATTGACTACCAAGTAAATTAAATATTAATTTACTTGGTAGTCAAAATATAAACAGCTTGTTTTTTAAATGATTGTTTAAATAGAGAAAATAGCAATAGACTCACTAGAATAAATATCTTATCTTATCTTATCTGACCCCTTATAACATAGGGCTTAACCTTTACAAAAACAGGGGATTCGCAGACGAACCAAAGTTGCTTGATGTTATTTAGAAATATTATAGAAAATGGATCTCAAATAAATTCTAAAGTTAGGCTTTTATTCGACATGCATATTCGTGACCATCCAACCGCTAAACGGTACCGCGGTCTGGTACGTAAAACCGAGAGCTGTATTCTACTGCATCCATCTGCGTAATCCGGTTCTCTGATTGGTCAACACCAACTGAATTTTAATCACTGCCGAAAACTAGACGATATAATTATACGTACAAATAATTGATTTGCGTTCGTTGTGTGAGGGTTTATTTTTTGAGGCGCCACTTCAATTAGTAGTTTCAGTCCACTATCGAAAAGTCTTAATAAATTACGACCTTTCGACAGGGTTTAAAACTTAAAACTAAGTGAATACACGCTAAACGCAGGCCCGAGGGGCAATATATGTATCTTACTTATAAATCTTAAATCTCAAAATATATGTACCTACGCGTGTAACTTCCAAACGACTGCATCAAATTGGATAATTCTTTTTTGTTGTTATTGGGATGGTTTAAATTCAAAATGCTGGTGGCGCTGTGATCAGGGACATGACAACGGCTATTGGGTCTATTAATAAAAAAAAACAGTTCGCTATCTAATCTCAGTCTCTCTTAACCCTACGAGTAATACAGTGTCATGTTGAATAGAAATGCAGTAAAATATCTTAATAAAGAATCGTTTTAACGGGTCTAAAGTAGAAGGTGCGGCTTCCAAACAGCGACAGTTTGATTTATTTCTAGCAATTAACGTGTTTACGTGTAACTGTGTCATCCATGTCACTTCGCTGCAATTTAAGCTCCGCATATTTTTACAAAGTTTTTGACATTGAGTGTCGCTGAGATTAGAGAGCGACTTGATTTTTTAAATAGATAGTAGATGTCCTTTCCATTACTTTTTAGACTTTTTTTTAAACACTTGTCTTGATTGTTCTCTTATAATTATCGAAGTCACGACTTCTAAGACTAATAATTGAACCATACTTCAGAGAAAATCCTTCACAGTCCCTTAAAAATGTAGCAGTTTATGACTAAACCATCTGTTTTATTTTTCAGATGTGCTTACAAATTTATTAAGATTGAAAAGGTTACGACTAACGAGGAATTTAATATTGTAATGGGCTCATCACAGCTGAGCCAGCCTTTAAATAAATTAGGATTTGTGTCGTAAGATGTTTGAGCCATTAAAAACAGCCCTTTCTTAAAACCCTTGAAAAAATATTTCATAATACATTACTCAAACCGTGGGTCGCGGATATTGTATGCCGATCTTAGACAGTCGAAGTCATAATTCATTAGAATGACAATCTGTAGTTTCAAACATCTAAATTACTAAGTCATCCCTCTAAAACGCCCGCCCATCATCATTTTCTAGTGTGTCTGCTGAGTAGAAGAAGTGATGCAACAAACTCCTCAGCAACAGATCTGTCTTGATAAATTTGAAGCACTTAAATCTATACAATATTTATCACATTATTAAGACAAATAATAAATTAAATAGAGACCCTTAGATAGCATACTCCAATTTACCAAAAAAAAAATGTCGTAACGGGTTATCAGAAACCCAAAAGTCTGACAACCAAGGTTATCGTCTTATCCTATCACTGGATTGTCGAGAGTTAGAGAAGCAGTAGCTCTAAGTGGAACACTGGTACTCAGCTGCATTTTGTTAGACTGGAACCGACCCTAATACATGACATTTTAAACTTATTCGGGATCTAATAACTTTCATTCCCCTGAAATATCTGGCAAATCTAAAGGAAATCTTTAAGTAATAAGTCTTTAAGATAAATATTACGAAGTAATTGTGGGAGAAAAGTAAAAGTGTATAATTACAAATCCACCCGAGAATCTTTTCCGTTGACAGTTAAACGCAGAAACAGAAATATATTAATGTCACGGGTAAGTATCTCCATAAACGTAAAGAGTGGCCAATTTATCCTAACCCTTCACAGTGGCGTTGCTTTCAATGAAAACAGTCAGCGAAACGTCAAATTTCATACGTTTAGAGTTAGTACCTTCGATCGTCGTGTGTCAAAGTATGTTGGTGGGATGGAGGTTTACACAATTTGACGTGGGACAATGTAAACAAGATCGGGTACATCGATTCACGTTATTGACACAACCATATCGTGGCCGTGACGATGAATGCGATGGCATTTATTTTTCTGTGACGTCATTTATCAAAGCCGATGGATAGCTCAATATTGGTAGCGGTGATTGTGTTTTGTTTTTAGGGGTAATCGTACCTCTCTTCTCGCCAGTGTTATGTTTCAGTACATATATGATAGTTTTCCGTGAATTTGTTAACAACTTCGTTCGTAGTTGTCATAGACGTCATAGTTGGTATGACAAAGCAAGAAAAACTTTTAATTGGCACTAAGCTTAAATAAATAAAGCATGAAGTGTATTGTGTCTCAGTTCCCTGTTGTGGGCATTATGGTGTGAAGGAATGGGGATCATGTTGTGAGAAAAAGAATCAGGATAAAAAATGTGAATGGATTGTATCAAAGATGATAAGGCTAAAAAGGGGGTAACTATTGAGAAGACAGCTAACAGAGATATATGGAAGGCAAAGACATAATGTGCCGACAAGATTAGGGCAGGTATTGGATAACATTCATGACTTGTTTGAAATTAAAAATAATTCTATCTTACGTTACTATAATAATATTACTCCACTAAGAAACGACGCTGATCAGTTGCTTGCGTCATAAATAACCCTTTCATCCTTAAAATTCTCAGAAAATCCCACACAACAACTGAACAAGACGTGGTTGCTTTGTCACAGATAAAGGCAATTTGTCTGTATTGTTATAATTTGGTCCTAAGGTACGGTTAATGTTGGCTTGATCGAACAAGGACTCGCACTTTATGAGCCTTATCAGAGAGTGGTACTTTTGGGATAGACGGAATCAAATGGAAACCTCTGAAGTAAACATAGGTCAAGGCGTGTATTTGAAAGCTTAAATATTATAATATAAAATAAGTTGAAATACAAATGCAAAAGTACGCAAAATTTAATTTCGTACTAAAACTATTCAATGCAATAATTATTGTCACGCCCCCTTTTATAATGAAACGTGGACTTAAAAAAGTACCGGGTTTAGTAGGGACTAGATTTAAACCATGAAATTGAATAAACGTTATTACAAAACGAAGTTTATCGCTAGTCCTAAACTATCTATGGTACCAAAGTTAGACCATCGTGACCCCTAGTTTAACTATGGTACTAAATTGTTAAACGTCAAATTCTTAATTAACGTTAGTACCGTAACAAACCTAGATCTTTTAGTCCTGGTTTAAACCTGGTACTTACGGAAGTTTTAAGTCGGTAAGTATTTGAGCCATTTTGGGTCAATACTCAACGTAATGTTCAGTTTAGTTGTCTAGTCGCTACATATAATATTTCTAGAGTTATATTTATTGCAGTGTATTAACTAACCCGTAGCAAATAATGTTATTAAAATGGTTGATTTATAATGTTAACAAATTATATTTATTTAATTCAACTTATCAGACAGACGTGTTTGTTGCGCCACTTCTTTCGCCACAGCAAAAACTAGAAAGTAGCGAAGGATGGGCAATTTGATTTTGAATGCACAAAATTACATGATTTTGATTTCACCACGCGTCCGTAACCATCGCGCGTCAAACATTGTAACTGGTAAATAATTTACTACCACAAGTAGCAAGTATCAGTTAATTAGCGGGATATTGAACCGGCATAAATATAGGGTAAATTTGTTAGCAATATATTATTCAAAGTCTGACGTCATTTCGTACGAATTTCTGTTACATATTTCATGTTGTGGGTTTCGTTTATTATATAATCATAGAATACGCCTGTAAGTGTACAAACACATTTTGCCTGTTAGATCCAAGTCCTATGACAATATCTAGAGGAGAGAGATCTAAACTTCGGGTACTACTGAGAAACGCTTGATGGGGGACCGAATATCACTTTGCCTAATTTAGAAATAGATCAGTAACTAAAGGTGGGCCGTGTATAAAAAACCAATCTATACAAATAAGTATCACCATAATTAATCATAGGGGAAAATGTATATCTTGGAGAACCCAAAGGAAGTGTTGAAAAGGTTTCAAAAGGAAGGTTTCTCATAAAGGTCATGGATGACGAATAAGGGACAGTAAGCTTGCTGCAAGTACATTAGACAGGAGGTTCTAAGATCCAAATACACCCTGTTAAGTACCAGGAAAATCATAGAAAAGAACGGTAAAGTAGAATGGTACGAGAATCAACAAAACATGAACGTATCAGAAAAGTCGTAGTGTTTGTTTATTCAATCCGGTTCGAAGGACCTTCATGTTTGAGCATACATCTCCCGGAAATCTTTACTGTCACTACGCTTTAAAAATCTGATACTGTGCAACTCTGCAAAAATTTTAATGCTAAGTAAGTACTATGTTTTTGTCTAATATAATTTATTTCTAAGTTCTGCTGTCATTATTCAATTTTTATGCGTCTGACGTTACGTTTTTACCTTGATGAGACACGATAGAATTTTATTTTAATTATCAGCTAAAAGGATCCAGAAACAGCAAAATAAATACTTTTCAACAGTATTTCAACATGGTCCTTCGAGTCGGATTATTTTAGAAGACAAGAATTTCATTTAAATTCCTAGCTAAAAGCACTTTAAACTGCAAAATATGTATTATTTTAGCGTGGGTTTTCAAGCTAGATTATGACAGCAGACAAGAATTTAATTTACCTCAAAACTGTAAAGGAATCTCTTCTAAACACGTCTAATACCTACTTAGCGTATGATACGCTAACAAACTTGATCAAAATATTTTTTTCTCGTAGAATAAAATTTTATCAGTCTATAAATTACACAGAATCATCGTTTGCGGCTTAAATTGATTCCGCAAAAAAAAGTCTAAAAGGTCATCCGACAAAATAGTATTGACAACCGACGTTAGTCTTGTATCATTACGTATTCTTGTATATTCTCTTGTACACATGTTTCCATTATGGTTCCTTTCTGTCATTCTAATTTATTCATCTTCCTCGAAACCCGTGGCGCGCGGTAACATTTTTTTATTGTGCGCTTTGAAGGGAGATTCGTCGGGTTCCTGAATAAAGTAAATATCTAACTGTGTACGCTTTTAATGTTGTTTAAAAATATTTATAGGTACTGTTTTATGGTGGGTGTATCACTGTCAGTCTGACTTTTTAATCACGTGTAAGAGACGGAAAACGTTTCATATTTTATATAAAGCTACATAATTATATAACAGTTTTAAATAAAACAAATAGTTTTATTTTGGACATAAACGGGAAATATACAAAACCTAAACTTCACAAAGGTAAAAAATATTTTATAATAGACTAAAACATATGCGAGGCCGATAAGGCTCAGCATAAGTAATACTGCTTAGGTACACGAATCATAAAATGGACAAATACGTGTAGTAATAGACCCAAATAAGACCGCATTTCTACGAATCAAAACTTTTGTTGAACAATTCTATTTACTTTTCAAAGAAAAGTTTTTTCAACCTCATCCTGTAAATGGGCTCCAATATCCTAAGCTAAAAACTAAGTGTAATGTTACGGAATTCCGCGACGAGGAAACTAAGTTTGTTGGGTAACTCATTTGGGAACGCGCCACAGGTTTCTAAACAAAGTTTGGAAGGTAAATTTGTTGTGAACTAATACAATTTTAACACTTTATTTATCTTTATCATGCGTGATGGAGGAGGTACTTGAGGCAAAATGTTAACGGTAAAACAGAACAATTCGAGAAAATACAACTTTAGTCGGAGTCAGTTTGCGGATGGGTCTTTTTATTTATTTATTTATTATAACTTTTTGCACAAGTAAAAAAAACTGTACAAAGGCGAACTTAATGCCTTAGGCATTTCCTACCAGTCTACTTTAAGGTGGTGCAGAGATGGAACAAGGTAGGTGCAACAGGATAAAAATTAAGGACGATTAAGTGACACATAAAAATAAATACACAGATACCTACATACTTAAACAAAATGAATACATCGTCAAGAGAGATAAAATTGCATTTTTAAAGAACAACTATTCTGAGTACCAATCAACCCAGCGATGAACCTTCATTTTAAATGTAAACCTTTTCTTTTTGTGTGGTAACTGACGAATCTCAGAGTTTTCATGCCACCCATGTTTAGTTGGCAAATAACTACCAAATTAATATTAGTTTTCAGTGTATAGGCTAGAATGTTATCAGTTTGTAAGAGTCTAATTCTTTGTCATCAATACTAATAAATTATAAAGAGAGAAAGGGGCGGATTCATTTGTAAGTTCGTATGTACGGGTAATTATTGTAACAATTCTGCCGATTTCAAAAAATCTTACACCGATGGAAAGGCACATTACATGTTTCAAAATCAAAATGTTTATTTGTAATGAAAAAAAATTTCAAGGAAAGATCTTTATCTTCATCTTTCTTTCTTTATTCTACGCAAACGACGCCATGATCAGAACTTAGTAAAGACCACTTATATTTGCTACCTACGTTTACAAGAGAAACAAAAAGGTTGGTACAAAAGAATGAGTTTTATTTATAGCAGTGGTTTGATACGGGCTGTAGCAATATAAGGCAAAGAAACAAAAAATAATATACTTACCTGCATTTGTTTCACTCCAAGTAAAGGCTTTAATAATATACAGAATAGAAACAAGCATAATAGACTATAGATTGGTTATTGTAATGACATATTGCATTTCGTTATGAACGTAAAAAAACACATTGGCACTTGACCAAATCAATATAAACCCCCATTCTCCAACGGTAACCCTCATCACGACATTAAGCAGTAAAATATTATCAAAACACTATTTCAGCAATCAAAATTGTATGGTTTATGATCAGCTGGACTGCAAAGTGGTTATCGCTAAATAAAAACAGGCTCATGGCTATTGAAGAATAAACTACGCCAGCCGAGGTCAGTTTGTAAATGGCTGAATATCCATTACGTACCGAGACCCCTAAGTGCTTTGGAAAGCATGTAAAGCAGTTGGTGGCCATTTGTAGATAGTCGATATGAGGAGTTAGAAATCTGACATATCATATAGATACATCCGCATTGTGTTACCTATAAAAGCGGTGGGAGAGGTAGGAAGACCAACAAGGCAAGAAAAACTATATAATAGATATAGAGATTACTATTTAATAGATAAAAGATAGGTAGTTTTTGGTGGATATAAAACAATTTAATAGCAAAGGTAAACAAATAAAAACCCCTAACATATGAAGATCTTATAAAAAAAAATGTTATCTGCTGTTTCGTGACGGCGGCCATCTTGGACTGATTTTCATTAAACGTTGCTTAGAACACTCCCAACTCGTTCAACTTTCAAACAAAAAACAAAACAAAATCAAAATAGGTATTAACCTATTTTGATTTTGTTTTGTTTTTTGCTCCGTGACGGATTACCGTTACGGAGCTACGATGCCATAGACAAACACAAACACACACACAGAGACTTCCAACTTATAACACCCCGTCGTCAGGAGGTTCAACATTGTGACAGTGATTTGTAAAAAAAAATTTAAAAACAATACTATTTTACAAAAAGGGACTTACTTTGATTACTCGTAAAATTATGAGGTTCCAATGAAAGCTAATCCCAAAACATATAACGTAGTTGTGAAAAGGCTAGGCAGATAATGATGATAAGCTAGTCAGCTTCCAAATAATTCTTGTAAAATGCGTATATTACTTCGTGCAAGAAACAATATTTTAAAAGAAAACTCTAAGTTTACCGGTTTAAAACTCTGAGGATGTTCGAATCGTTTACAAAATTCCTTAGTGTTTGTAGAAACTAAAGCTTCCGGCTCAAGATTTATGGTAACAGTTTTGTACTGCAACAATTTATTGGAATGTGCCTTTAGCATTTATTTATATTTTCGCTCTGTTCAGCACCCGTTCGGAATTTTAAATAGTTAAAGTATCGATGGGTGAAATGGAGAAATTCCTTTTAAGATTTCATGTTAAATGGTGTTCGTTGCTTTGAATTCAAATGTTTTTTTTTCTTGCACGGGGACATTGACGAGAAATTTAATTACGTACTTACTTGTTGATGAAAGCTTTTTCATGCAAACAGGTTAATATTTTTAAACACGATTGCTTTCTCGCATCACAGTCGTCTCCTTATGCCAAAAAAACGTCATCGTTTTCTCTTCATGTATTTTATTAAATTTATACTTGTATAGTTTAGAGCTGTTGGTGTTAAAAAATATTATATTGTTATGACTTTTTGGCTTCAAAAGAATATGTCAGGAAAAAAGTGTGACTTTATTGTTTGTATGCAAAGAGATTTATAACACCTATACCAGCAGACGTCCCGCGGTTTCACCAGCGTAGTTCCCGTTCCCGTGGGAATACAGAGATAAAAGTAGCCTATGTCACTCGGGGTTAGTGTAGCTTCCCAACAGTGAAAGAATTTTCCAAATCGGTCCAGTAGTTAAGGAGCCTATTCAATGCAAACAAACAATCAAACTTTTCCTCTTTATATAATAATATTAAGTATGGACTATTATAGGTAGCTAAAGAGGATATGCGAAGAAATGTCACAAAAAAATTGTGATCACATGTCTTAGTAACGCCATCTAGCGTAATACAGCAATTTTGGAGCGGCAGCGGTGCGTACTAACTAAAGTAATCGAGTTGTGTCCGCTAGGACACAAGTATTGGATGAATATTTTATTTGTGTCGTCCCGACTTTAGTAGGTACCTTAGTATTGAATGTTTATTTGTATGCATACAAGCTTAGAGTTTTGAGAAAATTCTATGCGAGTCTTATTTATAATCTTCGTCGAGCTTAAGTTTACCTACTATTGGCGATATTTTTTTTTTTTTTTTTTTATTTAATAATACTTACGTTTATTAGTAGGTACATAAAAAGATTTAACAACACGATACATAGCGTATGAAAACATTGGATTGTACAACAAAGATTAATATAAAGACAGCTTTCCGGGCTCCTAAACTAGGTACGCAGACCTGTATCTTAGAAGTCGGAGATTTTGCGGTTTCATTTTGTAGAATACAACCGTGACTTTTCTATAACAGTGGTTGCTATCACAGCAAAAAGGGTGAGTGATTGACTGATTGTGGTTGTGTATTTGAGGGTGAGTAATGAGTGTGGTGTTCATGTAGGGAGGTGTGTATGTAAGTGTTTAACTAGCTTGTTTCTGAGCAGAATTTCGTAAACAGGTAAAAGTTTGGAGTATCCGATAAGCACCTATACAGTCGGCGTCAATAATATCGCGACAAACGGATATTTAAAAATGATTTAGACTACCTTTGATGAAAATAAAATATGACCTCAGTGGCACAAGGAATGTTTCAGAATAAATGCAGTACACGAAAACTGTAATTCTGATAAGAACTTTATTCGATTGAGATAAAGTTGTTGTCAGAATTACTGTGCAATTAAAGGAGAAGGAGGAGAAGCTAGTACCGTATTTATGATAAAACATTCCCTGTGTCATTTAGTTTTTGTCAGAATGACTGTTGTCATGCAGATACTGTCATAACTTTACTATGAAACATTCATTCAATCGACTGTCATTCTGACAGGAACTCCATAGAGTTCTTGCCAGAATGACAGTCACGATTGAGAGTCGTGGTGTATATAGTGTCTGGATTCTTAATACTTTTCTTGTTTTTCATTTTATTTTCTTAGCTGTTGAGTTTATTTCGAATCGTCTGTTCGTCTCGTTATTTTTGTAGCTGATGGTACTTATAGACATCTCCAGAGCTCGTAAATAATATCATCGGAAATTGGACTCGCCAATCACACCAAGGCAACTTAAATCACGTTAGGGTACAAAGAATAAAGACGTACTCTAAATCTCTTTTATTCCCAATGGAAAGAGAGAATCTGTTTAAAAATCGAGGTACTTGAAATCTGAGCATGAAATGGGAATAGCTAGTATTAGCTAGTACCGTGTTATTGAGAATACGTAGAATACGTCTGAGTTCCCCTGGGTCGGTACCTATCATGTTAGACAAGTAATGGAGTAGGGTTGTATCTAGACCCTACTCTAGTCTAAAACATACTTAGAGTATGGTAAAAATATTTTTGTTAATTTAACAACCGTATTGGAAGTTATATATTTGGGGTTGAAACTCTCGGACCATGGGGTCCCACATTCAACACCAGTCTTTTGGGCACTTCCCGTCGCCTTTGATAGCGATGCGGATGATTTTTTGATGCCCTTTCATTTTTTACTTTTCTCTTTTTATGGAATGGTACCTACATAATAGTTAAAAATAACAATAAAACATATATCAAGCAATAAAAAATAAATTTACTTTATTTTGTATAATGTGAACAATAACACTATATAAAAGCACAGTATAAATATTAATACAGAAGGACGACGTCTTTGATCTCTGGAAAACTGCCGACAACGTCTACACGCGTTAGCCCTGAATAAGACCTCACGAACTACGAACATCGTTTTGTTCGCAGGTCGGGAGCGGCTTTTCCGCGTCTCGCCCCTCACACCCCGCACGATTGCCCTGTCTAGACGGTTTTGTCGGACGACTGTAGGTTTCTAGACTGTGATAATAGTATACATCGAAAACTGAATTCGCCTCTACTTCACCTTCTTTTTCGCGGAGTGATTTTTAGAAAATAGTAATGCTGAGCGGGTTGAGAGGAGTAATATTATGTTTTTCCATCTAGAATTTCTCGGTAGCAACCCGGAGTCTAGATTTATGCTCGGTTGATAGCTGTAAGCTTTCTCCCTATAACAAGGGGACTTAATTATTACTTTTCAGAAAGTCCCCTACATCTTGACATATCTTGGTTTACGTTCATACATTTAGAGTCATAGGAAGCTTTAGTTGTTCGTCATCATTGGAGATTTAAAGTCCGCCATTGGACGGTTATTTTAATGGTGCTTAGAGATTACAACTACAAAAATATAATAATAAATGAGATGGTAATAAGTACACTTGCCTGCTAGAACAGGAGACTTAATAATAACTGACAAAATGACGGTGTATCTGCGAGTACCTAAAATACACTTCTCTCTTAGCTTTTGTAGAATACACACGCAAAGATTTTATGTCGTAAGAAAGTACATATATCAACTGCAACCTTCAAGAGCAGGTAAATTCAAGAGGCATTACTTATATCAAGTCTTAACACTATACTTCACTATAACAATGAGCAAATATTTATCGGCCGCAAACAAACAACGGAGATAAAATACAACGTCAGTAGCAAGTAGCCAATATTTCAGACCGATCGAGATAGTGGCGCGATCCGCGATTGATAGGGCTAGATCAATCAGGCTATCTGTTCGCTAGATTGGTGTAGACTCTAGAATCCATATAGACTTCATTTTTATCGCAGATCTACGCGTGACTCATGAGAAGCTTAAAATAATGGGCATAGTGTTTGAAGAAACAATAAGTAACTCTTACATACATACATAAAGTCACGCCTTTTTCCCATGGGGGTAGGCAGAAACTAAAGAGAGCCATATGCTACGATTCTCACATACTTCTTTTGCTTCGTTTACATTCATACATGTTGTCATACACACACGCTGGTTGCGAGTACTACGCACCTGACCTATCTGAAGAACCTCACCAATAAGGTCTATGTATGTCCTTCTAGGCCGTCCCCTCCCGGCATTCCCACTTACATCTGCCTTGTAAATACCTTTCGTTAGTCGCCTTTCATCCATCCTTTCAACGTGACCAAACCATCTAAGCATACTCTTTTTAACCCCCGACGCAAAAAGAGGGGTGTTATAAGTTTCACCGCTATGTGTGTGTGTCTGTCTGTCTGTCTGTCTGTCTGTCTGTCTGTCTGTCTGTCTGTCTGTCTGTCTGTCTGTCTGTCTGTGGCACCGTAGCGCCCAAACGGGTGAACCGATTTACATGCGGTTTTTTTTATTTGAAAGCAGGGTCTCTTGCGATGGTTCTTAGACATAATTCATCAAAATCGGTTCAGCCGTTTCAAGGTTATCAGCTCTTTTGTGTTAGCTACCGTTGCTATTTTAGACGTCTATGGGTATTAACTTTACTTAGAAACATATGTGTGTCTTAAAATTTCAAACACCCATGTGTGTAATATTAATAAGCAACGTTATGGTGTATTTGGTCTGATGCAGCCAGGATATCTAGCAGACTAATGCACTTTTGGGAAAATAACAGCAGATATGTCGTGTTTGGATTCATTTTAACCAGCATTTGATTCTGCACACAATGCACTGATGGCAACAGGGTGAGCTGATGCTGCAGCCAGGCTATCCAGCACACCAGTAGGTAGACTCTTGACAAAATAAATAATAGCAGATATGTCGTGTTTGGATTCATATCAACCAGCATTTGATTTTAAACACAATGCACTGATGGCAACAGGATGAGCTGATGCTGCAGCCAGGCTATCCAGCACACCAGTAGGTAGACTCTTGACAAAATAATAGCAGATATGTCGTGTTTGGATTCGTTTCAACCAGCATTTGATTCTGCACACAATGCCCTGATGGCAACAGGATGAGCTGATGCTGCAGCCAGGCTATCTAGCACACCAGTAGGTAGACTCTTGACAAAATAATAGCAGATATGTCGTGTTTGGATTCGTTTTAACCAACATTTGACTCTACATACAATGCACTGAAAAAATCTCATAACTGTATACTCTATAAAACAAAAATAATGCGTTTAAAAATTTTAAAATAAAAATTAAATTTAAAATTTAAAAAACCCCCACCGCAAAATAGTAAAACATTTAAAAAGTTAAAAATAACACTTTAGCCATGAAATTTTACGTAACGTCGGGGTACCGTTAAAATAAGTACCTACATACCTACAAGTACTAGGAACATTCCTTACTTAAGCGGTACCCCGACGTGAAGTAAAATTTCATGGCTAAAGTGTTATTTTTAACTTTTTAAATGTTTTACTATTTTGCGGTGGGGGTTTTTTAAATTTTAAATTTAATTTTTATCAATTTTGTTACTACATCTTAAGTAACACTTAAACTATGTAATTCCACTAGCCTGTTGGTCTAGCAGTTGGTGGCCCTGACGGCTACGCCAGAGGTCGTGGATTCGATTCCCACCCAGGACAAATGTTTGTGTGATGAGTACGACCATTTGTTCTGTGTCTGGGTGCAATTTATGTACAATATGTATGTATTTAGAAATATATAAGTATGTTTATTAGTCGTTTAGTACCAATAACACAAGCTCTGCTTAGCTTGGGGCTAGATGGCGTTGTGTGATTAGTCGTGGATTTATTATTGTTAAAATTGTATGCAATTGTATTTATAATGACTGCAAAATATAAATTGGTATAGTTTATGTTCGTGTAGTTCCATCAATCATAATAAAAGTAAAAGTGTTCTACATTTCTAACACTTGCGCAAAATTCAAAAGCGATTTTCGTGCTCTAATAATCTAATATGATCTACGATGAATCTTGCTACCCCTATATAATATATCAATAGTTGAACTTCTGAAATATTCTTTGCTATTCTATTTCCTGTAGTAATCGAAATAAATAACTTTTTCAATTACTATCCGGAGTTTTTATAAACATTGTCAGTTTCACGTTTGATTTATTACGGGAAAAGTTATTGTTATTACAATGTTATTTATAGTTTTAAATAGACGTGAATAATTCCTTGGTTTTGATGAAAACCATCCGTTTTCGTTTATCTTTAATATTCTTTTGTTCTTTTAAATTAGAAAAATAAAATGTAGATTTGTAGAGGAAAGGAATGTTTGTATCTTTTAATACATAAATAGTATTGTAGATTTGATAAACGTGGATGTTGAACACATACATACAAAGTGTTTCCACGCGCAAAAAAAAAACATATTTCGTCTGTGCGTTTACGACCACTTAAACTCATTCCCAAATACAGCCGGTCAATTTAGTAATAATCACCCTGAGTAAAATAACTGTCAAAGCCTAGCCTAGCTAAATTTGCCTTGCTTTATTTATACAAAATCGCACTGCATACCCGGAAGAACCGCCATAAACGAATGATAATAAAATAATCTTGTTATGCTGTATTTTTGGAGGCAAATAAACAGGTAAGGAGACCAGCACATAGCCCCCCCAATGTGTCAAATTTCCTTTAAAAGTTTTCCATCTTTATAACTAACAGAATAATGTACAGACGCCAGCACATCAAGTTACCCCAATGTGTCAAATTTTCCCAATTGAATATGAACCTTATTCTGTTTGGCATAAAGTTGAAAAACGATCAAAGAAATTTGACACATTGGGGTAACTTGATGTGCTGGCGTCTGTACATGTTCTATTTGTCAGTTTGGGGTAGCTCGATGTGCATCTGTATTTTAATTATTTTTTTTGTCATTTAATTTAAAAAACAATTTAGCATCATAAAGTTGATTCTAATGAATATAATCATTACGGTAATATTTTAATATATAACGAATTTCGCTCGATTCAATGTATATAAGCTCTGAATTGGGCTTAATGATTTCAAGTTGTCAACCCAAATTAACTGAAACTATTTTAATTAAAAGTCCTCGTAAACATTCGACTCGTTTTAATTTATTTTCAATGCTTTTAAACTTTAATTAGTGCTTCAAACGTGCGCTTTGTTACGGGTTGATTGCGTTATACTATGAAACTAATTGATTTATACTTTTGCCGTACCTACTTGTATGAAACGCAAAGTCCTGAGGACCGTTTCTAATGCACTAGCTTGTATTTTCTGCTGGTTTTTACTCGATGCCTTCTCTGGATGAGGAGATGCCTTTACCCCGTAGCGAGACAGTAGGCTGATCTTATTTTATTATTTCTATTGAGAACCTTATATTAAGCAGTCAAGCTCGTGGCAAAATTTAGTTAAGTAGATATTTATTTTGGGTTAATTCATGTTGACCAACATAATGTAGGTACTGGATTTTTAAAAGGGCTTTAAATTCTGAGTTTCCTTTAATATTATATAAATGATGGTTTTTTTCAGTAAATAGGTTCATACAAACACTTTTACATGTCTTTAAAAAAAGGTATTTCTTCTCAAAGTAGTCAGAAAATGAAACATCGACCTCATTAGTTTAAAATTAAATTAAAAATTTAAAAAACCCCCACCGCAAAAAAAGTAAAACATTTAAAAAGTTAAAAATAACACTTTAGCCATGAAATTTTACGTAACGTCGGGGTACCGCTTAAGTAAGGAATGTTCCTAGTAGGTACTTGTAGGTATGAAGGTACTTATTTTAACGGTACCCCGACGTTACGTAAAATTTCATGGCTAAAGTGTTATTTTTAACTTTTTAAATGTTTTACTTTTTTTGCGGTGGGGGTTTTTTAAATTTTTAATTTAATTTTTATTTGAAAATTTTTAAACGCATTAATTTTGTTTTATACAGTATACAGTTATGAGAATCAGTTATGTTTTTCAGTGCATTGTTTGTAGAGTCAAATGCTGGTTAAAACGAATCCAAACACGACATATCTGCTATTATTTTGTCAAGAGTCTACCTACTGGTGTGCTGGATAGCCTTGCTGCAGCATCAGCTCATCCTGTTGCAGTCAGAGCATTGTGTGCAGAATCAAATGCTGGTTAAAATGAATCCAAACACGACGTATCTGCTATTATTTTGTCAAAAGTCTACCTACTAGTGTGCTGGATAGCCTGGCTGCAGCATCAGCTCACCTTGTTGCCATCAGTGCATTGTGTGCAGAATCAAATGCTGGTTAAAATGAATCCAAACACGACATATCTGCTGTTATTTTCCCAAGAGTGTATTAGTCTGCTAGATATCCTGGCTCCATAAGACCAAATACACCATAATGTTGCTTATTAATATTACACACATGAGTGTTTGAATTTTTAAGATACACATATGTTTTTAATTAAAGTTAATGCCCATAGACGTCTAAAATAGCAACGGTAGCTAATACAAAAGAGCTGATAACCTTGAAACGGCTGAACCGATTTTGATGAATTATGTCTAAGAACCATCGCAAGAAACCCTACTTTCAAATAAAAAAAACCGCATCTAAATCGGTTCACCCGTTCGGGCGCTACGGTGCCACAGACAGACAGACAGACAGACAGACAGACAGACAGACACACACACATAGCGGTGAAACTTATAACACCCCTCTTTTTGCGTCGGGGGTTAAAAAATGACGTGCCAAACTGTTTGCAGAAACCAATTTACAGAAACAAAATAAATATCATTTTTTTTTTACAAATATCACTCAGATACACGTATAAACAGCGAGTAAAAGTTATATTGTACAAACAGCTGAAGTCGACGTAATGTCAAAGTCAACAGTTCCTTTCCGCGAGGTTTTAGCGCTCGTTTGTTTGAGCCACTTCACTTGCCATTCTACTGTCGCCATGTGAACGATGTTCAGCTGTTTGTTCAGTTATCTGTGGTTCTGTTGTTGATGGTGTTAGAACACAATATTGAATTTAAGCAATGTTCCTGGTTTGAAAGAGAATATAGGTATACTTTTTTATTTTCACTCGAAAGCTGCTTTAAGGTAAAAAAGAGGTTACAATACAACCTATTTATACCATAGAAATTGATGAAAATATTTCCAATCTATGTAATGTCTTAATCTATTACTTGCAATTATAATAAATATAACCTCTTTTTTGTGCTTAATCAGATATCACATGTAGAGACGCCAGCGCATCAAGTTACCCCAATGTGTCAAATTCTTTGATCGTTTTTCAACTTTATGGCAAACAGAATAAGGTTCAAATTCGATTGGGAAAAATTGACACATTGGGGTAACTTGATGTGCTGGCGTCTGTACATAATGTATTATTAATAAGTATGTTATTTACCATCATTACAGCGTCACGTTTTTTTGACGATAATAAATAATTAGATAAATAAATAAATATTCCACAACATACATTGTACGGCAAGGTTGGCTTAAAGGGATTATATTATTTCATATTTGTCGTGAGATTTCCTTTTTTATCTGCTGCAACTCGCATCCATTAAGCAGCATGGATGGCTTTCAATTTCACATTCAATCCGAATAAATTAATAAATTCACAAATTCTTATTGCATACCATAATGCGTTAAAAGTTGGTGAGAAAAATAATAATAGATACCTACCTACAATTATGGACCCTATCGGGCACAACATAGATCAAGTAAGAGAGAGGAGGAAGAGCAATAGTGTGAGTTTTATAGAAATAAATAGGTTTCAAGTTGCTTATAATTTATCATTAAAGTACCTATTCATTTAAACTATAGTAGCATTTGTTAATTTTAAAAAGCTTCAACTTATGATAAAGATGTTATTTTTATTAAAATTTTATATTATTTCGGGTAATTTATTGTAGATTCTTATGGACATGACATAGGTACTATTGCAGTGCACCATTTTAAGTCGCGATGTTGGTAAGTTTAGTCTGTTTTTATGTCTTAAAACTACCTTAACTTACTAAAAGAACTTACAAATAGAATGGTAAGTATAATGTGTCCTGGCAATGAACTTATCAAAATAATGACTTTGATAAACTACTATAATACATTGGCTGTTCGTTGAAAAGCTATTAGTCGTCACAAGTTAATACGTAGTCTGACACTAGGGGTGTTAAATAATTTAAATACAAGTTTTAGACTTTCTTTTTGCTCCAAATCATCGTTTGTACTGTTTTTTTATGAATACTTATTTTTGTTACCCACGATGCAAAAAGAGAGGTAGGGGACGATGGGGGAATTGCGGACGCTTTAGCGGAAATTCAAATAAAACTCAAATTATTAACAATAATCGGAATGTCTTTATTAATTAATAAAGTATGGTTATATCCCTTTCAAATGAACATTAATTATTATATGAGATCCATCAATATCTCCTAAATTTTAACCAAAAACAAAAACATATGTGTCCGTAATTACCCATAGCTCTTGGGGTAATTACGGACCAGTGCTGGGTTAATTGCGGACAAAATGGGGTATTTATGGACGAGGTCTATTTTCACATACAGAATTTCCAAATGAAGCTCCTTGACGGAAACCCAGCACTGCAATTCTCATACGCGCAATTCTTGCATTTCGAACACATAATCCAGTCTTCGATGGGTGGGTCAAAATACTTTTCCTGACATTAAATGCAGAAATAATCATCTTTTTCTTTATCAGTCTAAAAACAATCAAGTTTCTTTCACCTTTTGGTCGTTTTTCTTTAGTTTTTTTTTGGTTTCTTATTTGTAGTTTTGATCTCTTCTTTTTCCAGGCTCTTTCTCTTTATTTCTAATTTTTTTTCTTCTTTTTTTTTCTAGGTTTACTTTAACAGCTGTGCTGGCTAAAATGACGGAATGTTTTTTTGACTGATTGGGATGTTCCTTGGGGTTCTGCGGAATTAATAATATGTTCATTGGTAGTATCTCAGACAACACTGGCTGGATGGTACTAGCACTGTCATTTTTACTTGATCGAAAAGGGTTGCTTTGGGATTGCCATACTTCTCTGCTGCATGACGAACAGTAATCTTTTTCTTTTTGATTGCTTATACAGATCTTCTCTTGTAAAGATTTAATGGAGTAAGCCTGTTCTTATGTGCTAGTATATTTTCAAGGCATCTGAAATAATAAAATATTGCTGATTACAACAAATAAGTTCAGCCGGTGTAATTACGGACGTCCGTATTTACCCCAGATACTCTGTCCGCAATTAACCCAAATGACTTTGAAGAAATGCAACGATATTTTTTTTTTGGGCTTAGGAAATTTTTTGAGGCAAACAATAGTGCTATTTACTCGTCATTAGCAACGCAATCGAAAGAAAATATTACCTTTTACTGACACTTACCTTGTGTGCATAACACTCAAAATAGTAAACACCAAAATTAGATAAAAATTGACAAATTTGTAAAATTTTACTTACCTTATAACGTGTACGCACCTGACCGCGGGATTTTTTGGTGAACACTAAAGATGACTGAAGCTAACGCGTGATTGTGACGGCTGGGCCCGGGGGGCAGGGATTGAGTAGATATATGCTTGTCCGAATTTACCCCGCGTCCGTAATTCCCCCATCGTCCCCTATTGTAAGTTTGAACGCTATTCAACAATAACCAATAATCAACCAATGTATATTTTGTGGTGGTAGGTACAGACGCCAGCACGTCAAGTAAATTTTACCAATTGAATATGCACCTTTGCATATTCAATTGGGAAAATTTAACACATTGGGGTAACTTGACGTGCTGGTGTCTGTACATAAACAATGTTGTGCAATACTTACTACTCTTATAAATAGGTACTATTTCTTCTGTCAAAGGTATCATTTTGTGGCGTTCCCTTGCTCCAGTTAAGTAAAAAGTATTGAAGTACCTACTATCTCATAAATATGTACAGAGGTCAGCACAATGTGTCAAAACTCTTTGATAGTTTTTCGACTTTATTACATAAAACAATAATAATCATATTCAATTGAAAAAAAAAACACAGTTTGGGGTAGCTTCATGTGCTGGCGTCTGTACCGAGAATAAAACAAAATGCACAGATTGATTGCAGCCAACTTAAAATAAATGCACTGCGAATTCAACAAATCCAACGCTGTGAAAAGAAAGCTATTTGAAAGTTCGATCAAAGTAAGTACTTTGGAAAGTTCACTCAATCGGCTGCGTCGCCGTCGTTGCGTGGTCAGACGTCAGCAGAGTCAGACGTGCGCATTGCTAACTTCAGTTTTCTGATCGAATCGTATGCATTTAATAGTCTGGACTTGTATTGATTTTTAATTAAAACTCTCTGAATTTGTATTTGTTGGAGGTATTTTTTGTTCTTTCCTGTTTAATAAAAATATTTACCAAATTTTACAAACTAGCGGCGTATAATTTCTACTTCTCTATCAAGTTCCCCAAAGGGTTGTGTGTAAACGTTTACGCTGATTAAGTAACAAACTTCCAAATATCTGAAGATCCTCACAAACACGTTCATTAATCTATATCGGTAGTTACTTATAATAAATTAACTAATAACAATTTTATAAAGAGGAAAGATTTGATTTTTTGTATGTTACGAATAAACTTATAAACTACTAGCAGACGTCGCGCGGTTTCACCCGCGTAGTTCCCGGTTTCGTGGGAATACAGGGATAAATAGCCAATGTCACCCGGGGATAGTGTAGCTTCACAATGGTGAAAGAATTTCGGTTCAAATCGGTTCAGTAGTTTCGGAGCCTATTCAATGCAAACAAACAAACAATCAAACCTTTCCTCTTTATAATATTAGTACAGATGGACCGATTTGAAGAATCATTTCACCGTTGGGAAGCTATACTTTTCCCAGATGACATAGGCTACTTTTTATCCCTGTATTCCCACGGGAACGGGAACTACGCGGATGAAACCGCTTGGCGTCTGCTAGTCTATACATATAATCTATACATATAATAAGACAGTAAAAAAACTGTGTCTGTACATTGAATATATTTAAAAAATAATAATTGAGGGGGGTTTAGAAACAGTAATAGAGCACAAATCCAAAAAAAAAAGTCTGTCTGTTTGTCTGTTTGTCTGTTTGTTTGCACACGCTAATCTTCGGAACTACTAGACGGATTTCAATGATTTTTTTTTTGTTGTATAGATATTAATACTGGTCAACACATAGGCTATAATTTATCTTGGAAACTGGAACACCTGATGCAGAACCGCAACAGACCAGCTTAACTATAGGAGATACAAAAATGGTACAATAGCAAAAATTGTTCCACGTGATGAGCATTTTCTGCTAAGAGAATAAATTTGAAGATCCGGAACACCTGATGCAGAACCGCAACAGACCAGCTTAATTATAGGAGATACGAAAATGGTACCATAGCAAAAATTGTTCCACGTGATGAGCATTTTCTGCTGAGAGAATAAATTTGAAGATCCGGAACACCTGATGCAGAACCGCAACAGACCAGCTTAACTATAGGAGATACAAAAATGGTACCATAGCAAAAATTGTTCCACGTGATGAGCATTTTTTGCTGAGAGAATAAATTTGAAGATCCGGAACACCTGATGCAGAACCGTAACAGACCAGCTTAACTATAGGAGATACAAAAATGGTACCATAGCAAAAATTGTTCCACGTGATGAGCATTTTCTGCTGAGAGAATAAATTTGAAGATCCGGAACAACTGATGAGGAACTTCAAAAGCCCAGCTACACTATAACATATATAGGAATGACGTCTTAGCTAGAGTTGTTCAGCCTTATGAGCACTCGCTGTTGACGTATAAAAATCGAAGATCTGGAACACCTGTTGTGGAACTCCAAGACCTCAGCTACACCATAACTCACCTAGGAATGACGTCTTAGCAAAAGTTGTTCGGTCTGATAGGCATTTCCTGTTGACTTATAAAAATCGAAGATCAGAAACATTTGGTATAGAAATTAAAGCTATCACTAATTTCATTGCATAATTATAAAATAACATAAGTACCTCCACGTGGTGAAGGTGGGAACAGTTCAGGACTGATTTTTGATGACGATGGTATATCATTGAAAATTAGACTCTACTGGCCAAAACTCCTATTTTTTTTTATCGTATAAATATGCCTTCGGGCTTATGTTATTTGAGTGTTTAATTTCCTTTTCCATTTATCTTTGTTACATGGTTGCCTACCCGGTAACGCAGGGGAGTAGCCACTTAGATTTTAATTGATCAGGTATCATCACAATAAAACCATAACCATGCCTAGAAAGAGGTCAAATCTTTCCCAATGTTCCAAAGGTGCTAAATGATTAAAGATCATAAGATCCCAACAATCTACCGAAGAGCGTTAGGAGAGACTTGATGCTGTTCGAGAACATGAGGCTGTAACTCGCTCCGCGGAAACTTCTTGGGATCGCGAAGCACGCCTGCATTCTCAGCGTATTTACGCATCTACCAGGTATCCAGGTCTCTAGACACCAGTGAAGAATATGTGCGCGACTGACCGCTGATCGTGAACATCATGCACTATCTCGCGAGTTGGAGACGTTCACGGAAAAAGCATGACGCTTGAGTTTTCAGCGTATATACGCATCTACTCTAGAGATAAGTGGGGGAAGGAGATGCGCGACTGACCGCTGATCGTTAACGTCAAGCAACATATAGGCTATAATTTATTTTGGAAAATGGAACACCTAAAGTAAAAGAGATATAAAAATGGTGCCATTTCAAAAACTATTCTACGTGAACAGTGTTTTCTGCTGTGAGATTAAATTTGAAGATCTGCAGCACCTGTAGTGGAACTCCAAAGCCCAGCGACAATATAACATATACATAATAGAAATGGCGTCTTAGAAAAAGTTGTTAAGTCTGATGGCATTTCCTGTTGACCAACAAAAATAAAAAATCTGGAACGTCTTGAATAGTCTCGCGCATCCCATTGTTTTCCAGTCCCCGGGCTTTTAGAATTCGACATCAGACGTTTCAGATTTTCGATTTTGACGACCCCGTTGTCGCTGACATAAGCAACAGGATCCGCGTACGAAGTCGCGGGCAGAAGCTAGTCAATTAATAAATTATAATGTGCAGCCTTTTGTCTAAATCCTATTCTCGGCGCCACACTGCATTAATATTGTACAGCGCACGGGATGGTAGGTAATAAATAAAGCAAAGACAATGGTCTAGAGAACTGTCATCCCTAGTATTTTATTGCAGCTAGATATTCCATTTTATAGTAGGTACGTGCAATACCTGGCTTTTGAAATTGGTCACGTTCGGGAGTAATAGTTGAACCATTATTTTAGTGGCTTTGTTTAATATTATTTGGTGAGTTTCTCTTATTATTCGTTAAATTAAAATATTTTTTGGGTCCAATGCATTTTATTTTTATTTCTTTCACCTAGAATAGGGGAAAAAATGTCGATGCACATTCGGAAACCATAAAATCAGTACATGATGTCCAACTATCATTTGCTTTTAAAACATCGTGAGGCAAAATAGTTTTCAACGGCATGTGAACCCAAGTCAGTTTTTTGTTTATTGATTACAGTGGAAGAGTTTGCAAATTGGTCGAGTAGTTTTTGAGTTAAATCCCTATAAACAAACAATAAAACCTTTCCTCCTTATATTCTTATTTTGTACCTATATATTACAGCGCAGTAAACAAAATACACAATAAGGAAAAACACCATTTCTAAGCAAATACGCACCATTTCTAACAAAATTATTTCTTCACCCAATATAGGTAATCCTCAATATTACGTCTCTAATAAGGCCCTTTGCAAACATGTATGCGCCACAGTTCAGTAATCAATACCAACAACGCCTAAAAGTAAACATTTAGATGCTAATAAACCTGTAATAACACACTTAATGGGCCAAGTCTAGTTGTCATGGTAACAAAAATAAAATGGCCGCCTGTCTTGACCCAACGTAACTGAGCGGTAACTCGTGAGACGGATTTTCAAAAGATCTTGTTCTAGTTGTGTGTTCAATCGAATAATTGTTTCTATATAGGCTTAAGGTGGAAGCGCCAGGGTAGTCCGCGAAATATATTTTTTTTGTGTTTTTTTTTTGCAATTTGGCATTCAGTGTTGAACATAATATGATTTGCGACCGTATACTATGTTTAATTGGAAAAAAAAATACAGTTTGGGGTAGCTAGGCGTTCTGGCGTTTGTAGTACTACCACAGTTTAAAAACATACAGTCGTCCGACGAAGCCGTCTAGACAGGGCAATCGTGCGGGGTGTGAGGGGCGAGACGCGGGAAAGCCGCTCCCGCACCGCGAACACACCGATGTTCACCGATATTATTCAAGTCTAACGCTTGTAGAAGTTGTCGGCATTTTTCCAGAGATCAAAGGCGTCGTCCTACTGTATCATTATTTATACTGTGGTACTATCTAGGTTGTCCCCGCAATTTCTAATAAGGGTCCACCCTTTATAGCAGAACTTTTTACGTCATAATTTGATTTTGCATAGCAACGGATAGCATAAACCTCTTTTCGCAGAAAATCGTTTGGCATACACTTATTTACCATGCACCGAAACCCATAATTTTGTAAGTCAGAATCATCTTTAGGCATAAATTTCATATCCATAATAATCAATAAGTAGGTATAACCATCATATCGCAGAAAATTCACAGCCAGAATCATCTTTTGGCATGCATTTCATATCCATGATAAATTTAAAGAACACTATTTTTATTCGCCACATTACGATGGAATTGTTAATTGCTATATTTTTCTGATCAGTCGTTAACTTTTACTTTTGGTGTAGTGGGTGGTAGTTAATTCAAGTAAAACAGTTACTCAAAATGGAAACTGCTAGGTTAGGTTAGCTGACCTAACCTATAACTATGACCACGCCAGATGCCCCTCTTTTGCAAAGCACGCATGCATGCAAAGGAGACAAATCAGTAAAAATACCTAATAACTTCTCGTACTTTTTCTTGTTTGTAAGTTAGAAAAATAAAAATAAGTATGTATAATTATTGTTGTACTTAATACACAGGCATGTTTTGGTTTGCCTTTACATTAAGCGTATTTTCCTGTGACTAATTCGTGTAGTTACTTTTACCAGTAAGGCCTAAACCAGACAGTTAGTCTATAACTATAATTGGGTCTACTGTTGTATGACTAATACTTGTTTTGGGTTTGATAGCAATAACAGTTTCGGAGAAAAGTGGTTTTAAAATAATCCAATTTTCTGCTTCATCATGAATGCAGGACCTTAAAAGGTTGAGACAGTACAAAACTTATCAAGGACTTAAACTTAAGTACCATTAGAGAATATTTAGTAGGCCGTTTATCTATTATTATTATTTTTATGATTCTTTTTTGAAATATGTAAGTATACAGTGGAAGAAATATCGACGTTCAGTTTAATGTTATTAGTAAAATAAATGTTTTCTGGAAATAAATGTTTCTTAGCGTGTCTTTCTCAATTTTGTATTTTTTTGTTTGAATCAGTACGGTACACCGTCCACTGACGCAGTTGGTCCTCATGTATGATAGGTGACATTTATGATGTTCCTTTTAAAGTAAATAAGTGAATTATTTGTGCACTCTTTGAATAAAAATAAAAAAGCAAGATTACACAAAAACGGTGATGATTTTATGATTTTTTTCTAATAAAATCTTAAAAGGAGGCGAGTTCAGAATCATGTAGGTACTGTGGTACTGCGGTAACTCATGGTCACCAGGTTCGTTCGACTTTTTGGATCCTGTGTTTGCAAGACACGTTTATAATTTACAGATTAAACTTCAGTAACATGAATAGGTAGTCGGCGTTCAGACCGAATAAAGTGCTAACGCCCGACAGCCATTTTAGTTTTGAAACTTTTTCATAAAACATTCACGCCACCTGTACAGGTACTGGTTGAATAAAATGCCAGGTACAGTCAACAAAAAAAAGGTTAACAGGGTCATCAGTTAACTAGTGGTACATGGACCACTGGTAGCCCTGGGAATAAATAAACAAATATTCCACAACTTTTCACACAACGCCATTTAGTCCCAAGCTAAGCTTGATAGCTTGTGTTACGGGTACTAAACAGCTGATAAACATTCTTATATATTTCTAAATATATACATATTATAGATAAATTACACCCAGACACAGGACGTACTCATCAGACAAACATTTGTCCTGGGTGGAAATCGAATCCACGACCTCCGGCATAGCAGTCAGGGTCACTAACTACTAGACCGACAGGTCAGTCTGAATAACCCGAAGTAGTAAACGAAGCCATAATATTAAATTAACTACGATATAACTTTGTTTTCATCGACACACGGCAAATAAAGGTTCTCATCGCTTTTGATACTTTTTTTGTGGTAAATGACTAACCTTGATTCATAGTTTCTCTCTTTCCTGGTTTCAGAAAGAACTCTGATTTTAAATTTTAAATTCATAATAACTTTGTAATTTTAATTTTGTTATGTCATTTATTTCTGTTTTAGTTTTTATTATTGTTTATTAAACACGTGCTGTGCACATCTATAAGTGACGAATTCACCACAAAGCAATTGTAATAAAATATATTTAATATTATGATTTAGTGAAGAAGTCGTTGGTGTGTCAATAAATAAATAAACAAATGAATTTGGCTTCACATGCCGTCGAGAAATATCATCAGGTTCGATGCTTCCGATACTCTAAAATTTGTTTTGTAGGGACAAATTATTTCTCATTTATTGTTACTGGCTTGTATAAACAGCTTACCCAAAACTTCTATTTTAATGTACTTATAATACATAAATTATTGCGATTTTCAGAATATAGCGCCGGTCGATCGTCACTGGCCACAATCCTTTTGCTTCGTTTAAGTTTTTAATACACACACGCCCGCGCCGGTTGCGAATACTGGATTAATTATAACCAGCTCAATAGCTTTCAGAGGAATATTAGAACTCCAATGTCTGATTCGTGAACTTTTGACTCAGCTAATAAAATTTGTGTAACCTCAAAAGCAAGTAAGATTCGTTAACATAGGATCATCAACAACGTGACAGGACTTGGGAATGAGAATTCAGACGTGACAAGACGTGTTGGATTGTTACAAAAGACTTTTGTATACCTTTGGCGTATGAATTAAACCACGCTATCTATGTTAGTTTATGCTACGCTTTTCAACATTGGTTTTTTTCGAAGTGTTTTAGGAATATCGGAAAAACATCTAAAATTTTATTTCAAACTAAATAAACAAACCCCGTTTCACCGGAGTCATATGTATGCACATCGTTAGCGACATTTGTAGCTATTTGGATGCAAATTGGATCCCCGGAGTTTTTTTTACAGTGTGAAATAAATCATGTTACATGTAGTTTTGACATGCATTTATGTATTTTTCTATTAATATGTAGGTAATAGATATATAGATATGTAGCCTTTTTCAACGTTGAGAACTGACAACAAATGGTAAAATATTTGCATTGAATAATGGGAGAAGCAAGTGACTTTCAGAAAACTTCACCTATGAGTTCAATTTAAGTAAGTAACTTCTTCTTTTGACATAATAATACAAACATTTTTTGTAATCCATACTTAACTCATATTCGAATTCGCGTTGTTTATTATTTCATAATATATTACAAATTCTATTTCTATTGTCGTAATTGATAAGGCGACAATAGAAAGAAAATGCCGTATAGAATCAGCTGTTTGTCAACCGTCAAGTGTAATCTATTTTCAGCCATATTACAAATTCTACTTGTTAACACTAAACAGTTAACAAGCAGCTGATTCCATATACGCCATTTTCTTTCTATTGTTGCAATAGAATAGAAATAGAATTTGTAATATGGCTATGGCCTGCAAGCTAAGTTAGATATAACGCTGGAAAATAAGTTGAAAATTTCAACACTCTGGGGACGCAAAATAATCATGTATCTACAGAACTCATGGTATCAAGTCTAATACTTTTTTTCGCTTTTTTCATAGTACCATCAAAGTAAGAACATATACGATCAATCGAGATCTAAGTTCGGTTATTTATTGTGTCCGAAAACGATTCGTAATAGAATAAACATAGCATACTAGTTTATCGTGCAAATATGTCTTATAGAAGTATTATTTATTAGAAAAACTATTTCTTTGCGATTCTTCTCGATAAAATAAATGGTTTTTGTACTTACTTTTGGGAAGTAACTGCTGATATGGCTTTGATAGGGCTAATCTGTCTGATCTGTAAATAAAAAAGGAATAGGTTAATTTTTGGTATGTCATTACATCAGGTTTTGTTGATTTAGTAAACGAACATAATGTTGTACCTTTATGTTACTAGTATTATGTATATTGGAGAGTGCCAGCAAACATATAGCAAATAACGTTATTAATCAATCGTTCAATCATCACGCAACTTGTGTCAATACTCTTGCGCCATCCCATCTTTCTGGGTCGACGTGATGTGCTGTTGTTGCCGTTCCGGCTACTGAGAACCTCAGGCGTATATAGTAACTTAATTGGTAATTTTCGAGCCACCTAGGGTTAAAAACCCTGGACCATGGAGTCAAGTGCTCGTCTTCTTTGCAAAGATCTCCAAACGTTAGTTAATCCTTCTCCTGACCCAAGGGCTGGCCTCTACTTTAGTCAGAGACTAAGCAGTGCCTTTAACAAACAAGACAAGCAAAGTCACTCTTTAGTTTTTATTTGTACATGAATTGTTCATCCAACCTAACATTCATTAATCAATTAATTTGACTCCACTGTTAGCTAGGCTGCAGTTGCTGTTACGTTCATTTAAAAAGTTTGAATATTTTAACGACTATATTAATTTATGTAGCTAACAATAAACCTTAAACATAGCATGTTCAGAATATTAAATTAGGTATGTCGGATTGTTCATTATGTCGCCATTTGGTATATTGCTTTCACTTCAGAGTTATTATTAAAACCATAACTAATTCATCGAAAAACTTTTAGGACTTTTAGAGTCTATAAAAAAAAACTATGTTAGCCCATTTCTATTTATTTGTAAACTGCCTTAGAACTGTATTAGAATTGGGTTACGTATTAAATTATATATTTTTTTAAATCTAACTGATTGAGTTTAAACAAAAAGCAATAAAACTGTTTAGCTATATTAGTATATCGTATTTACAATTTAATTGTCATTATTATCTAATTCACCGAGACTTTTTGTTCAAAGTAAATAGTTACTTCTGGACAAAAATCAAAACTTTATAATAATATTATTAATTTTAAACTGTTTTAATTAAAAGGAACATCAAGAAAACTTGGAAATAAGGAAAAGCCAACTGATTCGTGTACTTGTAGAACTCTTGGTGTTCGGAATGTGCGACGATATCTGTTCCACCACGTATACTTAATGTAGTATATTGATATACTCAGTTTATCCAAAACTACCTAGCTTTATCTCCCAATTAAGTATTTTTTCCTGAATTTAGTTCACATTTCATATTTACCGCTAACAGGTTCAAACCAGTTCATATACTGTCATACCGCTGTACCGGTGCCGGTAGGTACAAAGGAGCGCCGGCCGGATGTTTGCGGGACGGTCTTGCCACTGATTTCCGGTACAGCCCTCATGCTACAAACCTGTTTAAAACACACACTGTTATTTTAGTAACATGTTGTGGCTAGTTTGTTTTTTTATTTAATAGTTTATTTAGTCTCTAACTGCACTAATATGAGAAAGACGAGATTTAATTTTGTATTTGTTTGTGGTTTGTGTAGTAGGAACTTAACTCAAAAACTACTCAACCAATTTAAAAAAATCTTTCACCATTAAAAAGCTGAGTTACTTCATGCGAATGAAGATGATGTTGCCTGCGAAGTGCCAGTTATAAATATGTATAAAAGGTTTACCAACAGCTCCCGTTATTGTAGATGTAAGTTAACTAAATTCGTATAATTTGGTTATAAGTTTGTATGTATCTCCGGAACTGCTCAACCTAACTCAAAAGTTCATTGATTGATAGAGAGCTACACTATTTCCGCGTGCCATAGGGTATAATAGGTATATTTTACATGACCGAAGACACTGGAAGAAGTTAGTATAGAATAGAGTAGAATAGGTACTAAGTACCTACTTGGACACCATATAAATTTACAAATAATAACTCAAAGGGCTACGCAGGGAGTTACAATGGCCGACCTTTATAGCTAAAAGCGATCTTTTGCATACAATACAACCTTTGAATGAACTTGATAGAGAAGGTTATGTACCTAGTTTGAGTTGTAGTACAACCGCCTGCATATCATGCTAACCCAAACTCTCACTTTTTCCCAATTGAAGATGAACCTTATTCTGTTTGTAAATTGTAATAAAGTTGGAAAAACATTAAAGAAATTTGACACATTGGGGTAGCTTGATGAGATAGCTTTGTACTGCTATTTTTTACATACTGAGGTGAGGTTTAAGTAATTTTAGACTTTTTTGAGTTTCTTGTAACTCTAGTAAAATCTGTATGTCAATCGTACCTGGACGTGCCGCTGTTAATTTAAGCCAGAGGCACCTCAATAAAAAAATCCCAACAGTTTTGAAGCTTACATGGACTATTGAAAAACGAATGCTGTTTTCGTTTGCAATAGGCATTTTGAAGGTGTGATCATACGAGCACACCTTCAAAATGCCTATTTCAACTAAATATAATTTTGATATTCATACAAATATCATTATTATATTTAGTCCATCAATTAGATATAAAATAATAGACAAGTATTTTTTGCTTTTTAAAATAATGGAATACTAGAATAAAATAGAATACTCTTTATTGTACCTTCACCATGAAAACAGCTAAGATTAAACGCATTAAAATGAAAGAGAGGGGCCTTGTGACGTCTTAATCTATACTAATATTATAAAGAGGTAATCTATACTTCTATACTCATATTATAAAGAGGTAAAATTTGTAAGTTTGTAAGTTTGTATGTAGGGGGTAATCTTCGGAACTAATGATCCAATTTTAAAAATTATTGTACTGGTGGAAAGCTACACTATTCCCGGTGGACATAGGCTACTTTTTATCCCCTTATTCCCACGGGAACGGAAACTACGCGGGTGAAACTGCACGAAATCGTGACATAATGCGACATTTTGACTGGATGTATCGCTGTTATTTTTTGATTCCATTAAGAAAGGGAAAATACGTGTCTAATATTATTTTCTAGTAATTTACATGAGGGACAAAAACTAAAAATTTGTCTAATGGTATCTTTTCTAACTAGAAGTTGTTATGCTAACAGGGAAACGGCTGTCCAAGCAATCAGTGTCGGCTGACAAATTGAATTAATTTCTGAAACCCAAGCCATCACAAATCTTCCCATTGCCCAAGACATGAGTGACGTACACGTTTGACCTCTCTGTCGGGTCACCGGCTATATTAAGCTATAAATCTAGCGCATCTGATTCGGCCATCTTGTCCGTAAAACTGTACATGTATGTGCGACGTGGTAAGGATCGGTTGTGAAGCAATTTTTTTTTAGCAAAATCAAAAATAAATTAATAAATACATCATTAATCGCCCAAAACTATGACTATCTTAAATTTAAGTACACCAAAAAGATTGACCGAATATAATATTTACGTAAAAAACCCCATTAGATCTAATCCAAGTTAATATTAAACAGACTTTTACGATTTAAATCACATGTGCCCTAGAAGACAGATTGAAAGAAAAAACAATTATTTGGGACACGCACAAGATAGTATATAAAAATGTAGCCTTAACTTAAATAAAAATAACAATAAAAATAAAATTACAGATACGGAATAACGAGCTCTGCGTAGCCAAAAGTCTTTAATCTGAGCATTAAACATACTTAGGTAATTGTAGACATCACTGAAATTGGCGAATGAAAACATTGTAAGCAAACAGGGATTTATATACCTAGGTACTGAAGTTTGAAAAAAATCGCCAACCCACCTTGAGCTAACTGTGAGGCTAGCTATAGTTACAACTGCGCATCCTTTTTCTGTATGAGAAGAGTCTTGCTTTGCAGTGGGATAGTAATAGACAAGTATTGTGACGTTTTAGCAGTTAAAACACGTGTGCATAAATATATAAATATAAACAAATAAATAAATATTCCACAACTTTTCACACAACACACACAACGCCATTTAGTCCCAAGTTAAGCTTGAGAGCTTGTGTTATGGGTACTAAACAGCTGATAAACATACTTATATATGTCTAAATACATACATATTATAGATAAATTACACCCAGACACAGAACAAATGGTCGTGCTCATCACACAAACATTTGTCCTGGGTGGGAATCGAACCACGTATATGTGTACTAGAGGTAAAATGCGAACAAAAGGTAGACTTGTTTGCGGACAGTTTTCGTATGTATGCATGTCGGTGGCTCTCGTCTGCCAAGGGTGAATAAAAGTTTATTGTTGGTTGATGAGTGGAGCGGTGACGACATACTCAAAGTTCGTTGTTCGTAAATTAGCTCACATCAGCTAGATCGGATCTTAAATTGAGAATACCGTTTTAAAAAACTTGTATTAAGTATTGTAGGATATTTCAATAAACACTCGCCAGAACTTGACCAATAAATGTAGTCCAAAGGATCATGATGACATATATTTCCTCAACACGGTAATATAGTAAATTTAGCCACTTCTTATGTATCTCACTACTATTGCTTCGCGGTTCCACCCGCTCCGAAAAGTCGTAAAAGTTAAGTACCTATCCTAAAACCTTAAGAACAGGGCTATCAATTACCAAATTATTCGTCCAAATCTGACTCGTAATTATAATTTTTAAGATAAGAGATTATTTTCTATACTATCGATCCACCCGACTTGGCACGAGTGCAATGTACCTAAATAATTATAAAACTTCCTAAAAATCTGTTTCGTCGATTAAAAGTCCTTAGCGTCCAGACGGCTGAAAATGACTTTGTTTTAAGCTATTCATAGATATACTAATATACATAATGTAACATATATAATATGTAGAATATAGATTTGACACAGACCAGCAAGCAGACTAGCAAGACTAGCAAGTCCTAAATTAACTTCATTCATGAATATCTGACGCCTACAATGACGTCAAATTCTAAAACTGCCTCAAACGTATTCCCATTCATTAAACGAAACTAACGTCATTATTACTACTCCAAACTTATGTACTATAATTATTACATTTAGTTCGTCGTAACATAACTAATGAATCGTTTACTATGTAAACTCAGGTAGGAAACTTGGAAGTTAGTCGGGGGTTGTTTCAAGGAGAGTCCGTCGCTTTTCTTTCAATATACTCGTACCCTTTCATTCAATACTGGTACTCCAGTGACGTCATTTGTATATGAATTTGTGGTGGAAGATAAAGGCCATTTGAATTTAGTTCCTCCTGGTTTGAAAGGGATGTGAAATGTTGTAATTTTTTCAGGTAGGTTTAATAATACCAGCCTGTTATTGTACCACTGCAGAACAAGCCTCCATTCATACAGAGAAGGCACGAGCATTGATCACCACGGGTGCTCAAGGCGGTTGGTGACTTCAAAATTATATTATTAACTATAATTCCAGGTTTTCTCACGATGTTTTCTAATGATAATAATGCATTTTAGAAAAAAAATATTATCTTCACTGCAGAATTTGATTTGGTGTTAGAAAAAAAAGGCCATTAGTATAGCCAGTAGTATGTTTGTGGGCATTCATTTTATCATCATACTGTGTTATAACACAGTATGAGGATAAAATGAATGCCCCTTTTTACAAACCATTTAGGGTCATCCTTTATAAACCCAACATTACCATATCGTAAGCACCCTTACAATAACATATTCTCCTATAATTTTTTATTTTTAATTATTTTTTAAAGAAACATGATCGTTACTAAACATGGATATTTCGCAAAATAATAATCACGAATTTAAGTTGTGTAGCGATATCTATCTCACTCACCACATACAAACTGAAAGTGACGTATCTTACTTCGCGATGTTAAAGTTTTCCGCGCGATTGAACGTATACGAGCACAAGATTTTGACAACAACCGTCAAGCAGTACGAGTAGTAGCCCAAAAAAAGAGAGATATGAAAAGTAAATCAAAATGGCAATTACAACAATAAATTAGGTAGCTTACTTTTGAATAACTACCCGCCATCTTATATTAAACTGAATTTTATTATCATAATAAAATGAACACTAGATCCGTACCTAATAATGTACTGCAGAGAGGTGCCTGGTACCTAATTTGATTTGAAACGCGCCTGTGACACATTTATCAATTATTTCTAAGAATAGGACACCTCCTTTATTGGCCGTAGGTGTACTAACAAGCTGATGCCCCTAATGAGCTTGTCTGTCATATGCTACCTAGTTTTGATGTGTATTGAAAGAGGTGAAATTGGTGTTAATCTAGCTAGTCATTTTCTTTTATGAAACACTAGTATTTCATCCGCGTAAATTTCGTAGTTAAGTAACTTTGACATTGAGGGGATATTAAAGGTCTAAGGCAGAACCCCTTCGCACTTTTGAATCAAAAGCATAATAATTTAGCTTTGTATTAATGAAAAAATAAAATTGTGCTTAATGAATTTAAAAATAAATAATAAGTAAATCTGTCATTTGAACCTTCATTCATTCACTTGACGTGACCAAACCTGACAACAGACAGTTATTCGTCAATTTCATCTCTTAAATTAAGCAATATCCGTTCATTAACTAACTAGTACTTAATGAACGGGACGAAGTGGAACTAAGAGTAACCCCAAGATCTGGGCTATTTGGAGAATTTATCAATTGGCTTGACTGAATTACTTGGTTCTATTTGAGATATCAAATCCAATCGATTTGTTCACTGAAATATAGCAGAAGCTAATGAACCAATAGTATAAGATATTTAACTCAACGTGGATGTTGCTGGAGACTGCTCAATGTCTCTGGGAGACCAGGAACTTGGAATAAGGGGAAATGAAAACCACTGCTGAAGCTTGACAAAAAAACAACAGAAAATAAATATTGAAATTAAATTCTTATTTTTAAAATACATTTACAAAAACATATTAAAAAATAAAATTTCAAAACAAAACAGGTTTCGTTAAGGACAGTGGGTAAGATATAACCCTGTTCAGGAACCCTAACATCCTTATTAATAAACGTAACGTAAATTTATGCCTAATTTAACCCTCGAAAAATGTATGGTAAATGTAGAGTTCATGCCAGTTTATTTATTTATTTATTGAAAGGAAACTCAACAGCTTTTTATTTAATACGTTAAAGATAATGGTAACAATGTCTTATGAGGTTCTGAAGCCAATTATGGAGTTTCACAGCATGCAATAAATAAAACTTGTAGTTGTAACTTTACTCTTTGTCTATAAATAAGAAGGTGCCCGGTAAGTACTAAACCCCGTAACTCTTCCCGACCCTGTCGGTTTTTTTTTTAGGGGTGGAAAATCGTCATGGATGTCTCCCGCCCCCGGGAGGGCGGAGGGGTCTGTCAGACTCTTCCTCACTAAAAACCACCCCGTGTTCCTTCTCACACCTGCGCCGAGGGTCGCGGGAACATAAGATACTTCCGCGACCCCCGACTGGTGCCGGCCCCGAGGGCCTCGGCAAGTCAGCGAGGGGAGTGAGGTGTTAGACTCCCCTCGCGACGTTTAAGAAGGGCGTGCGTGAACACAACGCGCCGCCACCTCTAGGCTCCAACCCTCTCCTGTGCCAGCCTGAGCCGCTGAGCCTGTAGATATAATATACTCGCTAACTCTAAATTATATCAATCAGAACCAGCTCGTCTCCTGCTGTCCTCTCCCAGGGATGCCTTAAGCCGAGGCCCATAGGGTGCCCTTAGCGTAGTCACTTAGTTTTAAGTTTTTATCGCCCTGGCTGGAAGTATTAATTTATTAAGTCATCTCCACAGGATCGCCGTTAAGTAGTTTACATCCTCCTATCGGAAACTTACGAGAGGTCTCACTAAAAGTAACTGTTAGAAGTAAAATATATGCCATCCATTGTAACACCCTGTGTAGTTCTTTAACTAATTACACACATCAAAAGTGTCTAGGGATCAAGCATTTTTATGCGGATTTCTTGAGATTGAAATGTGGCTTTGTAATAAATTTATGATTTTATAAATTTATATGGATCCTTTTTGGTGCATTTCATAATTTGAATCAGGAACTGTGAATCAAATTCGAGTAAAAGATGAAAATCAGCTGTCAATATTTTCCCTATAAAAACATACAACGCATTGAAGACATTATTAGTGCTACTGTTTCCCTACTACTGATTAAAACCAACGTTATTATGGAGCGGCGACGTCATTTAAGCAGGGAAGAAATGCTCAGAGCCGTGGGAATGATAGAAGCTGGTTCCCGGCAACGTACTGTGGCTTTAGCTCTGAATACAAGTCAGAGTGTTATCAGTCGACTTTGGACACGTTACCGAAGCACTGGTACCGTGGCTGAGCGCCATGGAGGACGGTATCGCTGCACCACACGGAGACAAGACCGATACATTCAAATCTTAACTCGAAGAGCTCCAACAATAACCGCCATGATGTTAGCCGTGAGGCTTCATCACTCTTCAGGGAACTTAATTAGCGACCAAACAGTCAGAAACCGCTTGCATGAAGTGAACCTTCATTCCCGAAGACCGCTACTGGTACCACCTATAGCAATGCTCAATCGTAGGATTCGATAGCAATGGGCTCTTGAACACAGAAATTGGGCAGAAGAACAATGGCGTTTCGTGTGCTTTTCTGATGAGTCTCGTTTTGGTATGAGACCGGATACAAGACGTATACGACACTGGAGAACCCCTGGACGCCAACAGCGATTAAAATCCTGCCAGGAAGTCCATCCTTATAGTGGTGGAACCATCATGGAATGGGCGGGTATTTGGATCGGCGGAAGAATTGAGTTGATTTGGATCAGAGGCAACCTCAACGCTCAAATTTATGCTGAGACGATTGTATCAGACGTCATCGTTCCTCTACAAGTGCAAATCGGTCCCTTATTTCAGTTAATGCATGATAATGCACGACCGCACACCGCAAGAGTTGTAAGACAGACTCTCGCCGCAGCTAACAATGTCCTGCCCTGGCCTGCTCAGTCGCCAGACTTGAACCCGATTGAGCATGCATGGGATATGCTACAGAGAAGAGCTCTGCCGAATATGGAGGGTATCCAGTCGCAAGAAGACCTTTTTTTGTTGTTGCAACGAACATGGGCGGCCATTCCACAGCGTGATTTGGATGAACTCATTTTGAGTATGCCAAACCGATGTTCTTGCGTTGTTAGTGTTCGCGGTAGAAACACGGATTATTAATTGTTTAAGTTACCCAATAAAATTTTAAAGAAAACTGTTATTTCAGTCTTTTTTTCGAACTTTAATGTTAGTGGTTCAAATGTCAAAAATCCCTTTATTAGGAAAATGGCAAATTTCTTTATTAATGCAAAGGTGACTTGGTTTATCGTTACTGTGACAAACGAAAACACTTTATTTGATGAATCCTTAAAGAAAATTTTAATTAATATCAATCAGGAGAAAAGTTATTGCAATAATATATGTTGATCCCTAGACACTTTTGATGTGTGTATTTGTAAGTTCTTATGGTGTACAATATAAAGAATTCTATATAAGATTGACTTTAGATTTACAAAATATTTTTTAAGGAATAAGTTACCTGCTCGTTTTTATTAAACATAGTAGTTCAAAGGATACAATTACCCTCCGATATTATTGTTTGGTGAAAGAAGTAATTAAGAGGCAAAAAATAAAATATTGTTCATTGTTTTAACTGTACAGTCGAGTTCATTAATATATTGGCACTGTCAAGGATTCAAAATATTGTGAGCGTTGGAAAGCTCAATAAATTCTATAGAACCTATAGATCAAAAATATGTCCTCATGTGAACCGTTCAATAATATATGCTGTGCATTGTGCAATATGTGGTCATGAACAGTTCAATAATATGTGATCATGAACGGTTCAATAATATATGCTGTGCATTAGGCAATAATATGTGATCACCCTTTTCAAAAATATAGTATTGGATTTTATAATATCTGAGCAGGAAAAGCTTCTTAATTATCTCTACATGCATGGGAAAGTCAATTATTTGCCCGAACAAATAAGATCTAGTTTACATTGTTACAGAAATGACAGTAGTTTCCATTGTTTTAATCGCGTTTGCGTTTGTTTTTAAAATGAGTGTCTTTCAATCGTTGAATGACATGTGCGTCAGTTATAGTTTTATTAGAAAAACATACTTAACCTCATTTGAAGTTAATCTAGCCAGTGATAAATAATGTAGCAAACTCCTTGACCATGCAATTTTAAGATTCATCATTCAGAGTAAAATCATCTTTATGACGTAAGTAATAAGGTTGAATTTGAATTACATTTACTTGTTTAGATATTATTGTATTTATGTGTGCCAAAGAGATTTATAGTTTATTGAATGTCTTTGATGTGTGCATATATAATTGTGAATCCTACAATGTTCAGATAATATGATCTTAATGTTGTTCATATAATAATGTTTGGCTGTATACATGTTACTGAGAAAAACCAGTCACATATTAATGAATCTAAATCTTGACCACAATTTAATGATGCTTTAGTTGTCACAATATAATGTTTTTTTTTGACGGTCATATATTTTTGAAGCCTGAAAGGGCCAATATATTTATGAACTCGACTGTACAAACACTTAAGTACCTAAGTTAATGTTTAACTTAGACTCAGGATATTTATTTATTTCTGTAGGTACAGTCAGGAAAAGAATATGTCTTTTAAGAAATATTCAAAAATCAAAATCAAAATGTTTTTATTGTATCTCATACATGACAATATAGAAAAATTGAAGCAGCCCCAGTAAGTTATGCAATACTTGTGTTGGGGCTACTTCGCTCCTTCCCATAGTAATAACTTATAATGAGACCAATTTAAACAGGAAATAAAACAAAAAATAAAATACAAATAAAAGAAATAACAGTACAAAATAGCAATAACACTAGCATATTTATTGTCAGCTATCGGTGTCAGTATAGATATGTGTCAATGTGTTATGTGAGTGTAAATAAGTTGTACATGTCAGGGTGTGCGTGTGTGGATGTGAATTAATTGTGTGTGTGTGTGTGTGTGTGTGTGTGTGTGTGTGTGTGTGTGTGTGTGTGTGTGTGTGTGTGTGTGTGTGTGTGTGTGTGAATGTGCGTGTGTGTGTGCGTGTGTGTGTGTGTATGTGTGTGCGTGATATTGTTTCCTCTCATAATTAACTAATCCTCACTAGGAGACTTTCACATCCTTGGTACGTAAGCGTCTTTAGCCACTCTGTTAAGGTTTTTTTACATTGATACAAAAGCATAGGATATATCTTAAGTTTATAGTTTAACTTGTTGTATATGTACGTTGACTGGGTACAAAGCTGGCGACTAGCAAAAGCAGTACGAACACTTGGGGAGTGTGCCACTATATCGTTACGCCTTTTATTTAGGTGTTCTCTTCTAAAGGGCAGCGTTTTATGAAGCTGTAAAGTTATATTTAATATGTACAGTTTTCTAACAGACAACAAGTTGCTATTTTTGTAAAGATCGTCCGTGGAGAACCTATAGGGCTTAAAATACATGACCTTTATGAGAGACCTCTGCACCCTTTCTAAGTCTAGGAATTTAACCTTCGTGGCCCCACCCCATATTGGTATACAGTATAATATGACTGATTGTACAAGCGCAACGTATATTTTGTTTAGTAGCTGTGCGGTCATTACGTGTCTCAAATTTTTAAAAATCCAAATAAGCTTCCTTATCCTAGTCATTATTAGCTCAATATGGGGGTACCACGATAAGCTCTGGTCAAGAATGACTCCGAGGTATTTTGTAGCTTTGACTCTGTCAATACCTTGACAACTACATTTAATACCCGGAGAACCGCCACATCCGTGAATCCTAATTCCGTAATCGTCACCAGGCTGAGATCTTTGATTTGCGGTGAAGCATATAAAGTTAGTCTTAGAGATGTTTAGAGTCAACAAATTATTATTAAGCCAATCGGCCACATTGGTCAGACCTCTTTCAGCAGTAATCTGCACAGCATCCCAAGACTTTCCTGTATATACTATAGCAGTGTCATCAGCATAAGAGTATATGTTCCCGCCACTGCTCCCGATATTACAAAGGTCATTAATATATATCAGGAACAGTGTCGGGCCAAGGACACTTCCCTGTGGGACCCCGTAGATCACTTCTTCTTCAGTGCTGGTTAAATTATTAATTTTTATCATCTGCTTTCGACCCCGTAGATAACTCTCAAAGAGAGATAGCGCCGTGTCTCTTATACCAATTTTTTCCAGTCTGTGCAAAATGGTGGGGATAGAAATTGTATCGAAGGCCTTTTTTATATCTAAAAACACTGATAGGCATTTGTCCCCTCTGTCTACATTAGCTACTATATCCTTAGTCAAGGCTGTAATAGCGTCCTGTGTTGAAATACCCTTTCTAAATCCGTATTGTGATTTTGATAAGATATTAAATTTGTTTAAGAAATCAATAAGTCTTCGATTTAATAACTTTTCAACAATTTTGGCAATACATGGCAAAACAGATATGGGGCGGTAATTATTTATATCATTTATGTCCCCACCCTTATGCACAGGAGTCACTACAGATCGCTTAAAGGCCGCAGGAAATATACCAGTCTTGAAGCATATATTTGCTAGCTGGCTTATCAGTGGAACAATGAAGTCCCTGGACATTTTTAAAAGCTTAGTGGGTACACCGTCCCAGCCAGGTGAGCTTCCAGAATCTAGACCCATCAAATATTATCTTCTAAAAAAGAAATACAACGCAACTGATCACAAAACCACTACAACAGCCGTATCCTTAGTTACAGTCTGTCATTATCTTCCAGGCCTTATCCCTATTTTTTCGGGTCTTTTTTACTCAGCACAGCGTGTCTTCTTCCTTACATCTCTATTTACCCTAATACCTCGCAAATATGTGACCTTTAGCGACAGATACTCAAGCCTCCTGACCAGTTAATCAAGTCTTTGGAGAGACTACCACCTGGGCACGCACTGCCATGGCCGATTTGGAAAGCTTTTAATTGACTCCGCAACCAGCAAGTTGGCCGCAGCAAAGAAATTCTCCAGAGGTCTCGTCATAACCATCTCCAGAGGTCGTTGTCATAACTCCATGGCCCACCTCTTATCTTGCGCTGCGTACCCTGTCACCAGAACACGTGAGAGCATAATGATTTCGTCAGCAGATGGTGTTGCCGTTACTGAATACTAGCCACAGATTAAATTTTTTGGCCATAGACAATCCTGTCGGCTGAGATTTGTCGTCATCTCGTCAGTTACCTTCTTTCTAGCCATATTATCATTCACACAGCCTATGATCTATCATTTCGTTTATTTTGTTTCTGTCTGTACTAGGACAAATACCTTGAATAAAACGAAAACCATTTTCTAACTTTGTGAAGTGTGGTTAGACAAATAAACATACGTGTGACAAACAAACTCTCTTGTTGAAAACTGGAATCCGTCCCTCAATTAAAATAAATGGGCAATTAAAAGTAAAACTGTCTCTGATTGCTTTTGGTAAGACTAATATTATTTTTGTTTTAATTATGTCTATGATAGATCTGTCAATATTACCAAAGAGTTGTATTACCTACCCAATAACTGTGTCGTGGAGGTTAGATAAAAAGTCGCTTCAGTCAGGGAAGCGGATAATATACAGAGGTTAAAGGAATATTTTGCCATTTTCTCAGGAAACTTTGGCCAAGTGATGCACATTAAAGAAATAAATGTCTGATTAGAATTACGGCTGTTTATTTCACTTTGAATTCGGTGAGATTTTTTTATTAAGAATTGCTATCCCTACTTTTATACTCGTAGTACTGATCACCGAATGAAAATATTAGAATATAGAAAACAATTTATTTTCATATGAAATTTGTCTTTTTATGCCTTGGTACTCTCATCCCAAATTGGAAATATAAATATTTAAGTTACTAAAGTAGTATATTCTTAGTATTTATTACATAGACGGGAAAAACATTTTCAGAAATGGGTATTTCCTTAGTGGGTTTGCTAGTTTGTATGTAAAGTGATCAACAGGCCGTTGCCTTAGCTGTTTCCAAATGGCTAAGACATCGCCTGACGATCGTGAGTTCGTGAGTTTGACCCTTTCCCATCGCGCAAGCTTTTTCAACTTAGTTGTTGTTTTTTATTCAAATATTAGTACCTAAAGATTAATTTATTTCATTGGCAAAAGCCTTCTTAACACTCTCACTGCTTTGACGAAGCTACCATTTCTAAAGCCGAATATAAAGAGTTGTGAATTCAATAGATAGAATAAATTTACACCTTGGATATGACAACCTATAATCAAAACCGGTACTGCCAATCTATACTAATATTACAAAGTTTGTAAGTTTGTATGTAGGGGGGTAATCTTCGGAACTAATGATCCAAATTTAAAAATTATTGTACTGGTGGAAATTTACACTATTCCCGGTGGGCATAGGCTACTTTTTATCCCCGTATTCTCACGGGAACGGAAACTACGCGGGTGAAACTGCGTGACTTCTGCTAGTATTTCATATAGCAAGAAGGAAGGGGGACTAATATTGTCCTTCATTTTGACTACGTCGCAAGTGCTATTACTGATCATGAGGTCCCGGGTTCGATCTTCGGGTCAGACAAAGTGTTGCCGAGTTCGATCTAGAATACATCAGCCTGTAATCAACATCAGTAGAGATGTGGGTGCATTATAGGCACACTTCTGCTTAAATCTTTGGGGATAGCAGGCGTGATGATATGTTATGTTATGTTATCTATACGAATATAGGCAATAAAGGTAAAAAGTTTTAACGAATTTGAATGAGCCAATCACTGGAACTACCTAACCTTAAATATTTTATTTTGCATTAAACAGCTCAGTTTTTCAGGCAGATAAACTACGATTCTTAGAATCAAATGAATACGCGCGGCTCAGTTAGTTAATCATAAAACAAAAATAAAACCTTAAAATATGCAAACCATAGTAATAAGTTAGTGTTCAACTTTTTGGCAAATAGTGGTAGTTTGTTATTTGTGGTCTATTTGTTTAAAGAAAAGTTATACAAAAACCGATCAACTAGATAAATGGTTGTGTTTATTGAAAAAGTTGTTTAAGCATAACTTGACCTTCCAATGAAATGAAAAACTACAAAAAACTGTTTTTGTTTAAATTATCAAAGTTAACGAAAGACAACACTTAGGAAAAACAATTTAAATTCCTACTATTAAATGGTCCTTTGGTTCTTAATTTATATTTGAATGCGGGCCAACATTCATTGAATAGCCGAGATCTGGCATTCCGTACATATTCTATGTCTTATTAACATACCTTAGCTTGGAATAGGTACCCACATTTTCCTTACTTTTAGTTTGAGGCCGCATATTAATTTAGATTGTATGTTTCATTTTCGAAAAAAAAACTAATTTAAGTCTATTAAACATTACAAGTATGTTAGAAAAAATCATAGCGCACATTAACCTAGGGATTTCTTAAGGTTCCCCACTATAAAAGACTTTTCTAAGTAAGTAACTTTTTCGTTTGCGTATTTCATTAGTGTGCATCTTCTCTATCTTAAATTTATTTTGTGGTACAGACGCACTTAAAGCTACCCCAAAACCGGCAAATTTTCCGGACTGAACATGAACCTTATGCTGTTTGAAATAAAGTTGGAAATTATCAAAGAAATCCGACACATTGAGGTAGCTGGTGCATTGGCCTCTGTACATTATTTTGTATATTTTAAAACGTGTTATAATTGTCTCTTTTAGTTTTAATTTTATATGTTACTGTAATTGGTTAAACACGACCGTTCGTTGTAATTAAATAAATAAAGAACTTAGTTTCCAGCAATTGGGATCTTGTTTACTGATGCGGCGATTATGTCCTTAAGGGTGTGCAATTGACAGCGCATGCGGCGCAAGATGGAAGGTACGCTAAATCTTCAACATTGTTTGTCAGAATCAGAGACGTACTTACGAGGATTTTTATAATGTCATACTCGTACACTGACCGCTGCTGCTAATACTGGAAATGTTAGTGAAAAGGCGTACCTACTACAAATTATAAAATAAAAATATTTTAGGATAAGATTTATTTTTATTTGGATACTTGTTTACAAGGTGGAACATCGACGTACATGCAGATACCAAAAGTTCCGTAGACTACAGTGTTTTTAATCGCTGAAATCGCTCGCGTAATGATCTTTGTTCTAAAAAAATGCATTATGAATTGCGAACGTGTTAAATATAAAAAATCATATAAATTTTTAACCACACAGACAATGATCAAGAGGAACTTTCCCCTATATGATGTGAGGGAATGTTCGTCTTGAAGTAGGTACCTAAGAAATGTACGTGCTTTTAAAGCACTTAATAATAATATCATACAACAAAAAAAAATGCAAGATATAGAGTTATTTTTCAATGACCGGCGAAATTTTCACAGGGTGTTTTACCCATGAATATGAGCAACTTTCCCTATGGGACCAACTCTGAAATCACGAAAAAAAATCAGCTTTTTCATACATTTTAGTCGAGTAGGTATTATTATTGGTAACTTTTGTATGAAACAGCTGATTTTTTAAAACTCCCAGTGAAAATTTGGCCGGTCATTGAAAAATAACCCTGTATAGGTTTACGCTTAGCAGAAAGTTTTTACAAATTACGTTAACTGAGCTGTTATCCTTTATTCTATCTTCATTGCGCATGAATAAATTAATTTGACAGGAGCATTGAGTAGGTATATTTTATATCACAACAATTTCGTTCGTATTGCCCCGAGAACCATTTTCATTTTCAAATCTGTCAGCCACAGGTCGGTTCTTGGTAAAATTATGCGCCTGTACTGCTTTGATGCGTATTGATAGGCAATGAAAATACATAAAATATAAGCGGATTAGGGGCAGAATGTGAAATATAAGTTTGTGATCGAAAGATTTCATTACATTTTGATTTAAGTTGATATTTTGAATTGGATATTGTTAATGTGTAATGTTTTTTTTTTGGTATAGGTATGTTAAATATGGTACGAGAAAAACTTTTCTTTTTTCGAGTATAATAAAAAGGTACTTAATCCAAACTGAATAGTGAATAATAAAACGTAGGGGGGGTAAAAGTGCATTTAAAGACAAGCTTACCGCTGTTCCTATGGAAAGCCAGAATAAACAGTGGCCACTACAATTATAGTAATAATAGACTATAATAAATACTTACTTATACATTTTAATTAAAAAATAACTACGCACTTAGAACCATATCGCTGTTTGAGTGCATCAACTAAAGGTGGTCTGACTTAGAATTTGAACGTTCATAAGGATACGTGAATTGCCCCTCAGATGGGCAGTCGCTGATATTTAACTGCAATCGCTTAGACTGTCGGCCAATCCCAACATAATTGGGAAAATCAGATGGTAGATCATGGTTATATTTAGACTTCACTAGCATTGCCCACGACCGTATATTACATTTCGATTTTAGATTGGTTCGTCTAAATCATAATTATCTAATGTGTATTCTTGAAACTCACAAATAGCTGACGTATGACCTTTTATTATCAATTTTCATTGGATACTAAGAAAACTTTGTTTTACGGCTAAATGGAACGTTTTATTTCTGCTGTAGATTTATTTTTAATGTTTCTTTATTTTGGTTGACTGGCGTCTGTTTGCCTTTGTACCATTTTTTACTTGTCTTAAAGATTTAAAAAAGACATATAAGTAGGTAGTTGATAGAAGTTCATGTTGATATTGAAGAAAGATTATGTAGTTTTGAAGAAAAATCAAAATCAAAAGTCTTTATTCAAACTAGGCTGAGAATCAGCACTTTTTGAACGTCAAAAAAATACATAAAGACAGTCCCCCAAAAACGGCCCACCCTTCGCCACTTCCTAGAGTAAAACATTAAACATTAAGCAATATTTCTGAATAGAAGTTTGTTAGAAGATAATACGGTAATAATCATTTACAGTAAGAAAACAAAATTAAGACTGTTGGATGGAATCAAAAAAAATTTTTTTTTAATTCTACCTAATGCTCGCTTTTTCCTGATTTTACTTCCAACCTGCAGCTTTGGTATATGCGATTATATCTTAATTTTATTTCTTTTTTGATTATTTATTTAATAATTAACTATGGTAAAAGAAACCAATTACAGTAAATAGACAGTAAAACACAAGCAAAACATGATAAAATAAATTAATACAAATCCTAAAAAATAATTTCTCTGGCATGTGGATTGTGGAAGACATGCCTCGTTGGTTTAATAGTCGAAAATGCTACTGCTAAGCATGAGTTCCTAGGTTCAATTCCCGGATCGAGCAAAGTATTATTGCTTTACCATCAGTAGCAGTCCGGATTTTTAATCGGTTAAAAGCAATTGCCTTGCTCCCTAAAACTAAAATATAATAAGCCAAAATATGAGTGTACTAAACTTGAGGTACACCCTTGCCTAATATTTCAACAAATATCGCCACATGTCACCACATACCTATTTGTGTAGGATTTTGCTTGTTTTTTTAACATCAAAGTTGAAATGGCCAATAACTGTATGGGGGCCAATAACTATACCGTTTCCCTATTATGTCATAGACATGATTACTTGTAAATCAAAGTACAAATTAAAGAAAATACTTCTCGATGGTAATAGAAAAACCATGCAATAGTTTAATAAAATAAACAGTTAAGTCAATCATATAAAATCATTGTTTTATCCACATCAAAATAAACTAAGCAAAATAAAACTGAAATTTATACATATTATATAAGCAGCTATAAATAAATGTTTAAACCCACGATCCACCTACAACAGTTATAAAAACAGAAAGAGATTTCAGTTAATTCGACAGAATGCCTCCATAAATATGAACGTTTATTCGCATACATAGGAAAAATATTTATAATAGCTGGTATAAATACGAGGTATACTAACACACACCTATACATCAAACCATACATTTCCAGTTTACGCTTACCTCGTATTATTCGAAAATTCTATATAATGTGAGATCAGCTTGATATACTAGAAATATATAGGGTGATTGGTAATTATTAGTGACCGATACTTAAACACGTGATTGTACTCATGGATACGAATAACTTTCACAAAGAAACGTTTTTTTTACACTTATCAACTTTCAATTAATTCAATTACGACATTACTGCACTACGGGAGTGGTGGGGTGCGGTTGAGCGTTTAACGCTACTACTACTAGTAGATTATGCCCTTCCCGAGGTCAGATTATGTGATCAATTACAAGCGCGCGCGCGGGAATTTTAAACAGCGTTTTTGTTATTTTATTTTCTTATAAGTTATTGTGAATAAAAAAAAATCTTTGTAAAAGTTTATTGAAGTCATGAATACAATCACGCGTTTAAATAACGGTCACTAATTATCAGTTATCCTATACGGGTGTTTGGCAGAACGTTGAACATACAAAAATGGTGGATAGGTGGGGTCATCTGCTACTTACTCAGCCCTAATTTATTTGGCCCTGGCCCCCTGAATATTTAAAAAAAAAACTTAACTTTAAAGTGTATTTTTTACTAAAATGAGTAAACTGGCATTTTTTTTAATCTTTAATGTTGGCAGATTCTTATAAAATTATTGCTTTATACAGATGTTAGCTAGAAAAAAAGTTATGAGTCCTCAAACTTACAGAAAGATGTAAAAAATACTTAATCTTAATTACAACTTGCATTAAAAAAAAAAAAACAAAAAGTGATTGAGGAGTTCCAATTTTAGCAAAACATCCCTAGAGTGACCCCTTCTATCCACCATTTTCGTATGTTCAACGTTCTGCCAAACACCCTGTATAGCTTGATGAGAAACTAGCACCCGTCCTAATGGCACCTAGCTTAGTCCAAGAAGGACACCTTTACACAAATATTCAAGTAGGTGTTTTTTTTTACCGTTATACAACACCATGTTTCGTCTTTATATCATTCTAAGGTGGATTGGATTTGTAACTAAGGCAAATCCTTTGTGTAGGGTATAAATCTAAAATAAAATGTACCCAGTTAGTTTGAAAAACTTAAGAAATAACAAATGACGCAAACCTATTGTTACTAAAAATTAAACATTGAACGTTATATGAATTCTTCCACCCTCTTGTTTTCTTTTATAGCGATTACGACACGCCAAAAACAACAAAAAAAACTAACTTCGTTTTTTGTTTTGCGTCGCAAAACACCTCACTATTTTTTGCCAAAGGTTTGAAAATAGAAGGAGTTGATTGCATAAAAATATTGTTAAGGTGAAACATACGACCACTAGAAGGAACTATTTGTAATCTCAAAATAAACGCTAATGAAAGTAAATACCGTAGTTATTCAAACAAAAGTACTATTTTGTTTGTCTGCTGCACAGAAAAAAAAATCATTCCTAAACATACTTAGAAAGAAAACTTATTCCCGCCAGTCATTAGTTGTTATTGTACAAAATTTCAATGAAATAACGTCCTGGTCTGAACAGAATACAAAAAAGTTCAATTTTCTCGTACAACTTATTGGCGGTAAACATTTTGGGGTAACATCCGCCAGGTTGATTTGCTACAAAATTGTGCGCGAACTCAATTTATCGACGGTGCCTTTTTTCGCTTGGGGTTAACAAGTTTTAAGGTAATTCCGAATTTCCGAGTACTTATAGGAGTTTAGTAAAAACTTTTGTATGGGACAACCGAAAAGTTCATTATTATTTCACAAGAAAGTACGAACTTTTGACGTGAACAAAACGTCAGTTGGAACGATTTTGAAATTGAAAAATTTCGCTTGAAATTAAATATTATTTTGTCCTGCAGGCCTAGCCATATTACAAATTCTATTTCTTTTCTATTTCTATTATAGAAAGAAAATGGCGTATATGGAATCAGCTGTTGGTCAACTGTCAAGTGTATTTAATTTTCAGCCATATTACAAAATCTACTTGACAGTTGACAGTTGTCTTTCTATTGTTGCCTTACCGATAATAGAATAACTGTGTCAACAAATTCTATTTCTATTATAGAAATAGAATTTGTAATAATATGGCTAGGCCTGCTGATTTGAGTGGTGAATGCTACAGGATAGTTGTATTTTACTTTACCTACTTTCATTTATTAGAAAATAAAAAGTTATCCTAGCGTTATAAAAAATAATGGCAGCAGGTCGATCAAAGTCTAAGCTACGCTTGCCGAGGTCAGGCCGTGGATGGGTGACCACTATAAAACAAGACCATTCTGTGCTCCAGGAACCACCTTAAAAGTATTGATTCTAGCTGCCATTTGTAGATCTTTGACTGTTGTTAAAAGTATGTTAATAAATGATTTATTTCATAACAGAATAGCTATGCATTAAGTTAATCCTGTTGTGTTGGATAGTTAGAACTTCGACAGTTTGATAAACAGTTTTACTAATAGGTATTGTGTAAGCCAGATACTGTTTAGGTTATAAATTATTTTTTGTAAAACACAGGTATTCAGCTGCATCTGCTTAGAAGCCAACCCTAACATAGTTGGTCCAAAACTAGATAGATGATGAGTAAAATAACACTAGCGTAACCACGAACAAAAGCCAGTAACGTAATATCTTCCGCAATGTCCCATCATATTAACGCGCCCATACCGGGCTAATCGTCGGCAAATTGCACCAACATCAAACATGAACGATCTATCGGATTAGATAAACGAGAGGTTAATGTCTGCTATAAACTACGATTTATACATCGTTAGCAAATAAGATTTCGCTGCAGATAACTGGGATAATGTGTCTATTTATTTCTATTTTTGCGTTTACAGGTTATGAGAAAATATGGCGAGTCTTTTTCTTTTCGCGTGATTAGGGATTAACCTGGTATCTTGATCTAGTGGTTAGTGACCCTGACTGCTATGCCGGAGGTCGTGGGTTTGGCCAACTAAGGCAAGAAAGAGGTGAAAGCTCCATTCCTCGTCAGAGTTCACTCTGGCCGGCCAATTAAGGCAAACCAGAGTTGAGGAACAAGACATCTCTTTTAAGATCAGGTCCGTGGGATCGCTACTGCCCAACAGCTCGCCACAAGCTGCCCTGCGGGGATGATTATTATTATCTTATTTATTTTGGTGGGCGGTACAAAATTCTCATGGATTTCCTCCGATAGGACTTGGGTAAACATAACTCACAGCTGTTTTAGTTATAACTTTTAAATGTTGGTTATTTTAAATGCCTTATCGGATATCACCTTGTACCTATCAGAGGTAGAGGTGAGAGCTCCATTCCTCGTCAGAGTTCACTCTGGCCGGCCAATTAAGGCAAGCCAGAGTTGAGGAACAAGACATCTCTCTGGAGATCAGGTCCGTGGGGTCGCTACTGCCCAACAGCTCGCCACAAGCTGCCCTGTGGGGATGATTATTATGATTATTTTTATCTTATTTATTTTGGTGGGCGGTACAAAATCCTCATGGATGTCCTCCGATAGGACTTGGGTAAACATAACTCACAGCTGTTTTAGTTATAACTTTTAAATGTTGGTTATTTTAAATGCCTTATTGGATATCACCTTGTACCTATCTAAGTACCTATAGTAGTATTTATTACACAAAACAGCAATGTTAAGCAATATTAAGCATTTTTTTGTTGGGAAGATATGGAAGGATTCGTGGTATCGGTCAAAGTCATAGGTAGGTTAGGTAGTTACATGTAAACAGAATGTCGTTACCGGACGATATTAAATCGACATGATGACGTGATAGATAACAAACGAAATATTAGTTAACCTGAACTATAAAACTGATTTCCGGAAGATAACAATTCTGTAAGTGGGAACCACGAAGGAACATAAACAAGTAGGTAAGTAAAAAAAATATCACCATCATTCCAATCGAAATGTTACAATGTCTAGATTGGACAATGATAAACTGGGTACACGGGTTACATCATCGCAAATCCAGACACCGTCGGCTGTCCTTAAATTTATAACTATAAAATATTGATTTCTGTCCAAACCAATGAGGTTTTTAGTAACAGAGGTGATCTATTTATTTTTAAGGAAATCCCTAATAGGGTTAGGTAGGAATTATAATTCTATATTGGTTCTTTACAGTTTCAACTTTTTCACACAACGCCATCTAGTCCCAAGCTAAGCAAAGAGCTTGTGTTATGGGTACTAAACAGCTGATAAACATACTTATATATTTCTAAATACATACATAAATTACAGATAAAATTACACCCAGACACAGAACAAATGATCGTGCTCATCACACAAACATTTGTCCTGGGTGGGAATCGAACCCACGACCTACGGCATAGCAGTCAGAGTCACTAACTACTAGACCAACAGGCCAGTCGCCTTTAGTACCTATCAAACTCATTTTTAATAGCATCGCGATAAAAATATTATTCAACTAGCAGACGTCACGCGGTTTCATCCGCGTAGTTCCCGGTCCGGTGGGAGTACAGGGATAAAAAGTAGCTTATGTCACCCAGGGATAGTGTAGCTTCACACTGGTGAAAGAATTTTTCAAATCGGTCCAGTAGTTTAGGAGCCTATTCAATGCAAACCAACAATCAAACCTTTCCTCTTTATAATATTAGTATAGAATAGTATAGATTATCACATTTAGGTTCGGTACATATTACGGAACATGCGTCGTGTATTATCGTTTGTGTTACGCCAGAACAGACAAATATATAATGAAACATTCAACCTTACACACTCAACCGATGATGCGTTAGTGCGTCGAGGTACAGCGTTGCAATACGCTCGGATTCCGTCAGATATGTACCGGCCTAAACACGACAACCTGGCACGACAAGCCACGCGAATGGTCGTATCTTCTGTTTTACAGATTCTGACAAAACATCTTGTGAAAATGTCGATGAAGTAAAAGTAATAATTAGCCTAAATCTGGAACTAATGCAAAAATTGACAGTTCACTTTGCTTTCAATTCATCTAACCACAGAAGTGACTAGAAATATTTTCACCGGAGTGACCGGCTAACCGCTCAGCCCATTTGACTTCTAAAACCCAGTTACTGGGTGAGATGAAACTTATGTAAGACTGGCTGTCACGACTTTCAGGCTTTTATGCCGTAATGGCTCTCAAAGATCTGTAAATGACGTGGCATGAAGCGGGGTCTGTATGCAATGACGCTTACCCATCCACCGGACAATACCGGCAACCTTTGCAACATCCTTATAGATCGACCGGTTTATTCACATAACAACATTACCGTAAAACGGGGTGGATAGAAACTCAAGGGTGAATAGAAACAAAACTTTGAGGAGGGTTTTTACGCTAGTTTAATATTGTTTGATACTAACAAGGTGTCAGAACTAATTATCTAAATTATTTAAAAGTATTAGAATCCTCGTATGTAACAAACAACTTTAAACTTACGCGAATATTCTCCTCAAAGTTTTGTTTCTATTCACCCTTGAGTTTCTATCCACCCCGTTTTACCCGGTACGTAATGCTTACACAACGCTAGCCTGAATCACTTTAATACCGAGTTACGACAAAGACAAGATGTCATTACTCCATTCCTTTCAGTGGTAACACAATGCCGGTTGCGTCTTAAAGCGTCTTAAGATGGCGGCAAGATGGCAATATATGAAAATGGTGTTTGATAAAACTTTGAATAGCTCGACACTGATTAATATTTGTTCTTTGAACGAACTTGGGGGAAATGACGCAGTTACTTAGAGATAATATCAAACAACCAACTCCATTACTTATGTTGCTTATAAGTTTTGCACCTACACAAACAGTTGTCATAGACTTTTCCATATTTTCTTCTATTTAAATGCAATCACGAAATACCAGGGCAAAGGCCAAATACCATACTACGAAGGCACAAGTAAGTATTAATTACCGAACTTGCTCTCAAGGCGGAATGGCGATTTCAATCTTTAGTATACTCAATAAGAATCTATATTTTTCCGTAACAGATATCTGGGATGTCCAAGAAAAACTTTGAAAGTACATATGAATTGATAACGTTGACCCACAACCTAACGCACACTGAAGATTATAGCTGCATAAAACCCTAATTGTGCGTAAGTTATTGGGGCCTGTTAAAGCCTATGAACAGTTTGTAGGTATTCTGCCATCCTTTCATCGGCCCATACCAGGAAAAAACAAAGGGTATATTTTCTTGTTGGCGTTTTTTTTGGGTTCTAACGAAACCTTGTCCACGCCTCTGCAAATGCGGAAACGATGCGTGAAAATTGTAGTTCTCTAGTTTGTATACAACCTCTTTTATCTGGTCAGACCCTATTAGGGGTTTAGTTTTGTAAACCTTACCTTACTTAATGCTCTCTGATGTCAGCCATAGAACTGTTTCTATGAGTATTAGCACGCCATTATTTCTATAGGCCTATAAATATGTGCTGATAAATGTGGGCTTATGTAATTAATTAAAAAAATATTGTATCTGTCAAATAAGAAAAATTGCAAAACGTATTAGAATTAAATTCAGTATTCTTTGGTTTTGTTATTAAAAGGATCCTGGCCGACCAAAAATAGACAACCCCTTTTATACCCAAAGGTTATCTTTAAAGGCGACAAAAGGGATTACGTAAAAGGATGTACCTTCACTGAAATGAATATTTATAGCACCACTTAAGAATAGCTATTTTACGTCAGACCCAAAAAAAGGAAACGACTGACCGCCATTGATTCATCGATCAGCATAAACAAATGCCAATCACTCTTAAACAATGTTTGTCATAATAAATCAAAGGGTAAAACTCTGTTTACACTATACAAACAGTGGTGAATGCTTCAAAGACGCACGATTTCACAATAATCATGAGACAAGGCAACATGGCGCGCCAAGACGTGGCAACCGCAAATTCTCGGTTTTTATCGAAGTTCTTGCTAGTAGACCAGTTGAATTGGGATTTGACATGGTACACAATTAGAAGATACATTCTTCGGAAATCGTTCAAAGTTGCGTCAAGTTTATATTTCAGTTTTTTGGGGTCCCACTCCGTGGTGACCACCGCCATCTTGAATTTGACTTTTGTTTATTGTATTACTCTTTTTTGTTATCATTTTATACGAAAAACTTTTTTACAAAAAATAAAACCGACTTCAAAAATAACACTAAACGGTGTAAAATAACTCTAAATTAGGAAGTCTGTGGCTTTGGTACTTTTGTCTTATTCTTGATGGGCCACCGACTTCCAAATTTAGAGTTATTTTACACCGTTTAGTGTTATTTTTGAAGTCGGTTTTATTTTTTGTAAAAAAGTTTTTTATTTTTCCATTTTTAGTTGTTCCCATACAAACATTTGCCATGAATTCATTTTTAACCGACTTTCAAAAAAGGAGGAGGTTCTATGTTCGTGTGTATGTATTTTTTTTTTTTTTTTTTTTTTTTTTTATGTATGTTACCTGATTTTTCCCCCATTTGTGGACCGATTCTCAAAATTCTTTTTTTATTTGAAAGAATATACTCCTGAGGTGGTCCCATTTTAATTTGGTGAAGATCTGGTGCTGATCTTCGGAGATATACAACGGAACTCTTCAAAAATAGACGGCAAATCTGTCGTGATTGCTGGAATCGCTTGGATGTTTATTGTTTATACAACATCATGGCGTATTATCACGCCTGTATGTTCTGAGGGGTATGCAGATGTGTACAATATACCTAGATTTCGACAGTTAGGTATGTTAATTTTCATTTAATAGGGATATAACCCTATTTATCATGACACTAGCAGACGTCACGCAGTTTCACCCGCGTAGTTTCCTTTTCCGTGGGAATACGGGGATAAAAAGTAGCCTATGTCCACCGGGAATAGTGTAGCTTTCCACCAGTGCAATAATTTTTAAAATTGGATCATTAGTTCCGAAGATTACCCCCTACTTCCAACTTACAAACTTTCAAATTTTACCTCTTTATAATATTAGTATGTTAACAATTAACAATAAGTATAAAATAAATTCATGTTTTAATCAATTAATTCATCAAATATTTGTATGGGAACAACTAAAAATGGAAAAATAAAAAACTTTTTTGCAAAAAATAAAACCGACTTCAAAAAAAGCACTAAACGGTGAAAAATAACTCTAAATTAGGAAGTCGGTGGCCCATCATGAATAAAGCAAAACCACCAAAGCCACAGACTTCCTAATTTAGAGTTATTTTTCACCGTTTAGTGCTTTTTTTGAAGTCGGTTTTATTTTTTGCAAAAAAGTTTTTTTATATTGTTAATTGTTAACAATACATGTCATTATAATAGGGTTATCCACCTAACCCTAATAAATGAAACTTAACATACCTAACTGTCGAAATCTAGGTATATTGAACACATCTGCCTACCCCTCTGAGCGTACAGGCTTGATGATACGTCATGATGTTTTATAAACAATAAACATCCAAGCGATTCCAGCAATCACGATAGATTTGCCGTCTATTTTTGAAGAGTTCCGTTGTATATCTCCGAAGATCAGCACCAGATCTAAACCAAATTAAAATGGGACCACCTCAGGAGTCTATTCTTTCAAACAAAAAAAGAATTTCGAGAATCGGTCCACAAATGGCGGAGAAATCAGGTAACATACATAAAAAAAAAAAAAAAAAAAAATACATACACACGAACATAGAACCTCCTCCTTTTTTTGAAGTCGGTTAAAAATAGTGAATACCAAAAACACCCTCAAATTTGAGATGAATCAATGAATTTCGAAAACCTTTCTTTCCTGGCAACATCCAACGATTTCCGAAAGAGAACTGCTAAGTACTATTTTTTTCCATGTAACTAAACCACTTTTTTATATAATTTGACTGGGATATAAATGCTTCAAATGTCAGTAGAAACCCAGATGACATATTATGACAATGTACGTACTTCAAACCGTCAAAACAATCTTGCTTTGGTGTAAATCTAGCTTTACACTCCGGTCTTGGCTGCCGTCCAAATCCCATCACGTTTCGGAGCTGACCTGAGAGTCTATTGATTACTATTTGATTGCTACTCCGAGATAAAGGAAACGAACTTTGATTTACGAGAAATTATACATCTAACTTGTACAGATGCCAGCACTTCAAATTGCCCCTATTTGACAAATTTCTTTCATACTTTTTCAACTGTATTACAAAAAAAAAGATACATGATGCAACAGTGATAACCTAGATAGTGTGACTGGCGGACTGTCAAGAGACAGGTTTTGAGTTTGACCCCATAACATGACCCCATTCCTTTCATTATAAAACGGTAAAAGAAAATGAGTTGCTGGAGAGTTTGTTCCATTAGTTCTTTTTTCCAGCCAAAACACTAGGAAATAGTAAAAGGCGGGATTGTCTGGCGGGATTGTCTTTTGTAATTTTAGACGTTTTAAAATTGTTGATCCTCAGCGTAATAAAAATGAATAACTTTTCGTACCACTTGCTCAAAAAAGTGACATTCTATGCCACAAAAAGCGAACATAACAATAGTCATTTTTAATCTGTTAAAAACAGGGAAAGAAAATTGTACTGGATTTCATTCATCCTCTAGGGGGAGAATGTGATTTAAATTTGGAATACTTACCGAAATTTATACTGAACTACATCTTTGTTTACACCATTGAAATTGTATATAAGCATTTATTAAAAATAATGACAATTATAAGTAAAATAAACTTACAACAATTTTTTGTACCAAATGCGAAAAAATTGGTACGAAAAGTAGAGTATTTTCCTCGGTGATAAAGCAGTCTTAGTCTTAGGTGAACTTAAATCCCTCGCTACATTCAGGATTCATGTTAAATCGTAATAAGTTTTTAACACCCTCGCTACTCTCGGGAGTAAACCTCGAGTTCTTCGTTACGCTCGCAATTTAAATCGTCACCCACGACAGAAGACACTGCTTTATCCCCTTGGTTAATAATCAACTATTTGACTTTGATTTTGAAACATCGTTAGGAAGCCGGTATGCTGTAGAGATTTTATATAACCAAGTCTGACATCACTCATAAACTCTGACACTAAGATTAGTCACTAAACACATGAAACGAAGAAGTTCATGTTCGATTGGGAAAAAATCACAAAATGGGGATAGCTTTATGTGCAGGCGTTTGTAACTCAAGCGTTTCGCTTTACTTTAGATTTTAATGAAAGTAATTGGTATGTGGGCACGGTTCGTAAGGGTTAGGTACGGTCAGACCTTTGTTATTTAAATTAGTCTTATAAACTTTAATAATGTTCTGTGTTTTCCAGAACATTTATTATACCAAAGGCCAGTCAACACAAAAGTTAAAACATTCTACGTGTTTAATTGATTTGAGAACAACAAGAAAGAAAATGGACAATAGATTTTTTTGACTAAAAGGAACAGTGGCCACTACCCCAATGTGTCAAATTTATTTGATAGTTGTTCAACTTTACAACTTGACAAACAGAATAAGGTTCATGTTCAATTGGCAAAATTTGTCAATCTCGGCGTCTGTACACGAACCTCAAACGTGGATTTCAATCCTTCATCTTACACGAAATGTCGAAAATAAACTTGATTGCGACGAAGGACAAAAGATTACACTAGAGACAAAAGAAAAACATAAAATGCAGGCTGGTTTCTATCATCGTAAAACTTAATCGAAGGAAAAGGTTTACTAGCCTAACCGATGGAATGATAAGGTTCCATAATGTTGCTACAAGGCGACATACTGTGGCACCATCCCAATGCTAATCAAGTAACCAGGCGTTAACATGTAATAATATAATATTCCACAACTTTCACACAACGTCATCTAGTCCCAAGCTAAGTAGAGCTTGTGTTATGGGTACTAAACAACTGATAAACATACTTATAAAATTTCTAATTACATACCTATAATTATAATTATTATAGAGTCACAGAACAAATGATCGCGCTCATCACACAAACATTTGTCTCGGGTGGGAATCGAACCCACGACCTCCGGCATAGCAGTCAGAGCCACTAACTTACAACAGCTCAGTTAATGTTATTCGAAACACCACAGAAAATGTAAGTAACAAATTAATTATCTGCAAGATCAAACTGGATGTTGAGGAAAATCGGGGGAAGAATTTCCTCGGAGCAAATTGACGGTAGTTTCTTGTAATATGGCCGCTGTCTGTTGGGATTTTAGGGTAATTAGGAGTAAATTGATTGTTGTTGTACTTGTAAGTTTTGCGAAGGTTGCTTCAAGTGTCCTTCGGTGGTTTTGTCGTCATATTTAGCCTTATTTTAGAAGTCCTTCAGTAGTGTTGTCATCATCTTTACTCTATTTTTTTTTTTTTAACAAAAAACAATTTTATAAAAAAAAAAGAATGTTACGTCTCAGCTTTATTAACTCTGGTTGACTCAATACTTCTCAACCTTTCATGTATATGTATATACAGGGTGTAAAAAGGCCCTTAACGTAAACGAAAACTAGATATTCTACCCATCACCGGGACAGTTTTTTTCTTTTAGAACATACCTGGGAATTCACTGGTTTTGGAGATATTGAAAGCCAAGTGCAATATTTTTTTTAGTTTTTTTTTTCAAAATTGTATTCCAAGTACCATTAGTAAAAATTCTTCCGAACAAACATTATCAAAATTATCGATTTTTCAAAACAAATTACGCATTTGAAGTTACAAAAATGCAATGGATACTAAACAACCGGGCCAATCAGGTCAACGACCAAGTGCGAGTGGCCATACATTCAGCTGATCTAAAGTTGCGTTGCGTTGTCGCGCTATACAATGCGCCCAATAAAAAGCATCCCTTTTTAAATATGAAAAAAAAGCATTTCTTAGCATTATTTTTTGGTTAAAATTACTTAATTATATGTACAGAATGTGTGGTTATCGGCTATGTGATCGGTCTTTTTACACCCTATATAATATGAGTGCATGATAATGTAAAGGAAGAAAAAAAGAACAAAAATCTGCTCACGCAGCTGGGATAGATTTTTGTTCTTTTTTTAACCGACTTCAGGAGGAGGTTCTCAATTCGATCGATATCTTTTTTTTTCTTTTTTTTTATGTATGTACACCGATTACTCCGAGACTAATGATCCGATTTACGTGATTCTTTTTGAGTTCGATGCGGAATAGCTGCCATTTGGTCCCATAAAAATATAACATAGTTTGACCCGGTAGTTTTCATTTTATGAACAATTTTATGAAAATTTATTTATTTTTGAACGCTTTTTTGTATGTGTGTTTACCGACTACGCTGAGATTTATGTACCGATTTACGTGATTCTTTTTTAGTTTGATGCGGACTAGTTTTTTTTTGGTCTCATTAAAAAATTATACGTTAAAAAATACTATTTCATAATCCAATCCATGCTTCCAATATTGCCGCTTAAACTAATATGAACCTTACACTGGTATACAATCAATCAAATTAACATTAAATGCTATTAAATAGGTCGTAAAAGTGACAAAAATACATTATAAGATAGGTATTAATTTTCATCTTGGATGCGAAATTGCAAACGCAGCATGTTGTGGACAAGCTTGGTTTTAGCATTTTAGTTACGCTAAAGTACAGACGCCAGCACATCAACCTACCCCAATGTGTCAAATTTCTCCGATGGTTTTTCAACTTTATTGCGAACAGAATAAGGTACATGTTCAATTGGGAAAATTTGCCAGTTTGGGGTACTTAGATTGATGTGCTGGCCATCTGTACATACAAAACTGATAAACATTATACAGGAATTATATGACTTTATTCTATTCTATTCTACTAATTCACTTACAAACTTTCTCGCTGCATATTCAGTAAGATCGCTAAGAGTCGTGACTGTAACTAATAACGGTCGGTAAACCGCAGTCCCTAGCCCCGACGCTCAAAGGACGGAGATAAGCTCTTACAAATGACTTGAATCCTCGACAACGGACATTTGATCACGCGGCTTGGTGACCCGAGAAGATACGACGGTATTTTTACTTGATAACCACCAGTCTGTTACTGTCTCACTGCAGGAAAAAGGCCTCTTCTTGTACGGAGAAAGCTTGAAGAATAATCACCACGCTAGCTTTAAGGTGGGATGGCGATTTCAATCAATTAATAATCATCATCTGCCTAGCCTTTTTTATGTTGGGGTCGGCTTCCAGTTTAACCGGGTGCAGCTGAATACCACTGTTTTACATGGAGCCACTGCCTGTCAGACCTCCACAACCCAGTAACTGGGTAGCCCCTTGGTTAAACTGGTTGTCAGACTTTCGGGTTTCTGACTACAAGTAACGACTGTCAAAGATCTACAAATGACAGCCGGGACCAACGGCTTAACGTCTTTCCGAACAAATCCGAAGCAAGGAGGAGTCTTGGTATGTAATAAATGGTAACCCATCTACGGACCGACCTTGTCAAGCGTAGCTTAACCCTCGACCATGCTGCTGTAATAATTAAGCCACAAGCTCCTTATCAATCAATTAATTTATAATTATGTTGCGTAATAATAATTATTATTTTATGTAATTTATCTATAACTTGTTTATACCTATTTAGAAATAAATACTTACGTATGTTTAAAAGTAGTTTTTGTACCCACAACGGCCACAACACAAGCTTAGCTTACTTGGGCCTAGACGGCGTTGTGTAATATTTTTAGCTTTTTATTAATTTTATTTGAAAAGCAGTTGGTGCTCCGTAGTTTCTGCCTACCCCTCATGGGAAAAAGGCATGAGTTTGTATAATATATTATGTATGATATCAAAACTAAAATAGAAATAAAAACAGCTAGTTATCAAGTTTTGGGCACTCAAGTATGGCCACACTTTAGCATGACGCCATAACTGATACATAGGCATCTATATTTTCTCCGTCGTTAGATTTATTATCTCATACACACGGAATTTCGGTTCGGCGTTGATTAAATCATGGCTGATATTAAATTGTCTAGGAAATCGTGCTTGCGTGTAGAGAATAAAGTGGAGAGCAACTAACTTCATATTTAGGCCTACAAAGAAGGTTCGATATCTAACACCACACTCTGGCAGGGCCAGCATTGCATGCACTGATACCACGTGCTATGTACCTATATGATTCTAGTGTAAACATTTTTCGTCGGCATTATTTTTGGGTTTTCGTTATCTTTATACATTCATTGTGTTCAAAAACTGTGAAGGAAAACATCGTGAGGAAACCGGCATGCCTGAGAGATATATGTCTCGACGGCATGTGATGCGAAGTCAGAGGCCCATCGGCGGCATTGAAACTCTGACACCAGGTTAGTTACTAACCACACGATAAAAAGAAGATTCATTGTGTGTATAGCTATCGAGTGGAATTCCCTGCCGGTGTCGGTATATCCTGATAGCTAGGTACAACCTAGGGGTCTTTAAGTCAAGAGTGAACAGGTTGCGTCTAGGCAAGCGTGCTTCATCGTCGGCCATCAATATAAAATAAATAAAAAATATTCATTTTTCAAACTTAAAATAAACATGACATCATAATAATCTTCATTATCAGGCTCGTTCGGGTCGGCCTACAGCTTAACCAGCTGCAGCTAAATACTATGTGCTTTACATGGAGCCACTGCCTATCTGACCTCTACAGCCCAGTTACTGGGTAAACAATACTCCTTGGTTAACTGGTTCAGAGACTTTCGGGCTTTTGACTACACATAACGACTGTCAATGATCTACAAATGACAACTGGGATCAACGGCTTTACGTACTTTCCAACGTACAAAAGAGTCATGATATGTAATGAATGGAGAGCAGGGGTGGCCCAGTGGCTTACGAACAGTAAGTCGTGGGTTCGAACCCAGGCAGGCGCATTACTTTGTGTAATTTATTTCATCACCACTGCTCTCAAAAATGGTGAAGGAAAAACATCGTGAGGAAACCGGCATGTCCTAGAACCAAAAATTCGAAGACATGTGACATCTTACCAATAGGGAATATGCATGTAATTTAAATATGGTTCGAATATTTTTTTTTCCGAATCTTGAATGGCAGAAAATATGAAATCAATCATTATTTTACTTTTAAATAGCGTCATATTTATTTAAAATTAAAAAAAACTTTTTTGCAAAAAAATTAAACCGACTTCAAAAAAAACACTAAACGGTGTAAAATAACTCTAAATTAGGAAGTCTGTGGCTTTGGTGGTTTTGTCTTATTCATGATGGGCCACCGACTTCCGAATTTAGAGTTATTTTACACCGTTTAGTGTTTTTTTTGAAGTCGGTGTGTACTGTACATGTAGGTACTGACATGTCATGATAATAGGGTTATCCAGTTATCCCTAATAAATGAAAATTAACATACCTAACTGTCGAAATCTAGGTATATTGTACACATCTGCGTACCCCTCAGAGCATACCAGGCGTGATGATACGTCATGATGTTGTATAAACAATAAACATCCAAGCGATTCCAGCAATCACGACAGATTTGCCGTCTATTTTTGAAGAGTTCCGTTGCATATCTCCAAAGATCAGCACCAGATCTTCACCAAATTAAAATGGGACCACCTCGGGAGTATACTCTTTCGAATAAAAAAAGAATTTCTAGAATCGGTCCACAAATGGGGGACAAATCAGGTAACATACATAAAAAAAAAAAAAAAAAATACATACACACGAACATAGAACCTCCTCCTTTTTTGAAAGTCGGTTAAAAATAAAAGTGCGAATTAAGCGCGGGAAATTCAAATTTGTGAAACGCATCACCATTGGTTATAACGAAAAATGACGTCAAATACTACGACAACAACTCAACGTCTACAAAACATACAATGTGTAAGTATGACGTATTGGAATGGACTTTATATTGGAAAGCATAATTATTGCCGTGTGTGTTGTGAACGAATTTAATATTCAAGTGTAATTTTAGCTTCACTGTGAGGTTATTAATTTAACATTTAAGAAAAATTACTGAAAGTGGTTTTGTAAAAGCACAATCTGATAATGTTTATTGCATTCGGGTACAAGCAATACCGGTAAACTGGTTTTTGAGCTTTTTTCATGGTGAAATGGTTAGAAGAACGGAAACACCCTAAGTAATAGTAATAGAATCATAGTAAATGACGTTATCGAAATGGCGCGCGAAAATGGCGGCGTTTGAACAGCTCAAATTTTTTCTGTACTTTAAATATTTTTTTAAGCTTCATTACTGCATTTTTAAATATGTTTATATTTTTTTACTATGTCAAAACGTTGTAAACAGTGAATTAAAAATATAAAAAAATACATGCATATACCCTATTCGCACTGGGCCCGCGTGGTAGATACGCCCATACGCAAAATACGCACTTTGACGTGGAGTTGCGGATACCAGCCAAATATCTTTATCTTTATGTAATGAATGGTCACCCATCCACAGAGGAACCTCATCAAGTGCATCTTAACCTCAGATCGGCCCGTATTTAGCCACAAGCTCCTCAACAGAATTAATTTAAAAAACCACATTTTTATCAAATTATAGTCGCGCCGTAATAAAAGTATGTTTGCAGAAACCATAGCCACTTAGTTCAGTTAAGACCCAACAAGATAACGGTATCATGGATCATAGTATTACAGAATTTACCGGTATCGTGTGTAATGTGAAATTAAAGGTTACTGCTAAGACTTTGTTGTTTACCGCTCTGTTACGGTGATAATTTTAATGTCTGATTTCGTACGCCATCGCCTTAATTAGGAAACTTTGGTAAGATGATTCGGAGGAATCTCAGATTTTTAAGACATTGAGGAAAAAATGTATTATTTAAATTGTTGAAGCACTTTTTGAACGTTGAAAATTTCATAGGAAAATATCCTTAAACGCCCACTTTTCATTACTTTCTTGTTCTTTTTGGCTTTTCGATTAGAAGATTAGGTGGTACATCCAACTTCTCTGCAGAAAACATGGCCTTTGCAATGTTTTGCCAAAAATGGCAACTCGGATATAAAAACTACGTAATGTAAATTGTCTCACAGAGAAAGACATCACAACAAAACTAGGATATAATATTAACACCGTTTATCGAAAATTATTAATAGAACACAAATTTAAATGGAGTTTAGTGTGTAAAAATGCATAGATGTTCATCTATTAAAGGATCATGACCAACGATGTATGGAAATCCGTCTTAAGTTGAAACACAATAAATCTTTATTTTTTTTTTGACTACGCTTTATATAGGTACTAATAAATAATAGAGTTCATTTTAACATAAATACCCGAGTTTTGAAGTAATCAAACAAGTATGAAGATAACCTACAAATTATGTCTATGCCACTCGCAACTTATAAAATAACAGTAGTTTTGCATCTGCGTGAGACGAAACACAAAATAAATATTGTGTTTTCGAGACGATAAAATACATATAATATACAGTACGTTATGGTTATGCTATTACTAATTATTTAGCTATTTGTGAGGTCAATATCATTATTGTGGTGTATTGGTCTAAAGGTTCATACTTACGTCACTCGTACAAATGAAGAGGACGAAACGTCAATCATGACTTTTTGACTGAAATTCACTTTTATTATATAGGTACAAGATCTAAATAAGCTAAAACCATCTAGGAAAATAGATACCTATACATGAATTGAAGACACTGAATCTCGTGTAAGTAATTGTTATTCTACTCCTCTAGTATGTAAATAGATCTAGCATTTATGTTTGTTTGTGAACGACGACGTGAGGTCTCAGTGTTTGTGCGACAAGACCGTGCCTGAAGGTATGTTCTTGCAGCGCTAAAATAGCTGAAAGTTACGTAGCATAGCGTGCTCCAGTTCTGGAGTGTAGTTTCTTTAGGATGATGGTCTTGCTGCGTTGAAGCTGCTGAATTTACGTTTCGCTTTAATAGAACAAAATAACATGTGACCGTAAAGTGTAGTTCCACTGAGGGAATTGTCCTATTTGCAATTTATTTTATTTTTCTCTCATTAGGATAATTAATGTTATATAATAATTACATATTATTCTGTTGTTGAGTTTATAATTATTATCGAATATCTATATAATTATTGTTACCTAATAATATGTAATTAGTCTGTAAGCTTTCTTAAAAGTTATAAAATAAATAAATATACAACCATAAGTTCAGTATACATTTATCTTCAAAATACTATGTGACAGTTATATTGCTTTGTTGTATATAACAATAATGACTTTTTTTAAACTTTAGATTTTGACTTGACTTTGTTGAAAGTATGTTCATGTGACTCTATGTGAGCCTATACTTTGAGTAGGAATCACTATTATGCGAAGAAAAATTACACTTGCGAATAAAATAATAGAAAAGACAATGTAGAAGGAATCCCTGCAAATGCATTCAGACTATAAAAAAAAAGAAGTATTCGGCAGAAAAATAAGATGTGACACAGGTCAAAATCTAAACATTCATAAATCGTTCGAAATTCAAATAACTTGGCACTGTAGTTCTTATTTGAATATTCTGAGCCTAAATAAGCAAAGGCAACGTAAAACTGTTAGCTAGTGTAATATCTGCCCCATTCTTGATAGAAATATCATTTCAAAAGAAAGTTTACCTACGGCACAATGAACACAGACTTTCATTTGTACATTTTGCAGATTGTATGATACAAATGATACTCATATTATAACAAAATGGTTTCCACTGTCTATCGCTATGATCTTTTCACAGTGCCTACTACTACCGAACCTATTTGACAAATAATACAAAGAGGCAGTGAGGGGAAAGACTTGGGCTTAGCGTACCGGAAAATTGAAAGAAACATTACAGATGACTACATCACAAGTTTCATATAATGAGTTTAACATAAAAAAGAATAGAATAGCAATAGGGAAGAGAGGTCATGGCGCCTGTTTGGCTGTACTGGCTTCGGTACGTCGAGCGTCGTAGGCCGTATCTAAAAGAGCACGCTCAGTTATTAAACTGTTACTACTTACCCCCGTTATAACAAGCCCCTTTCTCTCCTAGAAAGATTGGGACCTTATTGTCTTGAGGTATCAGGTGTGCAATTAAAAGCGTATTTAGATATTTATAATCATTGTAATAATTGCTACCTCATTGAATTACAAATTTTAGCATAATACATGTTAGTCTAAACAAAACCAATTTATATCATACTTTAGGGATTTATAAAAATCCGCTCAGTAGTTTCTGCATAAAAGAGTACTTAACAAACATCTATTTATATCCTCAACAACTTTCGCAATTAAATAATATGATTTTGTGTGATATGAATCTCAAAACATGTCATTAACAATATCCGTAGAGTTTTTCCAGTGACTACTTTACCTAATAACGACCATCTCATAAATGTCTCACAAAATTCATAAAATTAACTTATCTAATGAAACGAACACGAATCCAGTAAATATTTTGACATCCGTTTCTAAACCCTGTCTTAAATGTCTTGGATCACTCTTAACTGTTTTACAACGCAATAAAAAATGTTTGCCTACTTTCTGTAAACAAATCTAAAAGGAGTTCACGTCCAATTTTCGTAGACAGAGTTTAGCCTGAGGACTTACAGTGTGTGTACCTACTGTTTTCTTTGAAATCGGTAAAAATGCACACGGAAATTGAAGAGTACCGCGCTGTAATCAGGAACCGCTTATCATGCAAAGGGTACGCTTAGCTTGGAGGCAAATGAGTTATTCATGGATATTAAAAGCTTTTCTACAGAAATGTGACAAGTTTTGTCGTAAAGTCAAAGTCATGTCATTTGTGTCAATTACACCTTTATGAGGCACTTTTGAACGTTAAATACGAGTTTAATAATAATGATAAAATTATGCTATTTTGACTGGCCTGTTGGTTTAGTAGTTAGTAGCCCTGACTGCTATTCCGGAGGTCGTCGGTTCGATTTCCACCCAGGAAAAATGTTTGTGTGATGAGCACGATCAGATGTTCTGTGTCTGAGTGTAATTTATCTATATGTATGTATTTAGAAATATATAATTATGTTCGTACCCATAACATAGGCTACGCTTAGCTTAGGACTAGATGGCGATGTGTAAAAGTTGTTGAATTTATTTATTTTGGCTACCACTTCCAAAAGGTAGTTTTGTAGGTATTGTAGTTTAATTTCTCAATGACTGTGTTTATAAGTAGGTTTATACAATAGATAATATATGTGACAGACATATATGGTAAGCGTACATGTGTGTGTAATATAATATAATTTGAGTTAGTCTCGGTGTATTGGTTTTAGCGTAGGCTATGAACCGGTTAGTGATTCAACAAATTTAAATGGAGACAAAAATAAAAAAAAACGGTATTTATGTAAGTTAAAAGCTTATAGAAATGTCTTAGTTTTATCGTTTGTTTAGATTTCTTTCGAGATTAAAAGCACTGGCGCATGACAGTACAGTTTTCCAATTCAAACTAAATGTTTCAGTTTTAGTCGGCACCAAGAGAAGTTTTGTTCAAACGCGTTTAGCGATCACGTTCAGTACATATGTCCGTCAGGTTAACAAAGATAACTGAGAAGTTAATTCTAAGTCAGTAACTATGCTACAAAAAAAAAACAAAATAAGTGTACCTAAACATTAAAAAATCATACAAATAGAAAATAAACTAGTACGTAACATTTGAAGTTTTTCTTCGTCCTCAATCCATTTGGTACGATACGCGCCACGAAAGATGAGACTTGACAGACCACGTGGTTTCACTTGCGCAGTAGACGATTTAAAGGAATCTTACGCGGTATGAGGTCTGAGGCGGGATAATTTAAATGTCCTCGAAAAATCCCTGCCTAATATACAAATAAAAACTATGGGTAACTATTTCGTACACGACTGTACCTGCAAAAGCTTACAACTACTGACGCTCGTCAAGTCTCATCTTTAGTCGCACGTATTGTACTTTTCATACTTTTTAAACAATACTTTCTTGAAAATTTTGGATTTTATTTTTAATTTACATTAAGTTTGTGTTGTATATACTATATGTAAAGAGCAATTCTGACGGTCTGGATATGATGTGTATACGGGAGTTGAAATGTTTGTAAAATCACTTACGATTCAAGACTAAACAATGTTTTATTTATCTAGTTACTGTGACCAATTCGATGTAGAAAATGACGGAAACTACACTGCATGCTGCCGCGATACTGCTCGCATCGGGTACTAGCCTCGCACGCATAACCGCGTACAAATTTCGAAGTTTAGATTAAATTCCGGTTGCACGTTGAAAAGCCATAATACAAAACTAGGTTTTTGCGTAAATATATAAATAAATAAATATTCCACAACTTTTCACATAACGCCATTTAGTTCCAAGTTAAGCTTGAGAGCTTGTGTTATGTATGGGTACTAAACAGCTGATAAACATACTTATATATTTCTAAATACATACATATTATAGATAAATTACACCCAGACACAGAACAAAAGATCGTGCTCAATATCATCATCATTATTATACAATCATTTGTTCTGTGTCTGGGTGTACTTTATCTATAATATGTATGTATTTAGAAATATATAAGTTTATCAGTAATTGTCTAGTACTCATAGCACAAGCTTTGCTTAGTTTGGGACTAGATGGCGTTGTATGAAAGTTGTGGATTATTTATTTATTTTGATGCACTATCACTATTATCAAAATTTACCTAATCACTACCATTCGGTGAGCAATCTCAATCAACGTTTGTTACATCTCCTTTAAGATTAGGCCTTTGCCTGTGCACCAGTGTCCAGTACTGAGACAGTTACAGGCCGCAGTATCAACTAACTATGTACCAAATTACTGTAATTTACTTCTACATTTAATGCCCTTTATCTATGCACCATGCATACTGTAAATTACTTTAAAGGCGTGCAAAATTGGCATAATCAAAACTTAAATGCGCTTTAATGCGCTTAATCTAAGCAGTTATCCATCAATTTGTAAAAGAAAAAAAACTTGTGTATTATTATTTGTTATAACTGATGCACTAATTATATTTTGATGTTCATATTCTGTCAAGTAACATATTTTCAAAATCGGTTTTGCAGATCCAAAGATTACCTCCGACAATGTTACAAACTCGCAAATTTTACATCTTTATAATTTAATACAATACTCAATACTCAATGTATTTATTGCATTCCACAATGTGAACTTAGGTGGTAGGTACATAAGGATATGATAATGGATATATATTTTGGATTTTAAGATTAACGTACAAATAATACAAATATTTGACTGGTTCTTGCGACGTAGCCAAATTTCAGAGAGCACCCTCTTAAGTGCGAGTTTATTTGGCATTGTTGTGCGAAATAAGTTGGGTCCATAGTTAGGGCTATGCTACTCAATGGGCTGTCATTGAGTTATTGCTTATTGTGCCTTTTATTAGTAGCTTGAGGTCGGCCTATGATTCATTTGAAGTGGTCATTAGGGATACGCAATCTATTAGGAGTATATTTCTTTTTTTATTTAACGGCACGATTGGCGCAGTGGTTGAAAGATTGGCTGCTGCGTTGGAGTTTCAAATTTCGAAATATTTATATGCCCTACAGATAAATGTACGTGTATGTGATTTAAAGTGTTTGTTAACACACCTACAAAACTTGTGAAATTTTAAGTGCGGAGCAACGTTTTTTTTTCAAAACATTTTTAGTTTTAAAATCATAATATAACATCATGCCTGTAATTCCTAAAGCTTTAGGTAGAGGTACCTGTATTCAATGATCATCATCATCATCATTTCAGCCGTATGAAGTCCACTGCTGGACATAGGCCTCCCCTATAGATCTCCAATAAGACCGGTTGGAAGCGGCTCGCATCCAGCGCGTTCCCGCGGCCTTAATGAGGTTGTCTGTCTACCTTGTGGGTGGACGTCCTACGCTGCGCATGCCGATACGTGGCCTCCACTCGAGAACCTTTCGACCCCATCGGTCATCAGTCCTCCGGGCTATGTGCCCTGCACACTGCCACATCAACCAATATAGTATTCAATGATATTATAAGTAAAAACTTGAGAAGTGTCAAGGGACACCCGGATGAAACGAAGTTTCTTTCGATTCCTAATCATTCGAAAGGAACTTCTTTCCATCCGGGTGACTTCGTTACAGCTTTTGATCTTAATTTTTATTTCGTTCCAAAAAGGTGTAGATAGGTTATAAGCGCTCAGCAAGCGACAATAATATCATTGCCTGTAGTACAACCACATTTTGCCAGTTATGTTTCATCATCATTACCATTTCACCTGGAAGACGTGCACTGCTGGACCTTTATGCCTCGGGAAAATCACTTTGCCTGACTCAACAACCAAACCAGGGACATCATACTCAGCAGTAACGCTTACCGCAACTGGACCAACGAGGTAAAATTAAAAGAATTAATAAATAAATCATTTCACATCTCGATAATAAAAGACAGTAGGTACACTATCCCGTTGTAGGCACCTACATTGTTACGTGACTGTAGAATATCTCAGAAAAGATAACACAGATCGCCCCAACCGCCTTATCTTTTATTCTCGAACAGCAGCTTATTTTATTTGCAGAGTATTATCCGTTATCTTTCCATTCTTTTATCAATAGATACAAATGCGAGAAGAACTCCCAATTACGCCATGTTTGATTTGATATGATGTGCTATCTAAAAAAGGAACGTTGTCATTTCACAGAGTGGGTACTTAACTTTTCGGAACTGATATTAAAATATTGATAAAAAAAACGGTGACGTACGCTTTTTTTTTAAATTGCACATGCTTGTATTTCACATTTTCAAGGCTATGAAGTACTAGATAAAAATTATAAATGTACATTTATGTTATAGTACAAATATTTAATTGGGACGAAAAGAATGTAACTACGTGCGACTGGCACTAAGTAAATTCTGCCTACCCCTTAAACAAAACTGCGTGCGCTTATTTATGTAATGTATGTATCTATCAAAAGATTTTTTGCTAGGACAAGTATTAAAGTTTTTAAAGATGGGAACAAATTTATTATTGGTTTTAATTTCCTACACAAATATCTGAGACCTACATAACTTAAATTTGAAAACATTTTAATTTGACACAGTATAATACGAAAACCTGAAAAAACTTATGTGTTCTTCGAAACAGTAGTTTGTTAGAAAAGTATTCAAAGTTCAATATAAAACTCTTGTATGTACTAAAATTTCGTAATGAAAATCGTTCACGATTATTATTCCGGGATTCCTGATTCGATATTATTGAGTCCTATTATTGGTTTAATACATATGTTTGAGATTTTATTTTGGATAAAGTGTCGAAGTGGGAGGATTTTGAGGCAATGTTATGAATAAAATCAATAAAACGTAATTTCCGGAAACCGTATGGAATAACTTGTAGAACTTACACTTATGTGTCAGTTACACATGAAACAAAAAATGTTGAATTTAGTGCCATCTAGCGAGAAAATAGGCGGTAGTTGGCAGTATGTGAAAAAAAATATAAATAAATAAGTAAGTAAGTAAGTAGTAGTAGTTCCACCTTAAAGTAAAGCTCGAATTTGCTAATGGCCAAACGATCAGAAGTCGGTTGGTTCTTGTTGAAACCTCTTTACCATGGACTAAAAAAAGGACTGGCCAGTTTTGTAAATTCTATTAGTTTTACAAAGCTGTCACCTATTTTTCTCTATTGCACTCTTAGATCAATAATAAGATTGCACTGCTTTTTCTCCTCCAGCACACATCTATTTTATTAATAATTTTCCTGCTTGGTTGGTTTACTTATCTTGCCCACAAGTCTAAATGCTCAATAAAAACTATTCCATTATATTATATTCTATCGCTCGAGGATGCTTCTTTTATGCACCCCCTTTTTTAAACGTAGTCGTAAATCAATTAGTTCATAATTGAGCATACAGTTGGTTCGTAATAATAGAAATAAACTCTACGTTTCAAATCGAGTAGTCGTATCTCTTTTAAAGGAGTTAGTGTTTTTTTTAATTTTTATCGTGAGCCTTTTCATAGGTTGCAAAGCAAGTATCTTTTACGAAATAAAGAACTTATTAATGAATAACCTTGTTAGCTTCATTTGCTTTAAAACTGTTCTGTGAAACTGTTCTGTGCTTCCAACCAACATAGTCTAGGAATTCTTATGGTGCGCTTTCGTCTATTTATGTCACTAAGCTTATTTCTAGAATTACTAATGAAAACCTAATACCACCAGCTTCTAACTGTGTCACTATAGGCAAGCCTTTTTTCATACAGGGAAAGAACAAGCATTGATCACAACGCTTGCTCAAGGTAGATTGGCGATTTTAAACTTATATTAACTAGAAGTCCAGGATTCCTCACGATGTTTCTTCTTCACCGACGTCAATGATATCTTAGATAAACTTAGAAAGTACTTACATATGAATTGAACTACCAATGCAACAAAACATTATTATGACTTTCGTTCATGAATTCTGGAAATTGTTATAGAGTTTTACAACCTAAAATTTCTTAGCAGCGCCGAGACTGACAGTAAGCCTGATTGATGGAAATGAACTCGAAGCTTACATGAGACTTAGGCATCACTGGCGAAATGTGGTTGTACTATAAGTACATTTCTGTCTTTTTATTTATTTTAGGGTGGAAAATCCTCATGGATGTCCTCAGTCATCACTAAACACGATCTCAGTGTTCCATCTTAAACCTACGCTTGGGGTTGAGGAAACGTACAATAGGTACGCTTTTGTCTTATTTTCGCAAATCCTTTCTATTGACACGTTTCCGAAACGATCACAATGCGGCTAACGACGCCAAGGCTTATATTTAGAATTAATCCTATCAATAAAATGTTTTACCACGAGATTCCAGTGACCCAGATATATCCATATCAGGACCATTGATAGCAATAGTTGAATTAGTTGTAGAGATAAACATTTATATTTACGGGAAACAGTATGATTACTACCTCTATAGTTAATTTGTTGTGAGATTTCTTTTTGTAGTAATAAAATGTCTATTTTGATCGTTATCTTGTTCTCATTCCAAGCTGCTTAGAGTAAATAGGTACGACTTCGTGTTTTTTACTTCCAAACTTGAGTTTAATTTTACTCCGTTTCAGTATTCAGTTTCACAATATTTTCTCGTTACATGTTCTAGATCCACACTGGTTTTACCGTACAAACAATACTTCGCGCCTTCTTGATATTAAGTGTAGTTATCGTACTTATTTTACTAAAAAAAATATTTTAACGTTAATCGCTTTTGTAGACTTCACGAGCTTCATTATTTGCCTAACATTTCACAACTAATATTATGGTTTGCCTCCAATATTATACACAGTGGCTAGAACTTCTTGTTGAAACTGGTTATCAGACTTTCGGGCTTCTATCTACCAGTAATGACAGAAGAAGTTCTACAAACATAGTCGGTGCAGCGCGATAGATAGTAAACGATCACCCATCAACGGATTGGCCTCAGCAAACGTAGATTAACCCTGGCTCGACCCATATGGCTATTTATTTAGATACCAGTCATAATCGTTTATCAATTATCGATTCAATAAATTTTAGCTTTTTATTTTCAAAATTTTATACGAGTCATAAACGGAATAAGCTAAAGCTTTATTTTCAGCCAATTTAAGCCAGTAAACTTCAGGCTTATAGACTACTTGAACAACTGGGTAACACTATATTCCTTAGATAAACTGTAATATGTAAAGGAAGAAAAAACTTTTATTTGGGACACGCACAGAAATTATTACAATTATTTTATTGTTTATGTGTAAGTACTAATCTAAGATTTTGAAAGAAAACTTGTTTAGTCGCGTTAAGCATTGAACTCGCGACACTGTTACCGCTACCGTTACAGACACCTCTGTCTAAGATTCAAAAACAAAACGTCTAAGATTTTTTTTTTATTTCCTGACGATAAGTTTTTGCTTCTGTCGGTACTTCCGGAGTGCTACTGTTTTTTTTTTCATAAATACTAATGACTGACGATGTAGAATTAATGATCCAAAATTCTAAAATTGCAAACTAAACTAAACTTGTAATAATAATTACTTACACACAAGTTTTACCAAAGCCATTAAGTCGGGTTTGTCGGAATGAATGCTTCGCTAATGATACCCCAAAGGTTTCGTTTTCTGACAGCCGAATACTGAAACGCTACTCAAATCTCCTACTCATCTAAAAGCTACTTAAATTTAAGCATCCCTCAAATTTAAATGGTATACACAAACACCACTCAAGCAATTCGAAAAACCATACTTAAATAAGCAGTCCTTAAAATTGTTCTCAGCACGTTCTCATTTACCAAATAATTTAGTTATATAACACCTACTTAACTCGATTTGACAGTTGATGTGACAGTTAAAAAGCGCTAAGTGGCGTTCCACTATACGGATTTTATACAGAGTTGAGTTTAAGTACAACTTAATTTGAGATCCTGTTAAATTTAATCAATGCTTTTAAATGACATATGAGAATATGAATTTCGACTATGAGAGCTTCTCAAACGTTTAAGTAGCCGTCAAATATTTGAGAGGCGTTTCAGTATTCGGGCGTGAATCAAGTACTTAATAATTAACGTAAGAAAGCAAATAATTAAGTAGATTGACCCTAATAGGTTTTTGTCTTTAAGAACACACCTTACTAGGTAAGTGCTAAATTTTACTTCTCGATTTCAAAATTAAATGAGAGATGAGACAAATAAATAAATATTCCACAACTTTCACATAACGCCATCTAGTCCCTAGCTAAGCAGAGCTTGTGTTATGGGTACTAAACAACTGATAAATATACTTATATATTTCTAAATACATACATATTATAGATAAGTTACATCCAGACACAAAACAAAGGATAGTGCTCATCACACAAACATTTTTCCTGGATGGGAATCGAACCCACGACCTCCAGCATAGAAGCCACTATCTACTAGACTAACACGCCAGTCATAGATGCTTATAGCTAAATATTAACAGCCACATGGCTCAATTGAAGGTTTAACTACGCTTGGCAAGGTCGGCCCGAGGATGGATCACCATTCATTATAAATCAAGAATTGTATAAGAGTGAAAATTTATAAAAACAACCGACTTCTTAAAAAAAACTAACAGGTGAAAAATAACTCCAGTTTCGGAAGTCTGTGGCTTTGGTGGTTTTGTTTTGTTCATTATTGGCCACCGACTTCCGAAACTGGAGTTATTTTTCACCTGTTAGTTTTTTTTAAGAAGTCGGTTGTATTTTTTGAAAAAAAAATGAATTTTAATTTTTAGTTTCTTTGTATGTAGAGAAAGTCTTTCAAAACTTGAAATAATCATAGAAATCGGATAACAATTGCTAAAGAAGTTCTATTTAAACATTAATCTGTACATCTCTGCCGGCACCTTTTAAATTAGAATGGCGTAATGTTATGTTGTGGAAATACAAAAGCTCTGCATAGACATTTCACTATAGAAATCGCAAATAACTTGCTGTTATGCGTTGAAGAGTTCCGTTGCCTGTCTTTTTTATCAGTTTTTCTTTACCAAATGATACTTTCTAAATGAAAATGCTTGAATTGTTACAAAAAATGTAAGAATCGGTACATGTTTTCCTATATTATTTGAGGAGTTCCCTCAATTCCTTGAGGATCCCTCATCAGATCTGAGATTTAATACTAATGGGACCAACCTGGTAGTATACCCTATCAAATAAAAAAAGAATTTTGAAAATCGGTCCATAAATGGCGGAGTAATCGCGTAACAAACACAAAAAAAACATACCGTCGAATTGAGAACCTCCTCCTTTTTTTGAAGTTGATTAAAAATAAGACTAAATGTAGATGTTTTTAATAATGACTTATCTGAAATATATCTAATCTGTATATGACTTGAGAGTGATAAACTAACTGCTAAGACTATAATTATAACAATAAATATAGCTATGTAAGTTTGGTGATACATTGTTGTATTATGTAAGAGCACCTTTCGCTATCAAACGTTACAAAGTTTGGCAAGTTTAGTTTATTCATTTATTTTATAATATTATTCTACAAAGTGTCTTGAAAAGCAAGTTAAGTTGTTAGTCAAGGCTGTCATTTGTACATCTTTAAGTCTGATATCCAGTTTAATCAATAGGTATCGTGTCACTGGGTCAGATTGCAGTCGCTCCTTATAAAATATAGCTGCATCTTGTAACACTTGCAAGGTCGTACTCAGAAGCAGGGACTTTGATATGAAAACACTCTTTAATCACTTTAAAACATCGAGTCAAAATGTCGCATGACTTCACTAGCCAGTACAGTTCATACTAGATAATGACGTTACAAGCCTTGTCTCCTCAACTTTAATGCGCTTTAATCTAAGCAGTTTTCCATCAATTTCAACAAGAAAAAAATACGTGTCGAATATTTTGTAATTTAGGTGACGGACTAAAAACTAAAATTTTGTTAAATACCCCATTGGCGGAACAAACTAGGGTACCCACACTAAATTCAAAAATTACGATTTCAAAACTAAAAAAGAAAATTCGTTTATAAAATCCACATCCATGTGGAAAATCCACAAAGGAAATGACACAAGCCACATAGCAAAAGGAAATAGGTAAAAAAAAACGCCAAAAAAATCGTCCGTTCCCCGGATAACACGTTGGGTCTCATTGTATGCGGAAAATTCAAAGAAAGGCGTTGATTACGATTTTTTTTCCTTTGATGCTAGAACGAGCTTTGACTATCATAATGTCATTTTGTAACTAACCGGTTTGAACCGGATTTTGGTCGTTAAAACTTTGCCTATTCTTCCGCTGTGTGGAATTAAAATTACCGATTTTCTATTACTAATTGTTAAAGGTAAGGTGAGCCTCATTTTCGTTGAAAGGAAGTGTACTTGATAATGAAACGTTATCTGTTTTGTCACCCTTTGACAGTCACTTCAGTTTCGTTACATAAAATAGATTACAACAGCATGCTCTTCATTGTACCTACACTATTAAACTAAAAAAACATCATATAAAAAGATAATGAAATGTTTTCAATTATCTTTTTTTAAACTCAGGATGGGCATTTCGTATCTATTTCCACGGTATTTATTTAAGTGACTGCAAAAATAAGTATGTAGTTTTTTTTCCAAATCAAATCAAATCATACAAAAAAAAAAACCGGCCAAGAGGGTGTCGGATCACGCTCAGTGTAGGGTTCCATAGTTTCCCGTCCGTCACAATAAGTGTTCAAAATGCTTGCATATACGATTATACTACAAACTTAGTCCAGAAATTATTTTGTACAACTTTTTGTCTTTTTGGTACAAAAACTGTTTCCATCCAAGTTCAAATTAATTTTCCTAGATAGAAGTCCTTACCTACTAAAACACCTACCTACCTACCTACCTACCGCTACCCTAATAAAACTTTTTTTTCTAATTTTTATTTTAAGTATCACTTTGTTGGCGTGATTGATACACATATTGGTACCAAATTTCAGCTTTCTAATGCTAACGGTCACAGAGATATACGGCCATAAGAATAGAAAAAATCACAGTGAATTTTCCTCCTTACGCTTATATGAAACTAATTCGATTTTTCCATGACCCGGTTATATGGTGGGCAGTGCCACCCCTAATAAAAAACACGTATTATTCTCATTTAATTGATATAGCATCAATAATTTCCGGGTAAAATGGCTGTGTAACATCCGGATGGACAACGGACATGTTCTCTTTTAGCCATTTGACCACGACATCCAAAAATTATAATTTTGGAACTGTATAATTTCAGTGTCATAAGTAAATAATTGGGCTTATCTAGACGTGGCTAGAACCACTTATTCCCATTTAGAGACTTCTAAAAAAAAATACCTAGGTTACAAAATGTGTGGTGAAAAACCATAGTAATTTTTCTTTTCATCGTTAGTTATAATAAAATAACAACAAATAAGGTCGGTAACGACATAAAAAGTACTTTGTAATTTAGTAATATTCATCAATTGTTAACTTATCTTAAAACGCGAAGAACTTATTTGAAAATATTTGAATTGTGATTCTGAATGGGCTTGAAGATCGTAGATAAAAAATGTTTAGCAAAAAAATGTTCACATACCTGTTACGAGGCGGCCAGTTCCTACCGAAGATCCACTTAAACACTCGCAAACCGCCACAAATAAAAAAAAAACAGTTCCCAAAGATAACTAAATTCCACAGTCTATACTTTATTTAAAACAATCATAAAGAAAAGCTAACGCAGCGTCAATAAATAAAATACAAGAACGCACTTTTTAAATATGTAAAAGTTATTTGAACTTCGAACGTGAATGATAAGTCTCAATATTCATGAAGCAAATATTTTAAACTTTTTTTTTATTCTGTGCTATGGTCTGGCTGTACAAAACTGCTTACAGACAAGTTTTGCTGTTTATCGTGTTGTTGACGGCCGATAGCGGTACAGAGGTTCGCATTGGACGCTGGCTGTATACAGACTGAACGTAGCGAACGTTCGCCTACGCTGTCCGTCGCAGCCACGTCGCAGCCTCGTTCTTATTTTGAAAATCTAAGCCCCAAAGACTAGGTATACTTTTTGTTAGTTGCCAGAGTTTATTAATATTAAGTAAACCGTCGGAATAAAACCTTTTTGGATGAACGTACCTAAAAAAATGGTTATGTATTCAGTAACATGGTAGACTTTTATAAATTTATTATCTGCTTTACAGGCTCCGAAATATAGCCCCTGTAATGTTATTGTCGGGAAACTTAACTCGGAAATTCACATGCAAACATAGTAGAATCTTTAATAATGTGTGCGATATGATAATGTTATTCAAACTTGCCTATCGTTACAGACATTCCAGACACGGAGTTTCGAAATCTTGGCTCGTTGCCAAACTCAACATTAACGTTGTAAAAAGAAATAATTTTTCATACTCAAAACTGTGGAGTTATCAAGCTAATCAATCGTGAAATGGATTTGAAGCAGTTGCTTTTGAGAAGTTGATGGAAAAGGTATAATATATTGCGGTTTTATAGATTGTTGACGGAAACAGATTGCGTTTGAGTGACTATTTTAATAGTAATAATTTGATGTTTTTCTTGTGTTTTCGTGTGGTAAGTGATTAACTTGGTGTGAAAGCTTAAATGCCGTTTATGGGTATTTGACATGACTTCACATGTTGTCGAGTAATATTTCTTAAGAGTACTAGCCTGCGAGTTGCTAGCCTGTCGGTTTTCTATTGGTTATATTTCGGAGAGCGTGCATCGCAATTGCACGATTTAATTCCACCAATCCCTTTTCATCATCGGACCACCAGACGTACGGCACTGCGCCACCGGTACATGGTAGATATCCCAACCATACGTACTAAACGCTTTGGAAACACATTCATTGTGCGAACAGCTAAAGAGTGGAACTCCCTGCCGGAGTCGGTGTTTCCTGATAGCTATAACCTAGGGGTCCTCAAGTCAAGAGTGAACAAGTTGCTTCTAGGCAAGCGTGCTTCATCGTCGACCACATCATCGCTTACCATCAGGTGAGACAGTGGTCAAACGCGTGCCTATCAATAATAATAAAAAAAAACTACACTAGTTTTTTCGAGATGTTTTCCTTCATCGTTTTGGAAGCAAGTGATAATTACAATTATCAAGTGATACCGTATATGAATCCGAAAAGTCAATGGATCGTGCCTAGTGTGCCGGTGACGCCACTATCACTTTTCCAAAATTGGTGGTTGTCTACCTTGTTGTGTTGATGGTGGAAGTGCTAATAGTACTCCTGAACATAAAGTCCTATAGTTCGTTCGCGTTAAGAATGCAGTGCAACTGCAAGATAAAGGTGTATTCCACAGTGGTGTTAAATTCAAACAAATTATATTTTAAAAGATTAAGTTTAATGAATTTATAAAAATGAATTTGAAAAGATTTGATTGGTTAGGGGGCGGGGCTAGGATGACGGATAATGATGGCTTTACTGCATTCTTAACGCGAACGTACTATAGGTTTGATTTTCACACCGGGCAAAGTGATATTAGGTGTTTCCATTTAGAATTAATCAATACCAGCCCAGGCAGACTCCGGGGTATTGATTTATAAATATATTTTAGGATGGAGGTCGAGAATTTTCAATTAAATAAATCGTTGGTCTTGTCCCTCAGTGTCCCTGTTTAATAATCTCCAATTTCCTTTTTTGTGAATTAGTTTCAGGAACAGTTTTATTCGTCAAATAAGCAAATTATATTTTTAAAACCAGTAAGTTCGGTTTTAATAACCATTTGTGAATTATTTAATAGGTAACTAGATATTTTTCATCAACTGGCCTCTTATCGCTTTTAACAATAAGTTCCACTGTAAAGCCCCACGGTATCTGTTTAAGTTTTTATTTGTAAGTAACTTACATAACATCACGCATTTTATTAACCGAAGAGTAAGGCAGTGATTTGCCTGTATTAGGTACCTACAGCCACATTTTGGTAGTTATGTTGTAATACCCATGTAAAACGGGGTGATTCTTTTGCTGCTGCCAACGGACTGCTATACTGAGCAATTTCAGGTGGAAATCCCCAATATCACTTTGACCCGGGAATCTAAACAAGACCTTTATGATCAGCAGTAGCATTTGTGACTACTAGACTGTTGAGGCAATGTTATTTTAATAGTACAATACACTAAAGTACAATTAAGAGTATTCTATTCTATTACACAACAAACAACATTACTGAAATTTGGGTGTACTACAAGGTGTTCAAGGTGTACCTTGGTGGTGTACAAGGTGTACCTTGTAGTACACACCAAATAAATAAAAAAGCTTTTGTTAACTATATATATTTGTTAACCAGATGTCAAAAGTCAAAGTCAAAGTCAAATCATTTATTTCAATTAGGCCTGAAAACAGGCACTTTTGAACGTTATACTTACAAATAAATTAAATTAATATGATTCTAGTTGCACATTCCAATAGGTAGTTTTGTATGGAGAAGAATGTGCAAGAAACTCCATACTTACTCTGAAACAGCTGAATACCAGTGTTTTATATAGAGCGACGGCCTGTCAGACTTCCACAACTCAGTGACTATGTCAACACGATACCTTAAGTTTTAACTGGTCATCAGACTTTCGTATTCTGACTAATTGTAACGACTGCCAAAGATCTACAAATGTGGGCAATAACTCAATGGCCAAGGCATCGGACTGGTGATCAAGAGGTCGTGAGATGAGTGAGCTTAGTTGGAAGTGTTAACAAGACTACTAGTATGATGCAAGTCACATTGCTAAAGTACGCTTTAAAAATAAATACAACAAAATAAAAAAAAAACGCTGTCAAACTTTTGCTTCGATAACTAAGTAGGTAGGTACTAAAACTGGCGGCACACTTAGCGCAGTTGTGTAGCGAATGGCTGCTGCGCCGCGTGGCTCGGTTACGATTCCCGCATGGAACAAACATTTGTAACGCCTACTGGTCGTTGTGTATTTGAGTTTAAATGCTTGTTAACGCCTTATGACTCAAGAGAAATTCCCAGTGTGGGGCAAGGTTTTTTAAAAAAGAAAAAAAATAACCTCCAAATATTTTTTTGTAATTGTTTGTCATTTTCCATTGATAATTTTTGATTGCATGATGTGGTTTCCTGTTATTGAGAGAGCACATAGATGTTTGTTCTATACTTTATAAAATAGCACGTAAGGTTTATTTTTTGGTGGAGATCCTAATTAATAAAAATAAAATGATATAATTTTAATGTGTTCAAGCTCATAGTACGTCATATTACAATGGTGAGTATGCTCTTGGTGACTGGTTGTTTTCAGCAAAATAACCTACTCACCTACATAAGGAAAACCTATATAATGTTCAGTGCCACTTCCTCTCGGCTCGTTACTCCGTTGACGATCCGACATAAGATCATTACGTCACAGCTTCATGACCTCAAAACTCTATATCTCGAAACACGATACCGTACCTTGTCGCTTTTGGTTGTTATCTCGAATGCTTATTACCTCAATTTTGTATCATGACTGAGGAAACGTGGTGGTAGTTACCAAATGTACTTCTATGCCTAACCGTTTGATCATGTGATGTTATGTTAATACTATAGGTACCTACATACCAAATTTGATAAAAAATTTTTTTTTTTTTGTTAATTTTCGTCTGCCATTTTTAGTCATAGGTCGAATCGAATCGACCGACGAACATTCGGTCGTTCGATCGAATGGTGAAGGAAAACATAGTAAGACAATGCCTGAGAAATATTTATCGACGGTATATGAAGGCCCATGGGCGGCAGAAGGCCTAGACATATTACAAATTCTATTTCTATGATCGTAATCGATAAGGCGACAATAGAAAGAAAATGGTGTATATGGAATCAGCTGTTTGTCAACTGTCAAGTGTTAACGAGTAGAATTTGTAATCTGGCTGAAAATGAAAATACACTTGACAGTTGACAAACAGCTGATTCCATATACGCCATTTTCTTCCTATAATAGAAATAGAATTTGTAATATGGCTAGGCCTGCAGGTTATTCACTAAAACAAGAAGATCTGGCCGATGTTGTAAGTATTTTGTATGCTGTATAATATTTTACCACTTTAAAAGCCTGCTGTAATCACTGTCTCCCAATAAAGAACTTTGACTTAGACTTTGATTTAGCCACAAGACCCCCCCTTCCTTTAAACGAACACTATCACAATCAATATATTTTTTTTGTATTAGGGTTATTTTGTAAGGTTGTACACGTACTATATATAACCATAACCTCTTTGCGTTAATAAACTTTGTTTTTTCCTCTCATTGTTTTTTTTTCTAATTGCTGCAAACAAAGTCTTGTTAATTATATTAATTTTAGAGGAAGGGGTTAGTAATACAATGTAGGGTTGCGATGATTTGCCTGTCTATGGCTTTTTCACCCCCAAATATTGGGATTACGGATTGGGGTTAAGCGCGCGAAAGAAGCTAAAGTCATATTATTCAAGGCTGATGATTAGTGCTTTTTGAAAGTCAACATTTACTTGAGACAGTCCTACAAAACGCTGACCCTTCACTATTCCCTAGTGTTTATGTATGCTGGGAAAAAGAAGTGGCGGAACACACTCCCAGCAACACGTCTGTCTGATAAGTTAGAAGAACTACAACTTAAACAAATTTTTATTACGATTATAAATTAAAAAATTGTCTCCTTGTATTCACAATCGCTTGTACTACAATTTACAATTGGAGTGCAATATTGTATTTTACCGGAACATAAAATAATTAAAATCCCCTTTCATGATAATAGATTTTTACTACTTTGTGCCACTTATATCCCTCCTAATACAGCAGAAGATATCTATGTTAACTTTATTGATTCCCTGGCTTTTCTAATCGACGATCCCTCTATAGAATACGTTGTTTTATCAGGTGATTTTAATTTACCAGAGCTTAATTGGGTTAGTTCTAGTACTCATATGGCGTGTGCCGTGAACAGCTCTTATTCAAATGTCAGTCGTCATGTATTGAGTTTTTGCTTACTACTGGATATGAACCAATATAACAGAATTACTAACGACAACGGGCGCATCCTGGACTTATTCTATTGTAACACACATGTGGTGACTCATACTCCTAATGTTTCGCTTTTGCCCATTGATTCTCACCATCCAGTCTTCTATGCCTTAATACCATTTAGAAAACCCTCATTCATATCAAAACATTTAAACCTAACTCCACTTAATTACTATAAGTCTAATTATGCTGAGATTAACTCCGAAATTGAAGCCGTTGACTGGCTTAGTCTTAAAGAATTACCTCCTGAGGAAGCAGTTTCAATATTCTACGATAAAATCTATGATATCATTAAGCAACACACTCCCACGCGCAAAACCAAAAGCTGTCATTTTCCGAATTGGTTTACCAAGTCCCTATTGCATACATATAGAAAGAAATCTCAAGCTTGGACTAAGTGGAAAAAATACGGAAATATTAGCGACTATGAAGTATTTTCCATTTATAGAGCGAAATTCAGAAAAGACGTTGACATATGCTATAAAAAATATATGAATAACGTGGAAGATAGCGTGGCTATCAATATCAAAGCATTTTGGTCGTATGTCTCCAGTCGTAAGTCCAGTAACAGAATCCCCTCCACAGTCTATTACCAACATCAGGCTTCCAATGATCCCACTACTACTTGTAATTTATTCTCTACATTTTTCCATTCGGTTTATGAACCCTCTACGTTTGATCATAATTCATGGCAACCACCGTCCCCTACTCCTGATAATGATATTAACCTTTGCAATTTACACTTTTCCATGGATAAAATACAAAGTGAACTTAAGTCATTAGACGCATCCAAGGGACACCTGGTCCTGACGGTATTCCCTCGATCTTCTTAAAAAACACCTGCGACACACTGTGCTTTCCTCTATTCTTACTGTTTAATAAATGTATTGCTCATGGCATATTCCCAGAGATATGGAAACGCGCTAACATTGTTCCGGTCCACAAAAGCGGCTCTAGAAATGATGTGTCAACATACCGCCCAATCTCTTTGCTGTCGGCGCTCCCTAAACTTTTTGAAAAACTCGTTCATAGCAAGATCTACCCCGTCCTGCGCCACGTGATATTAAAAGAACAGCATGGGTTTGTAAAGGATAGATCCTGCGTGAGTAACCTCCTCATTTTCACATCACAGTTATTTGAAAGCCTCGATAATAGACAGCAAATTGATGCGGTATATACTGATTTCCAAAAAGCATTCGACAAAGTGGATCACAAGTTACTACTGGACAAAATTGCATTTAACGGCATTAGAGGAAATCTACTTCGTTGGTTTGTTTCTTACGTCACTGATAGGACTCAAAAGGTGGTGATAAACGGCTATGAGTCTAGCCCCATTCAAGTCACATCTGGAGTCCCGCAAGGATCTATTCTAGGTCCATTATTATTCATTTTATTTATTAACGACGTTAAAAATTGTTTTCAATCTTCGCAATTTCTCCTGTATGCTGATGATTTAAAGATATATAAAAATATCAAAAATCAATCAGACTGTATAGATTTCCAGAAGGACCTTGATCACTTTTTAGAATACTGTTCTTCTAACAAACTCCAGCTTAGTTACAGTAAATGTCATAGTATTACGTTTACCAAAAAGAAATCAGTTATCAAATTTAATTATTGTTTTGGCAATACAGTCCTAAATAATGTTACTTGTCTCCGCGATCTTGGTGTTCAGTTAGACTCTAAGCTCCATCTCGATGCGCATGTGAATAATATTGTCAATAAAGCTTATCAAATGTTTGGCTTCGTAATGCGCTCATCTAGAGAATTCCACCGCCCTTCCACTTATTTGCATTTATACAAGTCCATAATCCGACCACAATTAGAGTACGCAGTCTCAATTTGGAATCCTTTTTACAAAAAATATATAGAAATATTGGAGTTAGTACAACGTAAATACCTACGCTTTATGCACTACAAATGTTTTCGTAAAAGGTTATCCTACCGATCATTGCTCGACAAATATAATATTCCCACTCTACAATCTAGACGCACACTTCTAGAAATGATGACACTCTTCAGTATATGCCGCAACAAGTTTGACTGTTCTGATCTTGTGAAAAGTTTGTGCTACCTGGTCCCTCGCACAGTACGGAGTAGAGAAGTTCGCTCGCGATGTTTGTTCGCCACTAATCTCTGTCATACCAACTCAGGCGCACGCTCACCGCTGCATCGATTGGTCGACACTTACAATAAAAAATTTAGTTCAATTGATATTATATTTCTAAATAAGAACATGTTTAAAAATCAAATCATCTCCAGTATAAAGGAACAGCCATAATTTTTGTTGTTACTTAGGTTGATTTCGGATCCTCACCTCATGTATTTAAGTAGCTTTAAGTTTGCTCTTTTTTTTTTCTTCTTGTTTTTTACATGCCAATTTTATTTTTTGTTTGTTTTATAATTGTTTATTTGATTCCTACACTTAAATTTGTCCCCACTCCTCAGTATTAAGATGTACGTAACCGAGTAATAATTTTATTGTACTTTAAGTTTGCCCTTATTGTTATTATTAATAACATGCTAAGCTAAGTATTTTGTGTGGTAATCTGTGGATAACGCCGTGAGTGGTGTATTTGATAACTCTATTATTTTAGCACTCCAATCTTATGTAATATTTAATATACTGCTGTTTGTTGTCCTTATTAAAATAAAATAAAATAAAATAAAAAATAAAAATAAAATATTGTGAATCATAGTCCAAGCGATTGTGAGTTGATAATAAGCGATTGTATCGTAAGGGCATTTGCACACCACGCTTTTTATCGCGCTGACGACGCACATTTTTGACAAGCGCCGTCTCAATGCGTATCAGCGGATAGTTCACGTAGGTATGTATCATTTCAACAGACCAACCGGTTTGTTGAGGGTACTGAGCGTTATAAATACGTCGAGTACTAAGTCTTAAAAACTTCATGAGTTGCAAAAGCGACAAACAGCCTCGACAAGCACTGCAGACACGGGATAACAAAATGCTCTCTAAAACCTCCACTACCTTCCTACCCAAGTAAATGCATACCGACAACATGATGTGTCTGGATAGATTTTAAATAAATATTTTAATATGCTCGTAGGTAAGTTCACGCGTGGTTCGGCACTGAAAATTAAATATTGAGTGCCCAGAAATTTCCACGAGCGAATAAACAAAGTTATATCCAACAATAAACTCGCTTTGTTATAATGTTTCAGTGGAGAGCCGGGCCGACAAAAAGACGTTTCACAAAAAAGGAACTTGAACATAACATTTATTCACAAGTTTACAATAATGTTTATTTTGAAGAAACCATAAAAAAGTGAGACTGGTTAGGTGTTCTTCATTTATTTAGGATTGAATACACCATTTCTTTTACCTTTTTTCACATGTAGAGTTTCTTTTGCGTCAACGTTTGCTAACTTAAGTACAACACTATACTCCATCCGAGTACGTAGTTAACTAAAGGTAAGCAATCTTGACAAGTCTTTTTACATAAACGATTATTAATACAACTACTAATTAAACAAATTGTTTAATTGATCATGTAATCGTTTTTGTTGTATCTAAATTTGTTTTCAGCTGCAGTTTATTTTTAAACTGTTATTAACTAAAAATACATGTCATAATTGTTTACCTTTTGTTAACTACCTAATCGGATGGAGTAATAGGTACACTACAGAATGGATAAATTATGTTTTAAGAATTATTATTAAAGTGCTCTATCTCTCTGCTACTACTCTTCTTTTTTAAATTTTGCTGTGCCCGAAATAGTCCATAGTTGTTTCTATTTTAAACACCTGAGACTCGAGATTCAGTCAAGCTTTGCTGAGCGTGGTCCGGCATGGTTGATCATCCGCTACAAGTATTCGACACCAATCAGTAGATCGGGAAGCACGGTAAAAGCCGTTGTTCCCGGCTGTCTTTTATTGTTTTTAACAGCCGTTACGCGATAAAAGTTAGGGATTGACAAAACTTACAAAATGAAACTAAAGAAAGAGTTAAAAAAAAACTGAAAAATGTTCGGACTAAGTGGCCAGAGCTTTCACCAAAAACTTCGATAGCATAAACCTCCTCCAAAATATTTCATTTTTAGGTGAAGCATACGACCTACTGTCATATATGTCATTAAATACAGGTCGTACACAGAGTTTACTTACGGACAAAGTGACGATTTTGGTGGATTTTGTGGCAATGTAAACCCAAATTCAATAATGTGTAACATCCCATTACCGCATCAACTACATTTACGAATGTGCCAGTTATACATAAAACTATATTACCTAAAAATGTTGACTTCAACGTCATCTAGCGGAATAAAAGGCGACATCAGGTCCTATGTATGTCAAAATGGAAGTCGTCACCACTACTATCCAAAAATTTGCTGAAGCTCACGAACACAGACTACATCGACACGTGAATGTTGAGGCTATACAGCTGCTGGACAACACAGATTTAGTGCGTAGGCTAAAAAGAACTAAACCTTTTGAGTTAGTGTAGTGTACAAGTGAATGAATAATAGTAACAATGTTGTGCTATACTTATAACACATGAACATAGTGTTTTTCATAAATTAATCAGACTCTAAGAAAGTGCTACGAACTTGAGTTAAAGTGCAAATAGACACTATTCTTAGTTTTTAAAATAATCTATCACGTAACATATTAAGTTAGAAGTAAATTGCTTATTAGTCTTTTAGGCTATATCGTAATTAATTATTAAGAATTTTGTTCTTTATAATATACCTAGTATACAAAAAAGGTCCTATGGTCTACCTTAAATAAATAAAAACTTTCCAGTGAAGAAAATCGTGTATTCCTTTGAACAAATACTTACCTACGAGAACTCCCCATTACAGTAATGTAACGTATTTAACATCAGAACGTGAAGTAATGGACTGTGCAAGCAGTCTACACGGTAACTAAGTTTTATTTAAGAAGGCAAAAAATATAAGAAGCTTAGGGCGAGAGCGCATTTTCAGTTGCATTTTTCAAATGTTTTTATTATATTTTCGTGTATCGTGAGTGGGACTTGGAAATATTTATTTTGTAGGTTAGCAATACCTTGGTTTTACATAGTTAGAGCTTCAAAAAGTACTTCTGAATACATGATATTTTTTTGTTTTTTTTTTTATGGATGTAAATACATTATCGTGTCTACAGAAATCTAACGTAAGTTTTATTAAAATATTGCTGATTACCACGCTTTCAGTGATTTATTTATCATTAATTAGTAATATACAAAAAACATTGGATCTCTTTTTAAGAATATTACCTGCATCAGGGATTGTGATAATTTACAAAGTGAGATAAAGTTTATATAAATAAAATATGAACTATACTACGCTAAAACATTCACATTTCGACCACTTGGTGACCACGGACTGATCGTGGTTAGGTTAGTAGAGCTCCTGTAGCTCTATACTAGTAAATGAAAGAGTAAAGAATGAGTACAGAAATATTATAAACACATATCAAAAAACTCTAAGCAACATGCATGATAATATAAATTTACCATTTATATTAATTAATTTCTAAGTATTTACTCACTCAAAGTGCGTAGGCAAGTAAACTTTTTTGTTATTGATTGAGATTGAATTGTCATTGATACTGGCTGGTTGTAAAAAAACTCGATCGATCGATCGATCGGTCGATTATGTTTTGTTTTTCATAAAATTCAAATGACTGCGAAATTGTTTGAAGTTAAGTGCGCTTTAATTGCAGCTACGTTTAATCTTAATTTTATAATTTTACCAAACATTTAAATAAAGTTAGCGATAAAATTGAATTGTTAGATATTCTTAACGTCATCGAGCGACTTCATTTGACGGCAGATGAAATGCGAAGAGCTGTAGAGATTTTGCAAGCGGGAAGTAATCAATCTCACGTATCTCGACATTTTGGCATTCATAGAAGTGTTATTTGTCGTCTTTGGCAGCGCTACAATATACAGGGGAACCCGCTGAACAGCATCCAGGCCGTAAAATGAGTACAACCACTCGGCAAGACCACAACATACAACAACAACTGACTGCAAGACGCCAGCCAATATTAACCGCTCGAGAGATAAGTTTGAGGCTAAAAAAATCAGTGGTGTCGATGTAAGTCCCCAAACTGTGCAAAATCGACTGCATGAGTACGGCCTACGAGCTCGACGCTAAATCAGGTGCCCACCGATAAGTCACGGGAATCACGCTCGTCGAAATGAATGGTGTAGAGAAAGCATAACATGGACCCAGGAACAATGGGACAAAATTACGTTTTCCGATGAGTCGCGATTCGGGTTTAGGCCTGATACAAGAAGGGTGCGAGTGTAACGTCGGCCCGGAAATACTGAAAGGCTCAGGTGCGTTCAGGAAGTTCATCCATACAGCGGCTCAACAGTTATGGTATGGGCGGGTATTATGAAGAACAGGCGAACTGAGCTCGTTTTTGTAAATGGAAACATGAACGCTGAAAATTACGTTGAGGATATTCTTAGACCATCGATTTGCACAAGCCTTTGGCTCCGATTTTACGTTAATGCATGACAATGCGTGTTCACATACAGCTCGGCAAACCAGTGAATACTTGGCAACGGAGAACATCCGGGTATTACCCTGGCCTGCACGCTCGCTAGACTTCATCCCCATCTTGCATGCATGGGACATGCTCCAGAGACGTGTTTTGAAGGACTTGGACGGAGTGACAACAACCCAAGAGCTGAAGGATTTGCTACAATTCCATTGGGAGCGAATACCGCAAGATGAAAAAAACCATATCATTAATTCAATGAATAATCGTTGCCGACAAGTTCTGAATAGCAGAGGAGGCCATAGTTTGTAATAAATTGACCTATTCTTTCACATTTCTTTAGCAATTTCATTTTGTAATAATTTTAAAAATAAAATACAACGTTATAATGTGAAGAACAATCCTAAAATTTAAATTAGTAGATACATATTGCTTAGACTTTTTTGATGTGTGTAATTTGGACCACGAGTGCCTGATCCGGAAATAGAACCTAACGCTCAGCACTAGCGCTTGCTACCACTAAACGAACGAGGCAATCAACCTCTCTTAGTCTTATTGCCAAATTACAACCACTCCACAAAATAGGACAACGTCATCTTGAACCGTCACAAGTCAAGAGAGCATGTAGTTGGCAGATACACTTAACTTATAAGCACTCTCTTATACAACGATGTATCTCGTCATCTCGTGACGTGTACACTCCCTCAAGTGGAAGTTTTGTTAGTGAAAATTGATGTCATGTTCCTTCTTTAGTTTGAAGTACGCACTGCGAAGTAGTTGTGTATAACCAGTCGACAAACAGCTAAGATTTTTAGGGAAGGTTGTTGCGTATATATTTGCACTAGCAACGCGCTAAGCCTAGGTATGAAGCCCTAGGAGAATGTCTCTTAATTAGTAAGTTTACGTTCATCGTGCAGGTTTTAATTTGTTTGAGTACCACAAGATATTTTGGTTAATAAGAAAACGTAAAGAGAACTTAGGTAGGGACGTAGGCTAGGCCTTAATCGGGATGTGCTTCAGCTGGCGTTACACATAGAAGGCACTGGGGTAGGCTATTAGGACGCGGTATTTCTTCCATGATTGTGCTGATAGTGGTAAACACCGGTGTGGTTTGAATGAGGTAACAATCCTACGTTTCCCGGTCTTACCTCTAAGGTCGGGCGCGCTGGCGCAATGCAGGCGTATCATAGATACACCAACACTCTCTAAACCGTCTGGGAATACAGGTTTGATAAAGGCCAGCTTATTTTTGTAAAAAATGGTAGAAGTTAGAGAATGTACACTGACTGACTCTGCTGAAACTAATTCTTGGCTATTTTGTATCGAAAAAAAAAAACAAACATTGAGCGAAATACTTTGCAAAAATTTCGGTGAATTGCACTGTGTTAGCTAGAAACAAAACGTGACAAATAAAATTGTATTTGTTTAGGTAAACAAGGTATTAGAGACATCAACGCATATATGAGTTCAGTACAAAATGATCAACATTGTGGTCAGAATGACAGCTCTGCGATATTTTTATGTTGTTTTTTACTAACCTAATTTAATGTCCTGGCTAGGAAGGAGCATTTTGTCGTAGCATAGTACTTTCGTGGTTTTGATTTTTGGTTTTTGTTTTTATAATTTTCTTTATTTTTATATTTTCTTTGTTTTGTGTACTTTAGTTACATTATTTTTTTTATTTAATTATATTATTATTATATTTGACACGCACAGGAAATATTTATAGCTTTTATTAGTTTTCAAGTTTTTCCTGATGTTCTTTCACTTTAAACTGTGTGAAGTAATGATTTTTTTTTTTTTATGATATGATCTGTAGGATAAAAATATAGGTATATAATATTATTTACATAGCTATGTCACAAAACATCCAAAGTGAGAAGTACTCCATAACTACCTACTTTTCATTATCTTTGTTATTTGACCAAATTTTGCTTTTTAAACGTTTTCTCAATTTAATAAAAAATAGGCAACCATTCAATGTACACAACGCCTAACAAACTCCTCGGTAGCAATAAAAAAACAAATGAATAACATAGGAAACAAACACAGTCATAAACACTTGTATTCCAAGAGGCAGTAGTAATGAGATATTTGTAAGCAAATGTGGGAGTCTGACGTAAATCTGTAGTACTTACTAATGATTATGGCTCTACGTGAAAATGAGGTGCAAGTAAAAATGGGGTGAATAGGAACGCAAGGGTAAATAGACACAAAACGTTGTAAGAATTTGTTTGTGATAGTTTTAAGTTGATTTTAATAGTTGATTACTATCAAATATCAATTATTATTTTTTATTCTGTACTCAGAGTTAAAAAACTTTTTTGCAAAAAATAAAACCGACTTCAAAAAAGCACTAAACGGTGAAAAATAACTCTAAATTAGGAAGTCTGTGGCTTTGGTGGTTTTGTCTTATTCATGATGGGCCACCGACTTCCTAATTTAGAGTTATTTTTCACCGTTTAGTGCTTTTTTTGAAGTCGGTTTTATTTTTTGCAAAAAAGTTTTTTATTTTTCCATTTTTAGTTGTTCCCGTACAAATATTTGCCATGAATTTATTTTATGTTGTTAATAGTAAACAATACTTATCATTGTTATAGGGTTATCCACTTATCCCTATTAAATTAAACTTAACATACCTTACTGACGAAATCTAGGTATTTTGTACCCGCCTGCGTACCCCTCAGAGCATACAGGCGTGATGATACTTCATGATGTTGTATAAACAATAAACATCCAAGCGATTCCAGCAATCACGACGGATTTGCCGTCTATTTTTGAAGAGTTCCGTTGTATGTCTCCGAAGATCAGCACCAGATCTTCACCAAATTAAAATGGGACCACCTCGGGAGTCTACTCTTTCAAACAAAAAAAGAATTTCGAGAATCGGTCCACAAATGGCGGAGAAATCAGGTAACATACATAAGAAAAAAATACATACATACACACGAACATAGAACCTCCTCCTTTTTTGAAAGTCGGTTAAAAATAATAATTGTGTCACCTTGTTAGTAACTAATGTAATAACTAACTACGGGAACTAACGTAAATATAATATTCAACGTTTTGTGTCTTTTTACCCTTGAGTAAGAAATATTCAAACAGACTACTTTTGCTTACCCTAAATTATGTAGGTAGACAGGATAGCACATCAAGCTACCTTAATGTGTCAAATTTTATTGATAGTTTTTCAACTTTTTATCAAAACTAATAAGGTTCATGTTCAATTGGGAAAACTGGACAGTTTAGGACAGATTGATGTGCTGGCGACTGCTCCAAATAGCTACTAGATACATTATAACAAATCCGCGCCCATTCCCACAGCTAAGCTCACTATAAATCATTATTTTAACCACCAACATTAAATTAAACGCCTAAAACCACAATATTAACAGCACTATTAATATAATAATTCATAAGTGAGAACCCTTAACTGCGATACGGTCTAAATTAGCGGATCAAGTTTATACGCAATCAAGTGGGTCATATAAGGGCCACGGGTGGGCCATACCTTAGGCATTAGGCCAGTGATCCTTTGCCGTAAAGTGGGCCTTATTAAGGAGTAGCACTAAAGCCTCGACACACGCGATTAAGGCGATAAAACCGTCATTTTTGTGGCGTTATTTGGCACCCGTGCAACGATGATAAGGGTTCACTTTGCACGTAATATTTTTTCGCTGGTAACATCACAAATCTTTGGATGGGATGTAGGTATAAAGTGTTGTGAAGATAAGTGGGACCGGGCGCCGGACGGTGCCGGCGGCCGAAAATATTTGACGGCAATTTTCGTGTGTAGGTTGTATTTATTTTGTTTATGTGGGTAGAAAAAAAGTAATGGTTTGAAGTAAAAATTTGCAGCAACGTCAAATCTACTCAAACAAAAACAAATCTCTTAAATACCTCGTCTTAAACACCTAGTCTTATCCCAACCCTTATGAGTAGTAGTAGTTTTTACAAAAAAAAAACTTTTTTACAAAAAGAACAACCGACTTCATAAAAAACACTAACAGGTGAAACATAACTCCAGTTTCGGAAGTCTGTGCCTTTGGTGGTTTTGTTTTGTTCATTACTGGCCATCGACTTCCGAAACTGGAGTTATTTTTCACCTGTTAGTGTTTTTTTTAAGAAGTCGACTGTTTTAATAACTGACTTCAAAAAAAGGAGGAGGTTCTCAACTGGTACACACACACGCTGGTACTGGTACTGAATATGGTCGCACTGGTCATGTTATTGGCTGACACTGCGTGTTGCGGGTTTAATTACCGGATGGACTATTTTTTTTAAGTATTGCTTCTTATGAAATTTTGTGTATATTTCCAGTAGGTCTGAGAATATAACGTAAACAAATTAAAACGAATTAAATCTCGGAACGAGGCAGCTAGTAATTTATTTATTTATTTATTTATTTAACATAAAACGGCCATTAGCCAACTACATTAGTTAAACACACAGAATTACACATTACCTTACACACTCTTCTCACAATACTCCAAACATACTGACAAAATCATCGTCCATTCATCCGCGAACACATCACAGTCGGGTTTAGCGTCCAAGAGAGCGTTAAGCGCGGATAGTCCACGCGGAATCGGAGACTGGGCACGGGCGACGGTGCGCCTGTAAGGCACAGCAAACAATCTATGGTTTCTATTCCCGTAATATTTAACCAGGGCAACCAATTGGAGAAGTTCACCAAGCAATTCAGGGGCATCAACTTTTCCTCGCAAAATTTTGCACATAGTAATAATCTGGTCATTATTTCGTCGTACCTCTAGCGAATTATAACCTATAGTGCCTAAAAGAAAGTTCGTAGGGTACATGAACGGATAATAACCATATATCCTTTTGTACATGTACCTTAGATACGCTTTTTGAACTTTCTCTAAGGTCAGAATATATTTTTTTTCATGCGGGTTCCAGACACATGCACTAGACTCAAGCTTGCTGCGAACAAGTGCATTAAATATAGACTTGATAGCACTGATGTTACTAAAGTCCTTAGCGTTTCGCAGTATAAAACCCAATCGCTTGAAAGAATCTTTTGTTACCGATGCTATGTGATCATGGAAAGTAAGACTGTGGTCAAACGTGACTCCCAGATCTTTCATTGCAGTAGTTCTGGCAACGATGCTATCATCCAATTTATAGCTGAACGTGGCTGGAAGTCGTGATCTACTGAAAGTCATAACAAAACATTTGGATAGGTTGAATTCCATTTTATTAACTATACTCCACTCCAAAATTGAGTCAATGTCATGCTGCAGCATAAGGCAATCTGCTTCAGACTGGATTTCCGAAAACAGTTTGAGGTCATCCGCGTACAGCAGACTTTTAGCGTGACAGATAACTGTTGGAAGATCATTAACCATGATAAGGAATAAAAGAGGTCCTAGTATTGATCCCTGACTGACTCCTGAACGCGTGTGATAGGGCAGGGATTCAAAGTGGCCCAGTCTGACAAACTGCTGACGGTCACGGAGGTAGTCAGCAAGAAGCTGCAGCAGACTGGAAGAGAAACCCACCGCACATAGCTTCGCCAACAAAATATCGTTATTGACCCTATCAAACGCCTTCCGGAAGTCAAAATACAAGACATCAACCTGACCACCACGGTCTAAACACTTTGAAATAAAATCAACTAAAGTTAAAAGGTTCGTATTTACTGATCTTTTTGCCCTGAAGCCATGCTGTTCGTTACACAGATACCTATCAACTTGTGCATAAATGTATTTATGAAGTATATTTTCGAAAACTTTAGCCGGTGCTGACATGATTGCAATGGGGCGGTATTCTTCAACGGATGTTTTATTTTGACTTTTAGGAATAGGAGTAACTCTCGAAGTCTTCCATTGTGTTGGATATTTCCCAGTTTTTAGGCATAAGTTAAAAATATGGTGTAAAGGTACACAAAAGTGGTGTTTAAAGGTCTTAAGTATTTCAGACGGAATGTTGTCAGGCCCAACAGAACTACTTAGTTTTAACTTACCTATTCCAGTCAAGACATCCTGAGGTGAAAAATTGAAAATATTTACATAATTACTGTTCACGGCATTATCACAAAGGCAAACGTTTTGAGCATCCAATACCGGTACATCAGGCAGAAAAACACTAACAAAATAATCAGCGAAGGCTTCAGTTGCGTGAGTAGTATAGTATTGGGCACGCTGTCCCACAGCGTGCCCAATACTATTGGAATTCGGATAAGTTGATCGTCTGCGCGACAGGTGGGGCAGCGTGCCCAATGGGTAATATTGGGCATTCTATGCTACTGTCGATAAGTAGCTCGGCTACTGCGCCTCGCTATGCGCCAGTGGCATAGTATGCCCAATATTAAACGATCGACTCGACCGCGTAGTATATTACTGTACTCAGCTGGAGATCATGTGAGATATAGCACTGCTCGCCAGTAGCTGGGCCAGTACGTTCGTAGAAAACCGAATAATGAACTATCGCCTTCATTCCTATTACTACACTTACAATTATCTTGCGAGTCTGTAATAGCTCTAACGAACATTATATCGCAAAAAAGATTGCGGTACTGTTTCGGTTTTATAAATATTAATGTAATAAACACATTTACTCATTGTCAATCAGTTTGTTTCCAAGTGTAATCATGAAGTTTGTAAAGCAACCACAATCACTGCAAGTTAAAACAATCTGCGAAGATGTTTGCAAGACTAATTTTCGTCATGGAGAATTGTTACCTAACTCAGTTCGATGTATCATTTGCGGACCATCTAATTGTGGAAAAACTAATTTATTGATTGGTCTTCTTATACACGAAAATGGGTTAACATTTGAAAATGTTTATGTTTATTCGAAAACTCTTTACCAACCCAAATACATGTTTTTAGAAAAAGTTTTACAACGAGTGCCAGGTATTTCACTCCAGAAATATCATGGAAATGAGGAAGTGCTAAGAGTTCAAGACGCTAAACCTAACTCTGTGATAATATTTGATGACGTTGCTTGCGAAAATCAAGATAGCATGCGTGATTATTTCGCAATGGGAAGACACAAGTTCATAGATTGTTTTTATCTAAATCAAACTTACACTAAAATTCCTAAGCAGTTAGTAAGAGACAACGCGAACTTAATCATACTTTTTAAACAAGATGACATTAATTTGCGTCATATTTATGAAGAACATGTCAACAATGATATGACATGGACTGAATTTCGTGAAATGTGTTCCAAAATATGGAATGAGCCTTTCAATTATGTAGTAATTAATAAAGATTGTTTAAAAAATAATGGATGTTATAGAAACAAATTTGACACCTTTGTAGTCTTTGATTAAGAATATGGTTATTTAAGTCCGTTACCTTTGTGATATTATTATTCTTCAGACATCGCTTAATCAATCACTATCGGTTTATTTTTCTGCAATGGAAAAATCGCTAAAAAGACAAATAGTAGTTGCTGTCGACGCTGTTAAGAAAAAGGTACGAAAAATGAGAGATGTTGAGATTAACAATCAGCAAACATTGGAGTCAGTTTTCAAGCCTGTAACAGAACCACTCAACCAGATTGCTAGAGTCAGTAAACAGACTCCTTTCCTGTGTCCTACAAAAAATGAAGAACTTCCGTTTATTGATAAAACTTTGCAGAATGAAGAAACCAATGATAACAAAGACAATACAGATGAATATGAATCTGATATCGAAAGTGACTCTTCATATAAATCATTAGTTGAAAACAAACCAGATCGTGACACATCATCCTGGTCAGTATCGTCAGAAGCACTGTCAGATATCCCATTCGGTGTCAGAGTAGAAAACGGGAAATTGATGCTAGGTTCTGCTCGTATAACGATCAGCGATGAGTATATCACTGTAGCTGGACGCAAATACCGAAATACGTCTGGTTTGAAACAGTTGTTACTGAAGAAGAATGTAGATTTAAGCATGGTTACAGACAGTGACATGCAGCATTATAAGTCAATGTTACTTGATACAAACGCACATCGCCGAGACTATGAGTCGGATAAACCAATAAAAAGTAATAAAGGTCAAAAGTATATGCAAGTTATTAAGCCTATTTTCAAACTACAAAGTAAAATTCAGACCCCTCAATCTAAGGGAAAAGGGCTACCCTTGACAAAAATGTGGAAGAAAAAGGTTGATTTTGTGTATTGGGACGATCCAAATGAACTGGTGGATAGGTTAAAATTATTAATTGCATCTCGAGATGCTGGTAACACAGGGCTAGATAATGAAATTGTATCCATCATTGAAGAGTTACGTGAAAGTAAAATTATAAATAAATAAACACCTGTGTATTTAAAAATGTGTATTCATTTTATTATAAACCTCACAACACAATAGACCTTAAACATGAACGTAGATAAATTCGGACATTATATCCATAAAAGAATGCGATTATCAGAGTTATTTGAGATCAATGAAAATACATTATTAAAATCAGAAAACGGAGATTTTGATTTAAAAACATCAAGACTGACAGGAATTAAAAATCCAGTAGAAGCTACCGATGCAGTGAACAAGGATTATGTAGATCAATTGAGTGCTAATATGATAAAAGAATTTAATACACTGATTGGTACATTGCGCTCACAAAGTATTATAGACACTCGGGAAACAGTTCAGGTTACTTTAAAAGCCAAGATACCTGCGATTGTAAGTCACTTGCAAGATAAATTTTATACTAAAGCAGAGGTTGATAAATTACTTCAAAAAACTCAGTAATGGCAAAACAGCAAATTGTTAATGAAATACACAAAGCAGCAAGAAGAAATTTCCTTAGACGTCCTGTCATTATAAAGGGAATCGATGACTTGTGGCAAGCTGATCTGATGGACATGCAAAACCTAAAGAAATATAATAAAGGTTACAATTACATTTTAGTGGTGATTGACTGCTTCTCAAAGTATGCTTGGACAGAGCCATTAAAAACAAAAAATAAACTGGATGTTACTCGAGCATTTCAACAAATATTGATTAACAGCAAACGTAAACCTGATAATTTACAAACGGATATGGGAAAAGAGTTTTATAACAACTCATTTCAGATGCTTATGAAGTCATACAATATTAACCATTACTCATCATTTTCTACTAAAAAAGCTTCGATTGTTGAACGGCTGATTAAAACTATTAAAAATAAATTATATAAATATTTTAGTCTGAATGGAAACTATAAATGGTTAGATTTACCATTACAAGTTACATTAAAGATATATAACAACACAAAACATCGAACAATTAGAGTTAAACCAAACGAAGTTAATAATGCTAATGTGTCAGTTATTAAAGAAAATATAAAAAAATCATTAAGACATGCACCTATTTGTAGAAAGCCTAAGTTCAAAGTGGGTGATTTTGTTCGGATCAGTAAATACAAACACCAGTTTGAGAAAGGTTATACACCTAATTGGTCAACTGAAATATTTACCATAAAAAAGATTAATTTTACCATACCTGTAACATATCATTTAGAAGATCAGCGAAAGCAAGCTATATTAGGAACTTTTTACGAGCAAGAACTTCAAAAATCGAAATATCCTGGTGTTTATTTGATAGAAAAAGTTTTAAAAAGAAAAGGTTCAAAAGTTTTTGTAAAATGGTTGGGTCTAAACACTGAAGAAAACAGTTGGATTGACAAAACTGCAATCGTAGGTTAAAATAATATTAATATAAACATTACTTTTGCACTATTTCTATCATTACATTTCGGACAATGCAAGGTGGTGAACTGGTTAATACTTTAATTAATAATCTTCCGTTCGAACTTCATTTACCTGGTTATAATTATTGCGGACCAGGAACAAAACTCGAGAAACGATTACAACGAGGTGATCGCGGTGTAAATAAGCTAGACGAAGCTTGTATGCATCACGATATTGCCTATGCAAACAGTACAGACTTACCCAATCGCCACAAAGCCGATTTACAACTACTAAATATGGCTAAACAAAGACTTAAGTCGAAAGATGCTGGAAAAGGTGAAAAACTTAGTTCATGGATAGTGAGCAAAGTTATGAAAGCTAAACTAAAATCTGGTTCCGGCGTGAAAACGTTTAAAAGCTTCGTGTCAAAAATAAGATCAACGATCAAGAAACTGAACCCAAGCGATAGCAAAACATTAATCAACGTTGCTTATGCAGCGGCAAAAAAAATATTTCCAAAAATCTCAAAAATTCGAGTACCGCGTGTGATACCATTACCAAAGACTGGAGGAATTTTACCTTTAATTCCGATTTTTGCTGGTTTATCGGCTTTAGGTACTTTAGCTGGTGGTGCTGCGGGTATTGCGAAAACTGTTAACGATTACAAAGCTGGTCAGCAAAATTTGCAAGAAACAGTAAGACACAATAAGGCCATGGAGTCTTTAAAGTTAGGCAAGGGTTTATACATTAAGTCACATAAAAATGGTAAAGGTTTATTTATAAAATCTTCAAAAAACTAAGAAATAAGCTACCTAATCGTCCTTTAACTAATGTAGATATCCAAAACAATGCACGTAACATCCCCTACTTTCGAGGAGTCTACATGAAGGATCAATTGCCAAGGATGCCAAAACGGATTGAATGTGGTGTCGTTAACTTGGATAATTATAAGAATACTGGGACACATTGGGTAGCTTATGTTAAAATTAACAACTATTGTGAATATTTTGATAGCTTTGGGGATTTGAAACCTCCATTGGAACTAATGCGATATTTTAAGAAATGTAATGTTTTTTATAACTATACTAGATATCAGAAATTTAATACAGTAAACTGTGGACACTTATGTTTAGAGTATCTAAGGACTTTTTGGAATAAAAACGTATAAAAATTATGATTGACTTTTATTTTAACCATTTGCAAGATGTCACTCACATTGTCAATAACTGGAAACTCGTCAACTTTATCTACGTACTATCCTAACACTCTGCAACTAAATGAACAGTATGAGTGTGCTTTATTGCATTTCTCAACATTTAATTCTATTCCAAACATTGACAAAACGAACAATAAGTTCTATTATGGCTCTAACGAAGTTATTGAAATACCAGAAGGCACCTACGAATTGCAAGATATTAGTGATTACTTAACATCTAAAATTAAAGATGCATCAATCAAACTGCAGTGCAATAACAATACATTAAAAACTACTGTATTCTGTACAAAACACATAAATTTTAGTAAAGAAGATACTATCAGAAATTTATTAGGTTTTAATAAACAGATCTTGGAACCAAATAAATGGCATGTGTCTCAGTTTCCAGTCAACATTTTACCTACGACAGTGATCAGGATCGAATGTGATATCGTAAGCGGCTCGTACACAAACGGAAAACCAAGTCACATAATTCACGAATTCGCACTTAACGTGCCTCCTGGCTATAGGATTATAGAAATTCCGAAAAACGCAATATACTTTCCAATCAACCAAAACGACATAAGCTGCATACATATCCGGTTGATAGATATAAATAACCGCCTAATAAATCTCCGTGGTGAAGAAGTGCAGCTGTATTTGCATCTTAGAAGAAAAAAATGATTGACTACAATAAATATGTGCACCAACAAATTCAAAATGTCAGTCCTGCTCAAGCATCCAGCCAAATAAGAGCTCACCGTAAGAAGAAAATAAAATTAACCAAAGACAACAAAGCATTTCTCAAAGTGATCGGTTTGCTAAAATGAATATCTTAGACGTTATTTATCCGCTCCGACTTATGATACTACGGTTGAAGGAATTGAATTTCATTCTTACAAGCCCTATGTAACTAGTTTCAATAGAAACGATGAAATTCGCATACCTATTAACCAACAGGACTTGTACATCCTTCCATCAGCGAGTACCTTGTATTTGGAAGGATCCGTTATCGTTAGCAAAAAGGACATGAAAGATAAAGTCACTAGTGTTCAATTTACGAATAATGCTCTACTCTACTTGTTTCAAGACATAAGGTATGAGCTTAATGGAGTGGAAATTGATAGAATAAAAAATGCTGGCGTAACTACCACCATGAAATCGTTAATATCAATGAATGAGAATGAATCAAAGACATCGAATTCGTGGGGCTGGAATATCGATGGTACAAAAAACATTAACGGAGGTAATTTTTCTGCTTCTATACCACTCTGTAACATCATCGGTTTCGCAGAGGATTTCAAGAAAGTCGTGATAAATAGCAGGCACGAACTGATATTGCTACGAAGTAACACTAACTTGAATGCTGTAAAACTTAACACCGGTGAAATTGTAGAAGACGTTCAGATAAATAAAATCATTTGGCGCGTACCGCACGTTAAAGTGTCTGACAAAGAGAAAATAAATTTGCTGAAACTATTAGAAAAAGATCGACCACTCCAGATGATATTCAGAAATTGGGATCTGTACGAATATCCGGCTTTACCTAAAACTACAAAACATACCTGGTCAATCAAAACATCCTCGCAAATAGAGAAACCAAGATACATTATTATGGGACTACAGACAAATAGAAAAAACAATGGCAGTTCTGATATGTCTCAGTTCGATCATTGTCATGTTCGTGATGTTAGAGTTTATCTCAACTCTATTTACTTCCCGTATGAAAACCTAAATGTGAGTTTCGCGAATAACAGAATCGCTTTATTATACGAGCAATACGTCAGATTTCAACAGTCTTATTACGGGCGTCGACCGGAGCCCTTATTAAGTGAAAAACAATTTAAAGATTTGGCACCACTATTTGTCATTGATTGCTCTAGGCAAGCGGATAATGTAAAGACGGGCCCTGTTGTGGACGTAAGAGTGGAAATTGAGAGTGATTCGGAAATACCAGATCAAACTTCTGCGTATTGTCTTATATTAAACGACTGTATTATTGAATATAAACCTTTAAGTAATACTGTGAGGAAAATATCATGAATACGAATACTGTCATAGTAGATGTTCAAGGATTTAAAGACCAGTACAATAATTTTATAATAAAAGAGTTAGCTTTTGCTTCCCGTGATTATACCCAAACATTTTTAATAAAACCACCATACTTGTTTAAACACTTAACAAGTGATGAAAAAAGGCAAGTTAAATGGCTGGAAAGAAACAGAGGTATTTATTGGAACGAAGGTTATATTGACTATAGAGAATTTCGTCGGATTATCGTTCCGTATCTAGAAAATAAGGAAATCGTTGTTCATGGTTTGGAGAAAGTAAAGTGGATAAAGGAACTTTGTGAGAACTGTAAGGTATCAGATCTTGGTACCGAAAAGTGTCCAAACTTCTTTAGTTTACATAAAAGATACTGTGAAGGAAGAACTAATTTAAATTGTAATAAACATTTAAAGCATTGTGCTCTTAAAAATGTGTTATGTATAAGAAAGTATTTAGAGTTATAAATGTGTACCTACTTATAAGGTTTCATAAATAAAAAATAATTTGTATAGTAAAATTGCTTTTATTTTGTTAAACACCCAACACATATTTAAATAAAACAACGTAATAAGTACTACGAATTTATCTAAACAACTGCTTACGCAAACAGTTAGGTACTAATAATCACTATCTATTAAAGATTTAGATATCTTTTTAACTAAAGATTCAGTTTCATCCATAACAATTGTCGATAGCGTCTTTAACAATGTATTGAGCACTTATAATAACGTTCTCACTGTCACTGTCACTGTCACTGGTTTGTGGATTGTTATTGCACAGATCTACCACTGATATTTTAATTAATTTGATCCCTCGTCGCTGTAATCGGCTCATCACAAAAGATTTAGTTGGATTATTCTTCTTCGACTTTTCCCTGCATCGTTGTTTTGACTTCTTTTCTTTCGTCACTTGTTTGCTGTGCTCGGGTTCATTGTGAAGCGTTTCGGAGAATCCTTCGTAAGGATTTTGAGCGTACTGGCTAAATATAATATCTGATTCTGTAATCTGAAACAAAAATAGACACTCATTAAGTTTAAACTAAAACGTAGAAGTTGATATAGTAACGCATAAACGAATTGTATGCGGGTAAAATATTATCTGTAACCAAAATTGCTGCGAATTCAATTGCTAGTTATGAAACAATATTAAATAAATTTGGAAACTTACCGATGACATGTCCGCAAAAAGTACGACGCTGTATGTTTAGTACAAGTACTCAAGATGAGTATTATTTCGTAAATGGTAAAAAATTATAAAACCATCGCAACAATTCAATGAAACGTTTGTTTATTATTATAATGTTAACTAAGCATTTGTTAGGGCAATGCACTGTTGTGTGTTTGTACAATCAGCGTTATGAAATTGAAGCAAGCATGGCTTTTCAAAATTTGTATAATCAGTCTTATTGTATTACGTACAAAATACATTTTACCTCTGACAAATGAACGATTCATGTTTTAATACGAACTTCATGTTGAAAATTGAATCTTGATCGGGTTTCATTTTATTTAACCAACAACATAAAAGGAGGATAATGTTTTAAATATAAATTAAACAAGTAGTCATAATGATTCACATTTTATTTACATTTAACATTAACTTAGGTTTTTAATACTATGAATTACATTTATCATACATCAAAAAGTTAAGCTAGGTATATTTTAAGAACTATACAATCATATTAATATTAAATTACATAGGTTACTTAAATTATAATCGAACTCTATAACTAATTAGCTTAATCTTAAAACTCATTTTCGCTCTTTAAAATAAGTGAGTGACCCCAAGCTCGCGTTGATATTCCATCTACAGATATTGACCGTTTATCATCATTTCGAGATAAGGCAACTTTGTTGACGCTCTTGGTAAAAATTTCGTGCTTAATAGACTTAAACATAATATTTTTTCTACGAATAATTCCTCCATCTAATAAAATACTTTCATAATCTGTTATATTTAAGTCTCTTACTACATTTGATTTTACTCCTTTTGCTTTTTTGATGACTTTATCGACTGTTTTTATTGAGTAAAGTTTTGATCTCAAACCAACAAAATCTGAAATATATTTTCCTCCTATTTCGTCTTTAAACAAACCTGGAACTTTTTTGTTCATAATTGGTATGTTAAAATCATTTTTAACATCATAGTTACTGGTGTCAAAGTATTGCAAAAAATTATACTTCAAGTCACGATAAAAATCACACGTAAGTATTTTATAGACAAACGAATCGGTATCTGTATAACACAGCTGCACTCGGTCTTCATAAAAAGGTTTTACAATATTGTAATGAAAGTCATACATGTGTGTCTTAGAAAGTTCTAATACAGTGAATCCAATATAAATAGGTTTATCTAAAATAATTTGGTCAGGTTTCATTTGTATTGCCACTAAGTTTTCAGTTAAAATAGAAGCGCTATGGAAATAGGGGTTGGCTATAAGTCTCTCGGAGGATATCAATTTCTTAGTTCGGTTAGATTGATCACACCATTGATTTACTAAATGGACGGTTACTCTATTTTCAGTATTTTCTAATGTCTTACCAAAAACACTGTTGTTTAACAACTTAAAAAAGTCTTGTTCGAAAGAACTTTTTGCCTTTTGCCTTAATCGAGTGTTTAATTCTATGTACTTTTTTAAATAAGGACTTTGTCTGAAAGTAATAACGTTATGAACTTTACGTAATATTAAACCATGTTCTAAACACTTTTTTAAATGAACGTAATGTATTACATAGTTGTAGGTACTTATTGTGCAAATTTGCAACTAGTTTCTTCGTTTTACCTCCTGGAGGTATACATTTCTCAGGACAAAATGGTAAATCATTGTGGTGTTTGTGTAAATGTTCAGGATAAAAAAGATCGACTTCTAATATGAAGCCCCACTCAGAGTTATCCTCAACATTTTCAATACGGAACTTAGTTAATTCATTATCATTAAGAAATCTGAAACTAGAATATGGTAAATACTGACACATGCTAAAGCCGTATAGGTTATTACAGTCTAGATATACTATGAAACTCTGAGGCTGTGATGCATTATGTTCCGGCATGTATTTGTGATTTGCTTTAGCATACCGATGGGAACACATGCACAAACCCCCTCGTATACCGCTTTGAATCATTCTGACGATAGCTAAATCCGAAATCAATTCTAACTGAACACCTGTTTTTAGCAACATTGCATCGAACGATAAACTAGGTGCAGTTATGTAAAAGGCAGGATCGAGTTTGTAATATTGTTTACATGTTGCCCGAAACTTTTGAAAAATGTCTGTCAACAAAAGCACGTCAGTTTTTAAGTATAGATCTGTATACTCGCCTAGGTCATTAATATTGAATTCAGCCCAAACATTCTGAGCATGATTATAGTCTTCATCGCTAATACCTTCATTACTCAAAGAATTATGGAAATAATATTTAGATGGTAATGACTTTTGATCATAACATTTCCAATCTTTCATATAATCATACGGGTACACACCTTTACGTGTCAGCAAACTAAATTGTGTTTCATTAGTTACAAATGATTTAAGGTTGACAAAATCGTCTACTTGCAATGTTTTCGCAAGTTTGTCTAAACTAGCTCCTAAAAAGTTGAAGGAATCTAAAAACCTTATTTGTATAAACTCGTTATCAGCAATAGGAATAAACTTTGTAAACGCTATATATTTTTCGTTTGTCTTGGGTATTATTTTAATTTGTCCTGGAATTTCGCCTAACTTTTTAATAAATAAATGACAATCGTATCCGGATAAGTTATGAAAAAATACTGGGATGAATTTTGGTACTTTGTGTTGTAGGTTGCAGTGTCGATGTGCTGCACCTCGGTACCGGCCTGTAATATGACAGTGATCTCTTACTCTATCGGTCAATAATAAATTTTCACAAAGGTAGCACTTAACAGCACGTTTGAAATCAAGAGCATCTAGTTCTGTGAATATCATAGGCTTGCTTTTAGATAGAATTTTGTGTATTGCTTTAGCATCTTCAGTCAGTAAATGTATAAATTTTGAAACACAATCTTTTCCGCGATAACTTCTATAGCCGCCAGCCCTATCGTTAAATGATGAGACAACATTATAGGCGAACGCGGTCGCCACGTGACGATGTGAATATGACGTGTTAGCGGTGTTGAATTCATCGCCGGAAATTGGTTCGAGTATAGTTTCGAAATCGGCATAAATGACGAAAGGAATGTTTTGTTTTCTATCATAATTTTTGAATTTTAAAAATGTTCCTTTTTCTGGTAAAACTGTAGCAATCCCTCCACACAGATGAGATTCAATTCGGCTGCGCGTTGGAAAAAACAATAAGCAGGTTTCGCAAAAGTATAGTTTGCCATGATGTTTGGTTATCTGATTTCTGACTAGACGAGGCAAATCATTGATAAGACAATAATGAGTATTAGTATTATTTTCTAAAAACAATAGATGGATGCTCTTAGATTTATGATTTGATGTTGAATACAAAGGCCCAATGATAGTTTTATCATTTTTTAAGCCATACACGTAAATATTCAAAAATGAATTATTCTTCTCAAAGACAGCTATGTCAGAAAATGTTATCGGAAATGTCAAACCATCAACATTTAAAACATCCTGAAAGTAGGGATAAGATGAAACTCTGTCGGGATGTTGGTTGGTGGGGTACAGAGCTGCTACTACGCACCATAAAAAGCAATACTCATCATTGTTACGAATATTCAAACAAGCTTTTTTATTTTTTATACATTTTGGTAAGGTTATAAATTTAGATCCGCCGAGAGGTTGATATTTATTAATGTTTATTTCTACATGGGAATTGCTCAAAAATGTCCAACCACTATCTCTCTCCTGAAACTCTTCAATTTTCTTTAACAGTAAATCAACCGTTGCTTTATAAATAGAATCAAAATCGTAATTAAAATTAATAATAATGTTTTTTGTAGCAAAGGATTTTATTTCCTTTTGATCATTTTTAAACAAAAGAAAAAAAGAAAATAGTTCGAAATTTATTTTTACAGCTGTATGTTTCAATAATGATTGGTTGATTAGAGTTTTAACTTGTTCACTAATATTATTGAGAAACATCTCAGGAAAATTATTTATTTGTTCGCCAGTTGCTGTGATCTTGTAACTAATTATTCGTTTTTTAAACGCAGAATTAATAATTGCGACATTGTCAAAAACAGTGCTCGCACTATTATTTTTATGAACATTACTACGTAAATGACCAGACCATCGACGATTATCTACAAATAAGTTGCAAACCGAACAGTGAGGCATTATTTTACCAATTCAAATTAACTATCTCCCAATATAGACGCTAAGCTCGCAATGAAACGATCTTACCCACGTATACTGACTAATGAACAATCGAAGTAGGTGTAGTGTGTCAGAATTATCAAATTGTTTAATCTGGACCAGGTCTGCGTGCGTCTTCAAGTTTGATTCAATAATTGAATATCTAGTTAGGTATCAATGATGTTTCTGAAAAAAAGAAAGATCGGTTAGTATTTAATTTTAGTTAAAATCAACAGCATTTTAAACAAAAATACGAAACAAAATATTCAATAATTACCTTCTTGCAAATTGCCTAATGTTGTACATACTTATATGTCCCAATTTTATGTAAGTATAGGCTATTGAACAATCGAAGTAAGTGTATGTGTGTCCGAATTAATAAATTGTTTAAACTGGACTGGACCAGGTCTGCTCTGCATACGTTGTCAAGTTTGGTATCAAATCTGGTCAGGTGTCAATGAAATTCTGAAAAAAAGAAAGATCGGTTAGTAGGTACTAGGTATCTATTTTTAGTGAAAATTAACAACATTTTAGCGAAAATACGAAACATAATCAATAATTACCTTCTTGCATTGCGAATTACTTAATGTTGTACATAAATGTTCCAATTTTATGCAGTTCAAATGTGAGGGTGTATTCAGATCACAATATAAAACTGTAGGTACTACTAGCTGCTTCAGGCATTATGAGATTATATCATTTTTTAAATTATTGATGTTTTTTTTTTTTTTTTTTTTAATGTCAAATTATTTTTTAGTTTTTTAACTTGTAAACGTTACTAACTGTCGAAGTATTCGTTAATGACTGCCTATACGATCAATTCCCGAAATATCAATAAAATAATATTTGGTTGAAATAATTGTTATTGCGTAAAATATTACACGTGTAACCTTGTTTCTTTTTCCTTGTCAGCTAAGTTGCATTCGCAACAGTAAGCTATTTTAGTTAAGGTTGCTACGCATACATATTAAGGTATGAATAAGTATCAGAAACTAGGTACACAATTACGAAATAAAATAAATGTAGTAAGTATATTGGTTTCAAAACTTAAGAAAAGAATTAAAAATTAAGCTCATTTAAAATTTGTTACCATTACAAGTTAACTTTTTTCCTGTACGTACCTACTTTACTTGACCATAAAAGTATCACAACATGTAAAACTTAGATATAATTATAGCATGATAATTCTAATCTTATGATTGTGTCGAGATTGACAAATAATTAAATTACTTGCAAGAATATTCCCTATTAGCGTTGTTCATAACTTATCTACTGGTTAACGTATTGTCTGTCAACCCTAAGTCGTTTCGCGGTGTTGTCAATCTATGCTACCTGAAACATTCTTAGTATGCACTTTTTTAACAAGTATAATCCATCTAAGTAAAAAAGTTGTTTTACACTACATTATATGAACGGTTGCAGTCATTTTTAACATAGTGGATTATCCTACGTTTTCCGATTTATAAGCTACATGTTTTTGAAGTACTCGGTACAAGTTAACTGAAGTCTACAAGTGTGAAAGTAATCTTCAAAAAGTGTTCTGCAATCCTGCTGCGTTATTCTATCAATATCAGAGTTGATAACTAACCGCTGCCTGCTGCCGTCAGAAAATACGCCTACCAGCCTGACATATCGATTGGACATAATTGGAAAATGTAAGTATAAAACATTCCACTCAGTACATAGTTCAGAGATCTGACCTGATGTACCTACTAATTGTAATCATTATGTTTGAAAAATATATTGTTGTTCTTTATTTCAGGTCTGAGTCTGAGTCCGAGTACTTTCAACAAGCTCCAAACACCGATCAGAAAACCAAACCTGGCCGCAAACCGTCTGCAGACAACAATAGGAAACGCAAGTCGCACCCACCATCAACGAATTTAATTCGTACGAGGTAAACAAACTATTTAATAATTTCGTTTCTCATGCCAGTATAAAATCCTCAGTCATTTTTATTAGTACGTTTCTCATGTTCTGAAAGTATCTGTTTTGATGGAGTGTGTTTTGTTTTCCCTGTGCGTATCTTAACGGTAAATGTACCCTGTGTGTTTATGGTGAACTAATGGAAGCTTTGTTGTTGTTTCAGTAAAAAAACCTATACTGATAATGACGTATTCGGTATCAGTAACAACAACGGGTCTGCCACCGTGCCAAAAGACGATTCAGGTCTATCATCATTCTTCGTTAACCGAGTCGTCAACGGCTGCGAGCGGCGCGCAACGAGCCTCAACGGAGAGTACTACATCGACTGCAAGGTGTTCAAGGCTGACGACGCACGCCACACCGACCCCCTAGAGCTGTGGAAGAAGGCGCTTGTGCGACTCAAGTTCCAGACCGACGCGGATTCAACTCAGTGGCGTAAACTACAAGAGTTCATGCGCTCGGTAGATAATTTATTTCTAGAAAAACCAATGTTTTACGAAAATTAAACCAAATATAATGTGTACCTTGTTTACTATGCAGATCCACTTCAAAGCAGAGAGTTTCTCACGAAGCGCATTACAAACCAAGTCGTTTCTAATACTGAAATGCATGTCAAACCACCAAGACGTTTCTCACGAAGCGCATTACAAACCAAGTCGTTTCTAATACTGAAACGCATGTCAAACCACCAAGACGTTTCTCACGAAGCGCATTACAAACCAAGTCGTTTCTAATACTGAAATGCATGTCAAAAACACCAAGTCGTTTCTCACGAAGCGCATTACAAACCAAGTCGTTTCTAATACTGAAATGCATGTCAAAAACACCAAGTCGTTTCTCACGAAGCGCATTACAAACCAAGTCGTTTCTAATAATGAAATGCATGTCAAAAACACCAAGCCGTTTCTCATGAAGCGCATTACAAACCAAGTCGTTTCTTACAACGAAACGCATGTCAAAATGATCCTTATCATCGCCTGCAGCGAAGTGAACTCGCTCAGCTACTAGCAACCAGTGGTATAAGTCATATGATCTTCAGGTGAGTACAGTAATATACTACGCGGTCGAGTCGATCTTCAATATTGGACGCACTAGCCGAGCTACTTGCCGACAGTGGCATTTAATGCCCAATATTACCCATTGGGCACGCTGCCCCACCTGCCGCGCAGACGATCAACTTATCTGAATTCCAATAGTATTGGGCACGCTGTCCCAACGGAGCGTTGACGAACTCGTTCGTCTGCGCGACAGGTGGGACAGCGTGCCCAATACTATACTACTTGCGTGCACACCCGATAACTTATCTCCCTTGTAAGTAACACTAGGTTCAAAACCGCCCTTTGATCTCAGACTTGATATATGTTGCCAGAACTCACGCGGATTAGCTCTTAAATTATTTTCAATAGCCCTCGTGTATACCTTGTAAGCATTTGCAACTCGTGATTTGAGGTTAATTCTTAGATCAGCAAAAGATTTATAAGCGATAGGACAACCAGTACGCTTCCAAACCTTGTGCAGTTTAAGCTTGAGCTTAGTGTCCTGAATAATGTCCTTTGCAAACCACATAGGATAAGTAATGTATGTGTATGTATATGTATGTATAGATGCCCTCATCAAGTTACCCCAATGTGTCAAATTTTCCCAATTGAATATGAACCTTATGATGTTTGACATAAAGTTGAAAATCGATCAAAGAAATTTGACACATTGGGGTAACTTGAGTATCATAATAATGTACAGACGGCACTGTACATTATTATGATACTTTAACAGTTCGTGGTTACCTATAGTATTTGCGCCACGGTGGAAAAATTCTCTCAATTATCGAATATTTGAGAAAAAATTAAACAAATAATCCGTTCCTATGTCATCTGGTAAACACGATACCCTTCGATAAGTCAAGTTGTCAGGCTTCTAACTATCAACAAACCAACTGTCAAAGTTCCACAAATGACAGCCGGGACCGACGGCTTAACATGCCTTCAGGGAAGTCTCAGTATGTAATTTTTGGTCACCAATCCACCAACAGACGTCGTAACCTTTGATCAACCAGACTCTTTGTTCTTTTATAGGGGTTTTTATCCACCATAGAATTATTGGTCTGGTAGGTAGGTCTACACTAAGGCACGTAGCCGCTTAGCAATCGTCAAATTACGGCACGCACATTGGCAGTACCTACGGCACGGCACGGTAAGCGCAAATGATTTGAAATCTTTGTTCATCATGTCAAGCGTCTGTGGATGCCAAAGCAGGCTGTGGTTTATCATTTAAAAATGAGTCTAAACAGTGTTAAGTAGGATTCAAATTCATTTGTATTATAAAAATCTCGGGCCTTTAGGGTTCGCCAAAATAATTTGAATTAGACCTGCGCTAAATGAAATGACGATTTTGGTTCATTCTTGTTCTTAACACACTTCATCAGGAAATCGTACACTGATTCAATTTCGAGGCATGCCTTATTAAGTGATGCAGCCTTTCGCATCATGCACAATTTCCACTTAAACGTGTTGCGTTGGAGCGCATTTCGCATAACGGATCATACGCGCGGATCTAACCGAGATAAGAAATAAAGGAAAACTTTATAGTTATTGGCACTGTAAAACATGATATTAACAATAAAAACAGTCAAAATTAAATGGCGTGTATTACGGCTGCTGCAAAAGGCTCATTTCAACGGTAATGCCAGAAAATGCTATCTGACGCCGCTTTTGAAATGCACCTTTCGAGATCTAAGCAGTAAAAAGATATATTATTATTATCTAAGTAATAAAGAGTATTCTATTCTATTCTAAAGCCACCGTGGCCCGTTCAGTGAAAATCGTACAATTGTATATGAAATCAGGTGATCGAATGACCATAGCGTTTGTTATTATTTAGCTATAGACCTGACACTACCACTTTAATATTAGTTTAAATAATAAAACACATTGTCAATCAATACTTATCGTTAAAGGCCACATGTGTGTTAGCCAGCCAGAAGTCTGAACATTTGGATAAAGAATAATATATACCTAAGGTAATGGATTTAGGGAAATTGTTTTGGCATTTAAAAGTCAATTTCTCTTGTAATTTACGTGTCGTATTGGTATAACCATCGCACCTTGTGCGACCGATTGAACTAAATTTTCGTTCTAGGTAAATGGTTCTGGGCACCTTATAAATATGTATCAATTGATTGCCCAGCAGAAGGAAAAATCGATGATGAAACACCTACTGTGTGTAGGTGAACCATCTCATCGTATATACTCATCATCTACCTAGCCTTTTTCATATAAAGGGTCGGAAGCTGAAATAAGTGCTTAACAATAAATTGACCTCCACAACCCAGTAACTGGGTTACACGACCTCCTAGGTTAAACCAACCACTTAAAATTACGTGGATATACATATTATTATTCGTTGATGTTTTTTTTTTCTTTGACGCAAAAACTATTGAACAAAGTTTGATAAAATTTTACAGTGTTACACTTTAGAATAACTCAATGGCATGGCTAGAATTCCAAACATACATACCTACTGTATGTAAGTTTTATAGTTGTATGATACTAATGCACTTGTAAAAGGCATAATCATTTATTGCAAGCTAAATCAATCAATATAATATAATTATTAAACATTGCTCAACCATAATTTAAGCAATATCCCACAATACGATAGAATCAATGTAAACTATGAGTGTCCGTGCTAGTGGAATGTGCGGTGTACTACACTTACACCACTGCTACACCCTTTGAGGAATCTGTAGGTAGGCGATGTTATGTTGTACACAAATGAACAAAATAAGAAAAAGGAAAACGCCACCAATTGTGTATTTCAACAAAGAAGTTCGTCGAAGGCTTCCGAAATCAATGTGCGTCCTTTTTGAAGAAGTCTTATGAAAATCGACAATAATCACGTGTATTTGAATGGTCAGAGTAATGAATCTACAAAGGAACGGTTTATAGGTGAGTACTTGTATAAAATATTATCACATCATCATTTGCCTAACCTTTTCCCAACGAGTCTGGTAAAGTACTTTCCATTCTTTTTAGTAGCGTCATAATTTCTGCGTGTTCCCAGATAATAATAAAAATATGCTTGCCTCCAGTGATATTATAAGTAAAAAGGTGTAGATAGGTTATAAGGGCTCAGCAAGCGACACGTTGAAATGTGGCTAACTAGCCACACTTCACCTCAGTGTCTCGTCGCGCCGCCAACGGACGCGTGCTTGCATTTGTGTGCCGTTTTTGAAGATCGAATGTTGTTTAGGTAACCTATCTACACCTTTTTACTTATAATATCATTGCTTTTATCTTACTAAACTACATGTAACTTAAATATAGCTAGCAAAATGTGGGTGTCAAAAACTAGTCGAAAATGTAGGGAAATTATACGTATTTTTTTTACAGATTAAGACTAAGTTAAGTATTATTTGTAATGTTACGAACTTATCTAAAGACATATTGACTAACTACCTTATAGTTATAGTAAGTCAATTTGTCTTTATATGTATAAGGAATATACTTTATACATACGGATTAAAGTTTTCACGTCAGCTCAATGTTTTATGTTCCTAACAGAGTGTCGAAATGATTCATTTGAATTCATTTAAAACTGTAGACTCCTTGCATGTAACGAACAACTTTTGACTGACGTTAAAGCCATCTTCAAAGTTTCGTTTCCATTCACCCCGTTTGGTGGTATACCACACACATACGTATGTACTACATAATTATTATAACCACCATATTGTGCAATTTTTTTAGGGAATATTTTTAGTGGAATAATTTTTCAAACATCTCAAGATCACTTTCTTTTATTTATGGCTTAAAATCGGCGACTCAATTACTCAAGTGAAGTGTTTTTCTTCGAATTTACATTTCGGTACTTCACAAAAATCCAAACTTAGTGAATATTCATAACAAATGGAATAATACAACCCATTGAGTGGAACTTATTTCTTTCAACGAGATGACTAAGCGTATACAAAACCCTTGTTTTGTTAAGACGTTGATAAAGTATGTGGATTTAAATTGAAAGGATGAGCATTGATAGTAAATCATGAAGATATATTATGATGTATCTGTTAGATTCATTTGTTTTATGTAGATTTGAACTACCAAAGCTCTTAAGAAAACACAAATGGCTATCTAGCCTTTTTTTAGTAACTTACGTCACAAATAGTCAATTAATTTACTAACTTTGACACACAGAGTTATTGCAAAAGGCACTTCACCAGCCACCCTTTCTTTTCAGTCAATCTCTTTTTAACCCCCGACGCAAAAAAAAGGGGTGTTATAAGTTTCACCGCTATGTGTGTGTGTCTGCCTGTCTGTCTGTCTGTCTGTCTGTCTGTGGCACCGTAGCGCCTAAACGGGTGAACCGATTTAGATGCGGTTTTTTTATTTAAAAGCCGGGTTTCTTGCGATGGTTCTTAAACATGATTAATCAAAATCGGTTCAGCCGTTTCAAGGTTATCAGCTCTTTTGTGTTAGCTACCGTAGCTATTTTAGACGTCTATGGGTATTAACTTTACCTACAAACATATGTGTGTCCTAAAATTTCAAACACCCATGTGTGTAATATTAATAAGCAACATTATGGTGTATTTGGTCGGATGCAGCCAGGATATCTAGCAGACTAATACACTCTTGGGAAAATAACAGCAGATATGTCGTGTTTGGATTCATTTTAATCTGCATTTGATTCTGCATACAATGCACTGATGGCAACTGGGTGAGCTGATGCTGCAGCCAGGCTATCCAGCACACCAGTAGGTAGACTCTTGACAAAATAATAGCAGATATGTCGTGTTTGGATTCATTTCAACCAGCATTTGATTCTGCACACAATGCCCTGATGGCAACAGGGTGAGCTGATGCTGCAGCCAGGCTAGCCAGCACACCAGTAAGTAGACTCTTGACAAAATAATAGCAGATATGTCGTGTTTGGATTCGTTTTAACCAGCATTTGGCTCTACATACAATGCACTGAAAAAATCTCATAACTGTAAACTCTATAAAAGAAAATTAATGCGTTTAAAAATTATAAAATAAAAATTAAATTAAAAATTTAAAAAACCCCCACCGCAAAAAAGTAACATTTAAAAAGTTAAAAATAACACTTTAGCCATGTTATTTTACGTAACGTCGGGGTACCGTTAAAATAAGTACCTACATACCTACAAGTACTAGGAACATACCTTTCTTAAGCTTAAGTTTTTATAATATTAATTACTTCTTACTAGCAGTAGATAACGATTAACACTATTCATTTGCTAAACATGCGTTCACATACAAGAAGTATGCATTGTGCGAACAGCTAAAGAGTGGAATTCCCTGTCGGAGTCGGTGTTTCCTGATAGCTACAACCTAGGGGTATTTAAGTCAAGAGTGAACAGGTTGCTTCTAGGCAAGCGAGCTTCATCGTCGACCACATCTTCGCTTACTATCAGGTGAGATAGTGGATAAACGAGACCCTATCAAAAATAGAATAAAAAAGAAACATAGAAACCGGCCCATTTATTATTTTTTTCTAACACTCCACAATCAGCCTTATACCTTTTATTTTAAAAGATATAAAATCACACAACTGCTAATTTGAAAAATAAATCTAAACTACCGTTTTTACTCGTCCAATCGCACTGTAATTTGGAACCATACAAACATGCATACACAAGGAAAGGGCCTGTCAATCACATAATGTCCCCGCTGGCTAATCATAGCTATGGGACTATGCATTTGTAACGTATGTGCAATGTTCGCGTGATAGATAGCATCGACTAACATGCCATGTATACTGCTTACACTGTGACTTGGGAGTTGGGTCTACATAGGCGCCTTTTGGGGACTGCCGCAGCCATGATCTATAGGTACTTAAATTATAAATAAAAAAAAAAGATTTGATTATTATTTTGAAAGAAAGAAAACACTTTATTTGGACGCCCAGGACACAAAACAAAAAATTTAATTGTAAATTTAAATACCCCCGCCGCAAAAAAGTAAAACATTATTTTAAAAAGTTAAAAATAACACTTTAGCCATGAAATTTTACTTCACGTCGGGGTACCGCTTAAGTAAGGATTGTTCATAGTACTTGTAGGTATTTAGGTATTTATTTTAACGGTACCCCGACGTTACGTAAAATTTCATGGCTAAAGTGTTATTTTTAACTTTTTAAATGTTTTACTTTTTTGCGGCGGGGGTTTTTTAAATTTACAATTTAATTTTTTGATTCAGAAACAAATGGTGGGTGGTAGATTCCATTAAAAAAAGGTTACTATTTAACACCAAATCAAATACAATTAAAGGTGCAATTGGGTATAATAATTAGATCACAAAAGTCTTATAAACAAGTAGGAAACAATATTAAGAGAATAAGGAAAGAAACAAGCAAGCCGCCCCGTCGCTTGCCAAACAACAACGAGCCCCTAGCAACGGGGTTGCCAGATCTGTCGCCAACAGTTACAAATACTAATTAATTAAATTATTATAAAGTCACAGACATATAAAGAAGATAAAAGTACAATATTTAAAATATTATATAAACATTACACAAATTTACTAAGCAGAACATAATAATATGGAGAAAGAAAATTCACATAAACATTTTTGTTACCTAGTTGAACCAAAAATAAAATTGAATCGAAGAAACTAACCTTACTTATCGTTATGATAGCATAAATATCATTCGCCGAACTCTATCGTTTTAACTTTTTGTAAAGTACCTACTATAATCGAGTGCAGCATTGTTTTTGAAAATTCTGTAAATCGAGTTATCGAGTTTTAAAAACTCATTTGTAGGGAACAGGTTACAAGTGAAATCATGGTCGAAAGTCTTTATTTGCTTAAAAATAAATGATGAAGTAAGTACAAACAAGTGATGCGTAAATGTTAGGTAGTGCAATCTTAAGTGGTGCGTAAATTTTAGGTAGTGCAAGATTAAGTGGTGGGTTAATGTTAGGTAGTGCAATAATAAGAGTTGGGTAAATGTAAGGTAGTGGAAAATTAAGTACTTAATTTACGAATTAAAATGGGTTTGAAATAGTAGATTTTTATAATTTTATTAGTAACTAGCTTCTGCCCGCGACTTCGTACGCGGATCCTGTTGCTTATGCCAGCGACAACGGGGTCATCAAAATCGAAGGTCTGAAACATCTAATGTCGAATTCTATAAGCCCGGGGACGGGAAATCAATGGGATGCGCGAGACTATTCAAGACGTTCCAGATTTTTTATTTTTGTTGGTCAACAGGAAATGCCATCAGACTTAACAACTTTTGCTAAGACGCCATTTCTATTATGTATATGTTATATTGTCTCTGGGCTTTGGAGTTCCCCTACAGGTGCTCCAGATCTTCAAATTTAGTCTCACAGCAGAAAACACTCTTCACGTGGAATAGTTTTTGCAATGGCACCATTTTTATATCTCTTTCACTTTAGGTGTTCCATTTTCCAAAATAAATTATAGCCTATAATATGTTGCGTGACGTTCACGATCAGCGGTCAGTCGCGCATCTCCTTCCCCCACTTATCTCTAGAGTCGATGCGTATATACGCTGAAACCTCAAGCGTCATGCTTTTTCCGTGAACATCTCCAACTCGCGAGACAGTGCATGATGTTCACGATCAGCGGTCAGTCGCGCACATATTTTTCACTGGTCTCTAGAGACCTGGATGTCGATGCGTAAATACGCTGAGAATGCAGGCGTGCTTCGCGATCCCAAGAAGTTTCCACGGAGCGAGTTGCAGCCTCATGTTCTCGAACAGCATCAAGTCTCTCCTAACGCTCTTCGGTAGATTGTTGGGATCTTATGGTCTTTAATCATTTAGCACCTTTGGAACATTGGGAAAAATTTGACCTCTTTCTAGTCATGGTTATAGTTTTATTGTGATGATACCTGATCAATTAAAATCTAAGTGGCTGCTCCCCTGCGTTACCGGGTAAGCTACCGTGTAACGAAGATAAATGGAAAAGGAAATTAAACACTCAAATAACATAAGCCCGAAGGCATACGATAAAAAAATGGGAGTTTTAGCCAGTAGAGTCTAATTTTCAACGATATACCATCGTCATCGAAAATCAGTCCTGAACTGTTCCCGCCTTCACCGCGTAGTACCTCCTACTTATGTTATTTTATAATTATGCAATGAAATTAGTGATAGTTTTAATTTCTATATCAAATGTTTCTGATCTTCGATTTTTATACGTCAACAGGAAATGCCTATCAGACCGAACAACTTTTGCTAAGACGTCATTCCTATTTGAGTTGTGGTGTAGCTGGGCTCTTGGAGTTCCACAACAGGTGTTCCAGATCTTCGATTTTTATACGTCAACAGCGAGTGCTCATAAGGCTGAACAACTCTTGCTAAGACGTCATTCCTATTTGAGTTATGGTGTAGCTGGGCTCTTGGAGTTCCACAACAGGTGTTCCAGATCTTCGATTTTTATACGTCAACAGCGAGTGCTCATGAGGCTGAACAACTCGTGCTAAGACGTCATTCCTATATATGTTATAGTGTAGCTGGGCTCTTGAAGTTCCACATCAGGTGTTCCGGATCTTCAAATTTATTCTCTCAGCAGAAAATGCTCATAACGTGGAACAATTTTTGCTATGGTACCATTTTTGTATCTCCTATAGTTTAGATGGTCTGTTGCGGTTCTGCATCAGGTGTTCCGGATCTTCAAATTTATTCTCTCAGCAGAAAATGCTCATCACGTAGAACAATTTTTGCTATGGGACCATTTTTGTATCACCTATAGTTTAGCTGGTCTGTTGCGGTTCTGCATCAGGTGTTCCGGATCTTCAAATTTATTCTCTCAGCAGAAAATGCTCATCACGTGGAACAATTTTTGCTATGGGACCATTTTTGTATCGCCTATAGTTTAGCTGGTCTGTTGCGGTTCTGCATCAGGTGTTCCGTTTTCCAAGATAAATTATAGCCTATGTGTTGACCAGTATTAATATCTATACAACAAATAAAAAATCATTCAAATCCGTCCAGTAGTTCCGAAGATTAGCGTGTGCAAACAAACAGACAAACAGACAAACAGACAGACTTTTTTTTTGGATTCGTGCTCTATTACTGTTTCTAAACCCCCCTCAATTATTATTTTTTAAATATATTCAATGTACAAACACAGTTTTTTTACAGTCTTATTATATGTATAGATTTGAATGACCGTTTTGACTAACTCATTTATAATATTGATTGATTAGATATTTGCATGCCTTTGCGAACATATTTTCTACATATAAGATGGTACAAAACATTCAAAAGGTAATTTGTATTGTATTAAGTCGCTTTATGTAAACACTGGTAATCAGTTTAAATAAAATATTTTAAAAGTTTGGGTATAAATTCATTGCAGTATACTTACCACACATACAATTAACAGGCTCTATAAATTATTACTTGCTTCAAATAAATAATTAAAAAAATAAATATTCCACAACTTTTCACACAACGCCATTTAGTCCCAAGTTAAGCTTGAGAGCTTGTGTTATGGGTACTAAACAGCAGATAAACATACTTATATATTTCCAAATACAAACATAATTATTATAGATAAATTACATGTGTAGCCAAGTACGCCAATGGGCGCATAAAGACTTTGACACCAGCTTAGGTTAGCTTAAGTCACTAACCACACAAAAAGAAGTCCTACCTGAATTTGCTTAACCATTGTGTACCTACCGCGTAAGTGAATATAACTTTTAGATCTTAAACTTTCAAGAAAGTTAATGACAGCGCGGACGCCGGTGTCCACTTGGGGTTTAGTAAATTTAGATAGCGAAAATATTGTATTGCCGTTGAATATTGTTTTTTTTTTGCTTACTTTATCTAATTGGCAGACTGACCTGTTGGTCTAGTAGTTAGTAACCCTGACTGCTATGCCGGATGTCCTGGGTTCGAATCCCACCCAGGACAAATGTTTGTGTGATGAGCACGATCATTTGTTCTGTTATTTATCTATAACTAGCTGCCCCGGCAAACTTCGTTGTGCCTTAGAGTCAATTCATTGCTCTTATTTTTTTTTATATTAGTTAAACATACGTTGAATAAGACGACAACAAATAAATCCAAACCAATAATAACTACTACTACTTTTAAATTACAACATGTATATATACCCTAACCTAACTGACCATACCTATCCTATAGCTAACCCAACTATCTAACCTAACTACCTTACTAAAAAATACTAAATTCATAATTTTAATCTGAACTATTGCCTCTATGTTACATACAATAATTTATGCCTATAGTTTTCCCGGTCTACTTTAATTAAAGTCCTAACAGTAAAATAAGTTCTATTTGCAAAGAATTATTAAATTTCGTCTCTGTCATCATTGCTAGTTACGTAAATTGATTTCTGAAATATAAGACTTTTTTATGCTACATAAAACCTCTAAGTTTAGTAACAAAATAAATTTCAGAACGTAGGTGCGTATTATAAATTGACAACCTTACCTTCTTGGGTTTAGCTTAAGACTTGTCAATTTCAAATTGTCTCCTCATAATGAACTGGGAAGTTTGACTCCTGTCATGTCATCCAAGATGGCGCTGCGTTTGAAAAATGTTTGAGACAACCGATATTCTTGATATTTATTTTTATGATGTCGAACGGGATAAAAAGTATCCTATGTCCTTCTACTGGCTCTAAACTACCTCCCTGCCAATTTTCAGCTAAATCGGTTCAGCCGTTCTTGAGTTATAAGCGAAGTAACTAACACGACTTTCTTTTATATTTATTTATTTATTTATTTATTTAAAAAACCTTAAACTATCATTACAGGGTTTACCCTAATGCGACAGCTAAGAACTAATCAAAATTATACTACATCAAAACCTAAGTACATTACTTACAACAATACATAATTACAATAAAGTTTAAATTAAATATCCTACTGCTTGTAACATAATACAAATAGTAACACCTTTGCGAATTCACTAAAACAACATGTAAACACATCAATCTGAGTTTGAAGACTATTGATGGTGCGGATAGCTCTTGTAAGAGGTGCTTTGGCGAGTAAGTTAGTTCTCGCTGAAGGTACCAGTAGCAGTGGCGGGCCTCGCCGCCGCCACACGTAGCGGTCCGGCACACACAGACTCAAGCGCTGCAATACTGCCGGATGACTCTCCACTCCACGAAGTACCTTTACCAAGTAGGCTACCAGTGCAAACTCCCGTCGTACATGCAATTGATTATAACCAACCATGCCCAGAACAAACAGAGTGGGATACATCAGTGGGTAGAACGGATATACCCCATACAGCTTCTTGTACAGATGGCGCGTGAACTTATTCTGAACGCGCTCCAGCATTACCGCGTACTTAGTTTCATGTGGGGCCCATATGACCGCACTATGTTCCAGATGACTCCTGACTAGTGCATCATATAAGACCCTAGCTGCTGTGATGTTTGTGAAGTTTTGTGTCTGCCTCAGCACAAATCCTAAGTTTCTGTACGCCTTCTTACAGATTCTGGTTACATGTTTACGGAATGTCAGATCGGGAGTCATGAAAACACCCAAGTCTCGCACTTCCGTGACTCGTTGCAGTGGCGCCGAGTCCACCACATAATCATAGTGCACTGGTGCACGAGCACGGGTAAAACTCATCACCGAGCACTTGGATACGTTGAAGTATAGCTTGTTTTCATGACTCCACTGTACTATGCGATAGATATCATCCTGTAACCGCCTGCAATCTGACTCGGACCTAATCTCGAACAGCAACTTAAGGTCATCCGCAAATAATAAACAAGCGCCATGCCTTACTACTTCCGGCAGATTGTTTATCATAATAATGAATTCTAGAGGCCCCAAGTTGCTGCCCTGACTTACTCCCGACCAGGTGTAATATAAGTCTGATTCACATCCGTTGTAGTCCACATACTGCTGTCTGCCCTGCATGTAACTAGCGAGAAACCGCAATAGATTCCGGGTGCATCCAACCTCTGCTAACTTCCGCAGTAAGATGTCATTATCGACGGTGTCAAAAGCTTTTCTAAAGTCAAAATAAGCTGCGTCCATCTGCACCCCAGCATCCACAGCCGGCACCACGCGTCCCATGAAATCCAGAAGATTGGTAGCGGTGCTGCGCCCCGGACGGAATCCGTGCTGCGCATCCGATAACTGTCCGCGCACTTGCTCTTGCATACAGCGCTGAATGGCAGACTCGAATACCTTTGCCGGCGTCGACAACACAGCCACCGGCCTATACCCACTGATGTCAGTTCCCGCTCTGCCCTTGGGCACTGGAATGACTCGCGTAATCTTCCACCTATCTGGGAACTTCGCGGATTGAAGACATGTATTAAATATATAAAGTAAAGGTTCCGCGAGTACCCTACCACAATCTTTAAAAAGGAATGCTGGTAAGCCATCTGGGCCCGCAGATCGCTTTGGCTTGAGGCGGTCGAGAGCGCTTCTTACGTCCTTAAGACTAAGCTTATTAATTTGTAAACACTGGCTACCAGTGTCCCCTGCTTCTGCCGCCGCCGCTTCTGAGTCCAGTCGTGGCGGTGCTTTACTATATACCGATTTAAAGTAGGCCGCGAACTGCTCAGCACATTCCTCGTCTGACAGATACTGACCGTCCTTTACAATGTTATGTCTACTCGCTGTAGTTTTCTGTGAGCGTATATATTGCCAAAACGATTTAGGGTCTTTCGCGAACTGACATTGAATGTTATTTCCATGCTGTTTGCGCGCACTTTCTATATTTTTTTTAATCTGCGATCTACATTTCGAATATTCATCGTAATCACTATTTGATTTAGTTGTTTTATATATTTTATGTAGTCTTGCTTTAATTTTTAAGTTTTTTATAATCTTACTCGTGTACCATTTGGGATAAATATATTGCTGTTTGATACTTAATGTTTTTGTAGGAACACTTGCATCTAAAATTTCATTAATTTTGTCATAAAATAAATTTAAAATATCTTCTATATCATTCAGCTCAAACATATCTGTCCAGTCAGTAGATCCTAACATGGAGTATAATAATTCATAATCCGCTTTATAAAAATTCCAACGCGGTCTCCTAGTACTGCGTGTGCCGACGGCGCTGAGGCGCGGGGCGCTTGCAACCGCGAGCCGCACGGTCGCCACGAGCGGCGGGTGATGTGCGTCCACGGGCACGAGCGGCCCGCTTAAACCCGAACTCAATATCAAATCTAGTTGTCTATTCAAACAATTAGATACATTGTTGTTTTGTGTGAATCCGCAATAGGACAAAAAATATTCATAATAATTCCTCACATTTATCGGACACGAATAAAGATTAAAATCACCTAACACAATAATTTGTTTATATTTAGTACACAATTTTTCTATTATGCTAAACAGAACCATATATTCATTCTCTGTACTACCAGGCGGAATATAAATCACTGAGCATAAAAATAGAAATCGTCTATTTAAGTAAACCGTTGCATTGACTAATTCAAAAACACAGTTGTCTATAGATACGTCACTCACGTACACTTGTCGCAGCTCGAACCGATGTGTGGCCACTAAAAGCGCTCCTCCTTGTTTCCGACCGTCCGCTCGGTCGCAGCGAAGTATTTTATAACCCGGTGGGATTAATTCTGGGTCATGTATGGAAGGGTTGCAACCCGATTCCGTGATTGCGTATATATCTGCATCCATTAATTCTACACTACTTCTGAAGTCGTTTAGCTTTGTTCGAAGCCCTCTAACATTCTGGTAGTAAATGTCAATGGTGTTACTCTGTTCTGGTTCCGGTGGAGTTTCGAAACCAAATCCACTCGTTGAACTCAGTATTTATGGGCCAGATTTCAGGCTGATTTAATTTCTGGAAACAGTTTTCAGGTACTTCTATTTTAAACGATGAGTAATCTCTTTTAGTTTTATGAATTATTTTATCAACTTTTAATGGCACATCCGGGCCACAAACACTTTTGACATGATCTGCTACAGCTTCAATGGTAGTCTCAGGATGCAGGCGCCACACATGCAAGTGTTTTTTTCTTTCCGTTGCTTGAATAGCAACGGAAAGAAAATATATATATAGATATGTATGTATTTAGAAATATATGTATATGTTTATCAGCTGTATAGTACCCATAACACAAGATCTCAAGCTTAACTTGGGACTAAATGGCGTTGTGTAAAAAAGTTGCGGAATATTTATTATTATTATTTTTTAATAATTTAAACTAGTAACATGTGGAAACGTTGGGGATTGTAAATTTACTTATAGCATATAATTGTGTATCATGAAATAATATACAATCTACGGTGGTTCAAATTGTTTCCCAAGTAAAATGAAAAAAAAAACAGTGTCGAACACTACCAGTATCCTGTATCAGTTCTCCAAGTATTACGCTTAGGTTACATAAATCAGTTCAATCGATTTCAATATTATTTTTGTACGAGTTGTATAACTCGATCAAACTGATTCGATTGGGCTACTGACCTGATTATGGAAATGTAAAGCTTCATATCGGCCACAAACTACTAAAACATAGGCGTTTTATTTTCAGCCGGTACAAAAAAGAGAAAAATGATAAGGGAAAAATGTTGCTTAATTTTTGGCGTTTTCTTTGTTTACCTACTGTGTAGAAAAGGAAGTGTATTTAAATGCCAAACAGACAGGTGGTTGATAGTTACTCTTGTTGTCAATAAAATAATGCTAGTGTGTGGACCCCTTAAGCTAAGCAGAGCTTGTATTATGGGCACTAAACTACTGATAAACATACTTGATTTAGGTACTTAAGAATGAAGTTTAGAATTAAGAGTGGACCATTTATCACTTAATTATGTTTTTACAATTTATATCAACATTAACTATATTAAGTAAACACTATTAGGTATAACCTAAAAAATGTAAACGAAACCTAACAAATATTTTCCCTTTAAATATTTACTGTTGCAAACATGGCCTCATGGTGGTTTATACATCTTGTTTCATACTTGTCAATGTGAAATATTTCTACGTTATTCCGCGTTTTAATTTAAAAGAAAAGACAATTAGGTTGTTCTTTGCGGAGTTGTCCCCGCAAAAAAAAAATAACTTCAAAACGTATTGTTTCAACTAAATGAGGAAAATGGTTTGTGCGGTAGAAGAAAGCAAGGCCTGATAATTGTGTATGTTTTTGTTAAATTAGATATTACACACACACATACATCATGCCAGTGTTCTTAGAATACAATACCTAGGTATACAAGGTGTAATAGGTACCGTCAAATTCAATGAGGTAACTAATGGTTCGCGACACAGATCAACAAAAAATAATTTTATTATTTTATTTTAATAAGGGTATGTTTAAGCGTTGCTTAGCTTGAAACTAGATGGCGTTGTGAGTAAGATGTGGAATATTTATTATTATTATTATAAGTTATGTGTGATGTGTCAGTCGAACCAAATACGCAAAGAATGAAGAATAAAATGTATTATTTCGCTTTCTTTTATTTTCTCTTTAAATTGCACGCACGCGGCGCTACTGCTTTTCTCTTCATTACCTAAAGGTTGACTGGTAGAAAATGACTATGTCCGCCAATGTACAGACGCCAGCACATCAACCTACCCCAATGTGTCATAGGTTTTCAACTTTATTCTAAACATAATAAGGTTCATGTTCAATTGGGAAAATTTGACAGTTAGGGGTAGCTTGATGTGCTGGCGTCTGTACATTAGTTGCTTGAAGTATTAAATAAATAAATAAATATATATTAAAAAAGACGATTTAAATTGACTAAAACCAACTATACTGAGATAAGTATTAAGTATTACCTACTAGTTACAAAATAATACAGTTATTTAACCTACTAAGAGTTCCATTAAAAAACGACTTCTTTACATTTTAACAAGACCTTAAAACTAATAATAATATGTGTAACACGTCACACGTTATGTCAAACGCATTAATGACGCATCTGCGTGTGTTTCATTTTACTTTTGTACGTCAGGGCGGCCATGTTGCATGATGGTTTGCGGAAATAATGATTTAGTTGCGATAAACTTATAGGGAGAGTTATTTATGGAGGGTATCGATTTGGTTTCTAAGAAAGTTATTGTAGTGTATACAGGGGGTGGAGGGACCTCGAAGCATGTCGTCTAACTTGGTTTAGACGCCAGAACATCAACCTTAAAAACCTATAAAAAAAAATTGACACATTGGGGTAGGTTAATGTGCTGGCGTCTGTACCATGATTTTCATAGGTACTTTATTCTGAACTCTCTAGCTGTGAACGTTTGAACGTTTACTCAATACTCAATTATTTTATTGCATTTCCACATGTTTATTCTTAGGTGGTAAACTTGTAACTAGATTCAGTTAGGAGAGAGGCAGCATTATTAATTAGGTACGATATATATATTATTTTAAGTAAAATATTGTTTAGCCAATTAATTTAAAAAGAAAGCCACAAATGAAATCAAAACGGATATTTGTAATTAAAATTTCAAAGATAAAATTATGTTAAAATGTCAAAGAGTATAAATTAAAAATTTCAATGATTAAAAATGGTGATTAATAAGATTAAATTGAATACAAATTAAATTAAATAATAACAGCAGCATGCAGCAGTCCAAAGTCCGAAGATTATTAATTAATGACAATAGACTCGTCCTCTATTTCTTGGAACTTAACAGGACTTAATAATGGGTGGAATGTGGCGGTACAACAGTTGCCCCTCTATCTAATTCCTCACAAATACAGCCTGTTTTTTTTTATATTCATGTTAAGTGACTAACCTAGTTTCCGAGTTTTTATGCCGTCTATAGTCCTCCGACTCGACTTGACATGCTGTCGAGAAATAATCCTCAGGCATACCATCAGTTACTCGTTGACAGAGATCGCTATCTGTCAGGCCAAAGGGTATTTGCAGACAATAAAATTGTAGTCCATCCGTAATGTCCGTTCCATTCTGATTTGTTTTTATCAACCATATCCCAAACAAAAAAAATGTGTGTGTGTACGTGTACGTAAAAAATGACACTTCTTTATGACATAATTTTTCAAAAAATGATCTACTATTTACAAAGACATTCAATACCTATAGACCGGACATCACGAACAAAATTTTCGTCCGAAAAAGTGTGTCCTGCTGGATATAAATCTATGAGTTTTTTGTAGTACACTCCGCTGCCGCTCCAATATTCATATATTATTCTAGATGGCGTTACTGAGATATGGGATCAAAGTTTTTCTATGACATTTCCTTGACATGCCCGCTCTATAGTATTTTAAATCTCTTTGACTATTTACAACTTTGCAGGAATTGGTTCAATAAAGCTAAATTAGATACTTTTATTATCATAGACATGGATACAAATAAATATGGCGCGTAGGTACGTAACGGAAAGATGTGACAAGATGGCCCCTAACAGAAAAACGTTACATTGTTATAAAATTTCTCCCTTACGTCGATAAAAAAGTCTCAATTCAAAAAAAATATGATGTCTAATTTTAGTTTAGTTTAAAATAAGAGAAACTACAAGGCAATGTAGTGAACAAGAACGAGTGGTCACTGTACGTTTGTTTGTTTTAACACGTTGTCATGGACGTTCATTATGCACGAGTGCTCGCAAAGGATTTGTTGGCTTTACGTCACTACTCAATTACAGCGTCCAAGCTATTTATTAAATTCTCTTTTAAACTGATTTAACGCAAAAAATGGCTTACCTGGTGAATAAAATCAATGGATCCCGAAAGTAAACCACTTTCATTTCATAAGATAGATTATTTTTCGTACAATAATATTTCTTTATTTTTTGTGTGAAATAATAATATTACCAATTAAGCAATTTGTTTTATTTAATAGCTGATTTTTCAACTGTCAAGTGCATTTCAGTGTGTGAAATGCACTTGACAGTTGACAATCACCCGATTCATATACGCCATTTTCTTTCTATAAAAATAGAAATAGAATTTGTAATATGGCTTGGCCTGCTGGTTGATCGCTCAAGTTAAAGTTGGTGGCTCATTATTTATCGATAGACTATTCAGCCTTAAGCCCCTTAAACAAGGTTATTTGAGATAAACTACTATGCTTGTACTTTAAACTATGTCTTCACAGTCACTATTCGAAAAAAACAGCTTATTATTAGTTACTATTTCTAGGTTGAATTCCTATTGTGTGAATGACGTTTAAGTAGAATGGTAAAAAATGCATAATACATAAATCAGCCTCTGTTTTTTTTATACCATGACGGTGGCTAATAAGCTTACGGCCCGCCTAATGGTAAGCGGTTACCATAGTCTATGGACACTTGCAACACCAGGGGCGCCACGCGCGCGTGGCGATGTGCGATGCTAGAAAGTGGCCCTGGGCATCATATCCAACAATTCCTCGGAACACAACCCATTATACAAGCGGTAGAACACACATAGGGAGACAAAGTCTCTCCTAAGACTTAGGGGCTCAATACCGCTTGTGAGTACGGGATCGTCGACAAGTCTCACAGCTCGGTTTTGAACCGAGTCGAGTGTACTTTGTACAGTTTTATACTGATATTTTACATGTGCATACATTTTCAATAACTAACATTCAAAAGGAATAAATTAAAAATTTAAAAAACCCCCATCGCAAAAAAGTAAAACATGTAAAAAGTTAAAAATAACACTTTAGCCATGAAATTTTACTTCACGTCGTGGTACCGCTTAAGTAAGGAATGTTCCTATTACTTGTAGGTATGTAGGTAGGTAATTATTTTAACGGTACCCCGACGTTACGTAAAATTTCATGGCTAAAGTGTTATTTTTAACTTTTTACATGTTTTACTTTTTTGCGATGGGGGTTTTTTAAATTTTTAATTTAATTTTTATTTTAAAATTTTTAAACGCATTAATTTTGTTTTATAGAGTTTACAGTAATGAGAATTATTGAGTGCATTGTATGTAAAGTCAAATGCTGGTTAAAACGAATCCAAACACGACATATCTGCTATTATTTTGTCAAGAGTCCACCTACTGGTGTGCTGGATAGCCTGGCTGCAGCATCAGCTCATCCTGTTGCCATCAGTGCATTGTGTTTAGAATCAAATGCTGGTTGAAATGAATCCAAACACGACCTATCTGCTATTATTTTGTCAAGAGTCTACCTACTGGTGTGCTGGATAGCCTGGCTGCAGCATCAGCTCATCCTGTTGCCATCAAGGCATTGTGTGCAGAATGAAATGCTGGTTGAAATGAATCCAAACATGACATATCTGCTATTATTTTGTCAAGAGTCTACCTACTGGTGTGCTGGATAGCCTGGCTGCAGCATCAGCTCATCCAGTTGCCATAAGTGCATTGTGTGCAGAATCAAATGCAGGTTAAAATGAACCCAAACACGACATATCTGCTGTTATTTTCCCAAGAGTGTATTAGTCTGCTAGATATCCTGGCTGCATCAGACCAAATACACTATAATGTTGCTTATTCATATTACACACATGGGTGTTCGAAATTTTAAGACACACATATGTTTGTAAGTAAAGTTAATACCCATAGACGTCTAAAATAGCAACGGTAGCTAACACAAAAGAGCTGACAACCTTGAAACGGCTGAACCGATTTTGATAAATTATGTCTAAGAACCATCGCAAGAAACCCTGCTTTTAAATAAAAAAAACCGCATCTAAATCGGTTTACCCGTTTGGGCGCTACGGTGCCACAGACAGACAGACAGACAGACAGACAGACAGACAGACACACACACATAGCGGTGAAACTTATAACACCCCTCTTTTTGCGTCGGGGGTTAACAAAATATTGGTAGGTAGTCAGTTTGGAAGTTCTAAATGCACAGAGCTATTTAGTATTGTTTAGTGTGTCAGCTGTCGTCTACTATATACTAAAATATTGGTCTGCTGAGCACTAGACCGTATTATTGATTATAATGGAAAGCTTGCCCTGGCGTAAGTCTAACGCGGAGTTTGTTTGTTTATTTATTTTGTAGCGGATTTATGCAGTCTAGCCCATTCCTCTCCATACAAAAGTACCTTTTGAAATGTGCAACCAAAATTATTTTCTTACTTAATTATATTTAACATATCTGACTTTCAATGGTGCCTTTTACGGGTCTAATTGAAATTATTGATTTAAACATGAATTGGGCAGTAAATGTAAAATCTATACTTAAATTAAATGTTTTATATTGACCTATGTTTAAAAAATAAGATTTTGTATTCTATTGCTTTCTTTTTATGACAAATTTGTAGACAAAGACATTAAGGGTTGACTAGTAAAAAATGCATATGGCTCTAATTGATAATATGGAAATGTTAAATAATTAAAAGAAAACTCTAATCACCTTACTTAAGTCGGTTAGTGAAGATAATATGTCAAAGAAATAAACAGAAACAAAAGCAATACTCCAAAAACAGAAGTATAAAATTAGGTTTTACCGCTGCTAGACTCGCAATATGTACTTAGACCCAAATTTATATTTATAAAACCGGGCTGTAAACATGTTACATTTCGTAAATTAGGCAAATAGAGAGACGTGACCAAATGTTTGATAATATTGACCAATATAAACAGTTGTTTTCTATTTTGTTTATGGACTTGGCTAGATAGACTTTGGCCTTTTGAAAATTTATCTACAACTAGTATACCAGTGTTTTATTCGGAGCGACTCCCTATCTGATCTCCACAACTCAGTGACGGGACCTGATTCCATTTGGTTACACTGGTTGTCAGACACTACGCTAATGCTTCAGTCCATAATAATATAAAATAATATTCCACAACTTACACACAACGCCACCGAGTCCCAAACTAAGGAGACAACTGATAAAACACAGTTATATATTTCAAAATACCAACGTATTAAAGATAAATTACACCTAGATAAAACAAAAATAATCGTGGTCCGCACACAAACATTTTTCTTGGGTGGGAGTCGAATACACGACCTCCGGCATTGCAATCCGGACCACTACCACTAGACCAACATACCTGCAGATTGAAGGTATGGTTGTTATTTGTGGATTTTTCGAAGGCTGAAATTCTGACAACGTGCCTAATCCAACCTTAATATTATATAGGCAAATGATGAGACTATAATTTTTTGTTTTGAAATTTAACCATCTTCTCTGTAGGTACTTAGATTCTATGCAGCACTGTCTATTCATTGAGCACTAAGAACAGTAAAGTTCAAAATTGACGAAGTAACACGTTTCTTTAGGGCTACATAATCTGTAGCCACATCAAAGGTTTGAAAGTTATACATATACGACTTCTAAACAACAAGTAGGTAAGTACGTCACATATTCTCGTAAAGCAATCAACGCAAACTCTTCGACTTCCAATGACTTCAAGCGATTAGTTCTAGGACTTGGAAACTTGGACTTAGAATGCATAACATGCATATACCTGTCCTCGAGTGTTGTAGAGAATCAGTTACATATTGAAATCCAGCTACTAAACATGCACCCCCACTTCTAATAAACTTAGATGGTTTGGTAACGTTGCGATGATGAATGAAAGGCAAGTGTAAACGACGGCCATGACGCCAATAAACTTTAACAAATTTTAATGTTGAAAATTAATTTTTATGTTCGTTTCCGTCGTTACGTTTACGTCAACCAATTCGTGCTTCGCGTAAACGGATCAAAAAGAGTAGTTACCCACCTCTGTAAGGATTGCAGCAGCTGGCGTTCTTTAGCTTTTGCCCGCCTTCATTCTTCTAATAATAATTGATTATAAATTATCGAAGAATGTAATATTCTAGTGAAAATTTAGGGCTGTTAAAAAAATTATGCATTTCATTTTGAAACTAGCTGATGTCCGCGGCTTCGCCCCCATGGATGTCGGTTATCGCGCCCAGCTCTCATTAAGGCATATTATTAACCTCCAACAAATATCATTCTATTTTTGCCAATCTATACAAATACTTAACAAATTATATACTAATAATGTCCTTGAGAAAAAACACTTTCTACAAGTGCAAACAGCATCGGCGTAGTCATGTTTGAGTTTATCGTGAACAAACAGACAGACAGACGACCGCGACGCAAGTCAGATCCACTCGATCAACCAGTCAAAGTAGTATTTTATGTATGGATGTAACCAATTGAGTTAAATTTTGACCTCCTACTACTACTAATTCAGATACTCTAGTATTGTATGCAACATAGAGACACGTAGCGCAGTAGTTCAGTTTAAAATGATGTATTTTGTATCTTTCAAAATCAATGCATTGCAGTAAGATAGTTAGGTTAGGTAGTTAGGTTCGCTATAGGATAGGTATGGTAAGTTAGGTTAGGTTATATGTATATATTTGATGGAGGGTAAAGCATAAAACATGGCCTACACATGAATGCATCCAAACCAAAAATTATGTCAAACAGTCAAAAGAAAATAATCAAACTAGAAGAAAAACCGATGGAATATGTAAAGGAATATGTTCACCTACCTAGGTAAATTGGTATCCTTCGAGACAAATAGCAACGAAACCGAAAAAGACAGAAGAACTAGTATCTTAGCTTGGAAAAATACTGGTCCCAAAAAGAAATTCTAGAAGAGAACTATAGCCTCAATATAAAAAAGATCTTTTATCATGAATTCCTGCTGAAAAAGTAAAGAACAAAATTTCATCATGCCAACATGCAATGGAACAAAGCATACTGAAACTAAGAAAAATACAGAAAACAAGAAACGTAGACATTCGCATGAAAACTAAACTAACAAATGCACTTCATTTTAGTTTAAAACAGAGGTGGAAATGGGCAGGGCCCCTGTCAAGATACAAAGATAAGAGATGGACTCACCTAACAACTAAATGGCAGGGCCCACACGGCAAAAGAAAAGTAGGAAGACAGAAGAAAACATGGGCGCTTGATATAAAGAACATAGCTGGAAGAAGCTGGATGCATATGGCCAAAGACAGAACAAGTATCTTAGCTTGGAAAAAAACAGGTCCAAAAAAGAAATTCTAAAAGGGAACTATAGTCTCAATATAAAAAAGATCATCATGAATTCCTGCTGAAAAAGTAAAGAACAAAATTTCATCATGCCAACATGCAATGGAACGAAGCATACTGAAACTAAGAAAATACAGAAGACAAGAAACGTAGGCATTCGCATGAAACCTAAACTAACAGATGCACTTCATTTTAGTTTAAAACAGAGGTGGACATGGGCAGGGCACCTGTCAAGATACAAAGATAAGAGATGGACTCACCTAACAACTAAATGGCAGGGCTCACAAGGCAAAAGAAAAGAATGAAGACAGAAGAAAAGATGGGTGGATGATATAAAGAACATAGCTGGAAGAAGCTGGATGCATATGGCCAAAGACAGGGAAAGGGGGAATAGCATGGAGGAGGCTTTTACCCGCAGGGGGCCACATAACAATGAAAAATCACGAAACAATTAAAAAAGAAAAAGTCATATTTATAAAAATGTTAAGTGGAAAAATAAAGCTGTAAATAAATAAATAAATATGTATAAATTATATACCTTATATACCTCTTATTTTATTTTTACCACCAAAGGGATTGAATGCTCAAAGCAGTCAGTTTTAACTGTTTTTTAACTTAAAAACCGTAATCCCTCATCGTATCGAATTAACTTTGAAAATTAGAGAACTTTAATACTAACTTTTTGCCCCCCTTTTATCCCGTAGGGGGAAAATAATACGCAAAATACGCGCTTTGACGTGGAGTTGCGGATACCAGCCCGGTATCTTTATCTTTTTCTACCCCGTAGGGGATGATTATATTAAGTGAAAATAATATATTACTGTAAATTGAACTCACCTTAATATAATACTTACTCTTTAATGTACACCATAAAAACTTACAAATTATAACTTTAAGGGCTACATACGGTGATACAATGGGCGGGCTCGGCCAAAAGCGATCTCTTACAGACAACCTTTGGATGGACTTGATAGTAGAGGAGAAAAGATAATTATAAATAATAATAATAATTTCATGAGTTACATAAGGGGCAGAATTAGCAAACTGCGGGCAATCTTTTGGAGAATTTATTGAAAAAAAAAGAGCTCCTAAAAAAAATTGAAAGCAACGCCATCTATCATATAACATTTGTACTGCGCAGTGTAGACATGACTGATGAGCTCCGTTCTATTGTGAGTGGTATCAACAAGTGGTTTGTCGAGTGTGCAAATATTGCGTCGACTATATAGGGAGGTCGCCATGTTATACCATTTTATTATTTTATGACAGGACAATCCGTGTAGTTAACGTTTTATAAGGTAGATTATAGGCACTGATAACATTGTAGAAAGCAAAGGATTTAGATTAAAGTACTTAATTATCTATGGTTATTGTGCGTGAATTTTCCTAATAGACAATACAGAGTTATCAGTAAACGTAAGTAGTTGTGGAAACAAAGCAGCAATCACATGCAATCAAATCCTTGAGAAAAAAAATATTTAAAGAAATGATCAGTTAATTTACTAGATAGACACCAAACACACACAGCAAACAACAACAACATGGCGACTATTTTAGTTGCAATTATTTTCAACTTTATTGAACCTCTGCATTTCTATTTAAAAGTGAATAATGCACTTAAACAAAAACACAAACACAAAACAACGTATTTTTCATCTTTGTCATCATCTGCCATCATCTGCCTAGCCTTTTCCCAACTATGTTGGGGTCGGCTTCCAGTTTAACCGGATGCAGCTGAATACCAGTGTTTTACATGGAGCGACTGCCTGTCTGACCTCCACAACCCAGTAACTGGGTAACATGATACCCCTTGGTTAAACTGGTTGTCAGACTTCCGGGCTTCTGACTACAAGTAACGACTGTCAAAGATCTACAAATGACAGCCGGGACCAACGGCTTAACGTGCTTTCCGAGGCACGGAGGAGTCTTGGTATGTAATAAGTGGTCACCCATCCACGGACCGACCTCGTCAAGCGTAGCTTAACCTTCGATCGACCCATGCGGCTGTTATAGTTTAGCCACAAGCTCCTCCATTTTTCATCTTTGTATTGTTATTTAAAACCTGTTCAATAATAGTTACACTTATCAGAGATGCTATCAGGAAATTTAAAGTTAGATATGAAAAAAGGCAAAAGTAGATTAAGTATCTAACTACTATCTTTAGGGTCTGGCAAAAACACATGTTGTAATTTTGCTATAATTTTCTATGTGATCAAAGATTTATTAGCAGTTCAAGCACTCGCCGCCAACGGCCAAACATTTCCCTACTTTGGTGTAAAATAACATAAAAGCAAGCCTTTTATCCCCAAAGGTAGGTGCCAGTAGTAGGTACACCCACATTTCGCATCTCAGTTCGTTATAGTTCCATATAATAGAGGGCGAGCCTATTGCCATCAATGAAGCATGAATCCAGACTCCCGGCTGATACTGAGTAATTCCAGATAAAAAAGTTCAATAACGCTTGGTGTAATCGGCTCTAAAGCAAGTATCAATGAACAGCAAAGAAATTCCTGACGAAAATCCTGGGAATGGTTGACTAAAGACAAAAAAATCCACTTTCAAAGACCTACGTAACATTTGACCCCTGGCAAAACATCGCAGGTTAATAATAGATGAAAATGTTGACCCAAGTAGGTACCTATATCTATTGACAAGATATTTGCCCTTTCGCCGTGAACGTCGTCGCCATTACAAAGAATTCCACTACGTTGACAGTTTTCGCGAACTAACAAGTTGATACGTTACTAAAGAGTGTATTGGTAGGTACCTGTATTATTTATTTACACAGAATAATAGCGCTAAGTTTAATAATACATATTGTAAATGCGAATCTGAGTTTGTTTGTTTGTTACGCTGTCCCCAGCTCTGACAGAGGTTCTAGATTTAGACAAAATTATATCCACTAATGAATGTAACAATGTGCTTTTATGAGAGAAATAAAATAAATTATTTTTGTTATTGTTATTTATTACTTTCACACCTTAACTCCATAATCAATCATCATTTAACGTTTGCAGAGACGTGGCGTTGTGAAAGATACAGACAAGGATATCTAGAGTAATGGTCAACTCTCATTCACGCAGATTCGAAGCGAAGCGACGCTTCATGTTTGGAAAATTTGGACTAAATTTTATTAATCTAGCGTCTACGAGCGAAAACGTACGTCGCTTTGCCGCGTGCGATCAACTTTGTTTATCACTTAAATATGATACAGTTTAATTTAGTCTGAGGTTTAAAATAAGACGCGTCGCTTTGTTTCGCCGATTCTACATCAGTGACAGACTAACAGTTGACCCTAAAACGACGACCGCTGCTTCGCTTGCATTAATGCTTTGGCACAGGACTTATAAAGTCTACACCAATGCGAGGAAAGCCGCGGTCAAAGGCAAGTTACTTATAATTTTATTTACAGTAATAAAATTAAAAGGTAAACACTTCAGCAATAGTATATCATATTAATTAATATGACTACTGATTGCAGTTTTATTTATTGAAGTAACGTAGGATTGTGTTTATGACTGCGTTTACTTGATACTCTGATATAAATTGTACTGTAATCTCTTTAATACATTTCTTGAAAAGAGATTGGTTTTTCCGCGTTTTTTTCATGCAAATGCAATATTTTATGTAGGTCTTTGAATTCCGTGTTTACAATGCAAACAAATAATGCAAACACTTGCCAAAGAACTGTACGTTGCAAATATGAATATTGTAAAATACCCAATGGGTTGGCAAAAGTCTCCGGAGTGCTTGAATCTGGACTTAACCCGTCATAAGTAGTCATAACATAGACACAATTGCTTTTTATTTTTTCTTTAATAACGGCACACGAGTGGTTATGCAAAAATAACATTAGTTAAAAAGTGAACATTGAAACTGCAACAATAAATGTTAACGCTGAGAGCTTCAGATTCATGTCGAGTTCACAGTTCGTTTGCGTTGACAGTTAACATAACTTTTCCAAGATTATCCAGTAGCACCAAGATTGTGCAGTAAATATAACAGGATCTTTGTAACCACATTGCTTCTGTTCATTTCTGTAACCCTGATTCTTTTCAAAACAACTGACATAATTTTACATAAGTAATTTAATCTAATGAACCTATGTTTTATTGACCACAAGTTATAACATCTTGTACCAGTTAATTTCTGGTAATTTTATAAAAAAAACTTTTTTGCAAAAAATAAAACCGACTTCAAAAAAAAAAACACTAAACGGTGTAAAATAACTCTAAATTCGGAATTCTGTGGCTTTGGTGGGTTTGTTTTACTCATGATGGGCCACCGACTTCCGAATTTAGAGTTATTTTACAGCGTTTAGTGTTTTTTTTTGAAGTCGGTTTTATTTTTTGCAAAAAAGTTTTTTATTTTTCCATTTTTAGTTGTTGCCATAAAAATATTTGCTATGAATTTATTTAATATTCTTAATTGTTAACAATACATGTCATGATAATAGGGTTTTCCACTAATCCCTAATAAATTAAAATGAACATACCTAACTGACGAAATCTAGGTATATTGTACCCACCTGCGTACCCCTCAGAGCATACAGGCGTGATGATACGTCATGATGTTGTATAAACAATAAATATCCAAGCGATTCCAGCAATCACGTCAGATTTGCCGTCTATTTTTGAAGAGTTCCGTTGTATATCTCCGAAGATCAGCACCAGATCTTCACCAAATTAAAATGGGACCACCTCAGGAGTATACTCTTTCAAACAAAAAAATAATTTTGAGAATCGGTCCAGAAATGGGGGAGAAATCAGGTAACATACATAAAAAAAAAAAAAAAAAAATACATACACACGAACATAGAACCTCCTCCTTTTTTGAAAGTCGGTTAAAAACAATGAGGCCAGTTGCTTTAAAATTGCCTATCGATACCATTAATAAATCTATCCTTACTTCTCTTTCTTATTTCTCACCATGGTTGCGTTATGAAAGAGTTGCGTTTTCAGGAATACTCCCAATTTTCATCAAGATTTATTCAACGGCTTACGCATGATTGAGTAGTTTACATCCAAACATCCAGACATCCAAACATCAAGGCATATAAACATCTTCACAAACTTTCACATACTCTTTTAAAATATTAGTAGGATGTAAACATGTGTTTAAATCAAAGACATTCAATACCTATAGACCGGACATCACGATCAAAATTTTCGTCCGAAACTTGTGTCCTGCTTGGACACAAGTCTATGAGTTTTTTTTAGTACGCTCCGCTGCCGCACCAATATTCATAAATTATTTTAGATGGCGTTATTGAGACATGGGATCAAAGTTTTTCTATGACATTTCCTTGACATGCACGCTCTATAGTATTTTAAATCTCTTCGGTTTAAATGGAAAAAACATCAATTTATTGAAAATACGGATTTCAAAATGGAACAAATTAAATACCTTTTCAATTGTTTTTATAATTTCTTCATTTTTAAACCTAAAGGCCTTTTGTTTCGTCAAATAGACCAAAGTCATGGTGGTAATAAATTCGAAAGCAAACCTTATTTGAGACAATGCCTTCATTAATCATGATTTCAGTACAAATTTTTGGCTCTCCCTCTTCGTTAATTTAATTTTTGAATATCATTCTGTTATTCATAGATTGCTATGTATTTACTTTACAAATGGGACAATAGATACATTAATTCAAAAGACTAAAAAAATAATTAGGTTATTATCTTGTTGGTCTAGTGATTGCAAGCGCTACAACTGCTGAGCATAAGGACCTAGGTTTGATTCCAATGTCGGAAAGTATTATTGAGATTTTTATCTGAAACTCCTCTGTAGATTTGTACCAAGTTCATAGAAATCCAGCACACTCTCGATTACAAGCGACAAGATAGAACATAACTGACTTAATGTGAGTGTACACAGTTTTACCTCTATCCTAATACCACTACCTCTACAAACACCGACCACCGCCACCAACAGTTTACGCACAATTGAGCACTGTCTTCATTCTCACTGCCAAGGGATCCGCTGGCGGGCCCCAAGTTTTTGAGTGCAAAGGGCCGGACGGCCTACCGCAGCAGATTCGTTGGCACCCGCCGGCGGACTCCATGGCTTGCTGAACTGGAACCATGCTATATATTGCTGGCAGTGAAAGTGTTATATAACAACTAGGTTTAAACGGTCAAGGCCCGCACGTCTCACCGGGGAGTCGAGGACATTGTTTTTTATTTGCCAGGCCACAGGTCACAGGTTAGGGGTTAGGTCTTTTATAGCTTTTAGAAATTAATATAATTATGGCACGTTGTGATAACGATAATGCTATGATAAGTTCAGACACTTTCAATGAAGTACTTACTGATATTTTAAACTTCCAAAGTCAGTATGAAAGTCCTGTAGCGCTTGTCAAACGTGCAATTTACTAACATTTTTCTATGAGATGAAGCGATCGAAGTGTAGAATCGATAAAGTCCATTCTATTTCTACTTGCTTGTCGTAATATCGTTAAGTCACGTGATCAAACCACATGACATATCGACATTCCTATACATTTCTTTAGTTTTAACTCTTTGCGTAAGGTTAAATAAATACACATAATAAAAAAGATATAAGTAAATACGTGTCAATTTTGATTTAAGTTCCTACACGGTCCCATAAGCCTGATGCTAACGACACAATACACCAGCAATCAGCTAAATTTCTTAAAAATTAAAGTAATTTGAAAAGATAATTTAAAATAACGTTAAAAATAATAGTAAAGCATTCTTCTCCGTACCTGTACCCTACGCGTCTGTGGATGAGTCCAACTCGCTCTTCGACGAGTTTAATCTTCAAATCTTACGGGTAATCCCAGTGTCAAAATCATCACTGCGAATAGGTACTAAATAATCGTATCAGTGGCCAATAATATTTACTAAACGGATGACCGAATGTAATGGGTTTAACCCAACACAATCTATTATCAGTATAATAAAAACATGATTTCTCAGAAAAAAAAACATATTGTTGAAAAGTGAGAGATCAATGCCATGCATTACAGTCGTGCATGTATAATTCGGTAAAAAACTTTATCTTCTGGTGACGATAAAAACATTCCACTAATTATGTTATTTTAACCAAAATAATAATATGACCTGTCTCTGATAGATATTGATCCTGCTGGTTTTTGTTAATTTCGTGTTTAATTTGTGTTTTTACTTGGCTTCATCATCATCATTATTTCAGGGTAGGGTGTCTACTGCTGACCATAGGCCTCCCCTATAGATTTTTAATAGGATCGGTTGGAACGAAGCGGCTTGCATTCAACGTAATCCCGTGGCCTTCACCAAATCGTCTGTTTAGTGTTATTTGGCTTGTGATAAAATGATAACAACAGCAACTTGACGAGGTCAGTCCACGGATGGGTGGTCATTAATACAACATACCAAGACTTCCTCTGTGCCGCCGAAAGCACGTTAAGCTGTTAGACCCGGTTGTTATTTGTAATGTTTTTATTTTTTATTTATTTTTTTTATTTGACCGGTCGTTACGGTAAGTCAGGAGCCCGAAAGTTTGATTTTAGTTTTTTTACTTAAAAAAGTATTCTACTCAATCAAGGAATACTTGGATGATAAAATTAATGGTTCATAATGGTAAAACAAAAATGAAAGTTCAATTAGTGGCCAAATACTTCCCAAAAAGAAGAATGGGCAAAAATATATGGAGCTTGGTCCAAATTTCCACCATCAATAAGAACTATGACATATGATGGAACACTGCGTTCTTTTACGGTGAAGTGTTGCACATATAATTTTATAACTATTTACTTATGTTTTACAAATAAATTACTAACTTACTTCTGAAAGTACTTTGGAACAAACTGTTAAATTTCTCAGGATCATTTTCTAATCTGCAGACATAAGAGTTATGGCGTTAGTCACATAAAATTAAATGATCGGCAATAAAAAAATGCATCGCCACGTCCGTCTTTTGCCTGTAAACTCCTTTTTCTAATGAACCTAATTACAATCAATGGCATTGATTTTTATATATAGGTATAGATTACACCCAGCCACATAACAAATTTCATGCACAACACACAAACATTTTGTCCTGCGTGCGAATCGAACCCACGACCTCCGGCATAGCAGTCAGGGTCACTAACTACTAGACCAACAGGCCAGTCTTTACTTTTGTAATCCTCCAGATTCACCCTCCAAATTTTTCTCACAACATGAGCCTAGTATTAGCCGCTTAGTCGAATTTGCGCTTACCCAAATTCGTTTAGGTACAACACGTTAACTCAGCAAACAAATCGTAAGTGGTCCACCATATAGTTTGTTTACAAGAAGCTAAGCTTAAACCGTAACGTTTACGGCCCGTCAAATATTCTCGTATATTTATGGGCTTTTAAATTACTGGATTATGGCATATTAAAGAAAGTTTAGCCTTGGGATTGTTTGTCTTTATATTTGTTTGTCTTTAGGCGTCAGTGCAGTCCTTGCAGATTTAAAATCTGCATAATTGATTAGGCTTTGCTTACATTCCTGACGAAGGCGTGTAATTGGCTTGCTGGTCGATTCTAACGAAATCACCGCGTGGATATGTAGTCGAAGTGAATTCAAGTTGAGCTGTCATTTCACATTAATGCTAGGCAGTTCACTTCACTCAACTTTTATTGGCTGACTTTACTGAATCGATTGACTGAACAAACTGAAGAAATAGAGGACATGATAACGTAATATAGGGGTTCGGCAGAGGTGTACAAATTATACCCACAGTTCGCTAGTTATTTTTGAGTCCCATATAATTATGAGTGAGCTTATTTTCATCAATCTGGTACCAATCCAATTTCGGGCTGCAATGTAGAAGTCCCAGATGAAAAAACTGAATGACACCTCAAATGCTCGACCCAGGGATCAAACCTGGGACCTCATGATTAGAGTATCACTTGCAACGCAGACCAACGAGGCACTTATACATGATAGGATAATATGATGGTTTTAGCAAACCCATGTTACCGGCTTATTACTGTTCCACTGCCACGTAAAGGACTTTTATCGTCTATAGGGGCACGAGTATTTATCACCATGTTTGCTTAAAACCAATTTGAGATTTTTGACTTTAGAACGACTATAAATGTTTCGTTGTTTTCCTTTGCCGATGTCAGTGATTCTAACATAAACATAAAAAGCCACATAAATAGTAGGTTCACGAACTTATAGCTTCATACATTATTTCTGTCCAATGAGTTGTTTTCGACAGGTAGGTACCTAAAACGTATTTTGCAATCATTTATATCGACCAGCGGGTTGTAATGTATCGTTGACGGGCTAGACCATTGGGTTATAATGACGTAGGTAGGTTAGGTTTGCGTAACATAACATTATTATTATCGAGCAGCTGGTGTCAAAATAAATATACCAACTCGTTACCTACGTTTATATTTATTTACACAAGACGTCTAAGGAATATTGCCAACAAGAACTAGGGTTTTGGAAATTATCACCACAAAGTTCAAAGGCGTTTCTCAAAATACTTGATAAGTCCGAGAAATGAGAAAACATGACCGTACATAACAACAGCTGTCACCTTTTGTAACAAACCAAGCCTCCAAGATAAGACTCTGTACAATTACTTAACGTACCTGACAAATGATTAAAACGATATAATTTCTTGAGTCAAATGCGTCAGTTAGCTCAATTCAGGCTAAAATTGAGAGGGAAGAGAGGTAAAGAGGTTTGTTTTGAGGGAAATTGCGCCTCTTTGTGCTACAGTACAAAGATAACAGGCGGGAGTTGAGAGTTTTATGAGAAGGGCTAAGCCTCGAAGCGTATCAGACTGGAAGTGCGGGGCTACGAAACTAGCGGGTAGAAATTTTTCTTCGTGATAAAGGAAAAACAAAACAAACTTATTAATTTCTCATAGATGACAGATAACAGCAAATAAAACATACAGTGGGACCATGGTCATCTTCAGTCATTCAGAAACTCTCAGACACACTACAATTTAGGGCCACTGCGAATTATAAAAAAAAACTGCGTAGAACACAAATAAATCATTCTTTTTTTAAACAAAGCGTCTCTTAAAATCTGTCTCTTGCAATAAAGTAAAGTCGACCACCAATCATCAATAGGACCGGCTAATAGTGACATGAAAATAAAAGCTATAGAGAAGTATTACAGCATTGTAAAAAGCATTATCTAGAGTTACTTCTAGTATCACTGGTGTTCATATTTTTATAGAAATTGTTACATAGTTGTTAATACTATCGTAGGTATCTTCTATGGATCCTGTAGGGTAAAGCATAAATTGTGGGAGAGAGGAAAAGTGCATAACAAATATGATTTAATTTGTAGTAATTTTTAACCGACTTCAAAAAAAGGAGGAGGTTCTATGTTCGTGTCTATGTATTTTTTTTTTTTTATGTATGTTACCTGATTTCTCCGCTATTTGTGGACCGATTCTCGAAATTATTTTTTTGTTTGAAAGAATAGACTCCTGAGGTGGTCCCATTTTAATTTGGTGAAGATCTGGTGCTGATCTTCGGAGATATACAACGGAACTCTTCAAAAATAGACGGCAAATGTATCGTGATTGCTGGAATCGCTTGGATGTTTAGTGTTTATACAACATCATGACGTATCATCAAGCCTGTATGCTCAGAGGGGTAGGCAGATGTGTTCAATATACCTAGATTTCGACAGTTAGGTATGTTAAGTTTCATTTATTTAGGGTTAGGTGGATAACCTTATTATAATGACATGTATTGTTAACAATTAAGAATATAAAATGAATTCATGGCAAATGTTTGTATGGGAACAACTAAAAACGGAAAAATAAAAAACTTTTTTACAAAAAATAAAACCGACTTCAAAAACAACCGACTTCTTAAAAAAAAACTAACAGGTGAAAAATAACTCCAGTTTCAGAAGTCTGTGGCTTTGGTGGTATTATTTTGTTCATTATTGGCCACCGACTTCCGAAACTGGAGTTATTTTTCACCTGTTAGTTTTTTTTTAAGAAGTCGGTTGTTTTTTTTGTAAAAAAGTTTTTATTTATTAAAACTTTATGCACTAGTCAAATAAACTGTACAAAGGCAGACTTAATACCTTAGGCATTTTCTACCAGTCTACCTTAAGGTGGTGCAGAGACAGAACATGGTAGGCGCAAGAAGGTAACAAAAACTTGAAAGAAAAATAAATTATTATTTATTTAAAGCTTTATTCGCTAACTCTGAGACCCTATCTTTATGTTACGTGTTTCCTACATATAGGTTTTCACCCAGACACCATTTCAAGTGTGGTAAATAATGTTAATCCCCTAGTTTTCCGCGATTAGCAAATTTCGAGCTATCAGCGCACGTAAACATAGCGTGAGGAACACTGTGTTCTAGTTAATAGATAAGATCAAAAATATACCTGGATTTTAGCGCTTTCGATTAACAAAGTGGTGTAAGGAATTATAAATAGATCATGACGTCGGAAAGGCGGCGATTATTGTGCGGTGTTTTAGTGGAAGTTTTGTATTTTATGTTTTTGTTTCACTTTTGAATAGCTGTGGTAAATAAGGGATTTTCACGAAGATGACTAGTAGGTAAAGAAAGAAAGAAAAGAAAGAAATAACATTTATTGGCACAGACACAGGGCATACCACAACAACAACAAACATACAAAAAATAAAATGAACAGATTAAAACTAAAGAAACAACTTAAAACTATTTGGCCCAAAAACATTTTTTTTGCCCCACGGCTGCTCCAAACAGACCCAGTTCAGCATAAATGTCAAGCACTAAGTGCTTGACGCTGGTTTTCAACTGGACCTGGTTGAGAGGTGTGTACGCCGAACCAGTTAACGTGAATGTGTGTATACTAATACTTAATATGTATAAATAGATATTTTATGTGTCACAATAAATGAAAATAATACATATTGTCTAATAATAAATAAATAAAACCAAAGTGTAAATAATCCAAAGTATAAAACAATAATAATAAGTAGATGCCTATGAAAAAATATATATATAATTTTCCGCGCGTGCGATGCCGGTGGTTATTTGATAACCACCGGCATCGCACGCGCGGATGATAAAATTTGAATTTTATCAGTCAGTGCAGTTACCCACCGACAATGCGCTTCAAGCAGCGGAGCGCAGCGGACGATCACGCGCTTGACACGTTATAATTATATTTTCTATCTAATTACTTAGATGACATTGAAAAATTAAAGAGAATAATTTTGTAGTAGTGAGTGCTAAGGTGAATTGAATTTTTACCAATACACACATAGGTACACACACGGCTACACATCCAGCAGTTCATTTCCAGGTTACGCTGACCTCGCATTCTACCGAAATCTTATACCTACAATTCAACATCAGCTTGTACTGGAAATGCGCAGTTTGATGTGTGGCCGTGTGTTCGTGTTTAAAGAAATTAATTCTCATAAAAGACTGCTGTCACTTCCATGAGAAATACAATACAATCGTAGATAATTATCACCATACTAATATTATAAAAAGGAAATATTTGTATGTTTACTGTATGTAACGAATACACAAAGAACCTACAAGCTCGATTTGAAAAATTCTTTCATCGTTGGGAAACTACACTATCTCCGGGTGACATAGGCTACTTTTTATCTCTGTATTCCTACAGAAACGGGAACTACACGAAAGAAACCGCGTGACGTCCACCAGTCGTAAAAAAAATGGGTGTAAGGGTGATACAATCAGTTTGACATGGGATTTGACAACTCGTGTCAATAATTGCAACAGAAGACATTTTTAATATGGAGTAAGGTTAAAAAAAAATGATTATGCAACCAGTTTTATCCAAATAGGGTGTTATTCACGACGCGTAGGTACAAGATAATAATGGAATGGATGTAAATGCTTATGATAGACAAAGGGAGCTACATCTGCCAACAAACTGTTTTGCAGTTTCGCGGAGTTAATACTTATATTGTTGTCTGGGTGGCCTAGGTGAATAAACTATTTTTCACTTCTATTTCATATATTTTTTTTAATTAATTCCTTTGAAACATACAAAAGAAGGAAGAAAACAGCAATATAATTATACCAAGACTTAATAAAACGTAGTTTCACCTAATAGATAACGGCGCAAGCGTCGAATAGTAATGAGAGCTGGAGAACTCATTAATTAGCCCTGTGTTATAAATCATACAATACTACTCTTCAGGGAATTTATTTCTCGTAATAACCTCATTAATAGTTCCGTAAGGTATAGCAAACTGCCTTGTAAAATACATTTCATAGAATTATGAAATACCACGATTAAGTACGTTTATTAGTCGCATTGTTAATTTTATTATTCTTAAATTTTTTGAACTCCTACAAATTTTGTTTTGTACTTCAGGGGGATTTTTTTGGTTTTTTGTCTAGAGCAGTTTACTTACCTACGATACGATTAATTTATCTTTAAAAAAATACTATAGGATTCAAAATTATGCATGTTTATTAAACCATGTTTTTGTCCCTATTAATTCGAAAAGAATTTATCGAATAGGTACCTATCTTCGTTAATCCCACTTATATTATAAACGCGAAAGTTTGTGAGTATGGATAGATGGATGGATGTTTGTTACTCTTTCACTTAAAAACTACTGAATGGGTTTGAATAAAATTTGGTTTGGAGTTAGCTGAAACCCTGGATTAACACATAGGCTACTTTTTGTCCCTGTATTACCACGGGAACGGGACCTACGCGGGTGAAACCGCGGGCCGTCTGCTAGTCTGTTATAAAATCATGAGTTTGAAGCAAGAAAGTTAAATCCACCAATACCCTGAACTTTGTCTGAAAACTTTGGAGTGAATACGTATCTGCCGATAGTTTATGAAGCTTTAAATTTTTTATCTCATAAATCTTAGATAGACAAAGTAGTAAAATGAGATGAAGAACTTGTAATGGTGGTTTTCGAAACCTCCACAAATGTTTACTGCGGTTAATTTGATTACGTTTTAAAATAAATTATTTATGGCACTAACCTAGTTCTTATTTTTAACAAATCCCTAGAGGGTAGGCAGAAACTACAGAGCGTCATATGCTACGACTCTTACATACTTATTTTGTTTCGTTTACATTCATACAACATATTGTCATACACACGCCATTTACAAGTACTACGCACCTGACCTTTCAGAAGAATCTCAACAATAAGATCTATATTGTCCTTCTAGGGCGTCCCCTCCCAGCTTTCCCACTTACATCTGCCATGTAAATTAATTGATATACATACATACATGCAAAAATCTGAAATTACTAGCCCCAGTGAGCAAACGTGATGAACAAAACTCGTGCCCTTTCTGTTTTAGAAGAGGCTATATTATTACTTTGCACTGAAACTGTAACAGATTATTATAATCTCAAAACTGAAATGACAACTTCCTTGTTTCATCCAAGCACAATTTCAAATTTCCGTCGGAAAACGTAATAACCACGTGAAATTAGGAGAAATGCAACACATGCTGTTTCATTCCAAATTCTTGTACAGACGCCAGCACATTATGCTACCCCAAACTGACAATTATTTCCAATTTATACTTCAAAAACAAAAGAAGTGAACACTCATACGTTGAAGTTAATAATACTCGAAAGTAACTATAATCGATAGCACTTAAATTATTTGTTATTAATATTATATATTGTATGTTTAATCACACTATTCTCATCTCTGATTGTAATAACATTGGAAGCGACTAACGTCTAAGATGCAGGCTCGGCCTAGTTTAGACGTTGGGGTTCATTTTGTCTGTTTACTTACGTACTGTACTTGTAGCAATATTGTGATAAATGTAATATGTATTTCTTTTTTAAAAAAAGATAATTATAATTTAAAAAAAAAATAACCTTAGCCCATTTGGTATAAAGTTGAAAAACTATCAAAGAAATTAGACATATTGGGCTAGCTTGATGTGCTGATCACTGTACCTACCTATATTGTAACCAAATCCCATTCTGGTTCCATTGTTAAAGCTTCGAGGTGAAAAGACTTTGTTTCAGCAAAAATGTAATTAAGCTCCACAGTAGATCCTTTTGTAACACATTGTAAAATAAAATGAAATTACCATGGTAGGAAAAAATATTTTTTCAAGAGCAAAAATATGTTGGAAATTCTTGTGAAAAGAGCTGGTATGTGAAGAGCATAATAGGTTTTAATTTTTTTTTTTTGGTAGCTGTACAATGAGTGTTTTTAAGGTGCTACCGTGGAACTACCGTGGAATGTTTATAGCCCATTTATTGAGCGAATCCTTGATTCGTGTTGTCGCAATTCCAGCAACGATTAGAGAGAGGTTGCAATTATTTTTAACTTTTTTAGAAGAATGTGTATTTTGACCGCTTGGTTGGTCCACAATTTTCCACCTAGAATTTTATAACTGCTAAAAAACTCCAGCTGCTAAAACCCTTTGTATGACCCAGATATAGGACCAAGGTCAATTATATTTTGTAGTACCTAAGCAGAATTGCAAGTAATGGAACAAATATTTGTATTGGCCACATGTATTTGTTTCTGGTCTGGTTGTTAGTGCATATGAGTTTAAATGTATGTAAACACACCCACAACTCAGGTGAAACAGTGTCAGACAACTTTTTTTTAAATAATAAAAGAAACCATTAGATAAAAAAGACTTTTACAAGGCGAAAAAATTGATCGGAAAGTAATGCATACACCATTTCTATGTATAGCTAATCCATTAGTCATTACATCATACGAACACAGATGAATCAGTTCGTAATAATAATGGCGTTAATGGAATTTGCGGTTCAGATTCACGTCGTTAATATAAACTAATTAGAAGCAAAAACAGTAATGAAACACATACGCTGGAATTAAAGAGGATTATTTTGATTTATGAAGACATAACAGTTCAGTTTAAGTTTTATAAAGAAAAAAAACAATAATTTACTGGCACAGAAACATAAAAACCAAGTTAATAAATTACTAAAATGAATAAACATTATTTAAAAAAATACTAAAATTGAGTAAAAACTAAAGAACAAAAATAAAAAATATGAAGAAAAGACCTGTGGGAGGCCAAAAACGTTCCTATCTCTGCTTTAGCTGCGACATTCAAAAAGAAGATTTATTATAAATATAGCAGTCTCACCAAACCTAAAGCAGTCCACTGCCGCGCCGGTCACACTATTGTGACTAGGGAATGCAATCTCGTACGAGATTTCCGCCTAGCGAGATCTCGCGAGACTCAAAACCCAGTCTCGCGAGATCTCGCAAATTACGGGATCTCGCGAGATTGGAAGAATCGCAATTTAAACATATGCAAATGCTTGTTTTAAGAACTAGTAATTGACATGATATGTAATTAAATAGAAACTGTGTAAGTTTTATTTTAAAAATCAACAGAGTACTTATTATTTTGTCTCTAACTCTAATAACATTTGTTTATGTCTATAAATATTATACTTACTGTAGCTAATCAGTTCAAATTCTTACAATATTGGTAACAAAGCAATAATTATCTATATTTAGGCAACGGCCAGGATTCAGTTCGCGCGCAGCCGCGCTATGAAATACACGTCGTCACGCTGCATTTGTCGATCTCGTTATCTCGCGAGATCTCGTACGAAATTTGACGAGATACAATCTCGTAAAATATGGCCGAGATCTCGCGAGATCGGGATCTCGGCGAGACGAGATTGCATTCCCTAATTGTGACCGGCGCGGCAGTGGACTGCTTTAGGTCTCGACTTTTCAAATTCATGTGCGTATTGTATAAATCAATTGATTTAAAAACAGTAAAGAAAAAAAAATATTTTAACTGGACTGTTGGTCTAGTAGTTAGTGACCCTGACTGCTATGCCGGAGGTCGTGGGTTTCTATTCCCACCCAGAACAAATATTTGTGTGATGAGCACGATTATTAATTTGTTCTGTGTCTGGGTGTAATTTATCTATTATATGTATGTATTTAGAAATATATGTTTATCAGCTGTTTATTACCCATAACACAAGCTCCTAGCTTAGTTTGGGACTAGATGGCGTTGTGTGAAAAAGTTGTGGAATATTTATTTATTTAATTATATCGTGAGGAAAATGCCCGAGATATTTGTTGACGGCATGTGAAGCCAAGTCAGACGCTCATGAGCGGCTCAAACTCTGCCACCAGGTTAGTAGTACACAGAGTTATCAGTAGGTCATAATATAAGAGCAAACTGTTAATAATCCAACAGCAGGGCAAAGGCCGCTTCAAAAACAGGGAACGTAGGACCACTGATCCCCACGCATATTGATAACAGACTTTCATTGTATTATCACATGTTTTACGATATTTCCCTTTACCTAATAACAATGCATTCAGGGCGATGTTGGGGCAGCCGCGATGGTGCAGTGCGTCGGGTATGTTTGCGGATGCACACGTTGACGGGTTTCATGCCGTACTCCGCAAACGATGCGCTGCTGCGCTTGGCAGGTTGCGCGCCAGCACCAACAGCATCCTGGTTGTTATTGCGGATAGGCTGGACACGCGATACGTCCAGCACTGGGTTGACACCCACAGTATGAAATAATCATTTTTGTTTTTTTATTACTAACACTAGTTTCATAAGTTTTACTGTACTAACATTCTATGGATTCTTTGAACTCTGAAATAAAAAGTGTTTTTCTTTTTTTATTATTCCAAGAATGTTATCCAAGTCCAAGTTATCCTTAAGTGTGAAATTTTCTAAACGTATCTGACACCGTTTTAGTATTCAGTTTATAATCTTATTATATTTATTTATTTCATTGTTATTAATATTTCTATCTAATTTTGATTACTTTGTTTTCGTGGGTGTGTCGATGGCATCGCAACGGGCCCTATCAGAATAACAGCGCTGCGGTATTTTTATGACATGATCTTCTCATTATATTGTTTCATAATGCGTTGTATTGAATTACATGGTTAACTAGTGACCAAGCCTATTAATAGGTAATTTTAACATAAATAACCGGAAGCAAGTTCGTCATGCTCCCTTAGATGTTACTGCTTGCGGTAGCGTCGGAGGTCTGGTTACCGCCTTTCCTCTAAAATGGCGATGGGGGTAATGGCTGATCTTTGCGTTATGCTCGGAACGGGTGCTGCTTGTGGTGACTGGTCGTCTTGCTGACCTTGGTTTTTGTTATTGTTTAACTAGGAACTAATTTTTTATTTAGCGTAGATGGTCCTATTGTATCATTTTTTATTTATTCGTTATTTAATGTCGTAGACCTATAAATTCATGTAATCCAGTTTTGTACATGTAAGTGGGCACGCCCTTTTTACTTGAAGGCTTATACTTATTCAGTTAGTTGTATTATTTTTTTGCTTGAGTTTAGTTGTCAACGTCGGTACTTAGTATTCTTATTACTAACTACTGTCTTGTATATTGGTGGTTGCTAGCTATCATGTAGCAAATTATTTAATTTAATTTAAATGATTATTATGTTTATTATTTCCGCCACTTCTTATTCCCAGCAAAAACACTAGGAAGTGGCGAAGGGCGGGCGTTTTGGGGGACTGTCTTATGTAATTTTTCACGTTCAAAAAGTGCTGATCCTCAGCCTCATTTGAATAAATGACTTTTGATTTTTATTTTGATTTTATCTTTGTCAATGTCGCAGCTAATGCCGAGATAGGAGTCTCTCTGGCCTCGCACAGGTCACACAGGATTTTCTTTCTTTCTTTCTGTATTGTAGTAGACCACCGTTGGTACACCGTTTCAAACTTATTTTTAACTGAATCGCTCATTTCAATCTGTATTCTCATATCGTAGATGCAATCGTTTAAATTTTAGTACCACGTGCTACGCAATTGACCGGAACGGCGACAATGACCTGCAAATGACGTTCTAACCATCCAATTCACCGTTTAGTATACGTCGTGATTGAAAATGCTTCTCTATCGAACACAATTCAAAAGCAATTCTGTGTTCAAATCTGCCATACTTTATTTAGCGAACAGCTAGTGTAGATAATGGAGTGCCTGCTAGTTTAAATTCTGCTTAAGAAATAACACAACAACTGACCCTTGTCGTATAAAGTTGACGAGGTCGTCAGTCAACTTCGAGAATACCCCTTGTAGTATTTGTATTTATTAAGAAGATACAATACATTGTCTCATGCACACCGAGAGAGGGCCTAACTGTCAACATCACCCGACCAGGCAGTCTGTCGTTAGACGCGGAGTGAGTGGGACGTGCGCTTGCTTTTGGATCTGGACGTAAATACCTAACGGTTACACCGTAGAGGAGATGCTGACTTCACCCCTGATGTCACTTTCAGCACATAGTTATCAGCTTAAATGACAATAACAATAATACTAGACTTACTGTCAAAATCAGTCTACGTAACTAGTATAGTTTGGTCATTTGGATAGGTAGATAGATAGATAGATAAAACATTTATTTAGTACAGACTAAAGACACAGACAAACACACAATAAAAAATCAAAAGAGATAAAACAATGAGCGATAAATGATACAGTGTGCGATGTGCGTCTTAAGGCTGCACCAAATGGGAGTCCAGCTTAGCATGTGCCAGCCAAGGCACATGCTTAGGCGCATGCTGAGGCATGTGGGTAGGCATTCATTACATAGCAACCAGGTGTTGCAAGTAGCCAGAAGACTGAAGAACCAGACCAGTTAAAACAAGCGGTGTCGTGTCACCCAGTAACTGGGTTGTGGTCGCCATTGCTCTAGACCTGTACAATTCTTGTATTTAGTTGCATCAGATTTAACTAGATAGATATGGTGAGGGGGGTGTGTAACGGGAACTTCCTTCTCTACCATCCGTCCGCTTGGCTAATAATTAATCAGCATGGGGACAGATTGTAACCAAAACAATAATTGATCTTGTGGTCACGACCCGCAGTCTTGTGAATACCATGAAAGAGAAGAAATGAGTCGGTGGATTGAGTAAAAATCGCCCTGTAAAAAATTGAGTTGAGTGAACGGTCAATGCCTTGCATTAGTATGGAATGAAAGCATAATTCGCCTTCACTTCACCGAGGTACATATTCAGTGTGGTTTGAACAGAAGAGCACTGCTGGAGGCCGATATAGTTAGAAAAGACTCGGCGCCTCGGCACATGATGATAGCACACTATCACCCTTAAAAGCGATTTACAACGATAGTCTAAAGCTTCACTGATTGATTAATTGATGATAGAAATCTTAACAACAACAATCAAGTAGGATTAAGTACGACATGAACACCGAACGTTCTCTCTCGGGCATTTCGAACGCGAAATATACAGGCTTGTTGAAATGCTGCAGCGATATTGTAGGATTTGGCGCATTACAAAGGGGCTAGCCGTTTTATAAAACAGTGGGCCTAGAATAAGTCACATTCTTTTCAACGATGACAAAGTTCGTTAGATCCAAAATGTATGGAATTGGCATAAGCTTTTGAATTGAACAATTCAAAAGCTTATGCCAAATCCATAGAGTTAAAGTCAAACTCAAGTCATTTGTTTCAACTATACCTATAAAAGACATTTTTGAATGTCAGACTTACATTTATTTATACACGGTGATTTTTTAATGGTCTGATAAATTTTCACTGGGTGTTCTACCCATGAATATGAACAACACTTTTACTAATACTAATACTATGGGACCAACTCGGAAATCACGAAAAAAAAACGGCTGTTGCATACAAAAGTTCGATACCTACTCAAACAAAACGTATGAAACAGCCGATTTTGTTTTCATGATTTCCGAGTCGGTCCCATAGTAAAAGTTGTTCATATTCATGGGAGAACACTGTGTGAAAATTTGTCAGACGATTGAAAAATCACCGTGTATAAATTAAGTTTAAGATTTTAATTGCACACTTCAAAATATAGTTTCGTTTTGTGTTATCTCTTTTAAAAAAAGTTGGAAGGACGATACATATAGACTCCAACACATCAAGCTACCCCAAACTGTCTAACTTTCCGAATTGAACAATCCAAGAAAAACCTTGTTTTGTTTGTAATAAAGTTTAAAATCAAATGGAAGGTACCTACTGAAGAAAAAAAATGGCGGCGCAACCTCTTATAAATTTTCAATAAGGATAGGAAGATAATTATGACGATCTGACGAATTTTTGGCTTCCCATTTCTCACAAATCACGGGGAGATTTTTATGCATTGAACCGACTGGCATAACCGTGATTTCAAAGAGAAATCTCTTTGTGTAGCCACACGCCAACAGTACATACACGACAAGAACTAATAGGCACAGTGTAAACGTATTTCGATGCAACTAATCCAAAAGCTGTCGCAGCCTCGTTCCAAATACCGGGACTTGTAAATTAACGAGCAATTTCATTAGTGAACATCGAGCAGTGCCTAACCTGGTAACGTAAACAACAATGGTGCGTAGGAGATAATCGATATGAACGCAAGCGATGAGCTGGAAGTATGTTAGTTGTATAAAGATAATACCTGGCTGTTACTATCCCATGTTATAGTCTTAATTCAGATATTACACGCTAGTGGGTGAATAATTACAGCCACACGTGTCGAACGAACGTTAACGTTAACGTTAAGGTTGAGGTGACGAAGTGATGACGATTCATTATATAGCAAGACTCCCTCATGGCTTGGAAAGCTCGTTAAGCAGTTGGCCCCGGCTGTCATTTGGAGATCTTTAACAGTCGTTTGGGTTAGTCAAAAGCACGAAAGTCCAGTTTAACCCAGAAGTATCGTGTTGCTTTCTGACAGTGATAGCTATCTGACTTGTTGTGGATGTGAAAACTTTGGAGATACTTTAAAGAATCAGGACCAAATGCTATATCGGCTATGTATTTTCTTATTTTAAGTCTAAACACAGAATTTGACAACCAGACTTACAAGGGGCGAGCAAGGGGCAAGGGGCGTGTTACCTAATTACTGGGTTGTGAAGGTAATATTAAAAGCAGTCACTATATTATGTAAAGTATTAGCATTTGGAGGCAGATGATGACAATGATGACAATGTTTGTTCATATTTTTAGACATGACAGCCAGATAATTTTGAAAAGTTTCCAGAGTCAAGGTCTCAGCTACGAGCTACTTTAGGAAGACTGAACGCAGTGGTAACAAAAGTGGACCTCACAACCTATTGAAACTCCGCACTATCCTCGGTCAGCTTAAGGTCATATCATGCAAACAACTGTACAACAAAAACAACAGAGCTAATACTATGCGTGCCTGTAGTCAATATTTAATAACTTGTTCATGGAACACCTTATAAATCCATGGAAAAGAAAGATGTTTTAATCCACTTAAAGAATGGTGTTATACTTGTTAGTAATCATGCTACCAGTAAGACAGCGACAGATTAATGGTTACAAAGAAAGTAGGAAAGAAGGAAAAAGTATTTATTTTGCATAGACACGACAACAAAGAATAAAGAAAACAATGTGCATTGCGGCTGTGCCAAAGAACACGATCACGTATAAACGAGTGTTCTGATGACACTATAATTATATTTATATTATTTTTTTATTTTTATTTTTTTTTTTTATTTTAATTATTTTTTATATTTTAAAGTAACATTTTTAAAATAAAATTTAGAGACTTAAGTGGCGTGGCGTAAAAAAAAAACATATTTTCATATACTTTTGATAATAATATTTGCGATTATAAGAGCCAAAAAAATCTATTTTTACGACGTTAATCAGAATCGAATGAGCTTAAACAAGAGTGACCACATTTTTTAACGTGTTGATTGGAATCATGTCGTATGTAGGCCCACTTTTGCAAATACCTGACAATACATGCCTCATACTGGTTCTCAACTGGATCTAAGGTTGAGATTGCCATGAATATGGCTAAAAAGTTCCTAAAACATCCGTCACAGTGGAATTTTCATGGATCTCTTATAGATTACGTAAGACAATTAAAATAAATGCCAACGGTATTCCAGGGTCGCTATGGTTTAATTATTTTGTTAATTAAAACAATTCACGAGCAAAGGTATTAGTTTCAACAAGGGAACTAACAAAACACTTGTGTATGAATTACTTAATTTATTAAAATGTAGTAGGTACGTGGATAGCATTAAACAATTAATTAAGTTTACTGAGTATAGAAGTGATATGACTTTCAATTTATATGTAGATCTACTTTAATAACACCTATATTTAATCTACTAAGTAGGATTAAATCTAAATAAATAAACTTTTATGTAGGTACTAGTTTTAATCCCAGAGTTCATTTCAGTGTTTCTTCTTAGAGTAGTCGTCAAATAGTGAAACACGACCTCATCTTCTAGCTAAAAATTACAAGAAACAATGCTTGTAAACATCTATTTACAGATAAAATAGTCATCATTTTATAGTTTTGTTTGAAAAATGACACAATGTACATTTGCAGTAACGCTGTTATTTTGTAGAATTGTCTCGTCTACGCTCAGTCATGTGGTCATACACGCACGCCGACTGCAAGTACAGAAAACATTCATCACCAACAAAGTCTGTGTATGCCCTTCTAGCGAGTCCCCTCCGGACCTTAGCATACTCTTTATTTCTTTAAACAAATTCTTTGAATCCATTTATTTCGTCTATTAGTATTAAGGTAGCCGAAGAAGAAAAGCCGACAAAAATTAAAATGCTCCCAGACTCTTCCAGCCTTCTATTAAATATAAAATAAAACTTTAGATAAAAATGAAGTCTCAAATCAGTAACATTTACTATTCAGAGTATTTAAGGTAATTTTCCTCCATATAGCAAAGCAATGGGATGCCTTGCATACCTACAAATTATATATTTCCAAACAATAAATTTCAATCAAAAACTTTAGCTACACCTTAATAAAAAAAAACAATTCCCTGAAAGAAAAATCATGCACCACAAAAATTCAAAGTTCTCTTACAATAGAAACCAATAAAGTGTTAAAAGAAATATTTTTATAAGAACTTCAACAATAAAAGTAGCGAAACAATATAAAAATGTCAATGGCTGAGGCCAGTGTTTAAGAGACAATGGTTGAACGGTCAGATTCTGATTGGTGAAAGGTCGTTGGTGAGAAACACGGCTGTTGAACTTTCTTATCTGGAACTGAACTTATGGTAGAACAGCGCTTGTATTGTGAGGGTTATTTGGGATATTAGTCTTGCATATCAGTAGTTGTAAATATCTATATTATCTTTTATATAGGACGGAACGGACATAAGCGCTCATTCGGACATTAAAGGTTCTCTTTAAGATTTTGAACCAAAACGAAGACGAAAAAAAACTTTAATTTCCGTCGGTTTGCTCTTACACCCAAGCTTTTCCTGTTGTTCTATTTACTTTAAACTTTATAAAACCGTGATTTGTGTCTATAAAACAAAGAGATTTTAAATGAAATATTGGACGTATTTTGGCTTGTATGAACAATCTAATTGGATTTGATAGGATTGTAGAAAAAACTGGTTACGTGGTTTATCATAATACAGTTTTATGTAATTTTTGACGTCAAAAAGTGTTAATTCCCAGTCTGATTTGAGTAAATAAGTTTTGATTTGGTTCATAGTTTTAACCGAAAAATTTGAAAAAATGAAAAGTTTACACGAATGTCTGATGATAGATTTTTATTCCACCCTGTACATTTTGGATATGTCCCAAACCAAACGTGTTTTTGACCTATCATAAACAAAGCCAAATAGTTTACTTCAATTAGACCTTTAATATCAGGCCTTTAAATGACGTTCTCATGTCAGAAATAAATAATAAAAAGTTGATTTCGGAACAATAACACTAGACTTAGTACAATAAGTGAAATGATGATAGTTGCAAAAGTATAAACTATAGCGCAGCTAACAGCTTGTAGATTTGTATGTAATGAATTGACTTAAAAAGTACTGGAACGATTTAAAAAAAAATGTTGCGAAGCTACACTATTCCCGGGTGACATAACCTATTTGTCTCTATATTCCCATGGGAAAGGGGACTACACGGGTAAAATCTCGCGACGTCCGTTAATAATATTTTTAAGTGGTAGTCGTGAGTTTGGGACGTTGCAGGGATCTGGACGGGACGGTTAGAGACGGCTTTCAATTTACTGAACCGATTTTGAAAATTCTTTTATCAATAAAAAAAACAAATTATTTGTGAGTGTCATAGGCTACGTTTTATAACCTAAGGGGTGGTGGAGGGGATGGGATTGTACGAAATGCACTCAGAAGAAGTCGCGAGCGGAGTACTAGTAAAAAAAAATTAAACAATAACACAAGCATTAACGATTATGGTAAATCCTTCCTATGATCCTACTTTTACTTTACACCACACTATACAATAGGTTGGTATTTTCCATAAACAGGTTTTATGCTACATTCTATTTATTTACGTAAAATATTATGTATTTATTAAGTATATTGATAATTGTTACTCATCCGTCACTTGTCCGCAAAGGTTCATTTGAAAATCAGCGTCAGGCTTCATCTCAGCATCTGTCTGGCATTACCGCTGAAATGAACCTTTTGGCGCAGCCGTCAGACATGCCATTTTTGTGTCTCTTTTTTTGTGTTATTATGTTTTTACTGTGCGTCCAGCTGTTGCCAATAAATGTATTTTCTTTCTTTCTTTATTTCTTATAGCTACTAACTAGTTTTAGACCAAAACCCGGAACAAAATATATTTTGTTCTTTAACCTGCCAATTCACGTCAGCTTGCAGCTTAACAACGTTCTTGTACATTCAGCTGTTCACTTTCTCACTGAAAGTCATTGTGGAAAATAGGTCAAAATACTGCTAAGTAACGATGCTGGTCATCCTTCACCGACTTAAAACAACTATTCAAGACAAAAAGAATTTTTGAAAATGCGCTAAGCAGTTTCTTAAGCTGGACGCAAAAGTTAATACTCGTACACCGTACTGAGGCAGCAAGCAAGTTTACGTCCCGCCTGATGGTAAGCAGTTACCATAGCCTTTGGACCATTAGCGCGTTGCTGAACCTTTGCTTTTACACTATACCTGTGTAAAAGCCCCAGCTGACCATAAGGTCCTGGGTTTGATCCCCGGGTCTCAGTAGCAACCCAGAGTCCGGATTTGTGATCAGTTAGTCAGGGCTACTAACTGCTAGACCAACAGGCCAGTCAATGTTTCTGGACAAAGTGTCGAATTGGGTCAACTTTGAGGCAATGTTATGACCTAATGCAATTACTGAATTAAATTGCCAGGAAACTGAAGATCTTCTCTTCAACAGGCCAGTCAATAATATACGTAGAATTCTAAAACATAATTCTCCGTTTTTGATTTTTCGTATTCGCGTAAAAAGATTTTTTCAATACAGCTCTGCCTAGGCTTCTTCCGTTCGGTGCCTACCCTCCTTCCGAACGGAGTTTAGAGCATGCTTTTGCACAAAATGCTAGGATCGCAGATATAAGAGGATGTTGATTGAGGTCTTCATCAGACCGGATTCTTGGATGTGGGGATAAGCTACCGGAAGCATTAAATTGATTTTATTGAATTCTTTATCGTCTCATTTTTAAACGAGTTCTTACTTAAGTCTAAGCTTAAAGGGCTTATTACACTATCCGATTTGTAGGATACCTAACTAAGATATCGAAGATGTAGTCGCAGTAACGACAGATTGGATCCGATTTAAAGTACCAACCACTTATTTGCTTCCTAACTAGGATCCTAGTTAGGATCCTACAAATCGGATAGTGTAATAAGCCCTTAAGCCTTGCAGCTTGTTTTTGTATTTGGAAAGTTTTCATTATGATATAAAATTCTCAATACAAAACTTGGACTTGGGTTTAAAGTCAGTTTCTGTGTTAAAAACTTCAATTTTCTGGGTAAAGAGTAAGTTGGAAATTTTAAAATGGCTTGATGGTTTAAAACTGGGTCTAAAGAAAGGTCTTGTTTTGTAATCAGACCGTTACCCTTTATTAATAAAGTTGGAGTATAGTAACAACTGGTATTATTACATAAGCTACATTTTTTGAGGCTTAAGTTGGTCTTGATTGTCGTGCAAGTATTATTTATAAATGTAATATTGTAAAGTGTGAATGGTCTGTGGTAGTTAAGTTAATGTCAAGTTCTATTATATACTACTCGTATAATTAAGATATATTGAGAGAAGCAGATGATTTTTTTTTATTGATATGACATGACATTACATCACGCCTGTAATCGGAAGGATTGAGCAGAGGTGTACCTGGTAGTACACCCACCCTCTGTTATTTTTTATTAATTTTGCTAAATTGGTGTAATTGCTGTAGGTACGGCGTTTTATAAATAAATAATAATGTGAGGCAAATAAATAGGTAAATAAATAATAATGAGGAGTTCGTATGTAAGAGTAATCTCCGAAACTGGCATTATCTCTTTTAAAGTCCAGACTTTAGATTATTTATTTATACGAGTCAATGCATCGTATGCAGGGGAAAGGCGTTTTGAAGGAAAAACCATAGTAGCTTTCAGTTGACCCGTGGCGAAAGACGGCGAGCATGCATCAGTCATCGTGTATCTCAACCCTATTTTTAGGAGCTCAATGACCCGTCACACATCACTACAATATCAGCAGGAGATTGGCGTAGGTCACATTAAAGTACGAAGTTATATCTCGGTAGACCCTTGACCGCATTTACATAAGTCACACGTGCATAACTATAATACGAAACGGCCATGACTAACCATGCGATAATAAAGCGAAAGCTTATCCTCAATGCTGACTTCGTGACAAAAAGGAGAGAATCGATTCAAACATAATATCTCGATATAATGCTGTTGATTCGATATAATCCCTCTGAGCGGAGTCAATCGAGAATTAATCCGAGTCGGGAGCGAAGATTTTGAGTAAAATGATTTTTAATCTTTTCAAAGCTGATGTTGGCTGGTTTCGGGTCTGTGTCATGTGTGCAAAGGATGGGAAAGGTTTTTTTTTTAATTTGTCTATCTGTCCAAAAAGTCTTGTTTGCAAGTAGGTACAGTGTGCTTAGCACTAAGTTAATGATTGACCTACCTACGTAGGTAACGTCAATTATATCGAGTTTAAAATTTAAAATACTTGTTTCGAACAAACATTTATGGAATAATAAGTTAAACTAATATTGTGCCAGATACAATGTATTTTAAACTTAATTCTGCAGGAGTGCAGGATAAGTTTTATTTTTAATTTCAAAATCTGTGGTCTCGTTGACCTCAAGCATTCAAGCTACAAACAACTTAATATTATGTAATAGCTTCTATGAAACTATGTAGTTTACTTCTAGTTATTTTTTTATCACTATTTCGGTAAAGGACACAATAATTACCTTTTAAAAAACCTGGTCCGCATAGCAACATTATTGATTATATCGCTTCAAAGTGGGCATCAATTTAGTGACCTTTCAAAAGGTTCCCATCACAAATACCTAGCTGTGAAAATAAACACTGTTAAAATAATTCTGTTTTTGGTAAAAATGTGTATTCAGCGATTTTCTTTGCTTAACCTTTACGGGAGTAAGCACTGTCACGTTTTTATACTGAATAGAACCGTCTAGTATGCGGACTGGAATGATATATAAGTATATTGCCATCAACTAGGCACAAATCCAGACTACGCTAAGTACCTACTGAGAAATTTAAGATGGAAAATAGCCAATAAAACTGCTCGACTCAGGAACGAAACTGAAGACCTAATGCGTAAACCAAAGAGGTAGTCATCAAAATAATTATTGTTTAAAGTAAAGTCTAAAACAGTTGTCACATTTTACGCACAAAACTTGCATAAACATTAATTACGTAAGTATTAACATCCTTTTCAAACAAATGACGCAGAAAGTACAAAAAAAAATCTCTCATTAAATAATACTAAACCATATTTACTCACAATATCTCTGTCTTCCTCCAATGTAGTGGTATCATGTGTAATTTCTTATTGAGTAATACTTCTTAAGTCACTGATAAGATTCGTCTAACTAACCGATAATAGGTAGTATTACAACAGTATCTCTTTGATATCAAACTTTTTATTGAAAAGGAAAATAGGTACAATTTATCTATATTCCATTAAAAAACCATTTACTTACGAAACAAAAACAAAACATAAAACGCTGTTCCATATTCCAATTTCAAACTTAAAAAGTTGACATAATTTTGATCAAATCGAAACAACAATTTGAAAAAAAAAAGGTTTACTTAGTATTATTTATTCAGCCAGTACTAAAAATATATTCGTTTGCCACGTGGAAACAGGGAAAATAGGGCTTTTAGTCTAGTACCGTGACGTATCATCGTGTCAGCGGACGGCAACTGCCAAGTATAGTACCATGTACCATCAGTCTCACATTGAACATTGGTGCGTGAAGACGACTTGACGCTTCGTCTAGCGGTAACGTGCTCGCGAAAACTTGTGATACTGGGAATTATAAAATTATCTTCAGTATTTGTTTTAAAAACTTAATTGAAAGACACTTAAAATTACGTGCGACTGTTTGTTTAGTTTGAAAAGTTTCGTGAATAAATAATAATTTGTTTTTGTTGCATCGTCATCATACTTATAGGTAAGTTTTTAATGTCAATTGCTTTTTTTATTTTAAAACAAATGTGGCTAAAGAAGCTCCAAAAATAGATTTAATGAAACCTCGATACTTTTTATGGCTTGAGTGTATTTATAACTTTTTATTAGAGATCGAATTTTCCGGCGTTTCGTAAAATTATGAAGGATGGCATCGTATGTTTATTTATACAAACCACCGTTTTCCAGCTCTCGTAAATTATCTTCGGCCGATGGTCATTGGAACGGCCAATAAATCTTAATTAATACTAACAACTGACAATTCTGCGTTCGAATATATTTCATTTTTTTTAATCCAGGAAAGTTCCACGATTTTTTTTTGCTAATAGTACAAACCAATGTTCTACTTAAGTAAGAATGTTAGACTATGGAAAAAAAATGTTTTGGGGATAAGTTATTTTAATAAATTAACATAGGTACCTATCTCTAACTATGACTTAATTAATACTACTTTATAAAATGCGAAAGCCATTTATAGATAGATCGTTATTTTAGACCTACAGAATTAAATACAGTCTCAGAATTTTGCTTATTTTAGTGTAATAAGGTGCGCCTATATGAACGGGTAGGATCTGTAAAGTACATGTAAGGGTCCTAAATTCGAACGTTTTTTACGGTTTAAGATATTTATGTCTCAAAAGATTACATTATTCACTTATCTACATATAAACTATAATAATATACAATAGTATCCAAGTAACCGATTAGCGTTTTAGTAGGGTATATAATTTAAAAATAATTATGGCCCACATAATAATGAATGAACTAATATTATTTTATTTTTATTTAATTTATTTTTCCTATTAATAAGATAAACTTTATTTGCTTGCCGTCGAATTAAAACCAAAATACAATTGGATAGTTTTTATTTTTATCTAACTAATAATACATTTATTACATACTTAATAAAAACTAAAAGAAAAGAAAATTATAAGGCATCAAAAAATTGGATAGTTGAATTTTCAATTTAAAAATCGTTCGAATTGACGTTTGGACGTTAAAGTCAAGTATTCGTACAATGGCCTCGGTAACCTGGCGGTGTGATAATCAGTTTAAAGAAGTACGAAAATATTGTGATGCCTGACACTCGGAAGACATCTAAATCTAGATAGGAGAGATAGAGTTATCTCAGAAAAAGAGATTTTGTTTATCAATTCTACTTAAAAAACAGTTTCTTTAGATTTTCACAAACAACCGGCCGATAATAATGAAATCGATAATATTATCGATGACACAGAGAAAACAGTTGAACTGGCTAAATTTCATTTATTAGTTTTCATAAGAAAATTTTTAAAATCAAACCTATTTAATAACCTTAATTTTCGTACCCTAGTAGAGATTCTAACATTACATAATTATACAGTTTAGTTTCAATGGTTTTTCATGAACAGTAGTCTTAACAGTTTTATACATATATATTAAAATTATCGGCCGATTAATTACCTACTGTCCAACTGCATGCCTGATTGATGGCAATAGGCTCGCCCCTTAAAACATAGGACTTCAAAACATAACTGATGAAATATGAGTGTACTATTTATAGTAGATACGCCTCTACCTTACCCTTTGGGGATTGCAGGCGTGATGTTATGCTGTTACTTTTTTTTTACTGGCATTTTCGCATAATCTGCCGAGCCTTTTCCCAACTGTGTTAGGGTCGGCTTCCAGTTTAACCGGATGGACCGGAATTCCAGTGTTTTGTATGGTGTGACAGCCTGCCAATTTTTGGTGTCAATTTTTTTTTTGTCTCCCGTCACACTACGATCTGTCACCGTAGGGATTTTTTATCAGTGGGTTGGTTAGGTTTCTTCTGGCATGTTCGGAGTACGACCTGTGTCGTATCCGATTGTCGTAACACAACAAAATATGATTAATATTAAATTGCACAGTGGAGAAAAGTTATTTCATTGTACAATTTAATAGAATTTATAGTTGTTTGTTCTTTTTATTATTTATTGAATTATATTTTTTTTCGTTCCTATTATTATTTATTAATGTTCGACTTTGTGCTTAATAAATGCGTTTCTATTCATTTTCGCCTTCATTTTTCGCCAATAGAGCACTCTCAAAGGCAAAGGAAATTCTTATCATCTAGTTCTATTCAGTCTGTCCTACACGGGACATTAGGTTTGGACCTCCGAGGTCCCATTTCCTAACTAGCAAAGCCATCAAATGTAGCCGACCGGAATTGTGCTAACTTCTGCTGACTGAAATACGTTTCTAGTAAAACTGTGGCCTACATGAAAAATAGAGTTGCGGGGACCAACTAATCATTGGTATTAGGTACAGGACCTGGATGATGCTGAGGTATCTTTTTTACCAATCCTAGCTACATTGATAACTCGCACTCGAAAGCCCCTGAACACTAAATTAAAATTTCATGAAAACCGTTGGAGCCATTTGCGAGCTTCAAATTATATGTAAAAGAAAAGAAAAAAAAATACTTTATTTAGACGCACAGAACATAAAACAAAAAAAAAACAACAATACAGATAATAAAAAAACAAGAAAAGATTAAAAACAACAATACAAATAATAAAGACAAAAAAGTCGCGTATCTCAGCATTAGCTGATTAACTTCATATTTTATGCAAAAATTGTTCGTTTAAAGGTAAAGGTAAGGATTAATTAGATACCTACCTATCAGTGGTGAGAGATTTTTTTTAAAGAGGAAAGCCTAGAAAACATTACGTACCTATTCATATCACTATTTATTGTATTTCTTGAAGTCATTGATCTATTCACCAACCTGCATACCTCGGGGGTAAATACCTATGGTATATTTATATTAAAAAAAGTATAGACTTAAGACTAACTTTAAATTACAGAACTTTAAGTTGGTAGGACGCGTTTTTTAAAAATAATCATTATTTTATTTTGTATTCGTAAAACATGTAAATTATTTTTCGTTATAACTCTATGGTGTAGTTACTCAGCTATTCTTAAGAGATTATAAAAGTTTATTCCCTTCTTAAAGATCATGTAGATAGATTAAAAGCACTTGAAATGCCTTTTTACGGGAATAATACAGAATCAAGACCTAATCAAGTCAATCATCTAACTCTGACCCAGCTCAGTCTAACATACTTAACTGGGTGTAACTTTACTAACACTTCACACAACTAACTTATAACTTCGTCTTTCCTCTGATGACGTCTCATACGAGCCCCGGTTTAACTTCCTGTTCGTGATAATTTTCTTTGGATGTCATTTATAATTTAGTTACCGAAATTTACTTCTTCTAAAAAAAATATATGTTTAAATAAATTTGGTTAACTCTTTTTTGAGGATATGAAGAAGCCCATTGACCTACAACTAGTGATTTAAAAGTCGAAAAAGAAAAGCATTACCAATGGAAGTATCATACACAATGACACTTCTGTTTAGCTACTGCCCGCTTGATATTTTACTGGAATTTCCACTAAAAGTACCTACAATAAACAAGCACCAATAAATTCTGTATATTGATTACATTTTTACCCGTCAAAGAAACAAAAGGAAACTCTTATTACTGGACATGTTTTGCCCATCCATTTAAATGTAAATCCTAAAAATAAACAAACATTGTACCAACTTGCAATAAGTACAAAGGTATCAAAAGATGTGACAATTCGAATAAAAAAAATACACTTCTTAAGCTAAAACTAAAAAGGTAACACAACATAAATTGATTCTATGGCGGCAAAAACTTGTCAATCATAATGTCTTTCATTTGTTTCTTCCATGTGCATCACTTGGTCTGTATTTCCTTATCAAATGGGCATTGGGCAATCTCCCTTTAAAAATTAGATCGTGTTTTATATCTAAGACTGGTAGCTGATTCATTTATAGTAATAATAATAATTCATTTATTTCAGGCCTGTGACCCATATGAAACAACAATACAACTAAAAATACAGACACATAAAATATTGCTCGGCTTGCTAGGGCATGTGTCAGAAATACATACATCAAAATAAAATACATTAGAAACATTATTGAATTAAAGAATGTCAAAAGTAAAATGTAAAATCAATGTAAATTAAATAAATTAATGTCAAATTAAATAATCATATATTAAAAAAGACATATACCTAGTCTTGGAAAAGGCGCGGCAGACGATGTGGCTCCATAACCAATAACAATGATTAATCTTCCTTTGAAATTATCATTGAAGCCACAGACACACAAGAATCAACTAGAACCAAACAAATAAAAGTTGTCTGTGAAGTAATCTGATAAGGTAGATAATTTGGCAGTCGCCTAGATCAATGTACAGGGTGGGCCATAAGGGTGTTGGCGGTTACAATATTCAATTAAAAAAAAACTACGAAACATAAGAAAAATATATTTGTATTTTTAAAAAGTAGAAACATAGGAATTTTTAAGACTTAAAAATAATGTTGTCCAAATGACTTCCCTCGGCTGCTTGGCACTCTTGGAACCGAAGTCGCAAATTTTGGAAAACTCGTTGAAAAGTTGTTCTCGGTATTTTGTTACTTTCCTGACTAATATTCCTCTTCAGCTGCTCTAAATTGGTCGGATTATTCTCGTAGACTACCGATTTGAGGTAACCCCATAGAAAATAATCGCATGGAGAGATATCGGGGCTACGTGGTGGCCATTCAATATCCCCCCTTTTTGAAATGAGTTTTCCGGGAAAAACATTTTTCAGCAGTTCTATGGATACCCTAGCCGTATGACACGTGGCCCCATCCTGTTGAAACCACATCCTCGAGGTATTGCCTTGAAGTTCTTGCAAAGCTGGCACCAAAAAGTCTGTTATCATGTTGCAATAATTGTTAGCTCTAACCGTCATCGCTTGCCCTCTTTCGTCCTCAAAAAAGTATGGCCCAATAATACCGGTTGACGTTATCCCAGCCCACACGACAAGCTTAGGGCTGTGAAGTGGACGTTCATGCAAGCGTCGGGGATTAGTCTCGGACCAGAACCGACAATTTTGCTTGTTTACATGGCCATTAAGGTGAAAATTGGCCTCATCACTAAACATCACGTTGTTGAAGTTGTTGAACCGCTCGAGCATCAAATTGACAAAGTTAAGTCGGTTATTGGCATCATCTGGTTTCAATTCTTGGACTATCTGAATCTTATAAGCCTTCAAATGCAAATCACGCTTCAAAATTCGTCGCAAAGTCGTTCTTTTGATGTCCAAAGACTGGCTTCTCTTACGTGTTGACTGCTGCGGATTTTGCTGAACTGAAACAAGAACACGCTCCACAATGTCGGCTGATCTTGCAGAAACTGGGCGACCACGAGCCGTAATTGGTACTGTTGAGCCGGTTGTTTCAAACATTTTGATCCATTTCCGAATCACATTAGCGCTTGGAACTTCACTTAAGTCACGTAAACCGTGTTCATGTCGATACAAACGTCGTGCAGTAATCACTGATTTATTGTTTTCGTAATACGCTCGGACACAAAATGCACGCTGCGCTCCCGTGTACGGCTCCATGGCGACTAAATTTCCAGGAAACCGCGCAGCTAACAACATATCCCCCCGCCGCCCCGCGCCACGCGTTTCCGAGAAATAGAAGAATTAAATCGACAACACTCATATGGCCCACCCTGTACGTAAAATAACCTGTACGATATATCATGTCAATAAGATTATTGCTATGGCACCACTGCTATTGACAAACCTGGAATCCTAAACTATTGCTGTTTGTCGTCTGTACCTTGTTGCATACTTAATACTTATAAGCACCAGTTATCTCTTTACGAAAACATATTCCTAACAGTGTTTCCGCATAATGTTCCTAGTACTCGTAGGTATGTAGGTATTTACTCAATCAAATCAAAGGCTTTCGACACTGTCTCTGTCCCCCTACTTCTTTCTAAACTAGAAACCATCGGAGTTCGAGGCATTGCTCTGACTCTATTCAGAAACTTTCTGACCGATAGGTTGCAGTGCGTTAAGATAGGAGAACATTTAAGCGACGCAAGTAATGTGGTTATCGGCTTGCCACAGGGAAGTCTTCTCAGTCCCCTTCTTTTTCTAATTTATGTTAACGACCTCTGTCAGCTATCGCTCCCTTCCACAAAAATAATAGCCTATGCAGATGACACGGCAATTCTATCATACGACCGTGATTGGACCTCAGCAAAAGAGATTGCCGAAAAGGGACTCAGCGAGGTGATGTTGTGGTTGGGGAAAAACAACCTCGCCCTAAACATAAAAAAAACCAATTTTATTACCTTTGGCTTAAGACCCTCCACCCTTCCTTCAGAGGATTCTTTATCAATAAAAGCCCACAATTGTACCAACCTCTCCCCCCTATGTACGTGCCCCACTGTTACCAGAGCATCAGTAATACGATATCTCGGTATCCAACTAGACTCGTGTTTATCCTGGAAACCGCACTTAAATGCGATATCTGCGCGAGTCCGAAAACTGATTTTCTTATTCAAAAAACTCAGAGTATCCGCCAATAGCAACATCCTGAAGATCGTTTACTCGGCACTATGCGAATCAATATTAAACTATTGCATCACTGCATGGGGAGGGGCTGCCAAGACCGACATTATTCAGGTAGAACGAGCACAAAGAGCAGTTATAAAAGTTACCTTAAAGAAACCTTTTAGATTTCCAACACGGCAATTATACGCAGAGTTTGAAACATTAACAGTCCGACAACTCTACATCCTACGCATAGTTATGAGAAAACATGCAACCCTTCCGTATACCACAAATAACACCCAAACCGCCAGAAGACCTAAACCGCCATGCCCCGCAAAACGAACCAACACCACATTTGCTCGACGGCATTTCGCTTACCTAAGTGCACGGGTATACAACAAAATGCAGCAAAAGCTACAAATTCACTCCCAAAACCAATACAAATGTAAATTATTAGTTAAAACTTTTCTACTTACCCTAGATTATGACGAGACAGAGGCACTGGTAAAACCCCCATCCACGTAATTTTTTATATAAGTAATCACCATACACACATTACACCCACCCAGACATCGTTACACACACACCATCTCTAACACACACATAATTATACACCTTCACACTCGGATCTCACAAACATTCACACATACACACACACTCTCTTACACATACCTCTCACGCATGCGTGCTCACATGTACCTAAATTATTGTTACACGTTTAGGTCACCGAATTATGTCAACTGTAGCGCTATAATGGACGAATGGATGTCTCCTATAACACAGGACTTTCCTAGCATAGGGGACATTATTCACAATTTGTATATCAAAGAACTCTGACAACGTAACAGTGTAATAATTTAACACGCCATGTATTTTCTTTTCTTTTCTGGGCAATAAATAATTTATTATTATTATTATACTCAATACTCAATATACACACATCAAAAGTGTCTAGGGATCAACATATATTTTTGCAATAACTTTTCTCCTGATTGATATTAATTAAAATTTTCTTTAAGGATTCATCAAATAAAGTGTTTTCGTTTGTCACAGTAACGATAAACCAAGTCACCTTTGCATTAATAAAGAAATTTGCCATTTTCCTAATAAAGGGATTTTTGACATTTGAACCACTAACATTAAAGTTCGAAAAAAAGACTGAAATAACAGTTTTCTTTAAAATTTTATTGGGTAACTTAAACAATTAATAATCCGTGTTTCTACCGCGAACACTAACAACACAAGAACATCGGTTTGGCATAGGTACTCAAAATGAGTTCATCCAAATCACGCTGTGGAATGGCCGCCCATGTTCGTTGCAACAACAAAAAAAGGTCTTCTTGCGACTGGATACCCTCCATATTCGGCAGAGCTCTTCTCTGTAGCATATCCCATGCATGCTCAATCGGGTTCAAGTCTGGCGACTGAGCAGGCCAGGGCAGGACATTGATGTTAGCTGCGGCGAGAGTCTGTCTTACAACTCTTGCGGTGTGCGGTCGTGCATTATCATGCATTAACTGAAATAAGGGACCGATTTGCACTTGTAGAGGAACGATGACGTCTGATACAATCGTCTCAGCATAAATTTGAGCGTTGAGGTTGCCTCTGATCCAAATCAACTCAGTTCTTCCGCCGATCCAAATACCCGCCCATACCATGATGGTTCCACCACTATAAGGATGGACTTCCTGGCAGGATTTTAATCGCTGTTGGCGTCCAGGGGTTCTCCAGTGTCGTATACGTCTTGTATCCGGTCTCATACCAAAACGAGACTCATCAGAAAAGCACACGAAACGCCATTGTTCTTCTGCCCAATTTCTATGTTCAAGAGCCGATTGATATCGAATCCTACGATTGTGCATTGCTATAGGTGGTACCCGTAGCGGTCTTCGGGAATGAAGGTTCACTTCATGCAAGCGGTTTCTGACTGTTTGGTCGCTAATTAAGTTCCCTGAAGAGTGATGAAGCCTCACGGCTAACATCATGGCGGTTATTGTTGGAGCTCTTCGAGTTAAGATTTGAATGTATCGGTCTTGTCTCCGTGTGGTGCAGCGATACCGTCCTCCATGGCGCTCAGCCACGGTACCAGTGCTTCGGTAACGTGTCCAAAGTCGACTGATAACACTCTGACTTGTATTCAGAGCTAAAGCCACAGTACGTTGCCGGGAACCAGCTTCTATCATTCCCACGGCTCTGAGCATTTCTTCCCTGCTTAAATGACGTCGCCGCTCCATAATAACGTTGGTTTTAATCAGTAGTAGGGAAACAGTAGCACTAATAATGTCTTCAATGCGTTGTATGTTTTTATAGGGAAAATATTGACAGCTGATTTTCATCTTTTACTCGAATTTGATTCACAGTTCCTGATTGAAATTATGAAATGCACCAAAAAGGATCCATATAAATTTATAAAATCATAAATTTATTACAAAGCCACATCTCAATCTCAAGAAATCCGCATAAAAATGCTTGATCCCTAGACACTTTTGATGTGTGTATTTATTGCATTCCACAATGTGAACTTAGGTGGTAGGTACATAGGATATAATAATAATATGCATCATTGTGGGCCCTGTCGGGCATAACAATATAAAAATTAGGAGAATTACGAGGAGGGCTATTTATTTTAGCGGTACCCCGACGTGACGTAAAATTTCTTGGCTCAACGATAGGAAAGTGTTATTTTTAACTTTTTAAATGTTTTAATTTTTTTGCTTTGGTAGGGGTGTTTTAAATTTTTAATTTAATTTTTATTTATAAATTTTTAAAGTTTACAGTTATGAGATTTTTTCAGTGAATTTGAATTTAGCATATACTATTATTTTGTCAAGAGTCTACCTACTGGTGTGCTGAATAGCCTGGCTGCAGCATCAGCTTATCCTGTTGCCATCAGTGCATTGTGTGCAGAATCAAAATTCGACATATGTGCTATTATTTTCCCAAGAGTGTATTAGTGTGCTAGATATCCAGGCTGCATCAGACCAAATATACCATAATCTTGCTTATAATATAACACATATAAGTGTTTGAAATTTTAAGCCACACTGCTTTTAAGTAAAGTTAATACCGATAGTGAGAGATATTAAGCACAATATTTTGTTACGAGTACTGAAGAAAAACTCGTATGGTAGAAAGCAAGAACTAAACAGAGGACTAGCAAGCATCAAAAACAGTCACAAAAAAATCTAATGGCAGAGTTAGTAAATGTTTTGCTTCAATTAGGTATGCAGCTTTAACTGTTCAATCCATACTGACCACCACCACCACCGCCACGGGGGTCACGGGATCTGACGATACTTTGGCAACTCCCGACTGACAATTTACATTACCTAAACCACGAAACCTAGTACGTTAGGCATTCTCAACAAAATGTTTTTAAAGTTGGTATAAAAGGTAAAGTAAGGTTGGTATAATACTAAACAAGGTAAGATTTATGTTCAATAGACGTTCATGACCGACTAGTCTTTGCTGGTTTTCTTAGTCGATATTAGAAGCAGGTCGATTCAATAAAATATCTTACTGATAAATCAGACCCCATCTAACATTTTCTACAATATCTGGTTCAGATTGTTTGATGGCTCTATTTGCGCAGTATCTGAGCGATTGGAGCCATTTATAAATAATAGTTGGTAGGGCTTGCACGAACTGTTATTAATATGCCACATCCAGTAGGTACCTACGTAAGATTGATGTCTGTATAGTAAAAGCCAATAATTGAAAACATGTATTGCATGAACGGTTAGAAGAAAAAGCGATTATTTAGCACATATTAACTTAACATCAATACTATAATTCCATCACGCCTATAATCCTCGAAAGGTTAGACAGAGGTGCACCAATATTATAAATATTCCACAAAATATTCCACAACTTTTCACACAACACCATTTACTCCCAAGTTAAGCTTAAGAGCTTGTGTTATGGGTACTAAACAGCTGATAATCATACTTATATATTTCTAAATATATACATATTATAGATAAATTACACCCAGACACAGAACAAATGATCGTGCTCATCACACAAACATTTGTCCTGGGTGGGAATCGAACCCACGACCTCCGGCATAGCAGTCAGGGTCACTAACTACTAGACCAACAGGCCAGTCAAATTACAGCAACATTTCGCCAGTTATTTAATAGTCCCTTGTTATTTGGGGCAAGCCTATTGTCATCAATTGGGCACACATCCATACTTCGGGCTGCTACTGAAAAGTTCAAGATTGAAAAATCAATAACGCTTTGCACGACCTTGGCATAGAACCTGCAGGCCTAGCCATATTACAAATTCTATTTCTATTCTATTTCAACAATAGAAATAAAATGGCGTATATGGAATCAGCTGTTTGTCAACTGTCAAAAGTGTTAACGAGTAGAATATGTAATATGGCTGAAAATTAAATACACTTGACAGTTGACAAACAGCTGATTCCATATACGCCATTTTCTTTCTATTGTCGCCTTATCGATTACGATAATAGAAATAGAATTTGTGATATGGCTAGGCCTGCTGGGACCTCTTGCTCAGCAGTAGCGCTTGCGAGCACTAGATATAGCCATGATATAAATAAATAAAATCAATAAATAAATAATTATATAAATTAGTACCTATACTAGTAGTAGGTCGTTCAGTGATTTTACTTTAATAATGCCACATATACCACCTTTGTACAGGCAATAATCTTAAACACGGATGCGATGCGAAGTTTTCGTTACTCCTTACGAATAAATATAATAATACTAAACAGCTGATAAACATACTCATACATTTCTAAATACATACCACATATTATAGATAAATTTATTACACCCAGACACAGAACCAATTATGATCGTACTCATCACACAAACATTTGTCCTGGGTGGGCATCGAACCTACGGCATAGCAGTCCGGGGCTGGACCAACAGGCCAGTCAAAATGACTAAACACTCATTCTACGTCATCACATGTACAGTTATCACTAAAAGAAAACATTAAAACAAACACAACTGTAATTGAACAAATACACAATACTTAAAAACTATTTTATCTTCAACATTTTTATCAGTAATAGGGAATATGCATGTAATTTAAATATGGTTCGAATATTTTTTTTCCGAATCTTTAATAGCAGAAAATATGAACTAAATCATTGTTTTACTTTTTAATAGCGTCATAATTATTTAAAATTAAAAATAAAAGTGCGAATTAAGCGCGGGAAATTCAAATTTGTGAAACGCATCACCATTGGTTATAACGAAAATTGACGTCAAATACTACGACAACAAGACAACGTCTACGAAACTTCAATGTGTAAGTATGATATTAAGTATTGGAATGGACTTTTTATTGAAAAACATAATTATTGCCGTGTGTGTTGTGAACTAATTTAATGTTCAAGTGTAATTTTAGCTTCATAGTGAGGTTATTTAACATTTAAGAAAAATTACTGAAAGTGGTTTTGTAAAAGCACAATCTGATAATGTTTATTGCATTCGGGTACAAGCAATACCGGTAAACTGGTTTTTGAGCTTTTTTCATGGTGAAATGGTTAGAAGAACGAAAACACCCTAAGTAATAGTAATAGGATCACAGTAAATGACGTAATCGAAATGGCGCGCGAAAATGGCGGCGTTTAAACCGCTCAAATTTATTCTGTACTAGCTTCTGCCCGCGACTTCGTACGCGGATCCTGTTGCTTATGCCAGCGACAACGGGGTCGTCAAAATCGAAGATCTGAAACATCTGATGTCGAATTCTATAAGCCCAGGGACGGGAAATCAATGGGATGCGCGAGACGATTCAAGATGTTCCAGATTTTTTATTTTTGTTGGTCAACAGGAAATGCCATCAGACTTAAAAACTTTTGCTAAGACGCCATTTCTATTATGTATATGTTATATTGTCTCTGGGCTTTGGAGTTCCCCTACAGGTGCTCCAGATCTTCAAATTTAGTCTCACAGCAGAAAACACTCTTCACGTGGAATACTTTTTGCAATGGCACCATTTTTATATCTCTTTTACTTTAGGTGTTCCATTTTCCAAAATAAATTATAGCCTATAATATGTTGCGTGACGTTCACGATCAGCGGTCAGTCGCGCATCTCCTTCCCCCACTTATCTCTAGAGTCGATGCGTATACAGGGTGTAACGGAAAGGGTATATACATCCGAAGGGCACGGATTCTCTTGGTGATAAGAAACGACATGGCAACGTTTTGCTTTTTGCGTTAACTCAAGCGTCATGCTTTTTCCGTGAACGTCTCCAACTCGCGAGACAGTGCATGATGTTCACGATCAGCGGTCAGTGGCGGACATATTCTTCACTGGTCTCTAGAGACCTGGATGTAGATGCGTAAATACGCTGAGAATGCAGGCGTGCTTCGCGATCCCAAGAAGTTTCCACGGAGCGAGTTGCAGCCTCATGTTCTCGAACAGCATCAAGTCTCTCCTAACGCTCTTCGGTAGATTGTTGGGATCTTATGGTCTTTAATCATTTAGCACCTTTGGAACCTTGGGAAAAATTTGACCTCTTTCTAGGCATGGTTATAGTTTTATTGTGATGATACCTGATCAATTAAAATCTAAGTGGCTGCTCCCCTGCGTTACCGGGTAAGCTACCGTGTAACGAAGATAAATGGAAAAGGAAATTAAACACTCAAATAACATAAGCCCGAAGGCATACGATAAAAAAATGGGAGTTTTAGCCAGTAGAGTCTAATTTTCAACGATATACCATCGTCATCGAAAATCTGTCCTGAACTGTTCCCGCCTTCACCGCGTAGTACCTCCTACTTATGTTATTTTATAATTATGCAATGAAATTAGTGATAGTTTTAATTTCTATATCAAATGTTTCTGATCTTCGATTTTTATAAGTCAACAGGAAATGCCTATCAGACCGAACAACTTTTGCTAAGGCGTCATTCCTATTTGAGTTATGGTGTAGCTGGGCTCTTGGAGTTCCACAACAGGTGTTCCAGATCTTCGATTTTTATACGTCAACAGCGAGTGCTCATAAGGCTGAACAACTCTTGCTAAGACGTCATTCCAATATATGTTATAGTGTAGCTGGGCTCTTTAAGTTCCACATCAGGTGCTCCGGATCTTCAAATTTATTCTCTCAGCAGAAAATGCTCATCACGTGGAACAATTTTTGCTATGGGACCATTTTTGTATCTCCTATAGTTTAGCTGGTCTGTTGCGGTTCTGCATCAGGTGTTCCGGATCTTCAAATTTATTCTCTCAGCAGAAAATGCTCATCACGTGGAACAATTTTTGCTATGGGGCCATTTTTGTATAGCCTATAGTTTAGCTGGTCTGTTGCGGTTCTGCATCAGGTGTTCCGGATCTTCAAATTTATTCTCTTAGCAGAAAATGCTCATCACGTGGAACAATTTTTGCTATGGGACCATTTTTGTATCGCCTATAGTTTAGCTGGTCTGTTGCGGTTCTGCATCAGGTGTTCCAGTTTCCAAGATAAATTATAGCCTATGTGTTGACCAGACTTAATATCTATACAACAAAAAAAAATCATTCAAATCCGTCCAGTAGTTCCGAAGATTAGCGAGTGCAAACAAACAGACAAACAGACAAACAGACAAACAGACAAACAGACAAACAGACAGACTTTTTTTTTTGGATTCGTGCTCTATTACTGTTTCTAAACCCCCCACAATTATTATTTTTTAAATATAATCAATGTACAGACACAGTTTTTTTACAGTCTTATTATATGTATAGATTTTAAATATTTTTTTAAGCTTCATTACTGCATTTTTAAATATGTTTATATTTTTTTTCTATGTTAAAACGTTGTAAACAGTGAATTAAAATTATAAAAAAAATACATGCATATACCCTATTGCGACTGTCTTAGACAACATCATTTTTTATTTTCGCAATAAAATGATTCGATAATTGTTCGACCTTACCTCACAAGCTGGGTATTCTTTATTTAAGAAATTTGATATATTTAAGTAGGTAATTATAAATATTTTTTTTCTTGTTTTTTACTTAGAGTTTGTTGACTGCCTCCTTAGTGCAGAAAATGCAAGTTCAACTGCTGAGCTTATGCTCAGCAGTTGAACTCGGGGATTGCAATTTGGGAGCATAAGGTGCCGAGTTGCAATCCCCGTCTGGACAAAGAGTTATTGAGTTTTTTATCTGGAATTTCTCTTTCTCAGCTAAGAGTCAGGATTCGTGCGCTATTGATGGCAATGGCTCGCTCTCCGTATCATGTGACTAGGACATATCTGACGAATAAGCTGTACTACAGTTATATCTACGCCTAACTCTACGAGGACAGGCTGATGTTACTAAGCAATATAATAATTGCATAGGTTTAAGTTCTTCCATCTTGTCAAACATATCGACTTGTCGACTGGCCTGTTGGTCTAGTAGTTAGTGACCCTGACTGCTATGCTGAAGGTCGTGGGTTCGATTCCCACCCACGATCATTTGTTCTGTGTCTGGGTGTAATTTATCTATAATACCTATGTATGTATTTAGAAATATATAAGTATGTTTATCAGCTGATTAGCACCCATAACACAAGCTCTCAAGCTTAACTTGGGACTAAATGGCGGTGTGTGAAAAGTTGTGGAATATTTATTATTATTATTATCTATACATATAATAAAATTGTAGAAAAGTTGTGTCTGTACAATGGAAATATATAAAAAAAAAGTAGCAGGGGTTGTTATTATATCGATGCCGAACCTGAAATTGTAATTAACTTTTTTTTTGTCTGTTTGTCTGTTTGTCTGTTTGTCGGTTTGTCTGTTTGTCTGTGTGTTTGTGCACGCTAATATCAGAAATGGCTTATTCGATTTAGATGCGGTTTTCACTAATATATTAAAGTTAGCTTCACTTAACATTTAGTGTTTATTTCATGTTAATCGGTTCATAAATAAAAAAGTTATGTCAATTTAAAGAATCACGGCGAACATTTGTTAAGGTATTCTATCAGAGTACGTACACGCCTCGCGCCTCGGGGTCCAGCGCGCTGAGAGCCGCGCCGCTGCCATTGGCTGGGGGTCCTAATTTTTTAAGGCATCTCCACAGGAATGCCTGGTTAAGCTGTACACCTCCTCTTCTAGGACACGACAGCGAGATGCGCCTCAAATAAAAAATAAAAAAAACGCGTCGCTACCATAAGGATTCAGTTATTTGAACGCACGTATCCTGGAGAGTATTATCATCTGTGTATGGAAGCGTAACGCAAATACCAACTTGCAAAAATTCCGAGCTTTGCGAAAGAGCTATTTTGACGCCACGAAACGACCAAGCAGCAACAATAAACGCTGAAATCGTGAGCTATGTTTCGGAGGATTATGTTGAGTATATATCCAATAACAGAGGCATGGAAGAAGGAGAATCTACAAGCTACCCAGTAGAATTTTTAGAATCCCTCAATGCTCCTGGACTACCAGGACATAAAATAAAATTAAAAGTAGGCGTATCCATAATGCTTCCTAGAAATATAAGCCCCCCAAAACTTTGCAATGGCACCAGGATAAAAGTGACCAATTTAAAACGAAATCTGATAGAAGCAGAGATTTTAACAGGGTGTGGAAAAGGTGAAAGTGTTTTCATTCCTCGAATTCCTCTCATTCCAAACAATTTTCCATTTAGTTTTAAACGAGTCCAGTTTCCAGTCAGCCTATGTTTTGCGATGACAATTAATAAAGCCCAAGGTCAGACGCTGAAAGTTGTGGGTGTAGATCTAAGTATCAGCTGATGTTTCTCGCACGGTCAGTTGTATGTGGCTCTGTCACGGGTTAGCAATCCTAAGAGCCTGTATGCTTTCATCCCCGATGGCCACTCGTCAAATATCGTATACAGAGAAGCATTACTGTAAAGTAAATTTTTAGCTACCCAAACGACGGTATATGTAATTTAAAATATGCTGCCCGAAAAGTCACTATTCCACGTGGACGAAGTCGCGGGCACAGCTAGTTTTACATAATGTTGCTAGCGAATTGATTGCGCCATTTCTTCAACTTAGCACAAACAGTATCAATCGGTGAAGGACAGGCGTTTAGGGGTACTGTTGCCAGGGAGTATGTTCCTTCTTAGAAATGAAATAAGGAAGTGGCGAAGAAATGGGTTTTGGGGGACTGTCTTATGTAATCTTGACGTTCAAAAATCTTCAGTCTAATTTGAATTCATGACTTTTGATTTTGCCTTATATAAGTTTTATATAAGTTTTGACGTTAGATTTTCGTGTATCGACTATTCCCGTGCATTTGGCTGTATACTAAAGTACTTGTAAAAGCATTATACGCGAAGAACAATTGTCAAAAAAACGTAATATTTAAGGATATATGAGTATATAAGGATTTATAAGCATATCTATCTATAATGTCGTGATGGTTCAGAGGTAAGGTGCCTCTCATGCACGAAGTTGTGGTTCTAATCCGGGCAAGTACCAATGTGACTTTTTCAATTCATATGTATTTTCTAAGTTTATCTTAGACATCATTGACACCGGTGAAGGTAAACATCGTGAGGAATCCTGGACGTATAGTTAATATAAGTTTGAAATTGCCAATCCGCCTTGAGCAAGCGTGGTGAACAATGCTCGAGCATTCTCTGTATGAGAAAAGGCCTTTGCCCTGCAGTGGGACAGTAACGGGCTGGTATTATTATTACATAACATATCTAAGTATACAACTCCTTCCAGGAATGAAGATAGCACCATAGTAATAATATAAGTTCATATTACTTTGGTGCTATCTTCATTCCTGGAAGGAGTTAGCTTTGCAACTCTTGAGACGTGCAACTAAGACTTTGTTTACTATGTACCTCTACATGATACACTGTAAAGTTCCAGTAACTAGCGGGTTCTTTTAATACAGAGGTTGCAACTGAAGAAGGAATTTAATTATTTATATAATTTCCATTTAAACAAAATACTAAATCTATGCTCGTGTAAATTAGAAAAATGACAAGTAGATACTAATTGCAGTTGTATCGCAAGTAGAACTTTGTCGAGGGGTTAAAGTTATTCAAAAATACAATTTTTACTGCGTTTTTTATAAGAACTCGCGTTTGATATTCTACAATCATCATTATCTGACCCACATTTTTTCCAACTATGTTAGGCTAGGTTTTTAGTCTAGTCACGAGGGGCGTTTAACATCTTACTAACCTCACTGACTTGGCGAGGCCCGCAGGGCCAGCACCAGTCATGGGTTGCGGTAGTATCTTCTGTTCCCGTCACTCCCGGTGCAGGTAAGACGGAATACTTGGGTGGTTTTTAGTCAGAAAGAGTCTGACAGACCCCTCCGCCCACCAAGTATATTTATAGGTATGTAAGTATGTACATGGAAGTTATTTTATATTTTTGCATTTATATCTTTTATAGCTATTTAGGAAAATGTATAAGAAATATATAAGAAAATGTAATTGCTTGTGTTAGACAAAGGGAGCTACATCTGCTTACAAACTGTTTTGAAGTTTGGCGGAGGTAATTCTTATATTGTTGTCTGTGTTGCCTAGGAGTTGAATACTACTGTTTTAGGTACCTTCATGGAGCGATTGTTTATAGAATAGAATAGAATAGAATACTCACTCTCTGTTCTCTCTCTACTCTCTGTTTATCTAACTTCCACAACAATGGGTAACACGATACACTTCAGTTAGACCAGATTTTCTACAACGAAAAAGCTTCTATCACTTAGTAGCCTTTGCATATGCTGCTGTTTGATCAAAATAATCCTTGGAAGTTTCGCATACATAGTATTAACCATATTTATAGGCACTCTACTAAAAGTTTTCGGGTTGTGACTTCTTAATATCTTGAGCTCCCTCGAGCCCTTTTTTTGTAATATTGTGGTGACTTTTCGTGATCCGTTAGACCTTTTACAGTATGCTCCAAATAAACTTCCTGATATTAATTTTACTATTGATCTTGACTGCAAATTCTGAGCGTGTTGTCCTGGGTAGGGTACGAACCTGCAAAGAGCATTCGTATCCGGTAAAAAGCAATTATGGGCTCACGGATGGAGTGCTGAATTACGGCAAACTCTTCTTACTTCTTCAGGATAAACTTATATTATTTAATGAGTTGCTGGTATACTGGTATTCAGCTGAAGTTGGTTTGTGTGAAAGACGATCTCAATATGATTTGTAAAAAGTTAGGCGGAGTGTTATCAATGCGCATCGAACTTGAATAATATTCGAAACTTAAATAATAAATAAAACAAGCGCATCGGGAGTGACCTGCGGTGCAGGGAAGACGCGGGGGGCGGGAACACGGCGCGCGAGCGCCCCGCCACCTGGCGGTTAGAATCACTGCGTTTTTTGGCTTAGCAACAACAGGGCACGCAATTCGCTTCCGCACGCTTGCATGTTTTAAACCACTGCTTGTCTCATTTTTAATTTATATACAGTCCTACCGTGTACATCCGTTGGTCATTCGAGCCGGATAATATTGAGGATTAGCACTAAAGTTAATAGTTCGTGATTACTGCATTCATGTTTCACACGCCGCCGCGAACAGAAAACAAAATGGTGGGCACGCGAAGCACAACACGACGCGAACTCGAACTGCAAAATATGCAAGTAAGCGACAATCAAGATGCGAAACCAGACGAAAAAACCTCTCCACGTGCCTGTAAGTCCTCGAAAAAATCGAGTACTTCATCATTGAAGGCAAGGAAGGCTCAGTTACTATTAGAAGCCGCAAAAGAAAAAGCACAGTTACAAATGGATCTTATTGATAAGAAGCTTGCTGTGGACCTGGCAGAATTAGAAAGCTGCAGGTCAGAAAAGGAATCCAGTGTGTATGAAAACCGTGATGTGGAAAATTGGCTAGAAACCAGCCAGCAGGAACTGACGAAGGCCGCCGGCCAAATACCTCCTGCTACTGAATCCTTACTCGAGCCGCAACGCATGACCGCCGCGCCCCCGCGATGGTACTGATGGCACCATGCAAATGCTGGCCAGCGCACTGAAGGATCTAGCCGCCACCGCCGCCTCTAACGGTACTAATGGAACCAACACAAGGATGCTGAACCGTCTGTGTACCCCGAAAGACTTACCTATGTTCAATGGTGACCCGCTGGAGTGGTTACACTACAAGCGAGCATACGAAGAATCGTCCGCAGTCTGCAACTTCAGTGACAGGGAGAACTTATGGCGGATCAGAAAGAGCTTACAAGGACACGCAAAAGAAGCAGTCATGGCGCTGCTGATTGGCGTTACATCTCCAGACGTCGTAATGGCTACGCTGCAGCTGCAATTTGGAAATCCCGATGTAATAATATCTAGAATATTACAAGACATCAACAAACTACGACCAATGTCACCGGAGTACCAACGAGACATTATTTCCTTCTCGGTAAAAGTGAAAAACTGTGTAGCAGCTGTGTCAGCTATGGGCTGTGAAGATTACCTAAAGGGCATTGCCCTCACGTCGACTGTGTTGTCAAAGTTACCTACAGTTTTAGTTTCCAAATGGACTGATTATAGTTACCAACTGCTAGAAGAAAATACAAAACCAAAGTTCGTCATGTTATCAGACTTTTTAAGTTTAGAAGCAAAGAAAATTACTCAGTGCTGTGTAAATCTACCTAATATACAACAATCAATCGGTAGTCACAACAAACAAAAGTTTCAAACAGTGTTAGTAAACAGTGATCAAACTGATAATAAAAACAATAGTGAAAAGTGCGGGTTTTGTCACGGACTATTAAAGCATACACTACCAGAGTGCAAGAAATTCAAAAAAGCTCTACGTAAAGACCGATGGTTCTATGTAAAACGCCGTGGTATCTGTTACAAGTGTCTGGTGTCACGTCACAGGAACGACTCCTGTCCTTCTGCCGCGTGTGAAACGTGTGGCAAAGGGCATCACAACTTGTTACACTACAACATAATAAATAAAACCGAAGGCGAATTATCGACTTCATCTACAGTCACCGAACAAAGTGATACGGCCGTGGCGGAAACTATTACACACTTAAAGTTGGACAATCATTATCGTAAAGTGTTATTAAAGACTGTGCCTGTTACAATTCATGGACCCAACGGCACGTCGCGCAGTGTTGCACTTCTGGACGATGGCTCGACAGTGACACTGATAAGCGAGTCACTCGTGGCGCGACTTGGTTTACGCGGCTATAGGCAATCAATGCGTGTGTGTGGCGTTTGGAACGATACTGAACTAAAATGTGACAGTGAAATAATAAACTTAACTATAACAAACTGTGAAGGAAAAGACTTTACGATAAAAGCGCGTAGTGTAAACAATATGAACTTACCTGCACAAAACAAAACCACCGTTGATCTAACTAATTACGAACTGACACCTGAAATAAAAAGTGCTATTAGTGATGGACAGTGTAAACCTGAATTATTAATCGGTCAAGATAACTACCATTTGATCTTGCCGTTACAAATAATAGTAAATAAACCGAACGAACCTTACCTGTCACGTACTCCTTTGGGGTGGTGTGTACACGGCTGTGTGCGCGCGCCGCCGCCGTCGTCGACGTTGCACGTTCAATCTACACTCTTCATACATGATGTACATCTGGAAACTGAGCGTATTCTGCGAAATATCCACGACGAAATACGCCAGTCTTACGCAATCGAGTCCGCTGGCGTTTCTGGTAAACATAGACAGAACGCGGATGATCTTCAAGCGCTAGACCACTTACAACGTACAGCCAAATTAATAGAAGGCAGGTGGTACGTCGGACTACCATGGAAAGACCCAAAAAGTAGGATGCCTGACTCCTATACTAACGCGTTAAACAGACTGCGAGGGGTCGAGAGGAAAATGAAGTCCAGTGAAGGCTACGCTAGTAGATACCGAGACCGAGTTGAACATCTGATTACCAATGACTTCGCTGCACAGATTGAAGACACGGAAGGGCCGGTAAAAACTTGGTACCTCCCGCACTTTGGGGTCGATAACCCCAACAAAGAAAAGTTAAGGTTAGTCTTTGACGCCGCCGCCAGTTCTAACGGTGTGTGTCTTAACGACTATTTACTGAAAGGACCTGACCTACTCGTCTCTCTGTATGGAACTATGTTGAGATTCAGAGAAAATAAAATAGGTATAACTGGCGATATTAAAGACATGTTTCTGCGAATTAAAATCATAAACGAAGACAGAGATGCGCTCCGCTTTTTGTGGCGAGAATCGCTGGAACAACCTGTGAAAACCTACGCTATGAGTTCACTAATCTTCGGTGTTAACTGCTCACCTTTCATAGCACAATTTATCAAAAACAAAAATGCCGAGCGATATGAGACGTCCATGCCAGCCGCAGTGCAAGCGATACATAAACAACATTACATGGACGACTATATTGACAGTTTTCAAGACGAAGAATCAGCTACAAAATTAGTGAATGAAGTTAACCAGATTCATAGACAAGGAGGCTTCGAGATGAGGAACTGGACCTGCAATAATCAGGCCGTTTTAAATTCACTACCTACAGAAACACTACGTTCGACGGCAGTGACGTTCAAGGTCGGACAACAATATGACGGCGAACGCACGCTTGGGTTAATCTGGAACCCAAAAGATGATACGCTGGGTTTTGACGTGTCTTTTAAAAGAATTCCCACCGATATAATTACCGGACAGAAGAAACCAACAAAGCGAGAGATGTTACGAGTCATTATGTCCATATTTGATGTCTTCGGGTTCTTATCACCATTTACAATCAGAGGGAAAATAATACTGCAAGACACATGGCGATCCGCGATCAGCTGGGACGACGAAATAACTGATGACCTTTATGTTAAATGGTCGCAATGGTTGAGCGCATTAAAAAACATAAGCAACTTGCGACTACCAAGACATTATCTATCGGCTACGAGATCACCTGCTACGACCACTACGAGCTCTACGGGTTCTACGTTACCTACAAACTCACGATCGACTACGAGTAGGAGCGAATCGTACGTTGACCCCTATATGAACTTACAACTGCATGTGTTCTGCGACGCGTCAACAAAAGCTATGTGCGCCGTAGCATATTGGCGATGGATTGACCACAATAAACAAGTACGGGTGGCGTTTGTCTCAAGCAAGTGTCGAGTTGCACCTGTGAAATACGTCTCGGTGCCACGCCTTGAACTTCAAGCTGCCTTACTTGGCGCACGATTGGCAGACACAATAAAACAGGAACATAAAATGGAAATGACACAGAAGTTTATGTGGTGCGACTCTGCTACAGTACTACACTGGATACATAATGATAAGCGTACATATAAACCTTATATAGCACATAGGCTCGGCGAGATCGACGAGTACACACGAATTAAGGAATGGAGATACATACCTACCAAGATGAATATCGCCGACGTCGCAACCCGCGAGTGCTGCGAAATGGAAATATTAGAGAATGAATGGTTATATGGGCCAGCATTTTTATATGAAGACAAAAACTTTTGGCCGCAGCAATCAGACGTACAGCTACTTGAAGTTAGTGATGTGGACCTTGAATGTGTAAATACCTTTCACATTACACCTATTTGTTTACCAGCTGTACCTGAACCTGAAAAGTTCTCAAGTTGGCGCAGACTGCTGCGAGCTACGTGCGTTGTTATGTCATTCATAGACAAAAAATGTAAGAAACGTGCCGGCACTGTTGATGGCGCTATGATGGAGCGAGCAGAGAGGTTACTTATAAAATACTCTCAGATGCAAGCATTTCCCGAAGACCTGGAAAACCTGAAACAGAAAAATGTTTTATCAAAGAAAAGTAAACTACTTACCTTTTCACCGATTACTGATAACGATGGTGTTCTCCGTGTAGGTGGCCGCATCGACGCTGCTTCTGAAATAACACAAAATGTTAAACAACCTGTTATACTCGATGGGCGTAACCATATTACCCACCTTATTGTGAGACACTACCATGAGCAAGCATACCATGGAAACCAAGAGACAGTGGTGAACGAGCTGAAACAAAAATACTGGACGGGACGGCCGCATCAGAGTAGTAGAGGTCAAGACGAACTCAGGCCTGCTGAGACGATCTGTAGCGCGCATTGCTCGAATACCTACTGAGAATGAGTGCTGACGCACTGGGGTGGGGGGTGTTATCAATGCGCATCGAACTTGAATAATATTCGAAACTTAAATAATAAATAAAACAAGCGCATCGGGAGTGACCTGCGGTGCAGGGAAGACGCGGGGGGCGGGAACACGGCGCGCGAGCGCCCCGCCACCTGGCGGTTAGAATCACTGCGTTTTTTGGCTTAGCAACAACAGGGCACGCAATTCGCTTCCGCACGCTTGCATGTTTTAAACCACTGCTTGTCTCATTTTTAATTTATATACAGTCCTACCGTGTACACGGAGGCTGTCAAAGTTTTTAAGTTGCTTCATCTAAATGATATTACTTTAAAAAAGTAGGTATTCTAAATTTGAAATAATCAGACAGACCTACCTATGTGTCGCTGAGGAACTTTTCACTTTTGGGAAAGATTTCATTCTAAGCCTAATTTATATGAGACAAGTAGATATGTTTTGATTTTATGCCATTCGATAAAAAAATACTTTAATAAACAACAACGACTTCAAGTTACATACTACTTGTTGATTCTAGAAAGTTTAAAAAATGAGGTAACAAAGGCCCAGGTGTGTAACAATAATGTTTGATCAGCTAGAAATTCAATTTATTTTTGAAGAAGGCTCTGTATTCTGACCGCAAATTGAATTGACCCTCTGAATAAATCATGAAGGTCTCCATTGGTATTGCTTTTGTTTTTATAAAATTTGAATAGGTAGCCGTGTTAGTCACCAATGGCATTTTCGCTGATCGGTGCCATATAACTACTAATTAATACACGGGTGCGTACCCCAGGTACACCTCTGCCTCACCCTTACAGGGATTACAGGCGTGATGTTATGTTATGTTTTGTCAAATATTGGTTGTTAAATAGTTAGATCAAAACACCCAAGAAGGACATACTCTGACCTTATTGCTGATAGTCTTAATGAAGGTTAGCGTAGTAGATACCCGCAACTGACGCCCGGTGTCACCACTGCGTCGACTGTCGGGAGGACACGGCTCGGCATACACTGGCAGAGTGTGCCGCTTGTTGGCAGTCGCGCCGTTCCCTTGTCTCTGAAGTAGGCAGGCAGTGTCTTGTCGCTGCCGGCCGTGGTCGAGAAGATGGTCGGCAGCGTTGAGTCCTGGGACGCGGTGGTGTCCTTTTGCGAAACCGTCGTCTCGTAGAAGGAGTCTGCGGAATGGGAGAGGGAGATTACTTCCACTCACCCGGATCGCAGCAGATACACCGGGCGCAGGCGGAGGGTGGACTACGCCCTCTTACAGCCCCCCTAAATGGGTTCTGGGGCTGCGGCCCACGTACATGGACCCGAGATGGTGGCGTGTCGTGTTCACGCGCGCCCCTCTTTGACGTCGCGAGAGGAGTTCAACACCTCCCATTGCTGACTTGGCGATCTTTAGTTACCGTGACCCCCGGCGCAGGTGCGATACGTAACACGGGGTGGTTTTTGGTTGGTAAGAGTCTAGCAGATCCCTCTGCCCTCCCAGGAGCGGAGGACATCTATGAGGATATACCACTCCTAAAAACCGCAACTGGTGTGTGCGTATAATATGACTAGATGTATAAACGTAAACAAAGCAAAAAAGATTTAGTACCCACCACGTAAGAATCGTAGCAAGTGGCGTTCTGTAGTTCTATACATATAACCCATCATTATACAATACTTACATTTAAATATCACACGTAAAATTAAATTACACTACAAAGCAAAGAGATAAAATTAAATTAAATTAAAATAAAACTAATCGCTACAGCAAATAAAATAAAACAAATAAAATAAGTTGAAATACAAAATCATATTTACATAAAAAAAACAATTATTATTTATGTTCATACATTTTTAACGACCACGTTTGGCATAAATTGAAGGGTCACATTAGGTAATTTTCCAACTACAAGGTAAATGTTAAACTTTAAACTAATAACAACTCTAATAATGTTTGACGGTGTAAACTATAAAATATTACAACTCTATAATTTGACAAACTATCTAATTTGTACAAATACTACCAACATCGTTACTCTAGAAAACAGATTAAAGCGGGCACCAAACTTATGTTGGTTTTGTGTTAATTAAACTGTGTTAATTTTATGGCTATCAGTATGAAATATTAAACAACTGTTTCGGATTAGCAGTACAAGTATTAGCAATTATGCCAGAGAATCCTACTTATTATTATAAATGTGAAAGTTTGAAAAGTTGTTTGGATGGTCGTAACTCAAATACGCGTAAACCGTTGAACAGATTTGGATGAAAGTGGCAAATAGATACCAGTGGCGAGGGGTTAATTTTCATTAAAGGGAAGCCGACCAATGAATACTTCTATTTAGATCAGTATTTGATGTCTCTCTTAAAGTCGTTGTTCTATCTGTAACCCCGTAAAGATTTTGTTGTACCTATAGTACCTACATTAGGCAATACTAAAGTCCGGCTACCACTATTCGATAGTGGTAGAATTACTCTTCCCAACATACAAAGGGAAGCCGGTAAGGTTCGAGTTATATGGACACTTCGCCACTGAGATATACATATTCCTGGATTAATATAAGAATAATTTTAAGCCCGGTAATGGGGATCTTAATGAAAAAACAATCTTTGGGCAATCTTGAGAAAGTCACTTTTTGCACGGGGGAAGCCGCAGGCAGAAGCTTGTTCTTAATAAGTATTCTAAGTTTGTTTTGTTGTTTCTTCTCGGATTATTCAGATAGGAAATCTTGTGTGTGTATAGAATCAATTTTAAGAAGGAACATTCACATCATATTCCAAAAAATAATAGCTTTGCCCCTCGGTTTTACCCGTTTATTCGTGTAACTCTTACGGGTTTCGCACCGCAAGTCAAAATATCTCGCAGGTTGCAGAATAATAATTATAATCCGACTTCTTTGACTATAATGTTATATTGTAACCAATTTATGCAATACTTTTACAAATTATATTACACAAAAAAAAAGAAGTACAGACGCCAGCTGCACATTAAGTTACCCCAATGTGTCAAACTTCTTTGATCGTTTTTTAACTTTATTTCAAACAGTTTATGGTTCTTATTCAATTGGGAAAATTTGACACATTGGGGTAACTTGGGGTCCGTATATTTATTTTTTTCTTTGATTACTTCGGGCATTTAATAGATAGATTTATAAATATTTTAAAATAAGTTTAAGGTTTTAAATACTTCTTTGTTACATGTTACTTAAGGTTACCTATACATAAATACATACTTACACACATTAATTCTTAAACTCACGCCTTTTTAACCGACTTTCAAAAAAGGAGGAGGTTCTATGTTCGTGTGTATGTATTTTTTTTTTTTTTTTTATGTATGTTACCTGATTTCTCCCCCATTTGTGGACCGATTCTCAAAATTCTTTTTTTATTTGAAAGAGTATACTCCTGAGATGGTCCCATTTTAATTTGGTGAAGATCTGGTGCTGATCTTTGGAGATATACAACGGAACTCTTCAAAAATAAACGGCAAATCTGTCGTAATTTCTGGAATCGCTTGGATGTTTATTGTTTATACAACATAACTAGCTGTACCCTGCCACGCTTTGCTGTGGCACATTGTGATTGAATGGTTAAAAAAAAGAGAAAATGACGTGTAGCACTCGGAGACTGCCGCAGTAAATCTATTGCATAGCATTTATTATCAACTCCTCTCCCCCTCCCCTCCCCCTCCCTCTCCCCCACACCTCCCACGCCCCTCCCCTTACCCCTCCATCCCCCTCCCTCACTTTTCCCTCCCTCCCCCACCCGGCTCCTGCCTCTTCCCCTCCCCCTTTCCCTTCCCCTTTCACCTCACCCTTCCCCTACCCCTCCCCTCTCTTCCCCCTCTCATTTCCTCCTGCTCCACCCCCTCCCTTTGTCCTGACCTCCCTCCTCTCCCACTCCCCATCCCTCCCCCACTCCCCTACTCATCCCTCCCCCCACTCCCCTCTCCATCCCTCCCACTACCCCTGCCCCTCCCTCCCCTCTTACAATCGCCCCCCTCCCGTTCACACAATCTCCCCCCTCCCCTCTCACAATCTCCCCCCTCCCCCGCTCACGATCCCCACTCCGACTCCCCTCCCCCTCTCCCCCTCCCACTCCCCTACCTCTTCCCACTCCTCGTGATATTTCAAAAACTCATTAAAAGTTCTGCTATGACTATTAAAAAGCAAGGGTTAGTGATAAAAAAGTGCAAATTTAGAGTTGTATGTAGTTTTTGATGCCACATAATAAAAAAATAAAAATGATCAAAAAAATAAAAAAAAATATTTTGGGGTGAACACCCCTTATCACTTACAGGTTAGAAAAATAGATAGTAGCCGATTCTCAGGCTTATTGAATATGCATAAAAAATTTCATGAGAATCGGTCAAGCCGTTTCGGAGGAGTATGGGAACGAACATTGTGACACGAGAATTTTAAAGACAAATGCCTGCTGTTGAAATTCAATAAAAATTTGCACAATACACGTTATTGATTGGATGGTTTCCAATTTAAATGTTAGGAAACGAAAAACTTATTTTTTTTTACTTTTTTTTCACAATTTCACAGTGAACGCAATACCTTTCAATATTTACTTTTTGCCTGACATTATGTCAGTTATCAATCTGTCATTTACTTTTTTCTTTTTGTGTCTTAGTTTTTCATAGTGACTATGAAGGTTGCATCTGATTTACGTAATTTAATTTATTTTTATTAGCTCTAATAATGTAATTTATTGTTATTTTTCCTGAATTTTCTTTGCTATAAACCTCACGGAGCCCGAGACCTTTCCAACGAATGCAAAACCGTGCAAATCGGTTCGTGCGTTCTGGAGTTATATCGTCAGGAAGGAAAACCCGACTTATTTTTATATAGTAGATGACATATCATCACGCCTGTATGCTCAGAGGGGTAAGCAGGTGGGTACAATATACCTAGATTTCGTCAGTTAGGTATGTTTTAATTTTAATTTATTAGGGATTAGTGGAAAACCCTATTATGATGACATGTATTGTTAACAATTAACAATATAAACAAATTCATGGCAAATATTTTTATGGTAACAACTAAAAATGGAAAAATAAAAAACTTTTTTGCAAAAAATAAAACCGACTTCAAAAAAAATCACTAAACGGTGTAAAATAACTCTAAATTCGGAAGTCGGTGGCCCATCATGAGTAAGACAAACCCACCAAAGCCACAGACTTCCGAATTTAGAGTTATTTTACACCGTTTAGTGATTTTTATTGAAGTCGGTTTTATTTTTTGCAAAAAAGTTTTTCCCATGCGGTTGCCTACCCGAAAAAACTAAAGAGCGTTATCTGCTACGAATACTAGGTACGCACTGTACCTATCTACATGTTAACAGATAAAATGTTTATTCTTTAAAAGGTCAATAATAAAGTAACCCCAGTTTAATTAGGTAAGTACCTATTGTTATGACACGCCTCAGCTTCGTTAAACCAGCTTAATTAAGACAAATGATAACATAATTAACATTCATTATCATCATCTGCCCAGCCATATATTATCTCAACGATGTTGGAGCCGGTTTTTGGTCTAACCAGATGCATCTGCATACCAGCATTTTATATGGAGCAACTGTCTATTTGATCTCCTCACGGTCTTCACTCTTTATCTTTCCACTTCTCTATCAAGGCTATTCAAAGGAAAAAGACGTAGAGGAAGCCCGACCGATAAACCCGCTCATTATAACAGCCTACACAACTCTTTAAGATATTATTTGTAAGTTGTTTATGCTGTTTCGTGCCCGATTGATGGCAATAGGCTCGCCCTCTATCACATGGAACTTAGGCATCATTGACAAAACGTGGGTGCACTAAATGTACACCTTGGCTTAACCCTTCGGAGATTGCAGGCCGATTTTTTGGTATGGTGTACTTTTCTATACTTAGAACTGGTTGTCAGGCTTTCGGGCTTGTAACGACTGTCAAATATGACAATCGGGACAAACAACTTCTCGGGTTTTCCAAGTCCCAGCGGATTTGAGGAAATCTGCTGCTACATACAGACGCCAGCACATCAAGTTACCCCAATGTGTCAATTGAATATGAACCTTATTCTGTTTGACATGAAGTTGAAAAACGATTAAAGAAATTTGACACATTGGTGTAACTTGATGTGCTGTCGTCTGTACATTTTTAAGTACCGTGTATGAAAATAAATTCACATAACATAACGTCACGCCTGTAATCCCCGAAGGGCTAGGCAGAGGTGTACCTGGTAGTACACCCACATTTCTCCAGTTATGTTTAAGTCCCATGTAATAGGGGGCGAACCTATTGCCATCAATCGGGTACAGATCCAGACTCCGGGCTGCTACTGAGAAATTCCAGATAGAAAAACTCAATAACACTTTGCCCGACCCGGGGATCGAACCCGGGACTTCATGCTCAGCAGTACCGCGTGCGACCACCAGACCAACGAGGCAGTCTGATACTAAATTCATAATAATGAGTACAATAACCTCTTTCCAGCCTCTGTTTATACTAAAAATAATGTTGACTCACCAGTTCACCACGGACTGCCCTGGGCAAGCGTAGGTAGCTTAACCTTTGATCAACCCGTGCGGTTGTTATTATTTAGCCACGAGCCCCTCAAATAACAAACAATAACAAAGATAGAATTAACAAAGTATTGTTCAATTATAGGACTTTCGATTCATTGGCGAAGTTTCCTGCTTTTCTAGCTCCCAATGTATTTTTAAGACACCCTTGAGACGTTTACTTTTAGATGAATGGTAACATAAGCGAAACAATGTTTATTTACTTACGTTCAAGATTAAATACAGAATAACAACAAACATCACGTCTGTGTTCCTTGAGGAGTTTGGCAGAAGTGTGCCTAGTTAAACAACCTACATCTATTTTGTCCACCAGGATTTTGTCCATGAACTTGTTAGCGTAAAAAAATATCATCATGGCACTTATCATAGTAAAAAATACAGATAGAGAGCTATCTCAATCAGTCAAAGATTTTATGAAATTGCTTGAGTAGTTCTAGAGATTACCTCATACACAATACAAACCTTCAAACAAAAAAAATCAGTCCACTCCACCCGATGTTTTTGAAGCTGACTGTACCTACAACGGATCATTGAATTACGTATGTTCCTGTTCGTCTGTGTCGAATAGCTTAACTATTCGGACAAACAAGAGGTTGTATGTTTTGTCTCCTTTGCACTATTGTCTTATTCATGTACCCGAGTGAAATACTCTCCGATTTCTGTTCCATCCTCCGCACCCTGAGCAATCAACTTCTGTCGATTGGCTAATCCATTCACTACGATGCCAAATTCAAGCTCTATTTATAATTAGTGTCTATGTTTGTCATCTACAAGCTAAGAAGAGGATGGCTACATTGGTATCTTGTTAATCAGTTGTAGGTATAACGAATATAAGAATAATTATTTTATTTATTTATGTTTTACAATTTTGGGAAAGCTTACAGACTAATATCAAAATAATGACAATAGTAGATAACTAAATTGCTAATTACAAGCTTCCACAAGTATCAGAAGTACTATCTTAGCTGCATGCCAAAATGTACATTTAATAGTATTAGCGACTAATAACATACACCAGCCGCCATCTTTGCCAAATGTCACTAGGGATGCCCTATAAATTGTAATCAAAACCACATCAATCGATCGATTAAAAATTCAATCGATTAATTGATGTTTTTTCCATTAGTGTATTATATATTCGTTATACTTAGGTATAGCGAATATAAGAATTTTCATCAGAAGTATAATCGTCATCATCATTAGTTCAGACCTACTCTAAGCGTTACTACATAGACTGGTCCTGTGTTAATTAAATCTATCGAGTTCCCTTACCAGGTCATATAGTCTAGTTTGTTAAAAGCCTTCGTTTACATCGCCACTCCTGAACCATGTTGGCTATCAAACGCGAGCGTGTTCTGTAAGCAATATTCACTGCCCACCACACTAAAGTTTAGTCATTCTTCGAAATAGGTCGATAACCAATAACCATAGTTCTTTTGTGAATCTCTTCATTTCTAATGTGATCACGCAGAAAAACTCCAAGTAAAACCACGATTGATCTTGGAGGATTTGCAGCCTTCTGATTAAGCCCATTGTGAGCAACAAAGGTCATTACTATAATAATATCTATTATGTCATAACTGGCAACACACACTTGTTCAGAATGTTTGTCTTGATCGAGACTCTGTGGTATGCAAGATGAGAGGATATTGTGCGACTTTTCGTTGAATCCTGTCCAATCCAGTAAAAATATTTGCAGGAAAAGTCTAATATTTTGTAAAAATTGTTAAAGTTACGTAAATTTAAACTCAATGCAAATGATATTCTTATGTTGATTGCACATTTTTCACCCTCCGCGTAATGTTTCTTGATTTATTTTTGTGACGACGTACGTATTAGGTATACTTAGTTAACAGTTCATTTTTATCTCAGTGTTGTACGAGTATCGTTCTAATGCTGATTAGATAAACGTTTTACAGCTGTTCTAAAACAGTGGGACTAGCGTAAAGTTAAAAATAAATACTCGATCTCTGATAAAAACTATTTTTACATCGCATCGGTCTGTCTGTATATTGTAAACGTCATTATTGGACCTAAAACAACCTTTGCCACAACTAAATTCCCGTCATCCAGGTCGTGTTAACACTTGTTATATGTATTACGTTTTATATCTTGATTCTAAATTAACTTAATGCGGGGAAAGTGTATGTATATTTCTGTAAAAACACCCAACTTTGCTGCCTTCGAATAGAAAATACATTTCATACCTTCTATAAAATCTCTGTTTTTAGGAATCCGTATGTATAGAGTTGATTTTGATTTTTCCAGCCTCTTTACCCTCCATTAAAATCCTGTTCAGTCGGTCGCCCCCCATTCTCCTTTTCATGCACTCGCAACTTACTATTTTACTGTCAAAGTAGGTTTGAGTATGCATTAAATATTTCTTTGCCTTTAAAAAAAACAAAAAATAAACCTGTACGGGTTTTAGTAGTAACTCCGTACACCGATTTGTCGTGAAGGTTGTTAAGTTATTTTAGTTATAGAGAAACACGTTCCACTGCGATGCACTAACGCCCGATATTAATATTCTATCTCAATCCAAATCCCGATCCTTTGTTTTTGACGGCTGCTTCTGATTGGACATCTATAAGACTCGGATAGGCGAATTCGGTCGTTGATTGGTTACAGACAAAGATCGGGATCACGATAGCAACCGAGATAGATTATTAATATCCAGCGTAATTAGTTAAGTTTATTTAAGTTAAAAGTAAGTTGATTATTTCTCTTACTTGTTGATCGGTACTCAGTTGTGAGTGTACTACAATTTAATTAGTTATTCATGTTATTATGCTAAATTATGACGCGCATCGTTGGTCAAAAGTAGGTTACAGAGTAAGCATAAAAATGTGCGGCTGATGTTACAGAACATTTTGTGTGTGAATCCGACTCAAACGTGAATGGTTCCTGAAAGTAACTTCAAGTTAAGTGCCTCTAGATGTCAAGTGTACTTCTCCAAGGATATGTGCAAACATCCTCGCCGAGTCCTTGAACTGTTCACAGAGCTTGCACTGTTCCACACAATGCTCTGGTTTCCTTAGTTCCACTCGAAAAAGCTATAAAAAGGAAAATCCGTATCTAGTTATTTTAATTGAAAGGAAATTGTTCTGATTTTGTACTGACTAACATTTATTTTTGAAGCGTGGTGGTCAAACAATCTAAGTTGGTTTTATGTCTCATTATTTGTATCAATGTTTTCGATTGGTTTGTCACACAATGGGTTATGTTATTTGCTTTGATTGGGTTTTTGTTGTTATGTTGCGGGATTTATTTTGTTTTTGTTCTATAATATCTTTTCTTCCTTTCTTCTCGTTTAGTTAGTGACTACCTGGTGTATGAGTTGTTTGTCTATATTATTAACACATAAAGTGAAAACCTCGGATTCCTTTTTAACCGACTTCAAAAAAAGGGGGAGGTTCTCAGTTCGGTTGTATATTGGTTTTTAGGGTTTATTACCTCAGTACTCCGTCACTTATGGACCGATTAAAAAAAATATATATATATATTAGGATATACTAACAGATTGGTCCTATTTGTATCTAAACTCATATCTGATGAGGGATCCTCGAGGAATTGAGGAAACTCCTCAAAAAAATTTTGCTATTACAAATCTCACAAACCACGTAAGATGTGGCATTATTAAAGCTTATAATAATATGCAGAAGGAGAGCAAACAGGTAAAACGCTCAAACTTTGACCTCTGAGCGCTTATTAGTATCTATAAACAAAAACTCCACAGATAGACATTTACCACTCACGCGATTTTAATGAATAGACGTATGCAAGAGGTTATCGCACTTGCACTTAAACGATAATTTCACGGGTGATTTAGTTTGAAGATAGTGTGACGTTTGCAAGTCATGATTTGATAAGAATTATCTAAGAATAGTAGGTATAGTAGTTTGAAAAAGGAACATGCTACTAACAGTTATGGATAAAATACATCAATTGTTTTTACGGATTGTGGAGTACCAGCGAAGTGAACTGTTATTCCATATTACTAATGCTAGAGAGACAGTTCACTTCACGCTCACTTTAGCTCTTCAAGGAAAATTTTACAGACGAGTAAAAACCCTTGCAGGTATCTTGGTAAGTACCTATAAAATGTCCTGTCACAGTATTGACATTAAAAATGCTTAAATTAAACCCTGACCCAATTAGATCCCAAACACACCCTTCATACATGGTATCTTTATTTACACCTACGCTAAATTACACGAATTGTTTCCCTTGTAATATGAGTATCCATTACGATGGTTAACTCGGCCCTCAGGTATTGAAAACCTACTTATATCTACATATAATATTGTACATTGATATATGAAGTGATAACGTCAGATCTCTTTTTAAGAATATTAAGAAAACGACGGAGTGGGAGATTTGGCATAGAATAAATATGAATACTTTATTATAGACCATGAAAACAGCAAAAAAGCATAGCATGGCAAACAGCATAGTTAGTTTAAGTTTATATTGAAAGAAGTAAAGAAAACTAAAACGGTCGAATTCCATCCTCTGATGAGGGGCTACTAGTAGAATATATTAATACCCAAAATGATAGAAGTATCAGAACTTTGTAATTACCGACGAGTGTGAGATTTGGCGTAATTAATATTTATATGGAGAGAATTGGAAAAAGGGAAAAAAGTCGAGTTTTGACCTCTGAGCAGCTTCTTTCATAATTATTACACAACGTGAATCTGTTGATAAGAATAGTGCGCGCACGGAGGAGTGTGATATTTGGTGTAATTAAAGTTTAAGTATATGGAAACCCACCACTGTGGTGACTGCCTCGTTGATCTAGTGGTCGCAAATGCTACTGCTGAGCATGAAGTCCCGGGTTCGATGCCCGGATCGATCAAAGTGTTATTGAGTTTTTCTATCTGGAGTTTCAAATTTCATGTTTATGTTTGTATAATAATATGGAAAGTGCAGAAAGATAAAACATTCGAATTTCGACGACTCGAGTTCTTAAAATTTCCAACAAACTCACCGATTTATGAGGTGTGCGTAATAAAAACTCGTTTCATTGGACAATCGCAAGTGTCACGTCATATGCCGTTCCTTTTATTGGCGACAGTGATCGTTATCGCTCCATTCTGGTAAAATCAAAGTAGACAGTTGTACCTACCTATTATTTTCATCAATCTTTAATAAATCTTTGTCATCTGCACTCGTGTTATCAAAAACATGATTCACCTTTATGAATGTGAATTGTTAGATGAAATATTTTCTTTTATATCTTAATCTGCATTTCCAGATAATTTAGCATTAGTACACAGGATTCCATGATGAAAAGTCACAAAAGCTGTAGATAATACAGCAGCATTTTTCGTAAAGCAGCGGCCTGCCTGAGTCTTTACAGTTACTGGGTAACACCCATGTAAAACTGATTCTTCATCATCATCATCATCATCATTTCAGCCATAGGAAGTCCACTACTGGACATAGGCCTCCTCTATAGATCTCCAATAAGACCGGTTGGAAGCGGCTCGCATCCAGCGAGTTCCCGCGGCCTTAATGAGGTCTGATTGTCTGATAGTTAAAAATCTAACTGTTAATTCCTGTACCACCCACCTGGCAAATCAAACCATCAGCTTAACGATCTTTGGAAACCATGGGGCTACTACCATGTAATTTTTGGCCACCCATCCACAGACCAACCTCGGCAAGTACCGTGAAGATCAAACCGTTCCACATTGTGCTCATATTTTACCTTACATTGAAATATACACAACGAAAAAACATTAAAGTGTTCTTATTTAAATATCAAAGGAAGATGGTACTATGTAGACGATGCCCCTGGGGCGAATTAACTTTTATAGAGAAATATAGTGGCTTTTATACTGGCTGGTGTATCTGGTATAAAATGTCACTGATTCAGACGAGGGTCAGCAGGTAACCCTGAGGTTACATCCCAAACGTTACCTGTAAGTAATAACATTATGACATTGACGCTTTTGATCTTAAGGAGGACACTATGTGTCACATTGTAATGAGGAATAGTTTTTAGTTATTACCGGTCTCGTCGATACTAATATTAATAAGAGGTAAAAAAGTTTGTTTGAACAAAATATACACCATTCTTCAATAAATCTTACTTCCCACTCGAATTCAAAACATCTAAGTTTGTGAGTGTGAATGTTTGTTACTCTTCCGAAAATAAACTTGTAAGTAAGTAAATGAAACTTATGACTTAAAACAATAAGCGTATAGACCAGAATAACGTATACACTATAATTTTTAAAACCATTGTGCGTGTGCTGTGAAAACTGTAAAAATTTACACAACTATTCGGGAAAAAACTCGAGACACAGCTAGGATTAAAATAAAAATCACATACTATAATATGTGTAGCAGTTTTATTTTGTAATTATCAGGATGTGAATCCTATGTTTTTTTTTAATTCACGAAAATGTCGGCAATTTGGATGGTGAAAATCTCATTATACATATTTTATAATTTTGCAACCGTAAGAAGCCGGAGTGGATCATTAATTGGTAATAAAACCTCGGTACTACATAAGAAGGTACCTATTGTAATGAACATTTTGAAGTTTCAGAACTTTTGTTTGATTCGAATTTGGCTCATTAGACGTTGATTTATAAAACTTTGAGAACACGTTCTTAATTCAAAAGGCAAGTATACTTCTGCCTACTTCTTCTGGGAATGTAGGCAAAAACTCTTCGTAGAAGTTTTTGCCTGATGGCATTATTTGATTATTAACATGATTAGCAACCTAATGGTTAATAAATCCACAGATTCGTTAAGTTCGTACAGGAACTTAACGAATCTGTGGATTTATATTATTTTGAGGTCATACTTTTACCACACGAAAGTGCTACGAAACATTGCTGTACCTACACTGATTTGTGGATTAAAATCAAAGTAAAAACTCACTAGCCTTAGCTTAAACACCACAATTTTTAATTAGTAAAAAAAATGTGCTGTATCCGTACCTGTTACTGACCATAATTGCGTAAATAAAGTAAAAAAAACTATTTTCAACCGACTTTCAAAAAAGGAGGAGGTTCTATGTTCGTGTGTATGTATTTTTTTTTTTTTTTTTTTTATGTATGTTACCTGATTTCTCCCCCATTTGTAGACCGATTCTCGAAATTCTTTTTTTATTCGAAAGAGTATACTCCCGAGGTGGTCCCATTTTAATTTGGTGAAGATCTGGTGCTGATCTTCGGAGATATGCAACGGAACTCTTCAAAAATAGACAGCAAATCTGTCGTGATTGCTGGAATCGCTTGGATGTTTATTGTTTTTACGCCTGGTATGCTCTGAGGGGTACGCAGATGTGTACAATATACCTAGATTTCGACAGTTAGGTATGTTAATTTTCATTTATTAGGGAAAAGTGGATAACCCTATTATCATGACATGTACTGTTACAATTAACAATATATATAGCAAATATTTGTATGGGAACCACTAAAAATGGAAAAATAAAAAACTTTTTTGCAAAAAAATTAAACCGACTTCAAAAAAAAACACTAAACGGTGTAAAATAACTCTAAATTCGGAAGTCGGTGGCCCATCATGAATAAGACAAAACACAAACAAAGCCACAGACTTCCTAATTTAGAGTTATTTTACACCGTTTAGTGTTTTTTTTTGAAGTCGGTTTAATTTGTTTGCAAAAAAGTTTTTAAATATTAGCCACTATTTAGTTAAACTTAAATAACGAAAACAGCTGTTGGAATCGGGGCGTGCTTGAGCGAGATCACCCGAACGTGAGCGATAGATGACGATTAATGAAAACTACTACTTATGTGATGAATAGCCTGTACAATATTTCCATAAATTGGGTGACTTTTTGGGATATAAACAAACGCAAATAACTTTGCTGTTTATGAATACTATTTATTGATACTTTACCAATATAATGAGAAGAGCCCTTTAAATATTTGTACTAATTAAAAAGTGGTGTATTTAACAGTCTACTATGTGGACAGGCCTCTTTATTCGCATGCCATTTAACTGGATCCTAAATCAGTCAAATCCAGCTGCTAGCAAACTCCTTAGGTTAGGTTAGGTTTAACGGGCAGGTGTCCGCAACTCCACGACCAAGCGCGTATTTTGCGTACGGGTGGGAATGTGCCCTATTCCATCCATCCTAGCTCCTCGAAGAAGGCCAGCAGCGGTTTAACGCTACTGGCGATCTCTCGGAGGGTACCTGGGTTTCCGAAGAACTTAGCCCTGTATGCGGCAACCACTGGGCAGTTGAGCAGCACGTGCGATGCCGTCTCGTCCTCCTCGACACATGCTCTGCACAGTGGGCTGTCTGTAACACCTAATACGAAGAGGTGTTTGTTAAATGGCCCGTGGCCTGTTATGGCAGCTGTGAGTATTCGCAGCTGCTGCTTAGTCAGCCGGAGAACCTGTCTCGTGAAACGGCTATCAATTGTGGGAAGTGCTTCCCTGGCTTGCCTGCACTCACTTTGGTCCGACCATAGCTTGCCGTGTTGATCCCTGGTGCGTTTCCTTACCAGGGTGCGTAGGTATCCGAAGGGGAGTGGTACAACAGGTTCAGGTCCCATTGCCACCATGCTTGAACCCCTTCTGGCGAGTTCATCAGCGGCGTCATTGCCGCGAGAGTCGCTGTGTCCTTTGATCCATTGAATGGTTACTTTGTTGAAGGTACCCACCTGATTTAGTCGGTGATGGCATTCGTTTAAGAGTCCCGAGTTGGTTGTGTGACTGTTTAGGGCTTGCAGGACTGACATGCTGTCCGACAGTATGCGGATCGAATGGTCCTGTACCTTCCTTGCTGTGATAGCTGTGGCCGCCAATGAAATGCCCAAGCATTCGGCCTGGAAGACCGTGTTGTGGGCCCCCAACGGTGTAGCTATGTGTATGTTGAAATCCTCCGAGAAGATACCAGCACCCGTACCAGTACCTGTCTTGGATCCATCCGTGAAGATTCGCAGCTCTGTAGGGCGTAACCCCTCACACCTGCGATCCTCGTGGAGTTGAATTTTGTATTTTTTATCAAACATGAATTGCTTGGGAATACGATCGTTTATGGCTTTAGTCATGGGGAGTTCAGTATTGAGCTCTTCCAATAACCTGGTATGCTGCGTCTCTTTCTTACCCCAAAGATTTAGTGTATTGAGGCGTACTGCCGCCATCGTCGCTTCTTGTTTTATGAACAGATGAAGCGGCGGAAGTCCCAACATGGCTTCGAGTGCTGCGGTCGGAGTAGTCCTCATGCAACCTGTGATAGCCATACAAGCTAACCTCTGTGTTTGTTGTAATTTGTTTGAGGCTGTGACTAGGTTAGTTCGGGGCCACCAGACCACGGCCCCGTAGGCTATCATTGGCCGGATAACCGTATTGTACAGCCAGAGTATGATTTTAGGGGATAGGCCCCACTTCTTACCTATCATTTTCCTGCACTGCCAGAAGGTGATACAGGCCCTGTTTAGTTTATTGTCTAAATGATTACTCCAGTTTAACTTACTGTCAAGGATGACCCCCAGGTACTTGACTTCGGTGGCCAACTGTAGTTCTGTATTAAAAAGTTTGGGTAGGCAAAAAGGGCCTAGAGCTCGCTTATGGGTAAACATGACTAGTTCAGTTTTTGTGGGGTTCACTGACAGGTCAAATTCTCTACACCATCGTTCTACAATTCGTAGTGCTTGTTGGGTAAGGTTGCAAATCGTCCCAGTCACCTTCCCCGACACGAGGATTGCAAGGTCGTCTGCGTAACCTATGGTATAGTAGTGATTAGCATTGAGTTTATGAATTAGATCGTTTATTACCAAGTTCCATAGAAGAGGGGATAACACCCCTCCCTGGGGACAGCCTCTAGCTATCATGGCCGAGTGCTGCTCTCCTTCAAGGTGAACCACTCGCTTACTCAGCATGTTTGTAATCCAGCTTGTTAGCACCTGATCGACTCCGTGTTTGGAGAGAGCGGTGCTAATGCTCGAGAAGTTTGTTTTGTCGAAGGCTCCTTCGATGTCAATGAACGTGCCCAGGCAGGTACCCTTGTGCTGAATCGCTTCTTCTATGCGGGTGACCACCAAGTGAAGTGCGGATTCCGTTGACTTACCTGAGCTGTATGCATGTTGGTTACCGTGCAGTGGTATGTTTTTCAACGCACCATCTCTTAACTCCCTATCGCACAGTCTCTCCAGGGTTTTTAATAGAAAGGAGGTCAGGCTGATTGGTCGGTAGGATTTGGCGTTTGTATAGTCACTCTTACCTGGCTTAGGAATGAATATTACTTTCACTTCCCTCCATCCTTTAGGCACGTAGCCATGGGCCAGGCACGCTCTCAGGATTGGCAGCAGTTTCAAGATCGCGGGGAACCCACCCCACTGCAGTAGGGCGGGAAAGATACCGTCCGGACCAGCTGCCTTGAAAGGATGGAAGCTTTCGATGGCCCATTGGAGCTTTTCCTGCGTGATCATCTTGTTCGCGTATGTCCAGTCATTTACCGATGGTGTTTTGGTTACATCTACCCAGTCGATTTCCTGTGAGAAGACGCACCCAGGGAAGTGAGTTTCAATCAGGACGCGTCTCGTCTCTTCCGGAGATGTAGTAAGTGTGTTGTCAGGCTTTCGGAGAGTATTGGGCCCAGATGTGCTCTGTTGCGCCAGTATTTTCCTTACCCTGTTAGCTTGTTGGCAAGATTCGATATTGCTACAGTACTTCCTCCATCCTGTGGTACTTCTGAATCTGATGCATTTTTTGTAGCTGGATTTGGCCGCATAGTAAGCGTCCCAGTCTTCGTCAGCACATGTGTTCATGGCCCTGTTCAGGGCTTTTCTTACCTTACCGCGTTTTCGCTCCAGTACGGGGCCCCACCAGGGTTGCTTACCTGGCGTTTTCGGCGGTGTAGTTAATGGGCAAGCGGTTTGGTAGCTGTCTATCATTGACGCAGTAAGAAGGTTTACTTGCGAGTCAATCTCCGTTATGTCCGTAAAAGTTGTCGGAATGTTTATATTTACCAGTTTGTCACCGAGAGTGCGTGTGTAAACAGCTCTGTCAGTGTTACGTGGGTTGCGTCGTGGTGGTGCTGGTGTTACGCTGACTTGGATGTCAAAACGGATCCACCTGTGATCCGAGCAGGAGGCTTCTTTAGAAACCTGCCACCCGGTGGCGATTTCCGCTGCTCCCTCTGAGGCCAGAGTTAGGTCAATGATTGTGCGGCTTCTTCGGGTAACGAAAGTTGGTTCGGAACCTGTGTTTAGTAGAGTGAGGTTAGTTGTAAAAAGGTAATCAACTAAGGCCTTACCTCTTGCATTATGCGTATCCATACCCCACAGTGGGTGATGAGCATTGGCGTCGGTCCCGATGACGACCTCCAGCCCGCTTCGTTCACAAAAGTTCACGAGGCGGGCGAGATCGTGCGGGGGCGGCTCCTCCGCCTCCGGCATGTAAACTGATGCGAAGACGGTTGGCATTGCTGTGTCACCGCGCTGTATAAGCAGCCTAGCTGCAGAGACATCTCTGCAACAGAAATCTGTTAAGAGCTGTGCTTCTATATTACCTTTGACATAGATACACGACCTGGGATGGTCGTGGGCTAGGGTAAATAGGATCTTACCGCCAAGTCTGGAGAGTCCCTGAATGTGGCCCGCTCTAATCCACGGCTCCTGGATCAGGGCAATGGCAGTGTGTTGAACCTCCAACCACTTGCGGAGTTGAGCCGTCGCTGTTTGACTGTGGTGGAGGTTGGCTTGCAGGACTTTACAGGTCGACGAAAGGGATGCCATCGCTGGTCGAACCCTCATCGTCCCCCCCAAGTCGCAGACCGGCGAACAGGTCGAAGTCCTCATCGAGGCCGTCCCCCACCGGGTCCGAAGCTGACGACAGCATGATGTCGTCGAACTCCCCACCCGATGAGGGGACGGCGTCCATGGTGACCGCGGCGGTGGCCGTCCCTGCCGAAGCTGGTTCGACTGCCGATGTTGCCGGAGTGAGTGTTGAAGAAGCTGTCTCCTCCGGATCTAGCTTCTGTGTTGTAGCTTCATTGCTGGTCTCCGTCGTAGTTCCCCATCCTCGAGGTACTTCGGTAAACCTACCGTTCGGACCCTGGAACCTCACGTACACCTTCCCTAAACCCATTGAGAGTCGGCGTTCGGCTTGCATCAGGGTCGGAATTTGGTCCTCGGGGATTCCCACTACCACGAACCATGCTTCGGCTTGCTTGTTGGCGGACAGGAGTACCCACCTCTTGACGTCGATCCAGGCGTTCTGATAACTCAGAAGGCGACCGATGTTGGTTGGCTCTCCGTACACTCCGTGCTCGTCTGGCACCACGATTCCACATCGGGTCCGCTTTATGATTTCCGACTGGCTCTTGACGACTAGCGAGGTGCTAGTTGGGAGAGTCAGGCCGGAAACAGCATTTCTTAGCCACGCTAAGGTGTGGTCGTCACCGCACCACAGCTTTAGAACTCCCTCGGCGTGCAGCGGCTTGGCGTTGAAGTTGGGCGCTGGAGAGTTCTGCTTGGGGGAGCAGGCCTCGGTGATGATCTGCTTGTGTATAGCAGCGAGTACCTGATCCGATACAGCCTTGCTGATTATTCCCGTGCGGTCGCAGGTGATCGCGACGCTCAGGGAAGCGCTGGCAGCTTGGGCGTAGCTTCTGCTGGCAATCCGCTGGGACTGATCAAGACGCGGCCGCTTTTGCTCTCCACGAGGCGAGATTGTCTCGTTGAGTGCCCGCTTGGCCGTGACCTGATCCTTCCCCTCGGATTGTTGTGTCGAGCTGGCTTGGGTGGCCGGTCTGCACTCCCCGCCGGTCTGCGGTTGGCTAGGCTTTGGACGGTTTGCACCGGCCTCGGCCTGCGAACGCTTCCCAGCGGAGAAGTTGACACGGCCGCTGGTCGGTTTACCCGACCCGGCGGCTGCAGCGGCTGGCTTCTGGCGAGAGGCTTTGATCTCCCGCCTGCGTGCTTGTCGTCGTTCTTGACGGCGCTCCTTCCTCGTCGACCTATCTCTACCTTTACCCTGCTCCTTATGAGCTGGTGGACCTGAGGGGTCAGTGCAGGGGCTAAGGGTTTTTTGAGTGCGTTTACCCTTGCCCTTGCGTTTTTGCACCTGCCAGGCTCGAGCGAACTCGTCCTCGGTGCCAGTGAGATGGGAGGTGGCTTGAGATGCCACGTGGGGAGGAGGTGCGTGTGTAGTGTGGCTTGGACCGGCTGTGGTATTAATCGTCGCCGTGGTCCTCACATGTGTGGAAGAAGGGTCGGTACTGGTCCCAGGCAGCGCCGACTTCCTTTGCTTGTTTTGGGACTGAGGTTTGGTCTTAGCCGCGGTTGTCGCCACAGCCAGACCAGCGCCCGCGCTGGCGCCTGCAGCGTTAGCTGCAAGACCTCCAGGGGCAAGCGGGGTGCTGAGGGCACCTCGCTTAGGAGTTTCATCAGCTTTCGCCGACTTCACTCCGGTGTTGTTGGTGTTTGATGGCCTAAATGTATCCATAATGTCGATGAAATATAAATTCGTCTCTCTGGCTTCCCACCCTCCATGGAGCCCGCAACTGGGAACGTCTCGCTGTCAAAAAGCTCGAACGTTAGGAGTACCAAAGAGATATAGGGGCGCAAGGCTGGTTTACAGTGCGACATCGGGTGCTTGATCGGGCTGGCGTAGGGGGTCGAAAGGCCCACCTCCCACGAACTGATCAACCCTCACTTACACCGTCAGCATGACCTTTACCTACCGCTTCAGCCGCCCGAAGACGACGTCAGCGGACCTCACGCACCTCGCCTGTGGCCCTCTGACGGGACACTGTGGCCAATTTCCCTACCCCCGGCTACTGGGTAGGGCCACCGTTTCGCCTGAAATCCAGACCAAAGGGGGCGTGTTGCCTCACGGACGCATAACCGCCAGCGCCGATCGGCTCAACCCCCCAGGACTCCTTCATCCCTGCTTACGGCGCTCGACTGCGCAGGTCCTAGCGCAGGTGATTGCAAATTACTACCCGTCGTCAGCTGATTTGGTGACTAACGAGCCCGCGGCCCTCCAATCACGGGAGGGTCGCAGTAAGTGAAGACAGTGGAGCACCCGCCACTGTGCCAGGACGCCCGGTGGTTTTAGTTGCGTCTATTTCATAGGGAACTAGACCGATAACAGGGTGGCAACCGCGAGAAGGTACACCACCGGACTTGCCTTGAGGATCTACATGACCGATGCACTCTCCCTCAAGACCAACGCCACCCCACCATCTCTGAAGGAGATGGCGAGGTAGGCCTGCATCTATACTACCAAGCAAGATAAAGCAAGCATGTCGTTGTGCAACCGCGAAAGCATAAATACAGACCCCCCCCCTAGCAAACTCCTTGCGAAGATTGTGGGTCTACCGTACCTGTACGCACGGTCGCATGGTGCTGTTCTTCAAACGATTAGGGGTCTGCTATCGTGCTATGCGTGCTCTTATATATGCATGCTGCAAGATTTGACTGACTACGTTACTGATGGTATCAAACTATTACTTAGCCAGGTACTTCTGGGTCGACTTTATATTGCCATCAACACGTTAAGAAGGAAACCATCACACAAGTCTTTAAATTTTGGCCCTAACGTAATGTCATGACGTTAACAACAGGTGGACCATATCAATCAGCTGCGTCACCAATCAAAACAAAATGTATAGCTAACTATCAATCAACTAGTACTTAAATGCATTACGAGAAATGTATGTCTTACGTAAACAAATAAGATTTATTACCGACATTTGAGTTTGTCGTAAAAGTGTTTGCACACCTCTTAAACTTGCAATAGTAAACATGGCACATTCAACAGTGTTCTCAGTAATTAAAAAAAAGAAAGGAAAATGGTTTTGATCTGGAAATAGTTTAACTGCTCGATAAATGGTGCCTAACTAAAGTAAGGAAATTCTTAACAAACAGTGTTAAAGCCAACTCCATAATTATGTAGTATGATAAAGGCAACGCCAATGATGAAGGTTTCAATATATTTAAAACAGCGTATATTCATTTACCCACTCGGCATTAAAAGGCCAAATATCACCAACAGAGCATAATTTTATTAATTTCTATGTGGAAGCCATTTCATGTCACAAATGGACAATTGGGTTTACTAGCAATTACACACAGGAGACTGTTAGAGCTGGCACGCACTGTGAAAAGCAAGGACGCCGTACGCTTGCGTCTGATCGCAGCGAAGCCAACCGTATGCGCGTCAGCAAACATACCTGACGCGCTACAAAAGCGTGGCAGCCCCAACAGCATCCTGAATGCATTGTTGTATTATATTTAGAGAAAGAGATGTGTGGTCCAATACACGAAGCAGAGACGTGAAGTAATAATGTAATTCTCAAGGTGGTGTAAAATATAGATCTTAATATCTCCTCTCAACTCGTTTCCGTTCTAACGGATTTCTGGCCTGTTATATAATTAATATTATATTAAAAACGTTTACGGTCTCTTTCATTAAAATCAAGCTGACCTTTGTCGAACGTGACATTTTACACCGGTCATTGTTTGACCTCAATAAACTGTAACGTTCCATATTTAAGTTTAAAAGCTAGCCCTTACAAAATTCACAATTAAGTGACCTTTGAACGATGTCTATTTAAAAGTATTTGACTTTACGAAGACACGCAAAATATAAAGTTAACCTTTATTTCCTTTCAAATCAAACATTGGTACTTACCAATTCCTTTTTTGACAAACTTAACTTAATTTAGACTTTTTTTTAGATTTTTCGCTTACAAACAAAAAGTACATATACAAAAGTTGGAAAGTGTGGGAGCTGGGAGGTAAGCTGGTAGAAAATGCTTATGGCATTAAGTCCGCCTCTGTACATTAGTGTGCTTGAAGTATTAAATAAATAGAAGCTGTCAATTTAGGTTAAACTTCGATTTTTATGTTGATTTTTGATGACATTTCAAACGCTTTGCCTAATAACATGAGTAAGTTCAAGGAAAAAATCTTATCTGACATCTTTTACTTAGTTCCTATCTGTTTCCTACAACTGTAAGAAGTAATGTCAATTTTCTTTTTTTAGGTATGTCTTAGACGAAGACAACGGTACCATAACATTACGTATATTTGCGACATAGTAAATATTTTTATTCGTTACAAAATTTCAAATCGAGAGCATTTAGTTTCTAAAATAAGACCATCATTATAGTCATCAGAGACCCCTTAAAACACACAGTAAGTATCTGTAGACTCTGTAGAATATCTCGGCTCGTAAAAATTAAAATCTCCTTCTACCATATCTAACCCTCATAACACTTTTGATTAAATCGAGCCGGGATCCAAATTAGAATTTCAGGATGAGAAAAATATATGGCTCAGCATTTTTTCCCGCTGGTAACCATTAGCCAATGGGGTCAAGGGATAATTGCAAGTGTGCCCTATTAACGATAATGTTCAGAGTTATTTTTGCCAATCGAATTTCGTACCTCGAATGTTTTGCTAATGAAAGTATTCATAGTTTTCATTCAATTCTTACAAGTATATGTGAACCTGGGAACATTTTAGGTACTTACTAAATAATGTACCTTTCTGTAAATCATTTTGACAGAAGAATGATACAATATCTATAAGCGGTAATAGCCCAATGGGTAAGGCGTTGGCCTGCTGATCGAGAAATCGTGTGTTCGATCCTAACCCGTTCGTTGACGAGAACCCACTGAGGACACAGACTGAGCTTATTTAGCTTCGTTGGAGGTTTGAACTAGAGTACTAGTAATTTTTACCATTCTAACTGATGAATTCCTAAAACGTTTACTATTCTAACTAATACCTTATTCCTATCTTAAACATACCAAAACTGGCAAAAATTTCATTCAAAGTGACATATTTTTCTCCAGACTATCCACGATTAGTATAAACGCGATTGGAATTATTTATTCAACATTTGATTCAATGAGTAGGTCATTACTAAGCTCAAACATCCCCGTCTTGCCTCCCATTTTCCCTCGTAAATTAGGTTAGCTCGATTAGCTATCGAATTAAGATTCTTTTGGATTGATTAACATTGAATATTTTACTGTATTTTTCAAAGTCTAATTCAAATAATAGATTTCAATAAAACCATTAAAAGGCATTTTTGAATCTTAGACCATTCCATCCTGAATATCATCGCTTTAAATTGTTCATCGTTGTAAGTGTTAATCCAATTAGCGCTGTTTATTTTTAAAGCGCTTTAGAATGTTTGTCCGTTCTGTGTGCTTTTCTAACAACTACTAATTAGGACTCTGTGAGTCTCTGTCATTGCCACGGTGCAATCACGTATGTTTGTTCTTTGCACTTCACTATAAATATATAGGGAAGAAGTGTAAATATACGAAGCGACGCAAAGATACGTGTTGTAGCTGGGATTGCGTAATTGGCGCCATCTAGTGATGCATATTCTGGAATAATCGGAACTGTCTCTGTTTCTTATTATTTACTAGCCTTATCACCCCAGAGAGTTGTACTGCTAGTATTATATAAATTATGTCGATTCGTTATCCAGGTTTTAAACAAAAGGGTAATACCATGTTTATTTTTATTTACGAACAATTTTTTTTTATATTTATTCTTTTTGAACGTTTGCATTATCGTTGACTTGAGATTCCGACTAGATTTAGGCTAAGGACGCGGCCATTTAATTAATTTGGAATCTTTAATGAACAGAATTTAAATATTCAAGTGTTATGTATTATTGTAATGCACAATGTCCAGATTCATGGAAAGATAAAGCACAGATCACCGTGCTCTATATTTTTGTACTTTCACAGGTTTTATTAAAGGCAGGCCACCGAGTAAACAGGCCAAGCGTGTCAAATCAAACAGCTACTAAATTGACAGTTTCGAATGACGAAGATGACAATTGTTGTGCGGGTAACCTACTTTTGGCACCACGAATTTCTTGACTACTGCCGTATCTTGACATACCCAATGCACTAATTACATTAATTAAATGGTTCTGGCTAAGAAACTTTTGTTGGAAACTTTCCATGTCTACAAACTTATTATGTCTCATGTTTACAAAATTAAAACAAAAAACCTACGCAAATGTAAAAACTTCATAATCTATTTTGCATAAGCTTTAAACTGTCACTTATTCAAAAGATTTCCGCCATTTACGACCACGTCCACGCCAGCGCAGTTTCTTGAAATTTTGTTGTTTTTGTTTTTTTTTTTGTTTCATAAAATAAGCAGTTGCGGATTGCTAGTTCCCGAAACTTGAGGATCAAAATTGATCCATCCGCACACAGTGCCTTGGCAAATGCATGACACTTGCATTGAACATGTCCATCAGATTTAGTATAAGTGTGTGCGAAGATGATTGGAAGTTGATACTACATGTACTGCCGTTACTAGCCATTAGGTTTGTAATCATATGTAGTAGGTACCTAACTTGGTTGACATGATTCAAACATGTTAATGTTGTTTCAAATAAAATGTCTGGTGACTAACATGTATTTTAGTGATTAAAATAAGTAACTTGGGATATCGAGGGCACTTTCCATCAAAAATGTCCCTGAATTTATTTTTTTACAAACAGGGTGTCCAAATTATTCATTTCAATTTATTATTTCAAAACATTACCAGTCTTTTGTATTTGTTACAAGCAACATTTAACTAACATAAAAAGCTTTTTCAAAGTTCTCTCTAGTTACTGTTTCTTGTCACCCCAGTGCAGCAGTGTTTCTATTTACCTCATTTGAGTCAATTTACTTAAAAAGTCGTTTACCAACTATACCCTAATCGTTCTATAATTGACATTAATTTGCAACAAATAAACACATTAATATTGTATGTTTTGTATCACAGCAAATCACGCGATGGCGTTATTGACATGTTCGAACACATTATTTGCGAGCCCATTACCGATTGTACCCGCGGTGTTAGGTCAATACGTGTCGGAGGCGTAAGCGGGCGCGGTAGCGGATATTGGACGTGCTCATGTAGGGAATTTCTGAGCTTCTATTTAAGTTTTTGTTTGTTACTGTAAGTGCAAACAATAAATATAAACAATTTATGAATATTTTTTGTTGTATTTTGTAGATATGTAGGTTAAAGTAATATTTATTGTTTCTAATTCTGTGCAAATACAAAAAAAAACAACGTCATAAGAAATTCCATAATTTATATGTGTTTTATTAATTCGTCCAAGAAACTTGCGCAAGCAGATTGTTTATGCAGTATTAGCACAGTCTAAAAACATACAGTCGTCCGACGAAGCCGTCTAGACAGGGCAATCGTGCGGGGTGCGACGGGCGAGACGCCGAAAAGCCGCTCCCGCACTGCAAACAAAACGATGTTCGTAGTGCGGGAGGTATTGTTCAGGGCTAACGCGTGTAGACGTTGTAGGAATTTTTCCAGAGATCAAAGGCGTCGTCCTACTGTATTAATATTTATACTATGGTATTAGTTATACTCCGTAAACAATCTGCTAGGAGGAGTATAGTGACACTTAATCAGTTAAGAACAAAAAAGACAAATTGACTATTTACTGTTAAGGACATACTGACCTATGCCTTTTGAAGAAGGAAAGAATTTCTTTCTTTCCTTCTTCAACAGGCTAAGTATATGTTTTTAACCACCATTTTTTTGTAAATCTTCTTATTTTTTTGTCTGAATAACTGGCATATATTATCTATGTTTCCACACGTATTTTTGTTGAAGCTAATCGCACTGGTCCGTTTCCTGGTAACGTGTTTCGGGACATTTTCGCTATCTCAAAGTTTTCCTGTTTGTAAATGAATAGGTACTTAAAAACAGAAATGATATTGCTCATTGTGATAACTAAATGGAGCAACAGTAGTAACAGAAAAGTTTTTGTACATATTATTATGTTCAATGTTATTTAACATAGAATTTTGGCTTTTTGCTACAGGTTGTAATGTTCCTTTAGGAGTACGTGAATTGAAAGAAAGAAAGAAATATTATTTGGGACAAACTAGAAATATAAACCACAAAAACTACAACTACCACGTGATGAGCATTTTTTGCTGAGAGAATAAATTTGAAGATCCGGAACACCTGATGCAGAACCGCAACAGACCAGCTAAGCTATAGGAGATACAAAAATGGTACCATAGCAAAAATTGTTCCACGTGATGAGCATTTTTTGCTGAGAGAAAAAATTTGAAGATCCGGAACACCTGATGCAGAACCGCAACAGACCAGCTAAACTATAGGAGATACAAAAATGGTACCATAGCAAAAATTGTTCTACGTGATGAGCATTTAGTGCTGACACAATAAATTTGAAGATCCGGAACACCTGATGTGGAACTTCAAGTGCCCAGCTACACTATAACATATACAGGAATGACGTCTTAGCAAGAGTTGTTCAGCCTTATGAGCACTCGCTGTTGACGTATAAATATCGAAGATCTGGAACACCTGTTGTGGAACTCCAAGAGCCCAGCTACACCATAACTCACATAGGAATGACATCTTAGCAAAAGTTGTTCGGTCTGATAGGCATTTCCTGTTGACTTATAAAAATCGAAGATCAGATACCTACATTTGATATAGGAATTAAAGCTATCACTAATTTCATTGCATATTTATAAAATAACATAAGTACCTCCACGCGGTGAAGGCGGGAACAGTTCAGGGCTGATTTTCGATGACAATGGTATATCATTGAAAATTAGACTCTACTGGCCAAAACTTCCATTTTTTTTTATCGTATAAATATGCCTTCGGGCTTTTGTTATTTGAGTGTTTAATTTCCTTTTCTATTTATCTTTGTTACATGGTTGCCTACCCGGTAACGCAGGGGAGCAGCCACTTAGATTTTAATTGATCAGGTATCATCACAATAAAACTATAACCATACCTAGAAAGAGGTCAAATCTTTTTCAATGTTCCAAAAGTGCTAAATGGTTAAAGATCATAAGATCCCAACAATCTACCGAAGAGCGTTAGGAGGGACTTGATGCTGTTCGACAACATGAGGTTGCAACTCGCTCCGTGGAAACTACATGGGATCGCGAAGCACGCCTGCATTCTCAGCGTATTTACGCATCTACCAGGTATCCAGGTCTCTAGACACCAGTGAAGAATATATGACTGACCGCTGATCATGAACATCATGCACTGTCTCGCGAGTTGGAGACTTTCACGGAAAAAGCATGACGCTTGAGTTTTCAGCGTAAATACGCATCTACTCTAGAGATAAGTGGGGGAAGGAGATGCGCGACTGACCGCTGAGCGTGAACGTCACGCAACATATAGGCTATAATTTATTTTGGAAAATGGAACACCTAAAGTAAAAGAGATATAAAAATGGTGCCATTGCTAAAACTATTCCACGTGAAGAGTGTTTTCTGCTGTGAAACTAAATTTGAAGATCTGGAGCACCTGTAGTAAAACTCTAAAGCCCAGCGACAATATAGCATATACATAATAAAAATGGCGTCTTAGCAAAAGTTGTTAAGTCTGATGGCATTTCCTGTTGACCAACAAAAATAAAAAATCTGGATCGTCTTGGATCGTCTCGCGCATTCCATTGTTTTGCCGTCCCTGGGCTTTTACAATTCGACGTCAGACGTTTCAGATCTTCGATTTTGACGACCCCGTTGTCGCTGGCATAAGCAACAGGATCCGCGTACGAAGTCGCGGGCAGAAGCTAGACGTTAATAAAACTGTGACTTGGTGTAGGCCCCCTAACACCCCCGTACCTTGTAGTAGTCATGAACGCACAAGAAAAACCCAGTAGCCTTTGGACCTTGCCGAATAATTGCTTGGACAAAAATAGGCCTGCAGTACCTATATCATCACGACATTGCGCAATGTGCTCAACTTTAATCATAAAACGCATTTTGTTTTTTCCGCCGGCCTTCATACATGAGTTCACAGTCAATTTAACATCACGACGAATCTTCAAAGAACGGACATCAATCATAAACAAACTATTCTATTTAAACATAGATTCCGTTACGAAAATAACTATAATGTAGGTGCTGCGATTATTACAATTTTTACAGACGCCAGCACATCAAGTTACCCCAATGTGTCAAATTTTCCCAATTGAATATGAACCTTATTCTGTTTGACATAAAGTTGAAAAATTGACACATTGGGGTAACTTGATTTGCTGGCGTGTACATAAAAAAGCCAATAAAGTTCAAGCTGACTTATGACCCGAATGCGCAATAGCAAAGACAGACATTTACTGGATAAGTCCACTCATACCTGTGTGGTTATTTTCTCGAAAGACCTTCTCGGACGCTAATCTGCATGGTTCTCACACGATCTGACCAAGATAATGTCTGGACTTTAAAAGTGACTGCGAACCCTGAAATAGTACTATTAGTAGTCAAAGCAAGTCAGATAGTGACACACTGACCTCAATTCCCAAGTCAAAAAGTGACTTGCAAAATTGTTGTATATTAATATTGTTGTGTCTCTCTTGGATAGTTTTTCGACTTCATCAAAAACAGAATAAGATTCATGTTCAATTTGGAAAGTTTGACAGTTTGGGGTAACTTGATGTCTGTGTACTAATTACATTAAAATAAAAAATATACTCAAAATAATATAAACACCAGCTGCGCATGACTTACTATGTTTCATATCTGGGTCAGAAAAAGTAATATTGGGTCAATCCATCAGGAATATTTCTGGACCACCCAGATTGGTGATGGCAATAATCTAGACCCCTATAACATTTAACACACATATAACTGACTAGATGTGAGTCTTCTATTAGGTTACAATGATTTTGATAAAATTGAATATTCAAACAGTAATTTGAAATATTTTTTGTAACTTTCCAATGAAAGTACGTTCTTATAACATTGAAATATAACTTTTTAGGTAATGTTTTCGAACGTTCAGTACTCATTCTTATTTAAACGAACTTTGTTAGATTATATACTGCCCACATAGTTTTCAAATTCAGGAATAGCTTCAATACATAATAGTGAATGTTAGACAACAGTTATAACTCAGGCCAAATTATGGTTGCCATCTGTAATGATAATTATCTTTTTAAAGAGGTGAAGCAATTTTTAACAACTTTCGATTCTCTCGTGGTTAATAGTATCAAGAAACGACTTTACTCCACCACATTTAAATACCTCTTACAAAAACTGCGACACCAAATAAAATCAAATTATCTATTTCTATTAGAAGTAAGACGTGACCCCAAGGGCTGGCCTGCCTTGGCCAGAGGCTAAGCCATGTCATTCAACGTGGTAATACCGCCAGTCTCTTGGGCACTTAACAAGCTGACAGCGATGTGAATGATTTTTTAGACGCTTTGCAATTATTTATTGTTAATAACACACAATAAAAAAAAAAAACAAAAAAAAAAAACAAATATATTAAGGAATATAGAGTGTGCGGTGTGCGTCTTAGGCTGCACCAAATGGAAGTCCAGCTCAGCATGTGCCAGCTAAATGTACAGACGCCAGCACGTCAAGTTACCCCAATGTGTCAAATTTTCCCACTTGAATATGAACCTTATTTTGTTTTTCTTAGAGTTGAAAAACGATCAAAGAAATTTGACACATTGGGGTAACTTGATGTGCTGGCGACTGTACCTGGCGCTGATATGCTGCTGGATCCGTATAGACAAGAAACAAACATATGTTTTAGTATGTGTTATTAGATTGTTAAAACATTTACAGAAATGTAAGCTAATTATGCATTTCAAAGTAAGATCGATATTGACATTGCAATCATCAAAACTTGAGTATTTCTGCCATTACAAGTATTGTTTGTTGGTGTTAGATTTGTGTCGCTATCATTACAATTTTTCATGGTTTTAGTAAAATCTATTATTTTTCTGTACCTACTTCCATTCTCATTAAAACATACGAAACCTATTTTTCGTTTGTAATGTTGGCAAAGCGTATTTTTTTAATAAGTGCAGGCTTACTTCAGGTGCACGACCTTACTCGTATATTTCTTTGACTGTAATTAATAAAACATGAAACGTAGTATACTAGACTTTCGTTTCCCCTTACCCAGAGATACATAACAACAAAAAACTGTCATTAAGTGTCACTTTATATTCCACAATACCCACAATATTTTAAAGAATAAATCTTTTTTACAAAAAAAACAACCGACTTCTTAAAAAAAAACTAACAGGTGAAAAATAACTCCAGTTTCGGAAGTCTGTGGCTTTGGTGGTTTTGTTTTGTTCATTATTGGTCACCGACTTCCGAAACTGGAGTTATTTTTCACCTGTTAGTTTTTTTTTAAGAAGTCGGTTGTTTTTTTTGTAAAAAAGTTTTTATTTTGTAATTTTTAGTTTCTTTGTATGTAAAGAAAGTCTTTCAAAACTTGAAAGAATCATTGAAATTGGATAACAATTGCTAAAGAAGTTCTATCTCTAAACACTAATCTGTACATCTCTGCCAGCCCCTTTTAAAATAGAATGGCGTAATGTTATGTTGTGGAAATACAAAAGCTCAGCATAGACATCTGACTATAGCAATCGCGAATAATTTGCTGTTATGCGTTGAAGAGTTCCGTTGCCTGTCTTCTTCATCAGTTTTTCTTCACCAAATGATACTTTCTAAATGAAAATGCTTGATTTGTTACTAAAAATGTTGAAATCGGTGCATGTGTGCCTATATTTTTTGAGGAGTTCCCTGAATTCCTCAAAGACCCCTCATCAGGTATGTGTTTTGATACAAATGGGACCAATCTGTTAGTATACCCTATCAAACAAAAAAAGAATTTTGTAAATCGGTCCATAAATGACGGAGTACTGAGGTAACAAACCCTAAAAAAAAAAAAAAATATACAACCGAATTGAGAACCTCCTCCTTTTTTTGAAGTCGGTTAAAAATACCATTTTTTGTAACAAAATTTTGGTTGAAATTTCGTTTCGGCTCCGATAGATGAGGCAATCTATGTATATCGACTAATAGTATTAAAATGTGGTAAATTACACAAATTGAGACTAATGGATATAAGAATGCGAACGTTCGAAAAACAAAATACAGTAATTTCCCCTCAGGTTTGCACTAAATCGACCCCAACATAGTTGGGTAGGTTAGGCATACAATGATGAGTTTAAACTACAGCTGACGTTATTCTGAAACACGATTCAACAACAATTTGGCACAGTAATTACAGTAGTTCTACTATCTCATCAATCGAGAGTTTCCATTGACCCCATTGTGTTTCTAAATGTAAGGGCAGCAACATAAACTACGATTTTGGCACTTATGCATTTAGCACCAAACAATATACTTATTATCTTTGATACCAAATGCACTGGTGCTCTAAAAATAGGTGCTCAATCGGGACTTTAACATTCATAGTACAGACGCCAGCACATCAAGTTACCCCAATGTGTCAAATTTTCCCAATTTAATATGAACCCTATTCTGTTTGGCATAAAGTTGAAAAACGATAAAAGAAATTTGACACATTGGGGTAACTTGATGTGCTGGCGTCTGTACAACAGGACGAAACAAACAACGAAGGTTGACAGCTTGCAAATCGTGGCTTCGAGAAAGTGGGTAAGTACGGACGCCAGCACATCAAGTTACCTCAATGTGTCAAATTTTACAAATTGAATAGGAACCTTATTCTGTTTGACGTAAAGTTGAAAAACGATCAAAGAAATTTGACACATTGGGGGAACTTGATCTGTTGGCGTCTGTACCACTCAGCATTCTGCTGTGCACCTTTTTTCATTCAATCATGCCTTTCTCTTCTTTTTAGGTTGACTGCTAGAAGATGCCTATGGCATTAAGTCCGCCTTTGTATATTAGTGTGCTTGAAGTATAAAATAAATAAATAAAGAAATATAGAAAACAAGATAGGCTGCGCGGACACTAATTAAATTAGGAGAACCAAAGAAGTATGATGATATTTCAAGATAATTTTTGTTGGTTTAAGATACCACGAAGTTGAGCATCTTGTTACTTATTTGGTCTGACATTTTAAGCTTTAATTGAGTAATTAAGCAGATAAATTGACGTGGTATTTTATGGTGGTTTCCATTAAGTTTATTATTATTTCGCCGGAAAGATTATCTGAGGTCTCGAAACCCCAAATAATCTTTCTGATGAAATATAATAAGCCATTGCATAGATAGAGTAGACTGGTACACTGTATTATTAGCATATGAGGTGTGCAAACATATTAGGAACATTACAATAATTATTCACACACAAACACAACACAATTATTCATAATTTTTTTACTTCGTTTTATATGTTATATTTAATATGTCGTGATGGCCCAGAGGTTAAGACGCCTACGTCTCATGCACGAGGTTGTGGTTCAAATCCGGGCAAGTACCAATGTGACTTTTTCAATAATCCATATGTACTTTCTAAGTTGTTCTTAGACATCATTGACATCGGCGAAGGAAAACATCGTGAGGAAACCTGGACTTATAGTTAATATAAGTTTGAGCTCGCCAATCCGCCTTGAGCAAGCGTGGTGATTAATGCTCGAGCCTTCTCTGTATGAGAAGAGGCCTTTGCTCTGCAGTGGGACAGTAATAGGCTGGTATTATTATTATTATTTATTATAATATTTTAACCTTACTAGAGTGTACATATTTATGTATTTATACTGAACATAATTATTATATTAGTATTGCTTGTTTTATATTCTTTTTTTTAATTTTAAATTGCTCCTACCCCTGCATCACCTACAGGTTGACTGGTAGAAAATGCCTATGGCATTAAGTCCACCTTTGTAGATTAGTGTGCTTAAAGTATTAAATAAATAAATAAAATATATATAAAAGTTCTTCTATGGCGTATCTATTTCAACTTACGAAATAGTGTATAATTATAATAGTTCCTTGTCTGTCTAATCCTGCAGGAAAACAGGCGTGATGTTATGTGTGTATACATTAAAAGATATAAAATACTCAAAACCTTCTTGTCGTTGTTCAATTCGATAGTATTTGTCTAAGAGCATAGCAATTACTTTATATTCGGCTCTCATTCAGTTCCTGCCTATCGATAAACATCGTTCGTTATCTATACCTGCGATGAATTACTTAGCTCTAGTGCTCGTAGCTGTGATTGATGATAGCTGATTTTTATCGACCGGCACAAAATCGCTATCGCCTATCGCAATGTCCGCTACCTTTAGAGGCGACAATTTGGCGCGAACAGTAATTTGTTCCACATCACTATCGATCGAAAGCCCTAATTGCCATGATTGTGTTGTTTATGGCTTAGGTTATTGACAGTATGGGCTTCGTAATATATAATAATTACATTTGGTAGCAATAGAAGATTAGTACTAACAGGTATGAGTAAAAAATTCGCGTGTAGGTGTACCTACTTGTTTTAAGTATAATTTAGTAAAAATGCATCGTATGTACAGACGCCAGCACATCAAGTTACCCCAATGTGTCAAATTTCTTTGATCGTTTTTCAACTTTATGTCAACCAGAGTTAGGTTCATATTCAATTGGGAAAATTGGACACATTGGGGTAACTTGATGTGCTTGCGTCTGTACAAAGAAAATCTGAAAACAGAATAAAAACTGTGTTTCTTATTTTACAAATCAGCGCACATTACTCTTGGGACTATGTTGCATTAAACGCTATGATTTTTCATCCAATTCAACGTATAAAATGTTGTTCAAGAACGACGTGTCTCTTGGTCTTTGTATTGCTATGTTTCCTACGTGGCATACTTTATGCCTCGTTGGCCTATTTATGTAGTCGCAAGCGCAGCTGCTAATCTTGGGGTGCAAGGTTCAACCCCTTGGACGTGCAAAAAGTTATTGAGTTTAGTTTTAATTTCTCAGTATCAGCCGGGAGTTTGAATTTGTTCCAGATTGATGGCAATAGGCTCATACCACGTGACTTAACCCCATAAAGCAATATAGGTAAATCTATGAACGGTAAGGTTTGCCAAAACTCTTCTATTATTTTCCAACCTTTATTTGCTTAAACAAACACATTACTAATGACGTGTTTAACCCAAGTAGTGACACCGTTAACCCTTGTTAACCTTGTAAAAACATTACCTACATATGCATGGAGTTACGTCGGTCAAGTACATAAGAACTAACCGTCGCGTCGTGACTTCTTATCGTATTTACCAGAAGTACTTCGTTTCTGACACGCTGGTGGCATCCGTGAATATTTGCCTTGAAACACCTTGGGATTTTAAGAATTTTGTTTTGTATTTCTTGGAAGATTATAAGTAGTAAATGTGACACTAATATGAATGGACATAAGTGAAAAGATTACTTCTGTGTGCTCAAGCATGTATTTGGTTCTAAAAGATCCGAATGAACTGCAAAATTACGTACCTAATTATTTTTGAGCCTGACATTTACAAATGTGGTAGAAGACATAGGTTTTCTGATATGCTTTCCTATGGCACCATAAATTCACCTTTTCATTGTTCACTTAAAATTTTCTTAGAGAATAACCACTTCAACTTAAATCTGTTTTACGGTCTGATTGTGGCATCCAGTTTATTAAATGTCTAACCTGCCTATTTGGGTAATTGTCCCAATTTTTTTTTTATAAATTTTAAAATCTCATCTAAAACTTGTACAGAGGCCAGCATATCAAGCTATCTCAATTTGTCAAATTTCTTTGATAGTTTTTCAACTTTATTGCAAAACTGAATAAAGTTCATGTTCAATTGGAAAATTTGACACATTGGGGTAGGTTGATGTCTTTATATAAAAAGTCGTCTGATATAAACAGTTTGAATCATAAACACACACTATGAAACGTTCCCTACAATATTGCACTAAGGATTTAAATACAACTTTGTACTTTAACTACGTTTAACATTATACGCCCATAGTTTTACGAGCGTGGTCAAAATGACGTCAGACACTATGATGCCATTATCAACGCATACATGTAAACTTATGTTACGTATTTATTTACAGGTCGCTGGGAATGTAACAGAATGTAACATCTGGTTGATATCACAACAGGGAAAATCCGGTATGTACTTGACAAAAATGTGAATAGTGCGCATGAAACTTACGTTAGATTGTACCCAGTAACACTAAAAACTTATGTCCACTGCAATCAAAGTTACTTCTCTCATCATCTACCTAGTTTCCATTTTAACTAGATTAAGTTTCCAGTTTAACTAGATTATAAATATAAAATTATAAATAAAATAACCCGTAAATCAGTTTAAACCCGTTTTAAATTGCTTTAAAACATTTTGAGCTATTGTGAACCAATTTAAAACGGTTGTGTATTTTATTTGCCACTGCTTTGAACCGGAGACTGCCTTTTTAACCTCCATAACTCAGTGACTGATCACTGAAACTTAAACTATCACGATGCCCGATATAATGATGATCAGAGTTTCGGAATTCTGATTACTTACACTCTCCAACAACTGTCAAAGATCTGCAAATGATAACGAGGACCCACAACTGATTCTCAGACAGAAAAAGCACAGACATTGATCACTAGGTACACGACGCTTGCTCAAGGCAGTTTGGCGATTTCAGACGTAAATTAACTATAAGTCCAAGTTCTCACTTAGTTATTATTTACCGAGTAATGCACATCAACCTACCCCAATGTGTCAAATTTCTTTGATAGGTTTTCAACTTTAATCTAAACACAATAAGGTTCAATTGGGAAAATTTGACAGTTTGGGGTAAGTTGATGTACTGGCGTCTGAACAAGACACATCTAAAAAAGTGCGTTATTGTGAATTATTCAACAAGTCACGATTCGAATTGCTCGTATTTGAATCTACAACCTCATGTATGAAAGGCGAGGATTGAATTACTGGGTAATTGAACAGAGCAATGAAACTAAAAAAAAATGTCTAATGTAATATTTTATCCATTTTATTCCCGTGGTTAAACGAATATACACATTTTGCTGAAGTAATTTGATTATAACGAATTTCTAAAGGTTAAGTTATGATAGGCCTGAAGCTTGGGTTACGGTTAGGATTCATTAGTAAAACCCGTGTAAAAAGATATTTAATTAACTTGCAATTGGTTCATGGCTTGGCTTGACTATCTTAGTGTAGATTCAATCCCCGGGTCGAGCAGTGTTAGTTAGTTTTACCATTTCAAATTTCGAAATAGCAGCCCAAAGCCTTGATTTATGCCCGTCTAAAACAATAGGCTCGCTTACTATTACATGGGACTTTAACATAACTACGAAACGTAGGTGTACCGAGGCCATCACACCAAGCCATTCCAATGTGTCAAATTTCTGTGATAGTTTTTCAACTTTATTCCAAACAAGGTAAGGTTCATGTGCCATTTGGGAAAATTTCGCAGTTTGAGGTAGCTTGATGATCTTTACTATAGATACACAATCTTATTCGCAATATTCTAAATTGCAGATGTCGACCTCCACCACAGTGATTACCTGGAGGTGTAACGAGTCTTGTAGGGACTGTATTGATAACCCATCAATGAAGAAAGCATCTCTAAATACCATTTATTTCTTTTAGGAATCAGCAACGATAAATACGTTACAAATAACGTCTTCTGAATAACGAGTTAATATACTGGATTGCACACTCAATTACTGGTACTCACATATTACAAACTAGCTTTTGCCCGCGGCTTCGCCCGCGTGGATGTTGATGAACTTCCGTCCCCTATGTTTTCCCTTTAAGGGTTGAATTTTCAAAAATCGTTTCTATGGAAGACTTACTCTTCACTAAGAACACCCCTTCAAGTTTCATGTCTCTAATACCAGCGGTTGGGGCTGTGCGTTGATATATAAACGTAATAATTTTAGCATAATACTTCCGGATAGACTACTTTCAAAGTTGATCCTTCCGATATGTATGCCTAAAGATTTCTGGAACTACTGACCCGGGAAAGAGCGCTGTACAACCTGACCATGTGTAAAACAACTGATACTAAGATCAACCTGCCTAGGCGTATTGATTACCTACAACCGTACCAAGTATGGTTAAAATCCCTATAATAGTTTTTGAACTATGCGTGCACATACAGACAGAAAGACAAAACATTCACTAATTGCATTTTTGGCGTCAGTATCGATCACCAATCATCCTCCAATATTAATTTTGAATAGATTTTCAATGTGCATATTATTATCTTCTTACTTAGTGTGTGATAGTCCATTGAATTGTATGGCGAGCGATATTGTATCTTAAGATTAAATATTATAATATCTTAGCCGTGTGCAGCGCCCTTTGGTGAACTCCACTGCGGGTGACGTATCCTACGACAAACTTATTATTTGCGGTTGGTACAGTAGTCGGGTCTAGGGATCGAACCGCAAAATTAAGTTTGTTTTTTATTGTATATACTTTTCCGGGATAAAAAGTACCCAGTGTGGTGCCCAGGATATCAAAGAATAAGTATACCAAGTTTCATCGTAATCGAACCGGTAGTTTTTGCGTGATACCTGAACATACAGACAGACAGACAGACAGACAGACAGACAGACAAAAAATTTTTTAATCATATTTTTGGGTTCGGTGTCGGTCTAGTAACACCCCCTGCTATTTATTTTTTTGATATTTTCAATGTACAGAAATTTTACTTTTACAGATTTATTATAAGTATATAGAATAGATATAGATATAGAAGATATAGATATAGATAATCCAATATTCCCTGAATACAAAATTAAGTATATATGAATACATATAAACTGTTCACTTCCTATTAATGAATAAATTAACACGAATTTCAATCATATGAAATTAATTAGTAGGTACATGTGAAATGAGTTCTGTTACTGGAATAAAATTTCTGAGTGGTCATTAAGGCAGGCTTTCTATGAAAAAAAAAAACATTATTCAGCCGTAGGTACTCGATTAGTCTAGAACCTGACCCCAACATAATTGCGAAAATGGTAAATGTTAGTGAAATAAAATCCGGCAAAAACAGTTCGTCACTCCACCGTTGTTACATTAAACTGGCAACATGCCAAAAAAAAGGTTAGAAACAAAAATCAGTCCATCCGTTTGAGAACAACGATGCCACAAACAGACACACACAAAGACAGACAGACAACGACGTCAGACTTAAATTACCCCGGTTTTTGCGTCGGGGATTATAAATAAAACTTAAAAAAAACTAATTGGATAAGGAAATGATGTGTTTTAATTGGTTTTTACAGTAACAAGCAAAACTAACATAAAAAAAGTAAAAATTTGGATAAAATCAACGGAAAATGTCTACACTCGAAAAGGCCCAAAATCATGTTCAGAACTCTATGTGTCTACTTTTGCAACGATGCCTTTCGGGTTTACTGCCTACCTACCTTTTATTTTTTTACATTTTGTCTGGCAGTTTGAGTTCTTTATGTGACCAACCCAAATGGTCTTTCTTTGGTATTGTTCGTAAGCACGTGGAGCTCCTCAAGTTCCGAGTTGAGCTCACGATTACTGACAAATGCTTGCACTGACTGATCTGTTCCCCTCATCTCTGTGTGGTTCTTTCCTTAAAAGACCATCTCAGACACTAATCTACATGGATCTTACATGATTTGACCAAAATAATGTCTGGACTTTAAAACAGACTATAACCTCTGAGTTTCTTTTGGTGTTTCTTCTCAGAGTAGTTAAATAGTCAATCTCCGATCTCCTCTACTAGTTAAAAAAAAATGACGTGTAAAAGTGTTTGTGAAAACCTATTTACAGTAAATAAATATTATTTATCATTTACTTTACACATAAATCCTATACAAAAACACAGCTTGTCAGACGCACTGTAAGATAAACAACAACAGTCGGCAATAAACATTGTTATATTATTCTTCAGTTAGGCAATCCTGTTTATGCGTAGCTACATATTATTTTATGCCATTAAATTATATTTGCAAATTATGTAAAGTGTGTCGTAAACTCGTGATGGGTCATTGCTGGCCTTGGCTTTCAAGTATGAGCATAACTCACAAGTGTGACTTTTTCAAGTTACGTCTAAGTGTGGCTTGAAAAAAAAGAAATCGTCTGACTCTGACTGAATGGAACCCAGACTTAGGGTTTCCATCCCCGAGACGTCTGATGGTTTGCACATTTCTAATAGTCTTATTTACCCCTCCAACTAAGCTTGTGCCTAGTGTGGGTTTATATCAATAGTGCAATGGGTGGGGATCAAATTCATCGCCAGGCCAACGCCTTAGCCATTAGGCTATTGCCGCAGATACTAAAATCTAATAATATAATGGCCAAATATTCTATTGAGTTTTTCTATCTGGAATTGTTTTAAAACCTAACTAGTCTGTTATGCCTCTAGCGTGTTGTGTTTAGCTTCCAGTTTAACCAGATGCCTATCTGCCCTTCAAAACCTCAATAGTCAATCCTTTTTTGTACATTGCATTGCCTTTAATTTTTATTGGGTAACTCGTTACCTCTCGTTCAGACTAGTTATCAGATTTTAGTGCTTGTGACTACCCGTAACGTAAGTTTTGGAAATTAATATTTTAAGCTTTAATGCCAGTTGCTTAAAAATAGTGCTTGTTTCTTATGTTGACCTATTATTACTGTACCTTAAGTCGATAGAGACTATAACAATTCAAAGCTAATATCATACAAACCTACGTCAAACATTTTATCATTACAAACAAATGAACCTTTTGCTTTTATAATGTAAAAGTTGTTGAATAAATCATGTTAAATATGGGAGTGATGAACGGTGAATTAAGTCGAGGAAAATCTTTGTATCGATGAAATACGGTCTTAACTATTTTTCAGCGTTCGTCCGCTCGTGTGACCTAACCTTTACATTTTAATGTCATCAATAAAATTTGTTGAATTGCGTTTGCCTCGGTTCACTTATGCCTAATACTAATTGTTAAATCATTTTTGGGCTGGTTACTACCTATTTAAATAAATAATATTTAAGTCTCCATTATTATCAGACTAATGTTTTTGTACAATTGTTCACAATGTTAAGTGATAGTTGTCTTTACGCGAAATATGTGCATTCACTGAAGGTGGCAGTGGCGAAGCGTTTTCAACTCGATTCCTATCAGTTTCCCTTTGGAGGTTTAGAAGAGCAACTATACACCCCTAATTTTTAATTAGTACAAAAAAAAATTGGGTTGTATCCGAACCTGTTATTAATTATATTTGCGTAATCAAAAGTAAAAAAAACGAAGTTCATTTTTTAAATATGCCACTATTTAGTTAAACTTAAATAACCAAAACAGCTGTTGGAGGCGGGGCATGCTTGAGCGAGATCACGCGAACGTGAGCGAGAGATGACCATTAATGAATAATACTAGGTATGTCATGAATAGCCTGTACAATATTTCCACAAATTGGGTGACTTTTTGGGATATAAACAAACGCTATTTGTTGTTCATATTGAGATTACCTATCGGTCTACCTGTCACCCCATTATACCTTTGGTTTAATACCTATAGTATATTTGGCAGTACTAGAGTCCGTTTTTTTTTATTTATAAAATGGAGACTTAAATATTATTTATTTAAATACTAACCAGCCCAAAAATGATTTAACAATTAGTATTAGGCAAAGGCATAAGTGAACCGAGGCAAACGCAATTCAACAAATTTTATTGAAGACATTAAAATGTAAAGGTTAGGTCACACGAGTGGACGAACGCTGAAAAGTAATTAAGACCGTATTTCGTTGATTTTCCTTTGATTTTCCTCGACTTAATTCACCGTTCATCACTCCCATATTTAACATGATTCATTCAAAAACTTATATACATTAAAAAGCAAAATGTTCATGTGTGTGTAATGATAAAATGTTTGACGTAGGTTTGTATGATATTAGTTTTGAATTTTTATAGTCTCTACCGACGTAAGGTACTGTAATATTAGGTCAATAATAATAATAATAATAATAATAAAAAAAACTGGCAACTCTGACTGTCATAAGACGCATTGGAAATTTTATTCAACAATATTTAATATAACTGTTTTACACACAAAACTACAGCAAAACTAACCAAAACTCCAGTTTACAAAACGAAATACTATTTAGAGAAAATATATTTAAAACTCCGCAATTTACAACGTAATCAAGATGAAAGAAAATAGAAAAACGAGAAGGACAGGTGACACATGTCACATATTACAGCAAATTTACAAAAAAAATATGTGATCTAAAATGATAACCAGAGCTGCTACACGACGTGCACGCCTACCAACCCCCGACTCGTCGCTTAGCTCCGCCTCGCCGCCGCCGGACACCGGATCATCTGTGTCACCGGCAGTTGCAGCCGCGTCGAGCTCCAGCGACGAGTATTTTTCCCCGCCGACGTCGCCGCCACCTACACGTCGACGGAGAGGACACCGGCCGCCGGACGGTTTAGGACCTCGAGGCCCACCGGCCTCTGATAGGGTCCCAGCTCCCGGCGGAAGTGTGCAGCGCATGAGATGGACGCAATCCATTAATGAAAATGTCATGCGCTCATACTATGGGGCTACAGAGGGAGGAAGTAACCTGACCGCGTACCGTGCCCGGATGCACGCTCTGTTTCAGGTGCTTGAACCAGCTGTCAACGTATCGGCACAACGACTGTCGGATCAGGTGCGGGTCATACAACGTAATCGTATGTTGGATGACGTTGCGCTTGATCGCCTCCGCACGGAAATGCAGGGTAACCGTGTCATTGCTCCTCCGACACAGACTGTGGTACCACCACAGTCCATTTTATCATCCAATTATGTTGACGAAGGATGTGATGACAGGGTTACAAATGTAAGTACGCAATGCAATGAGGAATTGAGGAGCGCTTTGGAAGGTGCGCTTCGGGAATATCGCTTCATGCAGCCCGACCTTAGACCACGCTTACCTCGTTTGCCCATGCATAATAAAAATAGGGCGCTGGTGGCTGCTCTGGATTCGCAGTTGTCAAACTACTTTGACGACTGTGAAGACCTTGCTGATGCCCATTCAATCTTGTACTGCGCGGCCGTAGCGGCATGTCGTGTAGCTCACGTCAAATTCTTTAATGACAGAACTACGCGACCAAAGCCAGCTGTAGCGGCTTGGCAGTGCAGGATTGAGCGTCGTATCGGTGAGGCCAGAGCGGTAATCGGCAAACTAATCTGCTTCAGAGAAGGTAACACTCGCCCAAGAGTGATGCGCTTTGTGAGACGGGCATTTTCGGGAACTAATGTCAGTCCCCAAGACTACATGTCCCGTGTCACAGAGCGCATCGACCTCCTGAAGCAGAAGGTGTATGCATGGGCAAGCCGTATTCGTAGGTATAAACGGCGAGTGGAGCGGTATACTCAGAATCGCACATTCCAGAACAATGAAAGGTGGGTTTATAGGGCTTGGGAGCAACCAGAGCAAAGTGTGACTGATACGCACCTACCGGATGACGACGCCATGTGTTCGTTCTGGCGCAACATCTGGTCGGTGCCTGTCAGTCACACTGAAGGTGATTGGACTCGGGAGGTCGAGCAAGCGTGTGATCCAATACCAGAAATGGGGGCAATTATCATTAGCCCCCAAGATGTGGCCCGTGCAGTTCGTCCGTTACCCAATTGGAAACCTCCAGGGCCGGACGGACTGCACAATTTTTGGATAAAATGGCTGCAAAGGTCCCACGCTTGTTTGGCATCTCGATTCCAGTCAGCCTTAGAGACAGGGTCGTTGCCCCAGTTTCTAACGACAGGAATAACCCACCTGCTCCACAAATCAGGTAGTACTGCGGAACCCAAAAACTATAGACCAATAACTTGTTTACCGACGGTCTATAAGGTTCTTACATCCATTCTGAGAGCTAAAATTAATCAACATATAGACACCAATTCTGTCATGTCTGCCTCTCAGAATGGATGTAGGAACGGGTCCCGTGGTACTAAGGAGCTGCTCCTCATTGATATGACCATTAGCCAACAGGTACGCCGTTCCCGAAGGGATTTGTCGACATGTTGGATAGACTATAAGAAGGCCTATGACTCCGTGCCGCATACATGGCTCACGAGGGTGCTGGAATTGTATAAAGTTGATACAACTCTACGCACCTTCCTGAAAACGTGTATGGGGCAGTGGAGGACGGTTCTTCGCTATCCAGGATGTCGACAGATCCAGGGGAACAGCGAGCCGATTAGGATTGAGCGAGGCATATTCCAGGGTGACAGTTTGAGTCCACTTTGGTTCTGCCTAGCCTTGAATCCTCTAAGCACACTGCTGGAGAATTCAGGTCTAGGCTATCGATTGAAGAGAGGTGGTCAGGTTATATCCCACCTTCTTTACATGGATGACCTAAAGCTCTTTGCCCCCAACAATTTACGACTGATGGAGCTACTAAAGGTAACTGAAACCTTTAGTAGCGCCATCAGGATGGATTTCGGTGTGGACAAATGTGCGATCATGCATGTAAAGAAGGGGGAGATTGTGGAATCCGTGGGAACCCAACTCTCGGATTCCATAAACATTAGAGCCCTCTCTCCAATTGAAACCTATAAGTATTTGGGTATGTCGGAGGCGTTAGGCATTAACACTGCTGATGTGAAACAATCGTTGAGGGAGCGTTTCTTTGGCCGCCTGAAAAAAGTATTTAATAGTCTTTTATCGGGCGGAAACAAGGTGCGCGCCTTCAACGGTTGGGTCATGCCAGTCTTGATGTACTCCTTCGGCATACTCAAATGGACTCAAACAGAGCTTGACACCCTGGATAGGAGGGTCCGCACAATGCTGACCGCATATCGAATGCATCACCCACGATCTTCGGTTATGAGACTGTATATCCCGCGAAAATGTGGAGGTCGAGGCTTTTTAAACGCCAAAACTCTCCACAATCGCGAGATATACAGTCTCAGGGAATATTTCCTAAAAACCGAAGTGGGAATGCATCGAGATGTGGTCACGGTAGACAAGGGCCTCACACCGCTCTCCTTGGCGAAAGAGAACTGGCGCAAACCTGTAGTGCTTGACACTAACGATCGCAAGGAGGTATGGCAGAGCAAAGAGCTACACGGACGCTTTTTCCGGGCCCTTCATGGGCCTGATGTAGACCAGTTAGCGTCCGTGTCCTGGCTACGTTTCGGTGACCTCTTTGGGGAAACCGAAGGTTTTGTCTGTGCAATTATGGATGAAGTTATTATGACGAGAAACTACCGGAGATTTATTGTGAAAGATGGCACGGTTGACATCTGTCGGGCATGCCACCGTCCAGGAGAATCAATCCGACACATTATCTCTGGGTGTTCTCGCTTAGCTAACGAAGAGTACTTGCATAGACACAACCTTGTCGCCAGGATTATCCATCAGCAACTTGCGCTGAAATACAACCTCGTGGATTCGGAAGTGCCGTACTATAGGTATGTGCCCGACCCAGTTCTCGAAAATGGTCATATCACATTGTATTGGGATCGATCCATCATCACTGATAGGACTATCATGGCTAATAAGCCCGATATAGTGGTGATGGATCGAACCGAGAGGCGCGCAATGCTTGTTGACATAACGGTCCCACATGACGGGAACCTCGTGAAAGCCGAACAAGATAAGAAAATCAAGTATATTGACTTGGCTCGCGAGGTTGTCGACATGTGGGAAGTGGACTCAGCAATCATTGTGCCGATAGTCGTGTCTGCCAATGGCTTAATAGCAAAGAGCCTCGACCAATACCTGAAGAGGCTCTCGTTGGGCGGCTGGATCAAGCGTTTGATTCAGAAAGCAGTGCTTCTGGACACGGCTCGCATTGTTAGGCGATTCCTCTCCCTGGAGCCCTGACCGCCGGTAGCTTGGACCCTGTTCCCGATACCGGTGGGCTACTATTTTTTATATTTTTAAATGTTTTTTTTTTATATTTAAATATTTAAAAATGTATTTAATAAGAAACTAGATTGAATAAACGAAATAATAATAATAAATCATTTATTTGCGTAAAACATGGTATAAAAAAGGTGTCTAAACTAACTCACATGAGTTAGTTTCTTATGTTGTTGCCTTTTAAATGTGTCCCATCAAAGGTCGTAAAGAAATAAAAACGTATGCCAGTGGTAGTAGCAAGTAGGTATAGAGATATGATATAGGATAAGCCAGTAAATTTGCCTCAACACATAGTATTCATAATTGTCTTCTCCATAAAGTCAAAGTCAACTCAAACCATTTATTTCAATTAGGCCATTATATGGCACGTTTGAACGTCGAACAAAAATTAACTTTAAAAAATGATTCTAGTTGCCCCTTCCAAAAAGTAGATTTGTATGGAGAGGAATGGGCAAGAAACTTCATACTTACTCTTCTATAATAGTTTTTAAAATCCTTTGTTTACATTTATCAGATTTTGAAACAACCTTTTGGAATATGCAACTAGAATCATTATCTTAATTATTTATATAATTTGTAAGTCTGACGTTCAAAAGTGCCTTTTATAGGTCGAATTGAAATAAATGATTTAACTTTCACAAAAAAAATGAAATCATACAAGTTTTGCTTCAAATAAAAGCAAACTCTCAATCTCATAAAAAAGAGCGAAGCTATGATAACAATCTAGTGTCAAAAAAAAATAAGTTAATTAAAAACACACTACTGATTTGAAGTAAACTGTGATGATAGGGTGAGTTGTGAAATAAAAAGAAATAAACCCATAGTCACAAACACTCAATCAGATCAACAAGAATTCTTTACTTCCAAAACTAACTAAAATCTTCACCTGAATATTTACTTGAAAAACTAAAAAACTTGTTGAAGAAAAACTTGTTTTGTCCGCTATGTGTCCGCTGCCGCTCGTAGTTGTTATGTGTCCTTACCCTTATAATATTATTAAAGCAAAATGTTTGCCGACACTAATGATCTTTTAACCTGGCACTTACTCACACGTGGTAGGAATTCATACATTGTAGTTACTTCGAGGTTAAAGTTCAATTTATGTCTGTGAAAATAATATTGAATAAAATATAATAAAAAAAGTGGTACTTGGTTAGTTTTTCATTTAAAAAACATGAATATATATTTTATAAAATCAATCATTTAACAGAAACAGCTGTTCATCGAACAACACTTCATGAAATCCTCATTAATTATTTTCAGAGTGGCTCAAATCCTGGTCAAACACTTTTAGTTTCAAACAATTTATTCAGTTGTGTTACCGCTGTTACAACGTTTTAATAAATAATTGTACGTGTTTGTTCGTAACGCGGTCATTTCGCTGAATATTTAAAAAGAAAACACACAAACAAATTTCTATTATAAAGTCTAAATAATTAATTCTGAATTACAAATTGGTGGGTATTAGTCATCCTTGATGACTACTAAATACGATGCGTATTTACCTATACCTACGCATGTTTAACGCTTTTGTTTTTAAACGTTGCCCGATCATATTTTTTTCTTAATATTGATTTTAAAACTAATCTTTAGTTTGCTGGGAGAGAATAAGGTAGGTATGTATTTATTTATCAAAAACGTTTTTGATTATTCTTATCATTCTTATGAAATTCTGTGTGTATGTTCAGTGGGTCTAAAAATAGATTGTATCCTATTTTTTTTAAGGTGGAGCGAACTTGCTGTTGCGGTGCTGCCGCAGTATATACTCATATAATGGTTCAAATTTCAACTTCGCGCAGCTTGTAATAATATTAGTATCAAAATAATACCATCTCGTTACACTAAAGAGCAAAGGCCTCCTCTTATATAGCGAATTAAAAAGAAAATAACATATTTTCTTTTTAAATATATGTAATAAAGATACAATCTTTAATACATATATTTATCGTGGAATTCTGACTTGAGAATAGATGGAATAACTCACGTTAGTAGGAGCTTACCCAAATTTTAAATTCACAACTTCATAAATAATAGGGACATCACGACATGTCGAACTTATAGTACGAACCAATCTATTCATTTTCCACTTTTTACAACTAATCCAATTTAACAAAAAATATCACAGCATACCTAAAGTAGGTATTATTCTGCTATTAAAAACAAGATACTGTCTGTGAGAATGTAAAGTAATCGCAGCAATTAGGTCCTACAGACGACGCATTAGCCTGGAACATTCTGTGAACCATAATTTCCAGTTTGAAACTCATTCAACTGAAAATTCTCATAGATTTTATAGGGGAGATTAAATTTCGGCTATTAAAGCGTAGGTAGAGTAGGCCGCATGTATCGATAACAAAACTGGATTATCAATATTGAATTAATATTTTATCGATATTTAGGGTAATTGGTAACTCATTAAAAACCTTTCAGGGTTGAAAGTATTTATGATTGTAATCAAATTTTACTATCTATACAACCAAACCTGTAATTTAAACAAGAAACCAGCTGTTGCTGCATTCTTACTTGACAAATTTTATGTGAATCTATTTATCATTTTCATTGCCTTTTTCAGGGTTTAATTACTCGTAAAGAAAAAGTAGCAATGTAGAAGGGTGGGAAAATCCAGGCAAGTAAAAATAATGTATCGATATTTATTGAGTAAATAATGAAATTAAAATGTGTTGATAAATAAATAAACAATAAATAAATACTCCACAACTTTCACACAACGTTATCTAGTCCCAAGCTAAGCTAAGAGCTTGTGGTATGGGTACTAAACAGCTGATAAACATACTTATATATTTCTGAATACATACATAATATAGATAAATTACACCCAGACCCAGAACAAATGATCGTGCTCATCACACAAACATTTGTCCTGGGTGGGAATCGAACCCACGACCTCCGGCATAGCAGTCAGGGTCAATAACTACTAGACCAACAGGCCAGTCAAAATATAAATATAAATCGACATTAAAACAATGGATCTCAGAATCGATATTACATAACACACACAATCTTTAGTTTTGTAAAGAAAAATCACCCTTTCAAAATAAGTAAGACTTTCCATGCGTATAATAAATTCCACACATAGGTACGTAGATATAGCAACACTAATATTATTAAAATATCGAAACAATATTAACTATCGATACTTTTTTACCACTTTCGACATCCCTACAGAGTAGTGGTAATATAAACTGACCTCGCATTTTATTGAAACTCCGCACTCCGCTAGGCCAGATAAAGGTCAAAGTGTTACCACTGACGCGTGGTCTATTGTACTAGTTTAGGTTCTGGCACGTTACTAACTTTTACCATCATGCATGAGTAGATAACAAATAGGTACACTTGGGAGCAAAAAGATCAAGCCACTTGCTTTTTAAGCGCATTTTTAATATTATAAAACGCAGCTATTTTAAACATAATTATATTGTCTCAAAGGTTATTTAAAAGCCTTTTCAAAGAGGCCATTCCTTTCTCCTTATTAGGATATTAAAAAAACTTTTGGGCCATAATATGCGTAAATTTTTTACGTTCCTTATTCAAAAAATATTGAACATTACACGTGAAAAAAGGAAATGGCTCAAATAATTTGCTCCCATGTGTAGAAATATGGCTTGGTTAAAAATGGAAATTGTGTCAAATACTGTAATTATTACTTTTATATTCTTATTACTAACTATTAGTAAAAGAAACATTTTTCAAAAGTATTTAGATATACTCGTGCATTTCCATCTAAAATTACAAATATAAGAGTTTGTGATGATGTTTGGGTGTTTGTTACTCAATCAAGCGTACACCGTTAGACAAATTTTGATGAAAATTACCATCAAAAAATTAAATTAAAAATTTAAAAAACCCCCACCGCAAAAAAGTAAAACATTTTAAAAGTTAAAAATAACACTTTAGCTATGAAATTTTACTTCACGTCGGGGTACCGCTTAAGTAAGGAATGTTCCTAGTACTTGTAGGTATGTAGGTACTTATTTAAACGGCACCCCGACGTTACGTAAAATTTCAAGGCTAAAGTGTTATTTTTAACTTTTAAAATGTTTTACTTTTTTTACGGTGGGGGTTTTTTAAATTTTTAATTTAATTTTTATTTTAAATTTTTTAAACGCGTTAATTTTGTTTTATAGAGTTTACAGTTATGAGATTTTTTCAGTGCATTGTATGTAGAGTCAAATGCTGGTTAAAACGAATCCAAACACGACATATCTGCTATTATTTTGTCAAGAGTCTACCTACTGGTGTGCTGGATAGCCTGGCTGCAGCATCAGCTCATCCTGTTGCCATCAGTGCATTGTGTTTAGAATCAAATGCTGGTTGAAATGTATCCAAACACGACATATCTGCTATTATTTTGTCAAGAGTCTACCTACTGGTAAGCTGGATAGCCTGGCTGCAGCATCAGCTCATCCAGTTGCCATCAGTGTATTGTGTGCAGAATCAAATGCAGGTTAAAATGAATCCAAACACGACATATCTGCTGTTATTTTTCCAAGAGTGTATTTGTCTGCTAAATATCCTGGCTGCATCAGACCAAGTACACCAAAATGATGCTTAATAATATTACACACATGGGTGTTTGAAATTTTAAGACACACATATGTTTGTAAGTAAAGTTAATACCCATAGACCTCTAAAATAGCAACGGTAGCTAACACAAAAGAGCTGATAACCTTGACACGGCTGAACCGATTTTGATAAGTCATGTCTAAGAACCATCGCAAGAAACCCTGCTTTCAAATAAAAAAAACCGCATCTAAATCGGTTAACCCGTTTGGGCGCTACGGTGCCACAGACAGACAGACAGACAGACAGACAGACACACACACATAGCGGTGAAACCTATAACACCCCTCTTTTTGCGTCGGGGGTTAAAAATTGAACATTCTCTGGAAAAACACATGGATACGTTTGATTCGGTAGTATGTTTCCTTGGCATAATTTTCGTGGCTGCGGACAGAAGCTAGTCAGTAGAAGTTTTTAAAATGTCAATAGAATGTACCCCCCTTTTTACAGGGAATGATAATAATTTAATAATATAATGATGAGACATAAACATGACTTGCGAAATGTAGGAATCACCATGCTCTATTATTAATTTGATTAAAATGCAGACCCTGCTTACGGAGTATGCATTTTAATGCATTTTTAAAATAGATGCGAATTGTGTACTATACGCATCCATTTTGTATCAATTTTAGTTGCAATATCTAACATTAGTTCTGTTTTATATCTACAGTAGTTTTTTTGGTCTTCACTTACACAATATTTAATAGTCAGTCCTACAAAATTATAAATATTATTCTGTTTTTTTCGCAAAATATGACTGACTGACGTCAACACAACGACCAAAATATCCGCTCCACTACTTCTTGAAGTATAATTACTCATAGAGATTGTACTTTTAGTCCTTAGTCAACATTGTACTTAATCTCTTTTGGTGCCAGCCGACCGTCAGTTGATGTCAAGATTATGGTAATCCCAACACTATGCGACCTACATACCGAATTGTTTAGATTTTGAATTCAGAACAGCAATGGCAACTGGCAACAGCGTATTTTTCTGCTGTGATGTTTGAAAGATTTTAGAAAGGTTTGGATATTTTCCTTGTTGGTTTTGTTATATTTATGTGATTGTTCAATGACTTTTTTAAGCGTTATACGGATTTTTCGGACATATCCACATTTATATCAAGAACTCTGAAGATTGGTTTGGTAAGCATCGTCACTAAATAAAAATATTCCTTATGTTTTGTATACAGTAATACCAGCCTGTTATTAAAGCACTGTGGCAAAGACCAATTCTCATAAAACTGAGAAACCATGTAGGTATCACCGTGATTTCAAATTTACATTAACCATAAATCCAGGTATCCTCACGATATTTTCTTTACGGATGTCAATTTTAATGTCCAAGACAAAGTACCTATCTACATGATATATGAATTGAAAATGTCACATTGGTACTGGCTCGGATTTGGATGTGCATGAGAAGTTTATGTATCTACAATGTTCGACGATAAATTTTTTGCTAGTTCTATTCTTCAACGAAACAGTGTAAAAATTTTATGTTTGAAAGCTTTACTAATTCTACATACAATTTTTGACACCCATTCTCACAAGAGAATCTTTACTTCGCTATAAAATAAGAACTTGCATCAACACTGCAGTATTACTGTTTTCTTTACAAAACGTCAGCTACCTTCCTAAGTAATTATGCTGCTAATATTTTAACCTCATAATAAGTAAATTATTATAAATGAGTGAACGTGGTTTGCCACGTTAACATAGTGCAAAATCATGTTTCCGTTGCAGGCAGATGCACGCGCAACGTGTAAAACTAATTAGTTACTTAACCTACTTTCAAGATGATGTCATGGGCACTGGTTGTTGCAAAAACTTAGTAAAGTAGTAAATCCTTTGAAAAAAGAGTGAGCCTTTAGTAATATCTGACGTGTTATAGTAATAAATACGCCACCATAAAATAAAATGTGAGTACGCAAAATGGGTTGGTAACATCTTACAGTCATGTCACCACCGCCGCGCGCGCTCGTTGGTCAAATCCTGTAACACATTTCCGTCCCTTTTCACGAAATCCCTCCCACAAAAAATATTCGGCAACTGTACCGTTACATTTTCCTGGTAGGAGCCAAGAAATTGTAAAGTCGCAATGAGCACTCACCTACCTAACTTTCAGTCTGGAGGAGAGAACGGTTAGATAAAATTTTTAAACAAGGAAATAAGATAGGAGTATAATTATTATTAAAACTAATGGCTATTACACCCTAACTAGGCTAGATAAGTGATAAAAATACGGAGCTGAAAGTAAAATGGAGAGGAGCCAAGTGTACTTCGGCGGTCTTGAGTCTTCGTGTCCAGGGTCTTGGTTCCGAAGTGGCCGACCTCGGAGGGATAGGTCGTAGAAGTCAGGAACCACCAGCCGTCGGAGTGTTAAAGTTCTCTGCCGATATTCAGGTTTCTCGGAGGGATAGGCATCGCCGGCTTTGGCGACTCTCTGGAGACGTCAAGGATTTTATATTATAGCGACATAGCTTTTGCCAGGAAGAGGGAACTGTCCACCATTCACCGAGAATTACCCGGCTTGTTGCCGTCACGAGCACCAATCTTAAACTGACCACTTCCACCAACTGGCTCTGTCATCTCCAGATAGTTGGATTTTAAAATTTAGAATGATTTTCTAGAACATAATAAAAAGAAAAGATAATGAGGTCGAATTTACATAGTCGACCTACAACTAGCAAGCAATAAATTAAAAATAAAACTAGAGCCTGACACTAACACTAACTGACATTAGGTACAAAAGTAAACAAAGATTCAAGAGATAAAAATATAAAGAAAAACTTAAATAACATTAATTACAAGGTAAAAAGTATGGAAAGCTTTCAGGAAATGAACATAAAGATACCTAGGAAAGACGAATGCTTAAATTTCAGATTAATATGTTACAAAAATGTAAGTATAAAAATACAATCATCACCTAAACAAACCCAGAAAACAGATGTTACATATTAATCAAATTAACAAAGTAAAGGGACTGTTTTGTTGGACTGGAGGACGCAAACGGAGTATTAGGTCCAAGGTTTGAACCCCGGATCAGAAAAAAACTGTTAAGTATTCCATCAGTTTCTCAGCAACAGCCGGGATCTGGATTTGTACCAGATTGATGGCAATAAGCTTGCCCCAATAACACCTAAGACCTGAACATAATTGGCCATGTTGAGAATGTACTTACCTACTATAGCTACAATTCTACCTCACAATTTGGGATTAAAGCCATGATGATTTTATACTAGAAACAATTCAGCGTTTAGCAAAAATCAAAGGGACTGTTGTCGAAATCCCGATGCACCATTTTATACAAAAAAAAGGTTTAGTCATCATTCCATGTACAAATACAATCGAGATGCGCCATTTTTATTTAGAACTGCAATCATAATTTGAATACGGAACAGAATATTGGAAAACAATCTTTTGTTCACGCGCTACAGCCAATCAAACGAATAGCGATCATGTGGGTAGTCAATAGATTGAACTCGTGTCCGGTAAAGTTTTGAAATATTTATTGGTAAAAAAAAATAGTTGTTTTTTTGTACTAAAGCCAGTTATTTATGTTATTCTTATTTGTTTTAATAGTAGAAGTCAGAAGTTGTGCTAGCCCAGCGGTTAAGGCGCCTACCTCTCATGCACGAGGTTGTGGTTCAAATCCGGATACCAATGTGACTTTTTCAATTCATACGTAGGTACTTCCTAAGTTCATCTAAGACATAATTGACATGAGGTGAAGGAAACCTGGACTTTAGTTATTTTAAGCCTGAAACCGCGAATCCGCCTTGAGCAAGCGTGGTGATCAATGCTCGTGCCTTCTCTGTACGAGAGGAGGCCTTTGCCCTGCAGTGGGACAGTAACAGGCTGGAATTATTATTATTTATAGTAGAACTTTTTCAATTCACATGTTCTTTTTAAATCAATACGGTAGCTGCGGCAAAAGATCATAAACTTTCATCTGGTGCAGTTTCGGCCGAAATGCGCCAGATTATTTATATAGGCCCCATTGATTGTGCGTATCTGTCATTTTTGACTTGATACCAAAAGAAGCGCTATTACTGCTAAAATCTATAAAATATACCTATAATACACATCCTATATTTGTCAAAAAACACAGTCGTAAACACCTAAATCACCAAAAAACACAATCGAACATACAAACTCCTCCTTTTTAGACGTCACGTCTCGCCCATCTCAGCGAGATAGATTTTCACTGTGCGCACCAACGCAGCGGAAAGTTTCATATTGTATTTAATATGATCCGCAAAATACCTCCGACATTCACCGGTTTTCTTACCGCATTTTCCTAAAATGTAAATGTGGAAAAAAGTAAGTACTAACACTATACAACCTTCAAAGCCATATTTTATGGCGGTAAAAGTTTGAAAAAACTAACCCACCTTGAGCAACTGTGTTGATTAGTATTCGTCCATACTGTATTTTTCGGCTGTTATTTTTAGACTTAGTAGAATAGTAATATTATTATTAAAGGCAATACCTTAATTATTTCAGAAAGTAAATAAATAAATATAATCCTAGACTTTCCATTACTAACACTATATCTTCCTTCTACTATATCTACTTTCACACCCTAATATTGTTGTAGTACAATACCGTTTAAAACAAAAGAATGTCGCAACAAAAAATTACAAAGGAATGTGACACAAAATATAATATAACCAGATCCAAATAGACTTGACAACGTTTGCAATCTTAGCAAGATTACACAATCTTAGATACAAACTTTTGTTTCTTCACAAAGGTTCTAGATTTTCGGTTATCCCCGGAGAGCTATGTGATTTCTTTTGATTACATGTGGCTTCTTACTTTTCTTGAGATTTTTTCCTTACGCGAGTAATTCCGAAAACTTGTACCAAGTTTTAAGCTCCGGTCAAACTGAGGCGAATCCCGCGCGGGGTTCAAGCCTATTGTTGTTCCAGGTCCTATTGAAGTACGGCAGTTTGAATATTTGTAAACGCACCCACGATACCGGAAAATTCCTAGTTGGTATGTTGCTACCTTACAACCAGCAATTTCCCTGCTATTTTTTAAAGTGTTCAATTTACCGTAGGACTTTAAAATTATTAGAACAATCGACTAGCGCATTGCTGTCCCGCGCGGGAATTGCCTCAGTGTGACTCGAGCTTTCAGGCCCTCAAAATTGTTTCTAAGCTATAAAGAAAAAAGTAAAAGACAATAAATATGCTATGATAAGGATCTTATGCGTTGCCGAAAATTGTCTGATCCGTCAATTGTATTATTTATGTTATATTGATAAAGGACGGACATAAAAAAAAACCTTTATGCCTGTTTAAAAAAATATCATAGAAAAAATACGTTGCCATACGTAATATAAAAAGTTTATTAAATTGAAGCTAAGAAAGACAATGACAGCGCGGACATCGGTGTCCTCTTGGGGTTTAATGAATTAAAACGAAATTACATAACACAATCCCCCGAAAAGCACGCCCATTGTCGGTCAAAGTGTTATCTTCAAGTAACTTCCAGTCGACTGTATCAATCTAATTCGTAGCAGAGGTATCAATAGACATTTCCGCCGTCAAATATGAATCTTTTATCGTCCTCCTTAGATGATGACCATAGATTAGGGCCACGTCTGCTTTCCCATGAGAATCTTTGAAAAGGATTCGCTATTTATAAGCATGACGGGATAATATTCTTTCATTGCACAAACCGATATTTTCGGGGTCAGTAACGAATGAGTTTCGAATAAATTTCGTTTTGGTGTTGCTACGTAGGTATAATACTGAGAATCGATTTGGAAAAAAAAAACATCAACCCTGAGTTCTTTACCTGATTTGCCCTAGCTTAAAAAAATGCATTGGGTTTGTCCTATTTGCTGATATTAGTTCTGCATAAAACTGTACAGAAACACGAAAACCTCGTCATTTTAATCTAAACCCTATATTAATTTTCCGTAAAAAGTTATTATCTTGTTTTTTTCATTTAAAACCCCGCTGGGTTGGATTGAAATCATGATTTTATGTAGTACTAGCAGACGTCACGCAGTTTCACCCACGTTGGTCCCATTCCCGTGGGAATACAGGGATAAAAAGTCGTATGTGTTAATCCAGAGTGTCAGCTAACTCCATACCAAATTTTATTAAAATCTCTTCAGCCGTTTAGACGTGACGAAGTAACAAACATACAAAGTTTCACCTTTATAAAATTAGTGTGATAAAGCAAAAAAACATTTTAAAATTCTTGGAAATATTAGGAAATGCCGCCAAAAATATTTACGCTAGTGGTTCCAGGATCACTGTGCCTGAAAAGGAGCACTCTTGTACGCATCTTACCGATTTACCCCTTACGGAAGCCGTCGAGGACTGGTCGCGTTTTGTTTCAGTCCGCCATCGAAGTGCGTTCGCCGCGTCAATGCAAAAGGATGAGCTCGTCGTTCCATATTTTGTTGTTTTGTATGGCCAGACCATCGGACGTCCTCGAAATGATTGTGTGACCTGACCCTAACTAAAACATTATTACTTATAGTTACCCCAGCTTAATTCAGGAGGGTTTCCACAGAACTGACCAGCTGGTCATTGACTCCTCCTGTTTACTAAAACAACAGGGGTTGTTCTAACAACACACTTGGGAAGAAACTTAGTGGCCTATCTTCACCAAAACAACTGAAAGTAGTTAAAATTGAACATGGGACCTCATCATGGTGAATTCCCAGTTCAACTTCATCAAACTCTGTTAGTACGGTCTCACATTAGTATTAGTAATTCATTTCTTGTTAGGGACTACCGCGTGGATTAGGAAATTTAAGTGTCTAGAAAAGCCTACTTATGGAAATAATTATTATTATTATTTTATCTAGAGTTTTGTAAGCACTATTTGTTAAACATGACGAACACGCACGGAACAAAATATTTGTATGGCCTACTGGTAGTTGTTTCGGTCTAACTGTTTGTGTAAACACAGGAGTTATTGTTAGCGGGGTAACGTTGTGTAATATTCCTATCCCTATGCCCTTTCTTCCTGCTCCATAGGACATAGAAGGTTTGACAAAATCAAATTGTCAACATTTCAAAATTGACATGACCCTAAAACAAAAATGCTGTTTCTTTATTTTTGTATGCTGAGTTCAAATATATTTTTTTAATGTTTTTAACGCTTAGTTCCTGAAAAAAAAACCCACGAACATTCGATGACGTCACTTATACGGTGGAATGAGGTGGTCACCTTTGCGTAAGCAAGCTAATTTTTAAGATAAAACCATAATATCAAACATGACATATCTAATGTCAAACAAGACATATCTAATGTCAAACAAGACATATCTAATGTCAATGTATGACATTGACAACTGCTAATTGACAGTGACATCTAAGTAACAGTTTTTTTTTGACGTAAAGCAAAGGATGTATAGCAATTCCACCGTCGATGACGTCATTTGGCGCTATAGTTCCTATTAGTCTAGGTGCATCGTCCTCACATATAATCTGATTGATGTATACGAAGTATTGTAAAATTATTTTAAAAGAGTAAGTATGGAGTTTCTTGCACATTCTTCTCCATACGGGACCATACCATTTGGAATGTGCAACTAGAATCATTCACTTAATTTATTTAATTTGTAAGTATAACGTTCAAAAGTGCCTGTTATGGGTCTAATTTAAATAAACGATTTGACTTTGACTTTGCGTCGATGGTTTAAAATTGTAACTGTTGTCATTAGTTCAATAAATTAATTATCAGCAAATCGCATCATTTGATTTAACGTTTGTTAACATAGACAGATAATGTCAATCTTGCAACCTTTTAAAAATTTGATGCAATTGTTATGAAAACATTATTCTCTAGATCATCATCACTGCCGATGTGAAAAAAATCCTTGTTCAAAAACACTCACTAAATGCCAGTCATAAGATAACAACATAAAATTTGGATAATAATTTTATATTACTTTTATAACATCTTTTTATTTTTTGTCTTATCAACGTTTTTTTCCAGTAGTTTAATCATTACATTTCAATACCTAATCTTTTCTGTGTTTAATGAGATCCAAGTAGTAGGTATTATTCATTATTATCATTGTGATTTGCTGTTATAAAAATGCTGTTGTTTATGTAAAACGTTTAAGATTTGACAATTTCTTTGTCAGAAACATTAAATTTCATTTCTTTTTGTTTAAATATGCTTAAAGTTCTATTGTATCTACTACACTGGAAACTTTTCCAATATTATGGTTGCGTTTATAAACGATTCGAAATGAAATGATGAAATTATATTTATTTCTGTAAGTAGATCTTCTCAGATACTTTTACGTGTCATTTTTTTTTAACTAAATGACACTAAATGCCGTTCCGTACATTCTACAATAGAATTTTGATATTGAATCATCATTATCCTAGCCTTTTCCCAACTACATTAAATGATAAATGATATGATAAATGATATTTATTTTTGTAAATAGGTTTTTACAAACACTTTTACACGTCGCCTTTTTTAGTAAATGGGATCGGTATTTCATTATTTGACTACTCTGAGAAGAAACACCGAAAGAAACTCAGAGGTCATAGTCTCTTTTAAAGTCCAGACATTATCTTGGTCAAATCATGTAAGATCCATGCAGATTAGTGTATGAGATGGTCTTTTGAGGAAAAACCACACAAAATGAGGGGACCAGATCAGTCAGTGCAAGCATTTGTCAGTAATCGTGAGCTCAACTCGAAACTTGAGGAGCTCCACGTGCCGACGAACAATACCAAAGAAAGAACAACGTTAGGGTCAGCTTCCAGTTTAACCGATATCAGTGTTTTACATGGAGGGACTGCCTGTTGGACCTCTTCAACCCAGTTACTGGGTACCTACTTGACTACTTTGACTGGCCTGTTGTTCTAGTAGTGAGTGACCCTGACTGCTATGCCGAAGGTCGTGGGTTCGATTCCCACCCAGGACAAATGTTTGTGTGATGAGCACGATCATTTGTTCTGTGTCTGGGTGTAATTTATCTATAATATGTATGTATTTAGAAATACATATATAAGTATGTTTATCGGCTGTTCAGTACCCATAACACAAGCTCTTAAAAGCTTAGCTTGGTACTAGATGGTGCTGTGTGAAAAGTTGTGGAATATTTATTATATTTATTTATTTACTTAGCACTTACTAAACCGGTCTCGGATTTTCGGGCTTCTGACTATATCAGTAACCACATTACTGTCTACAAATGGCAACCGCGGGACCAACGGATTTACCTGCTTTCCGATTAATGATCACCCATCCCAGGACCAACCTCGTGAAGCGTAGCTTAACCTTCGATCTATCGATGAGGCTTTTATTGGTTAGCGACAAGCTGCTGATTTTAAATAATGAATACAAAAAAAAAACATAATATTTAAAAGAAAAATATCTAAATAAGAGCCCTTCTCTTGAAGACTTCCGAGGAAAAGGTTTTATTGACGCTACTAATGCAGAGTGTTTTGTTTTATCTGTACCAGTACGGGGAAATTGGAATCCACAAGAGATACAGGAAAACCGCTTTTAAAACCTTTAGGTGTTTTTTGTAAAAAACAAATTACCATATCTAATCAAATTTTTGATCAAGCATGAGTTTCCAAATATGTAAACTCGCGTAAAAAGGAACTTTCCCTTAACATTATCCCAAGCAATCACACATTTCCGGAATAATAAGTATCGTCAGTGTCAATCCAAGTAATAGTCTATCTAGTTATGTGTAAATTTTCATCTAAATCTGTTCAACGGTTTACGCGTAATTGTGTATCAAACATCCGAACATATTTACACTTTTTCACATCTTTACTATTAGTTGGACATCTTTACTATTACTTTACTTTAATTGGAAAACATTGGTCGACTTAGTTTCATGTCAGGAACATTTCATGAACGTGAACAGAACATTTATGCGTCAGAATTTATCGAAAATTCATGCGGTTCGACCTCCACGCGAACAAAATTGCGGGCCAAAACTAGTGCATTATAATAACATGCACTGTTTCTACTGCATTAATACCCAATAAATAATTATTTTATTGCAGAAAAAAACCGATGACGACAGCAATTGCCAATCGCAGTACTTAAATTAGTAATTTTTGTACCAAACGCATTGGTGGTATAAAATGGTATTAATTTTTATCTCCAACGAAGATTACAAGTGCTTTAGATTTCGGTGGTAACGATAACATGCTCTATAGAATTCTGATGAGCTCAGTGGAAATTTTGGTGTTTGATTTAATGAACAAGCGGTCGGTTTGTGATCTACATAAATATACCTACCTAATAGTAGTTTGTTCTCTATTTACTAACCCAAAACAGTGCTCATTCACTTGTCATTTTTTCAAACTATGTTCGAGTCGCCTTTCAGTCAAACAATAAAAATAATTATGCGTCCGAATGCTAGTATTTTATATGAACCAATCTGACCTCCACAGCGAAAGTACTCCGTAAGTAAGAACTTAGTGATAACCTTTAGTAAGGCTGCTTTTTAGAATTTTGAACTTCTGACTAACGTACGTAACGGACCAAATTCTTGCGCTCAAATAAATGCCAGTATTATTTGGTCAGTGATAAAACAACGAAAATGTACCCTCATTTTAAAAGTTCAGTGAGAAATTATTCATTTTACGCAAAAGTATGTTTAGTAATATTATATTCCTTTGACTTTTTATAAATACATGTTTAACCTCCAGTTTCCACCACTGCGTTCAATGATAAGCCAAGCACGATAAAACGGCCAATGCCTGAAAAAAACCACTGTACCTGAATAAAGTAATAAATATTTCAGAACTTTCGATTCTGTGTAATATTTTCGATGCACTACAAAAGCGGGACAGTCTCGATAGCATTCTGAAAATGTTTAGAACATGGTCTCAGAGACATAGGAATCATTCCTTTATTTCTAGTAAAATATATTAGGGTAAAACCTTAACTATATTATACAAACACTAAAAAAAAAAACAATAACTAAACCTAACAAAAAATATTTACAAAGCATCAAAAAATTCCTCTGCATCGCTGCCAGCTGGTAAAGTGCCCAAAAGACTGGCTGCATTGCCACGTTGAATGGCAATGCTTAGCCTCTGGCCAAAGTAGAGGCCAGCCCTTGGGTCACGGGAAGCGTCAACCAAACGTTTGGAGATGTCTTTGAACAGAAGACGAGCACTCGGAGAGACATAGGTAGAAAACCTTTCAAAAATCAATGTCCTATCTTCCTTCTGTATTCAGCTTACTTTAACAAAGGGGTTAACAGATGCTACCCACAATTGTCCTACCCAAGCTGATACCTTGTATTGTACTAACTACTAGACCAACAGGCCAGCGACCACCTGCCTAAAGCCGTCTGCAAGCTATTGACACCAGCTTCCAGTTTTAACAAATTATATTTGTATTCAATTAAGCTGTCGGCCTTTAGTTTACAATTAATTCATACTTTGGAGAGTTAGGGAAGTAAGCCAGTTTGGTAAATAAGTAAACAGGCCGAACTTTAGGTAGGTACAAACGAAGTCGAATGCGACATAACTTAGAAGTTACATCGGCAAAATACATCAAACAACACTTTAGACGTATTAAATTGAAAACGAGATTTATATAGTTAGGCAGGTTGTGGAACTCGTGATTTGACGCGCTTTTCGTAACTATGCGATAGTAATTATTACAATTGTGCCAAATCTATGAAATATAGCTGTGTCTTGCCACAACAGCCCTTGCTATTGCATAATGGCCATGAATTTCCGTGGAAGAAATATTGTAATAGGTCTGTACTAGGTTATTGTCCTTAAGCAGTTAAATTAGAATTATATTTGTAATTTATTCATATTAATATCAAGACTAATGTTAAAATACATACTTCTCCACTCCATTTAAACTTTGGTATAACTGAATGGTTAGTTAGGTCGTCGGTACATTTGAAAATCAAAACAACCTCTTAAGTGGTGTCGTACTCCACCGACTGATTTGGTTCAAAGTAAAATATTAAGCGTATCACCTGTCTATTGTATGGCAGTTTGAATTGTAACTCAATGAACACCAAAAAGTTTGTGCCTTTCTTAATTTTAAAACATCTAACAAAACCAACAATATCTTACGTGCAAATTTTACCTGAATATTAAAAAGAAAACTATACTTAACCGCAAAAAAAGTGGCAATATTAATAATTTTCAATTGTTTTCTTAAATACAGCCACCTGCGTATTTGTCTGCGTTTGTATCTTTACGAATTATAACGTATGTGTAACCCTAAAATATTAGACATAAAACTGCAATGGCTCATTAAAACCCTTTTAATAGTTTTTGCGCAAAAAGTTAATATTCGAATATACACAAAAACGTTAACATTTATAATAATTAATTGGATTAAACTGTTTATCACATCATTTTGTCCAATTATAAAAATGTGAAGCTGTTAATGCCAAGTAAATATAACTCGAACTAACGGTCACAGTAAAATTCTGAACAACGTTAATTCCATAGTTAATTGATGTGCTGGCGTCTGTACAATAAGTCAATAAGCATGTTACAATTACCATGGACGCCGAATTTATTATAACCTTTTTTCCCAGCAGATGTCACACTTACAGCTTGGCAAAAAAGTGTAGAAACGGAACTAAATTTTTGTCTGTTGGCAACATTTCCAAAATAATGACATCTCATAATAAACAAAGTTCATAATTTCGTAAAATTCTAATTTCGACCACCAAACGTTGATTAATAAAGGTAAAAAGTGAAGAATAATGAATAAAACCATTCGGAGTGCTGGCAGAGAGGTTATTTATAAGGTGTACAGGCGATGTCTGGCGGAACATGAGGCCCAAACTATTCTTTATGAACTTCACAATGTTTACCAAAGAACCGCTGATAAGACAGGTGTGTAAGAGTTTGTTTTGTAAATTTTAGTTGAATCAAGTGTTAATTGATGAATACAAAGCAATATTAATTTGGGAATAACTAGAAGAATATTAATTTAGGAATAACTAGAAATTTGAAACAATAAATGTGGAGCACATAGGTTATGTTTACATTTTTTCTGCATTACTCTGTTATAGCGCGCTGAGACAAATTGATACTTTGGTGACTTGACTTTTAATTTTAGAAAATTAAATTTCTACGTAAATTATACTTTAAGTGCGATATCAAGGGAGAGAATTATTTGTTCTAGCGTTTGCATTAGAAATGTACAAGAAATTGTCGTGCCATAGTCTAAATCTATTATTTAATTCAGGGAAATCTGATATCGGTCTAAGCAAAATCGTGCTGGAAGGAGATAAATAAAAGGGTATTTTCTTCATCCGGCTTATTAACAGTACGTGATAAAAATGTTTTACTTTTAATATTGTTAGGGATAAATGAAATATTTCGTCTTTACAGGAAGCAGCTGAACGTACATTCCAAGCTATTACTGAGGAGGATTGGAAGAACTCGTGCTAACATGTAATAAAAATAGAAAAGGATTACTGAAAAAATAATAACTATGAACGAGGAAATAGAGTGATTAGTAATAAATCTAGAAGATGATAGCAGCATCACCTCTAAACCCGAACATTACTCAGATGAGTTTGCGGCCTACGTGTTCGGGGTACAATATTGAGAGGAAGATTTACTAGAATAAAATATAGAAATTATGTTATACAATGTTTTCTTTTATTATTATTCCTAAACAATGTTGTGAACTCAGGAGTAGTTACCCAATTTGTTATTTTTAGGTAAGTAATCAGTTGCGTGTCAAGAACACGTCCTTGTTAAATTACTTACTGATTTTAAAAAATAATACATGATTAGATTAATTTGTCTAAAAAACAGCTAAGTATCAAGACTAGGTTGATACGCTATGCAGTGGCCACGGGTTGCCATACGAAGAAAACAGTGGCGCCTCCATTATTTTCTACTCTTTTTGCCAAGCTGTAGTTGTAATCATTTCAACAATTTATTTTAAGAAATGATGTGGATTTCATTTAGCTACTTTATTTAATTTTAGTTGAAAATGACAGTGTTAATGATAAAAACCTAAAAAGATGCAGGGATGAGACAATACATGGAATGTTTTTCGCTTTTCACTGTTATTCTTCTACATTTGAAGTAAAACAATTTGATTAAAAACTATTTACACTTATCTTTAAAATATTTTTTTCTGCATTCCTGCTCAGTCGTCTCTTTTATCTTATGCTTTAATATGGAGTATACATAAGTGTGAAACAAAAAGAAAAAAGAATCTTGTATTTATTTTTCAACTTCAACGCGCAATTTCATTTGCAAAGAGGATAGAATAAATGGCGCAATTAGTATGAGAAGGAAATGAAGTGTGTAGTCGATTCTATTGTACGGGTGTGTACCCGGTGAATGAAACGGAAAATTTTCAGGAAAATGAAGACGTTTTTCTCACATCAGGTTTTTTAAATCACTGGAACAAAGATTTAGATATTGATGACGACTGCTAATGCCATAAGTCGTCATTAGCTAAAGTTGTTGTTAGAGACAGAATAGGATAAAATAGTTTTTGTTGTACACCTTAAAAATGTACAAAAATTAACATAAAGAGCTACATAGGGCTTTACAACGGCCAGTTTTATCACTAAAAGCGACCTCTTATGGGAAACTTTTGGATAGTGTTTATAAAGAAGGGGAAAAGATAAGTTGATAATTTATGGTGTACTAATATTTAGACGCGACCTTGGTTGGATAGCTAGAGTACGAATAAAACTAGAGTTTTCTGAAGTCTTTTTTCAATCTCTTTATAAATTAAATATTTAAGGGTTGTTCCTAATACAGGGGACTAACACACACACACCACTGTCTTAACTTTCGGGGATGCCTGATAAAGCTTTAGACGATTAATTTAACCTTATATTAAGTTTACTATTAGTTGATCTGAAGATGCTTGAAGTTGTATATAGTAATAGTTAATGAAATTAATAAGTCGATAAATTACTTGTTAATAAAGTTTTTCTTATTGAATAAAAAGAAAAGAGCTTATACAGGGTGTAACGGAAAGGGTATATACATACGAAGGGCACGGATTCTCTTGGTGATAAGAAACGACATGGCAACGTTTTTATACATATACATACATAATTGTAAAGTTGAGCCCACCCGCGCCGTCGCGCCTTCGTCGGTTAGGCAGAGCCCGATAGGTCTTTACTAGGCGCGCAGAACCCGAGATAGATATACTTGAACCTTGCCGGACAGGATTATGACCCTCATAGTGCGGTGACACGTTTGTTATGATTTTGCATTTAATAAACTGTCGATATTAAATAATATCGTGAAGTTTCAAAGTTATTAGTTGGGAGCTGAAATTTTGTGGAAAGACTCGTTATTAAATACTCTATTCACCCTGTTTGTATGTATATACCCTTTCCGTTACACCCTGTATAGGTAATGAGAAAGTAACATATATTTTATTTTACTTTTGATTTTATTAAGTAATTAAGTTTTGAAAAAACATCTAGGTAATCTTCTTCCAGTCCTCTATCATTTATTTTAAGTGTTCCCTATATATTTTTAATAGTATCCACCCAATAACCACCAAATTCAATAAACCTTCTCCCACGAACATTGTAAAAAGAAATTGTACTACCTAACGTCTAATAAGGTAATGGTTCGATAGCAAACAGCCTTATTGGGCATGTTACAGACGAGGGTACTCGAACACCGCACGCATTCTAACGAGTTTCCTTATTGAGGACCAATTTGTAGGTCTACTCGTGGAAATTATTAGTAGGGTCTTTTACAGACTAATAAATAGTAATTTCCATCATACAGTACTTACTTCATTAGGTGGCATTGGGAATTAAATGTTTACGATTTTGTGTGTAACATAAGTTTCATTATGGCTTCTAGTCCGACTGGATTAAGCTGATTACCACTATTACAACATTGTAGCACTTACCTAATCGCAGTAATAAAATGATGATTTTTTATTAATATTTTGACTGGCCTGTTGGTCTAGTAGTTAGTGACCCTGACTACTATGCTGGAGTTCGTGGGTTCGATTCCCACCCAGGATAAATGTTTATGTGTTGTGCACGATCATTTGTTCTGTGTCTGGGTGTAATTTATCTAAAATATGTATGTCGTATTTAGAAATATACAAGTATGTTTATCAGCTGTTTAGTACCCATAACACAAGTTCTCAAGCTTAGCTTGGGACTAAATGGCGTTGTGTGAAAAAGTTTTGGATGAGCCGAGTGGTAAGCTGTGCGAGTGGTGAGTGGTAAGCTGACTTGATTCGTACGATAGTGAGTTATTAATCAACGCCAATGGAACCCTATTATTCTTATAAGTATATCGTATATCTTCCATTTCACTTCGGTCCGTCTTAGGCCTCATTTACGGAGACGCGGGGCGTCGCGCGTTGCGTTGAGCGGCGCGGCCCGCACTGAATTCAAATATAAAATATGGCGTTGTATGAGTGCGTTTACGGAGAAGCGATTTTAGACGCGTTTGTTTGAATTAGGGCGTTTTTGCGGCCGAGCCCGCGGATGGCACCGACGCGTCCCACGCGGCGGCGCACGCAGCGGCAATTCTCGATGAAGCTATGTCCGAGGCGGAAGCTTCGCTACACGCTAGAGGATTCGCCGCGGGCGCCGCGGCGGGCACCGCCACGCTTCCCGTCTCGCTTCTCTGTGAACATGGTCGTATATTGCTATAAGTTTGTGTTTACGCGTGCGATGATGCGTGCCGCTTCACGCGCCGCCCCACCGTAAACAGAAAAAACGTCCGACGCGCCGCGAGACGCCACGCCACACGCGACGCGAGACGCCCCGCGTCTCCGTAAATGAGGCCTTATGATCGGTGCTGTGCGGTGCACGTGTATTTATAACAGCCAATAATAAAAAAATAATTGAGCCTTGAGCAAGCGTGGTGATCAATGCTCGAGCCTTCTCTGTATGAGAAGAGGCCTTTGCCCTGCAGTGGGACACTAACAGGCTGGTATTATTATTAATTAGATTAAAAAGTTTAAGCAACAAAATTACCTTTATGTGTGAGTCTGACTTGCTCTGCAACGATTTTAACATTGCACCTAATGCCCGGTTTTTTTTAATAAAAATAATATAATTTTGTTTTCATTAGACTTATAAGCATTTATTTATCACTCTCGAATCTTTAGTCACTACAAAAAACAACAGAATAGACTATCCTGTCTTTGTCAAAAAAACTTACTTATATCGTTGCCACCGTCGTTGCCATCACCCAATTTCGTCCGTTCTTACCAAAAGACGCCTTGAACTTTTATCTAGAGATGACCCATTGAGCATTGCCTGCAAGCCTCATTAACTCTGGCAATATTCATGAACAGGGTTCTGAGCAATAGTTAGGGCGTGTCGGGTAAATAGATCAAAATGTAGGAACACGCTTCGTTGGACTAAGAGCCTGGTCAATTTGTGCCATCGATGTGTCTCTGTGACTGCTAATAATTGGGGACCGCTGGTGAGTGATGCTCATTTGTTTTATATTTGATTTTGGAATCGAAATGTTTTATTTCTTCTACTGTCATTTTAGATTACACCCGCGTAGTTCCCGTTCTCGTAGGAATACAGGGATAAAAAGTAGCCTACCGCGTCACCCGGGTATAGTGTAGCTTCTTAACGGTGAAAGAAAACTTACAAAATCGGTTCAGTACTTTTAATAATAGAGTAGAAGTGTAGATAGATGTAGAAAAAGACCGAGTACTAAAAAGGGCTAACGATTAGAGTAAGTAGCTGAATAAGTAAGGTGTTTTCGGTGTGCGCCACTTTCTGTTGGCTTTGAGACTTAAATATTTTATCTATTAAATTAGCTCGCGAGTTCAAACAATTGAGGTAAAAATGTAAAAGGTTTAATACTATATTAGTTTACCTTTAATCTGTATATTTCAAAAGACTTTTAAAAGTATTGAGAGTGAAAAACGTTCCGCCGGCACACACAAAACCCCCGAAAGGTTGTTTGGCTCAAAGATTGTTAAACAGAAGTTATTTCAAAATAAAAAAAAAAAAAAAATTATGTCAAAATTTATCTTTTACATTATAAAGACAAACATCGTGAGGAAACCGACATGTCCTGAAACCAAAAATTCTAAGATATGTGCCATTTAACTGACAGGTAACAACATGCATTACAGAGAAAAGGCCCGTGTCCAAACAATGGAAACATTAGAAATTGATTATGGATGGAAATCAGAAAAAAATAACTGAGCTTACATATTGCAGGCAACAATACAAACAAAGAAACTCATTTCATCGAAGCAGTTCCATCGAGATGTTTTAAAACAGTCCTTTCAAAAAATCCTTTCTGTAGTGTCTAGCTCTGATCAGAATGTGCAAACACGGCCCGTTGATTCAAAAGGTTCAACTCGTCACATATCCCTCCTCAATGGTTCTTTTTGACACTGCATGCTGTGTTAGGTAAACAGTAAAAACTAGGCTCATGCCTGCCTGGTATATTTTTTCGAGAATGTTTTTCGTAAAACAAAGTGAATCTGTGTTCTAAATAGCGTTAGAGGTACCTACAATCCGTAGTAGGTACACCATTTTCTGAATGCGAAACTAGAAGCTGCTTGATTGTAGGCAAAGTAAAATAGATTTTGGTCAAACGAAGCCAATCCTATTTTAAATCGGGAAATAGTGTTGTAATTCTTTGTCTATTTCTAGTAACAAGGTAAACATTATGTTAGTACTTATATTAATTTTGCACACATTTGCTCGTAAAGGTCTCTTATTTCACCAATTTCAGTAACGTAATGTATCTCATTACGGAATAGTGCGTTATGGTAATGTAAAACGTAACCAAGATGCTCCGACTAAAACGAACGGTACTTTTTTTAAATCTTAACAAAGAGTTTTTGTGTCAGAAAAGTGGTCAACATTTTATGAATAAAATTAACTTTTGGAGATAAAATATAAAAAAATAAACATTTAATTCCTTAATTTAATTAATTTTCACTATAAATTACAACATTTAATAATCTAAACGAAAAAAACTTAATTAATTTACTTTATTAATAATACTGGCTGTTTTTGTGCCTTTGACTTAAAAAAAAACTGATGCATCGCCAATTTGTGATCAAGTTAAAATTGTTACGCGCGCTTTTTCTTTTCACTGTGTTGTTTTTATTTGAAAATTTCAGTCCGAGTATTATTTATTTCCTCGCAAATATGTTATAAAACGTCGTATGACATACGTGCGCTTTGATATAACAGCCCTTATGTCTTAAGTATTCTTTATAAACAAATGCGTGTATCGCGCTTAAATGTAATTTATTTATTAAAACATGGAATACTTCTGTACCTACAGCTTAAGAACTTAATGAAAAGGAACTCATAGTCGACAGATATCAATTACAAGTTGTGCGTGTAGAACAAGTGTATAATATAATTATTAAGACGCATGCCTTTTACTTTGCGCACTAGTGCTGCCAAAGGCGTAACAGATAATTAATTACTAATCAGTGCTGTGCGTGTTCATCACAGCAAGGAGCCTTAAAAGTATTGTTCATATTTTATACTGAAATGATGACTAGAAAATAAGATGCTATTATAGAAGACGTTTTACTTTACAAGATCATTTCGCTTTGTCGCCAAATTAACGATGGTTAATGTTTTATAAATCAACCAGCAGTATTTACCTATTTCATTTTTCGACGGTTTTAGCTTAACCTCGTTCAAAAACATAAATACGTGAAATACTATACGTCTTTATTTTTCCTCGTAGGTGTTACTTAAATTTAATATGGAGGCGATAGTGCATTTACTTATTTTGACCCCATCAAACCGCACTAATGAATCTTTACTAAACAAAACAAAACACACACGACCCATCCACTTCCTCAATTTTCTTTGAAACAACACCATTTAAACTTCCAAGCCATAGCGTTTACACAATGGACATAAACTGTGGGCCATTCACACTGAAACTGGTACATTTGTACACCACGTTGATAATAAAAGTATATAGAAGTCGACAAAGGAATATAAATTGGCGGACAGTCATATGTGGATGACCGTGGTCGGTTTTGGGCAGTGGATTTAGTGACAGGCGACAGCGGTTTATACTTTTTTTATAATCTAGGTAATATTCATAATGCTTATGGCATTAAGTCCGCCTCTGTATATTAGTGTGCTTGAAGTATTAAATAAAAAATAAATAAATATATATAGGCCTCTCTATAAATTTAATTTGCACGTAAGCTGATAGGCTCTTGTGTTTAAATAACTTTTGATGCACAGTGAATAATAACGAGTACGATTAAAGTGACTGAAACATGTAATTATTATGCTTCAGCGTTATATTGTGTGCCTTCACAAAGTATTGCTCACTAACCCTTGTTATAATCCTTTAATCTAAATCCAGGGAGATTCATTATTTATCAAATTGAACTAAAAACTTAAATATTTCGCCTTCTTCTTCTCTTAGACGTCGCGAGGGGAGACTAATACCCCACTCCCCTCGCTGACTTAGCGAGTCCCTCGGGGCCCGGGCCCCAGTCGGGGGTTGCGGAAGTATCTTCTGTTCCCGTGACCCTCGGCACAGGTATGAGACGGAACACCGGGGTAGTTTTAAGTCAGTAAGAGTCTGAGAGACCCCTCCGCCCTCCTTGGGACGGAGGTCATCCATGAGGATTTGCCACCACGCACCAAAAAAAAATAGGTGTTAACAAAACAACGACGTACTATGTCAATTTATTCACTATATATTTATACCGCCAACTCAATGATACTTCATAATGTGACTTTTTTAATCTGTTGTTTTATTTTTTCAGGTAAGTTCCAATCGAAAAATAATCTGTATTAACCCGCACATTACTACATTTATCAGAGAATGGGTAAGCAATAACCGTTTGTTAAACAACATAAGTCAACAGGAAATCGCGTAATAAATAATCGTCATGTTTTTTTGCTGTTTGGGTAAACAATTGGAACATTCCACCTTATTGAAAGTGGTTACTACCCACAAAAGCCAATTTATGATTCACAATTTATTATCAAAAGTCATGTTATCGCAATTTCTTATGACTTGAGCGCCCGAATTCGTTACAGCTCGTTTTATTGACTGACAATACTAAAACTGATTGACCGGCCCCCATAGAGAGACCACGTACGAGATGTGATCAGTTTTGGATCTTTTATTTAAGTATCTGCTGCACATTTCACCAAACTTTTGTATGATGATATGAAAGAATATTTATTTCTGTGGGATCTTTTCCTAATACCTACTTTAACACGTCAATATTTAAAAAAGTAAATGAAAACGATCTTTCTTAATTGACTGAGTCTGAGAAGAAATGCCGAATAAAAATAACGAAATAACTAATAAATAGCAATAAGAAATAACTAGTATAATATTCCACAACTTTTACACAACACCATTTAGTCCTAAACTAACCAGAGCTTGCGCTATGAGCACTAGAAAACTGTTAAACATGCCTAAATATTTCTAAATACATACATATAATAGATAAATTACACCCAGACACAGAACAAAAATTATCAAGCTCATCACACAAATATTTGTCCTGGGTGGGAATGAAACCCACGACTTCCGGCATAGCAATCAGGGTCACTAATTACTAGACCAACAGGCCAGTCAAGAAATCTAGTCAAAAGTCAGAATAAAACTCAGTGATCTTGATCTATTTGGAAGTCCAAAAAATTTACAGTTTTATATGAGGTCCATGTGAGTGTTACTATTGCATACAAAGTCTAGAAAGGCCCTCTAAAGAAAAAGGTATTTTATTTGGAGTATTCCCGTTTGAGCACCTATTTATTGAGCACCTATGCATTAACCTATGGGAAATGGGAATACCTTTGGTGCGAAATGCATAGGTGCTCAAAAAATAGGTGCTCAAACGGGAATACTCCTTTTATTTGTGTGATAAGCCTAGCTTTGATCATTTAAAGAAGCTTAACTAAATTCGGTTCTCGTTTTAATAGGAATTTTAACGTTTCACGAAGAGGATTATTTACGAGTTTAACGATACTGGATAAAAGGCTTAAATACAATTATTTTGTGTTCATAAAAGCTTGTTAATTTTATTTTTGCGAAAACAAATAACGCCCACATTCGACGGATAAACAGGAGCATGTCTATGAATTTAAAAATAAAACACTGAACACGTTCAAAACATTGCGAGGATAATGTTTCAAGTTATTTTCTTTTTACTTTGGTGGACGTTAACAAAACAGACGTAAAGAAACCTACACCACAAATAATTTTAAACATGTATAAATGCATAATACCCGCGTATTTTTCTCATTCTTGTAAGTAGAAGCTTCAACCGTTCGATTCTATCAAAAAATCTGAGTGAAGAAAACTTGAGTGAGGTTAACTGTCGATGCCTAACATTAGTGACAACAATGACAGCTCAATTCGCTTCAAGCAAGCAGCTCAAGAGCTTTTGTAAATTGTCGGTAAAGATCCGAAAATATACAAAAGCACTGCAGAACGCGAGAGGTTGTGAGTTCGATCCCCAGCCATTGCACTAATGACGTGTACTCACCCCAGACCCAAGCATATTTGGAGGGGTTAATAAGACTACTCGTAATGTGCAACCCACATTATAATAAAATAAATTAAAATATTTTTCTTCCAATTATGCTTTAATTTCATCACAATCACACTAAAAACTCAGTACAAAGCGAGTCTTTAATGCTGAGCAATAAAAATGTGTAAAAATTCATTATTGCACAGTTTATTTTTGAATCGCACCAAAAGGCCAATGCCAATCTCAATGGATTAGCTCTATTCAGCCAGCCGATATCAATACTTTTTTTTTACGTACGTATTATTCGTTTCTATCCTTCTTGTTCCAAATTTAAAAAATGATTGCTGCTAACTCTGATTTAAAAATGAAAGAAATTAAAAAAAGTGATTTGGCGGGCACTTTGTTAATTTTGCTTGACAATATTTTTGGAAACGATAAATTGTGATACTATCTGATTTTCAGTGCTTCGGCTTCGAATTAAAATAGAATCATCTAGCGACAAAAAAAATAGTTCCTAGTGTTTAAAATCTTATTAAGATAGGCAGAAATCATGATTTTTCATTCAATTTGGAAAAAAAAAAAAAAATTAAGTAAAACATGAAAATTGGGTAAAGCCGACAAGAAATATCAACGATGAGGGGTCCTATAGGGCAGTGCTGTTGGGTATATTTTCATTGTCAGTCAGTAACTGGCGTCCGTTGCACACCGAACTTCGGAATTTACAAAACATTTGTATTGTACTATAAGGGAAGGTTCATATCTGACGGAACATGCGCCGAGCGTTTGCGACAATGTACCTCGACGCACTAACGCATCATCTGTTGAGTGTGAACCGTCAAGTGTTTTTCTATACATTTGTCTGTTCTGGCGTTACGCGACCGATAATACGCGACGCATGTTCCGTCAGATATGAACCTTCCCTAAGTGAACATCGAGTTACGTTGACTATCAGACGGGGTAAAGCTGTAGGGGTATGGACCACCGTAATAAAAATGAAAATATTTTCGTAACTTCTTTATTAAAAATATTATAACTTCTTATATAATAAAAAACGTCTTTACTTCTTGACACTCGCTCGTCATCCTTTTTTCCTTCTTCCTTATTTAAAATATTCAAATCTTCCTCTTTCTCCTTCCCACATTCATACTCTCTCATTCATCCATCACTGCGTTCATATTACTACGTTCCATCTAATAATCATGCATTCTAAATTAACATCCCACAACTCTGTGCGCTTTGTGACATCTCTGCGAGTACGCATGACGTCATCCTAGATACACACTGAAGAATACCAATACGAAACTAGCTGTTTGACAGTTAATCGTTGAACACTGCTCAGTGATAATCACCATGAACAGGCAACGGAGATACGCAATAGGCTTGCTGAACCATGAAGAGAACTCGATATGGTGTTTGGATGTGCGTCTAATCCAAAGCCAACGCTAGTGTTGTATACAATTTCAAAATATCATCAGCAAAAAATTTTATTCTACACGTTTCTACAATAACTGAACATTTCTAGCACCTCATGTATTATTGATCGTATTTATTATGCAATCAGGTTGAAACACCGCGTCCACGGGTACTTAGCATTTAATACAAGAATGATTAGGTACACGCGGCTTCAATGTTTATTTAAAATCAACGGTTTGAGAGGGGTTTTGTATTCAAACTGGTTATTTACATTACTATTAGGTCACCATTTTTGGGGTTCCGTAGCTATATGGTAAAAACGGATTGTCTGTTCAAATTCAAATTCAAATTCAAAATATTTTATTGTGAATCATAGGTAGGTACAGCTAGTGGTTGAAAATTTTGATCAGCTATGTCCCGCTCGTAGGGCATACAATAATCACATTTAATAAAAACATTTAAAAAATTAATCATTGAAACACATCATGACTGGTGGGACTATATTTAAGCAAAGACTTGTCGGACATAAATTCTTTTACAGAGTAGTAAGTTTTGCTTACTAAAAGATCTTAAAGAGTCCTTTTAAATTTTTTCTTTTCCATAATTATTGTTCTAATAGGCCCCGGTATATTATTAAAGATGCGAGAAGCTGAACAAAACTGTTTGTCTTCTCATCTGTCCTTCTAACTTGGGAAGACGTCTATTGATTTTACTCGATGACTATTGGCACTGCAGCAACAACTTTGTTTCTTTTAACTTTCTTTAAAAATACCATGTAACGTAAAACGTTTTTTTTTTGCATTTAGTATAATCAATCCTGTATAGAGCCAGCACATCAAGCTAGTTTAATCTGTCCTTTCATAGTTTTTTAACATTATTACAAAAAAAGTATTTTATACATAGTAAAAGCAAAAGTAAAATAATTATTAAACATCAAAAAGTTCATCCGCATCGGTGTCAATGCGAAACGAAACGTGCCCAAAAGACTGGCCACATTGCCACGTTGAATGGCAATGCTGATTCTCTGACCAAAATAAAGGCCAGTCTTATTCACGTTGAGAGTCGACCAAAGAGTTGGGTTCATGTACCAGTCTCGGACAGCTTGATGTGCTGGCGTCTGTATAAATGTCAGTATTCATCGCAAGATGGACTCAACAAACATTTAACTAGTTTTTAATAAAATCCTTTCATAAGCTAATGTCCAACTTAGTATGAAATGCTCATTATCTAGAAGAAACGCAATTTTAATCTAAATCCGGATTAAAACGCTCTAAGCTTATAAATTACTTGTTCCAAAGTTGAATCTTGTAATAGAAAAAAAAAGTAAACTGATTCAACTCTGCACAATTAGACTGTCAAATTATTTGAATAGTTTTGTATTCCATCTAACAGATCGTTCACCTCTAAGTATACCAGTAACGTTACATCTCTCCCTTTTAGAAATCACCATAACTTTAATACCACAAAAAATTGTAAGTACATTTGCTTTGACTATGAAATCCGTTGCTTGGTCAAAGAATATTAAATTATTGCTACAGATTTACGCCTTTGTAGCACGTCCCTTCTTACCATGTATTATAAGGACACGGTATCCGCAAAAACTTTAATAAAATACCATTAATTTATTGTATGTAAAGGAATTAGAGACGAGTTTAGCAGATGTTCTTAATTCATAGAAGGGGTGATCTGAATAGGCAGATGGCCTTGAAACTCGGTTGTTTGGCAGCTAACAATACTCGTATATACTAACTTACTAGTTTTGCCTATGGTTACGGTAAACAAAACTTCAATGGATCTTAAAGGTCATGAAATATTCCTATGCATTGTTTACCCGGTGGTTGAGGACTCGCCTCAAGATTGTGACTTCTAAAGGGCATCTACCAATTTTTCAAACAATATTTATGTAGATAGTGTAGATACGGTCTAAAACTTAAAAGTATATACTCCTAAGACTTAAATAACCCAAAATCAAAAGTGTGTCTTGTCCCACGTTTGGTTTAAGGTTATTTATATTGGTATACGTAATTTTGTTTGCAATTTTCTGTATGATATTTCACGTAATTGGTGTTGTATGTATCGTGTTAAATAACTAAAAACATACAAATAAACTAGCTGCCCGACTAATTACATTCCGCCTCTATTCTGTTTATAAAAAAAAGTAATCGACGTTTTATTCTCAGACCAACTCAATATTTTTTAACAAAACACTGTGACACTATAATTTTATATACTATAGGTATAACATAATTCATTTTCTAGAGATTTTACCAACATAAATATGTCGGCGTCAGCGATGGCTGAGCGGTATGGGCCGATATTAGGGGTTTCGTGGTACCAGGCACATAACGTTGAATAATAATCTTCATTGCAGTAATAACCTCACTTTATTAAAAGTAATCACATAACATTACTCAGATAGGTAAACAGACAGTTTTGCACTGGACTAGTGTCTTCGTTGGCGTCTCAACTCCAACTGAGCTCTGTCTAGCTTCCACTTCCCAATACGACTCCAGCCACGTGACATCGCTTGCGCCATTTGCAAATGACAACCGACGCGACGTCACGGCGTTTACCATACTCTGTACTAATGTAATCAACTTCACAACTTCTTATTTCTGAATATCGTTCGCCACGACAAATAAATGTGTTTTGCAATTACTTATTCAAGAAGAACAGAATAAAAAGTACCAACGAGCTCCGTATCCTTTGACTTTGTGCTGGACGAAGAATTTGAATACTAAATTGTATAGCGCAGACTAATAACAGTGTACAGATACCCTCTACTTTAGAAATTGAACCACAAAGAATAATGCATTTTTTTAGCTTCTTCCTTTCAAAAAGCTCCTGGTCATTGTGTTTAATGTTTTAAAAAGAATGCTTTTGAAATAGTAGTTCGAGAATAAATTTAATAAAAATTGTATTAATCAAAGGTACAGTCTATTAGAAAAGAAAATGTAGAGATGTGATGTGTGTGGTGTGTGTTTGTGTGATGTATGTGTTTTGTTTTTCGGTTTACTATTACAGTTTTTTTTTTACAAAGGGACTTGAAAAAAGAATACATATAGGTATAGAAGAACAAGCTTAGTTTCCGAACTCCGATGGCTTTCGAAGTTTTGGTTCTATCACATTTTTCACCACCACCAAAAACAATGTACAGACGCCAGCACATCAAGTTACCCCAATGTGTCAAATTTTCCCAATTGAATATCAACCTTATTCTGTTTGCCATAAAGTTGAAAAATGATCAAAGAAATTTGACATATTGGGGTAACTTTACGTGCTGGCGTCTGTACATACTCGTATTTGTTTAAATACGAAAATATTAATTAGGAGTTTATATTTTTATTTGTTACTATTTACACTCCACTTACTACACTTACTTATATAGAATTAGACGTAAGTTAAAAAGGGTTATTTTAATGCACAACTTGTAACGAAAGTACAGACGCCAGCACATCAAGTTACCCCAATGTGTCAAATTTTCCCAATTGAATATGAAATTTATATTGTTTGTCATAAAGTTGAAAAACGATCAAAAAAATTTGACACATTGGGGTAACTTGACGTGCTGGCGTCTATACATACAATAAGCATATTACAATAACGATGGACGCCGAATTTATAATAACCTATTTTCACTGCAGTTGTCACACGTAGTTGTAAGCATTTCAACAGTTTATTTTAAGAAATGACGTGGATGTCATTTAGTTATTTCATTTCATTTTAGTTGCAAATTATAGTGTCAATGATAAAAATCTAAAAGAAGCAGGGATGAACAACACATGGAATATTCTTCGTTTCACTATTATTCTTCTAAATTTAAAATGAAACCACTTTAATTAAAATTGTTTTAACTTATTTTTTTTAAATAAAATGTTGTGCATTCCTGCTTCTACAAGCCCTTTTTTCTAATGCTATTATAAATTGAGTATAGACATCTATACATATAATAAGACTGTAAAAAAACTGTGTCTGTACATTGAATATATTTAAAAAATAATAATTGTGGGGGGTTTAGAAACAGTAATAGAGCACGAATCCAAAAAAAAAAGTCTGTCTGTTTGTCTGTTTGTCTGTTTGTCTGTTTGTCTGTTTGTCTGTTTGTTTGCACACGCTAATCTTCGGAACTACTGGACGGATTTGAATGATTTTTTTTTTGTTGTATAGATATTAAGTCTGGTCAACACATAGGCTATAATTTATCGTGGAAACTGGAACACCTGATGCAGAACCGCAACAGACCAGCTAAACTATAGGCGATACAAAAATGGTCCCATAGCAAAAATTGTTCCACGTGATGAGCCTTTTCTGCTGAGAGAATAAATTTGAAGATTCGGAACACCTGATGCAGAACCGCAACAGACCAGCTAAACTATAGGAGATACAAAAATGGTCCCATAGCAAAAATTGTTCCACGTGATGAGCATTTTCTGCTGAGAGAATAAATTTGAAGATCCGGAACACCTGATGCAGAACCGCAACAGACCATCTAAACTATAGGAGATACAAAAATGGTACCATAGCAAAAATTGTTCCACGTTATGAGCATTTTCTGCTGAGAGAATAAATTTGAAGATCCGGAACACCTGATGTGGAACTTCAAGAGCCCAGCTACACTATAACATATATTGGAATGACGTCTTAGCAAGAGTTGTTCAGCCTTATGAGCACTCGCTGTTGACGTATAAAAATCGAAGATCTGGAACACCTGTTGTGGAACTCCAAGAGCCCAGCTACACCATAACTCACATAGGAATGACGTCTTAGCAAAAGTTGTTCAGTCTGATAGGCATTTCCTGTTGACTTATAAAAATCGAAGATCAGAAACATTTGTTATAGAAATTAAAACTATCACTAATTTCATTGCATAATTATAAAATAACATAAGTAGGAGGTACTACGCGGTGAAGGCGGGAACATTTCAGGACTGATTTTCGATGACGATGGTATATCGTTGAAAATTAGACTCTACTGGCTAAAACTCCCATTTTTTTATCGTATGCCTTCGGGCTTATGTTATTTGAGTGTTTAATTTCCTTTTCCATTTATCTTCGTTACACGGTAGCTTACCCGGTAACGCAGGGGAGCAGCCACTTAGATTTTAATTGATCAGGTATCATCACAATAAAACTATAACCATGCCTAGAAAGAGGTCAAATTTTTCCCAATGTTCCAAAGGTGCTAAATGATTAAAGACCATAAGATCCCAACAATCTACCGAAGAGCGTTAGAAGAGACTTGATGCTGTTCGAGAACATGAGGCTGCAACTCGCTCCGTGGAAACTTCTTGGGATCGCGAAGCACGCCTGCATTCTCAGCGTATTTACGCATCTACATCCAGGTCTCTAGAGACCAGTGAAGAATATGTGCGCGACTGACCGCTGATCGTGAACATCATGCACTGTCTCGCGAGTTGGAGACGTTCACGGAAAAAGCATGACGCTTGAGTTTTCAGCGTATATACGCATCGACTCTAGAGATAAGTGGGGAAAGGAGATGCGCGACTGACCGCTGATCGTGAACGTCACGCAACATATTATGATGACCTAAAGTAAAAGAGATATAAAAATGGTGCCATTGCAAAAACTATTCCACGTGAAGAGTGTTTTCTGCTGTGAGACTAAATTTGAAGATCTGGAGCACCTGTAGGGGAACTCCAAAGCCCAGAGACAATATAACATAATATACATAATAGAAATGGCGTCTTAGCAAAAGTTGTTAAGTCTGATTGCATTTCCTGTTGACCATCAAAAATAAAAAATCTGGAACATCTTGAATCGTCTCGCGCATCCCATTGATTTCCCGTCCCCGGGCTTATAGAATTCGACATCAGATGTTTCAGATCTTCGATTTTGACGACCCCGTTGTCGCTGGCATAAGCAACAGGATCCGCGTACGAAGTCGCGGGCAGAAGCTAGTTAATAATAATAGTTACTTGGGACTAAGAGTTAGGTTATACGTATTCAAACTAAGGCGATTATCACACTGCCCCGCATCACGCTGCTTGTTGCGTGTCTCTGAACTGAATCGAACGCGCGTGGATGCATTTTCTGTGTGTTGGACTGTGCGTGTTTTCCATACAAACGGAGATACTTAGGTACAAGCAACGGAAGAACACGCATCCACGCGCTACGCTGCATCATGCGGGGCAGTGTGTTAATCGCCTAAATACTACGCTTGAAATGATAGACTATAGTTACCTGGCCTACCTACCTTTATCCTACTAATATTATAAACGCGTAAGTTTGAGAGATGGATGGATGGATGTATGTTTGTTTGTTACTCTTTCTCGTGAAAACTACTGAATTGATTTTAATAAAATTTGTTTTTTTAATTTTATTTCTTTTTTTCGTTTCTAGTCTGCTTGGCGTCCGTACGCCACTGCACGGATCCAGCAGAATATCAGCGCCAGGTACATTTGCCTGGCACATGCTGAGCTGGACTTCCATTTGATGCAGCCTTTAGACGCACACCACACACTGTATCATTCATCGTTCATTGTTTTAAAACACTTTTTATTTTGTATTGTGTGTTTGTCTGTGCCTTTTGTGTGCACTAAATAAATGTTTTATCTATCTATCTATCTGGTATGGAGTTAGCTGACACCCTGGATTAACACAAAGGCTACTTTTTATCCCTGTATTCCCACGGGAACGAGACCTACGCGGGGAAACCGCGGGACGTCTGCTATTTAGAATTAATTAGTCTTAGTAAACCAACTACTCAAAATTTAATTATTCATATTATCAATTTAACTTTAACTATGCAAAGGATAATAAATTCGCATAAAATTAACCGTAACGTTACATTAGAGACCGTTCGGCCACATTCAACAGTTAGTCATTTACGTGAAATGGAACCGAAATAATATTTGACATTATTTTCCTGGAACTGTACCCATTTAGCAATGAAAATATCTCATTCTATCGTCTTGCTCCGAGACAGTAATAATAACGGACTGTTGATCATATTTGAAACTAATTTTACGCGCGACATTGTTCGTGTGAATGTTCGGAAAAAACAACCTACAGTGCTAATGTAAATATCTGTTTATTTGTGTTCAATAGGTTTTAGTTCAATTGTTTTTCCTAAAAAAAGTAGCCATAGTGACTTTCCATAACGTCAGCCAGTGACAGTACCAACTATGAAAAGCTATTTAGGAGATTATCTAGAACATGCGACCCAAAAAACAAAAGAGCATCTGGTATAACAACCGTATGTACGACCAGCACATCAAGCTACCCCAATGTGTCAAATTCCTTTGATAGTTTTTCAACTTTATTTCAAATAGAATAAGGTCATGTACAATTGGGAAAAATTTACAATTTTGCATAGCTAGATGTGCTAGCGTCTGTCCTTACATGCTTTAGTAAAAAGCTCTTGTTTTGAGATAACAAACAGACACTTAAATTTTATTTTTTTGTACGTGTATGAAGACAGTTTGTGTACCAAAAGATACATTGCGTGCTTGACATGTATAAACAAGGTTACAGTGTTTGTAATCTATAATGTCAATATTTATACTCAACGTGGTGCCTTAAAGTAGGTACACTCATAAGCAGTGGCAGTAAGTCTTTAAGTAGGTTTATTTTGAAACGATAAATAACATAAAATCTTACTTGTATTTAGCAAATTGTTAGGCAGAGGTGTACACACTATAGTGTCACAGTCTAAATATTAATACAGTAGGACGACGCCTTTGATCTCTGGAAAAATGCCGAAAACTTCTACACGCGTTAGACTTGAATAATACCTCCCGCACTACGAACATCGTTTTGTTCGCAGTGCGGGAGCGGCTTTCCCGCGTCTCGCCCCTCACACCCCGTACGATTGCCCTGTCTAGACGGCTTCGTCGGACGACTGTATGGTTTTAGACTGTGATAGTGTACACACATTTCAGATTCAGCCACTATGCTTATCATTATCGTGTCATGACGACATGGAATACGTCTGATGATGGAGATAAAAGACAGTCGAGGGAACTCCTCAACCGTTCACAGTAGCTAACTCGTGTTTGAGCTTGCTACCAACTATTTTGGGGTTTTTAATTCTAATAGAATGCAGCTAATTACTAGTAATATAAAAATAAAATTGTTTATGTCGTGAACATAATAAAAGAAAACACGTTAGTGATTGGTGCTTCCATGTAAGCAAAACATGCCTGTATTAAGAGACTCCGCCCATTCACAGCAAGGTAATTAAACAAAATGGAGAAATTAAAAAAGTGTGTGTGTTTGGCATGTGTATGTGGGTATGTGTGAGTGTGTGTGACGTATAATATTAACAATATCCCAGTATAACAGTGTAAAGCGGCTGCCAATCTGACGTCTACAGTCCAATGAATGGCTAACATGATACCCATGTTAGTCTGTCGTGGTCCTGATTTCCTACTCGTGTCGCTACGAGTAGTCAGAAAAAATCACGGATCCTCGAATAAGCCGGAACCGCTTAACGTGCTTTCGGAGGGTTCTTAATGTCTAATTAATAGCCACCCATCTACGGACTTACCTTTTTTTTTTTGAGGGGTGGAAAATCCTCATGGATGTCCCCCGCCCGGGGAGGCGGAGGGGTCTGTCAGACTCTTACTGACTAAAACCACCCCGTGTTCCTTCTTACACCTGCGCCGGGGGTCACGGGAACAGAAGATACTTCCGCGACCCCCGAATCTACGGACTTACCTCGTCCAACGTACTTTATCCTTCAATCGACCCGTGCGAATGTGATTATTTAACCACAAGCCCCAGGGAACAATGTGACATTATACGGTGATTTAAAATGACGAACACGTATTTGGCAGATTTAATATTCAATGTCATAATGATATAAGAAGCCCAGTGGAATATTCCGCCGATATTAGGGGAAAAAAAAGATTTTACGAAGTCCCCAAAGAGCCGTTAATGGAAATCATATCTTAGTTTACAGCTTCAAGATTAATCTCTTTTCCTTTTAGAGACTTACTTCATAAAACCATGACAGTACTTTTTAGGCTGCGGACACAAAGTCAGCAGGTAGCGGGGCTCGGCACTTTTTTTTCGTGGGGTATCTCGAAGTTTTCCTATCTTTAGGAGGATGTGAACTGCTTAATCGGGCGATCTTATGGAGATGACTTAATAAATTTAGACTTCCAGCGAAGGTGAAAACATAAATACTAAGCGACTACACGCTAAGGGCACCCCCTGCGGGTATGGGCCTTGGTTTAGGGCGTCGTCGCTGGGAGAGGACAGCAAAGGATAGGCTGGATCGGATCGATACTATTATAGGGCAGCAAGTTTATTATATCTGGGGCGCTGCACGTTCCAATGCATATACGTATGTGGAATTACCCTCGAAGGCAGCACGGCGGGAGCGCAGCGCGAAACGCTGTTCGAGCATTGCGCGCCGGTCGATCGTTGTCCGCTCCGCTGGCGCCCCACTGCCCGCTGACTTTGTGTCCGTAGCCTTATGAATAAGCCTATTTTTGTAACTTTGCGGCCAAAATAATGAACAGGACAAAACACGAGAAAAATATTATCTTTAGAACGTTTTCGGTGTATTTAAGAACTTTTAGAAACTTTATATTAAAAGATTCTTCGAATCTGTAACTATTTTTGGAGTAGAATTTATTTTTAGTATAATTTTTCGATTAGTTTATAGAAGATGGCTGGAAAGCTTTTCAAAAAGGTTTGTTCTGTCTCATAAAATAAATTTTTAGGGCTACAGTTAAGCTGCGCTTATCTTGGTTTGGCTGTTAATATGTGACCACCTATTATATCCAGTAACTGGATTATGCGGTCAGTTTTGGAGTCATTTTATTTAAAAAAAATGGTATTCAGCTTTATCTGATCACACTGGAAGTCGACTCTAGAATAGTTGCGAAAAAGCTAGGCACGTGATTTAGGTGATGATTCTGAGGTTGACATAATTATAAATATTTAGTAGTAGGTAAACTGTAGTTTTTAAAAATTGAAGTATTTCCGATTGAGCGCCTATTTTAAGAGCTCCTCCTATTTTTGGTATTAAATGTAAACTTTATCGTATCTACTACTTAGTGTGTAGGCATATCTTTTAGTAAGTACACTTTATCTTACACATTTTATTTTATAATCCTAGTATAGTTATTTTTGTGGCACTATTTGGTAGGTAGGTACTAAATAGACATCATAAAAGGTTTTTGTTACGCAGTATAATTTTTTTTGACAAAATAATTATAATTATTTCTAAATAAACATTGTCACAAACCTTCACAATGAGAGTTCCGCGATAATATTTTCAAACGAAGTTGTCACCCCATTTTAAGTATAAAATGTCACAAACATCTCGTGTCTGAAATTCGTAAATTGACAATACAATGGGTTTTGGTCGTTTACAATTCAATCTGTTTCCTTAAAGATACCTTCAGTTTCCATTCCACAAGAAAGTTTAGAAAGGTACTACAATTCATTTTAGTCACGAACCGAACTCAAATTAGGGTAAACTGAAAGGTCTGTGGTTTCGCTACATTTCCTTCGACGCTTTTAGCTCTTCTAAAAGCATCACAAACCTGGTTATACCCACTAGTTTAATTACAAAGATTTCGCTTTAAATATTCTCTCGGCGTACAACGGGTTAATTTTTAATCGCCCAGTCGAATTAACCCTTGTCCAAGACGCAGGCCTCGAGCTTTTATAAAACGGCACTGAAGAATAATTTGTCGTCCGCCTTTCCTACTTTTGTCTTAAAAATTATACAGCCACTCCGAGGTTGGAGAAAGAACCTTAGGTGAAAGGAATAAGGTTATATTTATCGTGTTATATGAAATAAGTCGTGAGTTATTCAACGTCCGAGTTTATTGTTTCATAATTTCCTAGCGAACGCTCCGTAAGATGTCATTTGCAGGTTTTTTTTCTCTCAATTTATGACATTATGGTGTTATAAATGTTTAAGGAGTGGAATACGGACTGGCGGGAGATTTTTTGATTACTTTTACAGACATTGCTTATAACAAACAGTGCTTTTTTTGAGAGAAAGATATTATTTTGGAGAAAAAGACATTCTAAGTAAGGACATTTTGACAAACGGATATAATGCGTCTGAATGGTCTCTTTGTAAAGAGTAGATTCACTTTTTGTTTGGTGAATCTGTTCTAGTTAAATAGTAGAAAATTTCGCATTTAATTGCAGTAGGTAAGGCGTTTTATACTACGGTGGATCAACATACAGGGTATCTCATTCAAATCGGTGTCAGTATGGGAAAGTCTGAAACTATAAGACATACGAAGATCTGTTCTGAGGAACCATGTCATCGATTTTAATAACAAGAAAAACTGCATTCATACACTTTAAAAAACATCTGTAGGTACTCCGTTCGGGAATCGAACCCGGTTATTTTGAAAAAAAAACCTACACTATTTCTGCTTAGATATCGATTGTGTAGGTCTTAAGCAGTAAATAAGTAAGTAAAAAAAATATAATGATTCTAGTTGCCCCTTCCAAAAGGTAGTTTCGTATGGAGAAGATAGTTTTAGACTTTCCCATACTGACCGATTTGAATGAGACACCCTGTATACCAGAATTGTCATTGCAATATATTGCCGAAAACTGGGACTTACGTTTAGCCACATTGTAATGGGAGTCGGAAATTGGAAATAAAGGCTGACAAAGTGTCGGTTCATGACCCGCTAAATTACATTACGACTGGCTAATTGGAAAATGCGAAGCGCTGTGATACAATGCGGCAGACATCCGTTCAGTTGTAATACATTTCGGCTAAATGTTTATCCGCCGTAATGGAAATATAACCAGCAAATACACTTAAGCTGCAAAGAGAAGGAAACCAGGAGATCATTAGAGGTGAATGCGTTTGTCTTTAGTAGTGACAAAATTTTACTGTGATGTGATAGAATAGAATAGGTAGACATTTTATGGAAGTATGACTGCCTCGTTGGTCTAGTGGTCGCAAGCGCTACTGCTGAGCATGAGGTCACGGGTTCGATCCCCGGGTCGGGCAAAGTGTTATTGAGTTTTTCCATCTGGGATTTCTCAGTAGCAGCCCGGAGTCTGGATTTGTGCCCTATTGATGGCAATAGGCTCGCCCCCTATTACATGGGACTTAAAACACAACTGGCGAAATGTGGGTGCACTACCAGGTATACCTCTGCCTAGCCCTTCGGGGATTACAGGCGTGACGTTATGTTTATGTTATGTTTATGAGTAGTAGAAGATAAATAGTAGGAATAAAATACATTAAAGCTTAGCCAAATTTTACCATATCATTATTTTAAAAAACAAAATCTTTAGTTTAGCCAAAAGCCAATGGGCGTGATTTATGAATTCAGAGCAATTCAGACACATCTTTTCTCTGAAAAAAACTCAGTTACACTGTAGTATCTTTTATCTATCATAAACAATTATTATAAAGAGTTAAAATTTGTTTGTTTGTAAGTTTGTATGTAAGGGGTAGGTAATCTTCGGAACTTTGATCCATTTTTTTTACACTGGTGGAAAGCTACACTATTCCCGGATGACATAGACTTTTTATCCCTGTAATCCCACGAGTATAGGAACTACGCGGGTGAAACCGCGTGACGTCTGCTAGTCTATCATAAACTCATGTAGTCTACCTACTCTTAAACAGCATTACTGTCAAGTCTTTCCAACCACTTAGAAATTATTTAAAATAATAAGATAGATTATAAAAGTCTGAATGTACAGACGCCAGCACATCAAGTTACCCCAATGTGTCAAATTTTCCCAATTGAATTACCTTGTTCTGTTTGACATAAAGTTGAATAACGATCAAAGAAATTTGACACATTGGGGTAACTTGATGTGCTGGCGTCTGTACATACATACATACATAAACTCACGCCTTTTTCCCATGGGGGTAGGCAGAAACTACAGAGCACCATATGCTACGATTCTTACATTTTTTTTTTTATACCACGACGGTGGCAATTAAGCTTACGGCCCGCCTGATGGTAAGCGGTTACCGTAGCCTATGGACACTTGCAACACCAGAGGCGCCACACGCGCTTTGCCGACCCTTTAAAAACCTATTTACTCCCCTTTTGAAGAACTCCATACTTCATACTTCTTTTTTTTCTACATACTTCTTTTGCTTCGTTTACATTCATACATGTTGTCTTATACACACGCCGGTTGCGATGTAGTATACAGATATTAATAGTTTATTTTTAATGGTGCTGTATGGCAGCTGCATTTGGTTAGACAGAAAGTCGACCCCAATACAGTTGTGAAAAGGCTGATGATGATGATATGGCTCTTAATAATAAAGTTTTTTTCTACAACGTTATCACCAGATATCTATGGGTATCACAATAGAACAAAGTCATCTTAAGCCACTGTTTTCAACCTAGTGCTTATAATACGATTTTGTATCTGAAAATCAAAAGTTTTAATTTCAAATCATAAAATAAACATTGCTGTGTGTCTACGATTGTCATTTCCAATGGTGTCAAGGTGATTCGTAAGACAGTAGCTCGTAAAGTTCATGTTTCAACGCTATAAAGTAAAATTATGAGTTCAGGGGTGACACCAAGCCCTTTTGGTGTTATGGTGTAAGTTATAGAGCATGGAAACTCCATAGGTACTTGTGAAAGACTTGAAACGAAATCAATTATATTATGTACAGACGCCAGCATATCAAGTTACCCCAATGTGTCAAATTTTCCCAATTGAATATGAACCTTATTCTGTTTGACATAAAATTAAAAACGATCGAAGAAATTTGACTCATTGGGGTAACTTGATGTGCTGGCGTCTGTACTAGCAAACGTCACGCGGTTTCACCCGCGTAGTTCCCGTTCCCGTGGGAATACAGAGATAGAAACTAGCCTTTGTCACTCGGAGATAGTGCAGCTACCGAAATATGGTGATAGAATTTTTCACATCGGTCCAGTATTTTCGGAGCCCATTCAATGCAAAAAAACAAAATAACAAACAAACAATGAAATCTTTCCTCTTTATAATATAAAGTATGATAAGTGACTAGTTTCTTGGTCCACGACTTCGTCCGAGTTGATTTCGTACTTTCGCCAAAGTTTGAAAATAATGATAATCATAGTTTATGTTACTTGTGTTTGGAATTTTTGAAATCGGTTAGTCAGTTTTTGAGTTAAACCCTTACAAACAAACACAAAAACTAAACTTTCCTTTTTAAAACATTGTTATTAATATTGTATAGATAAAGAGAATCAATTTCTACAAATTATAATCCGCGTAACACTTGAGAACGACTGGACTGATTTGGCCAATTTATGTATTTATATATTATGTGTATATATACGATTTATGTACCTACTTTATTAATTAAAAGTAATCATGTTCTTAACTACTTACAGATCTCTTACATAAACTTTATTTATTAACAATCTAATTACAAATTGCCTCAGAATTCCCAGGATCTGAATTTAATTAACACAACTTAAGTATCTTATTTCCTGAAGTTTATAAAGATCTATTACAATGTTTTGATACGTCTATTGAAAATTACCTGTAGGTACCTATTTAGTTTTCTGATCTTTTGTACAGACGCCAGCACATCAACCTGCCCCAAACTGTCAAATTAGTTTAGTTAGTAATTAGTTTAGTAAGTTGATGTGCTGGCGTCTGTACAATAGGACGCACGTAAGGAGAACAGAACCAGTATAAACTGGTCTACTTTACTAGTAAAATTTCGTAGAACAACGCTAAAGCATGCGGTCGGCGGTCCCTACAATAAAATAACAAATACATAGAATAAAATATACCTACATAAACTACCTCTGTAGTTTATGTAGGTATATTTTATTCTCTCTAGCTCAGATCTGCTACGATTCCTCATCCTCATCATCATCATCATTTCAGCCAGAGGAAGTCCACTGCTGTACATAGGCCTCCCCTATAGATCTCCAATAAGACCGGTTGGAAGCGGCTCGCATCCAGCGCGTTCCCGCGGCCTTAATGAGGTCGTCTGTCCACCTTGTGGGTGGACTTCCTCGAAAACCTTTCGACCCCATTGGTCATCAGTCCTCCGTGCTATGTGCCCTGCTCACTGCCACTTTAACCTACTAATCCGCTGGGCTATGTCGGTAACCTTGGTTCTTCTACGGATCTCCTCATTTCTGATACAATTCCTACATAATTATTTTGCTTTGTTTACGCTCATACATGTACTCATTATCGCATGCCGGTTGAAAGTACTACGCACCTGACCTTTCTGAAGAATATCAGCACTATGTCTTTTTAAGGCGTCTGATTGGAAACGCCGAAAGAGGTATCCATCTTTTTAGGGTGTTTCCCGACGTTTGCACTTGCATCTAAATACCTTTTGTCCTTTCATTTAGTCCACTCAACGTGATAAACCATCTTGACATATTCTTTAATAATAATAACATAGATGTTAAAATAAATAAACAAAACCTGAAAGAATTGAACAAAACCTGCAAACCCTACAAGTTATACTTACAAAATTAAAAGTAAATAAATGCTTTGAAATTACTATTTAACCTTTCAATCGTGTCAATTAGAGACACAATAGAAAGATAATGACAGAGCGGACGCCAGTATCCACAGATAAAGATAAAGATACCGGGCTGGTATCCGCAACTCTACGTGAAAGCGCATATGTCATAATCTACCACGCGGGCCCAGTGCGAATTGGTAGATGTCACATGTCTTGTCTTCGAATTTTTGGTTCTAGGACATGCCGGTTTTCTCACGATGTTTTCCTTCGCCGTTTTTATAGAGCAGTGGTGATGAAATAAATTACACAAAGTAATGCGCCTGCCTAGGTTTGAACCCACGACTTAATGTTTAGTCGGGGCCGCCACCACTGGGCCATCGCTGCTCTCCTATTATTTAATATACGTTCGAAACAATAGTACCTTTGTACAGACTACTCTGACAAGTCTGTATTTATTTATTCGACCAATGTGTCAATCTTCCAGTAGATTTATCCTGTTCAACACATCACAGTGGTACGCACTGGTCGCCTGTTACACTGTCGTGCACCGAAACGGAACATAAACCATTTTATTTTTTGTTATAAAACACAATTTTATGGTAATGTCTGAGCTGTCATTCGCTCAGAATATTCTGTGTCGGATGTCGTTAAGATTATCCCTTTTTTGTACTAAAATACTTATTGTTATGTGTGCGGCTCAGTTTCAGTTGAGGTTTTACGTAAAAAAGTAAACGAAATAAAAACATATTTTAATTTATGACCAGCAACTTTTAAGCGGATAACTTTTTACGATTAAAAAGTTAATCATCTGCTTAACTGATGTTTAATTTATGCTTTTTGCTTCTTGGTTAATTATACAGTATTCGCTGCGAAAAACGATATTTTGGTTTTCAATTTCCGCACCGCGAACACTGTAGCCGACGAGGCGTCGCCAGAAAATATAAATTGACAATTTATGTATTAGTATTAAATTTCTTTTCTACGGTAGAAAATTAAATCGTGATTGGTGGTGATTGGTATTTAATTTGATTTGAATTTACCCACCCTAAGAAAGAACATTAAATGTGACAAAAATAAATTTATACCATTTTTTTTACAAAAAATAAGTGTATGTCATACCCTAGTTTATTTTAACAATTATGTATAATTGCAGTTGTATTGCAGTAGAACTATGAGAATATAGTAGATTTTGTATATAATGACAACTGAAATTTTAGTAATAGAGTCTTTAAGCCACGAATCATCGGTGTTCAGAACATAAATCCTATTGAATCCCACGCATAAAAGTTCACAGCACTATTTTACCGGATTTGTTCTCACGCAAACCCTGTGAGCATTATTTTGTCCGCCATTTTATCCCGAACAATTATTAACCCAGTGTAGATTTATTCGAATACAATAAAGTTTGAGTCTAGGTTGTGTTGAGATTGACGAGCGATCGTGGATATAAGTGACAATTATTGACAACTGAATGCCCGAAGTTTTGCGGAAGTCAAAATGTCAATATACACAATAAATCTAAACAATGTGCGTAAGAGATTTTTTTTTCCACAACTGAGATGGGAAATGAATAACACGTCTAAAAAAAGACAAATGTATGAATGCTGAGCACGATCATTTTGTTGTGCGTCTGGGTGTAATTTATGTATAGTATATGTATTTATAAATATATGTTTTTCAGTTGTCTAGTACTTATAGTTGACTATACTGCTTGGGAATTTATGGCGTCATTTGAAAGTTGTGGATTACTTGTTTAATTATTATATTCTTTAAGATTGACGTCATTACACACAGTAAGCCAACTTCAACCTCATAGCTAGTTGCTTGGACCTATTCTGTTGTTCTATCAGCCAGTGCACAAAGAATGCATTTTTTTTATCAAAAAAGAAAAGGAAAAAAGTTACAAGATTTCATTTTTTATGTTAAGAAATTTTAGTAAGCATAGTTATACTTTAATAAGTAATTTAATTATGGACTTTAACGCACAGAAAAAAAACCCGTTTTTAAATACGGAAGAAGGTCGGTTCCCTCAGCACTTTCCTGCATCGTTCTTGAAGCGATTCACAATTATTTATTTCAGATACAATATGCACATGAATCTGAAGTTGTACAGTAAATAATTGTAACCAGCAGGCCTAGCCATATTACAATTTGTTTCATTTTCAGCCATACTACAAATTCTACTCGTTACCACTTGACAGTTGACAAGCAGCTGATTCCATATACGCCATTTTCTTTCCATTGTCGCCTTATCGATTATGATAATAAAAATAGAGTTTGTAATATAGCTAGGCCTGCTGATTGAAGCCAAAATGCCTATACCTACTTGTAGATATTTATTTGCTTTTCTGTTTATAAATACAAGCAAGCCGTAATAATGAGTGCTCAACAAATTGCGTCTTACTTGAAGCAATATTGGAGAATTTCTCAACTGAAGCCTTGCAAATACTACTTGAAAATCTGTAGGAATTATTGTACAGAGAAATTTGTCGGCAACTAGATTAATTGAATAACAGCTTCATTCAATGGCAATGGTGTAACTTCTCTTTAAATTCCTTCGCCTCATAACATTTACAGTTTTCTTTTTTTTATTACCGTTTTTATTTACGACGCCATCAATTGTTTTAAATTACGATTTTAGTAAACATTCAGATGATTCATTAGATTATACAGTTTGTTATAATCTAACAAACTGTATAATCTAATGAATCATCTGAATGTTTATTTTAGACGTTTTCATAACATCATAGAAATTTTATTAATTTGTTGATCGTTGTGCAATTTTATGAATTGGATTGAGATTTTCTTGGAAAGTTTAATAAATTGAAAGTAAAATAATACATGTTGCTTGCTTGTATTTTGATTCTTACATTTTTTATTTTATAAGTGTATGTTGTTGTTTTGTTGGTATAGTTTTATTCGTGACTTCATCCGCATGGAGATATAGTACCATCTTCTTCTTAGCAAGTCGATGGCAATCTAAATTAATAAATAAATATTCCACAACTTTCACACAACGCCATGTAGTCCTGGGCTAAGCAGAGCTTGTGTTATAGGTACTAAACAGCTGATAAACATACTTATATATTCTTAAATACATACATATTATAGATAAATAACACCCAGACACAGAACAAAATAATGATCGTGCTCATCATACAAACATTTGTCTTGGGTGGGAATCGAACCCACGACCTACAGCATTTCAGTCACGGTCACTAACTACTAGACCAACAGGCCAGTCATTAGGTATAATTCATTCCATTTTTGTCAGTCAAAGTATATAATTCCTGAAATGTTCACGAGACAGGACAGGTTTGAAAGTAATAATAACATAGAAGCTTAACAAAAAACAGTGGCGCAGTCTCTTCCCAAGGTCATTCAGTGTGAAGGTGCTGAATTTCAGCCTAATTTAAAAAATGAGTTTTGATTTTGGTTGTTGCTGAGCACCCACAAATTTTAGGACCCACGAGTTTTTTTAACCGAAGACGTTCCGTTCAAATAAAATTCGATATTTAAAAAAATACGTAGGTAATAAAAATGGCGTCTATCGTATAAACGTCACAGCACAGTTGTACGGTACAGCGTCTGATATTGACACTTAAAATGGATGGGCGAACATTTTTTTAAGGAAATCTATCGACTGTCCCATTCGCTTGATTATGATTGCGACATTTATGTAGTGCGATGAATTTTGTGTGGCCTCGTAAAAGCATGTGGTTTTATTATCCACCACATGGTACTGGTTCATGTCGTTGGTGACAACAGATTTTTATAGGCGTATGTTTTGATTGAATTTTCTCGATTGATTGTGTTTTGTCTGGCTTTCTTTTTTTTATTAATCTGTTCGAATTTGCACATTTGCTTTCATTTTTTTATCACGGAGGGGTTTTCTTCCGTTAAAATAAGTTTTTCCATTAAGAAATCTTTTTTAAATGATATCAGACCGACTTAAACACAATTTTTTTATTATTACCTTATTTGTAGTATTTTTTGTGTACAGATTTGATTAATTGTAATTAGGTTAAATAACAGTTTTTGTTGAAAAAATTTAAACTTGAAAAAAAAACGAAGAAAAGAATAAAGAAGATATATTTATTTGGGATACGCACAGGAATTTAACAGCTAAAAACTAAATATAACATATTAATTAACAAAACGACCTGGAGTCTTGAAATAGTTTTTTTTAAAAAAAACGTAATTGGCAAATGCAACACTGCCTTGTCCTTCAGTGTATACATACGTTACACTTCATTATTAAAAATAACATCAAAACAAATCATAAAAATAACTCGCATTTCAAAATGGCAGTGCAACTCAACTGTATTCACATTAAAAATTATCTAAAAGAAAAATACAAAATAAAACAACACGATATCAAATTACAAAGAGAGTTATAATGTTACTAACTTTAGAATATTTATGTGAGGTTATGACTTGTGATTTACACGAGTGTACTTTTCTCTTCGAAAATATTATTTGTTTGTTACTTTGTGCGAAATTATTTCCATGCTCCTCGTATACCTACAGTAAGAAAGAGAGAAAAATATAGCCACTGAAACATACGTGCAATAATGTGTAAAAAAAAACTTAATACTAGGATTTTTTTATAAGCATTTGTAAATATTTAGTTTAAAATACGTTTGGGTATTTAATTGTCACTTGCTTTACAAACGCTGAGCAAAAACAGGTTAAAAAACCAGCACGCCTGAAATAAATTTTCTTGACGACATGTGAAGCGAAGTCATGGGCAAGCAGCCCATAGGTGACTTTTAAACTCTGACATCAAGTTAACTAAGAACTTGAAAAAGATTCTTCTTTTTCGTGTTGTATAATGACTAATGATAAATAATTTCTCCTGTGTTTCTCAAAGGGTTAGATAACAGTGTATCCTTAATTCACGAGTTATGCATAAGATCCATGTAATAAGGAGCCTATGTTTTTAACATGATCACATTTTTAACAGGTCTGCGTACCTAGTTTAAGAGCTCGGGAATTTGACATTGATTTTGACTAAACTGTACAACAACCATGTATGAATGTAAACGAATCAAAAGAACTATGTAAGAATCGTAGCATATGGCGCTCTGTAGTTTCTGCCTACCCCAACGGGGAAAAGGCGTGAGTTTATGTATGTATTAGTATTATTAACACTAAAACTCTGGCACCAGGCTATTTACACTAACGACACATTAGAAGAAAGAACTATACTAAGGTATCTGGTTACGCAGAACATACCAAAAACAAACGCACCATACAATCTAAGTAACATACACTCGTAGGCTGAATTTGGCACAAGCACGTGAGTAAATCATAAAACGTAAATACACTTGAGATAATTCAAGAGTCGATTCGGAAAAGTAAACAAATATTACGTCATATATATTTAGACAGTAACTGCGAAATTCAACGAATGATTCACGCAGTACCACAACATGATGGAGCAACTACTAAGTAATCTTTGCTAATGTGTGTAATTGAAACTTCAAATGTAAAGTTTGTGTGGGAAATAGATCATGTGGACTTTACATTATCGTCGTAAAAATTGGATCAACATTGACAAGAGTAGGTAAATCCGCGTGAGGTATTCATTAAATTAGTTAAATATTTTAAATCTTTTTTTTGCTTTTGTCACGATCATCAGCCTTTTTTTTTCTAACAAAACGACCGGCTTCCAGTGTTATGGAATTCAGCTGAATATTTGTAATAAACACATAATTATTTCTAAACGACTACTTTAACATGAAAGACACCTAACATAATATCCACAAATCTTATGGCAGTCGGCAATAGTGCAACTTTTTATCAGTGAAAAAAAAATAAAATAAAAACAAAATATGTATACACACAAAAATGAAACAAAAAAAAATTAAATACACACACAAAATAATTGTACCTCTTTTAAACATTCGTTCAGAAGTATAGATGGTGCGTCTACCTATGTGAACTCTATAACCCATTTTCTGGGCAACACGATACTTCTTGGCGAGAGTGGTCGTAACGTCGCAAACAACGACAGTCAAAGATCTTCGAATGATAGCCGTGTCCAACGGTTTAGTGGTGAAATTAAAAAATAGCCTTTTGTTCGTATTTTTAATCTTTCCTTTGTTACTACTGCAGGTTTTTTTAGACGTCCTCTTAGAAATATGTTTTGTTTGCTATTTGATCCGGCATTCCATCAGTTTAAAGTTATTGCTCGTTTCAGGTGTCGATCATATTATTATTTCGTTTGTTCTCCAAAAACATACCTATTTATGTGGAGATAACTCTAAAACGCTCGTGCCCTCCAAAAATAAAGGGTACGCTACTCAGTGATTTTGTTAAAATATTGGTAGACATTTTTGTTACGGAATGGAAAGGATAATTTCCGTTTAACAGCTTCACCAAGAATCGTTACTCATGGATGAAGAGTTGCGGTTTGATTATTGTCGTTGAGTTCCTAAAGTGAGAATAGTTCACGATTATTGACCAATGCACAAACTGACGTGCGCACTTTAACATAATGCCTTCCTTAAAAGGCTAATCACCATGGTCTAAGGACTCTGCATGATCGTTCCGACCAAAATTGTGTCTGTTTTAATAAATACCTCTGAGTTAAGCTCCTTTTTGACCTGACGGCCAATTGCCTTATTCCTAAGAACGGTCGCATTCTAATTTCAGTCTCAATCTGTCTAAAATAAGTCTATTTTCCCAACATTTTTGACGTTAACTTTCGCAGAGATGAGATTGCAACTAGATTTTGAACGTGTTTACGAGAATTTGGCCTTCAATCTAAGCATCGCACTATAGAACAACACCACGCTATGGTGTAAATCTTTCTACGATCAATTCGTACGTCAGGAAACATAATTATTTTACAAAAGCAATTCGGAAAGTTGTCCTATTTTCACGTAACAACTCACCTTATTTGCTGTTCTATTAAACTTCCACCTTTTCGTTTAAAACCGCTCTTAATGTGACACGAGACGATCCTCGCCGTCAGCAGTGCGTGGGGCATGAGTAATTTGTTAAATAAACTGCCTGAACTACTCTCAGGGTTTGTTTTGACTCACTTAATATAGTACAAAGGTGATGTGTGAGCTAATATACGAAGTTCAGTACGTTTTGTTTGAGCCGAAAGTTCTTTGAGGTTTTTAGAATATTCGTCATTGGCGAAAAGGTAATTGAAACCGTTCGTGTTTTTTACTTTATTTTTAGTAAATTGAACAGCCAATGAAGACAAATTAAGCTTTGTAATTCTGCTATATCTTCTTCTGTCAGGACCGCAAACATTCTAAAATTGTCGTCTTCCATACCTACATCTGCAAACACGGTCCCATCTTTCTTTCCTTAGATTCTTTTTAATCTTTTACATACACATAAAAATCACGAAACACGTCGTGTGCCCACACACGGACTTTTTAGTAATTATTCACTAATACTAGAGCTCATCATCCCCTTGTCTTAAAATAATCGACTAGATAATGTTTTCTGTACCTACCTACATCTATTTCGTCATCAGCTTCAATTTTCTAGCTAGTTCAGGAACCTCTCACCCTTTTCCTTCATCGTTTCTTTAATCTTCCCCTTCTCTTATTGCTATTATCACCTTATAGGCAGTAATTTCTAGAAAGATTATGACCGCTTAACCTCAAACCATTACTTCCACAAATGGCTTAGATTACGAGTAGCGTTGATACCGCTCATAAAGAGCGAACGTGGAAACAGACTGACATAACAAAATGACGCACGTATTATAACTTACATTACAATTATGACATTATCATTCCATTATCACTCCTTTTATGACCATTTTATTGCCACTGACTCGCGAAATGCAAAAATCTACAGACTATGAACTATGACGTCTTTAGGCGGGGTACAGATAGGTGATGCGTGGATTCGGCGCGTGCGTGGCGTGGACGTAAATAATATAGTCACGTCAAGTAGTAATTTTCTGTGTTATATTATTAGTTTGTATATTATTTATTTATTGTCTTTAAATCGAATATAAGAAAATTCTTTATTTTGTGTTTTTTGGCAAAATCCGTGAATAAGGCGAACAATTGATTAGTATACTGACATTATCATAAGATTTTTGACAATCTGTCTTTTCACAATATTCTCATTAGACGCCATATTCTGTTTGTGGCATATAACATTTTTTCTATCTTTCTTTCAACAATAAGTTCTTGTTCAGTTGCAACAAAGGTTTATTATCATGATGATGATGCCCCCGATTTAAATACAGAATTGTGTCGCCTGTTTGTTCCAAACAACTGCCGGCGCGGTCGAAAGCACAAGTTATTCGCAGTGCCATCATGTCGGACGGTTGCTAGGACAAGATCTCCAATACCGCGAGCCCTCGCCGCACTTAATGCCCTCCTGGACACCAGACCAAAATGTGATGTGTTTGCGGATGAATGGAAGGTGATTTTGTCTGAAGTACTGGGAGGATAATGCATGCCTGAGAAATTAGTTTTTAAGATTTATTTAATTTTATTTTACATTAATTTTACAATGTTTGTTTTGTTGTTTTACTGTCTATTTACTGTAATTGGTTTCTTTTTACCGTAGTAAATAAGTAAATAAATGACATTATTTCCCGATCACATTCATTTTGCGTACAGCTAAGGAGTGGAATTCCCTGCCGGAGTCGGTGTTTACTGATAGCTACAGCTTAGGGGTCTTGAATTCAAGAGTGAATAGGTTACCATCGCTTACCATCAGGTGGGATAGTGATCAAACGCGTGCTTATCAATAATAAAAAATGAAATAAAAAAAACATTTACTACCCTTTTCATCATCCCATAGTTCAGTCACGTCATGCGTATTATCACAAGGTGGCATCATCTTTGTTGGAAACTATACGACTATCTCACATAATACCTTCCGTATAAAATATCTTATGATATCCGCCACGGGCGTGTCCATTGTCCATGTGTCGTACCTTCTATGTAGACTAAGCCTTAGAGCTAATCCCTGAATAGAATATCACTTCTTCTTTATAAGACGCATATATAATATTATAATCGTGATAACTTACTTCAGTAGCGGACTTGTTGCGTTCGTCCGAGTATAGAGCGGTGAAGCTATTTTAGATATTTTTTTTCTGTCCTATTAATTTGAGTAACAGTGAGTGCTACTAAAATAAATATGAAGTGATACTTTGTTTTGTTTGTGTTATGTGCAAAGGTACTGGAAATAGTACACTTACCATTTCAGGTATGCAGAAAATGGTATGGAAAATTGATAAGTTTGGATGAGTTTATTTGTGTTTTTTTCAGTGTGGTTTTGCTTGGCTATATGGAATATTTTACGAGTAGTAAATTTCTAATGTATATGTTATCAATGAGTGTAGGTAATTATTTCTAGGTATTACTACTTGTTTTGAGGTGGAGAGCGAGTATGACTCAAATAGGTACCTCCTTAGGGCTGGTTACCTCGGTAGAACATTATTCCATTTGCAAAGTATGAAAATAAGTTTGTTTTCCATTTTGTAGTTTAAATAAATAGATAGATATTCCACAACTTTCACACAACGCTATTTATTCAAAAGCTAATCAGTGCTTGTGTTGTTAATTGGTACTAAAAAGCTTATAAACTATATATTTCTAAATACATACATATTATAGATAAATTACACCCAGACACAGAACAAATTATCGTGCTCATCACACAATTATTTGTCCTGGGTGGGAATTGAACCCACGACCTCTGGTCACTGTCAGGGGCACTAACTACTAGACCAACAGGAAATTCAAGTTAGAATCCACAAAATCTGTCTTTAGCCAGCATGTTATTAACTCCGGGCCTTCTGTGTATAACTTTGCTTCACTAAGCTGCAATATACAACTTTACCTACACACGTAATCAAGTCCCTATTGCAATCAAAATTGTATCATTGAAGTCTCAATCAATTTTTTAAATCAAAATTACTGTGACAGACCGGCTGACGGAGGTATGGATAGAAAACATCACACCAAAAAGCTTAGCTACATAACTGTTTTGCCAAAGAAAAAACAAAACAACACTTTTAAAAATCACCATACCCTCAGAACTTGATTATATAAAATTCGTTTCCCTCGACCTTTATTATTTATTAAAAGCACCGCCATCCTTCAGACAAATGTCTTTTGAAAGAATTTGTGAGGACCCATTTTCATTCATCACAGGAGATTATCTGAAATTGAGAATGTGTGAGGGAGATAGGACCTCAAATTACGTTTGTAAGAAAGTGGTTATATGAAGAAACGTCCAAGCTTATGACTATATATTTAGTTAAGACCATATTCCACTCCATTACTTTTAGGGTTCTGTACCCAAAGATTGCCAAAGGGTATTCTTCTAAAGTCTTCACTGTCCATCCATTTATTTATCTGTCAGCAAGCTACATCTCTTTCTCTTATTATTTTTTAATAAATATACGCTGCCCTACACTACTTATTTCTCATCATCAACATGGGAGCGTGAATCACGAAGGTGGCAGTCGGAGGACTAGGACATTACACTCAAACAGTTTTTATGGTAATTAATAAAGAGTATTCTATTGTATTATATTATTCTTATTAGAGATTGTTACGAATGTTACAAATGTAATTTTTTTACTAATGTTAAGTCACATGCCAGTTTTTCTCTTGATGTTTTTCGTCACCGTTTTTAAAACAAATGATAATAATACAGCACATGAATCCAAAAAGTCAAAGGTTCGTGCCTTGGGTTGGAACTCGAGTCCATCGATCACACCACAAGGCGAGACGCCAAATAATAAATTTTAAACAAATCTGTTTCTTTTTTATTTTTTTTTAATTATAATATAAGAAGCAAGATAAATGTTGGTGGTCTTTACTGAACGTAGTACGGGACCGTTCATGTGTAAGTCCAACTCGTACTTGGCCGATTTTATTTAACTATAATTTTATTTATCTAGTCCTAAAACAAGAAGTCTAGAGATCTAGCTGAAACTATTTGATAGGATTTTCAACCAATTTAAAAGTAACTTGGAGAACGAATTCCGTTTGAGGAATAGTGAACCATTTTAAATATACTTTCCACTGAAATAGTTTAGCTCTGCTGTTAGTCACATTTGCAAGCTTTAAGTTTTTATGGTGAGGTTTCATTTCTTTTATTTTGATAGTTCTTATAGTAGAAGTTGCTTATAATTATGCATACTTGGAGAAAATATAACAAAAATTAAAAAGATAAGATTTTTAGTTAATTACAAATAAAATGGACTTAATAATAAGTAAATAAAATTTAAGTTTGTAAAGTCTAACAGCTTTTTACGTAATATATTGCAATGATTATGAAATTTTATTATGAAATAGTTTTACTTAAGTAACTTAAGCTACTTTTCTTTACAATAATAATTTGGATTCCTTGCAAAACAATAAATTATTAAATTCCACATGAACGAAGTCGCGAGCACTTTTATAAGAAATGAAATACTCTCTCTCTCTCTACGTACCTATGTTCTATCCATTTTCTGAATAGAGAACCACCTCCATTCAGCAATTTTTATAATATAAATATTTACATCCGGCTATCACATTTGAATCAGTAAAATGCAAGCATGAGTTGCAACAAGTCATACAGACCCGATTATACAGAGCATTGATATACACCACTATCTTTAATTAGTTAAAAAAAAATAAGCTGTATCCGTACCTGTTACTTATCATATTCGATACTCGAAAGTAAAAAAACGAAATTCAATTTTTAAATAAGCCACTATTTAGTTAAACTTAAATAACGAAAACAGGTGTTGGAGGCGGGACATGCTTAAGCGAGATCAAGCGAACGTGAGCGAGAGATGAAGATTAATGAATACTACTATGTCATGAAAAGCCTGTACAATATTTCCATAAATTGGGTGACTTTTTGGGATATAAACAAACGCTAATAACTTTACTGTTTATGAATATTATTTATTGATACTTTACAAATATAATGAGATGACCGTCTAGAATAAGCCCTTTATGTATTTGTAGGTACTAATTAAAAAATAGTGGTGTATTAATGTACATCAATGATACAGAGTAACTTTATCATCACGTGCCAAATTTTACAGGCTGTTCTACCCATGAATATAAACAACGTTCACTACAAGACCAATTCAGAAATCTGTAGAAAAATCTGCTGTGTAAAACATTTTGTTTGAGCAGATATTAAATTTTGTAGGCAACAGCAGATATTTTTTTTCGTATTTTCGAGTCGGTCCCATAGAGAAAGTTGTTTATATTCATCGGTAGAACGCTCTGTGAAAATTTGGCACGTGATAAAAAAATGTACCTTGTAGATCTAGGTAAGTATGTTTTTTATAAAATAATAAAAGTACTGTGCAGATGTATGTAGTTTTAATAATAAGTATTTATACTATTGTTGTTATTGTTTGTATTTATTATTATTTTTTATACTTATTTGTGTATTTGTTCAAATAGTTATGTATTTTATATTTGTAAATAGTAGGTATGTACATCAAAAACTACACTGCATTATCTTTTCTCCTTTATTACATCAGTTCATCCAAAGGTAGCCGTGACAGTTACTACTGGAGGATAAAGTGTTTAGTTGTTTTGTAAAATTCAATGTTTTCATGGACTTTTGTTGCTGACTGTACAATTGGAAGTACTCTATTCTATTCTATTCTATTCTTGTGACCACTATATAATACCAACAGCGCAATTAAAACACTTTAAAATACTCACTAATTGGGCAGCTGTCTGGAAAGACTTTTTTGCGCAGCCGTGTGACATGTTTTTGTTTATAGTTCAATCTATTCCACGTGCAAGCTTTTAAGCTATTGCTAGTAAATATTCTTCTTTGTTCTCTTAATTGTTTCTTGACGAACAACAACTAACATTTCCTGTTAGAAATTAGAATAAGGCCTAAAATGGGTTATTCCAGTAGCATTGAGCAACACTGTGAAGCCGATGCCTATAATGTTTCTATCTATCATCAACCTCGATTATTTCGGTAGACCGACAAGTTAGATTGATCTTGACTAATGTTCGACAGATGCCACTGACAGATGAGAATGGCCAGAACGCTAGCGTCTAAAGATGAGATACTTTCTGGGTTTTTATTTTTTTATTTGTTTATCATACACAACATTGCGGATGATTGGTGACATTGTTTTAATAATAAAGAATAATAAAAGTTAATAAACAGAACACTAATAGCAAATACATTTATAGCAATAACTTATCATCACGCCTGTATCCCCAAAAGGGTTAGGCATAAGTGTATGTATTGTTGGCGTCCCAACACAGATAATAAAGCCCCGTATACATGGTAAACATTTGTTTAACAACAAAGTTGATTCAACGTGTTGCGGAGTTGCTGTCTTCATGTTGCTGGCAACACTGTGTGTTGCAGAGTTGATAACAGTTCTCGCTCGATATGTTGCGGTGTTTACGCTCATCGAGCGTAAGCGTTGATTCAACTTTGTTGCTCAACAAATGTTTACCATGAATACGGGGCTTAAGTTATGTCGGGCAACATTGGTTGTAGAAAGCTGTCTATGACGATTTCTTTTGTTTTTTTAGTCGGTCTCGTACGGTGGCGTCAGTAGCCACACTTGCAATTTAAACCTTGTTTTTAAATCTATATATATAAAAGAAAGTCGTGTTAGTTACACCATTTATAACTCAAGAACGGCTGGATCAATTTGAATGATTTTGGTCTTTTTGGATTTGTCTTTGTCCGGAATAGCATAATAATTAATAAAAAACATGAAAAGTCCTCGAAAAAATAAATATCAAGAATATTCGTTGTCTCAAACATTTTTCAAACGCAGCGCCATCTTGGATGACATGACAGAAGTCAAACTTCCCAGTTCATTATCAGGCTTAGACTATATACCTCTAGACGTAGCCCAATTTACAGTGTGAAGTGTGGAAGTGAGACGCATTAATACAAAGTTCGTAGGAAAATTGAGACAAAGCATCGTATCTTCTGTCCCTTACGGCGTGCCGTATTTTTGCATGGCTAACTTTTGAATGTTAGCCAAACAAAGTGCTGTCACTGTCACGTATATTATTATGGTCGATTTAATTTAAGTTTTCGGATGGTTTTTGCAATTGTTGTAATAGTTTGAGTAATTTAATGAGAAATGGACTCCATTAGTTAAGTGTTTAATGTATGGTGTATGCTCTACGATGGGAGGATGCAGTATAATAGGCTGTAAAAGTCGCACAGAAAAGGATATTAAAGAAATCACTTTTCATTCGGAAGTTTTCAATACTGTTAGTGTTATAGTATGATTATTGAATTTATACATTTGTGCGCTTTTATTGTCATGGGTTTCAGACCAAAATATGGAAGATTTCTTAAAGTAAACTTGACTTCTTATATCACATAACCTAGGAATACTTACTTACAGTGTTGCTACACGTTTCAAATCTTTTCCCTTAACTGTCAGGCCTAATGTTCAAAAGGTAGGCATAATAATCAAATAAATCTATGGTGGCTATACACACACAAATTTGTGGGCGAACCCTTACGAACGAACAGAGCCCTTTCGACAATCATTAAGTTTTACTCTTGAAGGCAATCGCGTAGGTACTTATAGATATTTGGAAGTAAGAATTCATTTTTTAAATAAATGTTAAGTAACAATAAAGATTTAGAATGTAGAAATCAGAAATTTTCATAATAAGATGGTTTTGTTTAAAGGACAATAATAATTATTATACAGCAATTTCAATGTCACACTGGATGTCAGCCATACCTAAGTATATTTTAATGATACATAAAACGCAAAAAAATAATGTTGTTTTCTTTTAAAGAGTTCCTTCTATGTACACACATCAAGCTTTACTTGGTAGTACCTAGTGTATATTTGTGAGAATCAAGTTAAGATGGAAAGTAGGTATTTTACGTGAAATGATATTTTCCCACACATTGATACGTCTACACTCATATTACCACGTTGAATACGTCAATTATAATTTATAATAGTGCTAAAATTGGAACCCGCAGTTAAGTAGAATTTTGGTCGTATTTTGGGACTTTTTTAAGGAATAGCAACACTGAACTTTTATATTGCTGTCTCATGAGCGGCCACGCGATGGCTCGATCTAGGTATATTATCTAAGTTATCAGGTGACAATTTGACATTGACAAGTCTTAAGCTAAACCTAAGAAGGTAAGGTTGTCAATTTATACGTAACTACGTTCTGAAATGTATTTTGTTACTAAACTTAGAGGTTTTATGTAGCTTATAAAAGTCTTATATTTCAGAAATCAATTTACGTAATCAACAATGACGACAGAGACGAACTTTAATAATTCTATGCAAATAAAATTTATTTTACTGTTAGGACTTTAATTAAAGTAGACCGGGAAAACTATAGGTATAAATTGTACGTAACATTAAAGGCAATAGTTCAGTTTAAAATTATGAATTTAGTATTTTTTAAATCAATGCATTTTAGTAAGGTAGTTAGGTTAGGTAGTTATGTTAGCTATAGGATAGGTATGGTCAGTTATGTTAGGTTATAATTATACATGTTGTAATTTTAATTCTATCGAACACAAAAATGTTTAAATAAGATCACAGTAGAGACTCGCTACATAAAAAGTAGGTAGTAGTAGTTATTATTGGTTTGGATCTATTAGTTGTCATCTTATTAAACGTATGTATATCTAATATATAAAAAAAAATGATAAGAGCAATAAATTGACTCTAGGACACAACGAAGTTTGCCGGGGCAGCTAGTACAAATAAAAGAACTAAGTTCAATCAAGAAGTGTTTTTTAGCCTAAGAATTCTTCATCCTCAAGTAAACTAGCCTACAGATCCTAAAAGGCACAACAACACGTATAGTACTATCACGTTTCGTCAGGTATTTTGGAGTCCCCTATGTTACATTTAATATTAATCTTCTTATATATAAAATTCTCGTGTCACAATGTTCGTTCCCATACTCCTCCGAAACGGCTTGACCGATTCTCATGAAATTTTTTATGCATATTCAGTAAGCCTGAGAATCGGCTACTATCTATTTTTCTAACCTGTAAGTGATAAGGGGTGTTCACCCCAAATTTTTTTTTTTTTTTTTTTTAATAATTTTTACTTTTTTAATTTTTTTATTATGTGGCATCAAAAAATACATACAACTCTAAATTTGCACTTTTTTATCACCAACCCTTGCTTTTTAATAGTCTTTTTCATAATTTTATCATTTTCTATCCCGCTCGATAACATCAATCATTTACCAGTATAATGTATAAAAATGTTATAATGTTGATTTGTGTACGCTTCAAAAACTCAAAAAGTACTCCACCGATCGAGCTGAAATTTTAGCATGATATTATAATCCGCATCAAAGATGGTTTTTACATTTTTTTTTAAGCTATTGCATAGCTTCTATCGCGGGCCTTGAGCGTGGAAACCGAATACAGAAATTCCGTAACGAAAATAACCTAACACATGCACAGTGGTGATAGTGGGGAGGGGAAAGGGGAGGGGAGCGGGAAGGGAGGGGATGGACAGAGGGAGGGGGTAGAGAAGGAGGAGAGGGGAGTGGGAGAGGGGAAGGGGAATGGGAAGGAGGAGGGGAGGGAAGTGAGAGAGGGGAAGGGGAATGGGAAGGAGGAGGGGAGGGTAGGGGAAGAGGCAGGGGACGGGAGGGGAAGGAAGGGGAAATTGAGGGAGAGGTAAGGGAGGGGAGGGGAGGAATGGGGAGGGGGAGAGGAGAGGAGTTGATAAAAAATGGTATGCAATAGCTTTACCGCGGCAGTCTCCGAGTGCCACACGTCAGTTTTTCTTTTTTTTTTAACCATTTAATCACAATGTGCCACAGTGAAGCGTGGCAGGGTACAGCTAGTATTTTATATAAATATTTGAGTGTGCTAATATATATTATATTGTCTGGAAGAACTTGTGGTTAAATAATAACAGTCTCACGGGACGATCGAAGGTTAAGCTACGCTTGACGAGGTTAGTCCGTGGATGGGTGACCATTAATTTCATATCAATACTCCTTCCTGCTTCGGAAAGTACGTAAAGCCGTTGGTCCCCGCTGTCATTTGCAAATCTTTGATAGATAGTCGTTTTATGTAGTCAGAAGTTCGAAAGTCTAATAACCAGTTTAACGAAGGGGTACCTACCGTGTTACCCAGATACTGGGTTGTGGAGGTCAGTCAGACGCTCCATGTCCGGTTAAACCGACCCCAACATAGTTGGGAAAAGGCTAGGCAGATTTTATAAACATTTTAATTAATAAATTTAGAAAACGTTATTTTCATCGCAATAGCAATTAGCAGTGAAGCGACCAATTCATCAAAAGTAAAAATATTAAACTTGTCCCAAACAGCTAATGTTTGTATGACGAAATAAAATTATTTTCTGATGCCCGCGACAACTGCCAAATTCAGTAAATTCTCCCACGCAAAGTTTTATTCGAAAATCGAGCCTTTGATAACAATAAATTATGGACTCGGAAAGAGATCAACATGTTTCTCATTTGTTTTAACACAACGACATACCTACTTGACATTATGCCTGTATTTCCTAAGGCTTTGCAGTGGTAGGTATACCTTAGTGCACCCACATTTAGCAGGTTATGTTTAAGTCCCATGTAAAAAGTGCCAGCTTATTGTGATCCATCTGGCACAAATATAGAGAAGGCAGATCTCCAAATGAGAGCATTCCGATATTTTTTATTTTCTTTATTATTATTTTTGTCTTTTAGTTTTAAATTTTTCTTTTCATATTATATTTATCCTGTGCGAAAAAATAAATGCTTAACGCTTAAAAAATCCAATAACGCATTGCCCAAGTTTGGGATCGAACTGAGCTTAAGCTCAGCAGTAGCGATTATGACCACTTGAACCACAAGTCGGTAAACTATATCATTTCCCCGAAAATATTCACATATAAAAATATCTACGTAAAGTTTTGCCGTCATCCATTTAAAGTTAACAGATAAACAATTCAGTATCCAAACTTCCGTACATTCAAACAAACTCTTACGTCACTCTTCATTCTCATCCATACATTAAAGATGGGTTCTAAAAAGAACATTTCCATATAAATTTGCTTTACATTTCCTTGGGATTCTGTGTGTGTGATTTTATAAGAGGAATGGTGAATGTATAACTGATTTGAAGACTTTAAATAATGTCCCACTGCAGAGGCCTCTTTTCAAATAGAAAAAGTACGACTATTGATTACCATGCTAGATAAACAATCTTAGGCTGAATTAGCGGTTTCAGACCTACTTTTCTTAGATGACTAAGAAAAGTAAGTCTGAAACCGCTAATTCAACCTAAGATTGTTAAGATTGTTGTAATATATGAATATTTACTACCATTACGCTTGCGACTACATCTGCGTGGATTTCAAATTAAAGAAATTGAAACTTATAACTAACTTACTTATTAAAAACCTATTATTTTACCATGAGATTTTGCAATTCACTAAACGTTGACGTGGTACTAAATCATTATTTTTTTTTGTTATTTTAAAACTATGTTTATTTGCTACGATCTTCATTGAAATCAAATTATGTCAAGGGCAACTTCGCCTAAATAAATACTTGTGATTAATAACATATTTATTTAAATTATGATCAATTTTTATGTTTATACAAACACCTTTGCAAATGTTTTCCTTGAGTGGTGTCAGTGACAGTGTTTTATATTTGACATATTACGGATCTCTTTACATTTAGGGGTTTTTTTTAATGGCAACACTTTCTTATGTCCAATTAGTTCAATATAGGTATCAACTCTAAAGTTTTCCTAACCGTATTACCAGGAATTAGTCGCGCACTAAGCTGAGCCTAATGCCTTTAACAAAGCGGCTTAAGCTATTAACTTCGAACGCCAGGCTCCGTCATCTCTGTTCTTGGCCTATAGTCTTTTCTATCTCTATACGGAAAAGTCTGATACCTTCATAATCCACAAAAAGACGTCCCGTGGTTTCACCCGCGTAGGTCCCGTTCCCGTGGGAATACAGGGATAAAAAGTAGCCTATGTGTTAATCCAGGATGTTAGCAAACTCCATACCAAATTTCATTAAAATCCATTCAGGAGTTTTTTACGTGAAAGAGTAACAAACGTCCATCCATCCATCCATCCTCACAAACTTTCGTGTTTATAATATAAGTAAGATATACCCGGTATCGATATTTTAATTCAAATATCCACTGACCTTAGACGTGCACTGGATCATTATTAATCAAAGAAGCTATAAAAACAAGGTACACAAGCCGATAACATGAGTTCAATACATGGCAGAGGGTCAATCAGTTACTCTCTGTACTTCTCTGGCATTCTTTAACTGTCTTCTTTTTTTCTTGTACAGACGTCAGCACATCAAGTTACCCCAATGTGTCAAATTTTCCCAATTGAATATGAACCTTATTCTATTTGACATAAAGTTGAAAAACGATCAAAGAAATTTGACTCATTGGGGTAACTTGATGTGCTGGCGTCTGTACCTAACTAACCTAGTGACATCCAGCAGTGCTATTCTAAAAAGTTTATTTGTGAAATCACTTCTGAATCCGCAGTGAAATCATGTGAATTCCGAAACTTGAAGTGATTTCGACACTGGCGCCATCAAGTGATGATCAAAGTGAGAGGAACTAAAACGGGTGACTATTTTGACGTTGACATGTGAATTCCGAAACTTGTACAGGCGACATGAGAAGCTAGTGATAATTCCTCCAATCCGGAAAGTCAGAGATGCAACAGGTTTGAACTAGAGACCGATGACTTTGTAGTTCTTTGGTCATACAGCTAGGTCATCACTGATTATTTTTGACCGCCGAAAAACACGAAACGATCTTCATTTCTATCAAACGCTATAAGATTTTAATTAAAAATCATTGCATATATTTTGTAAATCCAAGTTTCCTCATAAAATTCTCTCATCGATGTGCATCGATGCCAGTAAAGGCTAGTATACTTGAAAAAGTGCATTATAGGAATGTGCTATTTGACAACATTTTAGTTTTTAGTTCCTCATCTAGATTACAAGAAATTCAACACGTATTTTTTTCTTTTTCAAATTGATGGAAAACTGCTTAGATTCTATTGTTCCCAACGAGTCACACAACAATCGCTTGCAACAACCGCGTTGGGAACAATCGCTTAGATTAAGCGCATTAAAGTTGAGGAGAGGGGGCTCGTAACATCATTTAATTATCTAGTATAAACTGTACTGGCTAGTGACGTCATGCGACGTTTTGACAAATAGCCATAAAATACCATCAAATAGCCCATTCAAATAGTCACCACATGGTACTTGCACGGATTCTAACCAACAACCTCGTGTCTGAGAAATGAGTACTAACCACTTGGTCATCATTACATTTAGACGAAATATTATGGGGCGTTTTTGAAATAATAGGGTGCAAAATTAAATTATAATTGGCGGCGGCGGCGTTGAGTTCCAATGATAATTAAAACATGATATATCCTTTAATAATCCTTTGCCGTTTTGGGGTAGCACCCTTAAAAGGAAATTTAAACCTTTTGAAGATCTCTTTATGACCGTCTTTCGTAAAGGTTGTTATTGAGATCTATTTACTTAAGAATTAAAATGTTGAGATAAATGTAGGACTAAATCACGCGCATTTCATTTTTTTATTTCGGAAGCAAGATTTTGCTCCTGTTTTTGTAAAATAAAGTGTTTGTTTTAGTACTTTCTTTAAGGAATCTATTTTTTTTTTTGTTGAATAGATCTAGCCAGCACAGCTCGGTCTAGTTTGGTTTGGAACCTAAATATGGGAGCACAAGCCAGCCCTAAAAATATCAGAAAATAACCGGCTGGTTTTTATACTAAGTTTTTATTTAGTAAATCATTTTTGCATCAACGTCAACTAGTTATTCAGTAAGCACAAAAATTTAAAAATAAAAAGGGATGTAAAATTGTTTCATGTTGGAATTCCGTTTCTTTGCTTTTAATAAAATAATTCTTAGATAATGGAACGACAAGAATATAAAAACAAAAAGAAAAGAAATGAAAGAAAGAAGGAAAGCTCGAGAACATAAGATGTTGGCAGGTTCATCGCCGGGTTGATTGGTACTCAGAATAGTTGTTCTTTATACTTAAACGATTTTTTATCTCTCTTGACTATGTATTTATTTTGATTAATTATGTATGTATCTGTGTATTTATTTTGTTTCAGTATGTATCCGTATATTTATTCTTTTGTGTCACTTATTAATTTGTCCTTAATTTTTACCCAGTTACATCTACCTTTTTTTTTTTTTTTCTTTTTTTTTTTAGGGGGTGGAAAATCCTCATGGATGTCCCCCGCTCGGGGAGGCGGAGGGGTCTGTCAGACTCTTACTGACTAAAAACCACCCCGTGTTCCTTCTCACACCTGCGCCGGGGGTCACGGGAACAGAAGATACTTCCGCGACCCCCGACTGGTGCCGGCCCCGCGGGCCTCGCCAAGTCAGCGAGGGGAGTGAGGTGTTAGACTCCCCTCGCGACGTCTAAGAGGGGCGCGCGTGAACACGACGCGCCGCCACCTCGGGTCCATGTACGTGGGGGCGGCGGACATCCCCGCGTCCGTCGCCCTGGACCCATTCAGGGGGGCTGGAAGAGGGCGTTGTCCGCCCTCCGCCTGCGCCCGGTGCGTCTGCTGCGGGCAGGGTCTGTGGAGGTGATCTCCCTCTCCCTTTCCGCAGCCTCCTTCTGCGAGATGACCGTTTCGCAGAAGGACACCACCGCGTCCCAGAACTCGACGCTGCCGACCATCCTCTCGACCACGGCCGGCAGCGACAGGTCACTGCCTACTCCAGAGACGAGGGCACGGCGCGGCCCCTCCCAAGCGGCACACTCTGCCAGCGTATGCCGCGCCGTGTCCTCCCGACAGTCGACGCAGTGGTGACACCGGGCGTCCGGCTCCCTGTTTATGCGACACAGGTACTTTCCGAAGCAACCGTGCCCGGAAAGTATCTGCGTCACCCGAAACGACAGGGAGCCGTGCCTCCTCCCGAGCCAGCGCTCGAGCACCGGCCGGACCGCCTCGATAGTGACGAGGCCGGCGGTAGGGCTCGAAAGCCTGTCCCGCCATGCCGCCACCAGGACCTCGCCGCGCGCCTGCATTTCCTCGCGCCACCGGTACAGTGACGCGAGTACTTTCGCCTCCAGGTCCCAGGGCGGGGATCCGGCCAGTACTCCGGCCGCCTCGTAGGAGATCGTTCGATAGCCCCTGATGACTCTGACGGCCATCGCTCGCTGCGGTCTCCGCAGGACAGCGATGCTGCCGGCCGTCAGGTCAGCCGCCCAGATCGGGGCCCCGTAAAGGGCCATCGATCGCACGATCCCCACGTAGAGCCGCCTACAGGCGGCGCTCGGGCCCCCCAGATTGGGAAGCAGCGTTGACAGCGCCCCGGCCGCGCCCATCAGCTTGGGCGCCAGCCGCCGGAAGTGGGGTCCGAAATCCCATCGGCTGTCGAGCACCAATCCCAGGTACTTCATGGTGGACTCGACAGCGATTCGAACCCCACCGACCACTAGGTGTGATCCGGCGGGTGGCGCCCGACGGGGGCCGTGGAAAACCATAGCCTCCGTCTTGCTGAGGGCCACCTCCAGGCCGAGGCGCCGTATGCGGCCCACCACCTGTGAGACCGCAGCCGTCGCCAACAACGCCGCCTCCCTGTGCGAACTCCCCCGGGCCGTGACCAGCGTGTCATCCGCGTAACACGTCAGGTCGACGCCCGGCTGGAGCTCGCCCCTCAGCACCCAGTCGTACCCGATGTTCCACAGGAGTGGCCCGAGGACCGAGCCCTGTGGAACACCGCAAGACATGGGGCGCTGGTGACCGCCATCACGTCCCACGTAGGTGACACACCTCTCCATCAGGTAAGCCCCAACGAGTTGGCGGAGGTAGGAAGGCACCCTATGGTAGCACAGTGCCTCCCTTATACAACTCCAGGGCAGGGTGTTGAAGGCGTTGGAAATGTCCAAGGACACCGCCAACATCACCCCGCCCTGGGACACCGCTTCCTCCGCCAGGACTCTGACACGCGACACGGCGTGAATGGTGGAGCGCCCGTGCCGAAAGCCAAACTGGCTCTCGGCTAGATCCGGCCCGTCTCCGCACAAGTGGTCGACGAGGCGGGCAGCTATGATTCGCTCGAACAGCTTACCCACCTCGTCTAGCAGCACTATGGGCCGGAACGCGGACGGTGAGTCCGCAGGGCGCCCCGCCTTCTTGAGCAGGACCAGACGACCAGTCTTCCACAAAGTGGGAAACTGGCCCCGCTCAAGACACGCCGTGTAGAGTCCTCTCAGCTGGGGCTCCAGCTCCTTCAGAGCGAGGGCGAGCACTCGGCCGTGAATGCCGTCGGGCCCCGGGGCCACGTTCTTGGCCCGGAGCCGCAACACGGCCGCCCTCATCTCTGCCTGTGTCACCTCTGGGACGTTGATGGCGATCTCTTCTTCTGTAGGCTCCGCGGCTGTGGGCAAAGCCATCGGCGGCGGAACGTGCTCCGCTCTAGCCGGGAAGAGTGCGACGACCTCCGTCAGCAGCTCGGGTTGGAGACTCCTCGCGAGTGGAGGCGCCGCGGCTCGAAGTTTCCCTCGAACCGCACGATACGGACGCCCCCACGGATCTCCGTCCAGAGTCTCCAACATCTCCTCCCGGCTTCGCGCCTTCGCCTCGCCGATGGCCAGCCGCAGAGCCTCCTTCGCCGCGCGGTACACCTCATACAGCGCGGCCTCCTCGTCAGGGACCCGACGACGTCTCCTCCGGTATCGGGTGTACTGGCGTCTCGGTTCTACGCACGCGACGCGCAACTGCGCAATCGCGGCGGACCACCAGTACACCTGGCGCCTTCCCGACTGTGTGTGGACCCGGGGCATGGACGCGTCGCAAATTTGCGTCATTGCCCCGCGGAACCACTGCGCCTCCAATTCGACGTCGACGGGTCCGTTCGTCGCCGACTCTCGGAACCAGGCCTGGACAATGGCGGCCTCCTCGAGCAACTCCCTGTCGATGCGCTTAAGCGCCCAGCGCGGAACGTCCGCAGGCGGGGCCGGTGAACCGCGGCCGCCAGTGGTCTGGGCGGAGACGTCGAAACGGATGTAACGGTGATCCGACAACGTCTCCACCTCCACGGCAACACGCCAGTCCCGCACACGGGCGGCGACAGCAGGGCTAGCGAACGACACGTCCACTATAGACCCTCCCCGCTGCCGCACGCACGTGTGTACCGAACCCCGATTAAGGACGGTCAGGCCGGTCGTGACTAACCACTCCTCCAGCGCCTCACCCCTAGCATCGGTCACTGGGGATCCCCACGCCGCAGATTTGGCGTTTAGATCACCTAGCAACAGCACAGGGCGAGGGTGGAGGCGGTCCACGACGGCACCCAACTCGACAAGGAAGCTCTCGAAGTCGGCGAGGCTCTTGTTGGGAGAGAAATACACCCCAACAGTGCCGACGCCGTCCGCGAGGGCGGCCACCCAGCCGCGACAGTTTCATCTACCTTGTTCCATCTCTGGCACCACCTTAAGGTAAACTGGTAGAAAATGCCTAAGACATTAAGTCCGCCTTCGTACAGTTTTTTTTTACTTGTGCATAAAGTTTTATTATATAGTTAAATAAATAATAATAAAAACGCGCCTTAGATTCACTTATTGTTCAAATACATTCCATTATCAATAGCTAAATAGCATTCTTATTTACAGTCTGGTTTAAGACGCATCGGTAATTTCTTTCTTCTTCTTCTTTCCAGCGTTGCTCCTCTGTAAATATCATCCCATGAAAATTTAGGTGCGGTAAAGATGGATTGAGCTGTCATTCCATACTATGAAGTGAAATGAAATGATATTTATCTTTTCGAGGTATAAGGAACGGTGTAAAGTTCTTCATCCACCATTGAAAAGGGAGGATCCTCCGACCAGACGGGTATGTCTAGTGGGCTAACTACTGCCCGACGGTTGTTGTCGGGAACTTGTATGTACATTCAAAGTGCGCGGATAACTCTAATACCGCGATGTAGGATATCGGTCATTAGTTCGTATGTGGTGAGATAGATGTCGCTACAATCTCTATAAGTAAATCTTCCTGGATACTTTTACATGTATTTTTTTTTAAACTCAGTGCCATTTCCAAAGTGACTGATCCCTGAGAAGAAATGCCGAAAGGAACTCAGGGAGCATGGTCACTTTTAAAGTCCAGACATAAGATTGTATTAATTTATTACGCGATTATAACGATGCAGGGCAAAATCTGGAAAAGCCTTCTGAAGAAAGAATCAATTCAGCTGTCCCTACAGACGGCACAATAATGGGACTATTTCATACTAACTGAGTATTGGCATTTTACTTCAGTTTTTACAGTGTAGCCTTTTAGTGAATCGACCGGTGGACATGGAGTGTTAGTGCTATCTTCCCGCACCATTGGAACCAAGTGAATTGTATAAAGTGCATCCCTGCAAACTAACACATAAAATACTGGGCATTAACTTTTTATAGGATGGAGAGTTGGAGACATAGCTAGTCCAAAGATTCCCAGTAACTGGTATAGAACTTTATGGCTTGAGTTTAATGGGGAAAGACGTTATATGACTACTAGCTTGTACCCGCGGCTTCGTTCGCTTGCAAGAAATCTAACGTATCATAGTGCATCCGGCAATAGTGTAGCTTTCTATCAGTGACAAATTAAGAAATCGAAAAACATAAAATAAAATCGAAAATGGAGTTTAAAAGATTACTCCCCACATACATACTTACTTTAATTCCAAAAGAGTAAGGCGATTAACACACGGCACCGCGCACTGAGGCGGTTCTGAAGATCTGGCGCCCTGCTCGATCGCGCGGTCGGGCAGTGTAAAGTGTATAAGGCATCAACGGATTTATTAGAGGCAATGCGACATGAGATCCGCTTCACCGCCTACCGCGGCGGTGCGCGATGCCATCGCCTAAGGCAGAGTTGTACTATAGTACTCACACGCATACACATTTCAGAAACAAAGGTTTAACAAACTATCGCCCCCAAATATCCCTTTTCTTGTCGCGTAGTTAGTATCTAACTAACTGTTTAGTGTTCATATCGCTTTTGACTTGGCATGATATGCCGTCGAAAAATATCGGTCAAGCGTGCTGGTTTCCTCACAATGTTTTCCTCCACCGTTTGGGGCAAGACTCCACCAAAGCGGAGACGAGAGGAGATGTCTTGTAATTAACCAATAGGATATTGTATTGTGCTGAAACTAAGCACTGAACGGTCAAAATGACGCAAGCTGATTGGTTGTAAAACACATTTTTTCTCATCTCCGCTTTGGTGGAGTCTCGCCCTTATGATAGCAAATGGTTATTATACGCACATGAATCCAAAAAAGCCAGAGGGGTAAGCCTTTAGTTCAGACTTGAGACCAGGCTTTCCATCCAATCCTATTGACGTAATCAATTTCAGTGGCAATTGTAACATTTACACCTATCAATCTTTTATCAGTCAACGTCTGTTTTAGGTGAACGAGGGATTCGTGGTAAACTTTTTATTGTTATCTTATCACCGAAAAGGCTTTTGTGTTAGTATAAGCATTTACACCAGTGAGTGGCCGCCTACATTTCCAGCTGTTATTTGATTATCGTCATGGTTATTTGGTTATTGAACAAACAGTTTGATAAGAAAGTTAAAAATATTTTATCTATCCATATACAAATAATCAAAATTGAAGTGCCCGTTTCCAATGCCAAAAATAACATTTTTACCAAATGCATATTTAGGAAATGCATAAACATAACACCTTGCCTGTAACCCTTGAAGACCTAGGTAGGTGTGTAGGTACTTGGTAGTAGGTACCTACACCCACATTTCAAGAATTATGTTTAAGTACCAAGTAATAGCTTAGGGGGCCATTGCCATCAATCGGGCACATATCCGGACTCCGGACTCAAAACTCAATAACACTTTGCCCAACCAACAACTTTGAGGATCGCACCCGGGACCTCATGCTCAGCAGTAGCGCTTTGTGACCACTAGACCAACGAGACAGTCAATGTACATACAGTACACAGTAAGGAAATGCGAGTCTCTTAAACGGCTGAACTCTTTTTGAAATACCGATCGAATTGAGAACATCCTCCTGAAGTCGGTTAAAAATAAAACCCTGGAAATCCCGGATGAAGTAGCACGCTAGTCCGTAAATTTCACTTTTCATGGATATTGGCCGATGTAGTAATTAATCATCTCTATCTATATAATTTCCAGCAGCCGAGCTCAGCTGATCAATCATTCATGTATGCACACATGTCATACACCAACACTCTGGAGTATTACAATCCACTTTGTCCTTTCAACGTCGACAAATCCAACAAAAATCACAATGTTTTCATTTCTGTTTTCAATATCCCTCATCCACCACCCATGGGATTTCCGCTTCCATCTTCGAATGCCATTTATTTTTAGAACGATGAGTAACCAAATATTCAGCCAATGACAAGCCGGCATCGTCTTAAGATCCATCACTTACCATCAGCACCCACAGATTCCTGCGGCTCAAGTGAAAAGGGTCCCACCATAATTTATATTCACGATAAATCTTAGCTAGAGGCGTTTATTCATCTTGTGTATCATTTCCCGTGTTATTTACTTGTTATTGCTTCACTTATGAGCTTATTTCCACGCGGTGTTTGTCTAACACGAGAACTGTAAGTGGTTGAGTGGTGTGGAGGTAAGGTTGAAGGTTTGTTCTTAGTTGACAGCGTTTTTGTACTGTAGGAAATAGGAGTAGCGGATGAAGTTAGATTTTAATCAGATGCAGTAGGACAAATAAGCTGATTTTTTTATAATTTTATCAAGTAGAATATATAATAACTGAGATTACCTCGTTTATCTAGTGATTGCCAACGCTACTGCTATCAATGCATTAGGTCTTGCGTTCGATATCAAAGTCTAACAAAGTGTTAGAGAAATATACTATCTGGAATCGGCTAATAGCAGTAGAGAGTTTTGGGATTGTGCCCGGTCAGTGGCACTAGACTCGCCCCCTTTTACGTTTGACTGCCACCATATGTCAAACTGTCATATTTGGGGAATATAGGCCTTAAAATTTACCTTCAATTTTTTATCTTATTTTGTAAACTATTAGGTTAATGGGTAATCTTACAGCTCAAGTGTAAATGTAAGTTTCAACTTTTTAAAACTTTACTTTTAATATTAAAAATAAAATTGACTTGTAATTATTATGTATGAAATAATAAGAATTTGTGAAACATCCAATAGCGTGTGTGGTCTGGAATAAGTAGTCTAGACATTTACATTTACGAGAGACTATTCGCAATGAAAATTATTAAAACAATTCAAGAACATTACAGTTTTGTCCTATTTAATTATAGACCTCAAGCATTCCTCATTGTCTGTCCCGACCTCCAAGAAAAACTTGAGATTTAACCGCTTCAACTTAAATATTCTAAATGTTTTCATAATATTCAGGATAACATTAGCGTAAATGCCTGAAACGTGCTTCTTGCTGCGTCAAACCGAAAACGCTCAATTCGACTGGAAATTACATTGTTACCTATTTTGATATGGTTATCAAAGTTAAGATATGTTATAATTATATTATTTTCGCTCGTAGCATGTATTTTTACAAAAAATCCCTTATTTGTAGCTCTATTAAGGGAATTCAACAATGCATGCCAGCCGAAATCCACTCGCAGAGGCCCATTGATGCTTTTAATGAAATGAAATGAGGCACCAACCGCAGATTTTCCCAGTATACACTAAGCTAGTGCACCCAAGGTAAACTTACGACTGGTGCAGGACTATTGCCGGCTGTAGAATCAAAGGTATTATTATTCGTGTTATTCAGATTAATTCTTGTCAATTACATTTCTAAATATTTCAATAAATTTATATAAAATAGTAGCCCACCAGTATCGGGAACAGGGAGAGGAATCGCCTAACCATGCGAGGCGTGTCCAGAATTGCTTTCCAAATGAAGCCCTTCAATAATAATTATTATTATTGTAGCCGTGAATATTTTTGTTCCAGTATCAGTGCCTTTCCAAAATCTGATCATCATCATCTGCCTAGCCTTTTTCCAAATACAATATAATAAACTGGAAGCCGACCCCAACGGCTTCCAGTTTAACTGAATACCAGTGTTTTACACCCTTCCAAAATCGAATGACTTCAATAAATTCAAACTTGCCGATCGCGACGACTTGAAAAACAGATTGAAATGCATGCAATTTTAACGAGTGTCGAAGATCAGTTTTCAAGTAGTCTTTGCAGTAGCTTGCATTTAATCTGAGATTAAAATCAAATAACTGAAACCAATTGCATCAGACTGCTTGGAAAGTCATCTTGTTTGAAACTTATTTAATTTGTGACTTAGTTGTATGTTTGCAGTCGAGTTTTTTTATTTCCTCCCGCGTACACATGGATTGTGGAATGAGCTCCTTGCCGAGGTTTTCGCAGAGGGCTACAGTATGGAGTTCTTCAAAAGGGGAGTAAATGGGTTTTTAAAGGCTCGGCAACGCGCGTGTGGCGCCCCTGATGTTGCAAGTGTCCATAGGCTACGGTAACCGCTTACCATCAGGCGGGCCGTAAGCTTGTTTGCCACCGTCGTGGTATAAAAAAAAAATATTTTCTTGGCTAACAAAAATATTTCATATACTCATAGTAATCAATATAATCTTACTGCAATATGCTGGAAACATTGTTTATAAACCGTAGTTTTAAATTTTAGATGTAGAAACGTATTTCTACATCTAAAATTAAAATTCTATGACTTCCAGCACCTTTTTGTTTTTTAGCACATAAACATCTCGGTTATTTCATCATCTCACACATACCTAATTATACAAATTTCTAAGAAAATGTTGTTATTGGGCTAAATGTCCAAGTACTCTACACATTGTTCATCAATGTTTGTATCTACATACACAATTTAAAAATTATAATTAAAAAACGTTTTAGAGGTAGTGTCTGAAATTATTACTGGAATTAAATTTTAAAGTATTTTTTCTGTGAATTGCCAATTGGTTTTTATAATAATCAGCTGATTATTATAAAAACCTCAAAAATCTGTCCGACGTATCCCTCTTATACCTAATGAGTTTAAGAGTTATTCGTGTAATTGATTCAAGAATCCAATATGTAGTTCATTGTGTGCATACAAAAATAAATGGCTTAGAAACACAAATACCTACCCACACACAAATAAAACAGCTGGTTGTCATATTAATCTGCAGTGAATTTATACAAGTCTGCATTTGAGCTGCCTATGAATGGATCCCATTACAACGAGATAAACTCTTTGAAGTGCTTTTATAATTAAATGCTTCTTTATAATCTGCCAGCTTGAAGCTTTTGGAACTTTCATTCATCTGGCTGTTAGGATTCCGTAAAGAAAATGGTATAAAAAGAACTCTCATATTGCGAGTTCGTCTATCAGTCATTCACGACATATGTCGGGAATTTCTAATGCCGCCATAAAATGTGGAACAATTATAAACGCAGCAGGAATGTAATTACAAAAGTAATAATTATAAATTCCGATTATTTATTTTTGATACTTTAACACCCACCTAAACAAGCGGACAAATTTAAAAATATTTATTAATTTTTAATGCAATTTGAGCCAAAATGTAGGGTTGTAATTTGAAAGTATTATAACTTAACGAGGTCAAATGCGGATCATAATTTAAAGTGCTTAATTTGCAAATAATGTATATACATCTTCGCGCTACACTGGAACGGTAACCCTCGATTGTTTAGGCAAATACAAATTCGTGTCCTAACTCTGCAAAAAATACTTAATTTATTCTATGTATGTTGTCCGGATGGACATAAGTTTACGTGTGTTTGCACCGAGATTTATTATATCTTTTATATATGTTTTTTTGTATTAAATATATTATAGTTTATAATATTAAAAATTAAATAAATTATTACATGTTGTGTAAATAATCTTGCTCATCACACAAACATTTTGTCCTGGCAAAAGCTTATTTAGTAACAATCGAATCATTGTTCCTCACATAATATACTCCTTAAGACTGGATCAAAAAGTTCGCTCAATATCATGTCTGGTTTATTGATATTTTGAATATCGTTGTAAAAGTAATTTGTATGATAAGTTAATTTTATGGTCAGTGGTCAAATAAATATTTACGATCCCTTTGCAACTTTCTGTAGTTTCTATGCTAATATTATCGTGTAAAAAAGTTGAATACTTTTCTTTTTTTTCTTTTGGATCGTAGCCCTTATCTAATCATCATTTAGCCTAGCCATTTTCGAACTATGTTTTACATGAGTGAATATGCCTTTCTGACCTTCCAATCCTGTGACTGGTTAGCACGATACCCCTCCTGGTTCAGATTATCGGGGTGTCAAAGAGTGCCAAAGGTTTACATATAGTAGCCATGACCATAGAAATCGGTGCTTTCTGAGTTTTGAAGAGGCTTTCGTCACTTAGTTGTCAAATAGGCAGTTGCTACATGTAAAATATTGGTATTCAGCTGAATCCTATAAGACTGGAAGCCGACTCCAGCATAGTTGGGAAAAGGCTAGGCTGATGATGATGTAGCGGTCACAGCTACACCGGAATTCGTATGAATTCGTAATATTAATTTAAACTTTTTATAATTGTAAACACTCCACAATACAAAACTTTTCCTTATTGTCCCGTTACACCGAACTGTCAAATTTGAACAAACGTCAAACCAAAGACCAAAAAACTTCAAACACAAAACACGATCATTGTCTGTGGGTGAAAACTAACATATTTTATTAGAAGTATATTTACATATTTATTTAGTTGCTATATTTACATCACACATAATATTTATTTACAAATTTAACAATACGCATAATTATTTACACTATACAAAATATAGGCTTAAAATTGTAATGTTCTGGTCGCTGCCTTTCCGAACGCAACTTCGGGCGCGTTCGGCAAAGCTCGGCTTTCATCGGAGCATATGACTTGCCTAATAGCGATAAAGCATCGTCATGTAGATCAGTACTCGTTTTGACCTCCCGAACAGTACACGCTTGAACTTACAACCAAATCTAGACTTGCTCGTAGACCTAAGTTCTGCTAGTTGACTCGATATCGTCTTCTTAGCTTTTTGTCTGTGTCCAGTAATTTCCCCGCTGTCGTCTTAACTTAATTGTAGCCTTAAGCGACTCAGAAGTGTTGAGAAATTAATTATACAAGGATAACGTTCAAACCACCGTTTCATTTCGCCATTTTGCTCTATACACTTCATTGGTGACCCCGTCAAAGAGCACAGTAGCCACGCGGAGCAAAGATGCCTACCGGAGCAGAGCAGGGAGCGCAGGCGGACGCAGCAATGGTCAAGCAGGACGTGTGCAGAGTCAGCGTGAAGTTGCCGCCATTCTGGCCTGAGGAGCCGACACTTTGGTTTGCACAAGTAGAAGGTCAGTTTACAATAGCCGGCATTACCGCCGACACCACAAAATTCTACACGGTCGTGGGTCAGCTAGACCATCGCTACATGGTAGAAGCTCGGGACATAATAGAGAACCCACCAGCACAGGACAAGTACGCCAAGCTGAAGGCTGAGCTCATACGTCGACTATCCGACTCGCGTGAAAAAAGGGTTCAGCAAATCCTCACTCAAGAGGAGCTCGGCGACCGGAAGCCATCACAGTTCTTGCGGCACCTGCAGACTTTGGCCGGACCACATGTTCCAGACACATTCCTAGCCACGTTGTGGGCGAGCAGGTTGCCGACGAACATACAGACGGTAATAGCTTCCCAGCCTAACCTTCCGCTTCAGTCTGTCGCAGATTTGGCCGACCGCGTGCACGAGATCGCGCCAACGCGGCCAGCGCTCACGACACCTCCCGCCGTGGCGAGCACGAGCACCAGCAGTGACATCGCGGAGCTGAAACAGTGCATGGCGGAGTTATGTCTACAGGTGGCGGCTCTACAAAAGCAAGGTCAGGTACACCATCGATCGCGCTCCACAGATAGGTACCGGCGTGGTGACAGAGAACCGACCCCAAGCCGACGCCGCAGTCGCTCGCGCTCCAGCAGCGCGTGGAACGACGCTCACTGCTGGTACCACAACAGTTTCGGTGACAGGGCCACGCGGTGCAGGTCGCCATGTACGTACGCGGGAAACGCCGTCGGCAGCCGGAAATAGCGGCAAATGGCTGCCCTCACAAACCACGCCGCCTATTCGTAACAGATCGGGACTCTAAAACCACGTTTTTAGTAGACACAGGGTCCGATCTGTGCGTATACCCACGTGCAGCCCTACGACAGCAGCGCAGCAGGACGGCGTACCAGTTATACGCGGCAAACGGAACTGCCATCGACACGTACGGTTGGGTGGAGCTCCACTTGAATTTAGGGCTTCGCCGCGTGTACACGTGGAAGTTCGTGGTTGCAGACGTCACCAAGGCAATCATAGGCGCCGACTTCTTGGCGCATTATAACATCTTGGTAGACCTCAAAAGTCACCGGCTAATCGATGGGCTGACCCAACTGTCTTCGCCGGCGTCGCCAGCGGCCGAATCAGCAGCAATGATCGCCTCAGTGAAGTCCGTAGGAGGCAACACGGAGTACCACGAGATACTTCGCCAGTACCCGGAAGTCACGCGGCCTGCTGGAACACAGAAACAGGTCAGTCACGGTACCGAACATCACATCCGCACTACACCAGGTCCGCCTATCACTGGACGACCTCGCCGTCTTGCACCAGACAAACTGAAGGCAGCACAGAGGGAGTTCGAGGCTATGCTGGCTAACGGCACAGCACGGCCGTCAGAGAGTCCGTGGTCGTCCCCACTTCACCTCGCTCCTAAGAAGGACAACAGCTGGCGGCCATGCGGTGACTACAGGGCACTCAATGCCCGTACTGTTCCGGACAGATACCCCATCCCGCATATACAGGACTTCTCACATCAGCTGGCTGGCAGCCGAATATATAGCAAAATCGATCTCATTAAAGCATACAATCAGATACCAGTCCAGCCAGCCGACGTTCACAAGACAGCGATCACAACACCTTTCGGACTGTACGAATTTCCATTCATGACCTTTGGCCTCAGGAATGCCGCTCAAACGTTCCAACGGTTCATGGACGAGGTGCTGCGCGGGCTGCCGTTCTGCTACTGTTATTTAGACGATATTCTCTTGTTCTCAGAGACAGCAGCCCAGCACACCGAGCACCTGCATCAGCTTCTGAAGCGGTTATCCCAGTATGGAATTATTATTAACTCGGCAAAGTGTGAGTTTGGCCGTACCACCATAACTTTCCTAGGACACGAAGTATCCGAAGAAGGTGTTCGCCCGCTGCAGGAGAAGGTGCAGGCAATCCAGGACTTCCCAGCTCCCAAGACTGTCAAGGAGATGCGTCGCTTCCTGGGTATGTTCAATTTTTACCGCCGCTTTGTCCCAGATGCCGCTCGCTTACAAGCGCCACTCAACGTAGTTCTGGCAGGACCTAAAACAAAGAGAACACAAACAATTAATCTATCGCAAGAAATGCTAGACGCTTTTAACGCTTGTAAAAGTGGCTTATCTAGGGCAGCTCTGCTTGCTCACCCAGAGCCCAACGCCGAACTCGCGATATTTACAGACGCTTCAGACACTTCTATGGGTGCAGTATTACAGCAGAAGGCAGGTGTCACATGGAACCCACTAGCATTTTTCTCTAGGCGACTGTCAGCTTCACAGAAAAAGTATAGCCCTTATGACAGGGAGCTCTTAGCCATCTACGACGCAGTCAGATACTTCCGCCACATGGTTGAAGGTAGGCACTTCACCATTTACACGGATCACAAACCCCTGTCATATGTGTACGCACACAACCGTGACAACTGTTCACCGAGGCAATACCGGTACCTGGACTACATTGCTCAATTCACCACGGATATCAGGTTTGTCGCAGGCAGGGACAACATTGTGGCAGACGCGCTGTCGCGTGTGGAGTCGGTGGCAGTACCGGCGTGTAATTACACAGCTCTTGCACAGTCCCAAGAAACAGACCACGAGCTGCAGGGGCTCTTAAATAACAACAGCACGTCACTCAAGCTGTGTAAAGTGCATTTCACGGACTCAGGCACTGAACTATATTGTGATGTCTCCACTGGTAACACCCGCCCTTATGTTACAGAACCCTTCAGGAGGCAGGTGTTCCAAAAACTACACCAGCTGAGCCATCCCGGCAGACAGGCCACAGTCAAACTGATTTCTGAGCGTTTCGTTTGGCCTGGCCTAAAGAAGGACTGCAGGGCCTGGACCAGAGAGTGCGTAGAGTGCCAGAAGAACAAAATCTCGCGGCACACAACCAGTCCCACCTCCGCTTTCCCTGTCCCTTCCCAACGCTTCTCCCATGTCCACATGGACATAGTAGGGCCACTGACCGTGTCATCAAATTACAGGTACATACTAACTGTGGTCGACCGCTTCACCCGCTGGCCTGAGGCGTACCCCATCGCGGACATCACAGCGGAGACATGCGCCCGCACTTTCATCACCGGCTGGGTGTCCCGCTTTGGCTGCCCCCAGCGCATCACTACCGACAGGGGCAGGCAGTTTGAGAGCAAGCTGTTCCACACCATCACGGAGACCCTCGGTAGCCAGCACCGCCCAACCACAGCATACCACCCAGCCTGTAATGGCATGGTGGAACGCCTACACCGCCAGCTGAAGGCAGCCATCCGCTGCCACACAGACACCAACTGGACCGAAGCACTACCCCTGGTGCTGCTCGGCATCCGCAGCGCCTGGAAGGAAGACGTCAAAGCATCAGCGGCAGAGCTCGTTTACGGCGAGCCCCTAAGACTCCCAGGCGAGTTCATCGCCCCCACACTCACCAGCACAGTCGACTACACCGACTTCGCGTCAAGACTCCGGCATCACATGGCGAAGCTGTCTCCAGAACCGGCGAGTCGACACGGCAACAAGCCGTTCTACGTGCCCGACAGCTTGTCAACTTCGTCTCATGTATTCTTGCGACATGACGCCGTTCGCCGACCGCTAGACCCGCCGTACACCGGCCCCTACAGAGTCCTGCAAAGAGGCGACAAAACGTACCGTATTGAGGTAAACGGAAAGGAAACCACAGTAACCGTAGATCGGTTGAAACCCGCTTACCTCAATAACGCAGACTACAGTCCCTCCGGTGTAACCAGCGCACCAACGGTCGCAAACACAGCACCAACGCCACCGCAGCCCACCGTCGAGAAGAAAACACGCTCCGGCCGCACCGTTCGCTTCCCGGACTACTATCACCCGTAGCTAAGTAGCCACGGTCTCAGGGGGGGAGTAGTGTAGCGGTCACAGCTACACCGGAATTCGTATGAATTCGTAATATTAATTTAAACTTTTTATAATTGTAAACACTCCACAATACAAAACTTTTCCTTATTGTCCCGTTACACCGAACTGTCAAATTTGAACAAACGTCAAACCAAAGACCAAAAAACTTCAAACACAAAACACGATCATTGTCTGTGGGTGAAAACTAACATATTTTATTAGAAGTATATTTACATATTTATTTAGTTGCTATATTTACATCACACATAATATTTATTTACAAATTTAACAATACGCATAATTATTTACACTATACAAAATATAGGCTTAAAATTGTAATGTTCTGGTCGCTGCCTTTCCGAACGCAACTTCGGGCGCGTTCGGCAAAGCTCGGCTTTCATCGGAGCATATGACTTGCCTAATAGCGATAAAGCATCGTCATGTAGATCAGTACTCGTTTTGACCTCCCGAACAGTACACGCTTGAACTTACAACCAAATCTAGACTTGCTCGTAGACCTAAGTTCTGCTAGTTGACTCGATATCGTCTTCTTAGCTTTTTGTCTGTGTCCAGTAATTTCCCCGCTGTCGTCTTAACTTAATTGTAGCCTTAAGCGACTCAGAAGTGTTGAGAAATTAATTATACAAGGATAACGTTCAAACCACCGTTTCATTTCGCCATTTTGCTCTATACACTTCAATGATAATGAAAATGTAGGTGAGTGAAAGAAAACTGAGTGGTTATCTCATACTAATATCACTTCACCCTCACTTCTACTAACTCTTGTCGGGGTTTTTTATGGATGAAACCAGCATATTATTATATTTTCTTGATTAGTTCTATCATACGAGGAATATGCCGTGTTTGAGTTAGTCTTCTAAGTAAAGCACCAGGCTGTTAAACAAATTCCTAGTACCTTGCGTAATCTTACGGCAGTTGATCAATACAAGGTCTGTGGGCTCTTTCACTGATTAGGGGCGACGAAGTTTGATTAAACTAGAAGCTCTCCGCCAATTGTTGCCATTTATTTTGAGGCAAACACACGCAAAATATTAGAAATATGGCTTGGGAGTACTGCCTCACAAGACTAGGTTGAAACTTTACAACTATTAGGTGAAATTGTTATTTTTTGTGTCTGGCTAGTAATTTAAGATCGATATCTTTAACTTTTTTTTTTAATTCTCCATTCAAATCAATTTTATTATTTGAATAAAGCATGGCGTTTATTTTTTTTTAAACCAGATGTTCATTTGTTTTTCCGTTGTGTGATTGTCTTAATCGCCGCTTGTTTCTTTTACCAGGAAATAATTGAATTTAATCACTATTTTCAAAAATAATTTAATCGTGGCACCGTGGCACACAGCACAGCTAGCTTGCAAAATTTAACAACATGAATGGACAAAACTCACACATTTCATTCTTTTCACTTGTAACTGCATTGATTACTCAGAGGCCATAACTCAACGATTACCCAATTATATTTTTATCGTTATAAAAATACATTTATTTATTTTCTTTAACTATATTGAGTATAAAACGTTGGCAGATCTCCAGCGAACCACATCTGCGATCAATACCAACACGATACCTCTAAATCAAGCCGACTGATTGACACATGTTACATAAAATATACTGACGATTTTTACGACTGGAATAAATAATGATGACGAATAGAAAGGTAGGCTTAAACGTATTTATTTAAATCGGCTAAATGTCTCGTTAGATTTATGTTGACCATCCATTGTAACAACTCGATACTGTGCGATGTTTACTCGAAGGAAACATCTAAATTAGATCACGTATTTACCTTGAGGTATTTCTTTCATTACTTTCTTTCCGATTCCTCCGATAATTATCTTGTAAATAAATCTATAACTTTTTTTTTATTATTGACAGGCCACTTTGACCACTATCTTACCTAATGGTAAGCGTGGTCGATCATGAAGCACGCTTGGCTAGAAGAAAACTATTAACTCTAAGACCCCTAGAACCCCTTGACTTAAAGGTGTTTCCTGATAGCTACAAAGCTACCAGGCAACTCGGACTCCGGCACCACTCCTTAACTGACAGTTGTTTAATAGTGTCAGAAGCCCAAAAGCGTGACCACCAACCGGACCTACAGCTGGGTAATTTAAATTAGCCAGTAACTGGCTGGTATAAGTCGTTCCATTTAAAGTCTTAATAATTAGCAGAATGCAGACAAATTGGAAATCGACCTCAACGTAATTGGGAAAAGGTTTAATAAAGAGATCGCTTCAATTTCATCAAAGCATAAATTTAATAGCATACGCTTAAATTGACTGTCACTTTTGTTTTAAACTCGTTGATAGGTATTCTAACATCTATTTTTAATAAACCAAGAATCTATTACGTAAAAGAATATTGTTTTCTTCATAAATTTACTTTCCTGCGTTCTATAAGTGAACTGTCTTATTTATAACGTTTTCCGAGTCTATTTATGTCCAAGAAAGTAGGTGTATCGGATTTCCGTTGCTAATTTTATTCACTTCTTATTATAGTTTATGAAATACTCGTAGTAATGTCGTTTTTTTTTATATTCAGAACGCCATTCTTAAAATATGCTGTCGTCATATTTCATAACTTGCTTTTATCTTTGAGACTCTTTGATCTACGTCTTAACAAGGGGTAGTCAGATATTTATTTAGGATAGCATGTAACTTAACCTTACCATTTTTCTAGGGTTCCATATCAAAATTATAATAATGAACCGTTCTGATGCGACTTTCTATGTCTGTCCTTACTACTATTGAAACCAAAATGGGTTACTATGTTAGTGCCCAATCTTCTTCTTCATTTAGACACAATCTAAAAACATACAGTCGTCCGAAGAAGCTGTCTAGATAGGGCAATCGTGCGGGGTGTGAGCTGCGAGACGCGGGAAACCCGCTCCCGCACTGCGAACAAACCGATGTTCGTAGTGCGGGAGGTATTATTCAAGTCTAACGCGTGTAGAAGTTGTCGGCATTTTTCCAGAGATCAAAGGCGTCGTCCTACTGTATTAATATTTATACTGTCATTTAGAGTAGTAAGTGATCATGTTAGTGACTAACTTAGAGTTTATATGCCGTCTATTGGCCTCTGACTTAGCTTCACATGCAGTCGAAAAATACCTCTTAAGCATACTAGTTGCCTCACGATGTTTTCCTTCACCGTTTTTGAAGTAAGTGATAACTATACAATACGCAAATGAATCCCAAAAAGTCAAAGGTGCAAGCCTTAGATTTGAACTCAAGACCTATCATCGCCAACGTCCTTAGTAAATGCTAAAGTACTGTGTATAATATGCATGTACCTACTAAACAGCTGTAAATATCAGAATTTTCTTGCACACCTATTATCTTCAGGTCTATCTAAAAAGAAAATGTGAGTGACAGGAACGATTTATTGGGCTTTTATAGACGTCACGAATTCGTGAATAAAGAAGAATAATGGGCATATCGTTTCGCAGATTATTATGAATTGTTTGAACGTCCTTGAAAGGATGTAAGAAAATGAAATGCTAGTTTATTCATCTTCATACAGGGACTGTCTCTAGATCAGGGATATGGAAGTCCCGGGCCAAGGAAATTTTTTCTGGAATTTTTCAATGGCAGTTTGAATTTTTTGGGCGAATGACAATAGATTCGACGTTATTACTTGGAGCTTAATCTTCACTGGCAAAATGTGGCTCTTCATTATCATATTCCATCCATGTGTTATATTTTAAAATACTCTTTGAAAAATTCTCTGAGCCATCATATTATATGTGTTGGAAGGTTGAGAAGTAGTTTTGTTATTTCTGAACAATTGCTATCCTTTCTTTTTTTTTAATATGCTACCAGTGCTTGACTGCAATCACGCCTGATGGTAAGCAGTGCTGCAATCAGTGATGGTGAAGCGCACTAGTTTATTAAGAGCCTATTCACTCTAGCCTTGAAGACACCTAAATTATAATCGGACGGGAAGACCGCAGCAGGCAGGTTGGTTGGTTGTGGATTTGGAATTGTATATTACAAGCTCAACTGTACATACCACCTCCCCCCTACTCCATAAGGCCCAGAAGCCAACTTCTTAACATCCTTTTCGAGGCACGCAGGCGTTTTAGTAAATACTTCTTCAACAAATGAATATCCTCATTAAGAAATAAAAAATAAATAAACACGAATAATATCCAAGACTAATAATAAAATGTTGAACTTTACTAGCCGCTAATTCAATCTGCTTGTTGAATTAATCTTTTATGATAATATGGAAGCAGGAAAATTTTGTCGATAGACTTTGCCTTGTTCACGAAAATGTACCTAAATTACATGAAGCAAAATTTTCCCATCCCTAATAGATTTGCCTTAAAGAAAAAGTGGACAAAGCCAAACAGATGGATTCCAACCACTGAACTTTTACTAGTAATTACAGATATGTTGGTATACTAGTACAGCATTTATATGTGAATAGCGACAGCGACAATGTGACGATTTTTTAGTTTTAAGCAATGATATTATAAGTAAAAAGGTGTAGATAGGTTACATAAACAACATTCGATCTTCAAAAACGGCACACCAACGCACGCACGCGTAATTTAAAATGATACGACTTAAAAATTGCTTAACATAAATAATACTGTTCGTGAACTTAAATAAAAATGAGGCACATGTCACGATTTCACAATACACATATAAGCAGTTTTTTGTAGGTAGGTATCCACTTCATAGATTTTACAGACATATTTATGGCAGAACCCATTTAAGAATCTACGTTTTATAGTTTCCACTTCAGCATTCCAATTTTATAGGCATAAGTATTTTTACAACCAATCAAAACACTTACTGAGTGTGAAATATATCTCGGAAAATGTAAGACATAAAATACCCTTCGAACCGATATTAATACTTTATGAACAATAACTTTTAAACATGTGGAGTATTCTTTAATATCTGTCTTATTGCATAGTGTCGAAAAGTGTAATATCTTGAGAATATTCTTTGAAATTACTTACATTGTTTTTTTACGACAGCTCTCAGCATTTTGTATTTCTAAATGAATAAGTCCAGTAATAAAATTTCTAATTCAGCTACTAAAGACTAGATAACTTAGTTTGTCTCGAACTAATACAATAAATATTCTCTCTCTTGTTTCAGATTTCAATCATCAATCAAGAATGATCGACCAGATATAAAAGACAATGCTAAAATATTATATTATGTTTGCTTTCGGAGATATAAAACACAACTAGCACATGAGCATTCAATAACAGTATGAGACAAAGTGAACTTCACAAAGATATAAATAAGATAAAACATACCAATTATGATAAAACCAAACCTAAATGGTTTATGATGTCAAGTTAAGAACAAGAAGGAATTATGCCGACCGATTTATGGACTACCGATAATCCGATTGACAATGACACTTACAACGCAATCAACGATGAATTCCAAAATAATACAACGACTGACCCAATTGAGGATAAAGCGATTCAAGCAGCTTTCTGTACAGCATACACCATTATTTTCGTAGTTGGAATATTTGGGAATGCGCTAGTATGTTACGCCGTGATCAGGAACCGAGCTATGCAAACCGTCACTAACCTTTTCATCACGAACCTCGCATTATCCGACATCTTGCTCTGCGTGTTTGCTGTACCATTTACACCACTTTACACTTTTCTCGGCAGATGGGTGTTTGGAGGCCCTTTGTGCCATATCATGCCTTATGCACAAGGATGCAGTGTCTATATTTCCACTTTAACTTTAACTTCAATAGCCATAGATAGATTCTTCGTCATTATCTATCCCTTCAAACCTCGCATGAAGATTCAAACCTGTATCTGCCTGATTGTTTTTATATGGGTGTTCTCACTATCCGTGACATTCCCCTATGGCTACTACATGGCGCTCCAAGATGTCTATTGTGCAGAGAAATGGCCTTCAGATCAAATACGTAAGGCATTTGGTGCAGTGACCACCATTATGCAGTTTGTGGTTCCCTTCATTGTAATGGCTTTTTGCTATACATGTGTTAGTATAAAATTGAATGATAGATTAAAATCAAGGCCTGGAAGTAAGAACAGTAAGAAAGAAGACGCTGAAAGAGAAAGGAAGAGGCGAACAAACAGAATGTTGATAGCAATGGTGGCCATATTTGGGTTGTCCTGGCTGCCTTTGAACCTGATAAATATAAGTAGCGATTTCTATTCATTGGCTGAAGACTGGAGATATTACATGGTGTTATTTTTCGTTGCGCACTTCATCGCTATGTCTTCCACTTGTTATAACCCGTTCCTCTACGCGTGGTTGAATGAAAACTTCAGAAAGGAGTTCATGCAGATACTGCCGTGTTTAGGAGCTTTGGTCACTAAGAGATCTAAGAGGAAATTCAACCAGTCAGAGCGGACAGGTATGTTTCGTTCAGAGAAAACTTGCAACGGTAACGACACCGTGCAAGAGTCCCTTTTGACTTCCACAGTTAGTAAGATACCCTCAGTTAGGTATAAAATAGAGTTCAATGATAAGTTAAAGGTGTATGAAGATGATGGTGTCGAGAATATAAGCCCTGATGAGAAGCCGGAGGACAATCCGAGTCCTAACGAAGACTGTGTTAATATGTATATGTTTGTAGATAAAACTGTAAATACTTCGGATAAGGAGCCTATCGTGTCTGCGCTGTAGATATAGTGGTAAGTTGAAACGTCATTAAGATAAACGAATGTCTATTTAAAAAAGCTTTCATAATTGACTGACGCGTTAAAAGAAATTAGAATAACAAAGTTAAAAATAATCCGCTGTGCTTTCAATAAAGATATGTAGATATATATACTAATCAAAATCAATAAGTTTTAACCATACAAATGAAAATAGTAGATAGACAATAACAAGTAATTTTAATTTTCAATTTACGGTTTGCGCTAAAAAAATATTGGTAACGTTTATAAGCGAGCCAATCCATTAAGCAAGTAGTCCAATGAAATAGTATCATCGATTAAATACTTAATTGAAATTCCAAACTGTTTTGAAAATTACAGTAGATAGTAATAGAAACTAAGACAAATAAACGCAAACAAATAAAACAAATTTTGTTAAATAGATTGGTACCATTAAAGTCAGTATTCTTTTACCCTCTACTACATATCTATCTAAATGAGAACTTCTGAACAAAAATAACAAAGTTAAAACTAAAAAGGTATTGGACTGAATTTTAAAAATCTTTTTGATTAAACACCTTCTCCTTTTTCACGTAGAAAACATAGGATTTAAACAAAGTGAATTGCAGTTTAAAATACTTTTAACTTTTTATAGTTAGTAACTGCTCGCAACAGTACAGTGAAAAGCATAAATGCTTAATACTTAATTTGTATTTAGCTATATTCTAATGAAATAGAGATTTTAATCGCGAGATAAGACTAAATTGTAGTTAAGAATTATTTAAATCAATAAAGAAACATAAATGTCTAATATACTTTAAGAAAAGCTTTAAATCTTGCAGATGCGTAAAAATGTTTAGTCTTAATAATAAATTTCATTTAGGCCATTGAAAAGGAGCTCATCTACTTAAAAACGTCAATTACAAGATGGCGCAGTGGCAAGGCAATACATAATAAACAACATGGAGGTAATCGCTCCGGGTCTGGTTGTGTATTGTATATGTGAGTTAAAAAGTATTTACGAGAAAGGAATAACTCCTAGTATGGGGCAATGTTTGAAAAAAGAAAAAGCTATGCTCGTGAATGTACAAACTCCATTCGATATGGTTAGTAAATACAAGCTAAAATAAAATAAAAAAGTATATTCGATTAAAATAGGCAATAAAATACACACACGTTGTAGAGAGTCGAATTCAATTGAACGTTCAGCACAAAATATTTTCCATGTAACTGCATTTTCATTTTATATTTCAATATTTTGCAGCTTTACAGTCTCCTGCTCCCGTTCATTCAAGTTTTATGGTTTAGCGAACAATGGAAAGTTTTTCTACAAATACAATACCTAAACTCTAAACAACTATTACTCTAAGAAATACGACACATTTTTGCTAAATAAAAGAATGTTTAGTTGCGAACACGATTTTGGAAGCGCTCGTTAAAGATTTTCGCAAAACTTGCAAGCGACAAATTGGCGCACAATTTCTGCTGCATCTTATTTTTGTAACACATACGTACGTGTGAGAAGTACTCTACGTGTCACAATTTGAGAATACCTTATCGTGAGCACACGCGACAGCTGTCAATTTAGACGATTTTTCGTGTTAGGAGGAAAATAAATTTAGGGACAATAATGGAAAAATATTTGAGGAAATACTGAGCTCCAAAGCTTTCGTATATGTATTCCCAATTTAAATTTTTGACCATAAATTAGAAGATGAAAAATATAGATTAAAGGTTCCCAAACTAGAGAATTCAAAGTCACCTGTACAGACAACTTTTATTGTAAAAATGTTTATTGGAATTATACACATGAATAAATATTAGCAGTGACTTATAGATATTTGAAATGTAAGATTCTGACTCATGCAAAAGATTTAAGAATAGACTCCGGGATAAATCCAATAAAATGTATCGAACATTCCAAAGGGACCTGTCAGAAGCAGGCAGAAATGTTTATTGAGTAGTAAAATAAATATATTTTTATTTACGATCCGAATACTTTTAGATTTAGTTTAGTTGCTTCGAACAATACGAGCTTTAAAATAAAGTTACAGTTTTCAAAATAACCTGTTGTAAAAAGTTTCTACATCATTTAGTGTCGATCAAGTCATCACCAGTTTCTTGGTGTCAAGACTCGACGCAAAATTTACGGAAAAATTAGGTACGTCATTTTGGGAATAAATCTTCAACGATACCGCTCATTCTTCCGTTACGTTCCTTACGACTACTGAGTTCATTCAATAGAATACTCAACATTAGATTCAATTTTTAAAAAATAAATGTAAAAATATTTAAAATTTTACATCTATCACCGCACATCGTGAGGAAACCTGGACTTGCATATAGTTAATATAAGTTTTAGGCCAACGCTCGCGCCTACTCTGTTTGAAAAGATGCTCTTGCTCTACAGTGGGACACTTACAGGCTGGTACTATTACCAACCATTAAGATTGTATCCTTAGCATTCTTTAAGGTATCTGTCTCGAAACGTAAAGCGACAAATGAATCAGTGTCCAACGTAAATTGCACACAATTTTTAACATAAATCTTGTTATTTGTCCGCCATTCCGGGATACGTTTCGCAATTGTAGTATATTTGTACAACATACTGTCAGGGAAATAAATTGTACAGATTTACGTATGTGCATTTATATGGCCTTAAATCTTGTATACGCAGTTCGTTCAATCAACTGGATTTTGTTATATATTCTGCTGTAGTAAAATTACAAGAATTTTTTTTTGAGAGGATCTCGAAGGTCAATCTATATTTTTCGGCTGTCAGGGGTTGTGGAAGAATCGTATGTTCTTGCAACCCTCGGCGCAAGTGTCTGACAGACCTCTCTATGGACATCCGTGAGGATTTTCCACTCTTTTTAAATCGAATACATCCCCTCTATTAAAAGAAAAACTAAGCACCTACGGGAAATAGAACAATTTAATGGGCAAATAATAAATGATTTTATATAATAACTGCTCAAGTTGGCGTTAATGGCGTGTAGTTATCACACTGTTCCCGCCAAACATAAAAGAAAAAGTTCGTCAGAAACATTTACGGAAATAAAATGGCGAACAAAGGAAGAACTAATAGGATTTCTCATCTGACGGAACTCTTGAAAAATCAACGAGGCAAAATAACACGGAGTGAAAATATGAATCATATAATAGAAGAAGTCCATAAAAATATAATGAAAGAATTATTATGATTATGTTCAAAGGGGAATCATCGTGATTTTTTGTTTTGATCTCGCTTCTTTAATGGCCCATACCCATCACACGATGGGCCAGTGTAATAACTTTTATTTTTACATTTTACTATGGACTATGGAGCCGGATTTGTTTATTTAGTTCACGTTTTTGAACGGACTTAGATCGTTCCGATTCATTGCCCGTAAAACATTGTATACAATGATGTTTGGTTTAACATGTTGGTTTTTTTAAATTAATCGTTACTTTTTTATCTTTTTCTGCAAATAACGTAGGTACGTTTAGATCTATGTATATATCTACGTCCTTTTCATTGTCATCGTGTTGATAATGTTCAGAGGCCCTAGCACAAACGCCTGATTGATGCAAACGTAAAGTCAACAAGAACGATTTATTAAAATTTAAAATACAATATATTGAGCCTGTTGACCTGACCCTGTTGCACATATTCAGATGTTTTAATTTATGTGGCTTTATCAAAAAGAAATAAGTCTTATAAAGGTGTTTATTTTAAACTTTAAAATCGCTCTATTAATTGATACGCTTACTTCAAAAAACCGTACTAGAAAAGCAGTTGTCTATTGCGAACACAAGGTAAAGGTGCTAAATAAACTCATTAAATTATTTAAAAATTCACGTATTCTTCTTTTAACACAAAATCACGATTTTTTATCTAATTTTTCACTTTAAATTCTTACCATTAAAGCACGTCACTTTCACTTTTGGAAAATTAACACAATGTTTCAAAGCAAATTTTACCACTTAATATTTTTGCACATTTCCTTGTTTTGAATTTGACCTATTGCAGATTATTAAGGATTCACAATATTGTTGGTAAATATACTACTGGATTGGATTGTGTACTTTTTGGATACAATTGTTATCTCGTAGGATGAAATATAGTCCTTTTTAAAATAGCAGCAAATATAAAATTGAGGAATAAGAAAGAAATTTGTCTGTACTCACTCAAGGGGTGCAAAGAACATTGCAACAATCTTCCTTCACTAACAGAAATCCTCTTTTATTAAAACACCAAACTCCCAAAGGTTTCTTTTTGAAGTTTTTCTTCGGTTTTATACTTAACTTTTTCTTTTTCTTTGTTACAGGCAACACATTGCAGACACCTACCTGCAAAAGAAATGTTTAAAATAATTATTGTGTTTTAAATCCGTGTGTTGACATTTCAAAAGAACTTTTACAGTTAGGGGTTTTTAAAACATGAACTTTGAATACTTTCACGATGTTATTGTGATTATTGATGTGTTGGTATATGTTCTAAATGTGTCTAATTTATTATGTAGGCTGACAATAGCTGTTAATGTATCGAGACTTTGTATAATTATGAGAACTTTGAAAGAAAAAGGTATCTCTAGAATGAAAATAGTTTGACTAACCTCTCTAACTCATGTAGGTAAACTGTAACATATTTTTAACTTAACTAGAATGAACATATTTATGAGGTTGACCTTTGTAAAAAATGTATTTGAATTCCACACATTCATAAATTTTAGGTACCTAAATATTGTATATATACATAGAAAAGTTAAGTATACGAAAATATGTACAGAATAGCCAAAAAAATATGTTTAGTGTAAATATTTTTTGTCAACAAGAATAAAAGTATTTACGTCAATTATGTAGTTCGATTATGAACTTTGAGCCCATTGACGAAGGTACTTTTTTCTATATATCTATAGTCATTAGATATAGGAAGTTTTAAGTAGCGCTGTGTTTCGCTGAAATATTTTTGTAACGTAAAAAAGGTGAATATAAAAAATGTAAATAAAATGCAAAATGCCTTGTAATTAATGTCAATGGATGAAATACGTGCAATTCGCTGTCGTTATTATATTAATAAAGTGTACCAAAGACATTGTTTGACATATTTATTTTGACAATTTTTACCTCAATTTACAATTTATCAGTGATTGGTATCCTACTAATATCAATCTATCAGGGTTTGGATTCCGTTCCTAGTCCCTGAAGTTGACCATAGTAAGCTACGGCGGCCGTTCTTTGGTTATTCCAACTAGCCAACCTCCAGAAACAGGTTTATCTTCCCAGACTGCGCATTTACGAAGGATTTCGGTGATCCGAAGGTCTTCTTTCGTATTTCGGTGACCCCTGTGCATCCGGAGCACGTAAGCAACCGAAAATTATAAATACTAACATCATAGTATAAATGTGAAAATTGATATATGGATATTGACAGCGCTGGAAGGCCTCCCAGAAGGTGGACCGACGACTTGGTGAGATTCGCAGGAAACCAATGGATGAGAGACGCACAGGACCGGTTATGGCGACATTTAGGGCATGCCTATGTCCAGCAGTGGACGTCTTTCGGCTGAAATGATGATGATGATGGATATTGGTAGGTGGACTGCCTCATTGGTCTAGTAGTCGCAAGCACTACTATTGACCATGAGGTTGAATCCCCGGGTCAGGTGTTATGCAATGTTTCCATCTAGATTTTTTCAGTAGCAACCCGGAGCCTGGATATATGCCCGATTGATGGCAATCGGCTCACCCCCTATTACATGGGACATTAACACTTTGACTCTCCGTGCATTACGTCATGTATGCATTTTATGTCTGGCTGTGACGTTCGTACATTAGGTACATGTAATGCATTAGCCAAAGGCAAATAAACCGTGTTTCTTAGGCTGGACGTGTAAGCTCGAACCGGATGTATGAACATTGAATTAGTTGATGACCCATCGAATATTTTTATTTTTGACGTTCCATGAAGTTATTCAAAATAGAAGGACAAAGTTTTAACATATTATTAACTGGCATAATGTGGGTCAATTGAACCCTTCGGAGATTAAAGCCGTGTTGAGTTATGTTGTTGGTCTTTCACGCAAAAACTTCTGAACGGATTTAAATAAAACATTGTTCATGAATTTATTTAGGACATAGAATACTCTTCACCCCGGAAGTACGATCCAATGACATAATTCCTAACCTCAATGCTGGCGGACTACGGGCAAAAGTCAGTAACTTATAAGAAACATTGATAGGCAGAGTAAGTTGCAAGTAGCCGCTCGTCTTAGATATTTTTAAAAGCATTAAGCTGGTTCTTTGAAGAGACTGAAGAAATTATACCCGCTTTGAGTAGAGGAAAAATTCTCATAATTATTATGTTAAGATTATTTTGATTGCACACTACGTTTTGAATTGAAGAAGGTACAAAATGATGGCAGCTACGAATACGTCTTAGAAAAGAAAAATTAGTAACCAAAATGTCTTTTAAAACAGATGAAAATTTAACTAATTAGGTACATGTCGACTGATTTACTCGAAGTTAACACAAAGCTCGCCTACGTATGATTTTCGAATATATCCTTTGAAATGCTAAACACAAAAGAAACTCATAATGAGAACAAAAGTTTTTACCAATGATTTTGTATGTGTTGAATTTGCTTGTTCTGGTTATACCAGTCACAAAATACATATATATTTGGCTATCAATTCACATTACATAATAACAACATAAATTAGTAATACATAGGCAGTATTGATACTAGTGCTCACACAGTGGTCGAATTGACCAGTTTAGTCTTACCAACATTGGTTATTTTGAAGAGTTATGAGCATGAAACACACTAGATTTACTATGATAAACCGGTGTTTATTTGTTAAAAAAAATGGAAAACAATTGAGTGCATATTACAGTGATGGCGGCAAATCAGAGTACGTCACTGTTACATCACGTGTGACGTTTAGATTACAAGTGACTATGAATTTCACGATGGTATTAAGTTTATTTATTTGCTATCTTCAACTTCAGTGTTAGTGCCAGTAGGCAGGGCGCATTGCTTGCAGAATAGATGCTCGTTAGGGTCCCAAAAATTTTGAGCGGCGACCACCTACCAAAAGACCACGAAACTACATCCACTTCCATCCTCTTCTTTTAAACCGTTTGATTATTTTTGTTTAATATCTTTTGTGTTATACCTATAATTATGCAATCGCTCCTTAGTGCACAAAGCCCACTTTATTATGTATTTTTTTTTGGTAATGTAACTTCTAAGTATTCGTTATTGTTTAAGTTCATTCCAGGCCTTTATTATTTAGCGAGTGCTGAGTACTTCTGTAAGTGACGAATTCTACTTATAACTGTTTGCGATGTATGTTTATGTACCTATATTTATAGTGAGTTAGTCGTTGGAGTGCCATGAAAAAAAAAGACGCAGCGTTGGAAGTCCTCCCGCAAGATGGACCGATGACTTGGTGAGGGTTGTGGGAATCCAATAGATGCGAGACGCACAGGACCGGTCGTTGTGGCGACACTTGTTCTTTAATTTATTTATTTTAAATTTTGTCTGGCAGTTTGAGTTCTTTATGGGACCAACCCAAATGTTCTCTCTTTGGTATTGTTCGTCGGCACGTGGAGCTCCTCAAGTTCCGAGTTGAGCTCACGATTACTGACAAATGCTTGCACTGACTGATCTGGTCCCCTCATTCTGTGTGGTTCTTTCCTCAAAAGACCATCTCAGACACTAATCTGCATTGATCTTACATGATTTGACCAAGATGATGTCTGGACTTTAAAAGAGACTATGACCTCTGAGTTTCTTTCGGTGTTTCTTCTCAGAGTAGTCAAATAGTGAAATACCGATCTCATTTACTAAAAAAGGCGACGTGTAAAAGAGTTTGTACAAAAATAAATATCATTTCGGCTGAAATGATATAATGATGATCTTCAACACTGGGTAACTGGGTTCTATCTCTAGGTCGAACAAAATGTCAAAATGGGTATAACTTAAAAATATCTCTACCTGACTGCTCTGCCGGAGGTCATGGGTTTGATTTTCACAAAGGACAAATGTTTGTGTGATGAGCACATTAATTTGTTCTGAGTCTGTAATTTATCTATCATATTATGAATTTATTTTGAAATATGTAAGTATGTTTATCAGCTGTTTAGTACCCATAACACAAGCTCTACTTAGCTTTGGACTAGATGGCGTTGTGCTACAACAGTTGTTGAATATTATTATTATTATTAATATCCTGCTCTCTGTATGAAAAAGTACTGTGCCCTATAACTACAGTAAAATCTCTTAATATATGATAGCTCTTGCTCAGTAACACGATATGTAACTTTGTGTGCAATAGGAACGTCATTTGAAGTGAGTATTATATCCGGTAGCACTGTCAACCTAGTTCTCACTAGAGGTGCGACCACGCTAAAGTTATTCGATTTATATATTCAGTATCGAATATTCTAATGTGGAAGTTTGAAATTCTGTAGTATGTGACAAGTGTGACATTTCTGTTGCATATTAGATTTTGCATAAAACTTGCGTTTGCAACCGGATGAACCTTGTGAAATATGTGTCTGTTGTAGATACATATTTTTTGAGCAGGTGTGTTATAATTATCTTCAAAATTTTGCAAATATTCTGTGATATGGCGAGTGTGTATGACAACATGTATGATTGTAAATGAAGCAAAAGAAGTATGTAAGAATCGTAGCATATGGCGCTCTGCAGTTTCTGCCTACCCCCATGGGAAAAAGGCGTGAGTTTATGTATGTATGTATTCTGGGATATTTTTTTTTATTGTTTTGGGGGACAGTCTTATGTAAACTTTTGACGTTCAATAAGTATATATTGGTTTTAAATTTTTACCACCTTAGGCTACATTGTTAAATGCAATAAAGAATTGATTAGTTAGGTATATCCTTCGAGGAACTACCTACCTCTGTCTAAATTTGAAACACAATTCTTTTAAATTACTCGTCTGAATTCAAATTATTATTGACGCAGGCACGTAATGGATCAAAATCTCTCGACTAATTTATGTTATTTTATTCAAACGATAAGATTCGAGTTCAATAACGAGTTCAAATGAAACCAATTTATCTCTACTGGGGATTTTACAATTTAAAATTATGTAACAATATTGTCAAAACGTTTGGCTTTAAATACTCATATATTTTTACGCTGCGGTTTTTCATTCTCTTGTTAATCAAAAAATAATTGCCAGTTAAATCCAAAATTCCGCGTAAATCCTAGGTAGTGCGATTGATGGCAATAAAATCGCCTTTTTATTTTATTATTTACTAGCTTTTGCCCGCGGCTTCGCCCGCGTGGATGTCGAACTTCCGTCCCCTAAACAAAGGGGACGGAACGGCACCCTTTAAGGGTTGAATTTTCAAAAATCGTTTTTTATGGAAGACTTACTCTTCACTAAGAACACCCCTTCAAGTTTCATGTCTCTAATACCAGCGGTTGGGGCTGTGCGTTGATATATAAACGTAATAATTTTAGCATAATACTTCCGGATAGACTACTTTCAAAGTTGATCCTTCCAATATGTATGCATAAAGATTTCTGGAACTACGGACCCGGGAAAGAGCGCCGTACAACTGACCATGTGTAAAACAACTGATACTAAGATCAACCTGCCCAGGCGTATTATAATTGATTACCTACAACCGTACCAAGTTTGGTTAAAATCCCTATAATAGTTTTTGAACTATGCGTGCACATACAGACAGAAAGACAAAACATTCACTAATTGCATTTTTGGCATCAGTATCGATCACCAATCATCTTCCAATATTAATTTTGAATAGATAGGTATTCAATGTGCATAATTATCTTCGTAGTGTGTGATAGTCCATTGAATTGTATGGCGAGCGATATTGTATCTTAAGATTAAATATTATAATATCTTAATAACATAAAACACGTCATAACAACAGCCAGTCAGAACATAAAGTGTACCAAAAATAAACAGAAAAAACTAACGAATCACACTGTCCGTCTTATAGACGAAAGACAGAATCTGCCCTATCAGTCCTTCGAGTACAGAGAACTAGACCGAAAAGTCAAGCGGAGCATACGACAAGATATCAGACTTTACAACACTGAACTGGCTCACTCCGCTTTAAAGAACAACCGTTCCTTGAGATCAGCCATGCGTGGGATGAATGCAGGCAGATCTACTATAACACACTTGAAGGACAGTAATGGTGTGCGACAAGGTGACAAAACTAAATTAATTCAAATTTGCACGCAATTTTATAAAGCTTTATATTCAGACGACAACACCAATTTCCAGCTCGCAAATGAAGTTTACTCATGTCCTGAGGATATCCCAATGATAACTGGCTATGAAGTTCATGGGGCTCTAAGTGCCATGAAGTACAACAAAAGTCCAGGAGAAGATGGCATTACAACCGACTCACTGCGAGTGGGGGAACAATTTTTAGTACCACACATTTGCAATTTATTTAATTCAATTTTGAAAACAGGCAAATTTCCACGAGACTTCTGTCACTCCAATATCATTTTACTCCATAAAAAAGGGGACAAAACAGATATAGGCAACTACCGTCCTATTAGCCTTGTCTCACATTTGTACAAGGTTTTCATCAAAATCCTTGAAAACCGTATTTCCAGCCAGCTAGACCTCCACCAACCTCCTGAACAGGCTGGTTTCCGCCGCGGCCTATCCACTACCGACCACCTACATACTTTGAACCAACTGTTAGAAAAGCACGAAGAATTCAACATACCATTATACCTCGCGTTTGTAGACTACTCCAAAGCTTTTGATAGTTTATCACACAAGGCCATATTCACAACATTAAATAAACAAGGAATAGAACCCACCTATATTCAATTATTAAAAATAATATATTTAAACAGTACTGCTGCTATACACTTTGATACCGCTGGCCCATCCTTTCCAATTCAGAAAGGAGTCAAACAAGGTGATCCGCTATCTCCAAAGCTTTTCACAGCAACGCTGGAAGAAGTCTTTAAACATGTTAATGAACACTGGCGAGACAAGGGCATTGTCGTCGGGGAAAGAAGATTAACCAATCTACGCTTTGCGGACGACATTGTCCTATTCTCTTCTTCAGCGGCTGAGCTAAGCCTTATGCTCGACCAACTGAGCCATGCTAGCCTCGAGGTCGGACTCAGAATGAATATGACGAAGACAAAGTTAATGACGAACAGCACGGAAAGTAAAGTAGACATCGAGGGCGTGCAGGTCGAATATGTCCATGAGTACATTTACCTTGGCCAAATAGTTTCTTTCCAGGCGAGACAAGACAAAGAGGTTGCTAGACGCACCGAGAACGCCTGGAAAAGCTATTGGTCGATGAAACACCTGATGAAAGGATCACTTCCACTTTCCCTTAAAAAGAAACTCATGGACATGTGCGTCCTTCCCACCCTCACCTACGGAGCGCAAACGTGGTCATTAACGAAACGTCAAAAGTCCGCACTCGGGGTCTGCCAGCGAGCAATGGAACGAAGTATTCTCGGGGTTAAAAGAACAGACCGCATAAGGAACAGTATACTTCGTTCCAAAACACAAATCGCAGACGTAGGCAACTCAGCCGCTAAACTAAAATGGGACTGGGCAGGCCACATCTGCCGCATGTCGCCACAAAATTGGGCGAAGGTATCAACCGACTGGATCCCGGACAGCAGGAGCCGGCGACGCGGTAGGCCCAGAAGGAGATGGCGTGACGAGTTGGACTCCTTTCTGAAGGATTGGCCAAAAGTGGCTGAAGACAGGAAGGAGTGGAAGAATGGAAGGGAGGCCTTTGCCCTGCAGTGGGACACCACAGGCTCATAATAATAATAATAATAATAATAATAATATCTTAGCCGTGTGCCCTTTGGTGAACTCCACTGCGGGTGACGTAACCTACGACAAACTTATTATTTGCGGTTGGTACAGTAGACGGGTTTAGGGATCGAACCGCAAAATTTAGTTTGTTTTTTATTGTATATACTTTTCCGGGATAAAAGTACCCAGTGTGGTGCCCAGGATATCAAAGAATAAGTATACCAAGTATCATCGTAATCCAACCGGTAGTTTTTGCGTGATACTTGAACATACAGACAGACAGACAGACAGACAAAAATTTTTTTAATCATATTTTTGGGTTCGGTGTCAGTCTAGTAACACCCCCTGCTATTTATTTTTTTTATATTTTCAATGTACAGAAATTTTACTTCTACAGATTTAGTATATAATAAATATAGAGTATAGATATAGAAGATATAGATTTGTTTCGTTTCGTCTTTTGCATCGAACCTGTTTTTATATTTTTTTTTCATTATGTATACTTATAATGTGGTGTGCTGTGGTGGTGTGTGTGGTGTGGTGTGGTGTGAGGTGTGGTGTGTGGTTGTTAGTAGTCTTGGATCTTAAACTTTACTTGAAAATGTGGGTGTACTACTATAGATAGGTCTCGGCCTTACCCTATGGGGAATACAGACGTGATGTTATGCTTCATAATTGTTACAAAAATAACAAGATATTTTGAACTTATGTTATTTTGTGCGTATAAATGCCTTCTGGTGGTTACAACACGCACAAAAGTTGAGAACGCGTGCCTATAATAAATTACACATTACATTTCGATCACGTACTGTGAAAATTTCCATCGATACGCAAATCACATTAAAGACTTGGCGCAGCTCTATTTCTTAAGAGCTACTTGTGATTTCGAGAGAGCACATGTCACTAATCGTCTAAGTTTGTCCGTGACAGACCAACGTCTGGCCTGGAGTATTATGCCGTCAAGACCACAAGTTATAACATTATGGAATCCCTAAATAGGTTTTTGTTTAAAGCTGGCTGGTAAGGTACTAACTGACATAAAAAAGGTGGAATTACAAGAAAATTATCGGGAAATATGTAAGTATATTTTGTGATAACCCTGCTAATAAAATTAAACAGTTAGATCAGGAAAGAAACAGGTAAATAATTGATTGACGCTATTTTCGTAAATACATAATAATACCAGCTTTAGTCTTTAAGTTTGCTGGTTAATTCAGACTAATAATATTTATGAGTCATTATTTTTGTTCACCGCCGTAGAAAGTACTTTTATGTGAATTTACAATCCCGTGCATGAGAGCCAAGGCTCTAATCAGTGTGCCATAACTACATGACGTCCCACAAAAACATTTTATTTATTTATCCGTGACTAGGAATGTCTAGTGTTTACTGATTTCAAACATCCTCATCCTCATCTGCCTAGCCTCTTCCTAACTACGAGTATGTTTGGGTTGGTTTCCAGTCTGTTGAATACCAGTGTTTTTACCTAGAGTGGCTACCTATCTGACATCTACAAACAATACACAAACTAAATAATCAAACTAATCCTTATAAAATTAAGAAAAAGTGTGCATGTGTGTGTTCTGAGTGTGCTTACTTAGACTTGTATGCACACACAGAAATAATTTTCATCGGTAAACTATAAAAATCCGACACTGGAAATTCTCATTGTAATTTTTTTGTGCAATCAGATTTCTCTTTGAGCACATTTGCTAACTCGGAACCGTTCTCAATCTGTTCTGAATCTAATTTAAATGATCTGGTGCAGACTTCATCAGGAAATAATTAAGAACAGAGGAACCCCTTTTGTTTGCAGATAAAGTTTTAAAATAAAACGCCCAACTTGCAAATGAAATGTAGGTATTAATTACTAGCTGCTTCGGAATTAAATAATAAACAATTTTTTTAATCAATATAATTTTTGACTGCTGCGCTGTAGATTGTGGGTTCGATTCCCATCTAAGACAAATAATTGGGTTATGAACACGATCATTGTCAAATGATGTATGTATTTAGAAATATATAATTGTATGTTTACCACCTGTCTAGTACTCATAGCACAAGCTCTGTTTAGTTTAGTTTGTGGAATATTATTTCATAAAAATAACTTCCTATGTTAGACTAACTTATGGCTATTGGCTTAAGCTTTCAAATACCAGCATAGGCTTAAGTTTTTGGAATGCTGGATTTGGAAAAGCTTTATCCATTTGCATACATTTTGAATTACAACAACACCTTAATTGTTGATGAAAGTGTGAATTTGTCTAGGCTCCTAGTATCTACTTTTAAATGAGCACAAACCTCAAATCGTCAATCAGCATTGAGTGCAAGCGCTGTGATTTATGCTCAAGCCTTTTTTGTATGAGAAGTGGCCTTTACCCTGCAGTGGGACAGTGACATACTAGTTAAGTATTATAATGTGCTATGGAGTGGAATTCCATGCGGGAGTTGGTGTTTCCGCTACAACCTGGGGGTCTTTAGGTCAAGAATGAACAGGTTGCTTCTAGGCAGGCGTGCTTCATCGTCGACCACATCATCACTTACCATCAAATAGTGATCAAACGCGTGCCTATCAAAAATAAAAAAATCCTTGAAACTGTAACATACTAGTATTATCATGTTCCTTGATCACTTAAAACTGTCATTAGTTCTAAAAATAAACAAAATATACAAAGAAACTGAACCCAGACACTACACAACAGTAATTTGGACGTAAACAATCTTTAGTTAATTGGTTAATCGTCGAAAAATGGCCGCCGTCGTCACGCCAAGTAATTTAGCTGATGGCTACAATATGATCGTTTAAAAAACACTTATCTTCGGCCGACACAAACAAGCTAATGAGATTATGTGGGTTAACTAATATTTTGAAAATATAATGAAGGTTGATTACTGGAAGCCGACTAGATAATTCTACATTTGATCATTCTAATACCATGCAAATTTATTATTTATTTTATCAGGCTAACCTAATGCGATAGGGAAGCTATTTAACATTTCAACTATTCAGATTATACTATTATTATTATATGTATAATTAAACAAGCACACATAACATAACGTCATGCCTGTAATCCCCGAAGGACTAGGCAGAGATGAACCTGGTAGTACACCAACATTTCGCCAGTTATGTTTAAGTCCCATGTAATAGGGGGCGAGCCTATTGCCATCAATCGGGCACAAAACCAGACTCCGGACTGCTACTGAGAAAATTCAGATGGAAAAACTCAATAAAACATGAGTTCGAAAGAAGTGCTTACTCCACTAGACCAACGAGGCAGTCAAAAAACAAAAACAAAAAAAAAACATTTTAATTAACATAATATTGAGGGCTGTGAACATGTTATATTTTAGCCATTCCTTCTTCGTATAATGAAGAGAGGCGTATTCTCTATACAGTGACACTTACCTACCCACAAGCCGTTAAAACTTGAGCTATTCAAGTTGGCTCGTTTGCAGTATTTTACTGCAAGATCTCCCAGTATTAAGCACAGCACTAAAACCGGTACCACTCGAACGTATGCAATGTTAACGACTCGAAAACTTAACAAATTGACTGCAGAAATCCAGCTTGCCAAATCAATTAGCGAGGTCAAACTCGAAGGTCGAATGCCTGCATGTGTGTATTTTACAGGAGAAATATGGCGCCGTTTGTTGTTATGAAGTAGGTACGAATTGGTCTGGCTAATAATATCATGGTAGGATTTTTGGTGGAATAGAAGATGTCGTGAATGAAGAATCCAAGATGTATCTAATGCTGAAGAATTCTCAACAATATAATAAATATTCCACATTTTTTACACTACGAAATCTAGTGTGAACTAAGCATGAGCTACAAGTACTTGACAACTGACACATACTTGTGTATCTCTTGATAAATGCATGCTATAGATAAATTACACCCTCATCTCATAAAAAAAAAACATTGTCTTGGGTGGGAATTGCCCACGATCTCCAGCATAGCAGTCAGGATCACTACCACAAGACTAACAGGCCAGTCAACATTAACAACTTAACATCACGCTTATATTTCTCGAAGGGTTAGGCTGAGGTGGAGGTACCTATATCACACCCACATTTCCACAAGCGGTAGTGTGGTGCTCTGACTTTTCAGACTCATGAGCGCATTGTATCATGATCACTTGCTTTAAAAATGGTAAAGGAAAACATCTCGAGGAAACCGGCCATGCCTGAGAGATATTTGCCTACGGCATGTGAAGACAAGTCCGACATGGGCGGAATAAATTGTGACACTAGGTAATACTAAGTACTACTAGGTATTAGGCCAGATATATTTAGGTTCTATGGAATAGGAGGCCAGCCTATTGCCCTCAACTGGGCACTCATTAAGACCTCGGGCTATTAGTGAGAAATTCAAGATGCATAAATCCAATTACGCCTTAGTTGACCTGGATATTGAACCGTCGACCTCGAGCTCGGTAGTGGCGACTACTTAACCTAACGGATATCTGCCTATCCTAACGGTAAATCTTGGCATGACATAAAATCAGTCTATTTTTCCACGAATCGGTACTACTTTATCAGTCTTCATACCGCGGCTATCCTCAGAATCTCTAAGAGAATATCCTCATAAGAGAGTATTTTAACTACTGAAATTAGTCTCGTGTTGGTCTAAACAAAAACCTTTTTTATAATAAGTAAGAGAATAGTTCATGTTGGTCTATCTACTACAGAAGTTATGACATTAATTCAATTTTCACTTCGCGGAAACCAGATTTTTGATGACAGAATAATATTTTTCACTGAAATATCAACAACAAAAATATTTTTGGAAGCACTATAATCCAATTTGTACGGTTGCCGATAAAAATATCAGTATTATCTCATCGGCTTACCTCCGCGCGGAAATTAAAATGGATTGGATAAAAAAGACACGGTCACTAGTGGTGAAACTGGAAATTAGATTTGAAAAATGTATTTTGTAAATTTAATGTGAAATGAGCTTATTTTGTCGAGCTCCCTGAAATACGCTTCGTGTAGCTCAAACCGAGCTACACGATGGCTGAAGCGTGCATGCTGTCTGTCGGGACAGGTCAACTCAAAGCTGAGTTGAATCTTTCTTCAGAAGGCTTTTCCAGACTTTTTCCCGGCCTCGTTAGACTCGCAATGCAATATATTAATACAATCTTTGAACTGGACTTCAAAAGAGACCATGCCTCCTGAGTTATTTTCGGCATTTTTCTTCACGGGGATCAGTCATTTTGGAAATGCCGGCGTCATTTAGTTTGAATTTGTAGATGGTACAAAGAATAAATGATAAGCAAATCCATGACTTTCCGAGACTGACATAAGCAAAACCCACGGTTAAATCAACGCCAACATTGAAGCACAATAGTGTTAAATATACACCAACCACATTGGAGATAGAAATTATCCTCCAATTGCAGTACGACTGTGCGAGGCATAGCTTCTAATCACTTACCGATAGTGGCCAATCACTAATTTGATCCGGAATGTTGGCAGCATCGCCAGCTGAACATATCAAACGTCTGCCAAATCTACATATCAACCATGTAAGCTGTTCAAATCAGAATACCTAATACGATTTCCGGAGCACGTACTATCATTGATTTATGAGTTCACCGCAAACGTCCGTCATAATTTTATTCACTCTCTAGTGGTACTACATATTATTTGACATGAATGTGAAAATTTGGTCCCGGTAAAAGATCCCGAGGGTGATAATAAAATATGTAGATGGAGTGCACAGATAAATTGCGATGTGGACCGTTTTGAATACAAAGTTGACATCGATTCCTATCATAGGTAATCTTTTAAGAAGAAAAAAATCCTACTAAATATCAAAGTTTGTAGGGATGTATGTATACGTGGGTCTCAGCATCTGTCTGGCATTACCGCAGAAATAATGCCTTAGTGCGAAGCCGTGATTTTTGTATTTTTATTTCTTAAAAATGTTTTACTTTCCCCTTTGGGGAGGCGTGATGACATGATTTTAAACAAATACCAAAAGAAAAAAAAGTTTTAGTTAAAGACCTTCACACCGCAAAACAAATTGGCCGTGTTTTAGCTTCAACAATTTCCAACTCTTAATCGACTCTGGGTGTGTGCATTTTAACAGTTATTGGAATCGCCGAATGACCAGGCGATGAAAATGGCCGGAGTCATTTTAAACCGCTTAAACGATTTTGATTTAAAAGCTTTTTTAAAAAACCTACGCAATACAATATCGGAATTATTAGAAACCAATGAATGTTCTGCTTTTTCCTTGCTACGCCCTTGGTCTCGTGATGTGTCCCGTACACCCACGCATTCTGTCAGTCTAGCACAGCATGCTCAACTATTACAATACTTGGAAACAAATAAATCACACCACTCCTCCATCCTTTTTACACGTATAATGGCCAATATGTTTCGTAAAATGTTAAATACAATAAATATAATGCGTGAAAAGCAAGGCTCGATTTAGGAGGTATTCCTCGAAGCGCTACTATTTTGAGGCGCTCCTAATGAGGCGCTCCTATTTTATTCCTCGGAGCGCACCTTTTAGGAGCGTTCCCGTTAATTTTTTTTTTTTTCTATTAAAAAAAAACAAATATTTTTATTAGGAGCGCTCCGAGGAATAAAATAGGAGCGCCTCATTAGGAGCGCCTTAAAATAGTAGCGCTTCGAGGAATACCTCCGATTTAGTTGCTGCATTTTGAGTAAGACGGTTGTTTGTTATGTAGTGTCGGCGGCTACTAAACGGCGATCTGGATTCAATACCCAAGTCACGCAGTGTTATTAGGTTTGGTAACTCCCAGAAGCTGAGTAACCGTTCGTACACCAGTCCATTTTGGTTATATTTCTTTATTAAAAAGATAGAATAAACTTAAAATTATTAATATCAACCAATCAAATATAAAACACGTTCTTTTTGGGGCCTAAACAAAGTTTAGACAGAAATGTGATTTATTCAGAGAGACATCTGCTACCTTGTAAGTCCTATCCTATTAAAAAAAAGTTATGTTACATTAATGTAAAGGTCCACTTTGATATTTAATATAAAGTCTACAAGTTTTTTACATCAAATTATGGTAATCAGTATCCTTAGAAGTTACTTTGCGTATGCTTCTATGTTCTTGAATATTTTGTGAGAACCTTTTTGGGTCCAAAAATAGAATAATACACCATTTTTCCTTGGTTACGAGGTCCTACTCGAAAAATTTAAAACGTTAATAGGATTATTAAAATGATAAAAAATTAATATAGGTAGGTACTGAAAAATATTCCAAATTTTCTTTGAAGTAAGATTTTCGTAAAAGGTAGGAAACTCATTATAAACTCTTCTGATGCTAATAATGTTTACAAAAGGTTGTCATTACTCAATATTAGGCATCTAATTGGCATCTTTCTTCGCACTTTTTCTCAATTATTGCGTACATTCATAAATAGTTAAATGTATTTAGTTTGTGAAGGGGCTAAATAATAGCTGCCGCATGGATCGAAATCAAAACTAAACTTACTGAAGTCGGTTCATTAAAGTTTTTTGATTTTCATGGATGAGTGATCAATAATTACAGATATCAAGATATCAATTATCAAGACCCTCCGTACCAAAAGTACGGTAAGCTGGTATTTCACAAGCCTTTGAGATATATCATTTGCATAGCCGCTGCCACCCTAATGTAGTTAAAATACCCTGTTTAACTACAACGAACAATAGAAATATAAAGAAAATGTTAGTCTGTTCACTCTGAGCTGTGACATAAGCTCTCCATGGTACGTGCTGTTTCATGGGAGTACAATCGCGGTACAAACACTGGACTTAATACTGTCTACGTGACCTATCCTGGACGAAGAAGATTTCTCCTTGAAATAGCCATGAGCGAATAGTTTTGCTGTGGTTGTTTAAAATTATTTGTTTCGTTTATGGCTGTGAGCTATAATAGGTCAAAACGTTGCTAGCAGCTACCAAAATTTCGCTTTGTTTTGTTTTATTGACGAAGAAAAGTATATATAATGGAGACGAAAAAATTACTACAATCCTCGTATGTCGTCGTCTGACTGGCCTGTTGGTCTAGTAGGTAATGGCTCTGCTATACTGGAGGTATAGATTCGATTCCCACCTTAGACAAATATTTGTGTCACGACCACAATCATTTGTTCTGTGTCTGAGTGTAATTTAACTATAATAAACTAACAACTTAAACTAATAACTAACTTTAATTTTACTATATATTTTACTATATTTTACTATTTATTTAGAAATCTTTATAAATATACTATGTTTATCAGTTATAGCACAAGCTCTGCTTAGTTTGGAAATAGATGACGTTGTGTGAAAGTTGGAGAATATTTAGTTATATTATTTATTTGTTCAGGTGGCGTGGTACCTTAAATATGGTGATCATTTAGATGTCTACGTCCACATAATTATCTAGCCGTTTTCCAAGTTGGTTGGGATCGGCTTCCAGTCTTGCTGGGTGAAGCTGGGTGCCAATGTTTTTTTTTTTTTTTATTATTGATAAGCACGCGTTTGACCACTATCTCACCTGATGGTAAGCGATGATGTGGTCGACGATGAAGCACGCTTGCCTAGAAGCAACCTGTTCACTCTTTACTTGAAGACCCCTAGGTTGTAGCTATCAGGAAACACCGACACCGGCAGGGATTTCCACTCTTTTGTTGTTCGCACAATGAATGTGTTTCCATAGCGCAATATTTTCATGGTGAAACTTTATGAATTCCACAATCAAGTAAAGTGTCAAACTTTTGCCGTTTCTGCAGGCCTAGCCATATTACAAATTCTATTTCTATTATAGAAAGATAATGGCGTATATGGAATCAGTTGTTTGTCAACTGTCAAGTGTATTTCATTTTCCACCATATTACAAATTCTACTTGTTAACACTTGACAGTTGACAAACAGCTGACTCCATATATATTTATTTATTTATTTAATACTTCAAGTACACTAATGTACAGAGGCGGACTTAATGCCATAGGCATTTTCTACCAGTCAACCTTTAGGTGATGCAGAGAAAAACAGTGGTAGGTGCAATTAAAAATGAAAAAATAAAAGGAATCAAAGAAAACTAATACATAAAATGAGTATTGATACATAAATATTTACACTATAAATATAATATATATAATAAATTAAATTACGAAGAGATAGAAAGAAGAGAAAACATTAGCGCTGTGAAGATACTACTGCCAACTTCTTACGAATATGCTCGCGAACCTTAACCTTAAAAGATAAACGGTTGGTTGCCATCCTGATTTATATACGCCATTTTCTTTCAATTGTCGATAATAGAAATGGAATTTGCAATATGGCTAGGCCTGCTGAATACACGTAACGACTGTTATAGATCTAAAAAACTGAGACAATCGGTTTAACATGCTTTCGAAGCACGGAAGAATTTTTACGTAAAATTAATGGTCCCATGAATATCTACGGAATATGTGACATAACTCATCAAGCGTAGCTGAACCAAGCAAACAACGAAATTAAAGTACAAAAGCAGCTGTTTCAAATTCCACGGAAGTTTTAAGGTTTGAATTGAAGAAAAATGGCTCCTGGTTTCCTTAGACGTTCGGTGAGAATAAGTTGGAGTGAACAATAGCGTCAGCATTTGTTACTGTATCACGTAACTTTAACATTTACCGGTGAGTCGACAAGATCTGGAGTGGGTAATGCGCTTCAGGAGTCAGCAAACTTTGTGGATAAATGTACTGAAAGAGTAGATAGACTACTCTTTTAACATAATTTAATCTTAGTTTCGGTAGCTGGAGAATTCTTAACCGGTGTATTCTCATTATATGTTTAAAAACGCAAATAATCATTCGTTTCAATTAGACTATCATTTGGCAGATACTTACCCGATGAAGGAGAAAGTTAGGTTACTTTTATTCATATATCTGCTAGAAAAAGTCCAGTCAAAATAGGTCCAGTCGTTTTGGGCATTAGTCTGAACAAAGAAGTTCAACTCTCGTATTTTTTTTTGATATGAATTAAATCAAATGCTGTTATTTAGCTATTATAAACATACTCTTAAATTTGATAATGTGTTTTATATAGATACCTAATCACCCTCCAGAATTCTCTACCACGAATCACTTTACTGTTACAAAAATTTACATGTCTTCTTCTTAAATCGCTTTTGACAAGTTTGTCGATAAAATTCGTACAATGAACAAATTCCATTAGCTTTATCTAAATCTAAATGAGATGATTAAAATCTTAATTAAGTTTAGTGAGTTCTTTTTGGTGTTGAAATAATTTTATGTTTCGGTGAGATTATTGAAACCATACTTTTTTGTTTTGACAGAATTAACTTTGTTTAATTATGCTTATAGGTTTTGTATATCATGTCATATTAAAAAAATACATTACAATAATAATATCGAGCATGGAAGATATCGTTGCTCACAAAAAATGTAACAGGAATCAGTATACTCGTACAATTAAAAACACAAAACTGGCATGATTGATTGATCAAATCTTTAACTTGCTTATACATAAACACTACAGGCAGGCGGGCTTTTTACTAACAGGCCTTTTTCGGGCTAAAAACTTCCTTGAAAATCATCAAGTCAACTCGCAATTCCCTGTGCCAAAGTACAAAAATCCAATAAATAAAAGCCAACTGCGGCATTAAATTCACCTACACGGCCATATTGAAAACCAATTCGAAAAAGTTCGTTTGAAACTGCCGTAAACTGGCTCGATCCGGTTTCAAGCGGTTTGAAGCGGTCACCGTATTTCATTGTTTCACGCTCCACAATAAAAATGAAAGGTTTCTGGTACCTACACCTGACCTACAAATAATGGTGCTGTTCTTGCTCTCTTATATAAATTGTCACACATAACTAGTCGTATACTAATTAAATTGGTTGAGATAAAATCGTGTTTTATTCACTGTTGGATAGTCGTAAATGTGTTATAGTTATTTGTTTGCTTTTTTGTTACCTTAAAACAAGGAGTATTAGAATTTATTTTGATAGTAACGTCAAGGCTAAAAGTTATTGGTGTGGTGATTCTGCAATGCAAAGTTGAAGAAAAGAGTACATTGAATAAAAATTAGTAGTTGTTGCTAAGTGGTCGGTTTTTGGTGGTTTTAGCTTTCTACGTTTTATCTCCGGATAAATTTAAACTATAGTCGAATCAAGGAAAACGAAAAATATATTTAATAGAGATGTTAAGACGTTTATAAAGCGAAAGAAAAGCCAAACTTGACACTCGTATGTACCCTAATAAAATTACTACTCAACTCCTCTATGACTGCACTTTTTTAAAGATATTCGTGCTTAGGATTTTTTTCTAAATGTAATAACATAATTATTCGACAGTACAGGACCACAAAATCAGCAAGCTTCTTCTATTTGCTTAAAATAAAATCCTCATACAAATCTTACTCATAAATTCGTCGCTACCAACCAAATTACGTAATCCTTCGCCTACTGCGAAAGGTAAGTCCTTTATTACAGGATTGCCAACTCCAGAAAGTGAACTGCCATTAATTTGATGAAGCCACTCAAGTGGGGGGCTACCCAACTCGGATCACGCAACAAGGGTGGCTTTTGTTGCTATAACTTTCGCAGTAGTTATTATTATTAAGAGAAACTTGTGAAATAGGTATTACTCTGAATCGATGTTGTAAAAGAAGGATACATAAATAATGTTAGGTACCTACGCTTTTTTACAGGAGGGTAGGCAGAAATAACAGAGCTACGCCTGCTACGATTCTTACATATTGGCGTTTTTACTTAAGTCTGCTTTATAATACCTTGTCGCAGCTATTACTGAGATAAGCGCCTTTTTGGTCTCGCACAGGTCTTTTTATTAATGTTATTTTTATTTTTGTCTTCAGTTTTTTAATCTGTTCTTGTTCTTTTTTTATTATCTACATTGTTGTTCTTTTGTTTTATGTCTTTTCAATTTGTGACACAACATTGTTTTTTAATTTTATCACTTCATTAATTTATTCAAAGCCACAACGCTGCTTTATCACACCGTTCTGTAATCTATCGTTCATAGTTACACCGCACATGCTGCGTAAGCAAAACAGTTCAGCAACATTGACCATCTCAGACAATAATCTGCATGGTTCTTACATGCTTTGACCAAGATAATGTCTGGACTTTAAAAGAGACTATGACCTTTGAGTTTCTTTCGGTGTTTCTTCTCAGAGTAGTCAGATAGTGAAACTCCAATCTCATCTACTAGTTAAAAAATGACGAGTAAAAGTGTTTGTGAAAACCTATTTACAGAAATACATATCATTTATCATTTAAAAAAGGATTTCTTTTTTAAATACTTTTGAGAATCAGAATGTTAAAAATATTATTAAGTTCACCTATGAGACTAAACCAGATAACTTTTCTACCACCGGAAAAAATATAGGGTCTAATAACTGACAAGTAAAAGAGCCTATGAAATAGTTTTTGAATTTTCTAAGCAAAAAAAAAAGAAATTGGTATAACAATACCCAATCCCGAACATTTTAAGTAAACTTTTTAAATTACTTAGAACAATAAAAACAGTAATTGAAAAAGAAAAAAAAACAATTAAAATTCATCTAAAATCAATATGAACCCTGTATTTTTAATCGTGGCATTTAACACTAGAAAGACGGGAGCAGTCATTTGACTGCAATTTGAATTTAAATGTTGAATAACTCGAAAACTATTTAACCTATTGTGCTGATACTTTGTGACTTTTATTTATTTTACTAGTTAAATGCAACTGTGTATGAAAATAAATCCTAACTGTTTTGTTTATTCTTGAAAATCTTGATCTACCGACAAAGACGGCGGCAGTCAATTGACGGCTAAACACTGATAAGATTTTTTAAGTGTAATTTGAGAGGGTAGAATATAAATAATTTACACTTATTCATTGTTTATAGTTTGCTAGTCAAATGAGTCAGTTTAATTACGACTGCCTATAAATTTTGTCGAAATTATTGTAAGTGATTCGTGAAAAATGTCTCGTAGTCTTCAAAATGAAGAAATACCATCTTTGTTGCAAAATATTCGTGAAGATGGGTCGAACTGTGACTCTGAAAGTTTAGAACGTGATAGCGACGATGATTATCCGGTACCACCAGTCAGTTCAAGTTCTTCTACGGAAGAAAGTGACCTGGAAGACCAGATAACTCTAGCAAATTTACGAAACGTTGACAAGTTGAGTTCTCGCGACCGTGATCGTAGCCGTGGTCGTCGTGGTCGAGACCGAGGAAAGAGTCATAGCTCGGAAGATTCTGAGCTTCAAGGCTCACTATCACTTCTATCGACGGTACCTTGTGGATACTTCAAATAGAATCTACAAAGTAGTCTCTGACTGTGACTATTTACAGCGCTACTAAATATGGCGTGGATGTGGCTGACCAGAAGGCAAAAAAAAATTGGGTAAAAGCAGCATCTCGGAGGTGGCCAGTACAGGTTTTTTTAATGTTTTGGACCTAGCAGGGATAAATTCTTTCATTTTGTATAAGAAAATGTCAGGTACCAACATAAACGTACGTACGTACGTGGTACGTATTATTATTATAAAACGAAGGAATTTTATACTAAGTTTAGCAAGCGAACTTAGCGGCAAGGTAGAAATCGAAGCTGGCCTCTCAGAAGCTGAACCCTTTCCTGAAGAGTCGACACATTCTACTTCTCAATCTTCTGCTCAAAATCCGGAAAATAGAAAAAGGCGAGAATGCTCTATACAGAAGTGTAAAAACAAAACTAATAAAGTATGCGACACTTGCAAAAACCCACTTTGCGGCTCTTGTAATGTAAACAAAATGTTAAAATATAAAAATTGTGTATAAATTAAATACTTAATCATATATTATGTCATGTTTTAATACTATAGTAACCATTTTTAGCACCTAACTAGAAAAAAAAGATTTAATAAACAGGAGGAGTCATTTGACCGCTCGCCGTCTTTGTATGTAGTTGATTTTTTCCGTCTTTCTAGTGTTAAGAAAAAAAAATATAACATAAACTTCTAATCCGTTTACCTGTTACACCCACCCTATTTTTCCAAACAGTAACAAGACTTTTTTACTGTTTGGACTTTTTTACGGAGATGTTATACTGGATGACTATCCCGTATAACATCTCCGTTTAGGTACTAAAAAAGAAAATAATGAAGACTGGAAACTTTGAACTTTTAAACTCACACCGTGATTCTTCAAGATTTGTAGAGGAGGAAAGAAAAAAGGAAATGAAGCAGCAATTTATCTTTCTACGTAAGTTGTTATTTAACTCGACAAGGCGTTTCAGATTACTAGTGTTGTACCTGGAGGATACTCGAAGCTTGCTTTACTTTAAAACTCAAAACAAGGTGCTAGAAATAAGTGTGAAGTGCAATTTTAGAATATCTCGGAAATTACATCAGTAAAAGTTAAAAACTTTTATAGTTTAAATTACCTACACCGCTCCACAATTTTTTGTAGTGCTTTTATTTACACGCTTGAACCTGCGTGGTGAATTATTTATTTATGGACTGTAAATAAATTATATTTATAGTGTGTGTAACTGACTGCGAATTAAAAGGTAGAAATCAATTTAAAAAAAAAAACAGCCGCTCGATTCAGTAAGGATCACCAAGTGAAAACTTAAGTGAAGTGAACTGTCAATTCCTAGCAATAGTATTTTGATGTGCCTCTTCCACAAACGCCATTAATGAAGAGATGAAGTTAAAGCATTAAGTAGTATAGAATGACAGCTCATTTGACTTAACTTCAACTACATTTTCAATGGTGATTTAAACAGAACAAAACTGTAGATTGTCTATACTTACTTATACTTATTACTTATTACTTATACTTATACTTATTACTTATATATATATTATATATATATATATATATATATATATATATATATATATATATATATATATATATATATATAATATATATATAAGTAATAAGTATAAGTATAAGTATAATAAGTATAATATAAAGAGGTAAAATTTGTAAGTTTGTATGTAGGGGGTAATCTTCGGAAGTAATGTTCCAATTTTAAAAATTGTTGTACTGGTGGAAAGCTACACTATTCCCGGTGGACATAGGCTACTTTTTATCCCCGTATTCTCACGGGAACGGAAACTACGCGGGTGAAACTGTGTGACGTCTGCTAGTATTGAAATAAAGAGAAATGACTCCACTTCTCCGTCACAGAAAGGAAGCCAGTGTCTCGGTTATTGAAACATTATAAGCCGATAATACAACATCCAAACGTCAATGGGCTATTTGACAACGAAAATCGAAAATATTCAACACGTATTTTTTCTTTTTTCACGTAATCAAAAAATAACGGCGATACATCGAGTTAAAATGTCGCATGACGTCACTAGCCAGTACATGATAATGACGTTACAAGCTCCCACTCCTCAACTTTAAATAAAAAATATGTGTCGAATATTCTTGTTATCAAATAGGCCATTCTTTAAGCGTAATCATTTATACAATACTTTGTTAATCTATCATTCCATTTACCTAAGCCATTCTGTGGTCTCAACCCAAACTAAAAGGGACAGATTAACAGCCCAGTTGTATCGAACAAAAGCTCTAAAATAACATTGTCACCATTCGATTTCGTATATTTGCTCCGCTCCAATCCTTTGGTAGCCAACAAAAACTTTATAAAGTTAGGATATTGGAACTGGAACGATATTGTCTATAACTGAAATTGAAAACAAACGGCGCTATTTGTATTGTTTGTCTTTTTTCTTATAAATACAGATGTTCTAAATTATTTCCTTTTCTAAATCAATTCTTATAGATATTGCGACAAGGTGTGATTTTCTAAGTTATTCAATTAAATGGGATTTTGTTTTATGAAACGTAAAATAACTAAATTTCTTTACTATGTAAGTAATCATGTTAATTTCGTTTTTACCAAAGTTTTATAAATAATTCGATTAGAAATGAAGTCATTCAGAGAAAGACTTATCGTAGGAATAATGTACAGACGCCAGCACATCAACCTACGCCAAACTGTCAAATTTTCCCAATTCTTCAACTGGGAAAATTTGACAGTTTGAATGAATCTTATTCTGATTAGAATAAAGTTGAAAACCTATCAAAGAAATTGGGTTAGGTTGATGGCTGGCGTCTGTACAGAATTGTAGGAAACGATATGCCCCAGGTAAAATTTTGACGGCACAGTTCGCTCAGTGCCTGGGTGATTGACTCCAGTGTTGCGTGTCGCAGGTTTAAGTCCTGCATGGTATAAACATTTGTATAGCCTAGCCCACAGGGCTATTCTGAGTCTGACGGTTTGTGCATGTAAGTTTATGTATTTGTAAACACACCCACGTCACAGTAAAAATTTTTAGACTGGGCACCGTTTTTTAACAAAAGATAAATTCTATGGCGTTTTTTTCAAATACATTTTATACATTCTCTTCTCACAAAAAAGCGTACCCTTAAGGCTCGCTAGCCGTAGCAATTCCGTAAATATTTACCTGAAAACGTCACAACAGAAGAATTTTCATACTATGTAAGTATTATAAATTCCTTTATTTTGTACCAGGACATTTTGTCATGTGATGTATGAAGCAAATGTCAGGTAAGGCTTACCCACATGTCTCTGGCATAAAGAAGCCTCGTTCTTGAAAGTAAGAGAGAGAATAGTTTCTTTGAAGTTAGAGAATACTTATTCATAACACGTTAACTGCGGCAGAAAAATAAGAAACATTTATCTGGTGCGTTGAGGGTTAAAATCGAACATCAATCGCCCTTCTCGACAATGGGTCCTTAATTTTCTTACCAGGTACTAGTATTACTAGGATAGATAGAGGTAACTTTCCGATACCCTAAAACCGAAACCTATATTAGTCTCTGACAAACTTCTATACAAAAACCTAAATAAAAGTTTCGCAACAGCGAGAAGGGTATAATTTTCAATCTGCGTGGTAAGCACCGTAGCGAGCCAATTTAACGTGATCCGCAGCTGAAAGTAAGCATCAGATAGTACGCCCTGTGTTCTTATGGCATTACGCTGAGCTTTTTTTTTATTCATTTTATAGTTTTAAGGTGTGCCTTGCATTTTGTCTTTATCTCTTTTTGAACGTGTTACTGGTAATGAAAGCAAACTGGCTTACTTTGAGGGTCGATTCTAAATGACACCAGCCGCATCGATGGGTCGATCGAAGGCAAACCCATAATTTAAATAAAAAAAGCCTAATACAACCCGTCTTTTGCAGGCATCTGTATTAATGATTGTGCCTTTTCTGTATGAGAAGAGGCCTTGGCCCTAGCAGTGAGTGATAATATTAGTAACTGGCTGATATTATCACTTACTAGGCTCTGCCTGTGGCTTTGTTCACGTGAAAGAAGCTTTACATGGTGCTTCGTATGGTACTCGGCAAAAGTGTAGATTTCTAATAGTTAAATAATAATTGGCATTTGATGAGCAGTTTTGGAGATTACCCCCTACATACTAATTTACAAACGAGTGTTACCTCTTTAGAATATAAGTATTGATACAGATTTTTAGACTGAAAAAAGAGTAAAGAGAAAAGGAAAGACTGCCCCTGTAATGGGACAACACAGGCTTATAATATTAATAGATTATTAAATGACTTTATTTCTTTTTGGTAAAGTACACTTAAGTTTTTATACATAAACAACCGCCTTTTTCCCATGAGGGTAGGCAGAAACTACAGAGCGCCATATGCTACGATTTTTGCATACTTCTTTTGCTTCGTTTACATTCATACCTGTTGTCATACACACACTCCAGTTGCGAGTAGGTACATACCACGCACCTGACCTTTCTAAAGAACCTCGCCAATAAGGTCTATGTTTGTCCTTCTAGAGCGTCCCCTTCTAGGGCATTCCCAGGGCATTTCAAGGGCGTTCCTTTTACAAGGCAAAGGTTAAGGTTTTTATATACAACTTTCAAGGATTGCTTTTGAATGCTTAAATATGTATGTAATTATTCGTACAAAACCACATTATTGTGACACAGAGGCAATAAAACGAAAAGTTTATTTTATATTATAGCTCGATGGAGGGTTACAATTTGTCGTTTACACGGTTGTGTGTAAGTGACAAGTTGCCTCATTGCCCTCATTCCTGTCAGCTGGCTCATGTTTGTTGCGTAGGAACATGTACATCGACATGGTTAACCCTTTTATGGTGTACAATATTGTGTATTCCTTATATTTTCAACAAATGAAACGCAACGTGTAAAAGTGTTTGTAAAAATTAAGGAAACTATTTTGGGAATATTATAAAAATGAAAAAAAAAAACTAGAAATTTCTCCTGTGTATTTTTAAATGCACTCACAGTGCATTTATAACATTAAAAACAGGCACCATCCACTACCAATAACCAACCACTACCTGTAGGTCGGTATAATGCTGAAAATGCGAACTAGTATGCTCATTTTCAGTTGCCAAACTGCCAAAGGCTGTAGATCAATGTGTTCTGACACTAATACAACACAGAATACACATTCACATAAGTAGCGACATCTAACGCACCACATACGAACTAAAAGACTAACATCCTACATCGCGATGTTAAAATTATACGAGCGTATGAACGTATGCAAGATCCCTACAACAACTGTCGGGCAGTAGTAGCGCTCTAAACACAACCCCCGTCAGGTCAGAGGATACTCTCTTTTCTATGGAGGATGAGGAACTTTACACCTTGTTCTTTATACCTTTAAACACACATTCACGCGCAGTCTCGTGAGTTCGTCTCCACGCATCCCGCTGCCAAATATTTGCAATGCATAATGTGCAGTGTGCGAATCATCAAACCCATAACAAGAGGAGGAATATAAATTAGTAACGTTAACAGAAACTTGCACTCTGCAGTAGTGCGACTTTCCCTATTGTTTTGCCAGCTATACAACGACGACATGAAACCAGACACGTCGAGTTTCACTAATAAATTGAAGCGTAACTTATGAACGAACAATGGTGAGTTGGTAAAGTGATCTTAATATATGAAGCGAAGAGAGTTATAACGAAATCTAATAATGTAGAGTTTATTTCATGTTGTTTCCTTGGGTAGGAAAATAGAAGAATCATTGTTTTTCAAGCAGTTTGTTTAGTGGATTTTATGATAAACAGCAATAGTTTATTTCTTAATCTATGTTGCTTATCTTGAAGTTTAATAAATAAAATTATCAATAAAAACCTAATCAATGTTTAGGTCTCGTCTTTGTTTTTGTTTTAAGTTGGTTATAATATTTTAACTTGTTTTAATTAAATCGTTACACTAAGTTCCTAGTGTACCTATTTAATTAATATGTCCGATTAAATTCTCCTGTCTCGGAACACCGATTAAGTCTCGAAATACCGATTCTGTTGTATTTTATAATTTAACAAACAATGAGACGATAATGAGAAATATAGAACAAGAAAAATAAGTACAACTTTATCAAAATGCTACTCTTAAATGGAAAAAAACTCATCGACCTAAAATTTTTTTTTTCCTTTACTTATTAACGAAAAATGGTTCAAAATTGTAGCGCTCATCGACGGGAAACCATTATAAATCGAAGGGATTCCTAATCCTACCCGGCAAATTGGGCTATAAAAACTATTGAGTCGACACCTTCCGCTAAACGAAGGTACGCAAGATGACATAATCGAGCGAAGTACTTCCAGTAGACCTTGCATTGTACTAAAGGCCTATACAAAGCAAGATCAGCTTATACTGGAGAAGTATAGCAGGATATGTAAAGGTCAAAGGGTCTAAATCGGCCAACTATCTCTTAACAGTTACTGTCATGGCTGATATCTATGAAAAAATAATGTTAAAGCGATCTGGTAAATATTATAGTAGAAGAGAAAGTTTTGTAAGATCGGTAATATTAAGAGTAGCACATGTTACAAGAGATCAGAAGTATTTATAAGGGTAGATATCTAGAAGGCTAAGTGATTCCAATAATGCGTGTGAAAATTAAATATAATATCCTATTGCTCTATTATGCGACTCAAACAATAGTTTTATTGAGGGGCACTAACTGCCCCTGACTGCTATGCCGGAGATCGTGGATTCGATTCCCACCATGGACAAATGTTTGTGTGATGAGCACGATCATTTGTTCTGTGTCTGGGTGTAATTTATTTATAATATGTATGTATTTAGAAATATATAAGTATATTTACCAGCTGTTTAGTACGCGTAACACAAGCTCTCAAGCTTAACTTGGGACTTAATGGCGTTGTGTGAAAAGTTGTGGAATTTTAAAAAAATATTTTAAATAAATGTAACGCAATTATTAACATATTAATCAGTTTTATAATAGGTCTACTGCCGGGTCACAAGTCACTACTGTGTCAGAAATAGTGGGAGATAATCTACTATGCCGGCACTTTACACCTGCAGGCCCAGTGCGGGTACCTATGCAGGTGTAAAGTGTCTCCGCATTTTTTGTTCTACCACCGAAAACATCGTGAGGAACTTATTACTTCCAATGACTTGTTACCATGTAAGAGAAGGATACCATGGGAGAAATGCGTTTTCTTCTCGACTGTACAACATTGTTTTATTTGTCAAATAAACTAATAAAACTCCTACCAAAAAGTTGTAAATTAAATTAAATATTCTCTTCAAAGTACTATTAAACATACCTAACGTACATCTTTCGTTTGTTCTTCATAAGTTTCGAAGTCGCAGCGCTCAGTCCACAGTCGTCAACTTACACGTCATGATGATATTGTGTGTTAATATATTTTAATTTTTATTAATACATCTTTAAATATTGAATCGTAACTCATAATTATATTCTAATCTAAAAAGCGCCCTTCCTCCTCTCTCCTAACAAACTATGCTGTGCCCGACAGGGTCCATAATTGATACTTACGAAATTGAACAACACCCTGTAACACATTATGGTATGCAATAAAGTATTGAGTATTGAGTATTGACAGCGTATTTACCGTTCCTGTCATAGTGTCATAGTGACTAGTGACACGGGTCTTAATAACGGATTCGTTGGCGTATCCATTGACTTATTTATTGTACCTTCTAGCGTATATACGAGTACATCATGTATATTATAATAACATTAAACACTTTTACGTTACAAAAAGGAATGATGAGATGTTTAGTTTGTTTTCAAGGACTTAATTCGAAAATTGCTTAACCGATTTCTAAAATGATACCACCTAAAGAAAGCTACATTATCAGCAAGTAGCATGGTTATATTTTATGGTAGAGCATATTGTAAAACTTAGAGGGAAAATCGGCACGGGCGTATTCACAAGCACAAGCACTGCGAATTCGTTTGCGTGGATCTTTAATGTAAACTACAGATAGATAAAACACACAAAAGACGTAGACAAACAGGCCTTGTTTTTATGGTGTGGTTAGTAACTAACCGGGAGACAAAGTTTTAACCCCGCCCATGGGCCTCTGACTTAAACTCTGACTTTAATCTATTGGTTTAAACATGGCTTAGTAGATAAACAATTTAAACATGGCTTATTAGATAAACAATTTAAACATGGCTTATTTGATTATAACAATTAGATAAACACTAATTCATATTTAGAAAAGACAAGACAGTTGCAGGCTGACAGGCATTTGGCATATGTTATTGGATTAGATCTGTCTAGGAATAAACATAGGAAAGTACGTCTTGTAGAGCTATAATCTAGTAGGTACTTCTGGAACTAGTTAGGTACTTCTGTATTTTATAAAACGATACAGTTATTAATTTTCTCATTTATTTCTTTCAGGTCATCTTTAAAATATTTGTTTTATGACTTAATGCCAGCTTTTAGTTGTACTGGGTCTTATTGGCCTACTGAACAAATGATAGTCGGCTGATAGGAAAGTTGACGAAAAATTTCCACGCTGAGGGGTCTAAATAACGATACTGAGAACCCGATTCTACCCGGTATATTCCGTATCGTAGTATTTGTATCTTAACTTAATAATATTTTGACGTGAAAGTTAGTTTGTATGGATGGATGTTTGTTACTCTTTCACGTATAAACTACTGAACGGATTTGAATAAAATTTAGTACACATATAGTTTAAAACCTAGATTAACACTTAAGATAGTTTTTATCCCGATTATATCTTCCGGTGGGATATTTTTCAAGTTGTAGCGGGCGAAGCCGCTGGCAACAGATACTATTTCATAAATTCTTGTTCAATACATAAACTAGGCATTGTTTCAGCCGGCTATTCGTTTTCATAGTCCCTAGACGCGCGACCTTGTTAAAATAGCTACAATTAAATACATTTTGTTTATTAGTTTTGCGGATTATTATCTAAATTATTATTGCGTAAGACTGCCTTTTAAATTAGTTTGTACTAATAAATAAAAATACCTAATTTCTTTATGAATTGACGCGAAGTAACATATGTAATTCCAAAAACTGAAACCTCAAAATATGTATATGATGCGATTTGTTTATTGTAAATATTCCTATACAAACATTTAGAATGACATGTCTAAATAGAAACCTTATCTCTTTCTTAGGTTGAACCAGTTCAATCAAACACCGACAACTGCAGGATATCCTGTGTAAATATTAAATGCGGTTCACTTCAACACGTTCTACTTCAATTAAATGAGGGTAGCATCGAACACATCTGCCAATATCAACAGAACTGAACCCATAATTAAAAGTAAACGGATCATTTTGAGGCTATCTTTTAATTAAAAATTGATACAGCATTCTTTAATACCTTTGTTAAACTTTTAGGGTTCCGTATCTCATAAGGAAAAAAACTTTTGCCATAGAAATACTATCAAAAGACGCGTTCGCCAACGACTCCCGCGCCCCTCTGTCTTCAGTGACTGTTTTATTGTCGAACTGAGCGGATGTCGTCAGCGAAACCAGTCAAATAGATCGTGGCGATCAGCAGGAAACTAATACGATCCGCGCTGACTGCCATATTCGCTGACGACAGCGTGCGGTCTCTGTATAATCAGCCTTAAACTAAAGAAATCTAGATAATAAATGGTGGTGTTTGATTTGTTTGCAGAGGAAAACACCGACTGTTTTAGGGTAATAGTTCGTATAAAAGTGGTCTCCCTGATGTCTCGTGTGCTGGGCAGCTCCAGTGGCCTTCTGAACACCACAACAGAAAGGGTTGAGTGCCCCATTGTGAGGCACTGGAATAGGGTGTACTGCTCAAGTAGTGTCCTTATAATAATATAACATAGTTTTAAGCGTTACTAACATTTTTAAATAGGGTTATGCTCCGAAATAAAATGAATATTATTTTTATTATTAATAATAAACTATGTAAAATAGTAGTCCTCTGCCTAACCCTTAGAGAATTACATGCATTACATGATGGTAATATTCTCTTAGATTTAAAGTTTTCACAAAAAACCAATGAACGTAGCACAGATACTGACTTCGCTAAAGTACGTAGGTACGGCGCATAAAAATCGTATTTACACTTAAAAGTAACGGCTCTTCGGTCGTAGTGTAGCATTAAACTTCGAACTTGGAGACGTGTCCACGCCATTACCTGTTGTTTATGGAACATTATTCCTTCTCTAAAAACGTATTCAATTTTGAGTGTATGTTTACTTTAAACCTAAAAGGGTAGGTAAAGGGGTTTGCCAATGATTAATACTCAGTTAAAGACTTCCAAACAACTGGCAAAATTTAGAACTGTACCTACTGGTATGCTACGGGTACATCTCTGCTTAACACATCATAGGCGTGTAATGTTGTTATAAACTACGAACTAGATTAATTTTTGATTAAGTATTTGTTTTTGCAAGCTTTGAACCTTCAGCTGTTCTGTCAAATGATCCCACGACAAAATAACAGTATTCGAATTTTTTTAATGTGTAAGTAAATAAGGATTGGATTAAGTGTTACACATTTTAGGTCTATTGCGTTGGTATTTTTTTTAATTAAACATATTATGTTTCAAACAGACATAGTCGCAACATCAACGTTCCTTTTCTGACATTGTTGTATTTAACTCAAAAAATTATTTTTTGAAAAATTAATTTATACAACCGATTTGAGAACCTCCTCATTTTTTGTAAGTCGGTTATCGTTGGATTAACTTCAACACTTTATCAAAACAATTTCCTATGAAGCTTAAAATAGCCTCTTCTAACAATAGGATTTGCATACAATAATAGCAAATTCATATTTCGTTTACCTTTAAGCAAGCCTTCGTCTTACAGCATTAAAACGATTAGCGAGTATTTAATCGGATATCGAGTTTATGTAAATCGATTATCGGCGCCGACCGAGATTAATGTTGTCTGAAATTGGTTGTCAACCTTACAAAGGTACCTATACGGGGTGGATGGCACATCTACGCACATCTATCAACGAGATCTTGAAATGGTTCTAAACCCCGGACTAGCGTAGAAACGTTTCATCGATTTCGTTCTAGTTTCTGAGTAGAATACGGAAGTTCAACGCACAAAAAGCCGATGAATGCTAATACGATGCTAAAAAATTGCGATGCACGTTACCGCGAAAGATTTTCACAGCAATACTACTTGACTTCAATGCACACTCATTTCAATAGAGCTACTAGAATACTTGATTTCGATATCTATCAAAAAGTAAACAAAAAAATAAAGTAAAAAGTTAATAAGTTTTCGACGTTTTTTTACAGTCAGACAGAAATCACGATTTCATGTGTACAGTTTAAAGCAAAAATTAGGTAATCTTGGAATTAACCAACGACAAATTTCAACACCGAATCAACACACAAATGTGCGATTATGTCCGTTCTACCCTGTATATAGGTACCTAAGAATGGGGAATGTTGAGGGAATGTTCGATAAATCGCATTCGGGCCTTGGTTGAGGGTTGTCTCTGCCAAGGTTGACGTTTCGGGGATGTTTGGTTTTCCTCATAAATGATGATGGCATTTATAATATAACATACCATTACGCCTGTATCCTAAAAGGTTCGGCAGGGGTGGGCTTTTAGTACAGAACCTACACTCAGGTTGAGCCAGTTCTTTGCCTTTATACCAGTACAAATACAGACTCCGAGCTGCTACTGAGAAATTCCAGATGGAAAAACCTAATTTCTCTGCCTTCATCTATACTTCTATACTAATATTATAAAGAGGTAAAATTTGTAAGTTTGTAAGTTTCTATGTAAGGGGTAATCTTCGGAACTAATGATCCAATTTTAAAAATTATTGTACTGGACTGGAAAGCTACACTATTCCCGGTGAACATAGGCTACTTTTTATCCCCGTATTCCCACGGGAACGGAAACTACGCGGGTGCGTGACGTCTGCTAGTCTGAGATAAGACAAAAGCAGTGCCTTTTAGTCATCTAGAAACTGAAATAAAATCGTCAAAGTAATTAATATTGATGTTTCTAGTTGTTGTTTTTTTTAATAATGTATCTATACATATAATAAGACTGTAAAAAAACTGTGTCTGTACATTGAATATATTTAAAAAATAATAATTGAGGGGGGTTTAGAAACAGTAATAGAGCACGAATCCAAAAAAAAAAGTCTGTCTGTTTGTCTGTTTGTCTGTTTGTCTGTTTATCTGTTTGTCTGTTTGTCTGTTTGTTTGCACACGCTAATCTTCGGAACTACTGGACGGATTTGAATGATTTTTTTTTGTTGTATAGATATTAAGTCTGGGCAACACATAGGCTATAATTTATCTTGGAAACTGGAACACCTGATGCAGAACCGCAACAGACCAGCTAAACTATAGGCGATACAAAAATGGTCCCATAGCAAAAATTGTTCCACGTGATGAGCATTTTCTGCTGAGAGAATAAATTTGAAGATCCGGAACACCTGATGCAGAACAGCAACAGACCAGCTAAACTATAGGAAATACAAAAATGGTCCCATAGCAAAAATTGTTCCGCGTGATGAGTATTTTCTGCTGAGAGAATAAATTTGAAGATCCGGAACACCTGATGCAGAACCGCAACAGACCAGCTAAACTATAGGAGATACAAAAATGGTCCCATAGCAAAAATTGTTCCACGTGATGAGCATTTTCTGCTGAGAGAATAAATTTGAAGATCCGGAACACCTGATGCAGAACAGCAACAGACCAGCTAAACTATAGGAAATACAAAAATGGTCCCATAGCAAAAATTGTTCCACGTGATGAGTATTTTATGCTGAGAGAATAAATTTGAAGATCCGGAACACCTGATGCAGAACCGCAACAGACCAGCTAAACTATAGGAGATACAAAAATGGTCCCATAGCAAAAATTGTTCCACGTGATGAGCATTTTCTGCTGAGAGAATAAATTTGAACATCCGGAACACCTGATGCAGAACCGCAACAGACCATCTAAACTATAGGAGATACAAAAATGGTACCATAGCAAAAATTGTTCCACGTTATGAGCATTTTCTGCTGAGAGAATAAATTTGAGGATCCGGAACACCTGATGTGGAACTTCAAGAGCCCAGCTACACTATAACATATATTGGAATGACGTCTTAGCAAAAGTTGTTCAGCCTTATGAGCACTCGCTGTTGACGTATAAAAATCGAAGATCTGGAACACCTGTTGTGGAACTCCAAGAGCCCAGCTACACCATAACTCAAAAAGGAATGACGTCTTAGCAAAAGTTGTTTGGTCTGATAGGCATTTCCTGTTGACTTATAAAAATCGAAGATCAGAAACATTTGATATAGAAATTAAAACTATTACTAATTTCATTGCATAATTATAAAATAACATAAGTAAGAGGTACTACGCGGTGAAGGCGGGAACATTCAGGACTGATTTTCGATGACGATGGTATATCGTTGAAAATTAGACTCTACTGGCTAAAACCCCCATTTTTTTTATCGTATGCCTTCGGGCTTATGTTATTTGAGTGTTTAATTTCCTTTTCCATTTATCTTCGTTACACGGTAGCTTACCCGGTAACGCAGGGGAGCAGCCACTTAGATAATTGATCAGGTATCATCACAATAAAACTATAACCATGCCTAGAAAGAGGTCAAATTTTTCCCAATGTTCATAAGGTGCTAAATGATTAAAGACCATAAGATCCCAACAATCTACCGAAGGGCGTTAGGAGAGACTTGATGCTGTTCGAGAACATGAGGCTGCAACTCGCTCCGTGGAAACTTCTTGGGATCGCGAAGCATGCCTGCATTCTCAGCGTATTTACGCATCTACATCCAGGTCTCTAGAGACCAGTGAAGAATATGTGCGCGACTGACCGCTGATCGTGAACATCATGCACTGTCTCGCGAGTTGGAGACGTTCACGGAAAAAGCTTGAGTTTTCAGCGTATATACGCATCGACTCTAGAGATAAGTGGGGGAAGGAGATGCGCGACTGACCGCTGATCGTGAACGTCACGCAACATATAATAAATAGGCTATAATTTATTTTGGAAAATGGAACACCTAAAGTGAAAGAGATATAAAAATGGTGCCATTGCAAAAACTATTCCACGCGAAGAGTGTTTTCTGCTGTGAGACTAAATTTGAAGATCTGGAGCACCTGTAGGGGAACTCCAAAGCCCAGAGACAATATAACATATACATAATAGAAATGGCGTCTTAGCAAAAGTTGTTAAGTCTGATGGCATTTCCTGTTGACCAACAAAAATAAAAAATCTGGAACATCTTGAATCGTCTCGCGCATCCCATTGATTTCCCGTCCCCGGGCTTTTAGAATTCGACATCAGATGTTTCAGATCTTCGATTTTGACGACCCCGTTGTCGCTGGCATAAGCAACAGGATCCGCGTACGAAGTCGCGGGCAGAAGCTAGTCATTAATAAAAATGACACAAATTTATGATGACCGAACGTTTTCTTGCACAGGACGACGCACATGAACGTAATGACACGAATGTAATTTAAACTTCATTTGTATTAATAATTACATGCTATGTCTTTGCATGAGCATTCAATTTTATGAAATTTTGTATGACTTAATGGTGGGATATTGTTGACTTCCTCATCAATTATATAAATATGAATCCCTATTTTCCTTGGTCACGGCATCAGCCACAAACGGTCGAACTGATTTCACTAATTCTTTTTTTCGTTATGTTTGTTATTGTCAGGAGGATGATTTTATGAAAGAGAACTAAGATTAGAAAGTTGAGCGGAACCTTAGAAAATTCAAGAAAAGTTAAATATTTTTGAATGCAGCGCCATCTTTAACGACATGACAGGTGACAAATCCTACTAATATTATAAACGCGAAAGTTTGTGAGGATGGATGAATGGATGGACGTTTGTTACTCTTTCACGTAAAACTACTTTATGGATTTTAATAAAATTTGGTATGGAGTTAGCTGATACCCTGGATTTACACATAGGCTACTTTTTATCGCTGTATTCCCACGGGAACGGGACCTACGCGGGTGAAACTGCGGGACGTCTGCTAGTATCACATAAATTGATTTTAAGGCGGAACGAAATTTGCCGGGACAGCTAGTATGTTGAAAAACAACATCATTGTGTAACCTATGAGCCTCAAATTCGATTGACTTTGAATTAACGTTACATTGTCTCATAATTTCAGCAATTTACACTAGCAATTTGTGCTATATGTGCTGCTCACACCAGGAACAACCATATGTAGACAACTATATGTAATCGAACACAGCGCCAGATAACTTCAAAACAATTATTTTAATAGCATACCTATTTATATAGCATGATTATTATAATAGCATATCGATAGAACATATCAGATTACTACGAAGGTAATTTAATGTTCTTATAGAGATCAAGTCCCTAGGCCATTGAAAATGGAAATTCCTTAATTTTGAATATAAAATGACCAATTTTTACTAAGCAGGTTTAATGCCGTAGTACAGTCAGTGACAAAAATGTCGAGACGAACGAGACTGTTGAATTATCTCAACAGTTAAAAGTTAATATTTTTGTGTTCACCAGTTGGCGCCACTGTAGAGTAGTTAGTTATTACCGGAGTGAAAACAGAGTTGACATTTCAATCATATCTTATGCCTCACAAAACATCTGTTTGTTAACATTAAACAAATTAACCTCTGAACTAACTGTTTTTCAGCTTGCTTACTATTTTTTACCTCATCTTTTTGGCTTTGCCTATAAAGCACTGGCATTCAGTGACCCATTACTCATATTTTCCATATTAGCGGCAGGTATTGCAAAACATTCACAACATTATTCCAATGTATACTTCTTACTTAAACGTGAAAGTTTGTTTGGATTGATGAATGCTTGTTACTCTTTCACGCAAAAACTACTGAACGGATTTGGATAAAATTTAGTACGCAGATAGTATAAAACCTTGATTAACACATAGGGTGGTTTTATTCCGATTATATTTTCCTGTGGGATATTTTTCGAGTTGAAGCAGGATGAAGCCGCTGGCAACAGCTAGTCGGGGTCGGTATCAGAATGACTGGATCGCAAATTGACCACAACGCTCTTAGTCCAAGTCTCAAAATGTCTAAATCTTAAAATACCTAAGTCGCAAAGTTACTACTACTAATATTATAAACGCGAAAGTTTGTGAGGATGGATGGATGGATGGATGTTTGTTACTCTTTCACGTAAAAACTACTGAATGTATTTTAATAAAATTTGGTATGGAGTTAGCTGACACCCTGGATTAACACATAGGCTACTTTTTATCCCTGTATTCTCATAGGAACGGGACCTACGCGGGTTAAACCGCGGAACATCTGCTAGTTTATTATAAAGAAGGTAAAGTTTGCGAGCTTATATCGTTGTTAATCTCTGGAACTACTGAACTGTAAATTATTTCATTCTACCAATAGAAAACTACATTAATTGTTTCATAGGCTATTTTATTTTCAAGGGGAGAAAATGTTAAAGTACCAAAAGCAGGGGGACGAAGAAGCGAGCAAAGTGCCATTTAGAAATAAACTCGAGCGTAGCGTAGGTACCTACAACAGTGACTTCTTGTGGTATAAACTAGCGCTAGACTGCGATCCCACCTAATTGTGAACAGTGATGCAATCAATGATTCTGAAGCGCACTAGTTAATTAAGAGCCTATTCACTGTAACGTTTGACATTTCAGAGATCTCACAGTACATGTGGTCCTTTAGCGGGAAAATCATACGCGATATCCCTCACTGGACAAATTCCTTGTCAAAATTATTGATTTCGTGTATTTTTTTCGTTCAAACCTTCATTGTGTAATATGTTTATTTAATTTTCATACTTCTTTAGATCATTTTGAACAGTCATTTTGTCCTGATACTATTAACGCTGATTGTACGACTCTTACACAAATGAAATTGAATAAGCCTTAGAACTTGTATCTTAGTTATTTTAGCCTGACAATGACATTCGTTTAGTGCTTTGATGTGTGACATGTCATTCTTGACAACGAAGTTATTCGACATCTTACTTAGGTCATGCATAAAAATAAATTAGACAAGACAAGAGTATTGTTCTAAAATCTAAACGATTGTAAAGAATATACTGGTTTTTGCATCAAGTATCTGCTAAACTAAGACTCATTTGTAATCATTTCATGAAAACTATTCAAAGAGTGAAATAAACTAAAAAATTATACAAAGAGTAAAATTAAATCTTGTTTTTTTTTGGTTGTTAAATCTCAACAAACAATTGTTAAGATTTAACTCAAAAACTACTCACATAATTGAAACAGCTTTATTATCACCAGGTTCAAAATTCGCGTAGACGAAGTCGCTAGCGAATAGCAAGTGTTAAATATTCAAGAATTAGGCTATTAAATACATAAACATTTTTGTGGAATCCATCTGATATTTCCAAAGAAAAGCATTCAAACAAAAAAAAATCAGCTTTATAATATAGGCGTAGAACGATGATTTACGATGTTTCCTTCACTGGTTCTAGTTTTAATTCTAAAAAGTCTCAGAAGAAGAAAAGTATCCGAGTCTCGTTCACTTACGACGAAAACCTTTATTACTGTATTAGTTACTCATAAATCCAACAAGTTATTACTTTACGTCACTTCCAAAGGTACCAAAACTTATTTTATTGAAACCACTGAACGCTAACCTTTAAGAGCTCATAATATGGGAAAAGATATCAAATCGTTTTTCATTCATCATTTCGTTATTAGTTTTGTGATCCTGGGTTACTAGAAAAAGTACAACTGTCTTAAAGAAAACACTACAAGGTGTAAACTAAATGTATTTTGCATATTATTATTATTAAAACATTTATGCGGACCACACATAAAAATACACACAATCCAAAAAGTGTTAGTAACAGAGACTTATTAAACTGCATTAGTAAAACTAACACATTAAACCTACCTAAACATAATCATAACTAATAAGTGCGAGGCTCAACACATGTTGGAACGTGCCTCAACACCCAGTGCCTAATAAAAGGGCTATCCATTTTGTTAAACAATGTATTCAGGATGCTGTTGGAGCCTTCGCGTAACCTACCAATTATTGACCAATTATAGAGGGCGGCCCCTCTTCCTCATTATTCCATGAAAATCATCAACACGGGCTTCCGCGAACATCTGCAAGGCGCTACAGAAACGCGAAAGCCTCAGCAGCATCCTAAACCCATTGTTATACTGATATTCACTGTCAGAAAATATTATCCTATCTGATTTCGCGTTCGTAGCACATTAGGAGCTACGCCGTAGCAGGTGCTACGTGCTATGTGCGCTACTGGGCAAGGCTGGTACTTACTGGCAATAACTTAGACCTTATAATTACACCATTATCGATAGTTGAAACTAAACACGGCCTATGACTATGACCTACATTGTTGTGGTACTATAATTGACACACCACGGTCTATATTTAACACTGTATCCAAAACATTATTAGGTTTTTTGTCTGCCAATTCGGAGTTCAATTATTACCTCCTACTACTACTACTTCACATACTACTACCTACTCTAGTATAATATTGTATGCAACATAGAAGCACGCAGAGCAGTAGCTCAGTTTGAATTTTTGTATTTTGTATCTTTCAAAATTAATGCATTGCAGTAAGGTAGTTAGGTTAGGTGGTTAGGTTAGCTATAGGGTAGGTATGGTAAGTTAGGTTAGGTTATATGTATATATACTAAATTTATACTTCTCTTTTGAAATTAACAAAAAACTTAAAAGCCTTAGTAATTCATTTTATCGAAAAAACTGAAAATCAGAGAACTTTCATACCAACTTTACACCCCCGTTTTCTCTAGTAGGGGATGATTTTCGAAATAATATTTTGTACCTGTTTTATGACTTTCAGTTAAGAAGTTTAATACTGAATTTTAATATTTAATACATTCAAATTACTTGAAAAACGACAAAGTTTTATAATATTAACTTTGTATCCCTGTTTTACACCCTCAAGAAATGATTTTCGAAAAGAAAATGTACGTGATTCATAACATCAGTGAAAAACTTTCAAACTGAATTTCATTCGAATACTTCAAAAACGGCAAAGTGTTATACTAACTTTGAGTGTGTTCTAGCTATACGAATGTATTAAATAATAATATAATTACTATGAACTTCACAAATATTTCGAACTATACTTTTTTCTAAAAAAAACAGAATTCGCACTATCTGTAATTAGGAAAATAAGGCATTCGGAAAATTGAATTTATAACATTACTATAGAAGTATTGATCATTATAATAAGATTCGTGTCTAATTGGAAAAAAATTACATATTGGGATAGCTTGATGTGATGGCCTTTGTAAATGATTAACAATACCTTTACTCACAAACTGCCTGAGGTCAACCTCACTGCCACAAAGAAACGACCACACAAAATCTTAACATATCAGCAAAATAACCCTTATATTTCTTTAAGAAAAATATACAGAGTGGACGGGGGGACATCGACGTACTACCAGGTAGGTACTATGAGATAAGAAAATAATTCTGGAAGAGATTCGAGTGTTGAAATTTTTCGTTAGCTTTTTCATGGATTTTATTTCTTTCTTCTAACTGATCGTTGTTGATATCCCCAATGAGGTTTTTTTTTATTTTTTATTTTTTTAAATAAATCATTATGATTTGTTGGGTTTTATTGAGCACATCAAGACTGTTCATACTGTATAATTAAATGTTTACTTCTTTTATTAAATGTCACAGTGAGTTGAGTTAAATAGTTTTTTTTTTTCAGAATATATTAAAGCTAACTCCAGAGAAAACAAACATTTAAATTAGGAAGAACCGGCGAAAACAACAATTTTAAAATTTCACGTGCAGAATCATAATTCTAGGTAGGTACTAAAATCATAAATAAATAAATATTCCACAACTTCACAAAACACTATTCTAGTTCCATGCTAAGCTGAGCTTGTATCATGGGTACTATACAGCTGACAAACATACTTATGTACTTCTAAATACATACATACAAATAATAGGAAAATCATAAGAACTGATATAATTATATGAACAATTTTTTTTTTTTAATTTGTAAATTTGAATTTGAAAAATAGATAAATTACACCCAGACACAAAAAAAAATTAACGTGCTCATCACACAAAATTTTGTCCTGGGCTGGAATCGTACCCACGACCTTTGGTATAGCAGTCAGGGGGCTTACCATGATCTTCTAAAATACTTGCCAAGTGCAAGGCAGTTCAACTGAGCAGTTTAATCTGGCAGGTTTCGTTTTTGTACCATGAATGTTTCCGGCTGACCTGCATTTTGACCTGCTTCTTAGTCTCTGATCAGTAAGCTGGCCGCACAGACTAAATAAGATTAATTCAACCTGTCGTTCTGAAACACGTTTACGGTTTTACGGTTTTTATAGAAGTTTAATATGTTTTAACAAGTAAAGGTTAAAACAAAAGAGATTGATGAAAGAAACATTTTTCCGTGTCCAAAATGGAATTTCACATTATTCGTGAGAGAAAACGAGTTCCATCTTCATCAAAAACTTAAATGTTAAAGTTAAATGACTCACATTTATTTCCGAACGTACCTATTAACGACAAATGAAACATGTCATGTTCTGTCTAAGGACAAAAGTAGAATATTTAAGAGGCAATTTTGAAATTCAAGTGGGTTAGTTTTAAAAAAGTTATATGATAACCTGAGTGTTGTTAACTGAGGCCGTGTTTGTGAGTGAGTGGTAACCGTGGTAGGCAAGTGCAACTAGGAAGAGTTTTTTTACTATATTGCATAAAGAGTGTCCTACGAACAATTGGATACTTTGTGGTTTATTTTCAATACTAACAGAGATATCGCTACGGGTACAAAAGGAAATGATAAATACGATTGCCGGAGATGTTAACATTGGATTGGAATATTTGGGAAGCTGTAAGTTTTACAATTAGATCAATAGTAAGCGTAAATTCTAATCACGTAAATAAGTAAGTACTAATCTTCAACTCAATCGAAAAGTTTGTTAATAAAGTAGGGCGTCGCATGAATGTTTGTAGCTCATAATACATTACAAAGCTCAAGTGTAGGTAAGCTATTTAGTGACCCGTTATTACGTTTAACAAAAGTATTGACCTGCGACATTCCAAATGTATCTATCAACTTCCTCTAAATAATTATTTTAATTTAAGCATATTGTTTAACACTTTTGCAATCACTATGTTTCTTAAAAGCACAATAAAATATGTTCATCTCATATATAAAATAAATGGTAAACGCAGTGCTTATAGAAGATTTTCTATATTTTATTATAGGTACTTTGAAATAACGTAAGAATAAAATTATATGTTATGCACATTTTAACAATACGTAACGTTTTTGTACTCCAATTTTATAGAACAGGTCAATAAAAGTTAGTTTCACAGACCTGCAAATTATGACAGTAGGGCAGGTTAATTGTTGATTGTCTATATGTCAAAAAGCCTTCATGGTAGGAAACGTTGCAGGCCAGCCGGCTGGAGTGCTGTCACGAGGTCACTCACCGGCTTAGGTCACGTGATCGCTGGCTCGCCTGCTGCTATACTCACTCATGGTACAAAATAACAGGGCAGGTTATTTTTCGTGTAAAATTGACCTGCTATAAGAGTTCATGGTAAGCCCCCAGGACCACTAACTACTAGACCAACAGGCCAGCCATCATCTCTGATCTTTCTTAAAATACACAATGTATACAAGTGGTAGGGGTTTGAAAATAGATACAGCTAGGAACACAGTCGCGCACAGCAGAATTTTGAAAAAGTAGGAGAGAGAAAGAGCGTTTAAAGATAAACGTTTATTTCGTAATGAGATTGCAGAGTTAAGATGTTGCATTTATATACATATTTTAGGATAAACAGTAAAGACGGGTGGAGTACTGTTCTCCTAGATAGGCCAAAAATTTGCCTGTGTTAAGGAGAGACAGTGCCGGTCCTTTAATTGGTGGATTGGGAAACAGCGTCTGGATTTAATTGTAGTGAATTGTTTTACTGTAATTTACATCTAAAGTATGAGGGTGTGTGTGAGTGTGTATGTGTGTGCAATCGCGCGTTAGTGTATGTGTGTATGCGTAATTGTTTTACGTGTCTACATTGTGACGATTACCTAATAGTTATGTTATAATTGTTGATATAAATTTTACTCACTTATTTTAGGTTGTGCGCCGCTATACCATTCTGTAGACACCTTTCGGACAATACAGCCGCAATATTATGTTTTGTTAAGCTATACCTACACGTGGCAAGTTTCCCTATCTTACAACAGCCTTCATTCGTCCTCCACGAGTCTCACACTCTATTTACGGAGACGAAAAGATTTGTTCACCAATTTACTTAAGTAAACAAAAAATAATGTAATATGATACCTCCCGGGAGTATATAGTGACGCACGTCATAGCTAATAATAATTCTTTAGCCAAATACCGACTGTTTATGACGAAAGAAAAATAGACTAGAGATATTGTTTCGAAAGGGATTATTATTTTCTCTCTACCTTTTTCCTGTGGCTTTGGTTGAAGTAATGTAGACTTTTTTTAATCCTTCATGGGATCAGTATTTTTTTATGAATAAAAGGTGGGTGCTTAATTACCTATTTTGTCGCAATCAAAAGTCATTTATTCAATTAGGCTAAGGATCAACGCTTTTTGAACATCAAAAATTACTTAAGACAGTCCCCCAAAATGCCCGCCCTACGCCACTTCCTAGTGTTTTTGCTGGGAAGAAGATGTGGCGGAACAAACTCCCAGCTACACATCAGTCTGATATGTTAAAAGAACAGTTTAAACAGCGTTGGGGTCGGCTTCAAGTCTGAACGGCTGCAACTTAGTACCAGTGTCTTACCTACATGAAACGGATGCCTATACAGGGTGTCACGGAAAGGGTATATACATACAAACAGGGTGAATAGAGTATTTAATAACGAGTCTTTCCTCAAAATTTCAGCTCCCAACTAATAACTTCGAAATTTCACGATATTATTTAATATCGACAGTTTATTAAATGCAAAATCATAACAAACGTGTCACCGCACTATGAGAGTCATAATCCTATCCGGCAAGGTTCAAGTATATCCATCTCGGGTTCTGCGCGCCTAGTACAGGCTCTGCCTAACCGACGAAGGCGCGACGGCGCGGGCGCGCTCAACTTTAAAATTATGTATGTATAAAAACGGTGCCATGTCGTTTCTTATCACCAAGAGAATCCGTGCCCTTCGTATGTATATACCCTTTCCGTTACACCCTGTATAACCCCCACATCCAACATCCACATCAAACTGGTTGTCAGACTCTCGGGCTTCCAAGTACTAAATCGTAATCGTCCAAGACCCATAAATGACAGACGGGGGTCAAAGTATGTCCTTCCACTAACATCAGCCTAATAAATACCTTCTGTTAGTCGTGCTTAATTCATCCTCCCAACCCAACCAAATCATCTAATCATGCCGTTTTCAATTACCATTTGAATATTCACTTTTCAATTCTACTTACGATTAACTTTTAAAAGTAAAACAAGATGGGTTTTTGAGCGCCATTTTAAGCTGAATGACCCTCTTTTAACATTACCCAAATGACTTTGAAAGCTCTTATCTTAGTACGTGCTACAGGGCTATTACTAAAATTAGCCGGGTCGAGCTGTCCCGTTGTCGTGATGTTTGCTCAGCGGCCGCGAACCTCAATTAGCGCTAATCAAATATGGCCGCCACTCCTTGCTTTTAGCGTCTGCGATTTAAGGTGAAGCTGAAGCGACTTTTTTATATCCATATGTGTGTATATCTTTCCTCTTGATTGCTGGATTATTTTTTGTGGAAGTGGATTTCGTGGAAAGGGGCGGAAATGTGTTACAGGAAACCCTGTAAGCGCGCGCTATTCGATTTGACCAATAAGCGCGCACTGTGATGGAGAAGACTGTGAAATTTGGTATCAGTTAGTGCATCGATGTCCTTTTCACTCTATTTGCAACGGTTATTGAATTCAATAATAGTATAGTTGCAAATTTTGCAATGTCAAAATTTCGATTTCCAAAGAAAATCACACTTCTATTTTTCCGGAAAATATTTCAATAAATCTCTCCCTAAAACCTAAATACGAACATAAAAAATAGTCAGAATGGTCTGGCTTTTCTCGATCATTTCCATATACATTGATAATGCAATTATCTCGATCAAATAATATCCCTATCACTATTCTTAGTGAGTGGATCGGTAATCGCCTTATGAGATTAGATAATAATGTATTGGCTTCATTACGTACCCCCCTACTTCCTGCTCTTTCATCAATGGATAATTAATCAATTAGTCAATAATAATAATAATTATCTGACGAGTTTAGCCAGCGATATAGAAAGAAGAAACTACATGTGTTTGGGACACGTTCCCACAGGAATTTTATCAATTAAAACTAAATCTAACATTTTATTTTACCAAAAGACCTGTGTGAGGCCGAAAAGACCTCTATCTAAGCACGATGCCATGATACCTGAAGAAAAACAATAGCCCACTAGAAGGAATAAAATGTAAATAGGTATAGTAAAAATAATTTACATACATACATAAAGTCACGCCTTTTTCCCTTGGGGGTAGGCAGAAACTACAGAGCGCCATATGCTACAATTCATACATACTTCTTTTGCTTCGTTTACATTCATACATGTTGTCATACACACACGCCGGTTGCGACTACGCACCTGACCTTTCTGAAGAACCTCACCAATAAGGTCTATGTATGTCCTTCTGGGGCGTCCCCTCCCGGCATTCCCACTTACATCTGCCTTGTAAATACCTTGTACAAATAATTTAATGTATTACAAATATTCTTAATATAATAATACAATAAGGAAATCTGACAGTTTTACATCCCCGCTCCCGCTCATTAACCAAAAGCCAGTCTTAGCAAGTCGGATGCTCTTGTTTGCAAGCTCTAGTGACATTCGGATATAAAGTTACATTTTAATCACCCAGTCGTGTTACTGACGTCAAGCTGTTTTTAGGAAGCGTGATTTGACAGTCCTTAACGCAAACGCTCGCGTTCGAGTTGGTAATGCGAAACTTTGTGACGCGTTCCGTAACGATGTTATCAATATTTATGAAGATTCATCTTGGTTAATGAGAATGTGAGAATAAGATTGTTTTCTTGGCATAATGTGGAGGTAGGCAATATATTTTAGTATAACTAAGACAAATTGTGCTTTGGGTCGATGTAGAATATCATGACGTAAAATGATGTTGGGAGTCTGATACCGTCTGAGTTAAAGTAAATTGATGGGTAGAAGATATTTTTTAAATTTTACCATTTTTTATATAAACCCTTAACTTATCCCTCAAGGGTATCATTAGACCGGTGACAAAAAGTAATTCCCTAAATTTGGGATCCATTAAGCTCGCGTACTAAATGCGAATTATTATTTGCATAAAAATGGCTATCTCCGCAAATAGTAATGCGCCTAGCAAAGTTTGTTAGCGATCAAGTGAACATGAGACCGTAGCTTTAGCACAAATCCCCGACAAAAGCGTAACGCCACTTCGAACGATTTTAAAACGTAAAATACAAGTTCTAAGCAGCGTTAAGGTTTAAATTAATCAACCAAGTGCAATTAGTATCAGTCATTGAAATGAATCAGTCTTAAAGACTACCCTCTTGACTACAACATTAAAAGCAAAAACGTGCCCTAAGCTACGAATTAATCCTTTAAATTTGTCCTGTAGTCGTGACGCGTGGCGTGCTGGACTCACTTTGGGACTGGCCTGTTGGTCTAGTGGTTAGTGATTTAGTGTGATGCTGGAGGTCGTGGGCTTGACTCCCACCCAAGACAAATGTTTGTGTGATGAGCACGATCACTTGTTCTATGTTTGGGTGTTATTTATCTTTAATATGTATCCTATTTAGAAATAAATATGTATATTTTGACAGCGGGACCCAAATGAGTGTATTTCGTGACAGACAACAGTGGAAATGTTAGAGGGGGCCTATGAAAAGAGGCACTCCGAAATTCCAGACGTATGTTGTAATTTGCAGTTTCTAAATAAAAGGCTTTATTACTGTTGTACGCTTATATTTCTCGGAACCCTTGGGTTCCGGACCTTTGGAAGGCGTACGAGGGGCCGAAGCCAACTCGCAGAGGCCCATGGTCGACTTTAATGAAATGAGGGACCAATCGCAGATTTTCCCTGTAAGCACTAGACAAGTGCACCCAAGGAAAACCTACGACTGGAGTAAGATTATTGCAGAATATGGTAACAAAAGTACTGGACAATAGGTTAGGGTAGCTAAAATGGACTGTATACCTAGAACTATGAAAGACTATGGCCCCTGCCTTATCAATGTTACATATACACAGATTAAATGCCCTGTAAAAAGGCCGCTAGCACATAGTGACGTAGCGACAAAAGGGCAACATGTCCTAAGGTGCTAAAGGAGTGGAGCGGCATTCCACGGCAATCAGGACAATCCCGGAAGTACGGTCTTATTATTTTTATTATTAAGTATGTTTATCAGCTGTCTAGTACTCATAGCACAAGCTCTGCTTAGTTTGTCATCTATATATACGTCGTGACTGTAGAGGTCAAAGTTACCTTTGCGAATAGCACTCGTGTAAGAAGTACTGGTATAAGTAGAGACACGGGTTCAAAATGCGATTAAAATCCCGGATAGTAACATCAAACGATACCTAGCGATGTTCCGTGATAAAATTAAATATTGAACACGAGGCGATTGATCTCATCTCGTTGTCTATTAAACATTCAAAAGGGCAACTGTTCTCAACAAACTTAATCAAGTCGACGCGAGTTCCAGGAAATTAGTTAATTGCAAATTAAATAACAAGTACGGTATAAAGTGACGTCTAAAACTTGTCCAATGTACAGAAGCCAGCATATCAAACTACCTCAAACTATCATTTTTTTCCAATTGGACGTGAATCTTTATCTGTTTGTAATAATGGTGAAAAACTATCAAATCAATTTTACGAATTTATTGCCATCAACCGGGTGCTAATCTAGAATCCGGGCTACCGCTGACAAATTGCCGAGTAAATAAAGTAACCCAGGAAACTAACCCTTGTATAGACGCCAGCACATCAAGTTACCCCAATGTGTCAAATTTTCCCAATTGAATATGACCCTTATTCTGGTTGACATAAAGTTGAAAAACGATTAAAGAAATTCGACACATTGGGGTAAGTTGATGTGCTGGCGTATGTACATAGCGCGGTGGTGCTTGCAAACAATAGAACAACGACGGTATATTAAAATCAAATCAAATCAAAATATTTTATTTACATTGAACATTTGTGATCACAGAATATAAAATATAAATAAATATATAAATAAAAAAATAAAAGTATACATAAATAATAATAAAAAAAAAAAAAATATAAATAATACAAATCATCATATTTTCACACTACCTATCAACTTACCGATACTGATTTTAACTATCTACAATTCCACAATTATATTATAAAAATGAATTATTGGTTTTTTATGATATAAACTAGTGGTAACTAAGGTACGAAATTCACGTGGATTAAGTCGGGGCGCATTGCTAGTTACTAGATACTATAAACAGAAAGATTCTGAAATTTTTAAAATGGCTAGAAGTGGCGTGCGGTACTGTATTACACAATTCAGTAGATCTCCAGGGAGTCGTTGGGTTGAAATGCCATGCATGTACCAATTTATATGGACCTAGCTATTGCCTGGAGCGAAACGGTTTATTGCTAACAGCCCACAATATTTGCAGTCTGCTTAGAAAATCTACACTGTACGACAGCAGGTACTGTAAGGCAGTGTTTTTTGCAGTACAACGTGTTGAGAGCTAATAGGACCGCGCTGATTTTACTTGCTCTGCTTTGCGAGGTCGATTTTGGCCTATAGGTCGAATTTGAATCCTTTTGGCATTCTGCGCTTATTATTTATAACTGTCCATTATATCAGTATTGAGCTACAATTACGAAACGGATTTTGCTGGCTTATGAATATAAGCCATCATTGCACATGTAAGCGGGCCATACCTGCAGTCTGTTATTATTTCAGTTTTGGAATTTAGCGTCATTTGTTTATTATTAGTGACATTAATTTATCACACATACGAGTCTCTTCATATTGATAAGCATACCTTAATCAATCAACCAAACGTATCCAATATACCTTTCGCACCAATTAATAACCCTGCTCAATATGTTTCCATTAATTGACTCAGAACATACAATTACCTATTTCAGTAATCAATTTACGTAAATAATTCTCAAAACTCACACAATATTAAACCGTCGAGTGCCACTAACTATTGACACAAATAAAAACGTAATTACTTTATATCATTTTTTTTAGCTAAACCATTTTTATCATTACCATCTGTTCTGAAATAAACTATTATAATATTGGGATCGACAGGACAAATGTTTGTTTGATGAGCATGATCATTTGTTCTGTGTCTGGGTGTTTTTTTTCTATAATATGTATGTATTTAGAAATATAAAAGTATGTTTATCTATTTAGTACCTATTTATTAAAGCTCTGTTGAGCTTGTGTGAAAGTAGTGGATTATCATTACTTATTATTTGAGCCAAGTGTGCTTGCCAATATTTTACTCATGAAAATGTACTGTATGATTCTCTGAAGACAATAAAACATTAAACAGGATTTATAATATCCCATAACTAGTTATGAATGATGTTAACGACTTTGCTAATGACTGAAACATTTTAGCAACGAAATCTGATGGAAAAATATACAGAAACCAGCTGATCAAGCTACCCCAATGTGTCAAATTTGCTCCATAGTTTTTCAACTTTATTACAAATGCAGTTAGGTTCATATTCTTTTGGGGAAATTCACACACACACACAGTTTGGGGTAGCAAATATGCTGGCATCTGTACAATAATATTTAGGCATTAAATTTTGTCTATGATAAAACTGACATAAGTTTTACAGTCTCAGTTTGCTCAAAATGATAGTTTAAGCAAAATTAGAAGTTCATTTAATTATAGTTTTTCTTTAAGTACTTTGTTTTTCCTCTGTACCAAATAATATATTTTTAACATATTGAAATAAATCCAAACTACACATTAGTGATACAACAAAGTATGATATAGTGGGCTCGACTCTCGGGTCAGACAACGTGTTCTTTTTTCAATTTTTTATTTCTCTGTAGCAGCCAAAGACTGGGCTTGTTCCCCATACTATATGCACACCTCTGCTAAACTCTTCAGGTAATACAAGCGCCATGTTACTACAAAGTCAGAATAAACTGACTTTGTTCAAATAGCAACAAGTTGCGAACAAATAGGAAAGTTAAAGTTAACGGGCGGAACATATCCGATACCGTGTTGTTCAATGTTGTACCGTACGCGTACTTATTGTTCTGCATTGACGTGGCTCAAGGTACTTAATATCGATAAGTTTAATAATAAGTAATAAGAACGAAATAATTAGGTAACTAACTAACTGGTAAACTATTTTAGAATTTTAAAATGTGTTTGTTTATATTTTCGAGCGTATGGCACTCGTGGGCAGCAGCTGAAAATCAGCGTCAGGTGGTGCGCATTGTGTTGCCATCTGGCATTATGCTGAGCTGAGGCCCTTTTGGCATTATTAATTTGAATTATATTGTATCTGTTTCGTTAATTTTAAAAGATTTTTTGCCAAATTAACACAATTTTCTTTCTTTCTTTCTTTCTAGGTCGCTCAGTATCTAACTATTGTTAGTACTTATCTACTTTCGTTCTTATTTTTTTTTTTAATGATTAAAAAATACACAAATTATGTAGTTGAGGTGCTCGTATTCTTACTCACCGGACGATCCCGCCAGCTGGGCAAACCCAACAATCACACCCAAAAGTTGAATCCCTTATGAAAACAGATCGTGATTAAAACAAAATTTAAATATTCATTGGTACAGCCGCGGTTTAATTAAAAGCTTTAATATGTAGGTCGAATCAACGATAGAATAAATTGTTTTCAATACTAAATGAAAGACTCTGTAATTACGAAATTTTCAAGTCGAAACCAAATTGATTCCTGTCATGGGAACAGTCGCCCTTGAGCTAAATGTCGGGCATAGTATTATACACCCCGTACCAACCTTGTTATTGTAAACGTGAACGTATTTTGTTAAGTTAAGCAAAAATGTTTACGTTAACGGGCTATAAAAATACATGTTACGATAATGTAAGGTGTAGATACTGTTATAGCCTTACTGGTTCTTGGTGTATAGGATAAGCACTGAAAGGTACATTAACTGAGTAACTTGGTTAGTAAGAAAAATTAAACTACACTTGGCTTAAAATAAATCTAGCCAGTTCCTTTTTACACGTACAATGGTCAATATTTTTAGTAACGTGGAACATTATTTAAAAGCCTAACAATGAAAGTAGCCTCAATTTTGAAGGCTACTATATAAACTTTTAGGCCATATTAATAAGGTTCGAATCGATGCAGTTATCATATTAATCTTTCAATCGTGTTTATTAGAGACACAATACAAAGAGAATAAGAGGGCGGACGCCGGCGCCCGCTTGGGGTTTAATGAATTAAAGTTAATTACCAAAATGCGCGATTTTATTGTTTTCTGTATGTTTTTTTTATTATTATTTATAGGTACGCGTTTGACCACTATCTCACCTGATGGTAAGCGATGATGTGGTTGACGACGAAGCACGCTTGCCTAGAAGCAACCTGTTCACTCTTGACTTGAAGACCCCTAGGTTTTAGCTATCAGGAAACACCGACTCCGGCAAGGAATTCCACTCTTTAACTGTTCGCACAATGAATGTGTTTCCATAGCGTTTAGTACGTTGGTTGGGATATCTACCATGTACCGGTGGCGCAGTGCCGTACGTCTTGTGGTCCGATGATGAAAAGGGCTTGTATCTAAGCCATAAGACTGTGTAACAGTTAAGCTTCAGTTACTCCTTTTGAAATCTGCTATCTAGCAGTAAATGTACCATTAAAACAATTTAGCCTTTTTAGTGACGCTTTTGGGCTTGTCTGCTGACAGAAAAAAGATTTTGGTAAAACTGCTGCATAAACTTTAATATGCATTTAATGCAAAGCATCCACACGACAAAAAAAAATACATGTTGCCAATGTTCTCTTTAAAATGTATACATATACGATCGAAACTCAAAAATCAGGAAAAACAAATTCTCGAGAAGCAAACTTGATTCTCACTTTAAATCACAACTTTGCCAGGTAACCCGAAAACACGATCTCACTAGTCCCTGCTTATCTGACTTACAAGTCAAAGTTTTTCAAGTAATAAACATGAGAAACATGTCTTGCAAACAAGTTGCTCCATGATAGTATTCGGAACGTTCTTGGCAGAACAAGTTTTGAGGGAGACTGGCCAAGATAATGCCCTCTAAGTCCGATGATTCATTTTGGTAGATAAGCTAACATGGTCACTGGTTCAGAATGTTATTTATGTTTGTATGTAGGTATTTATATAAGCGTGAGAGCACTATAACTAACACTTTAACTGGGAAGTAATTGCGGGAAGATAGTCAGAATGAATGGAGAGTTTAATAGAAACTGCCGCGCAGACTCTAGTCGGTCAATTCAGGGAAAGTCACCGCGTCGAAACTTGAGCAAAGTAATCTGTTAATGCCTAGCACTATGTAGTATGGAATGACAGCTCTTTTCTCAGGCGGTAAGAGCTGCACTTCACTTTAATTTTCACGGGGTAAATTTTACAGAATAGCACTTTTGGATATCAAACGTTAAGCCGAGCCTGTGAAGGTCCCATGGATCGGAAGACTATTCCGTTGATCCTTTGCACCCGTCTATCTTTTTTACATCTTTCTCAGTTTTCTTTCGGATAGATCATAACGACTGCTCGTTCGTCTAGTGGTCGCAAGCACTACTGCTGAGCATGAGGTCCCGGGTTCGATCCCCAGGTCGGGCAAAGTGTTATTGAGTTTTTCTATCTGGAATTTCTCAGTAGCAGCCCGGAGTCTGGATTTGTGCCCGATTGATGGCAATAGGCTCGCCCCCTATTACATGGGACTCAAACATAACTGGCGAAATGTGGGTGTACTACCAGGTACACCTCTGCCTAGCCCTTCGGGGATTACAGCCGTGACGTTAAGTATGTGTATCATAACGAGTAGTCACAATAATAGACTAGTTATCAAACTAACTATAAAAACTTCCTTCATCCTTTTGGAATAAACTACACACATCAAAAGTGTCTAGGGATCAACATATATTTTTGCAATAACTTTTCTCCTGATTGATATTAATTAAAATTTTCGTTAAGGATTCATCAAATAAAGTGTTTTCGTTTGTCACAGTAACGATAAACCAAGTCACCTTTGCATTAATAAAGAAATTTTCCATTTTCCTAATAAAGGGATTTTTGACATTTGAACCACTAACATTAAAGTTCGAAAAAAAGACTGAAATAACAGTTTTCTTTAAAATTTTATTGGGTAACTTAAACAATTAATAATCCGTGTTTCTACCGCGAACACTAACAACACAAGAACATCGGTTTGGCATACTCAAAATGAGTTCAACCAAATCACGCTGTGGAATGGCCGCCCATGTTCGTTGCAACAACAAAAAAAGGTCTTCTTGCGACTGGATACTCTCCATATTCGGCAGAGCTCTTCTCTGTAGCATATCCCATGCATGCTCAATCGGGTTCAAGTCTGGCGACTGAGCAGGCCAGGGCAGGACATTGATGTTAGCTGCGGCGAGAGTCTGTCTTACAACTCTTGCGGTGTGCGGTCGTGCATTATCATGCATTAACTGAAATAAGGGACCGATTTGCACTTGTAGAGGAACGATGACGTCTGATACAATCGTCTCAGCATAAATTTGAGCGTTGAGGTTGCCTCTGATCCAAATCAACTCAGTTCTTCCGCCGATCCAAATACCCGCCCATACCATGATATATGGTTCCACCACTATAAGGATGGACTTCCTTATAGTGTTGTCGCTGTCCAATCGCTGTTGGCGTCCAGGGGTTCTCCAGTGTCGTATACGTCTTGTATCCGGTCTCATACCAAAACGAGACTCATCAGAAAAGCACACGAAACGCCATTGTTCTTCTGCCCAATTTCTGTGTTCAAGAGCCCATTGATATCGAATCCTACGATTGTGCATTGCTATAGGTGGTACCCGTAGCGGTCTTCGGGAATGAAGGTTTACTTCATGCAAGCGGTTTCTGACTGTTTGGTCGCTAATTAAGTTCCCTGAAGAGTGATGAAGCCTCACGGCTAACATCATGGCGGTTATTGTTGGAGCTCTTCGAGTTAAGATTTGAATGTATCGGTCTTGTCTCCGTGTGGTGCAGCGATACCATCCTCCATGGCGCTCAGCCACGGTACCAGTGCTTCGGTAACGTGTCCAAAGTCGACTGATAACACTCTGACTTGTATTCAGAGCTAAAGCCACAGTACGTTGCCGGGAACCAGCTTCTATCATTGCCACGGCTCTGAGCATTTCTTCCCTGCTTAAATGACGTCGCCGCTCCATAATAACGTTGGTTTTAATCAGTAGTAGGGAAACAGTAGCACTAATAATGTCTTCAATGCGTTGTATGTTTTTATAGGGAAAATATTGACAGCTGATTTTCATCTTTTACTCGAATTTGATTCACAGTTCCTGATTCAAATTATGAAATGCACCAAAAAGGATCCATATAAATTTATAAAATCATAAATTTATTACAAAGCCACATCTCAATCTCAAGAAATCCGCATAAAAATGCTTGATCCCTAGACACTTTTGATGTGTGTAGATATTATTTTTTATAGTTTGCGTCCTGCCGTTCGTCTATCTGATTCACCGAATGTTACACAGCCATTTTACTTGGACCATAATTATGGCCAAATCGATGAAATTTTAATGAAAAGTGTAGTTAAAGAACCACTACGCAATGAAGTAAGTGCCGCCGAGTGCTGATATTATTTCTTTCTTTCTTTCTTTAGGTAGAGAAATTGTGAAAAAAAACTACTTAAAGTTAAGTTACTTTTCTTTTCTTTGATCAAAGAATTAGCATTGCCATCCAATGTGGCAAATGTTTGTCTTTTTTATGTTATGTTATGTATTTTAATGTTATGTTATGAGCAAGATTTGTGATTGTGAGATTTGGCATAGTTAGCAAAACGCTTTGCCAGACCCGAGTAATGATCCTTGGACCTCATGCTCTAGTAGCGCTTGCGACCATTATACCAACGAAGCAAATAGGTATTTGTTTGCTTCGTTGGATTTCAATATCGTTGATTTTAATATTAGAAAAACCTGAAGCTAAAAGACGCCACAAAACTTTATCATAACTAAACTTTACTTCAGTATTACCGGTGCAGTCATAATGCAAGCTCGTAGTCTAAACATAAAACGAAGTTATTAATTAGGCCATCCATTGTGACCGTGGCGTGCTCAACGCTCTTTTGCTATGGAGTTACTAGGTCGTTTGTCAGTTTATCTAGCTTATTACTTTTAAAATCTTCTGTTCTTGTTCAGTTTGTTTAAACTCCTCTTGTGGCAAAAAGCCGTAAGTTCATACCTACACCACTATTTTTTAATAACTACAAAAAAATTGGGCTGTATCCTGTACCTGTTACTAATCATATTTAAGTAATCAAAAGTAAAAAATAGAAATTCAATTTTTAAATATGCTGCTATTTAGTTAAACTTAAATAATGAAAACAGCTATTGGAGGCGGGGCATGCTTGAGCGAGATCACGCGAGCGTGAGCGAGAGACGACGACTAATGAATACTACTATGTCATGAATAGCCTGTACAATCTATACATATAATAAAATTGTAGAAAAGTGGTGTCTGTACAATGGAAATATATAAAAAAAAAGAAGCAGGGGTTGTTATTATATCGATGCCGAACCCGAAATTGTAATTTTTTTTTTTTTTGTCTGTTTGTCGGTATGTTTGTGCACGCTAATATCAGAAACGGCTTATTCGATTCAGATGCGGTTTTCACTAATATATTGTAGTAAGCTTCACTTAACATTTAGTGTTTATTTCATGTTAATCGGTTCATAAATAAAAAAGTTATGTCAATTTAAAGAATCACGGCCAACATTTGTTAAGGTATCAGAGTACACGCCTCGCGATTATTGCGATTCACTTGAATACTGTTTGCATATTTCATTTATTTATATTTTAGGGTTTGTAGGTTGGGTTCTTTTTCTTAATTTTCTTCAAAATTTTTAACCCCCGACGCAAAAAGAGGGGTGTTATAAGTTTAACCGCTATGTGTGTGTGTCTGTCGGTCTGTCTGTCTGTCTATGTCTGTCTGTCTGACTGTCTGTCTGTCTGTCTGTCTTTCTGTGGCACCGTAGCGCCTAAACGGGTGAACCGATTTAGATGCGGTTTTTTTTATTTGAAAGCAGGATTTCTTGCGATGGTTCTTAGACATGATTCATCAAACTCGGTTCAGCCGTTTCAAGGTTATCAGCTCTTTTGGGTTAGGTACCGTTGCTATTTTAGACGTCTGTGGGTATTAACTTTACTTACAAACATATGTGTGGCTTAAAATTTCAAACACCCATGTATGTTATATTAATAAGCAAGATTATGGTATATTTGGTCTGATGCAGCCAGGATATCTAGCAGACTAATACACTCTTGAGACAATAATAGCAGATATGTCGTGTTTGGATTCATTTTAACCAGAATTTGATTCTGCACACAATGCACTGATGGCAACAGGGTGAGCTGATGCTGCAGCCAGGCCACCCAGCACACCAGTAGGTAGACTCTTGACAAAATAATAGCAGATATGTCGTGTTTGGATTCATTTTAACCAGCATTTGATTCTACACACAATGCACTGATGGCAACAGGATGAGCTGATGCTGCAGCCAGGCTATCCAGCACACCAGTAGGTAGACTATTGACAAAATAATAGCAGACATGTCGCGTTTGGATTCATTTTAATTTTAACCAGCATTTGTTTCTTCACACAATGCACTGATGGCAATAGGATGAGCTAATGCTACAGCTAGGCTATCCAGCACACCAGTAGGTAGACTCTTGACAAAATAATAGCAGATATATCGTGTTTGGATTTGTTTTAACCAGCATTTGACTCTACATACAATGCACTATAAAAAAAACAACTACTGAAAAATTCTCATAACTGTAAACTCTATAAAACAAAATTAATGCGTTTGAAAATTATAAAATAAAAGCTAAATTTAAAATTAAAAAAACCCCCATCGCAAAAAAGTAAAACATTTAAAAAGTTAAAAATAACACTTTCCTATCGTTGAGCCATGAAATTTTACGTAACGTCGGGGTACGAGTATTAGGAACGTTCCTTACTTAAGCGGTACCCCGACGTGCAGTAAAATTTCATGGCTTAACGATAGGAAAGTGTTATTTTTAACTTTTTAAATGTTTTACTTTTTTGCGATGGGGGTTTTTTGTAAATAAATATTGTAAGTATTTGGTATAGGTTAGGGGGTTCTCTACTTGATTTTTGGTTATTTACTTATCTTAATTTGTATTTAAAGTTTGTATAAGTTTGTATAATACTTATAATATTTATTTTATAAATATTATAAGTATTTGTTATAGGTTAGGCATTTCTTTTCATGATTTTCTTTATTAAGTATTTAAGTTCATTAGCTCAGGTTAGTAATTATTTTTTCTAGCCATTCTTTTATTTTATGAAGTTAGTACGTTTGGTTTACACGTCTTAACACTTATTACTTAAACTGTGATAATTTTAGACTGTATATGTATGTATCTGTAAGTTTTTATATTTTAATTGTCTACGATAGTACGTGTTTACTAAATAACTCAATTTTCTATTTAGTTTTAAACGAGTCCAGTTTCCAGTCAGCCTATGTTTTGCGATGACCATTAATAAAGCCCAAGGTCAGACGCTGAAAGTTGTGGGTGTAGATCTACATATTCTATTCTATTCTATCTAAGTATCAGCTGTTTCTCGCACGGTCAGTTGTATGTAGCTCTGTCACGGGTTAGCAATCCTAGGAGCCTGTATGCTTTCATCCCTGATGGCCATACGTCAAATATCGTATACAGAGAAGCATTACTGTAAAGTAAATTTTTAGCTACCCAAACGACGGTACATGTAAATCAAAATATGCTGCCCGATAAGTCACTATTCCATGCGGACGAAGTCGCGGGCACAGCTAGTATTTCAATAAATTAAAAAAAAGCAAGTTTGTTTTTTTTAATACAATTAAATAAATAATTTGAAAGACCCCAACGCCAAAAGGTAATAAACACATTCAAAAAGTTTTAAATGTTATTTTTACGTTTTTTATTATATTAGTATAGACAAAAGCTGATTAGATATTTGTGTTCATAAAGTAAAGTCATTTTAAGGATTTAGACTAGTGAAAGTTAAACTATAAAAAAATAGGAAATATTCCAAACAGCTATAACCCGGCTGAAATAACTGTAAATCAACACACAATTTAGTCCGAAAAAATAAAAGAATATCCTCATAAAAGAAAGTGCCCAAAAAAATAATACGGCTTCAACAATCCAATCTTCGAACCATCAACAATTGAAAGGTCAAACCTACACCAATTCTTCTCTAATCAATTGTTTACTAATGCTAATTCAACATTAAATCAGTCCGTTCAGCGATCAAACAGAATTCATTGACATTTCAAGTTTCAACACTTCTGAAGTTCACCGCTTCAAACGAGGTGAACGGCGAATTACTCGTATAACTATTTATGTGGAAACTTTGGACCCTCAAACTGAGGTCCACGGATAGGGTTAGTACCGGGGTAAACAGAAACACAGTGACAAATATCAATAAAACTTTAAATTAATGGACTTTTAATGGGCTATTTAGACATCATAAAAAATAATGACAAAATTTATTGACATTTGCGTAAAATCGTAAATGGATTTTGAAAAAATGCGCATGAAAACACATAAAAATATTTATTAAAACAAAAAACTAATTAAAATAAATTAAATATGTACAGACGCCAGCACATCAAGTTACCCCAATGTGTCAAATTTTTTTGATCGTTTTTCAACTTGTAGGTATGTCAAACAGAATAAGGTTCATATTCAATAGGGAAAATTTGACACATTGGAGTAACTTCATGTGCGTCTGTACACTAAAACTAACTACAAATAAAGTAATAATAATTTAAAAAAAACCCAAATGAAAACAAAACCGCAACACTTAGGCGTCAAAGTACTCCTCCTCATCGCTGTCATCTGGAAACGTGCCCAGAAGACTGGCATTGCCACGTTGGATGGCAATGCTTATTCTTTGGCCAAAGAATAAGCCAGCCCTCTGGTCACACGAAGCGTCGACCAGTCGCGAATTATTAGAAATAATTATTAGATATATCCATAAAAACGCATGATCAATCTCGGCAATTGTAGTAGTAAGTCGTCCCAATATCGTAACCATCGTTCGACCTGGGGCTCGAGTCTGCTTATGCAATCGTGTCTCAATGTCATTGATCGAATATTTGGCAACTTTGACAGTTTTTGTATGGGAAATGTGTCATAAGTTTGACGTTATACGTCCAAAATCGATCAGTGACCGGTCATTGAGACACGATTGCAAAAGTAGACTCGACCCCCTGTGCACCTGCTATTAATAAGCCACATTTGTATTATATTCTAGCCAAAGAGATTTAAAATACTATAGAGCGGGCATGTCAAGGAAATGTCATAGAAAAACTTTGATCCCATGTCCCAGTAACGCCATCTAGAATAATATATGAATATTGGAGCGGCAGCGGAGCGTACTACAAAAAAACTCATAGACTTGTATCCAGCAGGACACACACACAAAATTTTGTTCGTGATGTCCGGTCTATAGGTATTGAATGTCTTTGATTCTAGCGCTCAAGATTATAAAAGTACCTACTAGTCCGCAAACCGCAAACTGCTAGGGTTTCTATGAATCTGTAGGAAGTTGGCTGCAGACCTCAATTCATTAAGATTAATTGAACCCATGCAGTTTGTGGTCTAAGGCCCATCTAAGATTTGTATCTATAGGTAAATTTCACACTATTCAACATCTGCCTAGCCTTCCCAACTATGTTGGTTTGGGTTGGCTTCCAGTTTAACCGAAAGCAGGCGAATACCAGTGTTTTACAAAAAACGACACATGAAAGCCGGGACCGACGGCCTTGTGTGCTTGCCGAGGAAGAGTCTTGACATGTAATTAATGGTCATCCATCGACGGGCCAATCTTGTCAAGTGTAGGTTAACCTTTGATCGACCCTTGAGGCTATTATTATTTAGCCACAAGCTCAACATCAATAGTATTAGAGCTCTAACAGTCAGTTCTAAAATTGTTGTATTATGAGCAGAAAGCTGTTAGTGTATCATCGTCATAATCATTTTGCCTTTTCCCAAGTATGTTAGGTTCGGCTCCCAGTCTTACTGGATCCAACTATATACCAGAGTTTTACATTGAGCCTATCGTTGGGCTCAAAACCCATTCAAGTTTGAACTTGTATCGTTTATAAGATTTTCAATGACTGAAGCTATTGTCTTTTTAACTACAGTAAAGATAAGAAGTTTCAACCTTACCGAAAACGAGTTGTGAATATTGAAGTTAAGCTGTAGAGTGTTGATAATTATTAAACACTAACTGTTACTCGTGACTTCGTCCCCGCGGTATTATTAGTATAATATTTTGTGTAGAACCCTAAGTATTTTTTAAAAAAAAGTTGTCTAAGTTACTCCTTTTAGCATCAGTGGTGCCTAATAGGTATAATCATTGGTTTTATCCCGAATTTGAACCCACTTCCTTATTTATATAGAGAGGCAAGGTATTAAAATATCACGACATATCTACGTAATGCCTCCCATCCTATTCCCTGTAGATGTTCCACACATTCGCACGAAGCGCTTTGCCTGTTCCTTCATTATACGCACAGCCAAGGAGTGGTATTCCTGCATCAGTGTTTCCGAGTTCATATGACCCCAATCTGGTTAAGTCGCGAGTTAATAGGCTTTTTTTTTTGGTAAGCTCGTTCCATCGTCGACCTCATCTCTGACCACAGGACAAGATTGACCCATTATAATTATATAAAAAAAAATGGTTAACACAGTTTTTCTCATGTGACTGGTGACTAATTTTTATGCCGCCCATGAGCTTCCCATGAGCCTCTAATGGCTTCACATGACGTCAAAAAAATAATATCGTTACGCCGTTCTTAAAGCAATTTATGGTTATCAAATTGAAACTTACATGACATGCCTGAGAGATATATTTTTTTAATTATACTAAACGCGCATGAATCCAATAAGGTTCAAACTCGAGAACTATGTCTTGGCAATCCGCCAGTTACATCACTAAGCTGCCACTGCTTCTACTTTAATAGTAAATTTACATAATGTAACATTTCATAACATTTCCGTCTAATTCGCACCCACAATAGACAATACCATTCGCAAACCACAGCTCGATTTTGATCCATTACTTGATTGCTGCTTTCAAAGAGCTATTGGTAATACAGGGTGTAAAAAGACCGATCGCATAGCCGATAACCACACATTCTGTACACATATAGTTAAGTAACTTTAACCAAAAAATAATGCCGGGATTTATTTTTTTATCTCTAAAAAAGAGATGCTTTTTATTGCGCGCATTGCATAGCGCGACAACGCAACGCAACTTTCGATCAGCTGAGCGTATGGCCACTCGCACTTGGACGTTGACCCGACCGGCCCGCTTGTTTATTATCCATTGCATTTTTGTAACTTCAAATGCGCAATTTGTTTTGAAAAATCGATAATTCTGTTAATGTTTGTTCGGAAGAAAGTTTACTAATTAATTAATTACAAATTTGAAAAAAATACGAAAAAACATATTCAAATTCAAAAAACAAAAAAAGACATATTGCACTTTGACCTTTAATATGTCCAAAACCAGTGAATTCCCAGGTATGTTCTAGAAGAAAAAAACTATCCCAGTGATGGGCGGAATATGTAGTTTTCGTTTATGTTAAGGGTCTTTTTACACCCTGTATATCGAAGCACTCATTGAGCCATGTAATCTGTTTAATCTTTAATCATCTATAAGCCTCTCTCTGTGTCGTCTGTTTACACGTCAGTGATCATTCGTTGTGCCACGAATTTGTCGCAAGTGAGCGTTAGTTCCTGAATTAGATTCCCGGGTCGAGAAAATGCGTTGTGGAGTTTCATATAAGAAATAATAATAATATTCAAATAAAATTAAATAGTGCTACTTCTGAGCAGCAGGGTTCGATCCCCAGGTCGGGAAAAGTTTTATTGAGTTTTTCTATCTGGAATTTCTCAGTAGCAGCCCGGAGTCTGGTTTTATGCCCGATTGACGGCAATAGGCTCGCCCCATATTACATGGGACTTAAACATAACTGGCGAAATGTGGGTGTACTACCAGGTACACCTCTGCCTAGCCCTTCGGGGATTACAGTCGTGACGATGTTATGTTATTTGTGTTTATTAAATATGTAGGTACACTAAAACTAGCTCACACAAAACTCAATTCCCGTTCCCAGGTCCAGTACATAAATCTAGTTTAGAAGTCAGGGTTTTTATTATTGTCTACCTACCTATTACCCGGTCCTACCGGTCGTGAGCGACGCTTTAATATTTTTTTTATTTTTCGTTTTATTTTCTTTCTTTTATAATTTTAGATTTTTTTTTTAAATATTACTGTATTTATTGTATTATTATATATTTATGTTTTATTTTTTAAATACTTAAATGTTTTCTTGGGTGTGTCCGTGGCATCACAACGGGCCCTATTAGAATAACAGCGCTGCGATGTTTATATTTTTAAATGTCGCAGCAAATGCTGGCGCCTTTTTGGTCTCGCACAGGTCTTTTTTTTTTATGTCTTTTGTTTTTTAATTTTTCTTTTTTTATCTGTATTGCTGTTCTTTTGTTTTATGTTCTGTGCGTCCAAATAAAATATTTTCTTTCTTTCATTCTTTTTCTTTTCTATTATATCCATTCATCGTTGGTAAAATTATAATTTAAAAAAAAATTTAAAGCTTTTCCATCTGGAAAGTTTGTGCCCGATTGATGGCAATAGACTCACCCCCACATTGGACGTAAACATAACTAGTGAAATGTGTGTGTACGCCCCGAAGGGTTACAGGTGTTATGATATGTTTAAAACTAACCGACCTCTACTGAAGTTGAATATATTATGGATATCCCACGTAATCCAAATGTTATTTATTGCTATTTCCAGTCAAAGTCAAAGTCAAACCATTTATTTCAATAATTAGGTCTCTATCAGGCACTTTTGAACGTCGAACAAAAGTTAACTTTAAAAAATGATTGTAGTTGCCCCTTCCATAATGTAGATTTGTGTGTAGAAGAATGGGCCAAAAACTCCATACATACTCTTTTAAAATGGATTTTACAATACTTTGTGTACGTTAATAAGATTATATGTGAGGACGATGCGCCTAGAATAAAAAGTACTATACTAAGATAGGTTTAAGCAAATAAAAAATGAGCAATGGAGTTGATAATTACATGATTAAGTTGGTACAGCTAGATTCATTGTGCTCACATATTTACAAATGTAATAACATTAATTTAAAAGAGTGAAAAAATAAATAGAGAACAATACATAGGTACATTATTAGATTAGCAACCAGGTTGATTATGTTTCCTGTGGTTATTGACTAAACTGAGATTTAATGCCCTCCATGGGCCTCTGATTCGGATTCACATGCTGCCGATAAATAATTAATTAATTATAATTAAATTAAATCAAAGGTTGTTGTCAATTTATAAGTACCTACGTTCTGAAATTTATTTTGTTACTAAACTTAGAGGTTTTATGTAGCATAAAAAAGTCGTATATTTCAGAAATAAATTTACGTAAATAACAATGACGACAGAGACAAACTTTAATGATTCTTTGCAAATAGAACTTATTTTACTGTTAAGACTTTAATTAAAGTAGACCGGGAAAACTATACGTATAAAAATTGTAAGAGGCAATAGTTCAGATTAAAATTATGAATTTAGTATTTTTTAATCAATGCTTTTTAGTAAGGTAGTTAGGTTAGGTAGTTAGGTTAGCTATAGGATAGGTATGGTCAGTTAGGTTAGGTTATATATACATGTTGTAATTTTAATTCTATCGAACACAAAATGTTTAAATAAGATCACAGTAGAGACTCGCTACATAAAAAGTAGTAGTAGTTATTATTGGTTTGGATCTATTTGTTGTCGTCTTATTAAACGTACCTACGTAAAAAAAAATGATAAGAGCAATAAATTGACTCTAAGGCACAACGAAGTTTGCAGAGGCAGCTAGTACTATATATACTTACTTATGACTTTATAATTAAATCATTGACTTGCGTTAAACGTTGTCTAAAATGCAGTTAAACACAAACAAAAAAGCACAAACATGTTTTGCTAAATCTAAACATTGCAAGCAAACATTTAAGGGTTAGAGCCAGAAATGTAAAGCTTATCGTATTTGTTAACCCTTCTGATCCATAAATCCTCTCAAATTCTAAAAACTAAAATCCCCTAACGACTTGTGCAATACAATCTTTAACAATCTATTACTTATTGCTTTGAAGTGGTAGTGGTAATGTCGTTCAAGCACGGTGGTTTCCTCAAGATGTTTTCCTTCACGGTTTTTAAAGCAAGTGATAATTAAACAATGCTTAAATAAACGCTCTCATCGGCAAACTGGCCGACATTATTCAAACGTGACTATCCGACAAAATATTGCATTAACGGACAAACAGTTTAATTTTAAACGCATCATTTCATTTTGTTCGTTCGTTTGCATCGGGGATAATTGCAGGCGCGGTGAGCTAACAATTGCGTTGTTATAAAGTAATAAGCGAAATACAGGTTTTAATTTAAGAGCAAATGATGTGAAACAAAGTAAATACCACGTTAATTTAATAACTGTGTGTGTGTATATTGTAACCCAACGTGCGGAGAAAATTAAATTCATGACATGAATATAAATTAAGGGGATATTTTTGCTCGATAATCATGATAGCCTTTTTTAATAAATGGGCCTTGTAGTGTGGTGTTTATAGTATCTTGTAAATAAATGAATACGCCTAACACAGAGTTTTTAGTGGGGTCAGTATTGAGTCATCACAAGATATAGTGTTAGGTCGATTTTAAAATATTTGGGGAAGGGTCAATGTCCTGTCATTATGTAATTTTAACGTTCATGACGTACTAATCAGACAAATAAGAGAGAATGTTGAAAAATGGATTTAGTCTAGTTTAATCTTTAAATCGTACTGGCTGGATGATTACTTTTAAAATGACATAAATAAATAATAATAAATAAATTTAAATATTCCACAACTTTTTCACACAACGCCATTTAGTCCCTAGTTAAGCTTGAAAGCTTGTGTTATGAGTACTAAACTGCTGATAAACATACTTGTATATTCCTAAATACTTACATATTATAGATAAATTACACCCAGACACAGAACAAATGATCGCGCTCATCAAACTAACGTTTGTCCTGGGTGGGAATCGAACCCACGACCTGCGGCATAGCAGTCAGAGCCACTAACTACTAGACCAACAGGCCAGGCGACATGTACCTTCTACTAATCGATAGGGTTATTCTAACTATAAGTATTCCATATTTAATAAATAAATTATACTGTAATAAATATTTGCATTTAAACTTTTCATTCACGCCTCGTCTAAGAACTCTCAAGAAAATATGGCGTATTAACACATCGCTCAGGTTAGGTTAGCTGTTTTTTTATTTCACAGTGAGGAAAATACTCATGGACATAAAAGACATCGACCGACTGATAAGTCAATCTGAACAGTGAAATAAAATGGCCAGTGTTCCTTGTTGATGATAGCAAATTTAAAGCTATAAATATTATTTATCAAAATGTACCTACAAAAAAAACCAAACCATTTCCTCAAAAACATTTCCAACACAAATTTACGCGAAAAAATACTCGTTTTGCAAAAACAGAGCGAGTGTAAACAAACTTTTAATCTATTAACAAGTTGGATGCCCACGAATACCCATCCGACAAAAACCCGAACGTTTTGCGACCTGGACATATGGCGTACATTGGGGCACGCGATCCATCATGTAGAAGTTCTGCGGGTAAGTATAAGTGGCTAAAAACCAATATCTAGGTCGAAAAACTAGTCATAACTTATATTAGAACTAGCTATTCGGAGAAAAGTTAGACAATTGGAGACCAAGTGTCAAATACCTACTTAAACCAAACAAAGAATATATTTGAAAGAAAGAAAGAAAGAAAATACATTTATTGGCAACAGCTGGATACACTTATGCTGTACTATTGGGGAACCACAACACAGCGCTGGTTTTCAGTGACAACACGTCATAGTCGCCCTTGTTCCGATCATCAATAAATTAAAGTAAATTAAAATAAATTAAAGTAAGTAAGTAAAGTATCGATTATAATTTCAACTTTAACTAATCTGAAGTGTTGTTTGTGTTATTAAGTGGAAAACCGATACTTACAAACATTATACAGTTCCTCAGTCTTGGGCATCCTCGGACTCATTAAGGAGCGAACGTATCGTTTTCACAACATGCTTAACGGTCGTATTAAAATTTATGAAGTTGATTAAAATTTTTGCAAAAAAGTTTTAATTCTTTTATTTCAATGTTTTTTTTTTTCAGTTCATTTGATAGAAAAACCAAACTGATTTCAATAAAATTAATATGGAACCACCCCGAAAGTTAACCCACTCAAACAAAGAAGGATATAAAGGTTTATTTAGTAACAAATTAATTTAATTTTGGAACACATTTCTGAATTCTACTTCGAGTACCTATACATAAAAAAATGAGAAGCATCAAGTTTATAAATTTATCATTAAGTTTACTAAGAATATTGCAATGCTTGCAAAACTATGTACAGACGCCAACTCATCAACCTAACCCAAAGTGTCAAATTTATTTGATAGGTTTTCTTCAACAAAGAACTTTATTCCAAACACAATAAGGTTGATGTTCAATTGGGAAAATTTGAGAGTTTGGGGTAGGTTGATATGCTGGAGTCTGTAGATAATACTACATAGCCAGTCTCGCGTAGCAGTTGGCGTAGCAATGACAATAACTCGGTGTCAGCTACGCCGTAGCAACCGCGTAGTCTTTTATTCGTAGCACAGATGCTTAATAACTTTTTCGAAATCAAGGGCCTAGTTTTTATCGAGATTTGGTCTTATATACCTAAGTCTGATAGTCTGTAGGTAATTAATTGCTCTCAGTGACACGACGCCGAACACAGAGAAGCAATTAACTGAGCAATCTGGAGCAATATCTGTCGATATCAGATACTGGGACGTTGCAGACGCCTTTTGATCCCACGGTCCATCAATTCTAATCGCCCGTGTTACGGTTTGTTTGATAGATTTATCTGATACAACCGAGATTTAAACACCCTGTTATTTAATAATTAGGTATATTAATACAGTAAGTGAAAACTTAAAGAATATCTCTCTCTTTTTAAGAATATCTAGTGCATAGAGGAGTGTGAGATTCATCAAAATTCAATTGTTGACCACTGTTGATTATATTTGTAACTTGCGTCGGAAAAGCATAGATCCATATCATGGGTTCTGGTACATAACTCAGGTAGGTATGAAGGATTGAAATTTTTCGTCGACGTTTTTTTCTTATGTTATTTTCGCTTATTTTCTTTCATCTCTTCTCTGTTTTAGAAGAAACTTTGACCCAGCGGTGGGAGAGCCACAGGTTGGTATTATATGGTTGGTTGGTACTATATGCAGAAATGTAATAAAATAATCCTCGGAAAACCCTATGTATGTATTTAATCACTTTTATTACTGTACTTATTTATTAACTACATAGAATTAAACTAAAACATTCGTGGAACAGTTTAACAGGCTGGTATTATGCTCATAACGTAATAAAAATATAAAGAGGTAAGTACTACCAAAATAAGTAAACAAATTAATTAAAACAAATATGTCGTAACACAAATGAAATTGTATCAAGTCCTCCATCACGCCTCGCCTCAGGCTCATAGCACTGAGTTATAACATTTTAATTACGGCTCGAATAATAATTAAAAGTTAACTCTTCATAATGAGTCACGTACATATATTCTGTAGGTTTCAGATGAATGTTGACGTCACAACATCCATATGTACAGTCAACGAAAGAATTACATAAGCAGGCTGCTAACTGGTATATAGGTACATCATCATCTTTTCAGCCTTTTCTCAACTACGTTGCGGTTGCCTTCCAGTCTTACCAGATGCAGCAAATTTATTATTTGCGGCCAGTTAGTGGCCCTGCCTGCTATGACGGTATGTACGTGCCTTGGGTTTGAAATCAATAAAATAAATAAATAAATAAACATTGCACAACTTTTTACACAACACCATTTAGTCCCAAGTTAAGCCTGAGAGCTTGTGTTATGGGTACTAAACAGCTGATAAACATACTTATATATTTCTAAATAAATACATATTATAGATATTATTATACCCAGACACAGAACAAATGACCGTGCTCATCACACAAACATTTGTCCTGGGTGGGAATCGAACCCACGACCTCCAGCATAGCAGTCAGGGTCACTAACTACTAGACCAACAGGCCAGTCAAAAATCAAGACCTATGACTTTGGAGTCCGCCGATCACACCACCGTCTATGCAAATGTGGATGTGATATAGGTACACCTCTGCCCTCCCCTTCAAGGAATATAGGCGTGATGTTAAGTTGTTAACGTTGACCAGGACAAATGTTTGTGTGATGAGCACGATCATTTGTTCCGTGTGGGTGTAATTTATCTATAAAATGTACATATTTAGAATTATTTAAGTATGTTTATCAGCTGTTTAGTACCCATAACACAAGCCCTGCTTAGCTTGGGACTAAATGACGTTGTTTGTAAGTTGTGGAATATTTATTTATTTATTATTTAATTACATGAAACGACTACCAATCTGACCTCCACAACCTAGGGTAGCACGATATCCCTATTTTATCCCCAATCACACATTATAATCATTGACTGTGTTCGTATCTCACAATTAAATAGTCATATTCAAACAGCGGTGAGACTTTCTTTGAAGACCAAACAAACTATGGATGAAATGTGTGAAAGATATGTTTTAGACTTTTGTTGACCGTACCTAAAAACACCTAAAATAAGCCTTCGAAGCGTACGTAACATTGTTTCTGTTAATGTTTATTTGTAACGAAGTGGTGGTACAATTTTGTAACGTGCTAAGTGGTATTGAAACTTTATGTTAAAAGCTTTTACTGTGAATGTAAGTATATCAAATTGCTATCAATTTAATTGAAGGACTTAAATGCTACAACGAAATCGTACAATGTTGCACCACAAACCTATATAGCCTGATAAGCCAAATCTTTAGCTTAGGCCTGGCTTTTTCTGTTACACGTTTTAGCAATCATGCGACGCAATCTACATAAATATTACAATGTTGGTCTTGTGCAGAATCTTACGTGAACCAGCAAAAAGTTCATAAATTTTATTTTATTATCAATTGCAGTCCCGCACCGCAAACAAAGTAAGACGTTTTTAAACTTTTTGCCCTAACACATCGTCTAAGAAATAAATAGATTTACTATTTCTTTCCAATAAAACGATTTTCTTATGTAATTGAAGACTTTTCAAAAATCATACTTACTTTTTATATCTTAAAAATAAATATTGCGGTTTGACATCACTCAGGTTATGTTCGTTCGATCAGTAGCTCGATTTCGGGTAAAGTTAAGATTTCCATGCGGACGATTTCCAATATTCACACAAATGGTTCGCAGCTAGTTTTTAGCTGACTCTACAAAAAACAGAATAGTCCATTTATTCTTCGTATTCTTCATGACCAAGCAACAACAATACTTGAGTTGTAAACAAATCCAGAATAAAAGAGTATACAGATGTTTGTATTCAAATTCTCTGTAAAAATAAACTTGAAACACAGCACGAAGTTAATATAAGACAAGTGATATGGCCTGATATTTTGGGGCAACGCTGCTAGGGTTGATCAAGTACTCGTAGCACAGAAAAAATGCATTCGAGCTATTTGCAGAATTAATCGGATGGTGTCATGCAAAGCTCATTTTAAACGCTTAGGAATATTGACTGTGCCATCACTTTACATTTATGAAGCCTGTATTTTTGTAAAAAATAATATGCATTATTATAGACCGGTCGAAAGTCAACGACGCTCGAATAAGTTGCACTTGCTCTACACAAGAACCAAATTTCTACACAAAAGCATATATGCAATGGCTCCAAAGCTATATAACAAATTACCCGAACATATCGCTAAAAATAACTTGAATCATTTTAAACGTCAGCTTTTTGAATTATTGAATGACAAGGTATATTATTCGGTCGATGAATATCTTAATGACAAATTTTAAATTATAATTGAAATGTAATTGTTTCGTAGATTGTTATTATATTGTTGTGTATTATAATAATATATTCTGACATTATTATTCCTAATTGACACTTGTACATTAATTTTAATTTAGCTGACATTGTATTATCCTAGCAATATTATGACAACTTGTTCTATTTTAATTATTATTTTTTTTTTTTTTTGGTATGATTAATAATAACACTTACTTATTAATAACATTAGATGCACGACACTATTTTGTATGCCATTCGGTGGAACACTGTATGGGCCAACAGTTTTTTTATACAACATCATAATATGTATTATACTCTGTGTTCACAAAATGAATAAATGAATTTGAATTTGAATTTGTATTGTGAACGATACAATAGATTGTGAAACTCAGTCTCATTGTAAAACTATTTACATTTCTTTTTGAGGTGTTTATTTGAAAGTAAGGCAAGTGCAGTTGATGGCTTTTGCCATCAACGAGAATTTTGTACATTACGTTTTTTACCGTTTTAATAAACGAATTTTTAATAATTTAATCTAATTTACAGGGTAGAAAGGACGCAAATCTATTAACAATCAGTTCTCTGTGTTATAATTTTGCACTCCCCAGCGTTGATCCAGTACACGTTATACAGTCCATAACATGTATGATATATGTATTGACATTGAATAAATTGTCGTTTATGTCACTTTTTTGGCTAGTTTTCCACAATTTTTACATAAATTTAAATTTATCTTTACATTTGATTCAAGTGTAAACAATAAACGAAAACAAGACTACATGTCAAGCAAACAGTTTTGCCGCCGAATCGTTCGCCGAAAAGTGAAAGGTACCTACTATCGATGAAATTTTCAAAAGTGAATCGTTCTGTCAGCGAATCGTTCGCTGTTAAAACGTTCTATCGGTGAAATAATGAAAAGTGAATCATTCTGTCGGCAAATCATTCGTAATTGAAACGTTCTATCAGTGAAAACATGAAAAGTAATTAGTTCTGTCGGTGAACCGTTTAATATCGAAACCCATGTCCGAGAAATGTAACAGAATCTGAAATTTTTCATCGGCTTTTCCTAATTCCCAAGCTTTTTCTGATGTTTGAAGAAATGAAGTAACTTATTTACTATTTATCGCGAGAGCGAGGTGAAAGTGCGAGTGAATCTCGTACCATAGGTTGATCGAGAAACATCGTCAGGCATATCAACCTTTTTTAAAGATGGGAAATCGCAAATTAATCGTCCCACTCTGGGTGAAGCAGAAGGGAATGTCAGACTCTTACTGACTAAAACCTAGTAAAGTTGTCTGGCATTTTTTTGTTAACCTAGACCCTAGAGCCACCTGTGGTGCAGCCGCAAGGCACATTATTCTCAATTTTGTTTACTTCTATTGCTTTTTTTTGGTTTAATTCTTTTATTTTTGTACTTTTATTTATTATCGTGTACCTGTATCGTGCCAAATAAATACTTTTTCTTTCTTTCTTTCCATCCGTGTTTCTCCTAATTGCCTTTGCGTTCCAGGGCCGCGGTCTTTCGAACAGATTCCACAACCCAACTCATGGTATCTGGATAAGCATGGATGTCCCTTTGCATACATATAGTCTCCGCTTCCCACAGTTTGTTAGTGACCAATACTTAACAACAAATCAATGAAAATTGTACTGTAATTGGAAACAGAGAAAACAGTACAGCGACCAATGTACCAGTTAAACGAGTTGGTTTTTTTCTAAAAATACTGTAACGGTACCAAATGGAAAGTTTATAATTGGCTTCCATTGAAAACGGTCTACGGCAACGTTCGATGTGATCGAAAAACTTCTTGCACTGTGTCGTTTAGCAAAATAAATGCAGCCTTGCAATAAAATGGTTTTCGACTTGCCCAATGCGATTCTCAAAAAGAAAACCGTTGTGACCATCATCACAGTGAAAATACTTTCAGCCAATCGATTCTATTAGGTATAATCGCCCAATGAAAACCTGACTGAACTGAACTGTCAATTCCTAGCACTAGTAGGCAATGATAGCTCAATTTGCCTTCATTTCACGTACATTTTAACAGATTAAAAACGCACTATTGAACGAAAGATATTCATTCCATTGCATTTTCAAACAAAGTTATGGGGATTATTTTACTGTACCACTATAAATATGGTGAATCTTCACTTTCACTTTATTAATTTATGCTTGCCGAGGTCGTTCCGTAGATGGATGAACATTACATATCAAGAACCGAAAAGCACGTTAAACCGTTGGTCCCAGCTATCTTTTGTAGACCTCTCACAGTGAGTAGAGAATAGTTAGAGCCCGAAAGTTCGAAAACCAGACTAAATGTTATTGACCGGCACCATTTGAACAAGTTGATTTGGTCTTTTTATAATAATAATCATTTAACTTTTATTTCAGACAAAGTTCATAGTGTTAGTAACAATTCACTTAATATTTAATGTTAGTATTTACATAATTACAATTAAAAAATATGATATTTAAATTGAATTTATTTGAATGAAATTCAAATATTATATTATACTAAAATAATAATAAAGAAAAATACAAATAAAAAAATAAATAAGTAATAATATAATAAAAAAATAATAATATAAATAATATAATATAATTAATTTATAATTAATATAATATAATTATTATTATATTATTTTCTTATTTTTAAGTACATTTTTTTTATTTTTTTGTTTTCTATTGCCATGATTCTTTCAAATATGATGAAGTATATCAGTCAGTAATTGGGTTATGGAAGACAGAAAGGCTCTATGTATTCATCAGCATACGGTTATACTAGAAGTCAACTTGTACATAGTTCGGAAAAAGCTAGGCAGATGTAATGTTCAATATTCATACATCTTCTTTGACCCAATACAAAATCCTAGATACGCCTTTTACCAGAAAATTTAATATCGGCAGACACGGAAACAAACCACAGTAGGTATATCGGGTTTCTCAGCCAACAAAGTGTGTTGCAATATCTACATGGTCGCATTACAACTGGCGCGTCACATCCGGTGAGAGACAACATGGCTGCTATCTGGCTTCCGGTTTCACTTCAACGCTACTCTTTGATAGATTTACGCGAGTGATCGACGTGTGGAATTGTTTTTTAATCTGTTACTGGCAGGCAATATTGGCTGAGGAGACTAAAAAGGTTTGTATAAGGAGGATAAACAGCGAATTCAACTTGTGCTTGGGTTATGCATCAATCAATGGTGAAAATAGACTAGATAACCTTTTTTTTATTTCCCACTTTGTAAAATAAGTTTGCATGTGGTCAGGCACAGAAACAGAGTGGGGAAAAGGGTTGTCCCGTTCGCCGACCGACTGTTGTGGTTAAGAATGGATTTCCCATTTAAATTCTTCACTAAATTTTGTCCGCGTGTTTATCGATAAAAATACACTTTACTCCAGCCTTTAAAGCACTATAAAATTAAAGTTATAATAGTCACGTACATAGAAATGAAGGACCTAAGTGTCTATTCTAGAACGCAAATTACTTCTCTGAACTTACTTATTGAAAATTAGTTACATTTTTTCAAATTTTAGACATTGATTAATTATCGCTTAGAGATGAGATTGCAAAAAAATACAAGATTGCATAACGGCAACCCACGCACAAACAGTCAAGACAACTCGAAATCATGAAGGATATCGTTGGAGCTGTCTACACACCAGGAAAAAGCATATTTTACGTTTGTTGGCTTAAAACCAATCAACATGCGCATCTTCGAATATTCCTTAGGCACTTCAGAAGCTGGGTAGCCCCACCAGCATCCTAAACGTGTAATTAAACTAAACGCGAAAAGCGTTATACGATCTCTACAAAATTGTTGGTCCCTACTTTGACAAGAAAAAGAGTAGATTCCCATATTATTAGGTACCTTTATGAGTTGTACACTAAAAGTTAAAAGTAATAAACATCAATGCACCCTCACAAACTTCTACGTTTATTACATTAGGTACTAGTTTTTGCCCGCGATTTGCGCTTCGTGGAGGTTGGAAATTATCACACGGAAATGACTGACGCTGCCTGATTGGCCAAGGTTTGTTTCCCGCACGGAACAAATGTATGTATGGATCTATGCGTGTCCCATGTAACTGTTTTTTTCCAATTTAGTAGATGTCGTAAAAATACTCTGTCTGCTCCAACCGTCGAATAAAAAGACCAACGAAATTACATGATATCATCGAAGAGCTGACGCAAACAGACTGATAAGACAATATACATTGTATGAAGCGAATATTCCCCGCAGTAACTCATAGAGCCTCAAGCAACACATTTTGGCGGTTTATGCCCCAAAGATGGCGTCAACGCGAAGCCGTTAAATTGTAGCGGCGGAATTGCATGTTTTAGCTTTACTGCTCCGTGATAATAATTGGAAGATTTAGATAAGGATGGTTATTACTTTAGGGTATAATTGGCTTGTATTCTGATCTTGATGAAGTAGTGATAATGTTGATGTGTTTGTCTGCAGGAAGTGGGAACAATAATTCAAAAAAAAATCGTCACCACTACCGTGCTGAGCTGAGGCCAGTGTGTGTTGAGGCCAGGCTGTATATTTTATAGTTTTAAGTTGTATTCGTTTTGTTGTAATGCCAATAAACATGTTTCTTTCTTTTTTTTTCCTTCTTTCACCACCGAGTTTTCTTCGGTATTTCTTTTTAGATCGGCGCCATTTGGTTTTATAAATACTTATTCAATTTTAAAAAAAAATGTTTATTTCGATTACAATGGGCTTAGAGATACAGGTATCTAAGATAAGCAATTCCTTGCTTAAAAGGAAGGGATTTTAAGATTCCCTTTTAAGCAAGGGATTGCTTATCTTAGGAGTTACCGCACTTGTAAATGGTCACAGAAATCATTTCATTTCCGACGTTTTTTTTCTAATTTAATAATTTTTGTCCCTCTTTAAATTTTTGCTACTGTGTAGGTGCATTTACAAACATTTACAAACAACAACTATCATCAATAGTAATATCTTTTTACCTTTCTCCCGGCATGCAAGCTCAACGTTAAGGGCTTTTCCTGCGATAAGAGAGCCTTATTGTTCAGTAAACGTAGACATAATAAAGTACCAACATCTTTAAGCAACAACCCATTGTAAGCATTTCCTCAATTGCTTCTAAGAATTTATTACGAACAAATGGCTTCCCATTTTCTTTTGAAACAAGAATAAACACAAATCCGGCGTAACATTTACTGTAAACCTATTTTGAACGCGTCAACCCTCAGTTATAGAGAACGTCGACGTAACATTTTCAAGACAAAATTGACACTATCATAATACTTTGACTATCACTAAAAAAAACTAAAATTGGAAGGAAAAAAGCCAATTGGAGCTGCGGAAAAACTTGTGTTCTCCACCTATAACAAACAATAGAGAGGCGACTATAACAGTTCACACACCCGCTATCTATTGCGTACCCAACTTCGTGTGGCAATTAACACCAGCCTGTATTGTTTTTATCGCGGCTATTTTGTACGGAAACTTTTGTGAGTAGGTTAAAATGGGTAGAAGAGAGGTTCTAAGCAATTGTACTTTGGTAAATTAAGATGCAACCATGGACACAAAAGGCTCATTAAAATGGATTGGTTTTAGTATAAAATTCTTTATTTTTACAAAGGTCTCTTTAACCGAAGAAAAACCTGGAGAAGGTTGTCAGGGTATATAATTTTATTTTTGTCCATGCATAACTTCTTATAGTGTAGTTCGATTTGAATGGTTCTTTTTTATTAGATATTGGGTATAAGTTTTACACCATAACATATTGGAGACCTGGAGTAAACTCAATGATGGAGGCGAAAGATAATCGAGGGATCGCCTCAACAGTTTGCAGCAGCATACTTGTCCTTGTGCTTACTTAACTTGCGACACAGCAAAACAAAAGTGCTTCGCTATCAAATTATAATGATAACTAGGAATCTATCGTCGATGCATTGACAAGATTAAAACACTCTTGCCCAAACAGCTAGACCCGGAACAACTACCAGCGGGTCAAACAAATATTAACTCTATTCGGGAATCGAACCCGTGACACCCAGCGCAGAAGCCAATCAGTCACTGAGCTTACAGTGTGGGTATCTATGTTTTGATTACTACGTGACGCAATGACGTTAAAAGGCGGAAAGGCCTTAAAGTCTCAATAGAGAGGCCTTACCCCGTAGTGGGAAAATCGAAGCTACGAGTATGTATAATAAATAATAATAAATAATAACACCGACGCGACGTTGCATAATAATTGTTTCATTATGAAAATTGAAAAGTTGCCCTTCATGAGGTAGTCATGAAATAGTTACACGTTTATGATAATAATATTATGTGGGCTCTCGCGTCGCATGTTAGATTATGTATCTAGTGGTTAGGGTGTGACAAAGCATAAGAGGTGGCGATATCAAAGATTTTTATGTATTTAATTAAATTCAAATTTATTGTTTCATAACACATAAGTTCAGTTTGTGTTTTGTGGTATTTAAGTACAGAGTTTTAAATAAAACATACCACAGCAGGCTGCGTGGCGCGCTGCCTTGCAAGGTGTAAAAATGTTATGTTCTCCAGCCGGTCGATTCAATTAGTCACCCTCTGAAAACCACATGTACAGACGCCAGCACATCAAGTTACCCCAATGTGTCGCATTTTCCCAATTGAATTTGAACCTTATTCTGTTTGACATAAAGTTGAAAAAGGATCAAATAAATTTGACACATTGGGGTAACTTGATGTGCTGGCGTCTGTACAAATGGGCTATTTGACAAAATTTTAGTTTTTAGTCATCTAGATTATAAGAAAATATTCGATAAATATTTTTTTTCTTTTTCATATTGATGGAAAACTGCTTAGATCAAGCGCACTAAAGTTGAGGAGAGGGGGCAGTGTTGCCAACTGCACCGTAATTACGGTAAAAACACCGTAATCAGGAAAGATTTACCACCTACCGTAGCTGCGTAGGAATATAATTACGGTAGTAAAATACACATACAGTTAATTTGTATCTTCATCGACTGAAATTTCATTCACATAACGTGAGAGATTCATGTGTTGTTTTGTGTAAGATCTGAAAATTTTGGAAGATGGAGATTGATAGCGGTAGCGCTACAAATCGAGAAGATAGTAAATATAAATACAACGTAATTTCGGGAAATCTACCGTATTTTTACACGAATTCTACCATCCGCTAGATTTCAAACTTGGCAACACTGAGAGGGGGTGAACCATTGCTGCGAAAGCTCGCAGGTTCACAAACACGCAGTCAAGCCCGCTTGCTAACATAAACAGTATGCTGTTGGCTACCCCGCACCCGCAGTAACTGATAATATTCATCAAATGAACATCTAATACTCACAAAATCATCTGTAAAATGAAAGTCATTCATCGATCCAAATATACCTACATCTTCTATACACAAGACATCATCACACCTACCAGACACTCCAACACTGACCACCCATTACACTATCTCTTACACACCGACTTAGTTTCTTTTAACTTATTTTATTTCATTTTATTATTTTAATCTAAATAAAGCTGTAGTACTCGTCAGCTTAATTGTTTAAGCAAATAAATTTCTGAGAGGTTTGGCGCTGTATACCGAGAGTCCGAGGTAAAGGTTTTACCTAGTTCAGTTGAATATGCTCCTACATTGTTATGTATTTCTAAAAATCTTACTAGTTGTTTAAGTAAAAAATAAATGATTATTATTATCCGGTTAGCAAGGAAACCAAGTGATAATCAACCTCATTTCACATCCAATATACATTTTAAAGATGTTTGAATATAAAAGTCGATGTAATGATAAGTCACAAACGCTTCGCCCACGACCATCATAAAAGCCTCAATGACTGCCTCGGTAGACTTTAAAAGTCGTAAATTACGACTTACGAGCGAAGATAACGTCTTTATTACTGTGTACTTTTTTTGCTTCCATTACCAAATCCTTGAAATACAATTAAATTGTTACATTGTTGGTATTATTTCTGAAATAGTAACTAAAACAGATTCTATGGGTACTAGTTGACGGGTATATTTATTTATTTCTTATGGCACTTCAACGACTTACTCACTAAAAATGTAATAGGGTCTAGTGGTTAGTGACCCTGACTGCTGGTCGAGGGTTAAATTTCCAACCAAGATAAGTTTGTGCAATGATCACAATCATTTGATCTGTGCCTGGGTGTAATTTTATCTATAACTAGTGGACGTCAGGCGTTTTAATCCGCGTAATTCCTGTTCCCGTGGGAATACAGGGATGAAAAGTAGGTTACCCGGGGATAGTGTAGATTTCCATATTTCAGTTTTTTTTTAAATTAACTCTTACGTACAAAAATAAAAATATTTCTTCTTCATAATATTATTGTACGAGCAGACGTCCCGCAGTTTCACCCGCGTAGGTCCCGTTCCCGAGGAAATACAGGAATAAAAAGTAGACAATGTGTTCATTCAGGGTGTCAGCTAACTCCATACCAAATTTTGCTAAAATCCATTCAGTAGTTTTTACTTGAAAGAGTAACAAACATCCATCCATCTATCATTACTCACTTAATACTAATTACTCATCAAACTTTCAGGTTTATAATTTTAGTAGGATTATTATTAGTATTGTTTTACTAAACATCACGCCTGTAGTTCCCGAAGGGTTAAGCCGAAGTGTACCTGGTACTCCACCAGTAGTTATGGTGTTTTGTTTTATGTGTTTTTTTTAATTACGTACATTACGTACTATGGTCCGCTAATAACTCTTTACTTGTGCCTCGACCAACATATTTGTATTCCGCAACTTCTGCTTCCCTCGCAATAACAAATTGAAAGTCTGAATATTGACTGTCGTGAAATTGTCTCTGCTGAAATTGATGCCTAGCTGTTTTTACTTTCCTAACCTAATTCCCGAACAAAAACTTTTCCATACGAACATATTCCTTCTAGAAGTTGAGCAATTGATGTTCAACAATTGATTGGTATGTCACATACTAAAGAATTAAGGCTGACGTCATTTAACATCGCCAAAGTTTATTGTTTTGTTTTTATTTTTTTAACCTTCGTGTAATTTTATTCCTTTTTTGGGTAGCCTGTTGGTGTGTGTGTAGCCCTGACAACTATACCGGAGATCGTGGATTCGATTCTCACCCAAGACAAATGTCTGTGTCATGAGAGCACGATCATTTGTTTTGTGTTTGGGTTCAATTAATCTATATTTATGTATTAAGAAATATCTAAGTATAATTATCAGTTGTTTAGTACTCATAGCACAAAGTCTGCTTAGTTTGGAACTAGATAACGTTGCGTGAAAGTTGTGGAATATTTCTATATTATTATTTGTCCTGTTACTGGCCCACTGCAGGCCAAAGGCCTTTTTACCCGGTTGGCAATACCTGACTTATGTTAACTGTGAGTCTCCTACTATCTTGTTTTTCCTTCTTCAATGTCCGTGGTCTGCCTCTTCTTTTCACAACTATCTTGGAGATGGCTTCCATCCAACTGGATGCAGCTAAAAATAAGTAGCATGGCGAAGTCGGTCCCGGTATCTAATGAATCTCACTAATCCACGGCCTGATAATGGCAAGCAAATGTCAGTGATATTTATTTATTTATTTGAATAGGCACACTAACGACTTACTAACAAAACATTTACAACAATGCATTTACGAGGACATTCTGTGTAAAAAAAACACTTAAAGGTGTACACGGCATTTACATTAGGTCTTATTAATCAACAACTAAGTAATGATTATAATTAGATTTAAAGTTGTAATTACAATATAATAACTAAAATAAAAAGTAATAAACGAACTAAGAATAAACTAAAATAACATTATGCCTTATATGATATCTAGTATTAACTCTCATTGTTGAAAAGTAACATGGGTGCTCAATCTCGAAACCAACTAAGTAATTCGATTAGTTGACTACAGAAAAAGCTACTTTTCTTTCCAAGATCTTGCTATATTTATAAACTCATAGTTTCAAAGATTGCAACACTTCACACGCAGAGTTAAATAGCTAGGGGATCGAACAAGCAACTTTCCAACTGCTCCTAAGTTGGAACTTGTTAGGAAAAAGTCGTCTAAGTTAAAACTTATAACTTGTTAAAGCAATGAGAATAAGGTCGTAGTTGCAACGCTCGAGTAGTTAATTCCGCTGTTGGTCTAGTAGTTAGTGACCCTGAATGCTATGCCGGAGGTCGTGGGTTCGATTCCCATCCAGGACAAATGTTTGTGTGATGAGCACAATCATTTGTTCTGTGTCTGGGTGTAATTTATCTATAATATGTATGTATTTAGAAATATATAAGTATGTTTGTCAGCTGCTTAGTACCCATAACACAAGCTCTGCTTAGCTTGGGACTAGATGGCGTTGTGTGAATGTTGTTGAATATTTATTTATTTATTTTATTTATTCCACGTTCCATGTTCTTCTTTCTATTTTACTATTCGTATTTAGTGATTTAGAATGTGTAAACAGGTACTGGAAAACCTATTAGTTGTGTACAACTTTCAGGGTGATTAAGGTAGGGGAAATATATCGCTGATGAGAGCGTTCGAACTGTTTTTTTTTGTTTGTTGTTTTCATAATAGAAATAAAGGATGACGAAATTACAAAAATGTGTTTTTAAACTTAACATGGTTTTGTGTCGAAATCTTTTAGCAATGTTCGTTGTCATTTATTTTTGTTTTTCTACAAAATAATTTTTTATAAATCCTTATTTCTGTCTTCACACGTTACTTATGTATTATTATGTTTTTCTTTTTTACAAGGAAGGTTTGAAGAGTTTAAAAAACTGCAATCTTGCCTTGACTACATGCTTCGAGTATTATTTTTGGGGGACTGCTTGACGCCATTCCTAAAATGTATCAACCGTACCATTCCCTAGTCCCTATCTAAGACATGAAACTTGAAGACATACTCGTTCCACCTTCTCAGTAACCTAACATATTACAAGCTTATCCCTTTAGTGTGTCCTAAGCCTTGATATGGGGCGACACCTGTTGTATCTACGCCTTTATATGTACATAACTACATGAGTCTCATGTAATGGAGTGGGATTAAGTGTGGTCTCGGGTCACCAATATATCTGGATCCTCCTATGTTTTTGATTGACTACAATGAACTAGGGGCGGAGTATTTTCGGTTGAGCAACTTTGTATTTAAAACCAATAAATATTATATATAGGTCCTCAATCAGAAATAGTAAGCTTGTGGGTAATAGCTGCATGGGTCGATTCAAAGTTATGCTACGCATGCCGAGGTCAGGGGATGGATGACTGTTTATTACATACTAGCTGCCCCGGCAAACTTCGTTGTGCCTTAGAGTCAATTCATTGCTCTTATCATTTTTTTTTATATTAGATATACCTGGGTGAATTTTCGAGCGTTTCAACCGTCGTCATTACCTTCTTCTTCATATTAAGGGAAAAGAGTGTATTTATGAAATATTTCAGCCATTTCTGGATTCTGATACTTTAGCAGATTCTGAGAATTGCTGAAATATTTCATTAAATACACTCTTTTCCCTTAATATGAAGAAGAAGGTAATGACGACGGTTGAAACGCTCGAAAATTCACCCACCTACATACGTTTAATAAGACGACAACAAATAAATCCAAACCAATAATAACTACTACTATACTTTTTATGTAGCGAGTCTCTACTGTGATCTTATTTAAACATTTTGTGTTCGATAGAATTAAAATTACAACATGTATATTTAACCTAACCTAACTGACCATACCTATCCTATAGCCTTTTTTTTTTTTGAGGGGTAGAAAATCCTCATGGATGTCCCCCGCCCGGGGAGGCGGAGGGGTCTGTCAGACTCTTACTGACTAAAAACCACCCCGGGTTCCTTCTCACACCTGCGCCAGGGGTCACGGGAACAGAAGATACTTCCGCGACCCCCGACTGGTGCTGGCCCCGCGGGCCTCGCCAAGTCAGCGAGGGGAGTGAGGTGTTAGACTCCCCTCGCGACGTCTAAGAGGGGCACGCGTGAACACGACGCGCTGCCACCTCGGGTCCATGTACGTGGGGGCGGTGGACATCCCCGCGTCCGTCGCCCTGGACCCAACCTATCCTATAGCTAACCCAACTATCTAACCTAACTACCTTACTAAAATGCATTGATTTAAAAAATACTAAATTCATAATTTTAATCTGAACTATTGCATCCACTTTAATTAAAGTCCCAACAGTAAAATAAGTTCTATTTGCAAAGAATTATTAAAGTTCGTCTCTGTCGTCATTGTTAATTACGTAAATTGATTTTTGAAATACTTATAAGACTTTTTATGCTACATAAAACCTCTTAGTTTAGTAACAAAATAAATTTCAATACGTAGGTGCGTATTATAAATTGACAACCTTAACTTCTTGGGTTTAGCTTAAGACTTGTCAATTTCATATTGTCACCTGATGGAACTGGGAAGTTTGACTCCTGTCATGTTATTTTGTCATAATTTATTGTGTATAAATAAAGTTTATTTGGGAAAGTTTATTGAAATCATGAATACAATCACGTGTTTAAGTATCGGTCACTAAATACCAGTCACCCTATATATTTGGGATCGGCGCAGCATGCCTGCTTCTTCTATTGTTTTCCGTGCCGTAATCTAAATAGGCTCTTTCTTCCAGCCATATTAACTCTCATCCCATTCATTCATCGCTTTTTGTAAATTCAATCTTATTCTATCACATCTCATGGCCATACCATGACAGTCGATTTCTTTACAAATTCTCACTCATCGTTGCCAAATTTAGCTTAATCCTAATCACACATTCTATTATAAAAACATTTTATTTTTAATGCTAAACCCCAGACTCTAAGCCAACCAATTTGTCGGGCTGCCCACTAATGAAATGAGATGGTTACTCAAGTGTAGAATTAAAATTTAAAATGTAGGTTATTTTCTAAACGACGTGGACCGTATTCTAACGAGCTGGGATAACGATCTCGATAAGACGCGACTTTTCAAGCCTTGCAGACGCAATATCTATTTGAAGAAGTTAACTTAGCCTCGTTCGTCAAGCGGTTCCATTTTTTTATTTTATTGTAGGAAAAACAAACAGTAGCACAGTAAAAATAAATCATAAAATCTTAAATATAACATTTCAAATATCTATGCTAGCCATTACGTTCTCCACAGATTACAATTAATGAAATCAAAAACTAGCTAGAAACAACACGAGTACAGTAGCTATGTATCTAGGATCTAAGACTGGAAATACCTGCAGGCCTAGCCATATTACAAATTCTATTTCTATTAATGTAATCGATAAGGCGACAATAGAAAGAAAATGGCGTCACTGTCAAATGTTAACGAGTATAATTTGTAATATGGCTGAAAATGAAATATACTTGACAGTTGACAAGCAGCTGATTCCATATACGCTATTTTCTTTTTCTAATAGAAATAGAATACAAATAGAATTTGTAATATGACTAGGCCTGCTGATTTGCCCTGCCGCAGCACGAGATGAGGCAACGTAATATTGGCTTTTTTACAACTGGAATTTCTCAGAAACGGAGTTTGCGTTTGCGGAGGTTGCTTGTGGCTAAATAATAACAGGCTCACGGGTCGATCGAAGGTTAAGCTACGCTTGACGAGGTTGGTCAATGGATGGGACCATTCATTACAATCATTATATATCAAGACTCCTCCGCACCTCGTAAAGCACGTAAAGCCGTTGGTCCCGGCTGTCATTTGTAGATTTATGACAGTCGTTACAGATAGTCAGAAGCCCAAAAATCTGACAACCAGTTTAACCAAGGTATACCTTCCGAGTTACCCAGTAACTGGGTTGTGGAGGTCAGACAGGCAGCCACTCCATGTAAAACACCGGAGTTCAGCTGCATCTGCTTAAACTGGAAGCAGACCTCAACATAGTTGGAAAAAGGCTAGGTAGATGATGATGGAGTTTGGATTTGTACCTCTTTGATAGCAATAGTCTCGCTCCCTATTACCACAGTCTAAAAACATACTGTCGTACGACGAAGCTGTCTAGACAGGGCAATCGTGCGGAGTGTGAGGGGCGAGACGCGGGAAAGCCGCTCCCGCACTGGGAACAAACCGAAGTTGTCGGCATTTTTCCAGAGATCAAAGGCGTCGTCCTACTGTATTAATATTTATAATGTGCTATTACATAGAACATAAACATACGAGTAACAGGTTAAATAATAGCTGTAGTGATAAGGTTGATTTTCACTTCGATTCGCTGAATAAGCAAAAGTTTAAATTTCAGAACTGTTTATCAACTTATTGTAAAAGTTTTTGTACTGTGTTTTCAGTCATGGTAATAGTACATAGTTTTATATTGCTGATAGTTGTTAAGTTTACTCATATTTTGTAGCTAGCAATATATTTATTGCTGTTGTTTTTTGATCATGTAGTGTTTACCTTTAAGTAATTGTTGCACTGTGAAAAGTTTATAATCATGTTTAGTTTTATTAGAAGATAAGTGTAGACAGTTGTTGGTAGACCAAATAAATAAATAAATAAATATGGATGTGCTAAAAGTACAAAACAAAAAATCAATCCGGGGAATACGGTTATGATGGTATGTTTATGATATTAAAAAAGAAAAACAGATGTTTTGTATGATAAAACTACAAAGAAAAATGCTTGAGGGCACTGAAAAAGTTCATGGAAACCAAGTTAGTCAACATTGGGTACACAATACCAAAAACAAAAAGAAAATGAAGGCAAAAAGAAAAAATATCGCAACCCAAATGAAAACTTTTTGCTTTTGTTAACTAAGTTTTTTTGTTTTCTATAACAAAAGCTTGTGGAGGCGGTAGTACTCGTACATTGAGGCCTTCCGACTACACTGACGTCAGAACTTGGTAAGGCCTATTTTGATCTCGGGGCTGATTTCCTTTGGGATGCCATGGTACCAATGTTGTTGCAGCTCTATCGAGGACAATGTACGGGTTTAAATACCGTCATCTTTGAAAAAAACTCAGCACTGCAGCTGTTTTCACCTATTAATTGGAGAAGCACACAATTGAACTGCAGTTCTTCACTTCCACAGGGTCGTTTTTACTGAATCGACTTGCAGTAGTCCGGAGTCTGAATGTAACTCGCCAAACAGCAAAAGTTCTTAAAACGTCACCTAACAAATTTCGGTTCCTATTGTGTTGTACAAAGAAAAGTATAACAACCTAGGGCTACAACCTAGGGGTCTTCAAGTCAAGAGTGAACAGGTTGCTTTTAGGCAACCGTGCTTCATCGTCGACCACATCATCGCTTACCATCAGGTGAGATAGTGGTCAAACGCGTGCCTATAAGTAATAGAAAAAAAAAAAAAGTAATCATGATTCTCTTTCATTTGATTAGCATATTCCTAACTAACTATATCGAAGTCGGGTTCCTAACTAGCCTGGCTTCAATACAGCGTATTTCTGATATTTTACATAGAGCAACTGCCTATATAATCTCTAACACTGAACTGGGAAGCATGATGTAAATTTGGTTACTAGACTTGCGGAATTTTAAATACCTTTAACGACTGTCAAAGACTTATCAATGATAGCAGGGACTAATATATTTTCCAAGGCACGAAGGGATCTGGTAATGGATACTCATTACTCACCCATCGATGGACCGGCCTCAACAAGCGTAACTTCACCTTCAATGTAACTGTGTGACTGTTATTAATTAGCCTTGTTACCAGATGTGAAAAAAATTGCGATGTAATACCAAATTATGCATCTGATGCCGTATTTTCAGATTTAAATAAGACAATAGTAGTTGGATACCGGTGTGGTATAAAGGCCTATTTTGATCATTCCGTAGATTTCCACCGGGACTGCTGCAGCCAGTGCAGTGTTACCGTAACGAAGCTGAGTTTGATGACTCGTTGAACGAAATATAAACATCAATAGAATAGAATATTATTTACTGTTACTACAATATAAAACCGTACAAAAAACATAACATTATAATCCTGTAAACCCCGATGGATCAGTTATGTTTATGTCCCATGTAATAGGGAACGAGCCTATTGCCATCAATCCGGCACAACTTCAGACTCCAGGCTGCCATTGTGAGATTCCAGTACAACAAGCACATAGTGAATTTACGAGTACAATAATTAAAGAGCTACTTATGGTCTTGCAATAGATGGCCTTATCACTTAAAGCGATCTCTTACAGGAAACAATATACAAGTTATTGCTTTGCGGTAACATTTGTAACAGAGCGTTAAGTTTTCCTTTAATTTCTAGAAAATACAATTTAATAGGCCACATGCAAACAATGTATTAATAAACGTTATACTAGTTTTAATATCAATCCGATTGATATACTGCCTCGTTGGTTTAGTGATCACGCTAATGTTAAGCAATAGGTCCAAAGTTGGATGGGTCGGACTACTGGTGTTTTCCATCCGAAAAATATACCTCAACTTAACATAGCGGGGAATGCAGACGTGATGCGTGACGTGATAAATTAGCAATTTATATCTTCGAAGAAAAACTTAATTAGATATGTAACGAGATAGTTACTCTCTTATAATTTGTTACTAAGAAACACTTAAGATTAGACGAAAAACGAATTACAGTATTAATAAACACAAAAACATTATATTTACCATTTTCGATGAATCTAGAATCGTCATATTATTAACAATCCAATCGTACATATTACCTACAACAAATTATTAGAAATTAAACCCTTTTCTTATAAACACATATTAGACCCCTGTCCTTCAAACTAGGAGAATCCTGTATCTCAAAGAACAGTATTCTTTAGTGAAATTGACACATTTTGCAAATATTTCTGCGTGATATTATTCTGATGTTAACATGTTATAAAATGAGCGGGATAATAAATAAATTGTGTGAAGTGATTGAGTGAGTGTGTTGAATTGGGGTTTGTGTGTGAGTGCTGTAAATATGGCAAAAATCTGCTTCAAAGGTAAGTATTCCAACGATAGTGATTTAAACACCACATTTTATGTTAACTTGCTTACCACTTCTCCTGAAATAATAGATAAACCGAATTATTGTAAAAGAATGGAAACTATAACATAAAAATAAAGAAGGATTTCCCGGTAGTATCTCCCAGAGGTCTGTTCAGATCGAGCCTAAAGCTGTGATTACTACCCACACAGTACTGTACACAACACGTGTATGTCATTACACAGGTACTCAAATATGGAGCTGAACGAACAGAATGAGAAGGGTCGGCAGTATGGCGTAATAATACCCGGTTTTTCAACACGGTACACGTTAAGGCGGGGTTGCATTCATTTTGATGCTTATTTAAAAGGTATACATTAATAGTCGTGTAGTGCCATATGAAAATAATGTGAAATATTTGGGTATGACTCTAGACGCAAAACTTCGCTGGAAGGCGCATGTCAAGAAGAAACGCCAAGCGTTAGACCTGCGCTACAAAAATATGTACTGGCTGCTTGCTAGACATTCTACTTTGTCAGTGTACAACAAAGTACTTTTATATAAGCAAGTACTCATGCCTGTATGGACATATGGCATTCAGCTTTGGGGCTGTACAAAACGAACTAACGTTGAAATCATTCAAAGATTCCAAAATAAGGTGCTTCGGAGTATAGTGAACGCTCCCTGGTACGTTAGAAATGTTGACATCCACCGAGACCTAGGAGTGTATCTTGTTAGTGAAGTTATAAAAAAACACGCCGAAGCCCATGAACAAAGGCTTCTCCATCATGTAAACGTCGAGGCTATCAAGCTCCTTGACACCACAGACATAGTAAGAAGACTAAAAAGAACTAAACCATTTGAGTTAGTTTAGTGAAGATAGTGTTAATTAGTGCAGTGAGTGCTATTCTTAATGAACACAAGAACAAAGTGTCGTTTTATTATAAAATAGAGACAATAAGAAAAGTGCCAATGTGCCTTAACTTTGTGAGTTTTTAGCAAATTAAGTTAGACTTAAATTACTTATTAGCCTATAGGTCTAGATTGTAATTTTTATGAGTAACCGTTTAATACAGTTACTCATAATGAAAAAAAAAAAAAAAAAATTTAAAAGTCTGTACCTTTCTTCTAAAATATTTTTTTTTTCTCAATTGAATATGCAGCTAAGAGATTTATAAAAATTGTTTGAATAATAAAAATGGTAAAGTTGTGAGTTGCATTACTGATTAGTGTACAGTACCTAACACTTATCAGAAATTCGATCATGAAACCATGTTGAAGCTATGTAAACATAGGGCTTATATTTTTTTACTGTCTGGTAAACACCAAAACGTATTTTTAACCCCCGACGCAAAAAGAGGGGTGTTATAAGTTTTGTAATTTCGTTTTTATTTTTCTTGACGATCAAAAAAATCAGCTTTAAACAATCCACGTACCTTGGTATACTTAACGGTCATTACAATCGACAGAGCCTTAATTTAGTGACGGATTCAACTATCTATACGTCGCAGTTATTATGTAACGACGCACAGGATTTTTCCAATGTACATTTGTCATTTGTACAACTTAAATTGTTGCAACTGAAACTGCGGTCACACCTACAGTGTATTTCATAAAAATCGCCCCAATAAAACTGTGACTGAAAATGAACTGAATATTTTATTTATAGCTTTAGTATGGGATGACAACTCACTTCACATTCGATTCGATTCAGTAAAAGTCGCCCCGTTAAACTTGAGTGAAGTGAACTGTCGATGCCTATCATTAGTATGAAAAGACTGTTTAATACGCCTTCACTTCATCTACTGTTTTACACATAAATATTTACAGGAAAGCACTATAACTGTAACAATCTTTTAAATTGGTAGGTATACTGGTTTTAAACCAGTTTTTATGTATTTATTAAAAATGTATGCACTAGTTAAAGAAACTGTACAAAGGCGGACGTACCTACCGGCGGATCTCCCAGTCTACCTTAAGGTGATGCAGTGACAGAAAATGGTACGCGCCACGAGGTAACAAAAACTTAAAGAGTCAAGTAAATAATTGATACATTTATAGTTTTTGCTGTTCTTATTTGCAACTAGAGTCGTGAGCCATTCAAATTGTACCTTCTTCGTGTCAGTTAATTTCAATAAGTCCCTCCAGGACAATCGTCACACAATATATTCAAACAGCTGTCCAATCCGGGTCTCGAGGCGTCCAGCCATCCATCTATCGTGTGGGACGATACATCGGTGAATTGTCTGAATAATTCTCTGGGGAACTCTCCACATTTGGTCACGTGTTAGTCCAATATATCTAGGGTTGAAATGGTGTTGAAACTGAGAGTTAGTATCCAGGGGATTGCTATGATTTAGGTCTAAATCATTATGGTTTTAAGCTTAAAATCGTCTGATTTTAGATCAATAGCCGTGCTCTTAAGTTATAAATCGGTAGCACATTTTAATGACCTATTCTTTAACCCCCGACGCAAAAAGAGGGGTGTTATAAGTTTCACCGCTATGTGTGTGTGTCTGTCTGTCTGTCTGTCTGTCTGTGGCACCGTAGCGCCCAAACGGGTGAACCGATTTAGATGCGGTTTTTTTTATTTGAAAGCAGGGTTTCTTGCAATGGTTCTTAGACATAATTCATCAAAATCGGTTTAGCCGTTTCAAGGTTATCAGCACTTTTGTATTAACTACCGTTGCTATTTTAGACGTCTATGGGTATTAACTTTAATTAATATAAACATATTATTATGTGTGTCTTAAAATTTCAAACACTCATGTGTGCAATTTTAATAAGCAACATTATGGTGTATTTGGTCTGATGGAGCCAGGATATCTAGCAGACTAATACACTCTTGGGAAAATAACAGCAGATATGTCGTGTTTGGATTCATTTTAACCAGCATTTGATTCTGCACACAATGCACTGATGGCAACAGGATGAGCTGATGCTGCAGCCAGGCTATCCAGCACACCAGTAGGTAGGTAGACTCTTGACAAAATAATAGCAGATATGTCGTGTTTGGATTCATTTTAACCAGCATTTGGTTCTAAACACAATGCACTGATGGCAACAGGATGAGCTGATGCTGCAGCCAGGCTATCCAGCACACCAGTAGGTAGACTCTATACAAACTAATAGCAGATATGTCGTGTTTGGATTCGTTTTAACTAGCATTTGACTCTACATACAATGCACTGAAAAAAACTCATAACTGTAAACTCTATACAACAAAATTAATGCGTTTAAAAATTTAAAAATAAAAATTAAATTAAAAATTTTAAAAACCCCCACCGCAAAAAAGTAAAACATTTAAAAAGTTACAAATAAGACTTTAGCCATGAAATTTTACGTAACGTCGGGGTACCGTTAAAATAATTACCTACATACCTACAAGTACACTCCTTACTAGGTACCCCGACGTGAAGTAAAATTTCATGGCTAAAGTCTTATTTGTAACTTTTTAAATGTTTTACATTTTTGCGGTGGGGGTTTTTTAATTTTTTTGTTAATAATACTTTACTGTTAACATATAAAAAAGAAAAAATGTGTGTGTGTGTGTGTGTGTGTGTGTGTGTGTGTGTGTGTGTGTGTGTGATTGTGTGTGTGTGATGTGTGTGTGTGTGTGTGTGTGTGAATTTAGTTTAAGTTTTATACTGTTAAATTTCTGTGCGTGTCCCAAATAAACATATTTTCTTTCTTTCTTTCTTTCTTTATATGCCACAGAAGACTCATAATTTTTAAGTAACCAGACAAAAACAAAACATAAAACAAGAAATCGTAATAATAGTTTAAGTTATTATTTATCCTTAATTAAGTATTAGACACCACACGAATTATAATATAATACAAAAAAAATGTTAGCCAAGAAAAGTTAAAATTTAAATAGTTTATTTCAATAATTCTAACAGTCTATAGAATAGAATACTCTTTATTGTACACCATAAAAACTTACAAATTATAACTTTAAGGGCTACATAGGGTGTTATAGGGTGGTGGTTAAGGGTGTCTATCATTATGACTGTACACTAAAAGAAATACTTAACACTTTTTTCAAGTTTGCAAATATTAAAAAAAGGATACCTACTTCTAGGCATATCAAAGGCAAAGTCACATCGCTTACATTAAATTAAACCAAAGTAAAAAAAAATCTAGTAGTTCCTTCCAAAAGGTATATAGTTTCTTATGAAGAAGTAAAGGCAAGAAACTTCATACATACAGAAACGACACACACATTGCCGTTCTCATCGAAATAATTACAAACTTGAAGGTCAAAGTCGTTCCCATGTGCTGTGCCGCCTGTGCCTCTCCATGACCTCAGGCATTGTAATTAGCGCTTTATACTAAATGCCACTAATTGGGCTAATTACGTTAATCTTGACACACGTGTTTTCACCTTACCTGCCTTGTTCGGATTTCCATGGTGGCAAATAATGTCCTTAAAAGTTCCTATTTGAAAAGTTAGGGGAGGATATGAGAACTTTGTGAAACTATTTTGCGGCTATTTCTTCTTGGTTTTTGGAGAAACTTAGAACTTATTTAACTAATGAAATCGGTTAAAAAAGACAATATTGTAGTATACGATTAAAGGATTTATAATATGACAAAAAGGTTGATTATGTGACATCGATAAAAGTAAAAGAATTAAAAAATGACAAATAAACGGCTCTCCCAAACTATGACCCTCTACAACGACATAAACTCACAAAGTTTACCACTTTATAATATTAAAAACTAAATTGAAACATTTTGAAAGGTATTGGATATCATTGGAATGGCACTGTTTTACATTAGATTTATTACAAACATCCAACAGAAAAACAGCTTACTCTTCTCTGCATGAAATTTACTGGATTTTCAGCTTAAATTATGTTTGTTACCAGGCACCCGATGACATCCACCTTTTGTAGAACAGTATAAACAAAGAAACTCGACTCTAAAGCTGCATAATTTAAATAATAGAATAGTCTTAAAACGACTCGCAGTGTCACAAGTCACTAGTCTCCCCAAGGAGGCTGCACTATGGAGTCTAGCTTCAGTTACTAGACTATTTGTAGGTAGTTCAGACTTGCTCAGTTACTGGCTGACACAACCTGAGGGAGCGATTGTATAACGTGTAATGTTAGAACTTGTGTATTTTGAGACGATCCCCTAGGATCTTGGAATCGAATTCTAGTGTCAATAGATAGGACTTGATAGATGCTATCCATACCTTTACTTTGAGTTCTGAAAAGTGCTTTTCATTTTTTCGCGAGGTGTATTTTTTATGCTGTGTCTTAACATGGTGCAACACTATAGGAGCATAATAACACGTTATAAATATGTTAATTCCATACCATTTCGTACAACATTAAAGTTCTTTTATCAATGTTCTTTTACCTACATCGTCTATGCAAATAATTAAAAATATTATGCAACAGAAAGTACTTCTTAAAATAAAAAAAAAGAATATTTTGTTTAATATCCGTATTTCTGTTCTTTGTTTGAACTGATCTCCAAAGCGGATGGATTGTGTTTAAAAATACGGCACACAGCTAATGTTATAAGCAGTAACTTAGGCTGCTTTTAAAAACGTAATTAGGGTTCCACGCAAAGAAATAGGTAAATTGTATGAGTTCACGTGGGCGAATCGTCGGTTGCTAACACGACAGAAATTAGACTTCAACGAATTTAAATATTAAATGAGGCTGTAAATAACTGCTTATTACAATCCAGAAGTGTAAACCAGCAGTCTAATTGATCAATCTACTGGCTGTTCGTAGCCTTTTGAGATGACAGCGGATATCAAATGAATAATAAATACAACCACAATCTTCTAAATGCCGCGAGGTAAGTCACGGGTTATCAATAATTGAGAACCCTTTTGGAAACACGTTGATATGTCTTGAAGCTCTGTTCAAATCGTGTGTACCAAAAACCAGGGTGAATAACAACGAAGATGTCAATTGAAGAAACAAAGCTTTAAATGAGAATTGTACTTAAATCTCGAATATTAGAGAAGGGTAAAATTTGTGTTGATCTTATTGATGACCTTCAGGAAGGCTATGTGCGTAACAGATATATATAATCAACAGGATTGTATTAACACATACATATTATATGTAAGGAACGAAGCAAAATAAGTATGTAAGAATCGGAGTTGCAAAATGTTTCTACCAAGACAAAAGGCGTGAGTTTATGTATGTATGTATGATGACAATAGACTCACCCCTAACTACATAAAGCTTAAACATAACTCGTGAAATATTGGTGTACTTTATCTATACAATTCTGCTTGAACCTTCGCGAATTACAGGCTTAATGTTTGTTAAGAATCGAATGCTGGCTGGCACGATCCGCGCAACGCGACGTGCGGCGCTCCACAAATATTGAATTTGGAATTACGCGCGCTTTGCTTCAACATTATTCAAAATAGCATTCTCTGGACGACCGCGCGTTCACATCGTCCCTATACGTTTTTCTAATACAATAATTTGCATAGCTATGTAATTAACAACCTATTTCTAATCATCCTAAATAAATGTTATTGAAAGTTCCCGCTACGCCCCCCACACATCAAAAAAACTCACACATAAACCCAACAATGTTCTAACCTTAACCTTCATTAAAACACAGTGGGAATATTGCCTTACAAGTGTAATGATATCAGGTACACTGTGAAACGTAAATGAGCCCTCCCTAGGGACAGCATGCAATGTTATCTTAGTAACGTGCAGTTCTTAGACCTTGAACAAGAGTTTTATACTCGGTAAATAGACGTGTGGCTGTTTCTTTAAGTAAACACGTTAAGTTACTTATTTTTACAACTTTGCTGGCACAAGCTTTGTGTGTATTTTGCTAAATCCTGCAAGTTTGCAATGGATAGTAATAACTTTCTAGGTACTATTGAGGTTGTTATGATGATGTAGTCAAGATACCAGTTTTATTAAATAAAAGGCGGTGTTTTTTATTTAAATACTTTTTCTCTCCGCTTTTCTCCTCTTATTTATTCAAAACATCGTAAGGGAACCTGGACTTAAAGTTAATATAAGTTTAAAATCGCCAATCCGCTTTGAACAAGCGTGGTGATCAACGCTCATACGTTCGCTAAATGAGAACAGTTACAGGCTGGTATTGTTGTGTAAATTTTAATCTACATCAATTATTTAAATTCTTATAGTTAGTGGCTTGGGTGTAGATACATTGTCGTTCAGCCCACTAAGGGTCCGTTCACACAGACCGGCTCGGAGAGGAGAGCAGATTCTTATCACGTTGAAAACAGAGTTTTTAGTATTTGTAATAAGGTTTATTTTTGCATGTGCAATGCTTTTGTGATTAAGAATGCTTCAAGGAGCTTGGTGTGAAATAATAAGAGGATCTGACCGGCTGCGAGCGCATCCGACCGGCTTCGAGCGCATCCGCTTTCAGGTCGCTTCCAGCCGGTCTATGTGAAATAGTTGGCAGCTCCGCTCCGACCAACTCCAAGCGCATACGATTCGGTCTGTGTGAAAAGAAAAATGCGCGCCGATACTCTCCGAACCGGTCTGTATGAATGGACCCTAAGGGGCTGCACAAACGTAGACACTAATTGTTACCGACACCGCACCCCATCACCAAAATGTACATCAGCATTAAAGATCATCATTTGTTTACGTCTGTACAGGGAGTGGCTGATTACATAGGACTGGTTTTATAAAAATCAGATATTCATAAGTAGCTTGTATCCGATACAAGATACAAAAGTGTCCATGTGTGCGCAGCACCTTAGTCGTCGCGAAAGTCAACCCTGTAAAAGCTATTTGCGGTCAGCCGCAATCTCTGTTGCAATTATTTCAAAAAGGTTTTAATGCAATACTAAGTGAACAGTGGTTTTTGCTTTATGTTTAATTTTTCAGTGGAAATTCACTGAAAATGCTTAATTATGAAGTTAATTGGTGTTCTCATTAATAACAGGTAGGTAGTTTTTTTTATCTGGATCATCTAGCCTAGCCTTGACTTCCAGTTTCCTTAGATTCAACATTACTTATAGCGACTGCTTATCTGAACTCCACAACCCAGTGACGACGAAGCACGATACTTACCACTTGGTTAAAAGAGTAAGTGTGGAGTTTCCTGCCCATTCTTTTCCATACGAAACTACCTTTTGGAAGGGGAAACTAGAACCATTATATTTTATTGAACTTGTAAGTTTAACGTTCAAAAGTGCCTTATAAATGGCCGAATTGAAATAAATGATTTGACTTTGACTTTGGTTAAACTGTTTGTCAGAGTTGCTGACTTCTAAATACCCGTAACGACTGTCAAAGATCTACAAAGAACTGCCGGGAGCAACGCCGTAAAGTGCTTATCGTGGCAAGTAGAGATCTTTATTTATTTATTTGGCTCACCAACAATTAAATACACCGATGCAAAGACATGATAAACATTCAATAAAATTAATAGAGTAGTGTACCAATTTCTTACAGGTAAGATTTAAGATTTATTTACAATTTCTTAAGCACATCATGCATTAGGTACTTGATTGTTGAATGAATATTACACATACACAATACAGTAATAAAACAAAAAGCATTATAGAAATAAAATAACCACACAAATTCAAATTAAAATTAAAATACTTAATATCAGAATAAAATTAAAATCAGAATCGAAAAATCAAAATTACTTTAATTAATAAAATTAAAATTCATATTAAAATCAAAATCAAATTCACTATCTTGATATATATCTACATATAATCAATGGTCACCCGTAAAATTAAAGCTAATATCAGGATCAAAATTAAAATCAGAATCGAAAAATCAAAATTAGAATTATTATTAAAATCACAATTAAAATTAAAATATTTTATTTATTAAAATCAAAATAAAATCAATATCTTGATATATACCTATATACAATGGTCACCCATTCTGAGAGCAAAGCAGAGACTGTTATAATTGAGCCACAAGCTCTTCTTTCATAGTAATATAATAAATAGGTAGAAACCTATCTTAATTTCGTGCTAATTACACTGCGTACCAAGCATACAGGTTGTCTCATTCAAATCGGTCAGTATGGGCAGTTTTTTAAAATGTATGAATGCAGTTTCTCTTTTTATTAAAATCGATGACATGGTTCCTCAGAACAGATCTTCGTATGTCTTATAGTTTCAGACTTCCCCATACTGACCGATTTGAATGAGACACCCTGTTTACCTATATACAATGGTCACCCATTCTGAGAGCAAAGCAGAGACTTTTATAATTGCGCCACAAGCTCTTCTTTCATAGTAATAAAATAGGTAGAAACCTACCTAATTTCGTGCTAATTACACTGCGTACCAAGCATACAGGTTGTCTCATTCAAATCGGTCAGTATGGGAAAGTCTGAAACTATAAAACATACCAAGATTTGTTCTGAGGAACCATGTCATCGATTTTAATAACAAGAAAAACTGCATTCATACATTTTAAAAAATATCTGTACTATTGTAGTAATATTGTAAACGTGGTCACTTCGAGCACGTACTAAAATAAATTAAAGTATGTGGGAACAATGCATTTTATTCATTTGAGACATCATGTTTCATACAGATATTTACACTGCACAATCGATATCTAAATAGTGTAGGTTTTTTTTTTTTCAAAATAACCGGGTTCGATTCCCGAACGGAGTACAGAAGTTTTTTAAAATGTATGAATGCAGTTTCTCTTTTTATTAAAATCGATGACATGGTTCCTCAGAACAGATCTTCGTATGTCTTATAGTTTCAGACTTCCCCATACTGACCGATTTGAATGAGACACCCTGTTTACCTATATACAATGGTCACCCATTCTGAGAGCAAAGCAGAGACTTTTATAATTGCGCCACAAGCTCTTCTTTCATAGTAATAAAATAGGTAGAAACCTACCTAATTTCGTACTAGTTACACTGCGTACCAGGCATATATTCGAAACCTTGTTAAAGCAGTAATAGATCAAGTAATTAATGAGAAACCACTACTTAGATGGGCATGTCTTGACTAATTTACCTGTGCAATTATGTGCTGCCTCTTCGGCCAAAGTGGAATTAGGTATCTACTTGACTTGGTAACAGTCTGAACAACCGGATTTATGTCCGGTTCAATAGTGACCAATAGTCAGCTTATTGCCATCAACGGGATTCGAATCCTGTATTACGTTATATGTGAGTATACGTTCCACTTTACTGAACCACAGTCATGGTCATCATCTGCCTAGCCTTTTCCCAACTATGTTGGGGTCGGCTTCCAGTTTAACCGGATGCAGCTGAATACCAGTGTTTTACATGGAGCGACTGCCTGTCTGACCTCCACAACCCAGTAACTGGGTAACATGATACCCCTTGGTTAAACTGGTTGTCAGACTTTCGGGCTTCTGACTACAAGTAACGACTGTCAAAGATCTACAAATGACAGCCGGGACCAACGGCTTAACGTGCTTTCCGAGGCACGGAGGAGTCTTGGTATGTAATAAATGGTCACCCATCCACGGACCGACCTCGTCAAGCGTAGCTTAACCTTCGATCGACCCATGCGGCTGTTATAATTTAGCCACAAGCTCCTCAACCACAGTCATGGTGTTAAGTTTTATTATATGCTTCTATACATTACAATGCCAACAAGATGCATAAACGTCTGATCTTACACTTGAGTCTTTTATTTGAGAGAAATAAAATATATTTATCATTTCCTTAATATATAAATCTAAACCTTGATATAGTGGCCCTGACTGTTATGCTGGAGGTCGTGGGTTCGATTCCCACACAGGACAAATGTTTGTGTGATGAGCTCGATCATTTGTTCTATGTCAGGGTGTAAGTTATCTCTAATATGTTTGTATTTAGAAATGTATAAGTATGTTTATTAGTTGTTTAGCCCATAATACAAGCTCTCCTTAGCTTGGGACTAGATGGCGTTGTGTAAAAGTTGTGCAATTTATTTATTTTATTTATCTATCTAATGGATGTAGTAGTAGCATCGCCAAAATCCCACTAAGACACTGATTCCCACTAAACATACACTCTCTCTTCATCTCTCTCTCTCTCTCTCTCTCTCTCTCACACACACACACACACACACACTGCACTATTTACTGCATAATTCTTTTTTGGTTGTATTTGTGTTGCATACTTCGATCAATAATACGAATAGCACTAGTTTAGATTCACAATAAGACCGGGTAGGTAGCGCTGAGGTTGGGCTCGAAACCATTCAGACAGGACAGTCGGGTCCGCTAGTTATCTATAAACATGGGTCTTTAGGTATATAAACTATGGTTAGAAATTGTGATAAGTAGGTATATAACTTATTTTCTACCTATTAATTCCATTATAGTGTAAGAGCTCTTAGACTGCCCAAAGAGAACTAAACTTTTATTTACAAGAGTCAGCCACATGGAAAATCTCATTTTTATGCAATCCTCCTATTTTGTACAAGTTCGAGTCATTGGCAACTTTATCTCATTACATTAAGGTACTTTTGACATTAAAAAGTTTGAATATGGCAAAAGTTTTGTGCCAGCTGCAATGAAAGCTTAACATTGTAAAAAAAACGTGCCAAGTGCGAGTCAAACTTGCAAGATAAAGGGTTACGTAACATAACAAGCCAAAAAAAAAACATTGCTGTTATTTGTTGTTTTCATAACCCCATTTTGAGTTTTTTTTTTGTGATGAAATTTAAAACAAGCATCATTCCTATTTAACGCAAAAATACTTATCCTTGATAACAGGTAAAAAAAGTTATTTCTTTCAATAAAAATCTCAGTAGTTTGGATTGAAAACACGATTTTAAGCAGTTTAAAGTTGAGATAATATTATGAAAAACATAGAAAAAGGAGAAAGTAGACAAAAATTTCATCTTTGGGGAGTCCAGAATCATGGTCGATATTGCTTCCAGACTGTATAGCTAAAGAAAGAAAGAAAGAAAACATTTATTTGGGGTTTATTAAACTTTTCTTTTTTACATTAGCTAAAGGGTACCAACAGGGGCTCCTTCGGCACTCTTTACGGAACCCCAAAGAGGATTTATAGTCACAGAATATACGACCTTGTAAACAAATAAGCACTATTCTAGGACCTTGGAGCTACAATCTAGGTAGAAATGTTAGATGTTGGTCTAGCCATATAAAACAACACCCCGATGTGTCAAAGTTAAGTAATGAGGGACTGTAATTACTTATAGAGTACTTGTTGGTACTGTATAAAAGATTAAAATAGTATTTACAGACAGGTCACTCTTTTAGGGTATGTTTTATGCCTACAGCCAGATACGTTTGTCATAAAACTTAAACAAAATTTAGTATTTTAATGAACTCTTTAACGTTTTATTTAAAAAAACTGGTCAAGTACGTGTCGGGCAACGCACAGTGAAAGGTTCTGTGGTTGCCCCCAACAATATGCTACACTTTGTACAAACTTATATTTACTACAGACCTTCCATTTTACACAACCAATGAACATTCAAAACTTCTCGTTTAGTTGATAAGAGAGCAGAAGCTGTGATAGCATCCCTTTTTGTTGTCGTTTTATTATAATGTACTACTACTCCTGTCAGTTTTTTGACTTTTTAAAATCTAGTTTTAACTGACAGGGGAGTGCACTTGTCGGTAACAAAAACAAGCACATTAATATTTTCACCAGAAGATCCCTTAATCAAAAAATGCTTGCACGAAACTACATTAATTTTTAGTACCAGAAGTCTCTGAGCTAAGCTGTGGAGAGATGAACGGACATGACAATAATAGAAGGATTCCTTGTTGACTATAGAACCCTAAAAAGGGTTGCCCGAAATTTACTGAATATTTAACTAACATTAGAATTAGCATTATAGTCTGGCCTGAATTTTATAATAAGCGGTTTTTGAATTACGACTGTCTGAACCAACGATGCTTTGATTGCAAAAAGAAATTGATTTTGTTAAAAACTTTCATTTATCCTGAAGTAATTTACATTAAAAAAAAAACGTTGTTATACATTACTTAATCTTTGCCAACTAGTTCTCACGGGGCCATTTGGAATGCTGTCAGTAATATTATATTACGTCATTGTATGGTTCTTGTGAACTAACTTTTGACCTCAGTTTTTATTATACCACTGTGTACCTGTGACTCCATTGCTAGACGCTTTTCAAGTATTATATCACACTTTACACAAAGCAATGTAATTATTGCTTGTGTCGCCTAATAAACGCGCCTAATGTGCATTTTTAAGTTTTTAATCACACGATGAGGAAGCGATGCGCCTCCCTGGTGCGCCGCGTGCGGGCCAGCCCCAACATCATCCTGCGCTGTGTTGCGAGCAGACTCGATTGTCTGTATGTGAGTCGCTGCTGCAAGCTGTCCACATCTGTGATAAGCGTGTGGCAGTGACTCATATGTATTCATGGTTTTTTAGGTTAAGTAATTAGAATAGGAATACTAACAGGAATAAGAAAAATTGTTACTAACACAATGAGTCAATGTTACTTGTACTTAATAAAGATTAATTAATTAATTAATTAACTATTATTTATTATTTTATTAACTTTTAAATGGATACATAATGTGGTCTGAAATAAATGAATTATTATTATAAATGTCTGTGTGTACATAATATTATTGTATTTAACACTAACCTACGTCACGCGGTTTCACTGGCCTAGTTCTCGTCCCCGTCGGATTACAGGGAACAAAGTAGCTTTTGTTACCCAAGGATAGTGTAACTTCCTAACGGTGAACGGTTTTTTTTTTAAATCGGTCCGATAGTTTTAAAGTTTATTAGTTAGTTAGTATATTTTGTTAGTTTGTTAGTAAGTATTATTAAAGACGTGTACCTGTAGTAAACCCAGTTATGTTTAAGTCCAATGTAATAAGAGGCGTGTTGGCAGTAGTGCTTTTGACTTCTAAATCAGCGAAGCGGTATTATTTGATTATCGTTTTTTTAAGAATGAAAATGAAGGATGTCCTTCTAGAGCGTACCATCACAGTTGCCAGGTAAATGTCTTTTTTCATTATTATCTATATAAAGTAGGTATAAATTAATACTGTCTTGAATTTGAAGGAGAAAATTTCCTCAATATAAATTTATAACGATCATTTCGTTTAAGAATATTTTATTATACTACGATTTTGCTCTAATAGGACTTCTACAGAGTAAGATGATTTTAAATTACACAAATTAAATTTAATTCATAAGTATTGTAAAATTAAGTTTACAATTGGCAATTTTGGTTTATATTCGTGATGGACCAGAGACCGTGCAGTAGTCAGCACACCAAGTTATGCAAACGTGTCCAATTTCTTAAATAGTTATCAACTTTGTTACACATGAAATAAGGTTCATGTTCCATTGGAAAAATTTTACAGTTTGAGATAGCTTGATGTGCTGGCGTTTATTTACTGTAAAGGAAAACATTGTGAGGAAACCAGGAGAGCTATTATAACCATAAAATCGCCAATTTGCCGCGAGCAAGCCTAATTCCGCCGCGATCAATGTTCGACTCTTCTCTGTATGAGAAAAGGGCAGTGGGACAATAGCAGGCTGGTATTTTTAAACCACCTTGCTTACCTTGTTGGTTTCTTCTACCGAAATTAATTGTAAGTTTAACGTAGGTGTAGCGACATCTATCTCGCCACATACGAACTAATTACCAATATCCTACATCGCGGTATTAGAGTTATCTGCGAACTTTGAACCTATACAAGTTCTCGACAACAACCGTCGGGCATTAGTTAGCCCACCAGACACAACACCCGTATGATCGGAGGAACCTCCCTTTTCAATGGTGGATGAGGAACTTTACACCCTGTTTCTCATACCTCCAAAACTGGTGACCCCGACGTTTTTTTTTTATCTTCACTTTGCACTTATTATAAATGAACTATTTTGACAGAGCAATAACTGAAAGTATATTGATAAATGAACAGGCAGAGTCAGATGATACATCAATAAAAACACGAGCGTTAAGCTGAACAAAATAAATGGTTTCCTATGATCGATGCGCTGTCAAAAATATTTGGCAAATATTTCCTTTATAAGGCAATCTCGTTTGGGTGAACTTTAAATACGACGATATAAGGTAGAAAATGCTTTAAACGTATTTATTATACTTGCAAATCAGTGAAATAATCACGCAATACAGTATCAACTTACCAAGATTGATATTTGATGTTTGGGTGTAAAATCCATTAGGTTTTTTTCCTTTTTAGGTAAAAAGGTGTAGCAAAGATTTTGGAGTCCCTTAGGAGCAATGATGGACAGCGTGGGTAAGTAAGGGACAGGGAAATAAGTAGGTATCTGTTTTTTTTTGTTTTAAAGAAAATAAATTATTTTGTTAAGTGAAAGGCTGGTTAGGATAGAATTTAAATTAGAGTTCCGCTTGCTATTTTGTGGTGAATTCTTTTCTTTTCATGTAGTTAGTTATTAACCGGGTGCCTTGGATTCATATGCCGTCGAGAATTATTTCTTCATCGAATGTTTTTATTTACCGTTTTATATTATACAATACGCAGATGAACCCGAAAATTTCTAGGTGCATGACCTAGGTTCGTCGACACCTATGACTTGGTCACACCAATATGTTTTGGCACCACATAACATATGTAATCCTGGAAAGGTTGGGCAGACTGTGTACCTACTTAATTATAGTACACACATACACACACACACACTTCGTTATGTTGAAGTCCCAAGTAATTGGGTTGACTCAATTGCTAGCCAATGATCAAGGTTACAAATCCAGACTTCGGAGAAAATCTTTATGCAAATAAACCCATTAACACTTTTGCCCAAACTGGGTATCGAACCCAAGATGTAACAACGTCAGCAGTTGAGTTTATGGCCACTAAAACAAGGAGGCAATTTTTGGAATAAAATGTTATTACATAATTACTTGAGGATAAGAAAAATAGTTATTGTGGGTTATCCCTAAGAGATAGATATATACTTATGCGAACTTTTGTGTAGACCTTTTTAAGGTGTACAATACTGTACTACATTATTTTGATCTATCTCGTAGGGTTTAGCCATCGTTTGCATGTAAGCGCGAAAAAATGAGTTTATTTACAACATTACATTAGAAACCTCTAAAATAATCAGTGTTTCTCTGCTATATTTTGCATGTATTATACATAAAAACCTTCCTGTTGAATCACTCAATCTATTAAAAAGAAACCCCGTTAAAATCCGTTGCGTAGTTCAGGTCTAAGCATATTTAGGGACAGACAGACAGCGGGAGCGACTTTGTTTTATACTATTGTATTGATATACGTTATTATTTGAGTAATAAATTGCATTATACTCAAACGATGGTAGTCTAAACTTAACATTGGTTACCAGCCTATAGTTTCACATGTAAAGGACCCTAAACTAACACATGATTAAAATTCAGGCCCATTCACATAGGGTCTTAATTAATACTTTGTAAAGTAACTTGCTAAAGTGAAAGACAAACTGAGACTGATCCTGATCAAGACCTTTTTGTTTTGACCCTATAGGTTAGGCAGAAAACCGATGCTAATAGCCGAAAATTGCCGAAGTAACCCGAATATGCTTTTGCTTTTATTAAAATTAGTTGAAGACGGTTTGGTGGCGTCGCTGCTACATTGCAACAGCATTGAAACTTTCAATGAGAGGGTTGTTTGTTCTACAAATCTACTCTTTTTTCCCAATAGTACCTAGTTATTTTCATCTAAACAAAAATGTCAACTATTGGTTTACAGTTAGAACCCAAGGCACTTACCTTTAACTTCAGATTAATGTGCATATTGTACAATTATCACTTGCTTCAAAAACGGTGAAGGAAAACATCGTGAGACAACCGACATGCCTGTGAGATATTTCCAGACGGTATTTGTAGCCAAGTCAGAAGCCCATGAGCAGGATAAAAACTCTGCCACCAGAGAGGCAATTTACATACTTTTAAGAGCGTTCAAATTCTAATTTGAGTTTAAATCCGTCAAAATTACGTTTCATTTCCCTACATTTTTTGACTACATTTGAACATTTTTAATTACGAAGGGGAAATGGCAATGGGAAATTCAGGTTAGTCACTAACCCAAAAACATTCAACATAAATAAAAAAAAAGACCTGTGCAATACCAAGGCAAGCATTAGATGCGACATTTAAAAATATAAATATTGCAGCGCTGTTATAAGAGTAACAAATTGTGACAGCAAGGTTGAAGGGTGTATTTAGCAGCCAGTAGCGCAGTTCTGAAAAAGCCATAAGGTTTAACACTTACTGTACGGTGTTGATGTGAGTTATTGAACCCTAGTATTTCATCCTTGGTAATTCTCAATTGCCTTTCTAGACCAATGACGATGCATTGTGTCTTGCAACAATCGAAGACCTCCATTTGTTCAAAATTTATCACGAATTGTTCACTAATGCGGTGTGACATCCTTGCCACGCGACTTAAGTACCCATTCAAACATTCCGTTAGTATATTTGAAAATGAACCTTACAGCTTAAGTGTTAAGATTCAAGAGAAGTGAATTGTATGGTAATTAGGGTTGGTACTTTTAGATAATAAATGGGCTTGTGTGATCGATTGCGGGCTGTGTGTCGATTAATAAATCAAAGGAAACATGTCTGTTTGCGTAAAACCACTAGCTTTATTAATTATTTATTTGGTGTTTGTGGTTTCTGAAGAAGACTGTGACGATTATGGGGACGAAGTAAGTGGATTTTAAATCATTGTTTTCCTTACTCTGAACTGTAAATAATTATTTTCATGTAGTATTTAATTTTATGATGGGAGTATTTTTAATGTCTTTCGAAACGTGTATATTGTTTCTGTATATTATTATGTTCCTTCTTATTTTATACTATTCCTATACTTCTTATATATTACATAACATAACATCACGCCTGTAATCCCCAAAGGGTTAGGCAGAGGTTTACCCACATTTCGCCAGTTATGTTTAAGTCCTATGTAATTAGGGGGCGAGCCTATTGCCATCAATTGGGCACTAATCTAGACTCCGGGCTGCTACTGACAAATTCCAGATGTATGTAGGCAAAGTTTTATTGAGTATATCCAGATGGATAAACTCAATAACACTTTGCCAGCCCTAGGGAATGAACCCGCGACCTTATGCTCAGCAGTAGTGCTAGCGACCAGCAGACCAACGAGGCAGTCTTTTTATTTCTTTTTTATTAATAATCCACTAGTTATCATATTAGGCAGTCTTATGTGAAGTACTAGTGTTCTGCTGCATCCAGTTGGAGTGGATGCCGACCCCAAAATAGTAGAGCATAGGCTAGGCAGATAATGAATTTCAACATTGTTATCAATTACGCACGCCTCATTGAACGATTGAATTATTTAAGGACATGTTGCGGACATTTTTAAACTTTTTGGAATCGTGTTTTTAGTCAAATGTAAATGATGTACATAAAAATACGAAATCAAAATAAAATACACAGTCAAAGGATTTGTGAAGTAAGAAACATGACTAGAAATCATAAACTTGACACAACATTGCTATTTAAAATATGTTCAACATTCACACTTATTAGAGATGCCACCTTGAAATAATAATTATTATTATTAATTTATTTTGGACAGAATCCATATAATTTAATTTAGTAGTAACAAGAGCAATAAATATATAGCTCTTGTTATAATATATATTTTACATAATAAAACATTCACAGTCTTCCTGGATCTATTCCTACCACGGATTTCTATTCCTACCCATAATCCTGTAGGGACTGTCTTGGAGGAATGCGGAGGAATCATTTGCAAAATGTTAGAGTTATATAAAACATCGGTATATCAAAAACAATGTACTTATTCAATGTCGTTCTTATTAACTGTTATACTGTTAAAATAATGCACAAAATAAGCAGTTAAAGCGCTCGCACCGGCTATACATTTCGTAACCTTGCTGAAGCCGGCCCTTAAATAGATATCTAACAATGAAACTGTCAAACGAAGCACATGAGCATGACTTAATTAATCTATTCTACAATAAAACATTCTCTATAGCACTATTGAAACGCTTTAATAGTTTTGTTAATGCGGGCATTAAAATATTCAATGTTTTTATGGTATACCCGTATTTAACTAAATTATTGAAGCGTTTCTAACTAAAAACCAGTACAAATTGACCCGTGTCCCCCCTTTATGCTACGTACATGACGAAATAAAAGGACAACTCCATACATATCCAGGGTTCTTGTTAGTGTGGTCAGAGTTTCGACATCTCACCTGGGGTAGTTATTACGTGACATTGTCAGTTTTACACAAAATTTATATTCGATCAACTTATAGAAATCTATAGAATCCGTGATTCTGTTGGTTAAACAAATAAATATTCCCCATTAAACAATCTCTTGTTACCGGATTAAAAGTACAATAAACATATTTTTTAAACAGTGCTCTCACGTCAGTAAAAGTCTAAGAGTATTATTTAAAACTAAAACATGAATCGTAGAGTAGCTCATGTCATTCCCTAATACCAATTACCATCAAACGTCACCAAGCCAATTAACCAATTACGCAATCACAGCTGTCAATCTGACATACCTAGATTCCATTGCTATTAGGATACGTAATAGTACAGTGCACCGGCTGTGCTAACTCGGTCACAATAGCCGAGGTCGACGCGAGCGCAGATACGACCATTTTACATAATTTCGTATACACGATACCTCGTGACAATTTTCTTTCACTAATTTTCATACCTGACTTGACAGTTGTAGTGAAGGGACATGTGATGAAAATAGTGTAAAGATGAGGATAATAATAGTGTTGTTATTCATTTGTGTGGTAGAGTTTGCTCGTGCGCAGGATTGCAAAGTTGGCGGGAGAAAGGTTGAGTTACTATATGGTTTGACTGCTTGTTTTTCAGTAAATAATTTATATTAATTTCTGTAATGTGTAACAAGCAAAAAAAACTTACTTTATAAAAACAAAAGGGCTTTGAAATAACTTTATGAAACGGTAAGGTAGAAAATGAATAATACTAATTAACTAATGAGGTCACAAACCATTTGACTTCAGATTAGATTTATATTTAAAATATAGCAGAGTAATTTTCTTATAATTAGACAAGCTTGCTATTATATAAAGTAGGTGATACTGATGAAGCTGTTTTCATATAGACTTGCTAATTCCAACGTGTTTTTGTTTTAGTGCTTGTTTTAAATGAATATATTTTAGTTGGCCGTAATGGCCCAGTTGTTAGGGACTTGCCTTTCTTGTAGTACAAGGTTCAAATCCGAGCAAGTTACTTTTTCAATTTACTTCCTAAAGTCAAATACTTTACTGCTATCGGTGAAGATAAAACTGAGAGGAAAGTGAAACATCTATACTAAAGAGGATAGATTTAGCTGATTCGTCCGTGACTTCGACCACTCGTGATTAAACAATTTATTGTTTTGCGGGAAGCCCTAATTACTTTAAATAATATAAAGAGCCTAAGTGATTCCCGAGATTAAATCCCACCGCCAAAAGCCATTTTCCATGATTGTCTCAAAGAAACCGACAGGCAGACAGACATAAAATTTAACTACTACCAATTTGCAGTTTGATATGTATTAAGACAAAAACTGTTAATTTGACATTACTAACAGATAATTTAATATTTATTTGCATCGATAAAAACCACGCGTGTTATAAGGCTGATATGGCCACATAGTCGTGTCCACCCAAAGGTTATTTGCAAGAGATTAATTTTAGCAATAAGACCCCTCACTTTAACTCTTTAAGTTATTCATTGTGTTTTTCATTTTGTAGTGCCTATACTATTCAAGAATATTTTTTTTACCAACCGCATGGAGTAATGGCATAACATTACACGAAAATATGACAGATTGCCGTTTAGATGCTAATCAAACAGTAAAACAAAACATTATGTCCACAGTGTGTTGTCCACGAACAATGTTGCGGAGGATGCTGCTTCTATGGCGAATGCGTTGACAGTAAGTAACACATGCTATGTAATACTAGATCTGCGCCGAGGTCTTGTCTGCTTCTTGGGGTCGTAGCACGATGTCAAATAATTGCTAACCTTTGTCATAAGACGGTGCAGCAGGGCTTTTAGGTATTTTCATTGCCAGTAAATAACTGGTGTCTAGTTGCACACAGAACTTGACAATTAAGAATTTACCAAAAAATAGTATTGCCCTTTAAGTGGACTTCAAGTTACGTTGACTATCAGGCGGGGTTAGGGCGAGACTCGACCAAAGCGGAGACGAGAGGAGATGTCTCGAAATTAACCAATAGGATATTTTATCGCGCTGAAACTAAGCGGTTAGCGGTCAAAATGACGCAAGCTGTAAGATACAGCTCTGCTCGTCTCCGCTTTGGTTGAGTCTCGCCCTTACGGTGGGCTTTGTCACATCTCAGCAAGTACGCATGACGTCATCCTAAATACACACTGGTGATAGCCAATACAAAACTAGTTGTTTGACAGTTAATTGTTTAACATTTTCCCAGTGACCTTTATGAACTGTCAATGGAGATCACAAAAGCCCTGCTAAAATCGTAATTTCTCTTGTATCGTGGGTGCATTTACACCACACCACTTACACACTTACAGTATCACACTCACTCACATGCACTTTGTTTGTAATTGTCTTTTGGTTATTTTCTTTGTTTTTTTTTTTGTGTTATTTGTATCAAATCGTAACTAACTTATTGAAATTATTTATTTAAATTAAATTCATTTATTATCATTTTAACTTATTCAGTACAATTATTGTAATTAATTATCAAACTAAATTCAAATTTCAAACATTTTTTTTTTCTTTAACAAATATAAATTAATTTTGTTATTTTTTCGTGGTGTAAAGTTTTAGTTGCTTTTAATAATGATTGCATACTACAAGCACCGTGTTTTAGGAAGAAGAAACTGACTCCTGAAATACTGATATTATTTATCTAGCTCCGAAGTCAGAGCTTCACTTTAACTGTAATGAATGTTATGCAAATAAACAATTTTTATTCTATGCCTAATCTTATTTACAACATACATATAAAGCCAGACTTAGTACTGTATAATATATTTGTTCCGTGCGGGAATCAAATCCCACGCAGCGCAACAACAAATCGCTAATCCAATGCGCTAACCGTGTAGTCTTAACAAGTGTCTACTTTGTAAGTTTATCTTGGATATCGGCGTGGGCTTGTTGTGTCTGTGCTGAATAAATATTTTTCTATTCTATTCTATTCTATTCTAATTTACCTCCACCAAGAAGAAACTTACTATTTTTATTATAGTTTCGTACAAACAAATCAAACCTTTATTTTTGTTAAACTATGTAAAAATAGATGACAATAAATATTTACTTATTTAGTACATCAAGCGCACTAATATCCAGAGCTGGACTTAATGCGAACGTTATGTAATTAACCGCCTTTGGATGTTTACCATGAGCCCAACACACTTCATACGCACTATGGAATAAGTATTATGTGTGATGGACCCATGAGTGACTTGCTGACAGGCTGGCATTATGCATTCATATTAGATAACACGGTTATCCTGCCAGGCATTATGCGTTAGCGCGTTCATTAAAATCATTTGTGTACATATTCCACTATTTAGTCTGAAGGTCTTTACTATACAATAATCTAATTTATCTATACTATAATGTACATTTATACACACACACACACACACACACACACATAAAGGAAAAGTTAAGTGAAAATAGAAAGAGAGAGAGGTACGAGACACATTTTCTTTTTTTGTATAGGTACATATAAAAAACCTAAAAATCTCCCTCCCAAATTCCGTTCACCGCACCCGATCACATGATTTGTAACTTTCTCGTCATGCATTCACCACCTTACTTCCCAAATCAAGGGTGGGTAAAGAAGTTTTACTTAAAAAAACACTTTGTTAAGGTTCAAGGGTACAAATCTGTAACTTGGTTTTTCATTTTTAATGTTAACAAAATTAACTATTTCCAGCCTACAGAGCCTGCTACCTAGCGATGGATGTGTGCGATGAATTCGTCTGCCGTGGATCAGAAGAGTGCGTAGCATATGTCCCGCCGGAATGTCCAGGATGTGATCCTACACCGCTGTGCAAAATACCTGATGCATATCTATAGCAAACCTAACAACGACTTGGATCAACTTTATCTGTAAAGTTGCTCATCACATTCAAACTAGAATAGAAAGAGATCAGCCGGTCGATTCAGTCAAATTCACCCCGTGAGTGAAGTGAACTGTCAATGCCTAGCATTAGTATAGAATGACACCTCAATTCATCTTCGCTTCACCTACGCTTTTAACAGAATCGAACTGCAGGAAGAAACCTGGCTGAAAACAAGCTTAATTACCACATAATTCAACATTGCCTGGTTTAACATTTTTTATTCATATTCGAACATAACATCATCATTATCTGGAATTTCCTGAGTGTCAGTCCGGAATGGATTTAAGCTCCATTGATAGCAGTAGGCTTGCCGTCTATTGAATGGGAAATGGTTGGTATACCAACACTTCGCTAGTTATCTTAAAGGTGAACCTGTTTACGTCAACCAGAGACAAATTCTGATTAAAGCCAGCTAGATGCGAAATTACTCTTTGTGTCGGAAATCGAACCTAGGTTCTTTAGGGCTTGGACCTACTATTGAGTTCAACAGTAGTGATTGTGATCACTAGAACTCGAGGCAAACAATTTTATTTTTATTTATATGTTATTAAAGTATATTATCTTTTCTGTTTAGTGCAAAATAAATACTGAAGTAAATTGTCAACTAAAATGTATCAAAATAAAAACAATTTGATGTTAATTAATTGGTCTTTAAGTTTACAGATAAAAACCTACACAACTTTATATAAATAATTTCTTGTTCATCTTCAAATGCTTTTACATTATTGGCAATAACTCTCTGTAAATAGAACTAAACAAAGATTGAAATTATTTAACGCGACGTAGAATTTAAAAACGTACAAGTGATATTCAACCAGGTACCTAGTAAAATAATGACGAGGTTGATTTAAATGCTAAATGTACAGACGCAGTAAATAAAGCTAGCCCAAACTGTGAAATTTCCCAAATTGAACATGAACCATATTCTGTTTGTAACAAACTTGAAAAACTATTAAACTACTATAAATGCTACACTTTGGGGTAACTTTTGTGTGCCGTGTGTGTAGATGCAGCCTAATAAATCAGCTAATGATAAACGTACGTTAAGTGTTGTTTTATCGTAAATCGAAAATACAATGCTACTTATAAGTGTAAAATCGAAGGAGTTGCATTGTTTTAATTCGTACTAAAAGTCTAGTATAGTTAAAATAACAACTGTCCTGTTAAGATTTAAAATGTAATAATCATCACTACTATACTATTATTGTAAAGAGGTGAAGTTTAAGATTTTGTGATGTTGTAAGAGGTAATCTCTGGATCTACAGGACCAGTTTTAAAAGTAAATTTACCAATGGGAAACTATATTATTTGTGATTTCATAGGCTATATTTTTCGTTCAAATGAGGGGGTGAAAGGGTGTTAAAGTACGAAATCACGAATAAAGTGTTACTTTTACATATAAACTAAGTTAATATTACTTTCTAAACTAAGCTCGTATCTATCAAACATTACGTTAACGCTAGCTACTGACCTTAATCCTTTGGTTTCTTTGAGAGCACTGTTATAACAGTACATAGTTAGCTTATACTTCATAAAAAATGTTGTATTGTTAGAAATAAAAGAAAAAACTAAATTAAATGGTACACTATGCCTTATTTACTTCTCCGTATAAATAACTTGCATTTTGTTACTAAGAATTTAATTTGATCTCACGTAACTTGTTATTACAAATTGTATTTCATGAATTCTTTAATTCATAAAATACAATTTGTAATAACAAGTTCTGAAGTTAATATTATAAAGAGGTAAATGTATTTCTCGTACGTGGTAAGTAATGTCTGGAAGTAGGTAAAGCTATACAATTACTGAGTGCTACTTTTTATTCCAAAAACACACACGTCTCTTGTGGTTTAACCCAGGGAAGCGAAGTCGCAAGAAAAAGCATTATAAATAAAGAATACGAAAACCTACCTACTGTTTCATTTATCTAAAGTAAAACTACTACATTTATTTATTTCTTAAAACACACGCGCACAAGTGCCTTAGGTATTTTTACCGGTCTAACTATATCTATAGTCTATATTATTTTAAATAGGATGAATAAAAGGCGACTTACAAAAAAACTTTTTTGCAAAAAATAAAACCGACTTCAAAAAAAACACTAAACGGTGTAAAATAACTCTAAATTCGAAAGTCTGTGGCTTTGGTGGGTTTGTCTTACTCATGATGGGCCACCGACTTCCGAATTTAGAGTTATTTTACACCGTTTAGTGTTTTTTTTGAAGTCGGTTTTATTTTTTGCAAAAAAGTTTTTTATTTTTCCATTTTTAGTTGTTGCCATAAAAATATTTGCCATGAATTTATTTTATATTCTTAATTGTTAACAATACATGTCATGATAATTAGGTTTTCCACTAATCCCTAATAAATTAAAATTAACATACCTAACTGACGAAATCTAGGTATATTGTACCCACCTGCGTACCCCTCAGAGCATACAGGCGTGATGATACGTCATGATGTTGTATAAACAATAAACATCCAAGCGATTCCAGCAATCACGACAGATTTGCCGTCTATTTTTGAAGAGTTCCGTTGTATATCTCCGAAGATCAGCACCAGATCTTCACCAAATTAAAATGGGACCACCTCAGGAGTATACTCTTTCAAACAAAAAAAGAATTTTGAGAATCGGTTCACAAATGGGGGAGAAATCAGGTAACATACATAAAAAAAAAAAAAAAAAAAAAAAAATACATACACACGAACATAGAACCTCCTCCTTTTTTGAAAGTCGGTTAAAAAGTATTTATGAAGCAGATGTAAGTAAAAACACTCCATGAGATGACACCCTGGAAGGACATATCAAATTGGTGATTATCTTCAGAAAGGTCAGGTGCGTTAAGTATTCGCAACCTGCGTGCGTATATAATTATGTTACCACATAAGTAACTTAATACAGTGTATGTTTCAATAAGTTTTACTGAGAAAACAAAACGAATTAGGTGGACACTTCGTGGAAACCATACTTTATGGGTTACTGTTAAATCCAATTGCCGTACATATTGAAAATGTAAGATGCTGTAAATCAGTCAATCTATCCACTACACTAGGGCAGTAGCAGTGATAGCAGTGATAGCCTAGTGGTATGGCCGGTGGATTGTCAATTCATAGGTCTCGAGTTCGAACCCAAGGCACGCACCTCTGACTTTTCGGATTCATGTGCGGATTGTATAATTATCACTTGCTTCAAATCGGTGAAGGAAAACATCGTGAGGAAACCGGCATGCCTTAGAGATATTTCTCGACGGCATGTGATGCCAAGTCAGAGGCCTATGGGCGGCATTAAAACTCTGACACCAGGTTAGTTACTAACCACACGATAAGAAGAAGACTAGGGCAATAGAAGTATCAAAAACGCCAATAAAGGTATATAGGTAATAATGAAAAAGAGAGAGAGAGAAAGAAGGGCTGAATAATAACATTCGATCAAAGCTGTGGCCCTAGTGAAAAGGGGTATAAGTCCAATTTTGTCGAAAATGAGTTAAGTGTACCAAAGTGATCAGAAAACCGACTTTTACAGTTTATTTTGGTGTCAGTTGGACCCTTTTACACAAAGTAACTTTCTTATTTTTAGAGATAGCTTAGATTTGTCTTCACCAAACGATAGAGCATTTTTTTCTGATCACTTTGGTACACTTAACTCAATTTCGACAAAATTGGACTTATACCCCTTTTCACTAGGGCCACAGATTAAGGTTAAGCTACGCGTACAGAGGTCGGTACGTGGATGAGTAGCCATCTTTCACACCGGTGCCCCTTAATGATCTTGCGGAAAGCACGTTATTAAACAGTTGTCATACGAAGATCGCATTAGTACGGTAGTTTACGCACAAGTAAAAAAAACTGTACAAAGGCGGTATTAATGCCTTATACATTTTCTATCAGTCTACCTTAAGGTGATGCAGAGATGGAACAAGGTAGGAGCAACAGAATAAAAATTAAGGAAAATGTAAGTGACTCATTAATACACAGATACATAAATACTAAAACAAAATACATACATAGTTAACAGAGATAAAAATACGTTTCTAAAGAACAACTATTCTGAGTTACAATCAACTCAGCGATGAACCTGCCAACATCTTATGCATATGTTCACGAAATTTCTGATGAACTGTCTGATTGCCATCCTGATGTTCAGAGGGAGCGCATTCCATAGGAAAACGGCCTCGACGAAGAAGAAAGAGTGAATAAAACCAGCGCGGTGAGAAGGACATCGTAGAAGACGATTATACGTAAATAAAGTATGCATTTCATGTTCGTGTCCATTAAATACATAGTTCCCGTGTGATTGAAACCCAGCCCAATCAAACAAGTGCAGAAAGAGTGATATTGTGTTTATTGGACATTATTAGTCAGGTGCGTAGTACCTACTCGCAAACAGCGTGTGTATAACTACATGTGTAAATAAATAAATAAATACAATAACACAACTTTTCACAAAACGCCATTTAGTCGAAGTTAAGCTTGAGAGCTTGTGTTATGTGTACTAAACACCTGATAAACATACTTATATATTTCTAAATACATACATCTATATACTTATAATAAATCTGTAGAAAATTCTAAACATTGAAAATATCAAAAAAATAAATGGCAGGGGACACTAGACCGACACCGAACCCAAAAATGTGATTAATTTTTTTTCGTCTGTCTGCCTGTCAGTCTGTCTGTCTATTTGTTTAGGCATCACGCAAAAACTACCGGTTCAATTACGATGAAATTTGGTATTATTATTCTTTAACATCCTAGGCACCACACTGGGTACTTTTTATTCCGAAAAAGCATATACAATAAAAACAATTATATTTTGCGGTTGGATCCCTACACCCAATTACTGTACCAACCGCAAATAATAAGTTGGACGTGGGATATGCCACCCGCAGTGGAGTTCACTAAGGGGCGCTGCACATGGCTAAGATACTATAATATTTTATCTTAAGATATAATATCACTCGCCATACAATTCAATGAATCAATCACACACTACGAAGATAATAAAAAATTTATTACATATTTTCGTATCTTAAAATGAATTTAAAGTACTACTTTGACTGGTTGATCAAGTGGATCCGCCTGTCTGTCTGTTCGCGATAAACTCAAACATGACTACACCGATGCTGTTTTCACCTGACAACAAAAAACCACCTGAAAACAGCTGACATCAATAACAAAAGTTCTCAGTGACGTGAATGGTTGTTCGAGTAGATGAAGACTAAAGAAACGGTGGGTGAATGGAAAGAAGGTGGCTATCGAAATAGCAGGAAAAATAGGTTTATGGAGAAAACAGACACGCTGTGACCAAATGTCTATACATTTGAAGAAAAGAAACCACCCGCACTACGTGCCGTTGTGACGTATGCGCCCGTGACAAATCTTATGTATATTTGCATACACTACATCCCTTCCTTGTTTTAATTTATTTTATTTATAAGTTAAAGGTAAATAATCTGTAACTATTACGTGTTATAGATCCAGGTATTAATACGTTATAAACGTATGCATTTATTAGAAAGTATTTATGACATTACAAATAGTTCTAAGATACTACAATTTTACGCTCATTAATGAATTGTCATTTTTTTGTTATTATTTAGTTAAACTAAATAGTTTAATTAAATTTGTTGTTTATCATTGTGTATTATTAAGTGCTACATTTTTCGAATAATCACGAGTGAGATAATTATTTTTCTTTAACTTTCTTTTATTCAATCTAATAGGTTTTTATATAAATATAATATATATTGCTGTGTCTATGTCTTTCTCTTCCCTTTCTCTTTTTAATTAAATAATATTTAAATTTAATGTTTGTTACTTGAAGTAGACGTGTTTTCTGGATTGAGTTACTTGGTTTCTTTATCATTAACTTTCCGCTGACCTTAAATCTTTTTTTTTTTAATATACCCAGGAAGGTACTATAATTATTTCAATGTATGATTTTCAACCTACTGTGTTTAATGTTGCAAGGAAACACTAATTTAAATCTTGTATTATAATCCATGCCATCATGCATAAGCGACCAGTATCGTTGTTAAGCAGAGTCCAAGGTAACCCAACCACGATGCTACGGGACATTGTTGTTTACTGGATTTGATTTGGAGGAAAGATAATCAAATACATGCCGTACCTTGAAAAACATAATCTTCTTCATCAAAAACATGATCTTCTTTAGGACAGTGTTTTGAGTTAAAAGTGTTAAAACCAAATTGTTGTTTTGTCAAACTACTTTTAAGTTCTTATACTTTTTGTTGTCCTTTTCAATAACAAATTTAACATAAAAATGGTACTAACAAGACTATAATGAAAAATACATTTCAAAATTTTAATAAAATACAGTAATAAATGCAATCATGGCATGCATTCTTTAGTGGAGTTTCATATTTTTCAGAACGTATCGAATATTTACAATAGGCGTATGATATTCACAGAATTTCCGGTGAAAATTGAATCGAGAATAACTGCTATGAGCATTAAGGTCGTTAGTGATGGATTCAGTCCCAATTAACATAACATGCACGCTAATACGCAATCTGTACACCAATGTAAATGTATTCACTAACAAGTATACAAAATGTTATTGAAAAACATGAAATACTTTTGGTTTTGGTTGTTTTATTTTGTACCTAGTTGTACCTAGTTACTCATAGGGTTTAAGGCATTTTTTTTTGTTCAAATAACAACTTAAAGGCCCTATTGTTTTACTCGAGTGACCTGTGAACAACTCTGCACACATAGTGTAACAACGCTTTTTGGACGTTTTTATGCCATCATGCGCCATAAGATAAGCTGCTTGCTGCACCGTCTACGAAGCAACAGCAACAGCATTCTAAATGCGTTTGCCCATTTTTAACCCCGACGCAAAACGTGGGATGTTATAAGTTTGACCGCTATGTGAGTGTGTGTGTCTGTCAGTCGGTGGCACTGTAGCGCCTAAATGGGAGAATCGATTTAGATACGGTTTTTTTTTATTTGAAAACAGGGTTTTGACTGTCCTTCCAAAATCTGTGGGTAAGGACAGCAAGTAAGTAGGAGAGGCCTTTATCCAACAGTGGAAATTTCTAGATATCAAAAAAAGTTTTTAAATGAGCTCTTACACGCATAATCGTTACAAGAACACATAAATATCGAATAAGACCCAATAGTAAGATACTTTAAACTATAAACTGTGGAGAACGTAGTGGGCAGCATATTTGTCGCACACTGTTGTTTAATATTATGTAGGTATTGAACTTATAAATACTACTGTTTGTTTTTCTTAAAAATAAATTAACAGAAAGCAATAGTAAGTTTCTTATGCGCTCATCTCTAGCGCGTTCTTTTCAATATATAAAGAGTGACAAGCGTAAGGCGTGTGAATGTTGCGGAAAAATACTCTTCCCTTCTCTGTGTTAGGAATCGACGCTGACACGGATTCAGGCTCGTGTAAGAATTGTATAATATTTCGGCAGAAAGAAAATTTTTATCTAAACCAAACAAAGACACAGTTGAACAAGCAATTAAACTAAGGCAACAAGGAATGGCCTATTTGACAAAATTTTAATTTTTAGTCCCTCATGTAGAAAGAAACAAAGAAGATATTCGACACATATTTTTTTCTTTTTCAAATTGATGGTAAACAGCTTAGATTAAGCGCATTAAAGTAGAGGAGTGGGGGCTTGTAACGTCGTTAGCTAGCATAAACTATACTGGCTATTTTAACTCGATGTATCGCCGTTATTTATTGATTACGTGAAAAAATAAAAAATACGTGTCGAATATTTTCTCGTAATTTAAATGAGGAACTAAAACCTAAAATTTTGCCAATTAGCCCATTATGACATGTCAAAATCAAATTGAAAGATGTCTTGAGTTGCTAGAATATTATATACTCAGTTAAGCACTAGTGTTTAAGAAATAAAAGATTTTAGTTAATACAGTCAATTATAATTACGATTTCTATGTCCTACCGGTTTCGACTAAAAATTATTTAATTTAATTATTTAATTATCTAATGACAAATATTTTCACATCGGAAATACTTACCGCAGTTAGCACGTAAAGTTAGTACCTTCGTATCCACAACCTACGTACCAACCGTACCAACAAACGGGTTCACAAAACATTAGGCCATTGACATCGTGTGTATAAAATGGAAAACACCACCTGACTACCAAATAACGAACGTATCTGGATTAGGTACTTGAATATCGATTTACATCCTAATACCAACAAATCTAGTACCAACCTATCTACTTTGGTAGGTACTCGTGTATGCCAATCAAACTTCGGATATTAGAAAATGTTTGTTACTAGGGAAACTAATTTATTTCTTAGATTAGAAACATCTATCAAATATCTGATTTAATATTGGGGAAAAAATATTAGCTGTTAGCATCTAACGCTCGTGAAAGAGGTTCTGGTTCACATCTGAGAAAATACCAATACTACTTTCTAAGTTAATCTTAGACATCATTAACGTTGGTGAAGGAAAACATTGTGAGGAAACCTGGACTTGCTTGCCTGGACAAAAAGCCATGCACATTTTGCAAGCGTGGTGATCAATGCTTGTGTCTTCTTTGTGTGAGAACTTTTGACCAGAAAAAAAATGACGTGTGGCACTCGGAGACTGCCGCGGTAAAGCTATTGCATAGCATTTTTATCAACTCCTCTCCTCTCCCCCTCCCTATTCCTCCCCTCCCCCCCTCCCTCTCCCCCACACCTCCCCCGCCCCTCCTCTCACCCTTCCCTCACTTTCCCCTCCCGTCCCCTGCCTCTTCCCTCCACCCCCCTCCACATCCCTCCCCTGCCCCTCCGACCCCTCTCACAATACCCTAGATAGAAGATAGAAGCTATGCAATAGCTTAAAAACGCGAAAGCAACACTGTCTGGTACCTAGTAGTAGTAATTAATTCTGATTCGTTTACATATCACTGTATCTGTCAAAACTTGTTATTTGCCATCATTGTGTTTTTACTTTAAATATCTTGCCTGCCTAGCTGTAAGTATTCCAAAAAAAATATAAAATTAAATAAATAAATATATAAATAAAAACGGACAGGCGGAACTTTTAAATATATTTTTTATGAACTAGATGATTATCCCATAGATGTACAGAGCACCATCTGGTTCTATCTTACATACTTCTCTTGCTTTATTACGTTCATACATGTATACAGGGTGTCTCATTCAAATCGGTCAGTATGGGAAAGTCTGAAACTATAAGACATACGAAGATCTGTTCTGAGGAACCATGTCATCAATTTTAATAACAAGAAAAACTGCATTCATACATCTTAAAAAACATTTGTACTCCGTTCGGGAATCGAACCCGGTTATTTTGAAAAAAAAAAAACCTACACTATTTCTATTTAGACATCGATTGTGTAGGTCTTAAGAAGTAAATGTCTGTATGAAACATGATGTCTCTAAAATGAATAAAATGCATTGTTTCCACATACTTTAATTTATTTAAGTAGGTACTCGAAGTGACCACGTTTACAATATTACTACAATAGTACAGATGTTTTTTAAAATGCATGAATGCAGTTTTTCTGGTTATTAAAATCGATGACATGGTTCCTCAGAACAGATCTTCGTGTCTTATAGTTTCAGACTTTCCCATACTGACCGATTTGAATGAGACACCCTGTATATACATATACACACACACACGCCGCGCGCCGCCGCCGGTCGTTTAGTGAAAAGCAATATGAAGCGCGTTGAGACTGCATTAGACAATTCCGATTGAATTATGTGATGTACAATAATGTAGATTCAGAGCTAAAAATTATCAAGGGCTACTGCTTAGCGCATCCGTCTACTTTGCTGGCCAGTAATAAGTCGCCAGAACAATAGCCTAGTTATGAAGCCCAATTACCTACAATACTTTCCATATGCAGCTTATATGCAGCTTTATTACAGCATGATGTATATGCTCGTTTACAAAAAACTTATTTAAAACTGGGTCCCAGAGGGTACTTATCATTACAGGCGCATAAGTCATTTCACCAATACTAATACGTCGCAAGCGCCGATTGTTACCACAACCCCTAAAACTTTTATAGAATGTTTCGAATAGAGGGTTAATAAGGTTCCAATGAACAGATCAAGGATTATTCCCTACGTTTACGACGGGAAGCCTAATTATCAAATCGCTTCCTCAATTTTATGTGCCATTCGCTGTAATAGTCCAATTAATGGATCCCTTATGCTTGTCTTAATAATGCTGACGACTTTCAGAATACGATTCTAATTCTGTCATGATGACCAAGCAATATTCTATGATTGAGAATTATGTTTTAGAGTAACAATCAAAAATGACATTAATAACAATGTTTAATTAAGGAGTTGAAGTTGCCGCCTTTAATTGGATACATTCTATAGTTATTACATTTTTGGGGGTATGGGAAACAGGGTGTAAAGCTTCTCATCTTTCAAAGAAATTGGAGGATCCTCCAAAGAAATGAATGGTGACTAGTAGATTACTGCATGACGACGGTTATTATCGGGATTCTATCGTAATATGTTACTGTTCCGGATAAAATCCCAAACCCTTTAAATAGTTTTATGAATAACGCTCGCTTTGCTTGTTCTGCTCCCGCGCTGATAGTTATTACAGTTTTAACCGAACTTAAAATATATAATTGGTCCTAACTAACTAGTTAGGTGACACCCTGATGATGGTGATGATGTGTACTGCCTAATTGATTGACTGATTGATGATAATTAAGTGATTTGAGTTTGACATTGATAATATTTACACCGCAATCGAGAATTCTCGTACTTACGTCAATTCTGCACCACAAACTGGACTGACGGTATAGTCATAACAACAAAGCGATTCTGGTCAAATCACTGCGTGAAAATGTATTCGTAGTTAGGGTGAATTGAGCTGTCATTCCATACTAATGCTAGGCATTGACAGTTCACTTCACTCAAGTTTTCACGGCGTGACTTTTACTGAATCGGCCGCCTGTACCAATAAATGTCGCTGCACTTTTATTAATGTGTCTTTTCATTACTTTTTTTCGTTACCACGAAGATAAAAAGGCTCTCATAATTACAGCAAAAATCTCTTAGCCAGTATTATTTGTGTGATCTAGAGCGGAAGACATCACCCTTTGCTAGCTTCGTAAATGTATCCCACAGAATTTCAGACGCCGTAAAAATGCAGCCCGCATTGTAATAACTTAAAACCGAAGCTTTATCAGCTGAAGCACAAATTCTTTATGTGAACCAGGTCAACAAAACAGTGTAAGGTTGAAAATCTCTATAAATCTTCACGATAAAGCTTCCCCAAAAGCATTTAAATCTGGAGGGACTCCAAAAGCGTGTCTTGTGTGGAAGTGGGACGAATACGGGAAATGTATGCACGGACGGGTAACGAGCGGTTTGGTCAACAATAAAGAGTGGAAGGTACATCGACGGACAATCAGATGCTTGATCATGCAATAAGATAAGATAATGTTTATTTATTGCACACTGAAGAAAATAAAATACATAAGTTGGTAGTGATTTTGTAATAAAAAGTTGTAGGTACAGTAGAGTCATTAAAAAATGTTTAACTGCTGCCTCCTAAATTAGGCCAAGAGTCTGTGTTTTAGGAGCCAATGAGGAGGAATCCTAGAGTCCTGGTCGCCTTATTCTTATTTGTACGATTTGTTTTTTAACCCAATGACGTTATGTAAATTATTTAGTTTATAATATGGCACGTCACGTAGGCGGCGGCATGGTTGGCGCAACGGCTGAGCGATCAATGGTGTGCCGCTCGTCTCGACTTGACTCCCGCACGAAATAAATATTTGTATGACCTAAAGCTATTTGTTTAGTTGTTTGTACATGTGAATTGTGAGCACCCGCAACGCAGGAACATTCCTGGTGTGACGCAACGTTTCATAAAAAAACAGGTAACGGAAAAATAATTATTTTACACGATTGTTTTTTTGGCAAATGTTAACTAACTAAGCCTAAAGTAGGTATACGCTATGCAATAAAGGATTAAGTATTGAGTATTTTATTATAATTAAAAGGGATTAGGGTCTGGCTCAGGTTATGCCCATTCCACCCTGTATAAGGCGGAGTACACACCGGAGGTAGACTGCACCGGATTGATGAAGTCTTGTAGACTTTCCACTTAGCTTGATTACTGAGAGCTGTATCTCAAGCTGAATGTAGTTTAAACTAGTTGTACGGTTTTGTTTAATTGCTCATGCATATGGGCTACAGTAAAATAGAATACTCTTTATTGTACACTATAAAAACCAGCCTAGCAGCCTAGCTCCATGCCGACAATTCTCTGTGTTATATTTTAGTTCGTGTTGCGTCCTCAATATCGTAGTTTAAGCATCGTGTGGTTCACTAAAACTATCAGTAGAAATATATTTTGATAAGAATATTTTTGATTGTTTACTTAATAATTATTGGCGTCCTAATAGTGGCTTATAAACTTTTGCTGTAAAGCTTTTTCGTATACGACATGACTAAAGATAGATTAGGCATTTTCCATGCAGTGGGAGAGTAACAAGCTGGTATTATTTTATACAAGTTGTTTTTTCAATCATGGGACAAATTTTCACAGAGTGTTCTACCCATGAGTGTAAGGGTGCTTCTACACGGTGCAAGTAGCTTGCGCATATTGAAGCACTTGCGCAAGTTGTATGCATAGTAAACTTTACCTTTTAAAAACATGTGCGGGTCTAGCGACTCGAGCATGTACCAAAGCGAGCCACCCGCGCAACTAGCCCGCGCGCGGGTCACATGCGCATATAGCTCTTGATCTCGAGCAAATAACTTGTGCATACTGCTTGCGCAAGTAGCCCAGGTCTTTACTTGTTCCAGTTATTTGCATTAAGTATATACAAGTACAAGCGAGTAACCGGAACTATAAATGGTAGTTTGCGCATATTACTCACGCGTGTAATCCACATCTTTACTTGCACTAGCTACAGGAACCGTGTAGAAGCACCCTTATAGTAAATAAATGGCGAAAAACATCTGTTGTCTACATAACAATTGTTTGATACTTACTCGACCAATATTATATTCTTGTTTCAAACTTTATTTCATCAAAAAAAAACCTACACTATTTCTATTTAGACATCGATTGTGTAGGTCTTAAGAAGTAAATGTCTGTATGAAACATGATGTCTCTAAAATGAATAAAATGCATTGTTTCCACATACTTTAATTTATTTAAGTAGGTACTCGAAGTGACCACGTTTACAATATTACTACAATAGTACAGATGTTTTTTAAAATGCATGAATGCAGTTTTTCTGGTTATTAAAATCGATGACATGGTTCCTCAGAACAGATCTTCGTGTCTTATAGTTTCAGACTTTCCCATACTGACCGATTTGAATGAGACACCCTGTATATACATATACACACACACACGCCGCGCGCCGCCGCCGGTCGTTTAGTGAAAAGCAATATGAAGCGCGTTGAGACTGCATTAGACAATTCCGATTGAATTATGTGATGTACAATAATGTAGATTCAGAGCTAAAAATTATCAAGGGCTACTGCTTAGCGCATCCGTCTACTTTGCTGGCCAGTAATAAGTCGCCAGAACAATAGCCTAGTTATGAAGCCCAATTACCTACAATACTTTCCATATGCAGCTTATATGCAGCTTTATTACAGCATGATGTATATGCTCGTTTACAAAAAACTTATTTAAAACTGGGTCCCAGAGGGTACTTATCATTACAGGCGCATAAGTCATTTCACCAATACTAATACGTCGCAAGCGCCGATTGTTACCACAACCACTAATACCTAATAGAATGTTTCGAATAGAGGGTTAATAAGGTTCCAATGAACAGATCAAGGATTATTCCCTACGTTTACGACGGGAAGCCTAATTATCAAATCGCTTCCTCAATTTTATGTGCCATTCGCTGTAATAGTCCAATTAATGGATCCCTTAAGCTTGTCTTAATAATGCTGACGACTTTCAGAATAGGATTCTAATTCTGTCATGATGACCACGCAATTTTCTATGATTGAGAATTATGTTTTAGAGTAACAATCAAAAATGACATTAATGACAATGTATTAAACATTGTCATTAATGTCATTTGAAGTTGCCGCCTTTAATTGGATACATTCTATAGTTATTACATTTTTGGGGGTATAGGAAACAGGGGGTAATGCTTCTCATCTTTCAAAGAAAATGGAGGATCCTCCAAAGAAATGAATGGTGACTAATGGATTACTGCATGACGACGATTATTATCGGGATTCTATCGTAATATGTGACTATACCGGATAAAATCCCAAACCCGTTAAATAGTTTTATGAATAACGCTCCCTTTGCTTGCTCTGCTCGCGCGCTGATAGTTACAGTTTTAACCTAACTTAAAATACATAATTGGTCCTAACTAACTAGTTAGGTGACACCCCGATGATGGTAATGATGTGTACTGCCTAATTGATTGACTGATTGATGATAATTAAGTGATTTGAGTTTGACATTGATAATATTTACACCGCAATCGAGAATACTCGTACTTACGTCAATTCTGCACCACAAACTGAACTGACGGTATAGTCATAACAGCTGTGCGATTCTGGTCAAATCACCGCGTGAAAATGTAGGCGTAGTGAGGGTGAATTGATCTGTCATTCCATACTAATGCTAGGCATTGACAGTTCACTTCACTCAAGTTTTCACGGCGTGACTTTTACTGAATCGGCCGCCTATACCAATAAATGTCGCTGCACTTTAATTAATGTGTCTTTTCATTATTTTTTTTCGTTACCACGAAGATAAAAAGGCTCTTATAATTACAGCAAAAATCTCTTAGCCAGTATTATTTGTGTGATCTAGAGCGGAAGACATCACCCTTTGCTAGCTTCGTAAATGTATCCCACAGAATTTCAGACGCCGTAAAAATGCAGCCCGCATTGTAATAACTTAAAACCGAAGCTTTATCAGCTGAAGCACAAATTCTTTATGTGAACCAGGTCAACAAAACAGTGTAAGGTTGAAAATCTCTATAAATCTTCACGATAAAGCTTCCCCAAAAGCATTTAAATCTGGAGGGACTCCAAAAGCGTGTCTTGTGTGGAAGTGGGACGAATACGGGAAATGTATGCACGGACGGGTAACGAGCGGTTTGGTCAACAATAAAGAGTGGAAGGTACATCGACGGACAATCAGATGCTTGATCATGCAATAAGATAAGATAATGTTTATTTATTGCACACTGAAGAAAATAAAATACATAAGTTGGTAGTGATTTTGTAATAAAAAGTTGTAGGTACAGTAGAGTCATTAAAAAATGTTTAACTGCTGCCTCCTAAATTAGGCCAAGAGTCTGTGTTTTAGGAGCCAATGAGGAGGAATCCTAGAGTCCTGGTCGACTTATTCTTATTTGTACGATTTGTTTTTTAACCCAATGACGTTATGTAAATTATTTAGTTTATAATATGGCACGTCACGTAGGCGGCGGCATGGTTGGCGCAACGGCTGAGCGATCAATGGTGTGCCGCTCGTCTCGACTTGACTCCCGCACGAAATAAATATTTGTATGACCTAAAGCTATTTGTTTAGTTGTTTGTACATGTGAATTGTGAGCACCCGCAACGCAGGAACATTCCTGGTGTGACGCAACGTTTCATAAAAAAACAGGTAACGGAAAAATAATTATTTTACACGATTGTTTTTTTGGCAAATGTTAACTAACTAAGCCTAAAGTAGGTATACGCTATGCAATAAAGGATTAAGTATTGAGTATTTTATTATAATTAAAAGGGATTAGGGTCTGGCTCAGGTTATGCCCATTCCACCCTGTATAAGGCGGAGTACACACCGGAGGTAGACTGCACCGGATTGATGAAGTCTTGTAGACTTTCCACTTAGCTTGATTACTGAGAGCTGTATCTCAAGCTGAATGTAGTTTAAACTAGTTGTACGGTTTTGTTTAATTGCTCATGCATATGGGCTACAGTAAAATAGAATACTCTTTATTGTACACTATAAAAACCAGCCTAGCAGCCTAGCTCCATGCCGACAATTCTCTGTGTTATATTTTAGTTCGTGTTGCGTCCTCAATATCGTAGTTTAAGCATCGTGTGGTTCACTAAAACTATCAGTAGAAATATATTTTGATAAGAATATTTTTGATTGTTTACTTAATAATTATTGGCGTCCTAATAGTGGCTTATAAACTTTTGCTGTAAAGCTTTTTCGTATACGACATGACTAAAGATAGATTAGGCATTTTCCATGCAGTGGGAGAGTAACAAGCTGGTATTATTTTATACAAGTTGTTTTTTCAATCATGGGACAAATTTTCACAGAGTGTTCTACCCATGAGTGTAAGGGTGCTTCTACACGGTGCAAGTAGCTTGCGCATATTGAAGCACTTGCGCAAGTTGTATGCATAGTAAACTTTACCTTTTAAAAACATGTGCGGGTCTAGCGACTCGAGCATGTACCAAAGCGAGCCACCCGCGCAACTAGCCCGCGCGCGGGTCACATGCGCATATAGCTCTTGATCTCGAGCAAATAACTTGTGCATACTGCTTGCGCAAGTAGCCCAGGTCTTTACTTGTTCCAGTTATTTGCATTAAGTATATACAAGTACAAGCGAGTAACCGGAACTATAAATGGTAGTTTGCGCATATTACTCACGCGTGTAATCCACATCTTTACTTGCACTAGCTACAGGAACCGTGTAGAAGCACCCTTATAGTAAATAAATGGCGAAAAACATCTGTTGTCTACATAACAATTGTTTGATACTTACTCGACCAATATTATATTCTTGTTTCAAACTTTATTTCATCAAAAAAAAACCTACACTATTTCTATTTAGACATCGATTGTGTAGGTCTTAAGAAGTAAATGTCTGTATGAAACATGATGTCTCTAAAATGAATAAAATGCATTGTTTCCACATACTTTAATTTATTTAAGTAGGTACTCGAAGTGACCACGTTTACAATATTACTACAATAGTACAGATGTTTTTTAAAATGCATGAATGCAGTTTTTCTGGTTATTAAAATCGATGACATGGTTCCTCAGAACAGATCTTCGTGTCTTATAGTTTCAGACTTTCCCATACTGACCGATTTGAATGAGACACCCTGTATATACATATACACACACACACGCCGCGCGCCGCCGCCGGTCGTTTAGTGAAAAGCAATATGAAGCGCGTTGAGACTGCATTAGACAATTCCGATTGAATTATGTGATGTACAATAATGTAGATTCAGAGCTAAAAATTATCAAGGGCTACTGCTTAGCGCATCCGTCTACTTTGCTGGCCAGTAATAAGTCGCCAGAACAATAGCCTAGTTATGAAGCCCAATTACCTACAATACTTTCCATATGCAGCTTATATGCAGCTTTATTACAGCATGATGTATATGCTCGTTTACAAAAAACTTATTTAAAACTGGGTCCCAGAGGGTACTTATCATTACAGGCGCATAAGTCATTTCACCAATACTAATACGTCGCAAGCGCCGATTGTTACCACAACCACTAATACCTAATAGAATGTTTCGAATAGAGGGTTAATAAGGTTCCAATGAACAGATCAAGGATTATTCCCTACGTTTACGACGGGAAGCCTAATTATCAAATCGCTTCCTCAATTTTATGTGCCATTCGCTGTAATAGTCCAATTAATGGATCCCTTAAGCTTGTCTTAATAATGCTGACGACTTTCAGAATAGGATTCTAATTCTGTCATGATGACCACGCAATTTTCTATGATTGAGAATTATGTTTTAGAGTAACAATCAAAAATGACATTAATGACAATGTATTAAACATTGTCATTAATGTCATTTGAAGTTGCCGCCTTTAATTGGATACATTCTATAGTTATTACATTTTTGGGGGTATAGGAAACAGGGGGTAATGCTTCTCATCTTTCAAAGAAAATGGAGGATCCTCCAAAGAAATGAATGGTGACTAATGGATTACTGCATGACGACGATTATTATCGGGATTCTATCGTAATATGTGACTATACCGGATAAAATCCCAAACCCGTTAAATAGTTTTATGAATAACGCTCCCTTTGCTTGCTCTGCTCGCGCGCTGATAGTTACAGTTTTAACCTAACTTAAAATACATAATTGGTCCTAACTAACTAGTTAGGTGACACCCCGATGATGGTAATGATGTGTACTGCCTAATTGATTGACTGATTGATGATAATTAAGTGATTTGAGTTTGACATTGATAATATTTACACCGCAATCGAGAATACTCGTACTTACGTCAATTCTGCACCACAAACTGAACTGACGGTATAGTCATAACAGCTGTGCGATTCTGGTCAAATCACCGCGTGAAAATGTAGGCGTAGTGAGGGTGAATTGATCTGTCATTCCATACTAATGCTAGGCATTGACAGTTCACTTCACTCAAGTTTTCACGGCGTGACTTTTACTGAATCGGCCGCCTATACCAATAAATGTCGCTGCACTTTAATTAATGTGTCTTTTCATTATTTTTTTTCGTTACCACGAAGATAAAAAGGCTCTTATAATTACAGCAAAAATCTCTTAGCCAGTATTATTTGTGTGATCTAGAGCGGAAGACATCACCCTTTGCTAGCTTCGTAAATGTATCCCACAGAATTTCAGACGCCGTAAAAATGCAGCCCGCATTGTAATAACTTAAAACCGAAGCTTTATCAGCTGAAGCACAAATTCTTTATGTGAACCAGGTCAACAAAACAGTGTAAGGTTGAAAATCTCTATAAATCTTCACGATAAAGCTTCCCCAAAAGCATTTAAATCTGGAGGGACTCCAAAAGCGTGTCTTGTGTGGAAGTGGGACGAATACGGGAAATGTATGCACGGACGGGTAACGAGCGGTTTGGTCAACAATAAAGAGTGGAAGGTACATCGACGGACAATCAGATGCTTGATCATGCAATAAGATAAGATAATGTTTATTTATTGCACACTGAAGAAAATAAAATACATAAGTTGGTAGTGATTTTGTAATAAAAAGTTGTAGGTACAGTAGAGTCATTAAAAAATGTTTAACTGCTGCCTCCTAAATTAGGCCAAGAGTCTGTGTTTTAGGAGCCAATGAGGAGGAATCCTAGAGTCCTGGTCGACTTATTCTTATTTGTACGATTTGTTTTTTAACCCAATGACGTTATGTAAATTATTTAGTTTATAATATGGCACGTCACGTAGGCGGCGGCATGGTTGGCGCAACGGCTGAGCGATCAATGGTGTGCCGCTCGTCTCGACTTGACTCCCGCACGAAATAAATATTTGTATGACCTAAAGCTATTTGTTTAGTTGTTTGTACATGTGAATTGTGAGCACCCGCAACGCAGGAACATTCCTGGTGTGACGCAACGTTTCATAAAAAAACAGGTAACGGAAAAATAATTATTTTACACGATTGTTTTTTTGGCAAATGTTAACTAACTAAGCCTAAAGTAGGTATACGCTATGCAATAAAGGATTAAGTATTGAGTATTTTATTATAATTAAAAGGGATTAGGGTCTGGCTCAGGTTATGCCCATTCCACCCTGTATAAGGCGGAGTACACACCGGAGGTAGACTGCACCGGATTGATGAAGTCTTGTAGACTTTCCACTTAGCTTGATTACTGAGAGCTGTATCTCAAGCTGAATGTAGTTTAAACTAGTTGTACGGTTTTGTTTAATTGCTCATGCATATGGGCTACAGTAAAATAGAATACTCTTTATTGTACACTATAAAAACCAGCCTAGCAGCCTAGCTCCATGCCGACAATTCTCTGTGTTATATTTTAGTTCGTGTTGCGTCCTCAATATCGTAGTTTAAGCATCGTGTGGTTCACTAAAACTATCAGTAGAAATATATTTTGATAAGAATATTTTTGATTGTTTACTTAATAATTATTGGCGTCCTAATAGTGGCTTATAAACTTTTGCTGTAAAGCTTTTTCGTATACGACATGACTAAAGATAGATTAGGCATTTTCCATGCAGTGGGAGAGTAACAAGCTGGTATTATTTTATACAAGTTGTTTTTTCAATCATGGGACAAATTTTCACAGAGTGTTCTACCCATGAGTGTAAGGGTGCTTCTACACGGTGCAAGTAGCTTGCGCATATTGAAGCACTTGCGCAAGTTGTATGCATAGTAAACTTTACCTTTTAAAAACATGTGCGGGTCTAGCGACTCGAGCATGTACCAAAGCGAGCCACCCGCGCAACTAGCCCGCGCGCGGGTCACATGCGCATATAGCTCTTGATCTCGAGCAAATAACTTGTGCATACTGCTTGCGCAAGTAGCCCAGGTCTTTACTTGTTCCAGTTATTTGCATTAAGTATATACAAGTACAAGCGAGTAACCGGAACTATAAATGGTAGTTTGCGCATATTACTCACGCGTGTAATCCACATCTTTACTTGCACTAGCTACAGGAACCGTGTAGAAGCACCCTTATAGTAAATAAATGGCGAAAAACATCTGTTGTCTACATAACAATTGTTTGATACTTACTCGACCAATATTATATTCTTGTTTCAAACTTTATTTCATCAAAAAAAAACCTACACTATTTCTATTTAGACATCGATTGTGTAGGTCTTAAGAAGTAAATGTCTGTATGAAACATGATGTCTCTAAAATGAATAAAATGCATTGTTTCCACATACTTTAATTTATTTAAGTAGGTACTCGAAGTGACCACGTTTACAATATTACTACAATAGTACAGATGTTTTTTAAAATGCATGAATGCAGTTTTTCTGGTTATTAAAATCGATGACATGGTTCCTCAGAACAGATCTTCGTGTCTTATAGTTTCAGACTTTCCCATACTGACCGATTTGAATGAGACACCCTGTATATACATATACACACACACACGCCGCGCGCCGCCGCCGGTCGTTTAGTGAAAAGCAATATGAAGCGCGTTGAGACTGCATTAGACAATTCCGATTGAATTATGTGATGTACAATAATGTAGATTCAGAGCTAAAAATTATCAAGGGCTACTGCTTAGCGCATCCGTCTACTTTGCTGGCCAGTAATAAGTCGCCAGAACAATAGCCTAGTTATGAAGCCCAATTACCTACAATACTTTCCATATGCAGCTTATATGCAGCTTTATTACAGCATGATGTATATGCTCGTTTACAAAAAACTTATTTAAAACTGGGTCCCAGAGGGTACTTATCATTACAGGCGCATAAGTCATTTCACCAATACTAATACGTCGCAAGCGCCGATTGTTACCACAACCACTAATACCTAATAGAATGTTTCGAATAGAGGGTTAATAAGGTTCCAATGAACAGATCAAGGATTATTCCCTACGTTTACGACGGGAAGCCTAATTATCAAATCGCTTCCTCAATTTTATGTGCCATTCGCTGTAATAGTCCAATTAATGGATCCCTTAAGCTTGTCTTAATAATGCTGACGACTTTCAGAATAGGATTCTAATTCTGTCATGATGACCACGCAATTTTCTATGATTGAGAATTATGTTTTAGAGTAACAATCAAAAATGACATTAATGACAATGTATTAAACATTGTCATTAATGTCATTTGAAGTTGCCGCCTTTAATTGGATACATTCTATAGTTATTACATTTTTGGGGGTATAGGAAACAGGGGGTAATGCTTCTCATCTTTCAAAGAAAATGGAGGATCCTCCAAAGAAATGAATGGTGACTAATGGATTACTGCATGACGACGATTATTATCGGGATTCTATCGTAATATGTGACTATACCGGATAAAATCCCAAACCCGTTAAATAGTTTTATGAATAACGCTCCCTTTGCTTGCTCTGCTCGCGCGCTGATAGTTACAGTTTTAACCTAACTTAAAATACATAATTGGTCCTAACTAACTAGTTAGGTGACACCCCGATGATGGTAATGATGTGTACTGCCTAATTGATTGACTGATTGATGATAATTAAGTGATTTGAGTTTGACATTGATAATATTTACACCGCAATCGAGAATACTCGTACTTACGTCAATTCTGCACCACAAACTGAACTGACGGTATAGTCATAACAGCTGTGCGATTCTGGTCAAATCACCGCGTGAAAATGTAGGCGTAGTGAGGGTGAATTGATCTGTCATTCCATACTAATGCTAGGCATTGACAGTTCACTTCACTCAAGTTTTCACGGCGTGACTTTTACTGAATCGGCCGCCTATACCAATAAATGTCGCTGCACTTTAATTAATGTGTCTTTTCATTATTTTTTTTCGTTACCACGAAGATAAAAAGGCTCTCATAATTACAGCAAAAATCTCTTAGCCAGTATTATTTGTGTGATCTAGAGCGGAAGACATCACCCTTTGCTAGCTTCGTAAATGTATCCCACAGAATTTCAGACGCCGTAAAAATGCAGCCCGCATTGTAATAACTCAAAACCGAAGCTTTATCAGCTGAAGCACAAATTCTTTATGTGAACCAGGTCAACAAAACAGTGTAAGGTTGAAAATCTCTATAAATCTTCACGATAAAGCTTCCCCAAAAGCATTTAAATCTGGAGGTACTCCAAAAGCGTGTCTTGTGTGGAAGTGGGACGAATACGGGAAATGTATGCACGGACGGGTAAGGAGCGGTTTGGTCAACAATAAAGAGTGGAAGGTACATCGACGGACAACCAGATGCTTGATCATGCAATAAGATAAGATAATGTTTATTTATTGCACACTGAAGAAAATAAAATACATAAGTTGGTAGTGATTTTGTAATAAAAAGTTGTAGGTACAGTAGAGTCATAAAAAAAATGTTTAACAAATGTTCAATTGTATAGATTCTTTCTATACCCAGTTCTTCAAACGAATCAGACAGATGTGTTGCTGGGGAGTGTGTTTCGCCACTTCTTCTTCCCAGCAATAACACTAGGAATTGGCGAAGGGTGGGCCGTTTTTGGGGGACTGTCGTTATGTATTTTTTTTGACGTTCAAAAAGTTCTGATTCTCAGCCTAGTTTGAATAAAGACTTTTGAATTTCATTTCAACTGCTGCCTCCTAAATTAGGCCAAGAGTCTGTGTTTTAGGAGCCAATGAGGAGGAATCCTAGAGTACTGGTCGACTTATTCTTATTTGTAAGATTTGTTTTTTAACCCAATGACGTTTCTGTAAATAATTTAGTTTATAATACGGCACGTCGCGTCGGCGGCGGCATGGTTGGCGCAACGGCTGAGCAATCAGCTGCTGTGCCGCTCGTCTCGACTCGATTCCTAGAGGAGGAATCCTAGAGTCCTGGTCGACTTATTCTTATTTGTACGATTTGTTTTTTAACCCAATGACGTTATGTAAATTATTTAGTTTATAATATGGCACGTCACGTAGGCGGCGGCATGGTTGGCGCAACGGCTGAGCGATCAGCTGGTGTGCCGCTCGTCTCGACTTGACTCCCGCACGAAATAAATATTTGTATGACCTAAAGCTATTTGTTTAGTTGTTTGTACATGTGAATTGTGAGCACCCGCAACGCAGGAACATTCCTGGTGTGACGCAACGTTTCATAAAAAAACAGGTAACGGAAAAATAATTATTTTACACGATTGTTTTTTTGGCAAATGTTAACTACCTAAGCCTAAAGTAGGTATACGCCATGCAATAAAGGATTAAGTATTGAGTATTTTATTATAATTAAAAGGGATTAGGGTCTGGCTCTGGTTATGCCCATTCCACCCTGTATACGGCGGAGTACACACCGGAGGTAGACTGCACCGGATTGATGAAGTCTTGTAGACTTCCCACTTAGCTTGATTACTGAGAGCTGAATGTAGTTTAAACTAGTTGTACAGTTTTGTTTAATTGCTCGTACATATGGGCTACAGTAGAATAGAATACTCTTTATTGTACACTATAAAAACCAGCCTCGCAGGCTAGCCTCATGCCGACAATAATTATCTGTGTTATATTTTAGTTCGTGGTGCGTCCTCAATATCGTAGTTTAAGCATCGTGTGGTTCACTAACACTATCAGTAGAAATATATTTTCGTGAGAATATTTTTGATTGTTTACTTAATAATTATGCGCATCCTCAGTGGCTTATAAACTTTTGGTCTAATGCTTTTTCGTGTTCCAAATGACTAAAGATAGATACCAATATTAGAATATCTAATAGATTAACGACTGCTTGAACAAGCATGGTGATCGATGCTCGTGGCTTGTATAAGAATATGCATTTTTCCCTGCAGTGGGAGAGTAACAAGCTGGTATTATTATATACAAGTTGTTTTTTCAATCATGGGACAAATTTTCACAGAGTGTTCTACCCATGAGTGTAAGGGTGCTTCTACACGGTGCAAGTAGCTTGCGCATATTGAAGTACTTGCGCAAGTTGTATTCATCGTAAACTTTACCGTTTAAAAACATGTGCGGGTCTAGCGACTCGAGCATGTACCAAAGCGAGCCACCCGCGCAACTAGCCCGCGTACTTTGTGGCGCGCGTGCGGGTCACATGCGCATATAGCTCTTGACCACGAGCAAATAACTTGTGCGGACTGCTTGCGCAAGTAGCCCAGGTCTATACTTGCTCCAGTTATTTGCATTAAGTATGTACAAGTACAAGCGAGTAACCGGAACTATAAATAGTAGTTTGCGCATATTACTCACGCGTGTAACCCACATCTTTACTTGCTCTAGCTACAGGAACCGTGTAGAAGCACCCTTAGTATATAAATGGCGAAAAACATCTGTTGTCTACAATTGTTTGATACCTACTCGACCAATATTATATTCTTGTTTCAAACTTTACTTCATCAAAGTTCTTATCATAGTCGGCAGAATAAGGAGCCTCTTTTCTGCGACAAAATTCTAGGTCGTCAAGATTATCAAGTACTAACTAGTACGATTAATATTGTAGTGTTAAGTAATGTAGTAGTATAATTGTATTCTTGAGATTTTTTATCAATCATTCTTGAAATCTTAATGGATAGAATCACTGAACCGCGAGTGTGAACAAACGCGCGGAAAGCAAAAAAAAGCAACGTTAATTTGAAATTCGAATTCCAATTTTAAAATGCTTAAACTTAATGTTATTTTGGTTTGTGTGATACTTACTAATAACGTTTTCCTCGTGAATTCTATTGAATAAGATTTTTTTTATATCTACGATACGCGGTCATCGGAGTTAAGACTCTTTTAAAATAGAATGCTGGGCCACAATCTGGATTTGAGGTTGATAAATGTTCTAATGTAGAAGATAAAAGATGAACGTAACCTTGGGGACATACCTACACCTAGATTATGAGTCTCACAGCTTGGAGGCTGTGTGCAACTGTTTTTATTGTCTGAAGTTCTGTACCGTATACGTTCCTACGTCCTTACATAAGCGTGTAATGTTCTGTGAGTAACGTTAAAAGCATGTAGTGTTTAGCACTCCAGCTAGATGTAGTTTTTTTTCTCCCAATAACAAAACAGCTTACCTTTCCAGTAAGTTGACTTGGTTGTATTTCGCGGTAGTTTCAAATTCACTGCTACTGCAGGATGCTGGAACGACCTGCCACCGCATTTTTCTTGCTGTAAGAACAGTTGGTACATTTAGTTTAAAATACTTAAAGACCCGCTGCGTATTCAAGAGGAAACTGGTGAGCAAACTTACCCAGGGTTTGCTCGCAGTTAGTATACGCACGCAGCAAGCAAGTCAGCAGCACTGTACTCACAGTTTTAAACCCACACAAATAAACTATACTATCACACATTAAACAACCGTACACATTATCGCTACGTACTACACCTAGTACACAATTCACATCCGCACATAATATAACGTTACACCCGCTGACCAGCACTATGTTAGAAGCCACATTTGAGTAAGTTAAGTACTCATAATTATGTCAACCGATGTATTATTGTTTTCTTAATTTACGTCTGGACCGTGTTATTTAACCAATCTTTAGTATTAGGTAGGTAATTATTTATTTGTAATTTTTATATATTATCACAGAAAACTATTTAATTACTACCTACTGCGTCCCCGCGCGGCGTCTTTTAGTTTGTCATAGACCACAGACCACACTGACTGACTGACTTAAAGACCACAGATAATGTATACGACATTATTGTTTGTTTTTTTTTAGTAGTATTTAATCGTTTTATTTATTTATTTATACTTTATGCCGTCTGGTGGGATATTGTACTGTAAAGTGTGTTTTAATAGTATTACTGCGAGCCCTATCAGAATATCAGCTCTGTGTATTTATTGTTTTTTTTTAATATCGTGGCATCGTGCTGACATAATATGCCGCTTAGTAAGCGACACGTTAAAATGTGGCTTACTGGCCACATTTTACCTCAGTGTCACGTCGAGCCGTCTACGGACGCGTGCATGCGTTAGTATGCGGTTTTTGAAGATCGAATGTTGTTTAGATAACCTATCTACACTTTTTTACTTATCATTGGACATAATAAGTGTCTTTTTGACTACGCACAAGTTTTTTTTTCTTGACGTCTTCTTAGATTAAGTTTTTTTTGTTAAATATCTGTGAGTGTCCCTCCAATTAAATGTATGGTTCTATGTTCGTGTGTATGTATTTTTTTTAATTGGGTAATATTTTTTGCAAAAAAAAAAAAATTTCTTTCTTTTGTGCTAAAGACTCCTGATATGAAAAGTATTATTTTAAAATATTACATTACAAATTAAGACACATTTTATTTTCCTTTTTCCAGGCACAGCTCAGATCAACAAAAAAAGGAAGAACACCAAAAGTGAAGCCACCTTTTTAGGTATGTGTGCCAGAGACACGGCAAGGTTCAATCATCTATTGTATTGTCGTTTATTTTGCGCGTTCGTGTAAGGACCGCGCTGTGAACAAAACTCACAGCACTCAGTTGTATTGAATTCTTAATGTCTCGAAATTAAGTTCTGAGGTAACGCTGTCCTTTTGGATAACTTTGATTGTCAGTTTGAAAAAGTATTATAAAAAATGTACGTTGTTTAAGTGTACTACACATTTTCCTCGAAGCCATAGTTGAGATATTTTTACCGCAGTGTTCGTAAACACAGTATTTTTAAAGGATATTTTTATACCTCTAAATCCATAGGATTTTTTTTTTGTAAATTTGTTAAGTATCTCTGTTCAAGTTCTGACGAGTTTATTAAGTTAATAATGTCATACAATATTAAAAAGTCATAATAAAAATATTGTAGATTTTTCAATTTAACATAGGTACCTAATAAGTTGTATCTCAAACATAATATTCATATTCTCATATTCTTTTATTTGCATACCATAATGTCAGATAAAGGTGTTACAAAGGCTTATAGCTATAGTACAGTTATGGACCCTGTAAGGGCACAGCAACATTAAGTAACAAGCAAGATTACCTATAGTTGAATCCAAATAACACCATAATAAATTGATTGAACATAAAAAATACTTGCCTAATTAAATATTTTTACATTACAAGTTACTAAATTATACATTTATTACTGAGATTACAAATTCACAACAAACCAATAGATTATTTATTAGAAATAATTTGTTCCAAATTCAAAGCCAACCATAATACTCATTTCTCGGTATTTTTAAATTAAGAACAAAACGAACGACGCTAAAAATATTATGTTAAAACTTATTTCGGACAAGAAGGTTTTAATAAAACGCTATCTATTTTCGATTATTTATGTAGGCATTGACAAAATTAGGCGACCGTTAGACGACCTTTATCTGACAAATGATAATAATCATTTTGATCTGTATTATGTCGAGAAACCTTGAGATGCCCTACATTTAGAGTTATTATTAATAATATCCCTTGTGAGTCGCCTTCATTGCGTGTCACCTACTATGAGCTCATATTATATTAGGCTGGCCTAGGAACAGTAGGTACTAAGAAAATATTGAATTGAAATTTATTTGAAAGAGTTTTTGCTATTTTTTTTTAATGAAAAGTATTGAAAGTTATTTTTTTTTCTCTGACTTTCTTGTGGGTACGTATGGCAACCGTAACTTGTGCGTTGTCACGCACGTGAATACAGCCGCAGTCGGAATTTTCTTTGACTGACAGAGGAGCCCAGCATATAAAAAAAAACAACTTTTCAACTTTATAATAAACAGAATAACGTTAATGTTCAATTGGTAAAATTTAACAGTTAGGGGTAGCTTGATTTCCTGGCATTTGTACAATATGGTTTTCCATAATTATCTACCCACTGATCGTTAGGAAACCAGTTTCACTTTATCTTACACACCTATAGGATGCACACAAAGTAAGAGATATCAATCTTATATCTTCGATAATTCATGTCACTACCCTTTCTCCTTTCAAATTCTTTAATTAAAATTGCAAGCCAAAAGGTTGGTATTCAATTCGATAACCATTAACATATTAAAAAAAACTGCGAAAACAAAAAAAAACGCGAACGTTGATTGGCCACGGCTCCGAACTTGAAGTAAATATTTTGGAGGGAACGACGATTTTTAATTGAGAATATGGCGGGTATACATACAAACTTGCCGCCATTAGCATATTTATTAGGTTTCAGCCTCTTTTGGGTAAGCCTTGTTTGTATAGTTTTGAAGGCGTTTGGTGAATGACAGTGCTGTGAAGGATCGCTTTTTTATACTTTTTTTTAATAAACTCTGACTTCCTTGTTGGTATAGGGGGGGCAAATACTACCGTTCTAAGTGAGGTGATGGTTTAATTCCTAGGTTGGGCAGTGTTATTGGGGTTTACGTTTAGAATTGCTCATTAGCAGACAGGTGTAATGTTTAATTTGTTCCCCGTTGCTTGCCCCATGGTACATGGTCCTAAAACCAATTAACCTTTAAATCTTGTTAATTAGAGACACAATAGAAGACAATGACAAAGCGGACACCGGTGTCCTCTTGAATTAAATATACAGGGTTATTTTTCAATGACCGGCCAAATTTTCACAGGGTGTTCTACCCGTACCTACTCGACTAAAATGTATGAAACAGCTGAATTTTTTTTCGTGATTTCAGAGTCGGTCCCATTGTGAAAGTTGTTCATATTCATGGGTAGAACACCCAGTGAAAATTTGGCCGGTCATTGAAAAATAACCCTGTATACGTCATTGACTAAAACAAAACTAGCAAAATGTGGGTGTACACTACTGGTACATTTCTGCTTTACACTGCGGGGATTATAGGCTTGATGTTATGTCATACTATTTACATAAGGTTTGTATGTAATCTCCAAAACTACGTAGGTATCCGATTTTAAAAAATCTTTCACCAATAGAAAGCTACACTATAACCAATCGCAATTGGATATGTGAGGTTTCGTTCACGCGAACAAAGTCGTGTGTAGACTGTAGTATTAAATAAAACTTGAATATAAAACTAACTTTAATATTCACCCAAAAGCTTGAGATGTAAATTTCCATATTAAGTACTTACACTTAATTAAACATAAACGTGTCACACTGTCACGTTGACCCAGTGGTCGGAAGCGATGCTCAGACTAAGGTCTGGGGTTCGATTACCAGGTCCGGACAAGTGTTATTGGGTCTTACCATAAAAATATTCTTAGTAAACGAAACAAAAGAAGTACCTACATATTAAGAATCGTAGCAAAAGGCACTCTGTAGTTCTTGCCTACCCTCATGCAAAAAAAAGCAGTAGCAGGTCAGAATTTAGACAGAATTTGTTTGACGGACATATGTTTGCGCCCTATTATATGGGAGTAAAACAAAACTATAGAAATCGGGATTGACATTTCCCACACATCTACCTTACCTAATGGGGTATACCTACAGGCGTGATGATTAAACATATTTTATTTAGCACTTCCGAAAAGCATAGTTTAAAAGAAAATGCCTACGTATATTTCATTTTTTTTTTCAGGAGACGTCGCATTCATCAAACGCCCGCTCTTCGTGTAAACACCATTATTTCTGTACACTGAAAATTGTTTCACATACTTTTAAGAGCGGCCTGAAACGACGTACTATAGAATATAATGGAATAGAACACTCGTCATAATGCACCATAAAAAGTTTTAAAAAATAACTTAAACAGTATACTATGTTGATGTTACAATGGGCGCCCTTACACCACCTACTCATTTAAAAAACAATTGTTTTTTGTTTTTTTAAATAAATAAATTAATTTAATTTGTACGCGTTTGATATTTATGCGTATGGTGAGAGTATGTATACAGTGTTGCTATATGTTAAACAGTTGCATGTTGTTATATTTATGTAAACGAGTGAATAGTTTGAGAATAGTTGAAATGTTTAATTGTCTCAATTTTTCTCCCTCTTAACAAGTTTTTATTTACGTCACGCAGTTTCACCCGCGTATTTCCCGTTCCTGTGGGAATACAGGGATAAAAAGTAGCCTATGTCACCCGGGGATAGTGAAGCTTCCCAACAGTGAAATCATTTTCCAAATCGGTCCAGGAGTTTCGGAGCCTATTCAATGCAAACAAACAATCAATCATTCCCTCTTTATATATTAGTATAGATTATAATCATAATATATCTAATGTTATATTATATATTATTACATATAATATTATATATATTATAGTAAGATTAGAAGTCTAGATAACATAACATCACGCCTGTAATTTCTAAAGGGTTAGGCCGAGCTTTACCTGGTAGTACACCCACAATTCGCCAGTTGTGTTTAAGTCCCATGTAATAAGGGGCGAGCTTATTATCATCAATCGGGCACAAATCCAGACTACTAGAAAAGAAACTACGAGTAGCTTCTACTAGTACCTTTCTGCTTTTTTCTCTGATTTTCTTTTTTTTTTGTCGATTTGTATTTGTTAGTAGGTACAGACATAAATTACGACAAAAAAAAATGTTTTTAATTAGTAAGACATGGTATTTCATAAATAAAAACAGTGCTCTCATTAATGCTGCTCACTAATGCTCTTATTTTCAAGATGTTGCCCCTATTTCCACCCTTCATTTCTGAAGTATTAACAATAAGTCGACGCCTGCAAAAAATATCAGTTCGCGACGAAAATAAACTGCGTGAACCCTAGTAATTTCCCTAACTAAACTGAAAGAATATTTCTCACAAAGGGTTCAGTCATCAAAAGGTAATATTTTAGGCCAGTAGTGTATCAAAGAATGTTGAATAGGTTCACTTAAGAAGAAAGCTCGATGAAAAAAATACCTCGTGTAAGTACCTGCGTACATTTGGCAAAAATAATAATTTTCTGAAGGTATTTGCATAAACATCGCAAGCCCCGGGCCATATCTGCGATTAGCTGTATTATTAATGTTGGTAAAGTACCTTCGTAAGAAATGATGATAAATTTTTAGATATTTTAAACGATGAATAATTTCTTTACATTTTTTATAAGCTTTCTCGCGATTGCTGCAACCAATGATATTCTAGGTAAAAAGGTGTAGATAGGTTACCTAAACTACATTCGATCTTTAAAAACGGCTCACTAACGCACACGCGACACTGAGGTAAAGTGTGGCTAGTTACCCACTTTTTAACGTCTCGCTTTCTGAGCGCTTATAACCTATCAAAAAATGTTTTTGGGCCAAATAGTTTTAAGTTGTTTCAAAAGGAATCACTTGTTCATTTTATTTTTTGTATGTTTGTTGTTGTTGTGGTATACCCTGTATCTGTGCCAGTAAATGTTATTTCTTTCTTTCTTTCTTGTTATTTCTATCTACACCTTTTTACTTAGAATATCATTGTTTTCTACGGTGATTATGCTACGCGTGCTATAGGGATAGTGCAGCTTCTCTACAGCGAAAGAATTTTTCAAATCGGTCAGTTTCGGAGCCTATTCAATGCTAGAAAATAAATAGCAAATAAATAATAAAATCTTTCCTCTTTTTAATATTAAGTATTGATGTGGATAATATATAGACGCGTTCATAGTTCCTAGATAGGTTATAAGCGCTCAGAATGCGACACGTTAAAATGTGGCAACCCAGCCACATTTTACTCAGTGTTGCGTCGCGCCGTCAACGGACGCGTGCGTGCGTTAGTGTGCCGTTTTTGAAGATCGAATGTTGTTTAGGTAACTTATCTACACCTTTTCACTTTTAATATCATTGGTTAAACATGAAAAACAAGCTACTATGTCGGGGATTTTGTGTTACCCGGTACCCACACTATATTTTTTTCTTTTTCGTGTTGTTAGTGGCTAGAAAAACTGTGATAGGTACAGACACCAGCACATCACATCACCCTACCCCAAACTGTCATTTTATCCCAATTGAACATGAACCTTATTGTGTTTAGAATAAAGTTGAACACCTAAGAAAGAAATTTGACACATTGGGGTAGGTTGATGTGCTGGCGTCTGAAGATATCAGAGATTATATGCCACCCAGGCTCCTCTGAATTTGTTACACATGCCGTTGGGAAATATTTCTCAGGCATACCGGTTCCCTCACGATAATATCTGTTTAGTTATTATTTTACGGTGTTAAAGATTAAAGGGCTTCATGCGACTCTTGAGATTCGTTTCAGATTCGGTCGTCGGTTGTATGAAGCGGATTTCTCATCAATAAAACATTTGAAGCGGTTACGTCGTGGTGTAGTTGGCCGGCAGAAGTTTAGATTGGTAAATAATAAATCTTACGGGGAAAGGTTACGGTCACTCGTTTATTTATTTATTTAAAAGTTTAAGCTCACAAATGTATAGAGGCGGACTTAATGCCTTAGGCATTATCTACCATTCAACCTTTAGACCATGCAGAGACAAACAGTGGACCGTTAGCTGTCTACCGTTTCTGTATGCAATGAAAAATACCTACCCCCTTCTCTTGAAACATTTTAGTAGAAGGCTGATTTTGAAGCAAAAGAGTAGGTTACGTTTTTTTGTAATTCAGTCTTTATCACCTGACAAATTGGCCTATTATATTCTGTCAGAATCAAAACCAACCACTAGATTATACTAAATGGTAATTAACCAATGCTCTCCGTTAACAAAAACTGTTACATAACTTTGACCAGCTGTGCCTCACAATACCACCTGCTTCCGAGGATCAAGGCGTAATGTTAAAGCATATAGGTCATTATAGGTAAGCAAAAATATAATGTATGATACTATATATGATACTATATAGAAAGGTCATGCTTAGAAATGTCATAGAAAAACTTTGATCCCATTTCTCAGTACCGCCATCTTACATAATATTGCAATATTGGAGCGGCAGCAACTAGACTCATCGACTTGTGTCCTCTATAAGGATACAAGTATCGGATTAAAATTTTGTTCATGGTGTCCTGTCTATAGTAAGTATTGATTGTCTTCGCATATAACCTACCTCAAAATACATACAAGGTGTTTTTTTATATCCCATAACTCTAGGGTTGTATTCTGTAGGTAAAAATAATACTAAAACTTCTAGAATAGATGTTCCAAAAATGCATAGTTTCGGAGATATCATCAATCATAATTAAATTCTCAGTGGTTTAGTACCCGTAACACAAGCTCTGCTTAGCTTGGGACTAGATGGCGCTGTGTGAATAGTCGTGGAATATTATTATTAAGTATTATTAATATTATTTTTATTACCTAATTAGTTCAAAAATTGTCACCAGAACGACGAATCTTCTTTCTAACGTCACTTTTATCTCACGTAAGGGTGTTTTACATTAATCATCGTGACTTTGTCGAATTATTTTGTATGTTAATAAAAAAAAAAGGATGATTGAAACATAATTCATATGCCAGTTGATTTTTTGATATGGTCTCAATCATACCCTAGAGCTATGGGATATAAAAAAACACGTTGTATATAATGGGTCTACTCTTGACCTCAATCTTGTCCTTCGGTCAGAGATGAGGTCAACGATGGAACGAGCTTACCCAAAAAAAGCCAACACTTGACTTAAACAGATGTGGGTCATATGAACTCGGAAACACCGATGCAGGCAGGGAACTCCACTCCCTGGCTGTGCGCATAATGAAGGAACAGGCAAAGCGCTTCGTGCGAATGTGTGGAACATCTAAAAGGAATGGGTGATATCCTGCAGTGCGTCTAGATTCCCGATGGAAGAAAGGAGATGGTGGAATGAGCTGGTGGAGCTCTAGAACACACTCACCGAAATACAGTCTGTAAAAGGCCGACAGACATGCAACTTTGCGGCAGTGGGCCAGGATATGAAGCGTGGTACGCATCAGCTTTTCGTCACCAATGAGCCTCTTGAATATCTTTAAATCACAAAGTTTTTCCCTCCCTAAGTTGTCTTTTCATCTTCTGCTGCTAACCTGTTATTTGGTTCAACAGCCGTATCGTCCACAGTATAAAGCCATCTCGAACACTTATCTGCATTTTAAAAGGACAGGGAGACAACGGGTCACGGTCTATTGAGATCCATTGTATTCTATTGTTTTTCATTAAAACCTCAATGGTGAATTCGCGGTTTAATATGCTAACCACGAGTATAGCGGTATATGTTTCGATGTTTATTTTAATTAAGTCTAGCAATCCGTTTCTGTTGTATTTGAATTTTTGGAGGAACTTTACTTAATATCGTGCCTGTATACCCTAAATGCTTAAGCAGAGGTGGACATCCACATTTCGTCAGATATGCTTAAATAAAAGGGGGATACCTCTTCCCGCGTACATTTTTTTTGGGAAACATGGTCTATGCAATGCTAAGTATAGCTGCTGGATATAGACCTCCCCAAGTGTCGCCACAATGACCGGACCTGTGTGTCTCTCATCCATCAAATTCCTGCGACCCTCAGCAAGTCGTCGGTCCACTTTGTGGGAGGCCTTCCAACACTGCGCCTTCCGTTAAATGGTCGGCACTCCAGAACTTTCCAGCCCCGATGACCATCTGTTCTTTCTGCACTGCCTACGAGCAATGGTGGTAAAGTTAAAAAATAATAAAATTGACTTGAGATGAGAAAAACTATACCGCTGAACCGTAGTGTGAGGTGGGAACAGTTTGGTGTGACGTATCCGCTTCTAAAGTTACAGTTGCAAAAATTAAAGGAAATACTACCTTATTTACAGTCGATAAATAAATATAGTGAGTGTATGTTCATACTATGCGTTTCAAATGAGAATAGTTATGACTTTGCGCCATGTTGCGACATCATATCTGTCAATTCGAATTAATTGGGTAAGATCAGCAAAACAAGATTTTTTATAAATATAATTTATCTACGAATTACGAACGAATAAATTTCTAAATTGTACTCCTAAACTATTTGTTTACATTGGAGATATCTCTCGAGCCCTTCCATGCGAAACAGCGCCTCGTTCACACATTTGCGAACAGTCAGGGAGATGAAAACAAAAACAAATATCATCAACAACAACAACCGTGAAACAAACAGAATTCATAAATTAAACGTAAGTACTCCACAAGACTAATTAATTTAAGACGTTTTTTCATTTTGAATAACTTCGACTCGGTAAAAAAAAAAAGAAAATAATTGATACGCGATTAAGGTTTTGTTGCAGGCCGTACTTTTCAAGCGACATTTGACAGATAGAGGTCATTGACGTTCCTATTCTCATTTGAAACGCACAATACTTACCATGCGACTCTTCATTGCCCGTGGACCAACACACACTTGTTTTAGAACTAAACTCAATGCCTAAGCATTTCCTATCACAAAACTGTAGGGCAAATCAAACACAGCACCGCGAATCTATTAGCCCATTACTTTAGAATTAATTAACTAAGTCTTCTTACTAAACTAATTTCCTGAACTCGTCATACTTTGTGTCTCAAAACTTGTCTGTTACATCTTTGACAAGTTCATGAATTTTAAGCGGCTTGCGTACGGTGGCTGGTTTCCTAAGTATCTTTGGAGTTGGTATTGGTTTGCATGAAGACTGTTCAATTAGAACTGACATATTGTATTCCTCAGTCGCGGAGCAGAAAGAATTTCGTACAATGACCTCTTTACCTACTAACGGTGGTCACAAACATTTTTGGCAGTAGTATACAAATATATTTAAAGGAAAAAATATACTGACTCACTAAGTATATACAATATTTATCTAGATTTTATATTAAGTATAGTGTAAAAAACAGTAGGTATAAAAAAACAAAAACTCAGAATTTGATTCCTCCTAATTCAATGGATTCCTCTATATCGGAATTACTACTTTCCGATGACGTTTCACCTGTCACATTTATAAAAAAAAGAATCAACAGTTTTGCCTACATTATCATCTAGTCTTCGCAGTGGTATGGAGGTAATCTCAGTACCTCCATACTGTGTGTTTTATTAATTTTAAGCCATTCGAATTTTCTAGCTTGGTTAGCCTGGTCTTTCATTTTCTTAGTAAAATCACAAAGAAACCAACCAGCTTACCAATCGTCTAACCGGTTCAAAGTAAACCAATTTTCGCACTCACTTTAAACTTTACTTTTACGGAACAGAACGTCAAGATTTGTATTAGGGAAGGTTCATATCTGACGGAACATGCGTCGCGTATATTATCGGTCGCGTAACGCCAGAACAGACAAATGTATAGAAAAAAAACCCCCATCGCAAAAAGTAAAACATTTAAAAAGTTAAAAATAACACTTTAGCCATGAAATTTTACGTAACGTCGGGGTACCGCTTAAGTAAGGAATGTTCCTAGTGCTTGTAGGTATGTAGGTACTTACTATAACGGTACCCCGACGTTACGTAAAATTTCATGGCTAAAGTGTTATTTTTAACTTTTTAAATGTTTTACTTTTTGCGATGGGGGTTTTTTAAATTTTTAATTTAATTTTATTTTAAAATTTTTAAACGCATTAATTTTGTTTTATAGAGTTAACAGTTATGAGAATTTTTCAGTGCATTGTATGTAGAGTCAAATGCTGGTTAAAACGAATCCAAACACGACATATCTGCTATTATTTTATTAAGAGTCTACCCACTGGTGTGCTGGATAGCCTGGCTGCAGCATCAGCTCATCCTGTTGCCATCAGTGCATTGTGTTTAGAATCAAATGGTGGTTGAAATGAATCCAAACACGACATATCTGCTATTATTTTGTCAAGAGTCTACCAACTGGTGTGCTGGATAGCCTGGCTGCAGCATCAGCTCATCCTGTTGCCATCAAGGCATTATGTGCAGAATCAAATGCTGGTTAAAATGAATGCAAACACGACATATCTGCTATTATTTTGTCAAGAGTCTACCTACTGGTGTGCTGGATAGCCTGGCTGCAGCATCAGCTCATCCAGTTGCCATCAGTGCATTATATGCAGAATCAAATGCAGGTTAAAATGAATCCAAACACGACATATCTGCTGTTATTTTCCCAAGAGTGTATTAGTCTGCTAGATATCCTGGCTGCATCAGACCAAAAACACCATAATGTTGCTTATTAATATTACACACATGGGTGTTTGAAATTTTAAGCCTCACATATGTTTGTAAGTAAAGTTAATACCCGTAGACGTCTAAAATAGCAAAGGTAGCTATCACAAAAGAACTGATAACCTTGAAACGGCTGAACCGATTTTGATGAATTATGTCTAAGAACCATCGCAAGAAACCCTGCTTTCAAATAAAAAAAACCGCATCTAAATCGGTTCACCCGTTTGGGCGCTACGGTGCCACAGACAGACAGACAGACAGACAGACAGACACACACACATAGCGGTGAAACTTATAACACCCCTCTTTTTGCGTCGGGGGTTAAAAACACTTGACGGTTCGCACTCAACAGATGATGCGTTAGTGCGTCGAGGTACATTGTCGCAAACGCTCGGCGCATGTTCCGTCAGATATGAACCTTCCCTTAGACACAAACCGCCCGCCGGCCCGCCCGCCCAACATTAATTCCTAATGTTTTTGCTGGAAAGAAGAAGTGGAGGAACAAACTCCCCAGCAATATAACAGTCTGTCTGTTATGTTAGAAGAACTTGAGTTAAAGAGTACCTTTCAGACCTCCACGGATATTTAATAACTTGATAGCATGTAATAGGGCCCTTCAAGGCTGGCTCCGCCACTAAATGTAATGAAGGGGAAAAAATGTAGATTCCTGCAATATATTTTTAAAGACTCATTTAAAAAGACAGTAAAATTCAAAGGCCTGTCTTAATTTCTTGCCTCCAGACTTTTATTTTCACTTTATGGTAAACAGCATCTGGTCTGGCCTGTATGTTTACGATTGGAGACAATTTAAAATCACCAGTTGTTGTTAAGCCGTTCTTTAATGTGTACCGTCTTTGTCTGGTATTCGTATAAATAGAATTTACTATTTTTGAAACAGAAATAGCCATTAAGAGATATTCAGGTAATTTTGGCTATAGCAAGCACCAAAAGCAAAAACAAACTTCAAAATGTTGAATTAAAAAATATTTTAAACTCATAACGTCACGTCTATTATCCCCAATGAGTTAGGCAGAAGTGCACTTGTACCTACTACACCCACATTTTGCCAGTTATGGTTAATCTGGCAAGCCTATTGCTACTGATACTGACTGCATATCAACAATAGTTCTTCATAATAATAATCATGCATTTTTATGACTATCATTTTTTAGTAAAGTAATCCAATTGTAAATAAATAAATCAATGATTGTGAAGAAAATAAGTTTATTAAACTAATTATAAAAAAAGAACAAATCCCAATTTGTCTCAATATCAAATCACAAAATTTCAAAACAAAAAGTAAATAAATAGCTTACGGCTTACGATCTAAATATCAAATTCGTAGAGTAAATAAAAAAAATACAAATGTCAAGAAGAGAAAGTTGTGCATCGATGTCCTTTTCACCCTGTATATAAACCGACATCGTGCATAAATTCCGTACTCCTCAATAGGGATACACAATATAAGACAAGTAGAAGTAGCACTAACTTTTATGACCACCTCGGTCGCAAAGTCGTAAATACAAGACAGTCTTTGTCTTGGCGTATTATTTTCTCTCCAGTCCCACGAGACGCAACCTCAGGATAATCGCTACGTTCACGAACGAGACGAAGAAAGATGAGATGATCTGGTTTACTGGAGAATCGATCGAATTTATTGTTGAGAGGTTGGAACAGTATTCGATAAGCACTTACAATAATCCTCTTAATCTTAAAATATGTATTAGTTCAGCCAGCAGACTGCTTCGTTGGTCTAGCTGCCGAGCATAAGGTCTCGGGATTGGTCAGTGTTATTGAGTTTTTCCACAGGAGTTTCTCAATAGCCGTCCGAAGTCTGGATTTCTGTCCGATTGATGGCAATACACTCGCTCCCTATTACATGAGACTTAAACATAACATATGGTGTTCTCTGTTTTATTCAATTAAGTACTAACACTAGATATAAGTTATTTTATTGTTTACTAACAATATGGATCTCGTTGTCTGAAGAATAAAGATTATTATTATTATAACTGGCGAAATGTGGGTGTACTACCAGCCTGCGTAGCATGAACACATTGAACACCGAAGAAACGGCCTTTGTCTACAGACGAATCGGCAAAGTGACAGATTATATAGACAGGAACCTCAATCTGTCAAATTTCTTTCAATACACCTGCCTGGGTAGCATAAACACTTTATTTCTTTTCTTTCGAGACACGACAAATTTCTTTCTGTCCAACTTGACTTTTCTTCTACCCGAGCATGAGGTGACTCGTCGACAAGCGTTTGTACGTAGAGAAAGAAATTTACATGCTGTCTATAGCAACTGTCAAGTTGCTCTTGTCTAGGTCTCATTTGATGTAGACTGTTTGACACTTGTTGACAGGAAATGTTTCGAAAAGAACTGTGAAAAGTGGAGAAAATAGTTACCCGCACTTCATGCTCGGCATTGTTAATTCTTGTCTACTGACGAATCGACTTATAACTTCTCATCTTTCTTGACATTGTCATGCTCGAGACGAAAGAAATGTCTATATAATCTGTCACTTTGCCGATTCGTCTGTAGACAAAGGCCGTTTCTTCGGTGTTCAATGTGTTCATGCTACGCAGGCAGGTGCCATGTTATGGTATGGTGTTATGTCTTGCCAAGGAAGTGAACCGTCAATGTCAAGCATTAGCATGGAATGACAAGTCGATTTGGCTTCACTGCATCTACATTTTCACGCGGTCAATTTTACAAGTATAGCTGCAGCCGGTTGATTCAATAAAAGTCATAGACAACTTGAGTGAAGTGAACTGTCAGTGTCTAGCATTAGTATGGAATGACAGCTCAATTCGCCTTAACTTCACTTAGACTAGGTTGTCCATAGAGTGTTCAACATAGAGAAGCAAACCATAATAATCTCAATAGTTATCCTATTCGGGCCACAGATAATATCTATATCAAATTGTCAAATAGCATCAGTTATGTTTCAACTCTTTGTTTGCAAAAAAAAATAGTAAAGTATCCCATCAACACCGAAAAACGAATAAACCCCATTTCTTAATTTTTTTTTTTTTCCGTTTTTATTTGCAATCAGCCGTAAGGCTATGAGCAAATCTGTTCTGTAATGCTGTCATGCGGAGTGGCTTCCCATTGGAAGCATCAATTCATCTGCTTGCCAGAGCTACTGCCGGTCTTCTAGCTCTAGTATGTGATGTCGTTTCAGTCGTCTCACATAGTGGTCCATGGCGAGTTGGCAAGCCAGTTTGTTAGTGTGATGGATTAAACGTTCTTTGTATTTAGCTGCCAAACTCCGAATTTCCTCTTTGTTCGTCTTAATTTGAAGATGCTCGTGCACTTCATTGTGAGTTATGTACCATGGTACTTTTGTAATTGTTCTTAGGATCTTGTTCTGTTGGCGCTGGAGTATATTTATGTTGGAATCGCTTGCACTGCCCCACAGTTGCAGCCCGTATGTCCAAATGGGCTTAAGGATGACTTTGTAAATAAGTAGTTTGTTGTCCAAAGAGAGTCTTGAGTTCCTTCCTAGCACACAGAATAGGCTGTTGTACTTTAGCTGGAGCTCCTGCTTTTTGCATTTGATATGGTGCCTCCAGTTCAGTTTCCGATCAATGTGTAAGCCAAGATATCTCACATGGTCACTATGGGGTAGAGTACACTCGTTCAACTTTACGTGGGCAGTCTCCTTTTTTGAGGGTGAATGAATTTCTTAAATTAATCACAAAAATAAGTAATATTTTCAATACATATTCTCATTATTTGCTAAGACACCTACACACGCATTCGCTAACCTACATTTCACATAGATACATCGACTATTTTTGCCTCATGTTCATTGTTTTGTTTATATTGCTTATTCTTGTTGCATAAGTCTTTATCGACGAAACTTTAATATTTTTTTTTCAGGTTATTTACAAGATGTTACGCATAAATCCAAACCTTTATCTGAAATGTTTGCTTATACTTTTAATATTTTACATTTACCCTCATTATTTTTGTCATCAAATCAGCAAATGATCAAATTATACCCTCATAGTATCGCATTCTTAAAGTCACACTCCACGGAGTCTTATTAAATTTAATTTACTATGTGTGGTGATTGTGTTGAAGTGTGTGAGTGTCAGTGAACGAGGAAGACTGTTCTGATACAGGACGGAGGAGGCCCACCGCATAACGTACACAGGTATTTACAACCACCGCATTTTTGTATGTTTCATTAGACACAAAACACTGGAATGTTAGGATTTGTTCGTAAGGTTTGTTCTTTTATTTTCTCAATAAACTTTTTTACTTTACTACTACTATTCGTAAGCGAATCCAGTGCCTCCAGATTAGACCCCCAATATGTTAAGTCAACATTGACCCCCAAGGAGCTGTAACGACGGATGGTGGAAACAAACGATGCTGCTCTTTTCCTAATTGCTCATTGGCTCATACCAAGCTTCATACCATGGCCCACCGCCGCAAAGTTGCATGTCTGTCGGTCTTTTACAGACTGTATTTCGGTGAATGTGCTCTAGAGCTCCACGAGCTCATTCCACCATCTCCTTTCTTCCATCGGAAATCCAGACGTACTGTAGGTTAACACACATTCCTTGTGTTCCACACATTCGCACTCCTTATTCGCATTCCTCAGTTCTACGGTAAAACTTACGGCAATTTTGACGTGACAACGTCTTATAAATTGGTTTGCCGGGTGACACTTCAAGAAACTGCGTTACGCTCCGCTCACGTTATGCGCTCACAATGAGAGCGAGTGAGAGGCACGCGTCCCTTCCACTCGGGCATGGTTAGCCCGCCTAAGAGCGAGAGAGACAGACATAAAAAGTGAAAGGCACGCGTCCCTTCCACTCGAGCACAGTTTCATCCTTCTTCCTACTATACGAATGAATATTCACATTAAAATTATTTTACCACTCAAAGTCGTTGTCACGTAAAACTTTCGCCCGTATACCGACTTTACAGGCAACCAATTTTTTTTTATTCTCAATTTTACTTTACTTACTTATTTTTTCATTGATTACCGAACAGTGAAACGTTTTCTTACAAGATTTCCATTTCTTTCTATAAGTATGATAGCTTAAATTATTTAGAACATATTTAGTGTTTTCTTTTTTTAACCGACTTCAAAAAAAGGAGGAGGTTCTATGTTCGTGTGTATGTTTTTTTTTTTTTTTTTTATGTATGTTACCTGATTTCTCCGCCATTTGTGGACCGATTCTCGAAATTCTTTTTTTGTTTGAAAGAGTAGACTCCTGAGGTGGTCCCATTTTAATTTGGTGAAGATCTGGTGCTGATCTTCGGAGCTATACAACGGAACTCTTCAAAAATAGACGGCAAATCTATCGTAATTGCTGGAATCGCTTGGATGTTTATTGTTTATACAACATCATGACGTATCATCAAGCCTGTATGCTTAGAGGGGTAGGCAGATGTGTTCAATATACCTAGATTTCGACAGTTAGGTATGTTAAGTTTCATTTATTAGGGTTAGGTGGATTACCCTATTATAATGACATGTATTGTTAACAATTAACAATATAAAATGAATTCATGGCAAATGTTTGTATGGGAACAACTAAAAATGGAAAAATAAAAAACTTTTTTACAAAAAATAAAACCGACTTCAAAAATAACACTAAACGGTGTAAAATAACTCTAAATTCGGAAGTCGGTGGCCCATCAAGAATAAGACAAAAGTACCAAAGCCACAGACTTCCTAATTTAGAGTTATTTTACACCGTTTAGTGTTATTTTTGAAGTCGGTTTTATTTTTTGTAAAAAAGTTTTTTTTATCAATTACAAAGGTATTCAATTAAAGTTGTTACGTTATTGTATTATACAACCACACAAAACAAGTTCAATAAAATCAAAAATACAAATAAAAATAAAAATACAGACACTTAAAATATTGCTCGTTGAAGTTATAGGTCAAAATCAATACAAATTAAATGAATTTATGTCTCCATGTCGTGTGTCTGTGTCTGGATGTATTGATAAAAAAAAACAAATATCTGTGTCATAAGAGGAACATTAAAAAGGTACGAAAAAAAATGAGGTAGGTATCGAAACAGACGATATTTTTCCGCAAAGACTAACAAAATGTGTAATGAAAACCAAGCATATTTTCTTTTTTATAGTTTGTACGTGATCTCCAAGCTAGGGTTGCGTCCTCCTTTAGTGTTTTCGAAGAATTTTGTTTCAATCGATTAAGTTCTTGTAGATTGTGTTAAAAAAAAGTTAAGAATTGTTCAAACAGACATAATAATAACCCCACTAATATTATAAACGCGAAAGTTTGTGAGGATGGATGGAAGGATGGATGTTTGTTACTCTTTCACGTAAAAACTACTGAATGGATTTTAATAAAATTTGGTATGGAGTTAACTTACACCCTGGATTAACACATAGACTACCTTTTATCCCTGCATTCCTACGGGAACGGTACCTACGCGAGCGAAACCACGGGGCGTCTGCTAGTAATATAATAATGTTAATTTGTTGGCATAAACACTACTACACATAGCTGTGACTCACTGGTGCTTGTGGTAGGTAATAAAAACCTGTATTATAGGTCACCAGGTTTCCACCACTCAAAACCAGTTAGGTATACAATTTTATTGACCTAAACCGATATTAAAAGATACATATGCAAAAAACAAGAATAAAATAAAATATAACAAAAACAGAATGATTGACACAATATAATCTGCCTAACTAGTCTTTTTTCTACTATGCCAGTCAACATTCTTCATTGGACAGCCGCGTGCTTTCCCAGCCATGGACGTGTATTTAATCAATGGTTACTCAACCCCGGACCAACCTTGTCATGTGTAGCTTAACCTTCAATAGTAATTACTTAGCCATAAGCCCCTCGATTACATATAAATTAACATTTCTAAAGCCATATTCATTAAACACCGAGAGGATACCGGTGTCCACGCTGTCATTGTCTTTCTATTGTGTCTCTAATTGACACGATTGAAAGGTTATGTATAGACGCCAGCACGTCAAGTTACCCCAATGTGTCAAATTTCTTTGATAGTTTTTGAACTTTATGGTCAAACAGAATAAGGTTCATATTCAATTGGGAAAATTTGACACATTGGGGTAACTTGATGTGCTGGCGTCTGTACTTATTTAAAATACAATACTTACTTATTTTTATAAAACCTAATAAAATGTTCGGTGTTAAAGCACTTACTTATTAAGCTTGTGTAACACCCGGATATCTATGGTAACACCCCTGGCTTCATTTACAACAGTACGTAGTAAATTCACACGTCTTTCAAGTGAAGCAAACTTCTGGAATGTCGAGATAAAACAATGTTATAGCTAAAACTAAAATACAATACAAACAACGACACAGGTACTTGTAACAAAATGTACCGAATAATTTGATGTGTTTCCGCTACCATTGCGGCGTATACACCATCTGTTAAAAACTAAGACTGAACAAAGGCAGCAGTGGATAGCATATTTATATACATCCAAATTATTAGCAGTCAGGGCCACTAAGCACTTGACCAATAGGCCAGTCAATGAGATGTTATGCTTATAAACAAAGATGGTAGGAACCCTTCCTATTCTGAAGTTATGATGGTCTATAAAGTTCTATTATGGTACGGGGTGGTAATGTCGTTTTTAGTAAGTTTCAGTAGTTTTGTCATGAATCAATTTCCCCCAAAAACATGGAGTTAACCACTTTCTTGTTATTGGGGGTAAATTGATTTGTGTGTTATTTTGAAGTTTGGTGAAATTTTAATGACAGTTCTTGAGAATTAAAAAATCGGGATTTATTTATAAGGTGACCCGTGATCTTGCTTCAAACGCCTGGCGTAAACATTACGTCAGTTTGAACGGATATAAAATTAAAAATACTCATTTTGGATACCATATTATTAAATTTCTTATTTCTTTCTTTCTTAATTTCTTTTTTTTTCTTTCTTATTTCTTTCTTTTCTATTTCTTTATTTTCATTATTATATTTTTTTATTTTTTTTTACTTTATTCATACATTTACAAGTACTATCTGCTAATATTGTTCTTGCTTAATACATTTAAACCTAAATGGGTTATCAATTTTAAAATCATTTGCAATCAATGAAAGGTTATGTTATACCTACGGCAAATGTTGGCCCAAAGTACACTTACATTTTGCCATTTATATTATGATCCCGGGTAAAGGGGATGAACGAGCTTATTGCAATCGAAATGATTTTTTACTAATAAATAACATAATAGAACACAACTTCAATCCCGTTTTCCCCGAAGGGTTAAGCAGAGCTGTACCTACAGTACAACGACATTTTGCCAGTCATGTTTAAGTCCCATGCGATAGAGGGCGCGCGAGCTTATTGCAATTATAATAAAACCTTGTACTAATAAATCTGCATTATTTATGGACACATAAGTACCTACTCACACCTATCTATAAACTACAACAGATTTCTAGTAGTTAACTTAATAGAACCCAACAACTACAAGTTCCAATATGTAAGTGGTTCGTAACTAAGATCATTAAAACTGTTTCGGCTTTGTCTAGACGAGGCACTAAACTTACAATGTGATGACCATAGAGTATCTTGATAAAGGCCCGCATCTCAGAACAATGTTCATTCATGAAACTCTACCCCGATGTTTCAAAATTTGACTTAATCTTGTTTTAGATTATTGAGATCTAGAAATCTAGTCACAATTTCATTTAAACGACAATTAAAGTATTTTTAAATGATGAAACAAACGGAGGAGGTTCTCAACTCGACGCGTATAATTTTGTTTTATGTAGGTACGACCACGCACAACTTTTTAAAGAGTAGTCCGATTTTGATAATACTTTTTGATCGATTGAGACTGAGTTGAATGCATTGAAATATACGGGAATAGTCTTCACAGCTTCTTCGTCTTGTAGTCACATGTGCTTCTGCTGAACATGAGAAACTGGGATGGATTCCCGAGTTCTTTAAAGTGTTATGTATGACACCAACTGCCTTGTTATTTGTACTGAGCTTGCTCGAATTATATGAGACTTGAAAATAACTAACGAAATGGAGGTGAGTGCTAGCTAGTGTAGCCAAACCTTCGGGAAATCATCAGGACCAGCCTTTTCCAACTATGTTGGGTTTGGTTTCAAATCTTATCGAATACAGCTAAATTCTAGCTTAGGCAGTGAATTTACAAGGAGTCTTCAATGTTTTTACAACGAGTCTGTATAAGAGAAAAACAAACGAGAAACTACACCCCTTTCTTTTTTTAATTTAATACTCCACAGCTTCGCCTACAAAGGTCATATACCAGAACAGAAGTCGACATTCACAGTTCGCAGTCGACCGGATTTCCAATCCCAGTTGTAATAAGCCTTCCGTCTTGCCATCAGTAAATTTCACACTTCTCGGACACCAAGAAATAACATTCGCAATAACTTGATTTTCTTATGGAAAACAGGAATACCCTTGTTTTCGTATTATTGTTCCGCTATCATTAGAATGTGATAGGATTATTTTTGGCTGTTGAAATATGTATACCCCTCTTAGGTACCTAAATTGTTAGGATATTTTTTTTAATGCGCTGTTTTTGAAGTTATACTTATTTTGGCGCGTGAGGGAAAAATTATGAGAGTATTTTTTTACGATGCGCGCGTAGACCATCACAAAAAACCGACATCCTAAAGCTAGCCTGCTATACAATTTTAGTTTTTTTTCTATTATTATTAGTGTCGTTTTTTTCCACAGACGTAAGATAACGCGAAGAAGGTAAAATTTTTAGAAAGATTTTTTAGTAGATTATTAACCAAGGGCTGTATGACATCAATTGCATACGAGGTTTTTGGCGCCTGAGCGAAGCGAAGGCGCTAATTAACCCGAGTATGCAATTGATGCTTACGCCCGAGATAAATACTCTGCTTTACATATCGATTGTGAGGTAAGTAAACAACAAGACAGCAGGTTTCAATGAACATTTATTAAGAAGAAAAAATGTGTATTTAATTAAAATTAATTATTTTCGCGATGCTTTCGCGCCTACTAGTAGACTGCCTTTTTTTTTTCACGCACGCAAGCGCGTCAAATCTTGCTGGCCAGTTTGATTTTTAAATCGATTCCATCTAACATACGATGTGGAAACAAATAGTTCCATATCTATATATACTTATAATAAATCTGTAGAAGTAAAATTTCTGTACATTGAAAATATCAAAAAAATAAATAGCAGAGGGTGTTACTAGACCGACAGCGAACCCAAAAATATGATTAAAAAATTTTTTGTCTGTCTGTCTGTCTGTCTGTCTGTCTGTCTGTCTGTATGTTCAGGTATCACGCAAAAACTACCGGTTCGATTACAATGAAACTTGGTATACTTATTCTTTAATATCCTGGGCACAACACTGGGTACTTTTTATCCCGGAAAAGTAAATACAATAAAAAACAAACTTAATTTTGCGGTTCGACCCCTAGACCCGACTACTGTACCAACCGCAAATAATAAGTTTGTCGTGGGTTACGTCACCCGCAGTGGAGTTCACCAAGGGGCGCTGCACACGGCTAAGATATTATAATATTTTATCTTAAGATACAATATCGCTCGCCATACAGTTCAATGGACTATCACACACTACGAAGATAATTATGTACATTGAATATATATTCAAAATTAATATTGGAGGATGTACGCTCTGTAGTTTCTGCCTACCCCCATGGGAAAAAGGCGTGAGTTTATGTATGTATGTATTGGAGGATGATTGGTGATCGATACTGATGCCAAAAATGCAATCAGTAAATGTTTTGTCTGTCTGTCTGTCTGTATGTGCACGCATAGTTCAATAACTATTATAGGGATTGGGATTGACTTGGTACGGTTGTAATCTATTGATTTGAAGATCAACCTACCCAGGCGTATTCGCCTGGGTAGGTTGATCTTAGTCTCAGTTGTTTTACACATGGTCACTTGTACGGCGCTCTTTCCCGGGTCAGTAGTTCCAGAAATCTTTATGCATACATACTGGAAGGATCAACTTTGAAAGTAGTCTATCTGGAAGTATTATGCTAAAATTATTACGTTTATATATCAACGCACAGCCCAAACCGCTGGTATTAGAGACATGAAACTTGAAGGGGACTTCTTAGTTAAGAATAAGTATCCACTAAAACACGATTTTTGGAAATTCAACCCTTAATGGGAAAACATAGGAGGCGGAAGTTCGACATCCACGCGGGCGAAGCCGCGGGCAAAAGCTAGTTTAAAATAAAATCTTTATAAAATAAATTGTCTAGATTCCGATTCGAGTAATTAATCGATACCGAGAAAAAAAAAATTAACTTTTTAAAAATATTCTTCGTGCAGTATGAGTATGACAGTTCTTTTTTCAAATTCCAAAACCTATGCTGTAATGATAGTCATACACCCCGGCATTCAGGGGTGTAAGGGTGTACTTACAGGGCAAGAGATATGTAATAGTAGATTATTAACCAAGGGCTGTATGACATCAATTGCATACGAGGTTTTTGGCGCCTGAGCGAAGCGAAGGCGCTAATTAACCCGAGTATGCAATTGATGCTTACGCCCGAGATAAATACTCTGCTTTACATATCGATTGTGAGGTAAGTAAAAAACAAGACAGCAGGTTTCAATGAACATTTTATTTATTTTCGCGATGCTTTCGCGCCTACTAGTAGACTGCCTTTTTTTTTTCACGCACGCAAGCGCGTCAAATCTTGCTGGCCAGTTTGATTTTTAAATCGATTCCATCTAACATACGATGTGGAAACAAATAGTTCCATATTTAAAATAAAATCTTTATAAAATAAATTGTCTAGATTCCGATTCGAGTAATTAATCGATACCGAGAAAAAAAAATTAACTTTTTAAAAATATTCTTCGTGCAGTATGAGTATGACAGTTCTTTTTTCAAATTCCAAAACCTATGCTGTAATGATAGTCATACACCCCGGCATTCAGGGGTGTAAGGGTGTACTTACAGAGCAAGAGATATGTAAAAGTATTTTTTATCACATCTATTCAAAAAGAGCTAGTTTATTCCTCGTAAACAGGGACCAAAATAGCTCATTAATCCCTAGGGACCAAAATTGATTTGAATTTGGAATGTGGATATTGTTAGTAAATGTTTCAATCAGCGAAGAGGTGAATCACAAACCATGCGGGAACAATGTATTGAATATGTGACTGGTTGAAAAACTGCGGGCCAAATTTAAAAAAAAGTTGATGAAAAATAAGTAAACAACGCGCGAAATTAATGCATTCTGCTTTCGTTCGTAGTTGATTCATATTCAGATTTTAGAATGATGAAAAATGAGTGCGTCTTCCTCAAGTGAAAGTATTATTATGTCTTATGGTTCTGAATTGTATGTAAATATATTCTTGTTCATAAGTTGCACTTACTTATTTTCTCATAGAGGGTGATAAAAAGTAGAGTGTCCACCTCGGGAGCAACACTATTTTAAGCTCAAGTGACATACTTTTAATCCCTTGCTGCGCTCAGGATTCTAGTTATGAATCCCTCGCTCCGCTCGGGATTCTACTCTAGAATCCTTCGCTCCGCTCTGGATTAAAAAAAACACTCTCGCCTTTAAAATAGTTGTTTGCTCCCTAGATAAACAATCTACTATTGTTACGCCAAAGAAGTGTTACTTCAAACGTGTGTACCTAAATACACATACATTTTTTTTTACTGCGCTGTTTTTTTTAGTCTTAATAGTCTGTAGTTGAATGATTCAAATAACATGCAGAGCCTTTTACATGACATCCGGGACCGATGGCTGCGAAGTCTAAAGTGATTATAAGGGCCCCGATAAGTAAAGAATGGTTAGCAAACCAAACACTTCGTAGTGGCAACATTATTTCAAACGATCTGCGGGGTTGCCACTTCAGAAAAGAGCCTGTCTTTGAGGCCTTTTATAAACCGTTCCGTTTAAAACGTACACTCGTACGTAACGCACAATTTTGAAATAGAAAATACTCGGATCCAAAGAAATGTTAAAATAGTTAAATAGGGTGATACAGTAGTACTTGTCTCAGTAATCTAAAGTACCTAAGTAGGTATATCTTGTGTCAGTAATTTAAAGGACATTATTTATTTAATACTTCAAGCACACAAATGTACAGACGCCAGCACATCAAGTTACCCCAATGTGTCAAATTTCTTTGATCATTTTTGAACTTTATGACAAACAGAATAAGGTTCATATTTAATTGGGAAAATTTGACACATTGGGGTAACTTGATGTGCTGGCGTCTGTACATAGGCGGACTATACTACTATACTACTATTATTTTGTATTTGAAATTTTTAAATCGCATACATTCCCGTTACGTTTATGTCAAGAATTCGTGCTAAGGCAGCACTGACCTCGTCTATCTGTAGTCTCGTGGCTAAGTGTTAATAGCCACACGGCCCGACTTGAAAGCTCAAACAATGTTTGCTAAAGTCGGTATGTCGATGGGTGATCATCCATACAACATCTCTCATACATAACAACTTATCACCGCTCCGTGTCTTAGAAAGCACACATCAGCAATCCTAGTTTTAACAAATTCCTAACAACTTAATAATAAGTCTTTACCTATGAAATTGCCGTTTTGTATGAAAAAATTTAAACAATTTTTTTTCATGTATTTTTTTATTTATATTAATCGAAGTAATCACCCATGCAATCAATGCATCTTTGCCAACGCAGTGGCAGTTTATTGATGCCCTTCTTAAAGAAATCAGCTGGACGGGAGGCAACAAATTCTTCAAAGGCATTTTGTAGTGCCTCTCGGGTATTGAATTTTTTTCCCGCCAAGAAGTTATCCAAATTCTGGAAAAAGTAGTAGTCTGTAGGCGCAAGGTCTGGTGAGTAGGGCGGATGACGGAGAGCTTCCAACCCCAGTTCTTGCAACCTGGAGACCGTCTGCTGTGCAGTGTGAGGTCGCGCGTTGTCGTGCAGGAGCAGCGGAGACGAGCGATTGACCAATGCTGGTTGGAGATGTGCCAGCTTCTCCATCATTGTGTTCAGTTCTTCACAGTACACATCTGCAGTAATGCTCACCCCGTTTGGTAAGAAGCTGTGATGAATCACACCGGCGCTAGACCACCAAACAGTGACCATCACTTTTCTAGGGGTAAGTTTTCGTTTAGGGCATTGTTTAGGTGCTGAACCAGCATCCAACCAACTTGCTGAGCGCTTTCGGTTATCAAACAGAATCCATTTTTCATCGCAGGTAACAATGCGGTTCAAAATTCCTCCATTTGTGTGTCTGTTGAGCAGTGCAAGGCACGTCTCGACGCGTACTTCGCGCTGGTGATCATTGAGTTCTTGGGGCACCCATTTGTCAAGTTTTTTTACCTTGCCAATTTGACGCAAATGGATCAATATTGTTTTGACGCTAACGTCGAAAGCCGCTGCTAATTCAGCCGTAGATTGTGTATCATCAGCTTCCACAATCGCCTTTAATTCGTCATTGTCGACCAAAGTCTTTGGACGACCGCGAGGTTCATTTTTTAACCCTCGACGCAAAAAGAGGGGTGTTATAAGTTTCACCGCTATGTGTGTGTGTCTGTCTGTCTGTCTGTCTGTCTGTCTGTCAGTCTGTCTGTCTGTCTGTCTGTCTGTCTGTGGCACCGTAGCGCCCAAACGGGTGAACCGATTTAGATGCGGTTTTTTTTATTTGAAAGCAGGGTTTCTTGCGATGGTTCTTAGACATATTTAATCAAAATCGGTTCAGCCGTTTCAAGGTTATCAGCTCTTTTGTGTTAGCTACCGTTGCTATTTTAGACGTCTATGGGTATTAACTTTACTTACAAACATATGTGTGTCTTAAAATTTCGAACACCCATGTGTGTAATATTAATAAGCAACATTATGGTGTATTTGGTCTGATGCTGCCAGGATATCTAGCAGACTAATACACTCTTGGGAAAATAACAGCAGATATGCCGTGTTTGGATTCATTTTAACCTGTATTTGATTCTGCACACAATGCACTGATGGCAACTGGATGAGCTGATGCTGCAGCCAGGCTATCCAGCACACCAGTAGGTAGACTCTTGAAAAAATAATAGCAGATATGTCGTGTTTGGATTAATTTCAACCAGCATTTGATTTTGCACACAATGCCTTGATGGCAACAGGATGAGCTGATGCTGCAGCCAGGCTATTCAGCACACCAGTAGGTAGACTCTTGACAGAATAATAGCAGATATGTCGTGTTTGGATTCATTTCAACCAGCATTTGATTTTGCACACAAAGCCTTGATGGCAACAGGATGAGTTGATGCTGCAGCCAGGCTATTCAGCACACCAGTAGGTAGACTCTTGACAGAATAATAGCAGATAGGTCGTGTTTGGATTCATTTCAACCAGCATTTGATTCTAAACACAATGCACTGATGGCAACAGGATGAGCTGATGCTGCAGCCAGGCTATCCAGCACACCAGTAGGTAGACTCTTAACAAAATAATAGCAGATATGTCGTAATTGGATTCGTTTTAACCAGCATTTGACTCTACATACAATGCACTGAATAATTCTCATAACTGTAAACTCCATAAAACAAAATTAATGCGTTTAAAAATTTTAAAATAAAAATTAAATTAAAAATTTAAAAAACCCCCATCGCAAAAAAGTTAAACATTTAAAAAGTTAAAAATAACACTTTAGCCGTGAAATTTTACGTAACGTCGGGGTACCGTTAAAATAAGTACCTACCTACATACCTACAAGTACTAGGAACATTCCTTACTTAAGCGGTACCCCGACGTGAAGGAAAATTTCATGGCTAAAGTGTTATTTTTAACTTTTTAAATGTTTAACTTTTTTGCGATGGGGGTTTTTTAAATTTTTAATTTAATTTTCAGGTCGAAACTTCCAGAACGGAAGCGAGCAAACCGGTGGTGCGTTTGTTTTTAGTGTTAGCTCCGTAAACGTCGTTGATGTTGCGTGCCGCTTGTGCCGCGTTGCTGCCACGACGGTACTCATATTCCATAAATTACTCGAATTTTTAACGTATCCATGATGACGAAAAAGATTGAAATGCGATGAAAATGTAACACTAATCAATAAACAAATGACTACTTTTGGAAAAAAAAAACATGTTTTTAAAATAAAATTAATTTGAAATTAGAATTCTTAGCCAAACATCAATTATTTTATTTGAAATGGCCAGTACTGCAGAACGGCAATTTCATAGGTAAAGACCTAATATTATTATTTTTTGTCCTAACCACACTAAAACTTTCTGTGTAGGTAATATTGCATGGAAGTAGGTCTTAAATAAAATTAATTATAATTATTATTTTTAATCGTCTTCAAAAAAAGGAGGAGGTTTGCTCCAGTTTCAGAAGTCTGTGTCCAATAATGCACGAAACAAAACCACCAAAGCCACAGACTTCTGAAACCGGAGTTATTTTTCACCTTAGTGTTTTTTTTAAGAAATCAGTTGTTTTTTTCTAAAGAAACCTCGTGGACATAACTGACTTCACGTCCTTGTCGTTAGCTAAATTAATTCTGTTCTGTTAGTAAATGAAAAAAACTATGTACATCCTGATTTCCCTTGTGGTGAGCGCAGAAAAACTTAATCGACTGCCTTGTCAGACCGCGTGAATGATAGCTGTACAGCTTTGCAGTTAATGTAAAGAAACACTTCTTGAATAAACAAGAAAGGAGATTATATTTTTTAACTTGACTTCTTAAACAAGGCAAAGGTTCCACCAGCGATGGCTTATCGAGCAAGCCCTTTGTTCTTTTGACGAATTTAGATTATTCAAACTATGACGTAGGTATATTAATTTATTGATATAATAGTAATCTAAAATACAGAAAATACAATAAAATATATTAAATATGTACACTTAAACTAACTACTAGCCTTTTCAAGGAGATTTCTCGCCGACTGGTCGACACTTCGCGTGACCAGAGGGCTGGCTTATTCTTTGGCAAAATAATTAGCATTGCCATCCAACGTGGCAATGCTGCCAGTCTTCTGGGTACGTTTCCAGATGACAGCGATGGGGAGGAGTACTTTGACGCCTGAGTGTTCCGATTTTTACCATTTTACTTTTGACTGCTATTGTTTCTTTTATTGGTTTGACATTTTAACTATTTTACATTTGTATAACGATGTGACGTATTTTTTTTTTAATTTGACTGCTGCTTATTTGTTTCTTTTACTGGTATCTGTGTTTGACATTATGTATTCTTTTTTATTGTTTATCAGCAAAATATTTATTCTGTATATATGACTTGTAATGTAATCTGTATATGACTATTTTATTTATAAGGATCCTTATCAATGAAATAAATAAATAAATATTCCACAACTTTTCACTCAACGCCATTTTTAGTCCCAAGCTAAGCTAAGAGCTTGTGTTATGGGTACTAAACGACTGATAAACATGGTTATATATATCTAAATATTATATACATATCTATACATATAATAAAATTGTAGAAAAGTGGTGTCTGTACAATGGAAATATATAAAAAAAAAGTATCAGGGGTTGTTACTATATCAATGCCGAACCCAAAATTGTAATTAAAAAATTTTTTGTCTGTTTGTCTGTTTGTCGGTTTGTCTGTTTGTCTGTGTGTTTGTGCACGCTAATATCAGAAACGGCTTATCTGATTTAGATGGGGTTCTCACTAATGTATTGTAGTAAGCTTCACTTAACATTTAGTGTTTATTTCATGTTAATCGGTTCATAAATAAAAAAGTTATGTCAATTTAAAGAATCGCGGCGAACATTTTGTTAAGGTATTCTATCAGAGTACGTACACGCCTCGCGCTTGACTGTGGCACCATAGCGCCCAAACGGGTGAACCGATTTAGATGCGGTTTTTTTTATTTGAAAGCAGGGTTTCTTGCGATGGTTCTTAGACATGATTCATCAAAATCGATTAAGCCGTTTCAAGGTTATCAGCTCTTTTGTGTTAGCTACCTTTGCTATTTTTGACGTCTATGGGTATTAACTTTACATACAAACATATGTGTGGGTTAAAATTTCAAACACCCATTAGTGTTATATAAATAAGCAAGTTTATGGTATATTTGGTCTGATGCAGCCAGGATATCTAGCACACTAATACACTCTTGGGAAAATAATAGCAGAAATGTCGGGTTTGGATTCATTTTAACCAGCATTTGATTCTGCACACAATGCACTGATGGCAACAGGATGAGCTGATGCTGCAGCCAGGCTATTCAGCTCACCAGTAGGTAGACGCTTAACAAAATAATAGCAGATATGTCGTGTTTGGATTAATTTTAACCAACATTTGATTCTGCACACAATGCACTGATGGCAACATGCAGGATAAGCTGATGCTGCAGCCAGGCTATCCAGCACACCAGTAGGTAGACTCTTGACAAAATAATAGCAGATATGTTGTGTTTGGATTCATTTTAACCAGCATTTTATTCTGCACTTAATGCCCTGATGGCAACAGGATGAGCTGATGCTGCAGCCAGGCTATCCAGCACACCAGTAGGTTGACTCTTAAAAAAATAATAGTCGATATGTCGTGTTTGGATTTAATTTAACCAGCATTTGACTCTACATACACTGCACTGAAAAAATCTCATAACTGTAAACTCCATAAAACAAACGGAATAACTTTAAAAAAATTGAAATAAAAATTAAATTAAAAATATAAAAAAACTTCCACCGCAAAAAAGTAAAACATTTAAAAAGTTAAAAATGATACTTTCCTATCGTTGAGCCATGAAATTTTACGTAACGTCGGGGTACCGCTAAAATAAGTAAGTACCTACATACCAACGAGCACTAGAAACATTCCTTACTTAAGCGGTACCCCGACGTGAAGTAAAATTTCATGGCTCAACGATAGGAAAGTATTACTTTTAACTTTTTAAATGTTTTACTTTTTTGCGGTAGGGGTTTTTTAATTTTTTAATTTAATTTTAATTGTTTACGATAGTACGTGTTTACTTAATAACTGTGTGTTAAGTAGTAAGTACCTACCTACTATTTTATAGTAAGAATGCCTCGAAGAAGATCCAACCTCTCCCAATGTAGCAGAAATGCTGAAAGGATGAGGTTAGTTCGATCACAGGAATCTGAGGAAGGTCGAGAGACAAGGCTCTCTGCAACTCGGGAACATCAGGCTAGGGTTCGTGCTGCAGAAGAAACTTCGACTCAGCGAGAGTCTCGACTGAGTTCAAATCGTTCTCGAATGATGACAACTCAAAATAGGGAAAACGGGGAACAACGATAGGGATGTTTATCTGTCGATCGCGAAACTCACGCGCTATCGCGTGAGTCTCAGACTTTTGCTGACAGGGAAACCCGCCTGAGCTTCTAGAGAGTTTGGACAACAAAAGCTCGATCCCAGGAGACACAGGACGAACGGGAAATAGGTACGTCTCACTGCCGATCGTGAAGCTAAATGAGCTTTAGACAGTTTCAAAATACATAAATAACATTTTTTTAAATATATTGTTTTATTTATTTTTCCCATTAGAAGCCCGAACATGTGACAACCAGGTCCGACAGGCGAAAGACAGTCGCTTCATGTAAAACACTGGTATTTTTGGCATCTGGTTAAACTGGAAGCCGAACCGAACATAGTTAGGAAAAGGCTAGGCAGATGACTATGATTTTTTCCCCATCCGCAGTTATGACATTACCTAAAACTCGTTCCAGAGATATAAACTGAAAAGCAGAATTCTGATACCAGCAAAAATTTCTTTTTGTAAACGATTTGGGTTTCGTCGGCCACATAATTTTGGCAACAGAAAAGAAACTTCGACTCAGCGAGAGTCTCGACTGAGTTCAAATCGTTCTCGAATGATGACAACTCAAAATAGGGAAAACGGGGAACAACGATAGGGATGTTTATCTGTCGATCGCGAAACTCACGCGCTATCGCGTGAGTCTCAGACTTTTGCTGACAGGGAAACCCGCCTGAGCTTCTAGAGAGTTTGGACAACAAAAGCTCGATCCCAGGAGACACAGGACGAACGGGAAATAGGTACGTCTCACTGCCGATCGTGAAGCTCATTTACTGTCGCGTGAGTCAGAGACTTTCACTGATAGGGTAATTCGTCTGAGTTCTCAGAGGGTTCGGACAGCAAATGGAAGAAGGAGAATCTACCAGCTACCCAGTAGAATTTTTAGAATTCCTCAATGCTCCTGGACTACCAGCACATTAAATAAAATTAAAAGTTTAACCTGGGTTTCTTTTAACCTGGTGCCATTTTGCAATGGCACCAGGTTAAAAGTGACCAATTTACAACGAAATCTGATAGAAGCAGAGATTTTAACAGGGTGTGGAAAAGGTGAAAGTGTTTTCATTCCTCGGATTCGTCTTATTCCAAACAATTTTCCAATTAGTTCTAAACGAGTCCAGTTTCCAGTCAGCCTATGTTTTGCGATGACAATTAATAAAGCCCAAGGTCAGACGCTGAAAGTTGTGGGTGTAAATCTAAGTATCAGCTGTTTCTCGCACGGCCAGTTGTAAGTGGCTTTGTCACGGGTTAGCAGTCCTAGGAGCCTGTATGATTTCATCCCCGATGGCCATACGTCAAATTAATATCGTATACAGAGAAGCATTACTGTAAAGTTAATTTTTACGGTATATGTAGTTCAAAATATGCTGCCCGAAAAGTCACTATTCCACGCGGACGAAGTCGCGGGCACAGCTAGTTATAAATAAATTACACCCCGACACAGAACAAATGATCGTGATCATCACACAAACATTTGTCCTGGGTGGGAATCGTACCCACGACCTCCGGGTATGTTTATGACTATGGAGTCCGCATAAGATGTCACATGTCTTCGAATTCATGGTTCTAGGACATTCCGGTTTCCTCACGTTGTTTTCCTTCACCGTTTTTGAGAGCAGTAGTGATGAAATAAATTACACAAAGTAATGCGCCTGCCGGTTTGAACCCACGACTCACTGTTCGTAAGTCGGGACCGCCAACGCTGGGCCACCGCGTATGTCCTTTCACGGCGTTCTCTCCCGGCGTTTCCACTTACATCTGCTTCATAAATACCTGCCGTAAGTCGCAGTTCCCTTCGTCATATTTGAAATAATATAATAGTTTTACTTTAAAGAAATAAAACAGCAGGAGGAGCTTGTGGCTAAATTATAACAGCCGCATGGGTCACTCGGAGGTTAAGCTACTCTTGACGAGGTCGGTCGGTGGATGGGTGAGCATTTATTACATACCAAGACTTCTCCGTGCCTCGGAAAGCACGTTAAGCCGTTGGTCCCGGCTGTCATTTGTAGATCTTTGGCAGTCGTTACTTGTAGTCAGAAGCCCGAAAGTCTGATAACCAGTTTATACCCGTGTATCATTTTACCCAGTTACTGAGTTGTGGAGGTCTGACAGGCAGTCGCTCCATGCAAAACACTGGTATTCAGCTGCATCCGGTTAAACTGGAAGCCGATCCCAATATAAGTGGGAAAAAGCTAAAGAAATAAAACAGCAAGTAGGTAGCATCGTATTCTTTATTTACAATGTTTCTAGAAGGTAGGGCGTCCCCTCCCGGCGGCGGCGTTTCCACTAACATCTGCCTTATATTTACCGTTAGTCGCCTTTCATTCATCCTCTCAACGTAACCAACCATCTTACCATACTGTTATTTGATTTCTCTTCTCTTGATTACTTTTTTGATCAACCCAGGATCCTATTGCCGGCAGAAGAGCTCCCACCACTACACCGGCGAGGCAGTTCAAAGCACGTATATCCTTATTGAGGTCTAAACCTGACAACCTACTGAATTAACGATGATGTTTACTCCAATTACCGAGTCTGGGTTTAGTAGTACGAGCAGCAGTTAATATTTAGATCTAACTGTTGTCCGACGCCCTGGCCCAGTTAGTGAGCTATTTGAATAATTGCTCAATACTCAAATGTAACCTAGATTTATCTGTCCTGGTCAAATGGTGCTCCTGTTTGTCCTAGATTACGTTGAATGAATTCTGTCTAAAAACCTTAAAATTTAATAAGTATTTAACTTTACTTAATAATTAATTGTTATGTAAGTAACTTATAACTATTATGTACGGAGGCCGGCACATCAAGCTACCCCGATGTGTCAAATTTTCAATTTAATAAAAACAGTATAATAATAATATTGTCAGGTACAATCGGGAAAATTTGACAGTTTGAGGCAGCTTGATATGCTTGTGTGCGTCTGTACATACCTAATAAAAACAAAAATAATAATAATTACTTATAGGGTATCAAAATAATCATATGCATTCTGTCTTAGATCTTTGATCACCATTTTTGGATCCCTAGAACCTCTTACAGGTATACATAAAATGAAAACAAACCGTTAGTGAGGAGTCCAACACTGAAATCGTTCGTCAAATACCTGAAATGCTCACCGGGCAAGCGATTATAGTCTTAATGGTAATAGTAATATTAACTCAAAATTAAAATAGGTACAATAAAAGTAGACGCCAGCACATCAAGTTACCCCAATGTGTCAAATTTCTTTGATCGTTATTGAACTTTATGTCTGACAAATAAGGTTCATATTCCATTGGAAACATTTGACACATTGGGGTAACTTGATGTGCTGGCGTCTGTACATTATGATTTACAAAGTGATTCGAATGTAAGATCACCTGAATCACAGGCGACAGGAACTCATTCAAGTTGGTAATAATAGCACAAAATAATTATTTACAATATTTTCATAGACAGAACATAGAATGATAACATTTAAGATACGGATATGGTGAACTGAGGCTGACTGTACCTAAGGATAGTAAATTGATAATATAACCGAGAAAAAGTAGAACTTGAGGAAATCTTAAATCTTCCAAACAGAACGCCATTAAAGCTTATGTTAGGCTTCAAATAAATGACCTATAAACACGATACTAACACCAAAACAACGCCAAAGTACCAAAAACATTACCTAGCTGTTTACTTTCCAAAATGCTGTAGCCCATAAAATGAGGCAGGATAATAAATACCTTCGCAGTACGGTAAAAAGCGTTCGTACGGAGCTAATATTTATAAATTGATTTTTAGATGATTCTGCGTAGAAGTGCAATCACGACCAACATCGTGGGGAACTTGTAAGGGGAGATATGGTGCGTGAGGCGTAATTGATCTGCGGTATTTCCATTTATCAGCCATTACTACAGCTATGAAGTCGATACATATGCTATAAAAAAATGTTAGCTTATCGGGTAAAAAGCCACGTCATCGAGAACATACATAAACAGAACGCATTGGTACAAAACAATAAAAACTGTCACGCAAAAAATATTTAAGAGATCTTTATTTGTGTTAACATGAGTATACATACAGAGCATGCTAGATGTAAAGTGGCGAAGGGCGGGCTTTATAGGGGACTATCTCATGCAGTTTTAACTTTCTAAAAGACCTGATCCATAGCCTAATATGAATAAATTACTTTTGATTTTGATGGTCAGCTTACGGAAGATCTGTCACGTCTGGTCTTTCAGGCGTACAAATATACGAATATATTAGTCAACAAATTATTTAAAAAATCCAATGAATTATGAAATACTCAAACAGGAGCAGTCAATTTTAAATGACACTATTTCACTTCATTTACAATTCATAACAATTAAATTATTTATTAAAGTAAATGTCAATAATTATATCATTCATCGAGTACCTATATCAAAAGGTATGTAAACGAAGGTTGTACTTCATTTAAGAAGATATTTGATTATGACAGCGAGCTGACATAACAAACGTCTGCTCGTGTCAACAAAATAAATAAATTGATTTTTTGTAAAATATTAGGATTAGGAAATATTAACTTTAAATGTTGTTTTATAATTAGGATTTAATACAAACCAATGTGTTGTTCTGTAAAAAATATATTTTTAAAAATTTTAACATTAAATAACATAAAATAAGAAATTAAAGACAAACATAATGATAGGTAACTCACCTGTAAAGAAAAACAACATTTAAAGTTAATATTTCCTAATCCTAATATTTTATAAAAAAACAATTAATTTATTTTATTGACACGAGCAGACGTTTGTTATGTCAGCTCGCTGTCATAATCAAATATCTTCTTAAATGAAGTACAACCTTCGTTTACAGGTATATTAGTGTAATTAAAACGTATAGTAATAAGACCACTTGACTGGAAATGTCGGCCGTGGTATTGGCCGAAAATAAAGGTTGAAGTATTCTTTTCAAGCAAAACGTGTCCAAAACTAACCATCACTCTGGCTATAGCATAACTTTAGTCTACGAGACTCATTCAAAAAATCTCATAAACTTGATTTTCTCCTACACGCTTTCAGTTTATCGCTTCAATATTATTTGCACAGCCCATATAAATAGGATGGTATTTCTCATTCAATTTTTAATTTATTTACAGATGAATTGACTACATATTTGGTATTGGCATGGGATACGAAGATGTGTGCTCGAGTGGGCTCTTTCATGTTCATGCATTAATCTACATGTTCGTATGTGTCTGTCATTTATTTTTGCAATATTGAATTGGAAAATGGGAACACGCTTTCAACATTTAATAGCTAGCAGGCCTAGGTATACAACAAATTCTATTTCAATTCTATTTCTATTTAAGAAAGAAAATGGCGTATATGGAATCAGCTGTTTGTCAACTGTCAAGGTGTATTTCATTTTCAGTCATATTATAAATTCTACTCGTTAACACTCGACAGTTGACAAACAGCTGATTACATATACGCCATTTTTTTCTTATTTTCGCATTATCGATTACGATAATAGAAATAGAATTTGTAATATAGCTAGGCCTGCAGGTAACTAAATATATGTTGACGGCGATGCGGAAGAAATTGATTTATTGAATACTTCAAGCACACTAATGTACAGAGGCGGACTTAATACCATAGGCATTTTCTACCAGTCAATCTTAATGAATTTCTTTCCTCTCTTTTTTAACATTTTCTTATCAAAGATGTTGTGGCTAAATAAATAATAACGCGGCACGGGTTGATCAGCTATGCTTGCCGTGGATATTCCGTGGATAAATGAGCATTCATTACATATTAAGACCCTCTCGTGTCTCAGAAAGCACGTTAAGCCTGACTTCTGTAACCCAGTATCTGGAATAGGCTATTTGACAAAACTTAAGTTATTAGTCCCTCATCTAGATTACAAGAAAACATTCGACACGTCTTTTTTCTTTTTTCACGTAATCAAAAAATATCGGCGATACATCGAGTTAAAATGTCGCATGACGTCACTAGCCAGTACAGTCTACGCTAGCTAATGACGTTACAAGCCCCCACTCCTCAACTTTAATGCGCTTAATCTAAGCAGTTTTCCATCAATTTGAAAAAGAAAAAATTATGTGTCGAATATTTTTTTTGTTATTTTGATGAGGGACTAAAACATAAAGTGTTGTCAAATAGCCCATTCTATGTAAACTACTGGTATTCAGCTGCATATCAAATTAAGTTAGATTACAATTGCTTATTAGCCTTATTAGGCTAGCTTGTAATATAATAAACAAATTAAAAAAAAAAAAAAAAAAGCTGCATCTCAATAGACTGTTAACCAACCCCATCATAATGAGGAAAAGGCTAGGCAGATGATGAGGTTCATAGTTACACATATCATTATTTTATCTCTAAGCTTCAAAAATCTATGTTAAAAATACCATACAGGTATAAATAATGTTTCGGTTGTAATAGTCAATTGTCACGCATTAACAAACTTATTCTTATTTTTAAATAGACTAAGTTTTTAGCGAAATTGAAACGATGCGAAACAAGTTTCCTACCATTAACTATTCAAACTCTATTCCAGTCCCCGGTGAAGAACTTTGGAAAAGAAAATTCAATTAAACTTTACCTGTACAAAACTTAAATGAAACCTAACCTTTGAACTTAAAAAACTATCTTAAGGGGATAGTTTTATGTATTTACTAGCTGCCCGGCAAACATTGTCCCGTCTTAGAATCAATTTATTAGTTTTACTTAGTTTTTATTAGTTTACGTCCTATTCTCGTGGTCCTACTGAAAACACACACAAAATTTCATAAGAATCGGTTAAGCCGTTTCAGCGGAGTTTTATTACGAACACTGTGACACTCAAATTTTATACATAAAGTAGGTGTACAGTGATGAAAAAAACAATGGGCCTTGCATAGAAACCACTTTAAATATACGTAGATTAGTTTATGTATCGGAAACATTCTTTTATTTATTAAAATAAATAAAACTGCATTCACAGAATTCTCAACTAGCATAGGTACCTTAAAAACTGATCTTACTGAACTTTTATTAATGAAGAGATCACTGATACGCTGAACCTATGCAATATTAAACAGCGGTTTACCTACCCGATGCTCGGTGACTATGTCGCCCGCACTTTACGATTGATTTTAAAACGTTTTACGAAGCTTACAGGCTTTTAAAGCGAGTTTATCGGGACCTTAATTGATCCATGCATTTTAATGTCAGCAGCGAGCAGAACTTTGTAGGTACTACCGAGGTCACAGCGTGGGCGGAAGCGGGGGCGTGACGTATTTTGAAAAAATATTGAAATTGTATATTGAATTTATGAGAATTACTGACGTAAAATCAATTTTGATTGCCGGTAGAAGTAACTAGAAACATAGTTAAATATCGCCTGAAGTTAAAATGTCCACGTAAATATAAATTAGACTTTTTGCTCGCGTTTCAATCATTTCTTGTCGCTGACAATGTTATCTTCTCTTCCGAAATTAAGCTAAGCCGGGTTATTAGACAATACGACAGAACTGTAGTTGACAACCTCATTTAATAGTCGTCTGGGGTTCCTAATACATTTGACATACTAACTGACACGGTTTGTGTTTCTGAAATGAAGAGAATGGAGGTCTTAATACAATGAAGACGCGGTACATGACGAATTACGTAAGTCTGGTTCTTATTTCGTGTAGAAATTAACTTTTCAAGAGCAGGAGCTAGTTGATCAAAGGTTAAGCTACTCTTGCCGAGGACGGTCCCTGGATTCAAGACCCCTCCATGTGTCGTAAAGTACATTTATAACACATTTGCTCGTAAAGGGTCTCTTATTCCGCCCAATTCCGTATCGTAATGTATCTCATTACTTACTAGTGCGTAATGGTAAAGTAAAACGTACAGTTTGCAAGTTGCTCCAACTTATACGAACGGTTCCTTTTTTTAAATCTTAGCAATGAGTTTCTATGTCAGAAAAGTGGTCTACATTTTATGAATAAAATTAGCTTTAAGAGATAATATATAAAAAATAAACATTCAATTCGTTAATTTAATTAATTTTGACATTAAACTCAACCGTAAGTAACCAAAACAAAAAAAAAAATTACTTTATTAGTAATACTGGCTGTTTTTGTGCCTTTGACTTAAAAAAAATGATGTAAAACACTGGTAACACTGGCATGGTATGGCTGTCGTTCTATGTAACTAACATAGAACGACAGATTTGTTTAATATCCATATTTTCCTTACACGTTCACCCACTCGCAAGGAAAAGAAAATGCCAGGAAATGTCACGCTCTGAAAAGGCGTGACACGAATTAATGGATACCTTCATTACAGCAGTCGGATTACAATCGAAGAAATAGGTATATAACGATTTTTGCGGTGTGATTGGTTCCGCACAGAATGGGTCACGACTCAATACCGGATCTCGTGCCATGAGAATCGAAAAAGATTTCTTTATTACTAGCACATTGCCCGCGATTTCGTTCCCGTGAATTTTGTAATTTTCCCTTCGCACTTTATCTTCCCCTGCATCCCTGTGTAGGTGTTAGTAGGTAATAAACTATAGCCTACGTTACTTGTTGATAGTGTTGCTTTCTATATGTGGAAGAATTATTAAAATTAGTTAAGAAGTTTTTGAATTTACCCATTACAAACAAACAAAAAACAAGTCTTTCCTATTTAAAATATTACTTTAGATATAAAATAAGTTGAGGAGCAGTAAAAATATTAAAGAGAGCAATTCACTCTTGTTATGTCTGAATAGTTGCTTAACACTTAGTTGCAGTCAATTTATGTATGCCTGGTAAAAAAAATAAGACAGTCGATATACTTAAAACTTTCTGTCGATATATTTGATTATTCCATGATAACCCTCGCTCTCTAATTTTAATCGTTTGTGCGTTTGCGCTTCGCGGAATAATAATATAATACTTTTATTTTGATTTTGTGAGCGCAACTAACGGTTGTGCTTCGCGGAATAAGATAGTTGCACTTCAATGGTTGCGCAAAAGGTTGCACTTCGCGGAATAATAATATAATACTTTTATTTTGATTTTGTGAGCGCAACTAACGGTTGTGCTTCGCGGAATAAGATAGTTGCACTTCAATGGTTGCGCAAAAGGTTGCGCTTCGCGGAAAAATAATATTATACTTTTATTTTGATTTTGTGAGCGCAACTAACGGTTGTGCTTCGCGGAATAAGATAGTTGCACTTCAATGGTTGCGCAAAAGGTTGCGTTTCGCGGAATACCCCACAGTGGGACTCTTTAACTAGTCAATTACCGCAATCCAGACACAATTAAATTACTATTGTTTGCGGACACCGGTGTCCACGCGGAGCCTAATGAGTTAATAAGCACACTGTAAAAATTAAGGTGAAGTGAATGTGAAGTCTGCTGTCAATGTCATCCCGTACTTATGCTAGTTAATGTCAGGAAGTTCACTTCATGTTTCTCCTAACTTTACGCGGGGATATCTTTAGAGAATAGACTAACTTCAGTTACCTAAACAAAAAAATCTGAACTATATAAGAATGAACATTTTGTTGTCCATTAGGCTGTCAGTGTAACGTAGATTTACGGTATCTTGAAACTCTAAGGAAATCACGTCTTCTAATTCAGCACATTAACAAATACGGCAATTAACACACAATAGAAAGACAATGACAGCGCGGACACCAGTGTCCTCTTGGGGTTTAATAAATTAATTCGCCATATTTCTATGCTCGCAAACAAATCAAACCCTATAGGATAATTTATTCACCTGAGTATCACAATTTCAGCGGAATGCAGTATAATATTGTAACGGCTTTCTATATCGGTCGCGCACTGCGGCAGTGTCGTGTTGATTGGAACTGAATATTTCAGTTCAACGACTTTTACTCAAGGTAGATCGAAGATGGGGAGGCGTATTTTTTTGCCGATTTTTTATAGGTTATCTGTATTTCTGCAGCATAAAATATAGGACTCGTCTAAACGTGTTCGCGCTCTGCTCGCGAAACCTAAAATACTTCACTTCTTTCTACATATTTTTGTTTACATGTAAAAGTGTCGTGTCACAGTGTTTGTTCTCGATAAACTCCGGAACTATTTAAACAACGTGTTTTATTAAATTTGGCATACTTGTATGCGTCAAAAAACTCATCCGCATCGCTATCCACTGGAAGTGTACCCAAAAGACTGGCAGTATTGCCTCGTTGTATGGCAATGCTTTGACCAAGGTAAAAACCAACCCTTGGGTTACGCGAAGCGTCAATTAAGCGTCTTGAAAGAGCTTTGTACAAGCTATGAGCACTCGGATATATAAATATGTCGGCGTCAGCGATGGCTGAGCGGTATGGGCCGACATCTGGGGTTTCGTGGTACCAGGTACATAACGTTGAATAATAATCTTCATTGCAGTAGGTAATAACCTCACTTTGATAAAAGTAATCACATAACAATACTCAGATAGGTAAACAGACAGTTTCGCACTGGACTAGCGTCTTCATTGGTGTCTCAAATCCAACTGAGCTCTGCCTAGCTTCCACTTCCCAATACGGCTCCATCCACGTGACATCGCTCGCGCCATTTGCAAATGACAGCTGACGTCACGGCGTTTACCACAGACTCTGTACTAATGTAATCAACTTCACAACTTCTTAATTCTGAATATCGTTCGCCACGACAAATATAATAGAAATATTATATTAAAAAAAACTTTTTTACAAAAAATACAACCGACTTCAAAAAACACTAACCGGTATAAAATAACTTTAAATTAGGAAGTCTGTGGCTTTGGTGGTTTTGTCTCATTCATGATTGGCCACCGACTTCCGAATTTAAAGTTATTTTATACCGGTTAGTGTTTTTTGAAGTCGGTTGTATTTTTTGTAAAAAAGTTTTTATTTAACAATTTTTAGTGTTTATTTTTATACAGGGTGTAACGGAAAGGGTATGTACATACAAACAGGGTGAATAGAGTATTTAATAACGAGTCTTTCCTCAAAATTTCAGCTCCCAACTAATAACTTTGAAACTTCACGATATTATTTAATATCGACAGTTTATTAAATGCAAAATCAAAACAAACGTGTCACCGCACTATGAGGGTCATAATCCTGTCCGGCAAGGTTCAAGTATATCTATCTCGGGTTCGGCGCGCCTAGTACAGACCTATCGGGCTCTGCCTAACCGCCGAAGGCGCGACGGCGCGGGCTGGCTCAACTATACAATTATGTATGTATATGTATAAAAACGTTGCCATGTCGTTTCTTATCACCAAGAGAATCCGTGCCCTTCGGATGTATATACCCTTTCCGTTACACCCTGTATACCTAGCTAGATGATAAATTATTATCCATTTCTACAACACATATTTACATATTACAATCAAACAAATAAACAGCAACTGTTCGCGATGAAATCAAAAAGTAAAATTCATGAACAAAAGTTTTCATAAAATGAAAACTACCAGACCAAACTATGTAATTTTTTTATAAGACCATAAAGGAACTAGTCCGCATCAAACTAAAAAAGAATCACGGAAATCGGTATATAAATCTCAGCGTAATCGGTGAACATACATACAAAAAAGTGTTCAAAAATAAATTAAATTTTCATAAAAATGTTCATAAAATGAAAACTACCGGGTCAAACTATGTTATATTTTTATAGGACCAAATGGCAGCTATTCCGCATCGAACTCAAAAAGAATCACGTAAATCGGATCATTGATCTCGGAGTAATCGGTGTACATACTTAAGAAAAAAAAAAAAAATACCGATCGAATTGAGAACCTCCTCCTGAAGTCGGTTAAAAAAGAAATTCAAGTATTAAGTTGTGAAAAACTTAAATTTTTCGCTAGTTGTGCGACAATAAGAACTGATTATAATAGTATTGAAGCAATTTTCCCACCAAATTGTCCCAAAATAATTTACTAAAGCTACAAATCAATTTGTACACGTTCTCTGAAAGGCGGTATTCTACCGAAAAAATGTAATAAAGAGCGCGTTTTACGGGAGACTTAGTAAACGAGAGCCTTTATTGATGTTCGGTCTGTTATCTCACTTACTGAAACTAACTTATGTGGGGATATAAATATCTAGGATATTGTGCGGGCTTAGTAGGCGACTCGGACGCTGAGTCTCGTCCGATCCGGCCGAAACAGAAATTTTATTATTATAAATATTTTTGAGTGGTGTTTCGGACGATACTTTTTTTTAAGCAAATTTTGTACAGTCAGAATGAAAAACCTTAGGTAGAGTTTTATTATTTAAGTTAAAGTCAGGGAATTGTTTGAAAGAAATAAAGTTTAATAAAAAATTACAACAATCAACAGTAAACATGATAGATCACAATAATCAGTCTTATATATCAATTAAAAAGCGTACAATAATAATTATAAATGATAACAACAATGATACTGATCATTGTTGTTATATATAATACTTTTATATCAATTGGAACGAGTACAACAAGAATATTAAATGTAAATTACTATAATCGGTCTTATTCAGGGTTACTGGTAATTAGACGTGAGAGGCTGATAAGGGGGTCAAAATGCAACAAATTGAACCCCCCCGTATGTATGGCCGAAATGCAATAGTTTTCGGGATTGAATTTTAAGGGTTTTTCGATATTTAACCAAAATTTTCCAAATAAAAAAAATATATATATTTGAATGGGTACCATTAACTACTGGAACTACTGGACTATCAGAATGATGTTATAGCTGGCACTTAAGCTTAAGCTATGGACATATTTCAAACTACTTAATAAGAATAATCTCATATCGCTCATTATTTTAATTATTTTGTTTTGAGATATTATTATCTTACCAATATTTTCATTTTACGCTTCAAAAATGTTGCCTCGTCACAAAAATTTCTATGACATTAATCGTATAAATAAATAAAACAACTTGCCTATTCTGTAAACTTTCCAAAAAGGTATAAAAGTCAATTTTAAAATACATAATCGAGGCATGGCATGTGTCTGAATCGGCGCGGGGAGATAAATGGTCATTTGTGTACCTATGTCTACCAACTAGAAGTTTTTATGTCTCAATGTGCGTGCAAAATGCCATTAAGTCAAAAACTAACCGACTCGTGAGAGATCAGAATTTAGAATTAGAATTTATTTAATTATATTAAGAATGTAGTTTCACATAGTATGGTATTAATATTTTTTTAAGTTCTATAAACTCTACCATAACATATGGTGTACACATATTGAAATGTCATTCTTATATAGTTATGTACAATTAATTATATGATTTAATGATTGACAATAAGTCCAATATGAATCATTATAATTAGGTAGTCGTTACTTTAAAATCAATGTCAAAATTAAGTACATGTCGTCTTGGATTTTAACAATCTTCCACCATTACCACCATTTATTTATTTTCACATAAGTAACTAAGTCATAAAACAATTATTCAATAACCAACTTGTCCGTAGGGATGCATCCTATACCGATACCGATATATCGGCAATACTCGAAGCTTGCTGATATATCGGCATCGGCGATATATTTATGGCCGATTTAACGAAAATAAACGCGCGTGTTGTCTCGTCTGCTTTGTTTTTGATACAAAAATCTCATCAATGTTAATTTTAATTACTAAAACTATTAACTAATCTCAACCTGTCTATAGTTTCAAATGATTTTATTTAGTTTGTCCTTTTATTATTATTTTTATATTATTAAAAAAATAACCTGTCTTGTTACGGTATCAGTATCGCCGATATTTTTTTATAAGAGCCGATGCTCTTATATAAAAATACGATACGATACTGATACCGAAGTATCGGTATCGTATCAAAGCAAGAGTGAGCTAACAAGTAGGGATACTTGTCATCTCATCACTCATTAATAAAAAATAAAAAAAATCTTTATTTTCAGGCGTCGACGGCCCATAGCGTGTTAGTATTCAGTACAAAAATAACTTAAAAACTATGTTAGTAGTAACATCTAGACACTCACAAGAACACAGATCATACACAGCAAAATAAACAGCTCCCAACTCGAGAAGGATTCATCAAGACCCATGTCTGACATGCAGCTTGATAAACCTATCCATCGTAGACCCTTACAATCTTTCTGAAAATACCTTCAGAACGCTATTGCTGCTTCCCCTCACTCTGCGTATCACTGATGCCACTTTTTTGTGCAAAATGTGCAATGTGTTTTAATGTTTATTTTATTTGTAATTACTAATTTATCCATAGCGACAAAGTAAAATATGTATTATTTAATTATGTGTCTGACGGTACTTTGCCTCTAAAAAAGGTTTCGTCCGAAACACCACTCAAAAATATTAATAATAATGAAATTCCTGTCTCGACCGGATCGGACGAGACTCAGCGGCCGAGTCGCCTACTAAGCCATTGTGCGAAGTCTGCAAGCGAGCGCGCAGCGCGATGATGCTACTTGTTATATTTACCTATGTGACTTTATTTGAAGCCACACACACATAAGGTGTTTTAAGCGTTGTGTGTGTATGACAACATATATGAATGAGAACGAAGAAAAAAATGTGTAGGTATAAATATATGTGTACTTGGCGCTTTGCAGTTTCTGCCTACTCCCATGGGAAAAAGGCGTGACAGGCGACTATGTCATGCTCCCTGGCGGAACCACCTTTGTTGTAACAAGTATAAGTTACATGAACAATTCTATGGAATGTCTATAAAGTTCTAGTTTTATTAAAAAAAGTCTATACCTCTAGTTTCGACGTAAACTTGTATTTTCAGTAGTTGCGCTGCGGAGTATCCGGAGTATATATAATTAAATAAATTATATGTGAATACGATATATATGTTACACCTAGAAAAAAAAACTACATACAATACCTACTAAAATAGATAGAATATCTCCTATACCGTGGCTACGCTTACAAAAATTTAAACTCACATACACAAACAACCAGATCCGGAACCTACCTACCTACCTGTAGTGTGGGCTATATAAATATTTCGTTTAGTGCGGGAATTAAATGCGAGACGCTGCGCATAACTTTATTGTTTCCATGACAGCACAATTAACCCACAAAAACCATAATGTTTACCAGACTTCGGTTAAGCATAAAGGTGGGTTATGATTTTGACCGCAATGTTTGTGTGTTCATCTGTTTCTTCATAACTTCTTAACTGCTAATCATAATTTAACAAATGAGTTGTCGTTGCAAGCGTCTTGCTAGCTTTAGGGCGAAGGGGCATACAACTGTGATTATTTTCTAAGTGAATATTATCTTCGTAGAAGAACATTTTCTTGTTTTATACTTTTTAGACCGTGACTTTTCAGTATTCGGGCTCTAGTTTTCTAAATAACTTTCTGACACCCAATTGAACAGTTTTCCATTTAGCCAAAGCAGCTTAACTTCCCACAAAAACCTTTTAGGATTATTAAACAGTTTGCATTATTAAATGAATACCACTTATTATTTTACGGATGGCACTATTTATGCCAACATAGAATAATAATTTTGTTGAGTTTGGCCTTATATTTGTTAAATTTAGTTTTGTTACTAAAACAGTACCTCGTGATGGAGGTTTAGGCACCTGCCTCTCATGTACGAGGTTGTCCTTCGAAACCGTGGAAGAACCTATATGGCTTTTTTAATTCATAATGTACGTTCTAAGTTTATTATAAACATCATTGACATCTGTGAAGGAAAACATCGTGAGTGAATCTGGACTTATCTATACTAATCTATACTAATATATAAAGAGGAAATGTTTGATTGTTTGTTTGCAGTGAATAGGCTCCGAAACTACTAGACCGATTTGGAAAATTATTTCACTGCTACACTATCCCCGGGTGACATAGGCTACTTTTTATACCTGTAATTCTACAGGAACGGGAACAACGCGGGTGAAACCGCGGGACGACTGCTAGTGGTTAATAAAAGTCTCTAATCGCCAATTCGCCTTTAGCAAGCGTGGTCATTAATGATCGTGCTTTTTCTGTATGAGATGTGGCACTTGCTCCGCAGTGGGACAGTAACAGGCTGGTATTATATTGAACACTTGCCAAATAGTTGCTCATTGCAAACAACCACCACTTGTGATTAGTGGACTGATCATCCCTGTAAAGTTTTCATGTGTATCTTGTCATTCACATTTAGCTCCATGAAGTTACCACCGTGCGAATACACTAAGCGACTGGCCGAGGACTGAACTAGGTTGTTATCAGGTTGATGTCGATTTCACTTGTCGTCTTCTCTCCCTGTTTGATACATTTATTAATAAAGATCAATTTTACTTTCAGTACTTACCATTCGAAACTTCACGCTAAACTAATAACCCCAACCGCACATTCAAAGCCGACATTCCAAAACAGACAAAACAGAATATCAAAATACAATCCAAGCTCGCATTTCTACGTGAAAGTGCTCTTTGAAGCCACATAGCATTACGATAAGCGGGTTAAAGTCACAATATCAAGTGTGGTTGCAACAAGGTGAGCTTATCTCGCCCTCACAGCCAGCACTTTCGCTGAACATAGTAATTTGCATTCAACGATGAGAAAACTGATTGAATCTACATTTTTTTTATATTCGACACAACACGCTGGTAGGTGGAGCGTCCAATTACTGGTCCAATTGGTTCTGCTATTCGGAAACGCGTGTATTAAAATTTCATCTAGATACTGTAATGTATTGATGATTAAATTAATTAAGGCTACACCATAAAATGCATGCAATTTGTATTTGTGGTGTAGGTATGCGTTGCTGGTTGTCCTTAAATAAATAAATAACTTTATAAGTTGGTGGTTTTAAGTAACTATTGTACGGTGTAACCATGCATTTTTACCTCATTTCACTAATTAATATTAGCTGAGCATTCAGTACACGATTAGCGGTCATCGCGTGTGCTCCCTCTCTTTTGTATTACTAAATCTTTGGTCCGCATGATTACATTTAATTGAACTTTATAATCAGCAGCATCATTTTAGTGACTTTCTAACTTCTGCATGGTCCTTCGAGCCGGATAAAAAAAGAGTTAAAAATATAAAATACATAAGGTCAAGTCAAGTCACGTTTACAAACAACAAACAATAAAATAAATCCATTTCCTTACCTAATATTTGCCTTCTTTCAAACCAAAAACCATATTTGTGAATGAGTTAAAACAATAATAAAGGCGATAGGAATTAAGTTGCCAGCTGGTAAAATCAGCTTTCATTTCAGAATCAAACACCTCATTGCTCCATAGTTAATTCAATTTCCTATTCCACGTTTTCTAATCAAGAAAACTCAATCTAATTGCCATTCAAACAAAAAGAAACCGGATTTAGTCACCTTTCATTCATTAGAAACACGATTCATTTGAATCTAAAATAATATTTAGCGGAAATGCTCACTGCAAAACCATAGATTCAATGAAATGAAAATTTAATACATTTACCTTTGAGATCTTTCCATTGGTTCCTATTTTAAAACACTTGCCTGCTAACATTTGGATGACGAACTGTTTCTATATAAGCACCCAGTAAAAGTCCAGTGACCTCGATTATCAGCAGTACGGAACCCATTGAAGAAAAAGAAAAATAATGCTACCATTTTAATAAAATAGCTAGCTGCTTGCTTGCTTGCTGTTTGCTGCTAGCTTTTAGCTGGTGGGTACCAAGCTTCATACCCTGGCCCACCGCCGCAAAGTTGCAAGTCTGTCGGTCTTTTACAGACTGTATTTCGGTGAGTGTGCTCTTGAGCTCCACGAGCTCATTCCACCATCTCCTTTCTTCCATCGGGAATCCAGACGTACTGCAGGTTAACACACATTCCTTGTGTTCCACACATTCGCACTCCTCATTCGCATTCCTCAGTTCTACGGTAAAACTTACGGCAATTTTTATTCTCAATTTTACTTTACTTACTTACTTTTTCTAACAAGATTTCCATTTCTTTCTATAAGTATGATAGCTTAAATTATTTAGAACATATTAAGTGTTTTCTTTTTTTTTCAATTACAAAGGTATTCAATTAAAGTTGTTACGTTATTGTATTATACAACCATACAAAACAAGTTCAATAAAATCAAAAATACAAATATTCGATGTTCCACACATTCGCACGAAGCGCTTTGCCTGTTCCTTCATTATGCGCACAGCCAAGGAGTGGAATTCCCTGCCTGCATCAGTGTTCCCGAGTTCAAATGACCCCAATCTGTATAAGTCGCGAGTTAATAGGCTTCTTATGGGTAATCTCGTTCCATCGTCGACCTCATCTCTGACCGCAGGACAAGATTGAGGTCAAGAGTAGACCCATTATATATAAAAATAAAAATAAAAATACCAGAATTTATTAAAAAAAACGGACATTTGCAAGTTGGACTCGCCCACCGAGGGCTCCGTATGTAAGATCATTATAAATAGTGCAAAATCGCATCGCGCAGATTTTTCCGAGGTTTTCCTGAAATTTAGCTTCAATCATCTATAATCCTACCTTATAAGTTGGTTTGGATGGATGGATGTTTGTTGCTCTTTCACGTTCAAACGGTTTAATGTGGGAATTTTCTTATTGTATTTTAAAAGCGAAATTGCGGTGAGCAAACGGTATTCTTTTTATATTTTTCATTATATAAAAGTTTATAACTGTAGAAACAACTTTGTTTTTCAGTTTCTTTGAAAAGTACTATCAAACTACAGATTATTTTTTCATTCGGTAAAATAAAAATCTGATTACGTAGGTGTAGTAATACAATATGATTTGGAAGGAGATAGAAACCTATTTACTATTACGTTTTAATAGATCTTAGTCGTAGACAGAACAAAGTAACAAACTGTAGAAAATGTGGAGGCTGCTCACTTGGGGGACAAGAACAATAGACAAAGACAGACGTAATTAAAGTCAATGAGAAATATACTATTCAACACAATTACCCCAAAAGAAATTTAATTTACCTGCCCGTTTCTCTAACTTTATGAGTTTCCATCTCTCATTATCGTGAACGCAATTTAATTTCGCATTCAAATTGAGTCAAAGGCACTTAATAAAACGCTGTTATAACCATTAATTACCTCATCTAACAAATTGTTATTAGAACTGTTGGGCTTGCCAGCGCAAAATACTAATCACCCGACCGTAAAAACGTGTTGCCAATTTAATAATTGCGCCATCTTTTTGTTAGAACAACAAAAAGCTTTTAACTTAATTATTTAGTAGTGCCTCAAAACTAATGATAAAGTTTGTACTCTAGAAATTAAATCTGTGTTTGCAGTACCTAGCAACTTTGTTTTCTTAGGATTTAAGATTTTAATGGTTTATTAAATAAGCTTTGAAGGCCAGTTGTCAAGTGTAATAACGCAAATTATATTCCTCGTTCTAAGAACTTCATTCAGACCTAGAAACGCAAATTAGGTGTTAAAGTATCTAAGTACCTACTGGGGAAGCTTTTGTGCGGCCATTTATATTTTATATTTATATTTTATATTTTTCGGAAAACTTACAGCTAGGCAGACATAATATTTGAAGCGATAACAACATGATGGCCAAATACAAGTTTTCACATGTAACAAATAAAAATTGATTAAATTAACACTACGGTAGCAGACGATGTTAGATCTTATAAACTAAAAAGTAAAGACTATTTTACGCTGTCAAAAAAGGAGTTACAGAGAGATTTTTTTAATTTAGACACGCTTGTATTAAAGAGATCTATATCAACTTTCTGGCAAGCTTCATTGTACATACGGCTCGCCCTAATTATATAAGAATTTCGTCTATAAGTAGTTCGTGTCGCTGGTGTGTGCAACAAACGAGGTTTACGTAGAAACGAAGAACATACTCGCAGCCAAATTTTGCTCAGCAACTCAGGGATGTCGTTGAATCCGTTTGCAGTTTTGGATAGAAATGCTAAATCAGCAATTTTTCTTCTTTCAGAAAGAGGTAGGATATGAAATTTTTTACATCGCTTATGATAATCAGGAAGATATGTTTTAGAACGAAATTGAATGTACCTTAGGAATTTTTTCTGTATGCCCTCCAAACGATCGATATAAATATTATAATTGGGGTTCCAGACTTGAGAGGCATACTCGAGGTGACTACGAACGAAGGAGCAATAGAGAATTTTTAAAGTTTTGATGCTTTTGAACGCAGGCGAGACCCTAAAAATAAAACCTAGTGATTTCGACGCTTTTTTGATAATGTTATTTATGTGAGTGTCAAAAATAAGCTTAGAGTCGAAAGTAACTCCGAGGTCTTCGATAGAATTGACTCTAGTTATTGGGGTATCCATGAGTTTATACGAAAAGTAAAAGGGGTGAGGTTTGCGAGTGAAAGAGCATACATAGCATTTGGAGACATTCAAATCCAACTTATTTGAATTGCAGTAGATTTGAAAAGCATCTAGATCTTCCTGCAGTAAAAGAGCATCTGAATGGGAGACTACCTGTTTCATGATCTTCATGTCGTCTGCATACAACAGTATTTTAGCGTGTCGGAAACAGGAAATGACGTCGTTAATAAAAATATTAAATAATAGAGGCCCTAATAGCGAGCCCTGCGGAACTCCCGAGGGAATACGCATAGCTCTAGATGAGTAACCGTTAAGTACCACAGTCTGACACCGGTTCTCAACATACGACGTGAACCACCTGAATAGGTTACCCCTGATACCCATCGACAAAAGTTTACACATTAAAGTAGCATGATCAATACGATCGAAACATTTACTGTAATCGGTATATATAACGTCGACTTGGGACCGATGTGACATGGATTCTAACAGGAAGTCACTACAAAGAACTAGGTTGGAAGTGGTAGACCGACCTCCAAGGAAACCGTGCTGATTTTCAATGAAGCTTTGTTTGATAGTCGAATAAACTTGCTTGTAAACTATTTTCTCCAGTATTTTGAAAACACACACAACTTAGATATCGGTCTATAATTTTCTATAGAAGTTCTTGGCCCCTTTTTGTGTATCGGCGTTATATATGCCGACTTCCAGATTGTGGGTACCACACCCATATCAAGTGATCTTTTAAACAAGATCGAGAGCGGGATAGAAAGAAATTTATTATATAATCAAACCCCTCCGTGCCTCAGAAAGCAGTTGGTCCCGTCTGTCATTCAGTCAAAAATGTTAGATAATCATCACAGACATGGAAGACCACGTGATACCGAGTTGTTAATGTCAGATAGGTAATCGCTCTATGTAAAAAACTGACATTTAGCTAGCCTGTAAGCCGAACCTACCCACATTACACACACATACACCACATATGACACATATTTAGCCTAAGACATTGTCTTGCTTTTTTCCATTCTTTTCCGTCTTCAGCTAGTGTAGACTGATCCTTTTTGCAAGCGTTCAACTCGTCCCGTCATGTCGTTGAATGTTTTTCTGATTCAATATCAGGCTTGTATTTCCTAAAAGGTTGAGCGGAGGTGGACCTAAAGTATTTATTTATTTAATACTTTGTGCACACTAATGCATGGAGGCCGACCTAATGCTGTAGGCATTTTCTAACAGTCAACCTTTAAGTGATACAGAGAAAAGCAGTGGTTGGTCCAATTTACACCAAGATTTCGCCACATAAGTTTAAGTCCTAGGTAAATTGAAGACAAGACTAATGCTAGCAACTGGACGCACCTTAATACACATCCAATTTATATAAGAACTCCTAAATGTAAGTACTTGCTCAATTTACTGAATACGTTTATTAAATTCCACAAAGTGAATAACATAAGGATATATGCATCAGTTTTGGATCATTTAGGGCCCTGTCGGGCATAACAATTGTAAGAATTAGTCTACTCTTTCGTTTAGTGTAGGTAAGTAATTTGTTGTTCTTCGATGTTGTTTATTCGTCAGTCTACTCCAAATATTTACTCAAGTACGTTGAAGCACGTTATATTACGGCAAGTACCTACTTAATCGTTATGATTACAAACAGGTTTTGAGATATTACTTCGCAAAAACATGCCTAATACCGTCTCAGTGCTGCTTTATTTGATGATGCTAATTCTTCTTTCCAACTTCCATTCCTAAATAATATTTAAGCTGAAGAAATAAAACACGAATTAGTTCACCGACTTTGTTATGCTATGTGCTGTTTATATTTAGTGTACTGTGTTATTCTTGTAGTAGCGAGTCCGACTCTTTTGGTCTTCAGTTTCGTTTGTTGTAGATTTTAATTTGCTCATTGTCTTTTTAGCTAATTAAAATACTGTACCATGATACACGCCCCGTACCAAATTACCCGGCTTACGTGGTCGAGGCTTGTAATCTTGTTTATCAGTCCGGCGTCTGTGACATACTTAGATGCCAAATACGAATAATGAGTATTATTAGATACTGTCTGATTGTAGGTACTGCAATTACTGTTATTCAAAGTCAAAGTCAAATCATTTATTTCAATTAGGCCCCTATAAGGCACTTTTGAACGTCGAACAAAAATTAACTTTAAAAAATGATTCTAGTTGCCCCTTCCAAAAAGTAGATTTGTATGGAGAAGAATGGGCAAGAAACTCCATACTTACTTTTTTAAAATCGATTTTACAATACTTTGTATACATTGACAATAAGATTATATGTGAGGACGATGCACCTAGAATAAAATTACTATACTAAGATAGGTTTAAGCTTATTATTCAAAAACGTTCCGCTGGTTATGTTTAAGTCCTAAGTAATAAGGAGCTTATTCATTGGGCAGCTAATAATAATAATAAAATAATAATACCAGCCTGTTACTGTCCCATTGCAGGGCAAAGACCTCTTCTCATACAGAGAAGGCTCTAGCATTGATCACCACGCTTGCTCAAGGCGGATTAGCGATTTCAAAATTGTAAAGTCCAGGTTTCCTCACGATGTTTTCCTTCACCGACGTCAATGATGATTGGGCAGCTACTGTTGGAAAAACCGAATAACACTTTGCTGCACCTGAGAATCGTACCCGGAATCGGGGCTCACGCCCAGAAGTTGTTATTATAACAATTTTATTGTTAGCAAAATAAAACTCGTCAAAAATAACATAATATCATTACAACATTAGGCAGAAGTTTTGCCAGTTATATTTAAGTCCCGTATAATAGAGGGCGAACCTTTTAGCAACAATCGGTCAAAAATCTACACTCCAGACTGAGAAATTCCAGACGGGTAAAATCATAGTAATTTTTTGCCAAACCCGGGGATCGAACCCGGGACCTCATGCTCAGCAGTAGCGCTGGCGACCACTAGACCAACGAGGCAGTCACGATGTTTTACTTGTTGCCAATAAACGTTTTTTCTTTCTTTAATTATTTCTTTCTAATCAAAAGTATTACTGAAAATGTTTATAGACACACACACGTGCGCATGTAAGTATGTGTGTCCCTTAAAGCCGTACTCACACGCACATTAGACGCAAACGCACAATCACCATTACTGGCTTTTTCAACTGTTTTTATAATTTAGTATTACTTTAAATCACTTTAGTCTTTTGAATTATCGTTATGTATAGCTAATCCTATTGCATAAATTTCTATTACTAGTTTCTCCTGGGAGAAGTCACCGGCTCTTGTAACACAGGTTTACCAACTAACACAACTGTCAGGGACTTTACATTTGTAGACACTTTCTTATGGAATAAAAATTATTATGAATCTTTGTAGCATAGTTGTACATTTCCTTTAAAAATCATTCGAATTTACTTTAAGCTTATTTTCCGCGTTTGTACCTCAAACTTTGTATAGTGCTGCAGAGGAATTGGGTATTTGCCATCGCAACACTTTTGCAAAGCCTGTTACTGCAGAGTATTTTGTAGAGCGGAAGCGACTTGGTAAAGTCTCTTAAGAAGGTCTGACAATATTCGAAATGAAACTAACAAAACTTTTGCATTGTCTAAGCCAGCATTTCCCAAAGTTCTGGTCGCGCCTCACTGCTGTTTCACGTGCGAGTAGTGGGTGGGACCTTAGAAATAGTAACAATGAATTGATCAACCGCGCCGATTTATTATGTAGGTAGTATAATTAATTTTAGAACTGAATACCAACAAAGATTGCGATTAAAGTAACTTAAATTGAAATTCATGCAAAAACTACATAGAAAAAGTCCATGTCCACTACTAAACAAGAGATGTGGCCCCAACGACTGCTCAAAGCTATTTCAAAAAAAACTAAGTCAAAATACTCGTAGCTTTACTTTTAGTAAGTTCCCAAAAATCAATTTAGGGTATCTCGGGTAATGCTTAAACTTGTCTTGGCTACACTTTCATCTCCCTTACAAGCATTGGCATAGCAATGTCAGCTCTATATGAAATTCTCTATAGGGAGCTAAGGTATAGAACAGCCTTTGAAAATGTTGCCCACGATTTCCAAAACACCCTGTATAACGGATGCCATCTTAGTGCAACGTTGGAAGGAGGTGGATAAACAAAAATATTTAAATATTTAGACTGACTGAATTTCTGACTGTTAAAACAACAACTGTCAAAGATCTACAAATGACATCTAAGATCAACGTAATTTTTGAAACGTGGGGATAAGTAGATATAGACTGTACTCATTCGGTTTTACTTTATCCTGAAGGTCGACCCGTGTGCCTAATAATACAAAGCGATAAGCCCCTTAAACTTGAAACCAACCAAATGTAAAAAAATTAAAATTTGAGCGACGTATGTTAGAAATGTAAAACGTAAGATGTATCACCAAATATCACACTTATAAAAAAAAAGATTTTGTTTTTCCATAATTAGGGAGCTCTAATTGGCAAGTGACGTCACATGGCGGCTTGGTTAATATCAATTTTGAAAGTAAACTTGCTTCCATTTTCACCCTGTATACCACGTTAAGCCGTTCATTGGTTTAATGCACTAATTGATTGGCAAACAAATCGGGCCAACAAGTCTACCGCTCATAACGCCATGATGGCGAACCAACTTCGATTTATGTACGTAATAAATCAACCACGATTAGATAGGTTCCATTACTTTAGTGCATTATGATTTATTTCAGCCATTTTTAATTTTTAAAGACTGCTCTTTCATGAATTTATGGGCTTGATTTTAATTTATAGTTCTAACTTGGACGTAATTGGTTAAAAAAATCTGTGTCACGGTAGTTTTAGTAGCCTTTTCTTTGTAACAAAGATGATGTAGTGTAAAACAATGGAAAGCAGCAGGTATGCATCTATCTAAGTAGACCTACTCTTCTTCCTTGTTTAACTCTATTTAGTCGAAGTCATGTTTTAGCGGTAAAAAGGTATGCTTCGGTGGTTTAGTCACGTTGAGAGGGTGATTGAAAGGCGACTAAGAAAAAGGAAAATTTTAAAAAGAAGAAAAATTGGCCCCAAGTTATTGTATGCTCGAAACCTGCATGTCTTAACATGTCCTGCACGTCCTGCTTAATTCATTGAACCCCAAGTGGACGCCGGCCATCCGCGCTTTATTGTGTTTATATTGTGTCTCTAATTGACACTATAGAAAGGTTAAGGGACAAAAGAGTGCGCTAAGCATCTTTATACAACCCTAAAAATTGTACAAATCCACTGTTTATTTAACAAATGTGTATCATCACATTTTTTTCTCTTAGAACAGTTACCCTGTTATTTTTTCATTTCACACATTACACATTAAAAATATCAGCGCTGTGGAATGTAGACACTTATTTTTTAAATATCGCAGCGCGCCGATATGGGAGTCTTTTTGGCCTCGCAGAGGTCCGTTGTTTTATTTTTGTCTGTATACTTGATAATTTCAGTTTCTCTCATTGGTATTTTAGGTGTCGAAATATTTTTTTCTTTATACATACTGCTGCAATTGTATGAAAAACGGTATTAACTAACTAAACAAATATTATTACACAAACGGTGCTTATTCTCACATTTAAAACAAACCGACAGTGGTACCTAACCAATTTTCAAAAACGTATAAAGATAATTAAACATAATTACGGTGTTGTATTTCCAAACACGATCAAAAGTTTTTGGTAAACGGTTGAAGAGTTTTGAAGGATATGGGAACAAACTCGTAGATGTACCAAAGTACTCGTAAATAGATCAATCACCCTACTTTGGTATCCGAACCCTAATGGCCTTGAAAATAGATAATGTTTGAAACTTTTCACATTATCTACGCACGTTGGCCTATTAGGAATTAATTACTGTCTACACAAACACTTTTGTTTTAGTTACTTTATTTGGATGGTAAAACAACTCCACAAAGTAAATTAAAAACACAGGTATATACATAAATTCCTGCCTTTTTCCCATGGGGTAGGCAGAAACTGCAGAGCGCCAGCTGCTACGATTCTTACATACTTCTTTTGCTTCGTTTACATTGATACATGTTGTCATACACGTGTGTGTGGCACGAGACCTTTCTGAAGAACATAACCAATAAGGTCTATGTAAGATCTACTAAGATCTACTAAGAACAACCCGGACCGAAGGCTTTGAAAATTTCACTCCTCTGTTCTTGAGAAAGCACTTTCTTAAGAACAGAGGAGTGAAATTTTCTAGAAATTCTACCAGTAGAACGTAAAAAATCCCAAAAGTCGTGTTTGATGTCTGGGTCTCACTTCTCAGCTATGATACATAACGAGAAACGGCTCTCAGTTGAAAACAAAGATTCCGAGAAAAGTTCCCAGAAAGTTTTGTTGCCATTTACCCCTGCGTTTCTATTTACCCCTTTTTGGCAGTACCTGAATTTACATCGTTCTCTCGACTCGAGATTTTGGTAAGAATATTCGTAAATGTAAATCCAAGCAAGCAAATTTGGTGCAAAGCTACTAATCTGAGGAATAAATAATGTAATTAATAACAAAATACGAACTGTCTTGTTTACGTATGTCTTAACAGCTATGATTAATCATCTTATTCTACCAAGTAAAACATACTTTAATGTTATTCTAATTAAGTACCTATGTTTAAATAAAGTTTTTAAGGACGTATTGCGCTAACGTATTGGAAATACGAGAATGTGGCCGGCGGGATCGCTCGTTTGTATTTTTTTATTATCAGATAATTAAACAATAACCAGACGAGACGAGACGTTTTGGTGGGGTTCTTCAGAAAGGTCAGGTGCGTAGTATTCGCAACCAGCGTGTGTGTATGACTACATATATGAATGTAAACGAAGCAAAAAAAGTGTGTAAGAATCGTAGGAGACGGCGCTCTGTAGTTTCTGCCTACCACCGCCGTAGGAAAAAGGCGTGAGTTTATGTATGTATGTGTATGTGTATAATTAAACACAAACGAAGTTACAAAATGTTTTAACTCACCCTAAAAAATAGCAAGCCCTATTTGTTTAGAGCTTTTACATGGTTTCATGATGGGATCTATGAATAATGTATGTTTAAAGTATTGAAAACGTTTTAAATTTGACAAAGTTTTAGTTTTTAGTCCCTCATCTAGATTACAAGAAAATATTCGACACATATTTTTTCTTTTTTCACGTAGGTAATCAAAAAATTACGGCGATACATCGAGTCAAAATATCGCATGACGTCACTAGCCAGTACAGTTTATACTAGATAATGACGTTACAAGCCCCTTCTTCTTAACTTTAATGCGCTTAATCTAAGCAGTTTTCCATCAATAATATTTTCTTGTAATCAAATAGCCCATTGATTAAAATGACGCACTATTTGCATTGTACTAAATATGTGTCAAAATCTTTTCAGTTCTTCTGTAATGGCGTTTGTAAAAAAGAACACCAAATGTTACCGATAACATGCAGGTACAGGGCTTGCACATCAAGCTACCCCAATGTGTCCAATTTCTTTGATAGTTTTTCAACTTTATTGTGAACAGAATAAGGTTCATGGTCAACTGGGAAATTTCTTTGCATCCATTCATTCTTTACCTACTATGATGGAAGAGAATTTTCATTTATTAATTTCTTAGCAGTTTTAATCAGAAACACAATGACAGCGAGCTTCTATTCCTATATTACACTCCAACGTCATAGAAAAGCATGATTGCTCTTTCTTACAAAGGTTATTCACTCCCACATGTCATTCACCTCTGTGTCTTGATGTCAATAGGGTTGCCTCAAAACAGGATTACGGTAATCCGTCTCCATTTCATCTGCTGACCCTACTCACAAAGGATTCCGTTGACAAGAACGCACCGAGAACCATCGTTAGATAAGAAGATCATCTAATCCTGGCTATTGGTTCGTTTCTGATACAAATGGCCGCAGTTAAGATTGTACCGATAAGTTTTTGTTATCAGTAACTAAGCTGATAAGTTCACCTGTAATAATTTTCCGGGTATTTGTAATGGGTTTCCCTGTTTTGGCTCTCGGGTTTTGTAGGATTTAAGAAAAAGATAGGCGTAGAGATGTAGCCTATATCGTTTCCCTATAGTTATCCCCAAAGTTTCAATCTTAAAAGTACAGCGTAGTAATAATCTTCTTGATCATGTACATGTTGCAGTCAAAACTCTTAGCCAGTCAAAAGTACTATTGACTAGCAAAATCAGTCAAAAGTACTTTTTACCGTATGCTTTAGTTAATAATACTTTTGACTAAAATAACAGTTAAAAGTACTTTTGCCTAATGGAGCTGGTTAAAAGTACATTTAACTAAGTGATTCCGTCAAAAGTGGTTTAACTGGTTTTATCAGTCAGGTAAAACCGTCTATGGTTGGCCAATCATGTGCGTTAGGTTAGGTTGAACCATGACCATTAGCCAGATCCGAGATTAGTGTAAAAAGCAGGTACAGAATTGGCTGCTTGCTCTTAATTATGCTGAAACGGAAAACTTCTTAGCGTTCAACCAATAAAGTATCACTCATCACATACACACAATCATAACCCACACACTTGTCTCATACACACTCTCACTCATAACCTACATACCTATACTCAACACATATACACTCATACTTATCACATGCACACTCACACTCATTGCATACACATTCACACTCATCACATACACACATTTATAAACCTCGTTACCTTTTAGTCCTAAGTTTAATTACCTAATTAATTATTTTGTAACCGCTGCATTTGTTCCTTCCTTTTTATAATTCTTATGATCTGTCGAAAGAGACTGGATCCTGCAACACAGGGTATCCTAGTGCGGGATTCAGTGTCACTCCTTCATATTGTAAACCTTTTTATGAATCAATAAACTTATTATTATATTATTATTATTATCCCTTAGTGCTTTTGACTGGTGCTTTAATGCAGTTAAAACTTTTGACGACGAGCGTCAGTCAAAAGTACTTTTAACCGCAAATTTGCAGTCAAAACCACTTTTGACCAACCTGTTCAGTCAAAAGTAGTTTTGACTAATTTTGCTAGTCAATGGTACTTTTGACTGGTTAAAAGTTTTCACTGCAACATATATACCTACTCGTATCATATCTGCCTAGCCGTTTCCCCACTATGTCGGGGTGGGCTTCCAGTTTAACCGAAAGCAGCTGAATAACCGGTGTTGTAAATGGAGCGACTGCCTGTCGGACCTCCACAGCCCAGTTACTGGTTTTGTATATGTATAAACAGAGATATATTTAGCTTCCATAAATGTATAAATATGTGTATTTCAAAAAACCAAACTTTCTTACGACTGTCTCTATATAATTATGCGATCTACTTACAAACGACGCCAGAGCTGACGGCTCCACATGCTATGTGTATTATGTGTAAGGTTCTCCCATCCACGAACTGACCTCAGCAAGCGTAGCCTACCTTTAATCAAAGCGTGCGGAATGCCTACCTAACAAATATTTTGTTTCTCATAAATATATGTCGGCGTCAGCGATGGCTGAGCGATGAGCTGACACCGATGGGGTTTCTTGGTACCGAGTTCCTAACGTAGAACAACAATCTTCATTACAGTAATAACCTCACTTAACAATCGTAATCACAAAACATAACTCAAATTAGTAACTGACAGTTTCGTACTGGATGTGTGTCTTCGTTGGAGCTCTGCCCAGCTCCCACGCACCAGCACGACTCTGTCCACGTGACCTTACCGAAAAACACATTCGCGCCATTTTCAAAATGACAAGTAACGTCACGCTGGTCACCAGACTCCGTACTAAGTTAATCAACTTCACAACTTATTATTCAAGAATATCGCTTTCCACGACATATACACACATCAAAAGTGTCTAGGGATCAACATATATTTTTGCAATAACTTAACTCCTGATTGATATTAATTAAAATTTTCTTTAAGGATTCATCAAATAAAGTGTTTTCGTTTGTCACAGTAACGATAAACCAAGTCACCTTTGCATTAATAAAGAAATTTGCCATTTTCCTAATAAAGGGATTTTTGACATTTGAACCACTAACATTAAAGTTAGAAAAAAAGACTGAAATAACAGTTTTCTTTAAAATGTTATTGGGTAACTTAAACAATTAATAATCCGTGTTTCTACCGCGAACACTAACAACACAAGAACATCGGTTTGGCATACTCAAAATGAGTTCATCCAAATCACGCTGTGGAATGGCCGCCCATGTTCGTTGCAACAACAAAAAAAGGTCTTCTTGCGACTGGATACCCTCCATATTCGGCAGAGCTCTTCTCTGTAGCATATCCCATGCATGCTCAATCGGGTTCAAGTCTGGCGACTGAGCAGGCCAGGGCAGGACATTGATGTTAGCTGCGGCGAGAGTCTGTCTTACAACTCTTGCGGTGTGCAGTCGTGCATTATCATGCATTAACTGAAATAAGGGACCGATTTGCACTTGTAGAGGAACGATGACGTCTGATACAATCGTCTCAGCATAAATTTGAGCGTTGAGGTTGCCTCTGATCCAAATCAACTCAGTTCTTCCGCCGATCCAAATACCCGCCCATACCATGATGGTTCCACCACTATAAGGATGGACTTCCTGGCAGGATTTTAATCGCTGTTGGCGTCCAGGGGTTCTCCAGTGTCGTATACGTCTTGTATCCGGTCTCATACCAAAACGAGACTCATCAGAAAAGCACACGAAACGCCATTGTTCTTCTGCCCAATTTCTGTGTTCAAGAGCCCATTGATATCGAATCCTACGATTGTGCATTGCTATAGGTGGTACCCGTAGCGGTCTTCGGGAATGAAGATTCACTTCATGCAAGCGGTTTCTGACTGTTTGGTCGCTAATTAAGTTCCCTGAAGAGTGATGAAGCCTCACGGCTAACATCATGGCGGTTATTGTTGGAGCTTTTCGAGTTAAGATTTGAATGTATCGGTCTTGTCTCCGTGTGGTGCAGCGATACCGTCCTCCATGGCGCTCAGCCACGGTACCAGTGCTTCGGTAACGTGTCCAAAGTCGACTGATAACACTCTGACTTGTATTCAGAGCTAAAGCCACAGTACGTTGCCGGAAACCAGCTTCTATCATTCCCACGGCTCTGAGCATTTCTTCCCTGCTTAAATGACCTCGCCGCTCCATAATAACGTTGGTTTTAATCAGTAGTAGGGAAACAGTAGCACTAATAATGTCTTCAATGCGTTGTATGTTTTTATAGGGAAAGTATTGACAGCTGATTTTCATCTTTTACTCGAATTTGATTCACAGTTCCTGATTCAAATTATGAAATGCACCAAAAAGGATCCATATAAATTTATAAAATCATAAATTTATTACAAAGCCACATCTCAATCTCAAGAAATCCGCATAAAAATGCTTGATCCCTAGACACTTTTGATGTGTGTATTATATCTCATTGTAATCTACGTAAAGAGAATTTCATATCACTAACCGACTAAAGCAGATTACGACATGACGCGATGTACCATGCGAGCGTCCCGTATTCATGGGTTATGAGATTGGATACTAACTTGCATGATATTACCTGAGATTGCAGACATCTTAGAACTTGCATCAATCTATATTACTAATCCAGGCACTGTATTACTTCGTACAGTGAACGTCAAAGGTAAAGTCTCATAACATGTAATGTTGAGAAGTAGGCGTCACGGTTGCCTTTTAGCAATCTATATTATGTTTGAAGCGAGTAACTTTTTAATAACGTACAACGTAGTACTGATGTGAACATTAAAAGAAGACTTAGTAAAGATACATTTTCAACCCACTTACAAAAAAAGAGGTTCTATATTGGGCTGTATGAATTTTCTTTTTTCTTTTACCTCCGTCGTTACTGGACCGATTTATTTGATATTGTTTTTTAATGACGTCGGTTATATTTTTTTGTAATTTTTTTTTTATTGTTACTGATAAATGATAGTCTATTTTGTCGGCATGATTGGTAAACGGTTAAACGATGGGCTGCTGCGCCGCGTGTCTTGGGTTCGATTCCTGCACACAAAAATTTGTTATAGCCTACAAGTAGTTGGTTGGTAAAGTTTCTAGAGTGGGGCAGTATTTAAGAAAAAATAAACTACTTTTGATATTTTTAATATTATTTTTAAATAGAAAGTTTTTTCCTCTCCGCATAAAACAATCGTTCTTCAGTGAGTAGGCCGACAGACGACCACAACAAATTTTCCCACACAGTTCATTGCTCCGATACTGAGCACGTGTCCTCCCACAATTGAGGAGTAATTTCTAAGACTTTTCAGCTTTCGCCCAATGAGCGCGTGGATATTGCATTACAGTTGTCATATTCCTTTACAGTGCCCAGTGTCTACGGAAAGAAAATGAATAACAATACAGGATAGATATAAAAACATTTAGAAGAAAACAAACTTAGGAAAACCGGCGGAATATTTTATTATGTTACAAGTTATTGTGTGTAAAAAAAGTTTATTTGGGAAAGTTTATTGAAATCATGAATACAATCACGTATCGGTCACTAATAACCAGTCACCCTATATTTACCCATAGCTTCCTCGTTGGTATGGTACCTAGTCGGATTCACTACTGCCAAGTATGAAGTCCTGGGTCCGATTCCAAGTTAGATAAAGTGATATTCGGTTTTACAATGTACAATTTGTTAGTAAGAGCCTGGTTACTGTCCTGCAGTTTATGTTAACAGTTCGCACCCCCTTTTACATGTTACTTAAAAGTTGTTTGTAAACTACTATAGTTACACCTCTGTCTAAACCCTTCGGGTGTTAAAGCGTGACGTTATGCTCGAGACAAAAAACAGGACACGTATTGATTCAATAATACGAAGTTCAGTTCAGACACTTAGGGTCTTCAAAATCTAGTTAGAACGTCGTCGTGTCGATGGCCCGTATGGACTATATTTTGGCCGTCCTCGGTATCAGTTAACTGGTAGACGTCACGCGGTTACACCCGCGGAGTTCCCGTTCTCGTGGGAATACAAGGATACTGGAGCTTCCCAAATTTAATGAAAGAATTTTCAAATTGCCGCAGGACTTCGCACACACGTCTGTGCCGGCAAGAAATAGTCCCGACGCGCGCGGCTAGTCCGCCATTTAAGTTAAGATGTACACGTTCTTGTAATATTTTATAATAAATATCCTCAATCTGTGAATTGCATCTTATTGGTGACTTACACCCCCAATAGAAGTTTTTAATTTTATTCGTTATAAACAAAAATACAAAATTATTCTTCTTAAGAATATTAATAGGGATTCATCTCAAGCGCAGTGAAGTCAGGGCTAGGACTTTCTAGCCAGATAAGTAATATAAACAAATGCGTATGTAAGTTTCTTTAGTTACTAAGCTTCCAAGCTTGAACGGTTGAACTGATTAAGACAAAATATAACACACGTATCCATATAATATGGCCTAGCTTGGGGCATACAATTAAAATCTACGTTTTACCCTATAACAAATTGGGGATATAAAGATACAGGGTGTAAAGTCACTCATCATAAACTCACGCCTTTTTCCCATGCGGGTAGGCAGAAACTACAGAGCGCCATATGCTACGATTCTTACATACTTCTTTTGCTTCGTTTACATTCATACATGTTGTCATACACACACGCCGGTTGCGAACACCTGACCTACCATTTACCCTGTAATTCCTCTGAATAACCTCACCAACAAGGTCTATGTATGTCCTTCTAGGGCATCCCCTCCCGGCGTTCCCACTTACATCTGCCTTGTAAATACCTATACTTATATGGCGACATAGATATTATGTCGCTACAATAATAAAGAATAATATAGCCCAGGAGATCCATGTATGAGAAAGCATGTGACCGATGATTCGATCACCTATAAAAATAGTATCGACGAACACACAACCTCAAATAACTTGGCGTCACTACCTGCTTAGTATTCGGTTTCGTAGAAGATAGCGGTATGGTAAATTTCGACCTGTCTCATAAGTAGACGCGATTAAAACCGACTCCACTCTCACATTACGTCTAATGGCCGCGATTTTAACATAATTGTACCATATCAGTTTGTCTGACATCCTGACGTTCAGAATTAGCATCGCGTACGAGCTTAATGTGACTAACTTTATTATTTTGTTGAAGAGATTTGGGTTAATTCTACTTAATTCAAATAACTGTTTTTCGGTATTATCTATTGTTTATCATATTAAACATAAGATAACATCATGCCCAACCCAGAGTCTCATGCTAGTAAAAGTAAAATAGAAATAAAAAAACTTGAGAGGTGTCAAGGGACACCCCGAAGGAACGAAGTTATATACTTAGTTATATTATTTGTTATGTACAAAAAACCTGTATACACTCAACAAAAATAATCGTCGCAACACCACACTGTTCAATGCGAAATAGAAAGACGAAACGAAAATAACTGGTTTGCTTTCTATGAGAGAGAGAGAGACAGAGAGACAGACAGAGAAACATAAATTTATGGCATAGAAGTTACAACTCCCGGTATTAATCCTTTCTCCCCTCCCCCTCCCCCTCAGTCCCTCTGCGCCTTCCCCTCCGCCCCGCCCCCACCCTTGCCCTCTCCCCCTCCCTCTTCCCCTCTCTCTTCCCCCTCCCCGCCCTCCCCCCTCACCCTCAACAACTGGCACACACACAACAAATACACACACAACAAACACACACACACAAAGTGTCGTTACAACTTTTCGTATGCGCCCCGTCTAGCCCCCTTTCGTAACGAGCGATAAGGAACTTCGTTCCAATAGAAATGGAACAACACTTAACTGGTGAAATGTGGGTGCTGTATCAGATACACCTCTGCCTATCCCTTCAGGGATAACAGGCGTGATGTTATGTTTATTATGCGTTTATAAGTACTACTAATGCATGGAAGAGCGGAGTCTTCTAATACAGGCTTAATTCATTAAACCCCAAGCAGACGCCGCCGGGGCGTCCGCACTGTCATTGTCTTTCTATTGTGTCTCTAATTGACACGAATGAAAGGTTAATACGCTTAAAAGAAGGCTCAAAGGACCACTGATATAATGTCGAAACTTGTTGACTCCAATAAGTCACTTTAATTTTTTCATGCAGAGTAGTAGCGCTACATAACATCTACCTAACCACTAGAACAAAATGGGAGTTTACCTACCTTAACGCTGAGCTGTGCCACAGCTTCATGCAGTTTGAAGCAACCTACTTGCCACAGTGCAACTGCCGAAATGTCATATCTTATGCAATAGTCTACGTTTTTCAATCCTGCAATAATTTCAACTAAATAAATACTTTAATAACACAACTGTTAAAATATCCTTTTCTTTTCTTTAAATTTTCGCGTTGGCAATTTTTTTTCCTTTCGGAATGTGCCTGTAATAACTCTACTGTACCCGTTACAAAATTATTCAAAACGTTCTGACATTAAAGTGGCAACACCAACACGGGTAATCCAGGAACTAAAGTTTGTGACGGCGACGACAAAGTTACAAGTTCCACAAACTAAGTTAGAGCAGGAACAACGGTTGAAACTATTCTACATTTTATATTTGACACCTCGAGAAATCTTTTAGAGAGACTGTTTTCATACTTTATTTAAGTTTTTCTGAGCGAGGGTTTCAATTTGGATTGGTGATCTTTTTAACCCCCGACGCAAAAAGAGGGGTGTTATAAGTTTCACCGCTATGTGTGTGTGTCTGTCTGTCTGTCTGTCTGTCTGTCTGTCTGTGGCACCGTAGCGCCCAAACGGGTGAACCGATTTAGATGCGGTTTTTTTTATTTGAAAGCAGGGTTTCTTGCAATGGTTCTTAGACATGATTCATCAAAATCGGTTCAGCCGTTTCAAGGTAATCAGCTCTTTTGTGTTAGCTAACGTTGCTATTTTAGACGTTGCTATTTTAGTTGCTATTTTAGACGTCTATGGGTATTAACTTTACTTACAAACATATGTGTGTTTTAAAATTTCAAACACCCATGTGTGTAATATTAATAAGCAACATTATGGTGTATTTGGTCTGATGCAGCCAGGATATCTAGCAGACTTATACACTCTTGGGAAAATAACAGCAGATATGCCGTGTTTGGATTCATTTTAACCTGCATTTGATTCTGCACACAATGCACTGATGGCAACTGGATGAGCTGATGCTGCAGCCAGGCTATCCAGCACACCAGTAGGTAAAAACTGACAAAATAATAGCAGATATGTCGTGTTTGGATTCATTTCAACCAGCATTTGATTCTGCACACAATGCCCTGGTGGCAACAGGATGAGCTGATGCTGCAGCCAGGCTATCCAGCACACCAGTAGGTAGACTCTTGACAAAATAATAGCAGATAGGTCGTGTTTGGATTCATTTCAACCAGCATTTGATTCTAAACACAATGCACTGATGGCAACAGGATGAGCTGATGCTGCAGCCAGGCTATCCAGCACACCAGTAGGTAGACTCTTGACAAAATAATAGTAGATTTGTGGTGTTTGGAGACAAAGAGACAAAGAGAAAAAAAAAACAAACAAACAAACTTCAAACTTCAAACTTCAAAATATTTATTGCGATCATGAGTAGATACATAGGGTGTTATAAAAGGTAAAAGTACATACATGATACCCTGTTAGGGCGCAGCAACACAATTTCAATATAGAAATACTTACACACTATTTAATCGATCTTTTATTACTTATATAATATTCTTGGTATTTATATATTATATTAGTATATTTATATATACCTATATTATTATTATTAAATTATTATATTTATATAATATTTACTTTAACATATTATAAATATATTTTTTTTTTATATTTCACACTGTTTTACAGTTTAGTTTTGTCCTCGAAAAACTCTTTTATACTGTAATAGCTTTTTTTTGTCAAGTAGTTTTTTAATTTATTCTTGAATATATTGTAGCTGGAGGTTTCTTTAGTTGTTGTGGTATTTTATTATATATTTTAATACACATTGCATAAGGCCCAGAATGAAATATAGACAACTTTGATACCGGTAGAACGAGTGTGTTTTTATTTCTTGTGTTACGAGGTTGTGAGTAACGGTCTTTCTTTATAGTAAATAAATGAATATGTTTTTTAACAAACAGACAGATTTCAAAGATATACATAGATGGTAATGTTAGTATGCCTAGTTCAATGAAGTGTGGGCTGCAGCTATCCATTCCGTCGATGTTTGCGAGGATTCTTATGCATTTCTTTTGCAATTTGAATAGAACATCTGCGTTTGTGCTATTACCCCAAAGTATTATTCCATACACAAGCCAGGAAACCAAACTCTCAACTCTCTTAAAAAGAGTTATTATAGATCATCATCATCTTACTTTTATTTTCTATTATTTTTGTTTCAAACTGCTGCACCGACCCTGCCACTGTCTTCTCTTACCAATGCTCATTTTTGTGTGATCACTACTGTTGGAACACTGGTACTCATACCATCATCATCATCTTACTTTGAGTACCAGAGTCCAAAATACACTAAATCTATACAAACATAACATTGTATTACTGATAATGAAAAGTGTTATTGTTCTCAATAAGCAAAATAAAGAATTGTTTTTTTTATTATCATTTATTAAAATAACCTTAACTGATCTATGTTCATTATACAGCTACTAAACTTAATTATGAAGAGTTATTAATTTTATAAATCATCATCATCTGCCTAGGCTTTTCTCAGTTGGGATTGGCTTCCAGTCTAACCGGAGGCAGCTAAAACTAGGATTTAACATGGAGCGACCTCCTATCTGACCTCCACAACCCAGTGACTGGGTACCACGACAAGGAGTACCTAATAGATAAATTATATTTATTTCTGTGGTTTTTTTTTAATATTATAAACCAGTGCAGTAAGTTGTGATGCAATCACTGATGGTGAAGCGCACTAGTTTATTAAGAGCCTAACCTGTTTTCTTTTAATAAATAATAATAATAAATATTCCACATTTTTTTCACACAACGCTATTAGGCCCAAGTTAAGCTTGAGAGCTTGTGCTATGGGTACTAAACAGCCGATAAACATACTTATATATTTCTAAATACATACATATTATACATAAATTACACCCAGACACAGAACAAATCATCATCTCATCACACAAACATTTGTCCTGGGTGGGAATCGAACCCACGACCTCCGGCATAGCAGTCAGGGTCACTAACTACTAGACCAACAGGCCGGTCAAAAACACAAACACGGAAACAAGAAGTAAAAAAAAGTTATCTTTAATGCATACTTTGTAACGTCGTATTGAATAAAGTACAAATTAAGCATGTTACAATTACGATAGACGCCCAATTTATTATAATCTATTTTCACAGCAACAATCACACTTAGTTGTAACTATTGCAACAATTTATTTTAAGAAATAATGTGGATTTCATTTAGTTATATTATTTCATTTTAGTTGAAAATTGTAGTGTTAATGATAAAAACCTCAAAGAAGTAGGGAGGAACATGACATGGACACGTTCTTCGTTTCACCTTTATTCTTCTAAATTTGAAATAAAACAATTTGAATAAAAAATTATTTCACTTATCTTTACAATAAAATGTTACGATTCTGCGAGCTTTTGTTTCTAATGCTATTATGAATGGAGTATAGATGATATCAATTGATCATGTTTAAGACAAATTCAGAGTAAGTAGTAATCTAACAAACTTTGACTAGCAACACAATAGGAGAAAACAGAATAACATTTAAATATGTATAAGAATACGTAAAAATACTACCATATAAAACAACTGACGTCACTAGCAAGGCCAGGCTTAGGACTAAGGCCAGCAGGGGTATTCCCCTGCTGGCCTTAGCTTCAGGCCCTGCCTTGCCTTTTGGCCTGGCTTCTAATTCTCAAAATTATGGCCTTACTATAATACAATGGCAGGGACTCGGTAATGTAAGTAATAGAATACTTTTTAACAAAAAATAATAGTTGTAAAAGTACCTCACTTGCATGTATTAAAAATTTTAAAAGTAAATTACTAACTGGCGCTTCTAGAGCTTTTTCCACGAACATTTTTTTTATTTCACTTTTTCAAATTGCTTGCAACATTTTCAAGAGTCTACCGCGTCTTAAAGTTTAGCAGTAGAAGATTTTTAATTTTCCCGAAGAGTTTTAAAAACTTCAGCACTGCTGTCTGAAAAATGCATACTGTATATGTGTTAGTTTCAACTTTGTAGGGTAAAAGGATGTGTTTCTTATCCAGCTCGTAAGGTTTGGTCTACACTAACAGGCATTGTAAGTTAAATAAAATCTTTAAATAAAAATAATATCTGATGAGCAATCGAACTAGAACCGATGGTCAAAGACAACAACAACACAACATCTATAATTCCCGAAAGGTAAGGTTTACCAGGTGTACCAGTCCCAGTACTATCTCCTTCGATATTTAAACTAAATAAGTTGTACCTTCCATAATTACGTTGATATCCGATTTGTTTTAATTTTTTTAGTTTAGTTAGTTTTTTCTATGTCTATTTGATTATCATTTATTTATTTATTTTTCTCGTTGCTAATTCTATTTTATATTTCATGTGTATAAATTTACATTGTGTCAACCAGTAACTTGTACGTGTGCAGTAATCAGTAGCACGACGAAATATGCAATGTTTTGGAACATGTCTTCAAAGCTTTTGTGTAGTCCTATTCAAAAAACTAATTTAGAAAACTATAGGTTTTCCACGTTCGAATTACCATTGTCAAACTGTGGAACAGAGCGAAATAAAACTCATACTTCCGTCCGACTATTGTTTTATTGTCCGGATCACCGAACTACATATTTGATTCAGAGCCTACATATAAATACATATGTATGTATAGCCTATGCTCGTTTCTTTGTTTGAAATTGGGACACGAATCGAAAATAGAAAATATTGTTTCTGAACAATATTTCGAATAAACTGAATTTCCGAACGATTGGTTTTGTTTTGTGTTTTCCCGATGGATCTAAGTTAAATTATTTTAATATCCAAACATTTCGATGTTTTGCATTTTTTGTCTTGATTATTGTGATCAGGAATTCAAAATAATCTGATTTTGTGTGGTTAGATGTATTCAGATTAGGATAGGCAAAGAATTTCGGTAATTGAACCCGTAAAGTTGTGAATAAGCAAAGTCTAATACAAGTAATTTATTTCAATTAGAATGGTGGCAATGCCGCCAGTCTTTTGGGCACTTTACCAGCTGGCAGCGATGCAGAAGATTTTTTTGTCGCTTTGAAGTTATTTATTATTAGGTTTAGTTATTTATTTATTTTATGTTTTTGTAAAATATTGTATAAGACAATAGATATTAAACTTGCAAAAAAAAACCTCGTACAATACAAACCTCGCTCGTCCAGCGTAAACTATGCATTGACTTATGAGGGGTTATTACTAAAAAAAGCGCTATTAAGTGGTCGTGGTCGTGGATTTTTGGAGCAAATCAAGATTTTTGAGGACAGTTGATAAAACTAGCGAAGTACGAATTAGTCCCACGTAGAGTTCCGCACTATATCTAGCAAAAAACGACAAAATTGTTTCAAGTTTCTAACATCCCTTTAATTTCTATTTTAAAGCTACTAGCAATGTGTGTTGCGCATTACTGGCAGTCTTGTGCCCCTCCAACTAAGCTATATAATTATGCTTGCGTCTGAGAGAGTGGGTTTACGTCAATAGTGCAACTTTGTTTAATCTATTGTTACTACTCTGTGAAAATTAGTATCTTTACGTATTTACCCCTTACTAACAATACTAACAATTATAATATTTATGTAATTTAATTTTTTGTTTGTTTCAGTCCCATACTAACCCATGCAGATCTACATTGAGTCCAACTGTACCTATCGACTGTTTTTTTTTTTTTTTCTGCTCACTTGCTTTCCAATACACTTTAGACATTGGCAGAATAGTTGACATCGGCTCTGTTTGCCATAAAAAAAATAGAATAGAATAGAAGTATTTACCTACTTACATATTTGCTATTTGTGCTGCCAAATAGAAAGAAAGAAAGAAATAACATTTATTGGCACAGACACAGGGCATATCACAACAACAACAAACATACTAAAAATAAAATGAACAAATTAAAACTAAAGAAACAATTTACAACAACTATTTGGCCCAAAAAACATTTTTTTTTTTTTGCCCCACGGCTGTTCCAAACAGACCCAGTTCAGCATAAATGTCAAGCACTAAGTGCTTGACGCTGGTTTTCAACTGGACCTGGTTGAGAGGTGTGTACGCCGAACCAGTTAACGTGACTGTGTGTATACTAATACTTGATATGTATAAATATAATATATGTACAAATGGAGCTAACAACTTATTCATAATGGAATGAATTGTTCAGTTGCATATTTATACACCACTATTTTTCAATTGGTACGAAAAAAAATGTGGGATGACACTGATTATATTTGCGTAATCAAAATTCAATTTTTAAATATGCCACTATTTAGTTAAACTTAAATAACGAAAACAGCTGATGGAGGCGGGGCATGCTTGAGCGAGGTATGACGTTTAATGAATACTACTATGTCATGAATAGCCTGTATAATATTTCCATAAATTGGGTGACTTTTTGGGATATAAATAAACGCTAATAACTTAACTCAGTAGCAGCCCGGAGTCTGGATTTGTGCCCGATTGATACCAATAGGCTCGCCCCCTATTACATGGGACTTAAACATAACTGGCGAAATGTGGGTGTACCACCAGGTACACCTCTGCCTAGCCCGTCGGGGATTACAGGCGTGACGTTATGTGTGTGTTGTGTATGTGTGATGTGTGCTAATAACTTTGCTGTTTATGAATATTATTTATTGATACTTTACAAATATAATGAGAAGACCGTCTGGAATAAGCCCTTTAAGTATTTGTACTAATTAAAAATTAGTGGTGTGTAAGAAATAACATAGTATTATGTGAATTCTAACTAATAGTAAGTATCTTCTTATCGTGTGGTTAGTGGCTTACCTGGTGACAGAATTTTAATGACTTGGCATCACATGCCATCGAGAAATATTTCTCCGGTTTCCTCACGATGTTTTCTTTCACCGTTTTTTAAGCAAGTGATAATTATACAATACGCACGTGAATCCGAAAAGTCAGAGGTGCGTGCCTTGGGTCCGAACTCGAGACCTATGATTCAACTTCCCTATACTAAGCTATCTATACTATCACTGCTAACGGTACTAACAGTGTAAACCAAAAGTTGAACAAATAAATTGATAGATTTGTAGCGACATCTATCTCGCCACATACGAACTAATTACCGATATCCTACATCGCGGTATTAGAGTTATCCGCGCACTTTGAAGGTATACAAGTTCTCGACAAGAACCGTCTGGCAGTAGTTAGCCCACCAGACACAACACCCGTCTGGTCGGAGTATCCTCCCTTTTCAATGGTGGATGAGGAACTTTACACCCTCTTCCTCATACCTCTAAAGATTGATTGATAAAACTTGCCTGAAATAAATGTTACTTTTTATTTTTATAACGGTCATGATGTAATACAGCCCGCTAACAGACAGAAGGAAAGACAGCGGAGGCTTAGACATAGAGTGGCGTTGACAACTTATGGATAGGAAACCCTAAAAATAAAAAAATACAACAAACAAAAATATTTCCATTTCCCCGGTCACAACACCACGTACAATCTGTTTACCCTCGTAACCACCTTTGTCGTTCAGGTGCCACGTTGATGGACGTTATCTAAATTAACCGGCTAACGTCAGCATTTGCCGGCCGGTCGACAATGGAAGTGCAATTGTGGAAAAAATCTGCACATTCCGTAATACTGAATTTTTTACTACGACCAAAAGTCCATGCAAAGGCTGTTTCTTGTCAATCTAAAATATCATTGTTACAAAAGGATAACGTCTTTACACTGTCACCTACATTTGAAGCTTTTGTTTTTTTGGAGAATCGTTCGATCGATTTTCGGAGAAATAGTGTTGGTGACGTTTTGGCGCTAAATTTAAAATAACGTAACACCACGGCTGTTTTTTTTTTTTTTTTTTTTTTTTTTTTTTTTTTTTTTTTTTTTTTTGTTTTTTTTTTTTTGATAGAGGGCGTCTCGCAGTGCACCCTACTGAGGGGTGGCGCCGCTATCTGCTCAACCGGTCAAACCTGTGGACGACCTCAATACACAAGGCCTCCAGCCAGGAGCATTACGTCAGAATTTAAGTGACACTCGCTAAGGGCACCCCCTGTGGGGCTCGGACCTCGGCTTAGGGTGTCACTGATCGAATAAAAAGGGGGACGGCTGGATCTGAGTTAGATTATTTAGGGACTGTTTAAGCTAGCGGCTCAGCATCGCGGGCTGGCTCATGCAAGGGTCGGGGAGGGAGATTAACTATACTTCGCGACGGGCCACGACGGCGGGGCCGGAAGGCGTTCGGTTTGTAATTGTAGTGTTTCTTGACTGTGCTAGTTTCCCTACGACTTTCCTGGAACAGGGTGATGGGGTCGTCGGGGGTGGTAAGGGCATGCCTGGGACGGCGAAGCTTATTAATTCGTGAAGGGGTGTAACTGACTGCAGCAGTTATAAGTGGGTTTGGGTGTTTGGAGGCACATTCAAAATAGCGCTTGGAAAGGCGCTTCATGAACTGTTGAATAGTCGGAATTCTAAGGTCAACGTGTAGTTGCTCGTTGCGAACGAACCAGGGGGCACCCGTTATTCTACGGAGGTAACGGTTCTGCAGGGTCTGCATTTTACGAAGGTGACTAGGCTTGGCGTGTGCGAAGACAACGCAGGCGTAAGTCATAATCGGACGGATTACCGCGGTATACAGTCGCAATTTGCACTTGAGTGACAATTTGCTGTTCGCGGATGTTATGTAGTTGAGCCGACTCGCAGCAAAAGCGGCTCGCGAGCGAACCGTCTTTATGTGCTGAGCGAAGGTAAGGGATCGGTCTAGGGTGACACCTAGGTATTTGGCTTCCTTCTCCCAAGGGATTGGTTTGCCGTACATAGTGATCGGTTTAGGGGGAACCACTTTGATACGCGCCCTGTGGAATAGGACGCCTTGGCTTTTGTCGGGGTTAACCTCGATTCTCCACTTCCGGAACCACTCTCCCAGTGCGTTCACGGCAGATTGGAGATTGCGAGCGATAAGATGTTGGTTACGGCCTGAACAGAAAATAGCCGTGTCGTCGGCGAAGAGGGCCAACTGGGCTTTTTTAAACTTGGGAATGTCACTCGTGAACAGAGTGAAGATGAGGGGGGCCAGCACAGAGCCTTGGGGGACACCTGCGCGTATGGGATGGGGGGCGGACAGAGCGCCCTCGATGCGGTAGCGGAAAGTGCGCTCCGACAAAAAGTCTCGTAAGATGAGTACGAGACGATCTGGCACACCCATTTGGTAAAGCTTAAAGAGTAAGCCGTTGTGCCAGACTTTGTCGAAGGCCTTCGCTATGTCGAAGAAGACTGCACCAGTCAGCGACCGGCGTTGAAAGCCGATGCTGATGTGCTCTACGATGCGGTGGACTTGGTGGATGCAGGAGTGACCGGTGCGAAAACCGAACTGCTCATTAGGAATAAGACTCTTTGCCTCGGCGTAGTCTTTGAGGCGCTTATAAATAAGCTTCTCATAGATTTTACCGAAGACATTGAGGAGGCTAATGGGGCGATAACTGGATGGCTCAGACTTGGGTTTGCCTGGCTTAGGAATACCGATAACGGTAGCCTGTTTCCACGCTTGTGGGAATATATTATTGCTCATGGCGCCATTGAAGATGGCGGTCATTAGCAGGATAAGTTGGGCAGAGAATAGCTGGATGACTTTGTTGGTAATGCCATCAGCGCCGGGGGCTTTGCGGGGTTTGAGCCCTTTAATGATGTCTTGCACTTCGTCTGGAGTGACGGGAGGCAGAGGATCATCAGGGTCTTCGATGGGAGGGAGGGAAGATCGGCGTTCAACTTCGGCCTCAACCTCAAGCAAGTGCTGTTGGTCGGCCGGTTGGGTGCTGGGGGAGCATTGGGCCTCTAGACTGTCGGCCAGACACTCGGCTTTCTCAGAGTCGTCAAAAGCGACGCTCTTATCGGGTCGGATGAGAGGAGGCATGGAGGCTTCCTGAGAGGAGCGCAACTTACGTTGCAATTGCCAGAAGGCTTGATGAGTGGGTTCAAGTTTGCTTAACATCTTTTCCCAACGCGCTGAACGCAGGTCCTTTACGCGCCGTGACAGCCTACGCTGAAGCCGTCGCATAAAGGTTTTGTTAGCCGCGCAGGGGAAAGAGTAGTAGGCACGCATGGCCGCGTTTTTCTCGCGCAGCAGAGCACGTACATCGTCCGGCAGTTTCCATCGATGATCGCTCATCGCGGGAACCTCCCTTGAACATTCGTTCAGGACAGATTGCACGTGATCTGTGAGCGAGTCAATCGCGGCCGTGGTGTCAGCGACTGATTCGATCAGATCGGGGATGGAGTCCAAGTGGGCCGACGTGGTTGATTTCAGCTTTTCGCTTACTTTCTTCCAGTCGGTTATCCTTTTGGTTTCGGTGGGGGGGCTAGAGCCGAAAGGGTCTGATCTGGAGTGCAACTGAAGGACCACTGGGCAGTGGTCCGAGTTGAGCTCGCAAAGCGCCTCAATAGAGTGTAGTCGTAGGCTTACATTCTTGAGTAACGCTATGTCGAGTACATCAGGGGCATGGTCCGGGTTATGAGGGTAATGGGTGGGAGTCATCGGGGCGACGACATCGAAGTTGAGAGTAGAACCTAGGGAGTAGATGGTTCTACCTCTGGAGTTGGTTATTGAGCTATTCCAGGCCGGATGTTTGGCATTGAGGTCACCCGCTATGATAACGGAGTCACTCAAGCCGAAGAGGGCCGTGAGGTCGTGAGTAATAAGATTGGGGTCCTCCGCTAAGGCGGTAGGAGGAAGGTAGGCCGAGATGATAGTGATGGGAGAGTGGCCAGTCATTCCTAGCCGACAGGCAGAGACCTCAAGAAGAGAGGTGAGAGGGGGGGTGACTACGGGAGTGCAGTGCAGACAGTTCTTGTAGTATATGAGGGTGCCACCCTTGAAGCAGCGTGTCCTATCATTGCGGACAACTCGAAAGTTGGCAATGTTGGGGTCACGGTTACAAGGCTTGAGGAAGGTTTCCTGGATAAGGAGAATGTCTAGGTGATGATCGCGAAGGAAAAGGGCGATTTCATCACGTTGATTGGAAATGCCATCGGCATTAAAGAAACCTAATCTTAGGGAGCGGGGTTTGAATGTGCGTGCTCTCGTGTTAGCCATTATTGGTTATTGTGAGAGAGGTTAGCGAGGGCGGCAGCTATCTTAGGATAAGCTGCGAAGATTGCGGTATAGTTACCGATATCGGCGTTACTCAGTTCGTCAGCCATCTGAGTGGCTTCAGGGGTGAAGAAGGTCTGATAGGCACCTATTATAATGTCCATGTTTCGCTGACCTTGGGCTACTTTGGACATAGTGTCAGCGGGGGTGGGGGGTGTCGCTTGAGGGCGAGGTTTAGCGGGGGCGGAGGTTGCCGCGGGGGTGGCCAGAGCTGTGGGTTGAGGAACGCTCAAATCCATCAGCGCCGGGATAGGGGCTTTAGGGGGCGCCAGAGCTGGGAAGTTCCTCTGGTGGTTAAGTTTATTCCACGGAGAAGAACGCTGGGGGCTTAGCTTTTCGGGCAGTTGGGAGAAGGGAGCCGCCGAGAGGGGGCTTTCCCTTTGCTGGCGATCGTTAGCGCGATTCGCCAAGAGCTTGGAAGATGGTTTGGGGGCCTTGGGGCAGCCACGGTAATTGGCTGGGTGGCCAGATTGCCCGCACAGAACACAACTGGGGTAACACCACGCCTGTATTCTCAGAAGGGTTAAGTAGAATTTTAATTAAAGTACACCAACGCCAGTTACGTATAAGTGCCATATAATAGCCTACTGCTATTGGACGTGCACCAACCTAGACTCTACGCTACCACTGAGAAATTGCGAAAGTATTTGTGTAAGTAAACGATTTTGTCTATATATAGTATAGTATAGTATAACGGGCCGGTGTCCGCAACTCCACGTCAAAGCGCGTATTTTGCGTGCGGGTGGGAGACTATTCTAACCATCCCAATTCCCCGAGAAAGGCCAGCAGTGCCCCGATGTTGCTGGCTATCTCGCGGAGAGTACCTGGGTTACCTAAGTACTTTGCCCTGTATGTTGCAACCACTGGGCAGTGCAGAAGCACGTGGGCTGCTGTCTCGTCTTCCTCCATGCAGGCACGACACAGGGGGCTGTCTGTGACTCCTAAGACAAAGAGGTGTTTATTAAAAGAGCCATGTCCGGTAACAGCGGCTGTTACTGTGCGCAGCTGTGGTTTGGTCAACCGAAGCGCGCGTTTAGTGAGGCGGCCGTCGATAGCAGGAAGTGCTTCCTTGGCCTGCCTACACTCGCCGTGGTCTAGCCACAGCTTGTGGTGTTGTTCACTAGTTCGTTTCCTTACCAGTGTGCGTAGGTATCCGAAAGGGAGTGGTACGATGGGTTCGGGTCCCACCGCTGCCATGCTCGATCCCCTTCTAGCGAGTTCGTCCGCAGCATCATTGCCCCGGGAATCGCTGTGTCCTTTGATCCATTGGATGGTTATATTATTGAGATTACCAACCTGGTTCAGGCGTTGGTGACACTCGTATATTAACCCAGAGTTCACTGTGTGGTTGTTTAGTGCTAGCAGTACAGCCATGCTGTCCGAGAGTATGCGAATTGAGTGGTCCACAACCTCCCTGGCTAAAATGGCAGATGCCGCCAGAGAAATGCCCATGCATTCTGCCTGAAATACCGTGTTGTGGGCCCCCAAAGGTTTGGCTATGTGGATATTGAGATCCTCCGAGAAGACTCCAGCCCCAGTACCAGTACCTGTTTTAGATCCATCCGTGAAGATCCGTAGTTCCGCGGGGTTCAATCCCTCGCAGCGGTCATCTTCGTGGAGCTGAATTTTGTATTTCTTATCGAATACGAATTGTTTAGGTACCCGATCGTTTGTTGCTTTCGCCAGGGGGAACTCATTATAGAATCCCTCCAGTACCGCGGTGTGCTGTGTTTGTCTCTTGCTCCAGAGTTGAAGTGTTTTAAGGCGTACAGCCGTCGTTGTCGCTTCCTGCTGTATGAACAGATGAAGCGGTGGGAGCCCCAACATGGCTTCGAGAGCCACAGTCGGAGCAGTCCTCATGCAGCCCGTGATCGCCATGCAGGCGAGCCTTTGCAAGCGTTGCAGTTTGTTGCAGGCTGTAGTTAATTTGGTGCGGGGCCACCAGACCACTGCCCCATAAGTGATCATAGGTCGGATCACCGCACAGTACAACCAAAGTATAATTTTAGGGGATAGGCCCCACTTCTTACCTATCATCCTCCTGCATTGCCAAAAGGTAATGCAGGCCCTGTTTATTTTATTGTCTAAGTGGCTACTCCAGTTTAACTTGCTGTCTAGGATGATTCCCAGATATTTGACCTCATTGGCTAACTGGAGTTCTGTATCAAAAAGTTTGGGTAGGCGATAAGGGCCTAGTGTTCGTTTTTGGGTAAACATGACTAGTTCAGTCTTCGTGGGGTTCACTGAGAGGTCGAACTCTCTGCACCAACGTTCAACGATGCGTAGTGCCTGTTGAGTGAGGTCGCAGATTGTCCCCGTCACTTTCCCCGAAATGAGGATAGCGAGGTCGTCGGCATACCCTATAGTGTAGAAATGGTTCGCGTTGAGTTTCGTGATGAGGTCATTTATCACCAGATTCCAGAGGAGCGGGGATAGTACGCCACCTTGGGGGCAGCCTCTGGCTATCATGGCCATCTGCTGTTCTACTTCAAGTCGAACCACTCGTTTACTTAACATATTAGTAATCCAGTCTGTCAGTACCTGTTCTACTCCGTGACGAGAGAGCGCGGTGTTGATGCTGGAGAAGTTTGTTTTATCGAAGGCTCCCTCGATGTCTATGAACGATTTTGTCTATCTATCTATATTCTAGATAGAAAAACCCATTAACGCTTTGTCCGATCTGGTAATCGCATCCAAGGCTCCATAAACGGTGGTTGTGGTTTCGATAACGAGACCTATGAAGCTGGTAAACAAAAGTCATGTAAACCACATTACCCATTTCACCGTCGTCGCTAGATTTTCACCCCGGAGAATGTTGGTATCCCCCAAACCTGTGAACAGTCCTGGTAACTGCAAGTCAACCCCCTGCACCCTCCTGTATAATCTGTTGATCTCATTTACTTCAATCTGCGCCACAGGACATTACATGTTACATCTTACAGCGCAAGGAAAATAATATAGGACTGGTGTTATGAGCAATTTAAGTTCATTAATAACGTCAGGATGCCAAAAAAAGATGGGGGAAGAAAGAAAATTTTTATATTATGATGTTTAAAAAATGGCGTCAAAAACCTAACTCTCAGGTCGGGTGCTGCAGTTATAGTGTAGCTAAAACTTTTGTGACAACATTTTATTATTCTGAAAAATTGGATATCTTAAAAAGAGGAAGGCTCGAGAAATCTGACCAATCAGCTGGTATAGGAAGAAAGCAGGAAAAATCTAAGAAATTACAATTAAATACCTACCTAAAAATAAACAAACAAAAGATCAGTAAACCAATTATAGGGCTATCAACGGGAAAAGTGCCCAGAAGACTGGCTGCATTGCCACGTTGTATGGCAATGCTGATTCTCTGACCTAAATAAAGGCCAGCCCTCTGGTCACGTGAAGAGTGTCGACTCTTCGTCAATTTTTCTGGGACATCACCAAGCGTTTGGTCGCAAACGCTTGGCGATGTCCCGGAAAAATTAAATTAAACCAAAACCGAAACCCTTGATTGTACGCTTGCCCGTGATAGAAAGAAAGAAAGAAAAAGCATTTATTTGGCACGACACAGGCACACGTTAAAAATAAAAATAGGATCGAATGATCGTGAAACCTACCATTCGTTTTGAAAAAAAAACTACAAAACAACTAATATTTTTTTTTTAATTAATTCGATAAAATTGATTCGATAAAAGTAGAGCAAAATTCTATTTTACTCTACTTTTATCGAATCTAGTAAAAACAAGCAACGACAACTTATCTAAAGACCATTTCTATTTGAAATGACTTCTTTAGATGTTATTTCAAAGAGTGACTTTTGGCGTATCATTATATATTCCGTTTGAAGACGTAGGGACAATCCCTGTCCGATACAAAGCGGGCGATCAAAAGCCAAGATATCTTCAGTACCAAACAGACGGAACATAAAAGAGCAATATATGAATTACTGACGCAAGAATAAGGTGCAGATGTATGTGCTCGAATATGTATAGGTGATACAATTCGACAATAATATCAACACAAAATTAAGCCCGAAGTGGTGGACTGAAGTGAAGTATAAAATAAAACCAACATATTAAAACATACAACAACATACTTGATTGATCTTGGAATCTAATAAAAAGTTTTATTCATATTTCTATTTATTCAGCGTATATACATAAAAAATACATTTTAAAAGATTACTATAAAATATAAAAGCATTTCAAAATACGAGTATAAAAAAATATTAGTTTAATACCAATACCAGACGGCAGGAGCAGGGCCTAAGCTGACGGTAGCTATAATCAATTCTATACTCTAATACTTGGCTATAAAAAGACTTTTGCCCTTCGCCAAGATTACGTAGTCGTCTACAATATACCAGTATTTTAGCAATTACTCCTCATTAGGTACTTATAATCATAAAACTAATTCTTGTCAAAGCTTATTAGGGCTTAGCGTGTCAGACCAAATTATGAGCTGAGGGCGAAGTGACACAAAAAAATATGAAAGGACAAAACAAGGTAATATACCTACCCACTTGTATAATATATCTAAGAAAATACACAACTATACACAGATAAAGGAGAGACAGGTCTGTGGAGGTTCCTACAGGGGTGTATTATACCTACCGCCATAACTGCAGTGGCCCCACGGGCTACAGGGGCCCCGATACTTGAAAGTATAAAATCCTTAAAATTTTATCCACAACCTTTAATGTGGCAATACTGCCAGTCTGCTAGCCAAGTTCTCGGATGATAAAATTATTATCTTACCTCTAAGGGCGTGGTGCTAATATAAACCTAAATATAGCCTAAATAGTCCCAGACAAGGGTCTCTAAGAAAATTTGGTATGTGGCCCCTTTAGGGCTAGTTACACCTCTGATGCCTACTATGTATTGTGTGACGTATTTGTGTATACAAAATATAACTGGGATGAATAGACACGGGGCATATGGGTAGTGAAGCCATCCGTTTACGTCATAATAGGTAATTATTGTCTCTTCTTTCGTTTGGTATTGATGTCAGAGTTTCTGCCATCCATGGGCCTCTGGATTTGACTTCACATACTGTTGAAAAATAGTCATAGTCATAGTAGAAATAATAATAAAAAAAAGCAGTAATATCTCTCATAACATTTGAGGAGTTTGTGGGTTTTTAGTTTAATTATTGTTAGGCACGCGTTTGACCACTATCTCACATGATGGTAAGCGATGATCGTATCGATATCGTCGTACATAATAGGTATATATAACACATTATAAATATTGCAGTATTAGTTATTGTTTACTCTTTCAAAATAAGATAATAAGATTCTAGAAATTAGGTTACTGCTGCATTAGTCCTCTTCCTCTCTTCTAAGTTTTTGCTGTGCCCGACAGGGTCCATAATGATTCTGTACCTTTGTATTCTTAAGACCATTTACGTACATTGTGGAACGCAATAAATATTGAGTATTGAGTATCATGTGGTCGACGATTAAGCAGGCAAAATAATAACAGCCGCACGGGTTGATCGAAGGTTAAGCTACGCTTGACGAGGTTGGTTCGTTGTTGAGTGACCATTCATGACATTTACATTTTTACTTTCTTCATTACCCCTCCGTGCCTCCGAAAGCACGTAAAGACGTTGGTGCCGGCTGTCATGTAGATCGATGACAGTAATTACAGATAGTCAGAAGCCCGAAAATCCTACAACCAGTTTAACTTCATATTCATTTATGTGCATTCCACAAGGTAAACAAGATGTTAACAGAGGGCTTAGAGCTAAGAACCGTTGTAGACCCTGTAAAGGCACAGCAAAATATTGTTAAATACTTAGCAATTAAATAAAATCTAAGTCGTAGAAAACTAAAATTTGAATAAAATTATACATGAAACTAAATAATTATACATAGTTGCAAAACAGTTAATAACAATAACATAAATAATTCAATTAATGATAGCAAAATAATTAAAAAATAAAATAAAATTGTGTTTACTTAAATTACTAATTTGGTAACACAGGGGTATCGTGTTACTCAGTAACTGGGTTGTGAATGTCCGACAGGCAGTCGCTTCATGTGAAACACTGGTATTCAGCTGGATCTGGTTTAACTGGAAGCCTACCTCAACATAGTTGGGAAAAGGTTAGGTAGATGATGTCATCCCATAACATTTGTTTTGTTGCTGTTTTGTCATGTATTGCTTTGTTAGTCTAGTAAACAAGCACTACTGCTGAACTGGCTGACTGTCTTGAGACTCTTGTTATTGATCGGCATAGGCCGCTTCTCTCGTTAAGAAGAGGACCTTACCCTGCAGTGGGACAGTATGACGTTGATATTACGATTACATAACATCCCGTTTTACCCGAGGGTCTAGTCCAAACAAAGAAGGTTGAATTATGCAAAACTTTATGCTCTCAATTTGTTTGTTACCTTACTCTGCCCATAAACTTTGAGAAATTGCCCAGGTAATCCTCAAAGCCGTCAAAACAGGTGCTCAGCCATTTTGGTAAAATTGCATTAGGTGAATCCATCATACGTACTTAAATAAACACTTCTGATATTTCATTTTACATTATTCGAATATTTGTACAGTGACATATAATCAAAACCAACAACTTCAAGAGTGGTCATTTCCATTTGTCTTCATTTTTATTCGTGACTGGCAACATTTTTCGAATAACTTGGACGTAGAGGGTCGTTTAGTTACTCGCCAGTGACGATGCAACTCAATATAAGAGGATTTCACGAGAAAAGGGATCGTTTCAAGCGTTCACATCCATGAATGTCTCGAAATTGAAACATTCGGACTTCGGGCGTTGGACCCGAAATGCATGGAATGGAACGTACCGTTGAACCGCTTTACATTCTAATTCAAACGTGGAACGCTTCACTTATTTTCAAAATTCGAACGCACGGTTTGTTTTTCCGATGCTGTAATGGCTTTGCTGATGCGGGTAAGCTCCTATTTGTTCTTATGGCGTAACTTTAATTTACATTTTGTAAAGAGCCTAAAGTTTTGTTGTTCGTGAATTAGTTTTTCGTTTCTTTTGTCTGTTACTTATGAAATGTTTTAGTTGATATTTACATTAATCTAAAAGTCCATTTAAGTCAAAAATTTACATATTCCGCAGATATAAATAACATTACTCACACTTGAATTACGGTAAATCTTTGGTCGTTCGTCAAAGAGTCTTGTTCTCAGACAAGAGTCAAGAATTGACCTCCCGAGTAGCCCCGAGGGTTTCCCGCCAAAATACGACAAATGGCCGCCAATAAGTGTGCTCGAAACACGAGTGTGTGACTCCGACAATTTGAGCAGTGCCCAGGGATCTGTGGTTAATATATTTTATTGGTAGATTTCGTGCTATGTGTGAGTTTATTCGTTAGTATGTTCATGTATCTGTGTGTGTCTGTTTATGTTATTAGAACGTTCACTAGACAATTTCGTTCAGTATGAGTTTTCACTTGTCCATATAAGTTGCGGTTTATGTAAAAGAAACTTATTATATACACAAAAAAATAGTATTCTTATAGTGCCATGGTTTCTATATTTGCTTTTTTTGTTGTGTTTTTATGTATTTGGCAGTAAACGTCGCCATTAGATAAATATTAAAATTTTATACCTATGCAGCAATTAACTGTGTACAGACTCCGGCATATAAAGCTGTCCTGTGAAATTATCCCAGTTAAACATAAACCTTGTTCTGTTTGTTATAAAGTTGAAAAACTATCGAAGAAATTTGACACATTGGGGTAGCTTGATGTGCTGACTTCTATACATACACGCTTTCCGATCTAATATAATAATGCATTACTTACCTTTAATGATTTTGTGGTTAAATAGTTCTTTATAAAATATGACGAACGACCAAGATGGTTCCATTCATTTAAATTAAAAGGGCACTTTTGAATGCATTAGCATACCATGTACCTATACCGTTAAGCAACACAATTTAAAAAAAAATGTTAATTGGTACGTGAAGCGAAAGTTTCGAATCCCTTTTTAAATTTTATTAAAAGCTACAATCAAATATCAAGACACTTCATTAACAACTCACTCAGTAGACTGCCTTAGGGAAGGGTTAACCTTAAACGTCCTTACAAATACACCTCCAAGGTCTTTATCGCAAGATTCCTAACGCTTACTTACATCTATAAATATACTCCTTTGTTATGTTACTGTTCGGGAGCATGAAGAACATAAACATGTTCATTTATATTACACACACACAGAGACACGAGTGAGTGAAATAACTACTCTACCCACATTACAACACGCACATAAAATCTATCTAGTGCAAATTAAATGCGACGCAAAACGGAACAACATTTAAAATGTACTTAATTTGACATATTATTGACAGCTGCCTTGACAAGCAGAGCCACTTATAAGTTTTAAAATGCTGGTCATTAATTTTTCAATTCTTTTGTGCCAAGAATTATCATTTAAATTATTGGTAGATATTACGTTTTAATGTTAATTCTTGGTATTTACTGAATAGTGAAACCTTTCGTTCAGAGTGTAAAAGGAGATAATTTTAATGAAGTATATCGAATTAATTTCTGTGATACGTGAAAATACTGCTTACTGAGCTTTTTGAGCTATCTATTTATAAACAAAATAAGAGAGTGAGAATTTCATACTGGCTGGAGGCCTTAATTGTATTATTTTAAGGCATCCATAGAAGAGACTGGTTATGCGGCCACTTACGAACCTCTTTGGATTACCTACGAGATGCTATTACCAGAATTTAAAAAAGACTTCATTTTTTAGGCTGACTACTGCCTAAGAAGATGACACTGATTTAAAATACTTAAGTAGCTCTTACCTGGACTTCCAAGTCCCTAACTTTTCCATATAGTTGTATAATACACGTAACATAACATCACGCTTGTTACCCCGAAGGGTTAGGCAGAGGCGTATCTGGTAGAACACCCATATTTCACCGTCCTATGTAATTTTGCCATCAATCTGGCTTAAATCCAGACCCCGGCTTGATACTGAGATATTTCAGATTGAAAAACTCAATAATGCTTTGCCTGACCTGGGGATTGAAGCGGAGACCTCATGCACAGCAGTAGTGCTTTCGACCACTAGACCAACGAGGCAGTTATATATTATTTCTTAAAATTGAATAAATTTTAAGAAATAATTATATAACTGCCTCGTTTTGTTCCTAAATCCACCTACATTTTTTCTAACCTCTTCTCTTCTCTTTTTTTTAAGACAGTCTAGTTTCTAAAAATGGGCCATTGTATACGTTAAAAGGCCAACAATCACCATTGTATACAGAAACTACACCATAATCAGTTGCTGCTTTTGTCTCCCCTGCAGCGATTCAATATCGCTCGCTAAGTGAAATTGCATTCTCCGCTTTTTCCCGACGATTATAGCCATAAGCAAAACTGTCGTTTCAATACGACTTTAGTGGGGTTTTTCACTTTCCGATAGTGCATTGTAGGGTCATATTATCACGTGCTTTTGCTGGCTCAGGTTCTGTAAATATCTTTATTGTTCCTAGAAGTAAGTACATAATCTGCATTACATACACTTATTGTGATTGTATTGTGATGCAAAATAGTTTTGAAATAATAAATCATTGAAAATTCAGTCATTTCGTGTGTTCTGTACACGTTTGAAAAGCATTTAATTTTTTTGTAGTTTTTTCTATGATGTCTATTTTTCTTTAAACTATATTGTGTTTCTCGTCAATTTTATACTTACAGTTTCAAGAAAAGGGATATAATTATATGTATGTTAGTCCATAGTTATGTAGGTACTTACTTATGTAAAAACAATGCATTTAAGATAGTCAGTCAGCTAGATGAGTTAAGTGTAGGTTAGCCAAGTTTAGTTAGGTTAAGTTTTAGACTTAGGGTGATTTACCGAAACTAAGGCCGAATGAAAACTTAGAAAAAGAAAATGGGGGCTGTTCAGATATGCTACAAAGGTTTGAACCTCTTTCAGATAAAAATATCTGCAGCAAACATACCCACCCAAAAATAAAATCGAAGTAAGGCCCAATAATAAGTTGAAAATACAAAGACAAAATCACGTAACCAAATACGTTGTATCGGAACGGAAATCTTATTAACATAAACTATGTTCCGGAATGCCGAACAAAATGGTAAAAGGAATGTTTCTTTTTATCGGACCTACCACTACTCAATTTATTTAAGTATATCTATGTTGATAAAAGTATGTTAAGGTAGGTTGACAGAACGATATCTGCAGGCCTAGCCATATAGCAAATTCCATATACGCCATTTTCTTTCTATTGTCGCCTTATCGATTACGATAATAGAATGTGTAATATGGCTAGGCCTACTGAATCAATCGACTATAATTATGCATGTGTACGAGTATGTATTTTCTATTTTTTAACCCCCGACGCAAAAAGAGGGGTGTTACAAGTTTGATAGCTATATGTGTGTGTGTATGTGTGTGTGTGTGTCTGTCTGTCTGTGACACCGTAGCGCTTAAACGGGTGAACTATTTAGTAGCGGTTTTTTGTTTGAAAGCAGGCTTTCTTGCGATGGTTATTAGACATGATTCATCAAAATCGGTTCAGCCGTTTCAAGGTTATGACCTTTTTTCTTTTGTAGCAGGTATCTCGTGTTTGGATTCGTTTTACCCAGCATTTGATCCTTGATACAATGCACAAAAATCAAGTTTAATTAAAAAAAAAAAAAATTTTTTTTTTTTTTGTGTGTGGGGATTTTTATTTAGTATTGACGACCCGTTATAGCTTCACTCGGGTGCATACGTTATTTTTCACACGAAAACACGAAAACGTGACTGGCTTAAGTGTGTGGTTAGTTTTTTTTTTACTGCCTACATACAGGCCTTCACTTGTCTTCACATGCCGTCGAGAAATTTTTTTAAGACATGACGGTTTCCTTTCGATGTTTTCAACGTTTAAGAAAGAAGTGATAAATAAAACATAAATAAATAAATGATATCATTACACCATTGTGAAGCGATAAGTCATCGAATATTATAATTTCTTCCAAAATTTATATTGATACTGCCAATAGTCTTCGAATTAAATGACTATGCACCATCCAAAAAGACAGTCCGTAGGTACTGCAAGGTTTTCGTTTTTGCAATTTAGCAACAGAGCCCTAAAAATCAAATCAAAATTGAGTCAAGTTTTTCACAGTCAAGTTACAATCTGATGGACCGCCTGAGCCAATATGATAAGACCGGATTACAAATTTCCTAAAGTTTAAAATTAATATATTCGAGTCCCCAGTCTTGTTCCCAACGCACCGACCGTTATGAAAATCGAGGACAACGTAGTAGTTAATTAAATTAAAAAAATATATGGAACGGTATCAAACTGTATCAGCATTTGAAATGGTATCAATTGTACTGAAGCCTTCCTTACTTCCTCTCAAATTTAATTGGATCGAGAACATAATAGATAGAACGATATTTTGAGTACAATAGACCTATATTGGCCAGATGATGTTATTAATTTTATCCCCAGACGTTATTCAAAAGTAAGGACCGCTCGGCGCGGGTTTGTTGAATCTATTGTGATTAAAAGACATTGAAAATGTTTGGACTGACTACTGGTCCTTAAATGGATATGAATATGTAACCTTACTTATGAATATACTTAATTCTCGTCTGACTGCCTCGTTAGTTCATAAGCACTACAAAACGACAAAAATTGAAAACTTCTTCTTTTTATGAAGTCGGTTTATAAAAGTAAGAACTTCCATACAATAACCCATTTTACATAGTCCTGGTTCATAATTTAATACAAGTGTTTGGGAATAGTGTGGCGAGCTTAAGTAGAGGAGGCTTCCGTCTTAGCTATGGGAAGGTTATAGGCTTATTATACTAATACCTAAGCCAGTTAGAAAACTTGATTCATTTTCTGTTAGTGGTTGTCTATTAAGGTGTGTCCAAATCTGGCAAATAAGCTGCTCACCAACCCACTCGTTAGATTGTAAGTGCTCATAAGAATTTAAGGTTTAGTGCTAACAGTTGAAAGTAATTACGCACGAGTACCTCGTGGTGCGTTCGCCAGATACAGCGGACACCCCAAAAAGATCGCTTTTAGCAATCACGCCGGCCATTGTATCATCTTAAGTAACTCTTAAAGTTATTTTTTGTATTTAAATGGTCCACTCAAAAGAGTTTTCTATTCTATTCCGTAAATGGCTCTGCACAATCACAACAGACAGCCAGCATCAATCATAGTAACAGATCAGAGGCACCTGTTACTATTACTTTATTAGCCATTTCGACGTGATTGATTAGCAGGATCTCGACAACTTTCAACAAAACCACACCTCCGTATATATAAATGTCTAGTCGACTAATTACTGGAGTTCAGGAGGATTGAGACGGCCTTGAGGTGGCTTGGAATATCTGGCTAGATTTAACGTAGGCTTAGATGGTGTATCTGTATCACCGATATTACCTGACTAGAGTAATACCTATTGCTGGTATTTCGTCGAATATATTGGCGTTTATTTTTGTTTTGACTGGCCTGATGGTCTAGTAGTTAGTGACCCTGACTGCTATGCCGGAGGTCGTGGGTTCGATTTCCACCATGGACAAATGTTTGTGTGATGAGCACGATCATTTGTTCTGTGTCAGGGTGTAATTTATCTGTAATATGTATGTATTTAGGAATATATAAGTATGTTTATCAGCTGTTTAGTACCCATAACACAAGCTCTCAAGCTTAACTTGGGACTAAATGGCGTTGTGTGAAAAGTTGTGGAATATTTAGTTTTTGATAGGATAGCTCTATTATTAAATATTAAAGGAAGCAAGAAAAACACGGAGTTTCTAACAATAAAAATATATAATATAAACTAAAAAAAAAAACTGTAATAGGTCGTGAGTTAGGTCCCCTCCCAGTGTACCATTGACGTAAAATCACTTCAGCCACAAGCATTAAAGCTTAGTTGGAGGGGTTAACACGACTACTAGCAATGTGCGTTTGGGCAACCCCCATACTGCCTTGTTGCCATGTTTTCTTTAAAAAGTAAGCAGTATAAATAAATAAGAAATAATCTGTGCAAGGCCAAAGACTCAGCACTCAGAAAAGACTCAGCATAATTCTGCGATATTTTCGCAAAATAAATTCCACCGGGCTGTTATGTTAATTAGGTCAGTTGTGACACTAGTTCAAAACTTTTTAAGTGGATAAAGTAATAAACTAAGACCGCGAGATTTACAACCATTCTTGAGTTTTGTACTAGATGGCTTTTTAGTTGCAAACTCAATGTCTGAAAAGAAATTGGTGGCAGATGTCTGTAACAGTTACAACTAGTACCGCATTTCGAACAACTGTGTTTGGCACGAAACGTAAGATTTAATGCAAACTGTTTTTGTCTACTTAGTTCCAGGAGCAACCAAATAAAATAAGTGGACTAAATAACAACGGTGTACTACTTGAATATAAGTTTAAACAAATGCAGTGCCTTAGTCGTGGAAAGATTCTAAATGACAAAGGTCAGAGTTCGAGCAACGTAACGTAGAGTCTTATCACGACGTAAATCACAGCTGCGCTGCTGCTGCCTCCCGATGCTCAAAATTGAAATAAGGCTGAGAGTCAGCATTTTGAACGTCAAAAAAAATACATAAGTCGATCCCTCAAAACACCCACCTCTCACCACTTCTTTATGTTTTTAATGGGAAGAAGAAGTGGCGGAACACTGTGCCAGTCGTGTCCTAAAAAAATTGAAGCTATGATTTGTTATTTGATAATACTTAAATCAAAAAATAAAATGAAGGCAAAAACATAGATTTCAAGCCTCCAATCGCACTACATTCACCTTTATTTACGGGACAGTTTTTAATTATTAAGCAGGTTGCTGTACCAAATAAACTTTCGCGTATCGGATCGCCATTAATTCTCCGCTCCCCAGGTCAACTGCCCATCCCCATTTCACTTACTAGCACTTTAGCGCAACCCTGTACACTAGAGCCAGAAATTCCCAATACTCTGGAATACGGCCAACGCATGCATCGTGTTCCACTTTCATATTACATTTTTGCTTTGGTAGTACCGTCGCAGAATTAATTTAAGGGCCTGTTACACCAATCTACGGCAAATGTATGGCCGGTGTATTACCCAAATCTATGGCCGGTGTATTACCCAAATGTATGGCTGGTGTATTACCCAAATGTATGGCCGGCGTGTTACCCAAATTTATGGCCGGGTATGTTGACGAAAGAATCGACAAAGTGACAGATGGAAGAAACATTACCGCCGATTATAGAAGAAATAATGTTCGCTATTGAAGACTATTGTTGACTGAAAAATCGACACATTTCTTCTCTTCATTCTTTATTTATTTATTTATTTATTTCTTATGGCACTTCAACGACTTACTCACTAAAATCTTGATATTGTCGTGCTCAAACAAAAGAAACGTTTCTTCATCTATCATTTTGTCGATTCTTCTGTAGACAAAATCCATTTCTACGCCGATCATGCTACGCATGCAAGAAATGTAACAGCCTAGAAAAGATTTCTACTTCTGTGTTTGCGACTCTGCCATTAGTGGTCCGCGCATTGCTGGGTGGAATAGGCATGTCAGCGGGGCTCACCGGGTGGCTAGGTCGAAGTTTCAAGAGTGGTTGATGTGTGGTAAGCCAAGGTCTGGATCTGTATATGACGAAATGTATAAAAGTCGAAAGGTATTCAAGTCCAGACTTAAGTGGTGCCAAAACCATCAGGATCAAATCAAGATGGATGCTCTTGCGGAAAAACATAAGCGTGGGCACTTTGGTAGTTTTTGGAAAAGCACCAACAAAGTAAACGCTCGACCTGGGCTCCCGGTGAGTGTCGAGGGTGTGAGTGATCCTAAGGGTATTGCTGATATTTTTAGGGACCATTTTCGTGAACTTTCTCCACGGGGACTGGTGAAAACGGTGATCGGTGTTGAGATGCCAGACGGGGATGTGGGGACTAGCTTTGTTGCCAAAGATGTGGTTCAGGCTATAAAAGCCATATCCAGAGGCAAGTCCCCTGGCCACGATGGCCTCAGCATTGAGCACCTAATTCATGCAGGTCCACACATACATGGAGTTTTAGCAATGTTTTACACACTATGTGTGGGCCATTCCTACCTGCCATCTGATTTCATGAAAACCGTAGTAGTGCCTGTAGTGAAAAATAAAACGGGGGATATGGCTGAGAAAAGTAACTACAGGCCGATTTCTCTTGCTACGATCATTGCAAAAGTTTTTGATGGTTTGCTTAACACACATTTAGACAAGTACCTGAATCTGCACGATAATCAGTTTGGGTTTCGACCCCGACTGTCAACTGAAAGTGCAATACTGTGTCTTAAGCATACCATCAGATACTACACAGATCGAAAGACTCCAGTGCATGCGTGCTTCCTCGACCTGTCCAAGGCTTTTGACCTGGTTTCTTACGACATCCTGTGGGCTAAACTCGAAGGTGTAAACCTACCACGTGAACTTATCTACATCTTTAAGTACTGGTACAATCATCAGGTCAACAGTGTTAAGTGGGCGGGCGCAATGTCGGAGCCATATCGGCTGGAGTGCGGGGTGAGGCAGGGAGGGTTGACTTCTCCATCCCTCTTTAACCTGTACATGAACGCCTTGATCGTAGCGCTCGGTAACCAGCATGTTGGATGCCATGTCGGAGGAATCTGTGTCAACAATCTCAGTTACGCGGATGACATGGTGCTGCTGAGCGCGTCGGTCTGTGGTCTCAGAAAGCTGATGTGGATCTGTGAAGAGTATGCCCTTAGTCATAGGTTAAGGTACAATGTGACCAAAAGTCAATGCATGGTCTTTGAGACCGGTACGAAGCGAATTTTTAATTGTCCACCCGTTTTCCTAAACGGTGTTCCACTCGAAAGAGTGGAAAAATTTAAGTACCTAGGACATTTAGTTACGACCGATCTCAAGGACAATGCTGACATGGAGCGGGAACGGAGGGCCTTGTCGGTGCGAGCGAATATGCTCGCCCGCAGGTTTGCACGCTGTTCGAGGGAGGTGAAGATAACGCTCTTTAGGGCGTACTGCACGTCTCTCTACACGTGCAGCCTTTGGGCGGGATACACGCGCGCATCGTACGGGGCCCTCCGCGTCCAGTTTAACAACGCACTCAGGGCTGTGTTGGGGCTGCCTCGCTACTGTAGCGCCTCAGGTATGTTTGCTGAGGCACGCACCGATTGCTTCTACGCGACCATGCGCAAGCGGGGCGCGTCTTTGGTGCGGAGGGTGTGGGGCAGCTCCAACACTGTCCTGGCAATGATCGCGGACCGGATGGCCTGCCCATACTTACGGCACTGCTGTGATAGGCATGTTGCCGTCAGCAGGGCCGTTTAGATTTAAGATCTTTTTTTCTGTTAAATATGTATTTTTAGTTTTATATATATATATATGTGTGATGTGTACCCATATGAGTTTTTGTTGCTCGAAATAAATGTATTTTATTTTATTTATTTTATTTATTTATTTTATTAACTTGCGTAGCATCTACATTTCGTAGCAGCTACGAAATTTCGTAGCACGTAGACAGTGCTACGCGATGTAGAACGAAAAGCTCAAAATTTATTTCGTGTTGCACTGCAATATTTTAAACTGGAAATTTCTTCTGTAAAATATTATTGAAAAGTGGGACATTTAGGTGGTAGTAAAGTCCTCTTACTCGTGGAATATGTTACTTAAACAATTTAATATGATTTCGAACTTGTCTAAATCATCAACTATATTCGTGTCTGCTTGAAAAGAGTATTTAAGTTAGTAATTAGTTCCTTACAAAGGAAGCAACTGAAGTTGAAGATCTACTCATGCAATATTTATACCAAAGAATTGGCCTTGATTCTTTTTGATTAAATGACAGGCTCAGCCAGAAGTCTGTTCTCCAGTACTTAACGTGAAGTGACTGCCTCTATCTGTCCTCCCATTTACAAAAATACATTTTAGCCGCTCACATGTCTTTGGTTTTTTTTTAGACACGTCACATTAGTTTTTGTTGTTAAAATTCCTGCACTTGTCCAATTTCAATGTATTTTCTTAAAGTGATCGTCAAAGTGAAGGCCGAGGTTTTTGAGGTCCTTTCTTATGACGTGCTACTCTTCCAACCTTTATTGTTCAAATTAACAAATTAATTATGGTTCTATTTTTATTGTTTCTCGATATTTAATGAGAGTAGCTTAACCTTCGATCAGTACGTGCGGCTGTTATCATTTAGCCAGAACCCCTTTTCTCTTGTATCTTAATAAACATAAAAAAAAAAATTATAGATACCGGGCTGGTATCCGCAACTCTCGGTATCCGCACTCAACTTGGTACAACAACGCAACGTCAAAGCGCGTATTTTGCGTATGGGCTTTAATCTACCACGCGGGCCTAGTGCGAGTTGGTAGATGTCACATGTCTTCGAATTTTTGGTTCTAGGACATGCCGGTTTCCTCACGATGTTTTCCTTTACCGTTTTTTGAGAGCAGTGGTAATGAAATAAATTACACAAAGTAATGCGCCTGCCTGTGTTCGAACCCACAACTTACTGTTAAAAAATAAATATTAATTATTTTGTAATAAACATTTACAAAAATATTAGCAGCTCAAATCAATCGGAAGCAAAACTTTTCGGGTTCAAACTAGTTCAAAGCGAGGCGCGGGTCAAAAGGTTCAAAGTAATAAACTTTTGGGTTCGGAGGTAGAACCACGTAGTAAATGTGATGGATAAATGCCAATTAACGTATAGGTAACTTTACCCACTAAAAATGCTTTTAGGTTTGATAGCTATCATAAAAACGGAAGCTGTGAGCGTTGACTGTGTTATTCTGTTTATCCATTTATGTTAATATTAAATAATTTATTCTCTAAATGGGTTCATACAAACACTTTGACATGTAATTTTTTAATTAGAAGATGAGGTCGGTATTTTACTATCTGACTACTCTGAGAAGAAACACCGAAAGGAACTCAGAGATCTTTTTTAAAGTCCAGACATTATCTTGGTCAGATTATGTAAATGCCATGCAGATGTATGTGTTTTAGAGATATTCGTCTTCTTATGTCTTGAGAATAGTATTTAGATAATCTCTAAAATTATTGAAAAATAGTACCTACTTAGTAACATATTATGTACTTTAGTTAAAATTATGTAAAAAATGGATTCGTGGTATTTCTCGAGAACTGCCGACAAATTGCATTGCAGTTTGGCAGGTGCTATGTTATGTTAAAAGACTGTAACGATAAAAGTAAAAAAAAATATAAAAATAAAAAAGAACCTCAGATATTTTGATATTTTGTTTTATTTGCTGTAGTCATAAAATAACTTTCAAACCCACGGCCAAACAGATACAACATATGACAAACAAAGACTTCTCAAAAATATCAAAAGCAGACAGAATACATTTCCATTGTTCACTACATTTCCGGAGAGCTAGCGTGCACGTTGAAACCAATCTGTTTTCAAAGAAAGTAATACAATACTTGTCTTGACAGTTTGTGAGAAAAATCTAACGTTCACAGCATACTGCAGTTTAGAATTGTATTGTTTTAAAAACGTGATTTAACATCGGTAATCTAGAAAAAAGGACAAACTAAAGCGTTTTATGGAAAATCCTGGAAAGTGCAATTGAATTTCATTGCCAAAATAGGGGGCAAACAAAACCGCCACACGTTCTTTTGAAGTCACGATAACACTATGACGCCAAGTTTACAGAGATCCGTCTGTATATAGGTGACCATCATATCACATAGCAAGACCGTTCCTAGAAAAACAAAATCAAAATTCATTTATCCAAATTAGGCTAAGGTTCAGTACTTTTGAACGTTAAAGTAATATAAGATAGTTCCACAAAATACCCGCGCTTTGCCACTGCCTAGTGTCTTGCTGACAATTTGAAGGACTAGGATTTAAACAGTAAAAATAATACCAGCTTGTTACTGTCCCACTGCAGGGCAAAGGCCTCTTCTCCTCAGAGAAGACACGAACATTGATCACCACGCTTGCTCAAGGCGGCTTGGCGATTTCTAACTTATATTAACTATAAGTCCAGGTTTCCTCACGATGTTTTCCTTCACCGATGTCAATGATGTCTAAGATAAACTTAGAAAGTACATATGAATTGAAAAAGTCACATTGGTACTAGCCCGGATTTGAACCACAACCTCGTGCATGAGAGGTAGGCGCCTTGACCTCTGGGCCATCGCGACGTCAAACGTGATTTAAACAGTATTATCAATTATATAGAAAAGCACGTTAAGTCGTTGGTCCCGGGCTCCCGGCTGTCATTTGTCGTTACATATAGTCAGTCAGTAACCTGAAAGTGTAGAAACCAGGGATGTAAATAAGGGGTATCGTGTCACACAGTAACTGGTATACATGCTATCTGTCAGGTCAGGTCAACTCAAAGCAGAATAAATTTTCTGTTCAGGAGGCTTTTCCAAAGTTTACCCTGCATCGTTAGACTCGCGTAATAAATTAATACAATGTTATGTCTGGAATTTAAACGAGACCATGACCCCTGAGTTTATTTCAGCATTTCTTCTCAGGGATCAGTCACTTTGGAAATGCCATTTGGTTTAAAAAAAAGACATGTATCTGGGAAGTTCTACTTACATAAATAAACATCATTTCATTTCATTTCGGGTTGTGGAGGTATTTCAAAGTGAAACACTAGTATTCAACTGCATACGAGAACCTGGAGGCCAATAACCGTAATTAAAATCTAGTCGCAATCTCATCTCAGTGACAATCAAAGAGACAATACATATACTTTTAAAAACGGTTGCATTCTCACTTTATCAAAAAAACGTCTAATATCCCTGAATTGTTGATGAGTTTTGAACATTTATTGTATCTGAGATGAGATCGCGCATAATTCGCATTGAGAGTCAAAAACTTCCGAAAAATTAAAGAAATCAAACGAATTTCTTACATATTGAAGCTGAGATTAGAAAAATATGGGAATTGACCGAAACTTGTTGCAAAAAGGCTTACCTAAAATAAAATAGATAACACTACAAGAACAAGAAGTGCTTCGTCACCCTGTCTAATATAAGAAACACAATATATTTCCCGACGAAAACTTACCTTCGTAAATCACCAAACTAGCCGAACAATCCCGAACAAAATTGCCGATTGAACGGTTCTTACCTGCCCTATTAACTTGGCAAACAAAAGCCTCTTACTAGAACAAACATTTTTCAAAGAAACGGCCATTTTTCTTTTAACAAATTTATAATGAGACCCTTCTTTTAATATATCAATGAATGAGACTTATTTTTTTCTTAATAGGTAAGGTATTATCAATATCAAGGCTAGGTGACTTAATTACTGAAGTTGACTGTAATATTGCCTTGGCTTGGCCCCGTTTTTATATTTTTTGACGCTGATTTTATAGTAAACTTTTATTTCGATAAATATGTTATTTGTTTAACAGAGGTCAAGATTACACATTGATTGACGGTCATTATCGACGCATTATGCCAAACCGCTTACGGAAGCCGTCGACGACCGATTGCGTTTTGTGTCAGTCCGCCGACAGAGGCTGTTCGCCGGGTCGCGGCTTCGTCGATCCGAAAAGATGCGTTCGTCGTTTCACACTTTGCTGTCTTTTTGTACACACAGCGCCCTGTCTTCAACTGATACATCCAGCATCTGCCAGTAGTATTTCGGAGATCGTCATCCCGTGGGAATACAGGGATAAAAAGTAGCCTATGTCAGCGGGGATAGTGTAGATTACCAACAGAGTTAATAGTTTTTCAAATCGGTCCAGTAGTATTTAGGGTTCCGTAGTCAATTAGGAACCCTTATAGTTACGCCATGTCTGTCTGTCCGTCCGTCCGTCCGTCCTCGCTTAATCTCTGTGTCCGTCAGCACTAGAAAGCTGAAACTTCGTACCAATATGTGTATCAATTACGCCAACAAAGTCGTAGTCGTTTTTTTTTAATTTCAACCCTAACGTGTGATATATTGTTGGAAAGGTATTTAAAAATGAATAGGGGTTTACCAAAATCATTTTTTGATAATGTCAATAATTTCGGAAATAATCGCTCCAAAAGTAAAAAAACAATGTGTCCCCCCCCTCTAACTTTTGAACCATACGTTTAGAAAATATGAAAAAAATCAGAAAAGTAGAACTTTATAAGGACTTTCTAGGAAAATTATTTTGAACTTGGATGGAAACAGTTTTTGTACAAAAAAGACAAAAAGTTGTAAGTACAAAATAATTTCTGGAATAAGTTTGTATTATCGTATATGCAAGCATTTTTTTTAACTTAGTTTACATATTTTATTATCCTGAACGTACCATTTTTCAAACAAAAAAAGAATTATTGCGTTGCGTATGACGTAATTTTTTTAAAAGTCGTTGTCAAGATTTTCCTTGCTTACATGACCTACCGTGGTAAGAAAGTTGTACTTAAACATATTCGTAATTCAAGGTGCAGGAGCGCGGAGCGCTGCTGGAGCGCAAACATAATGGATACCAACCGTTATACTCATAAGTGGGAACACTTCTTGTGACGGACGGGAAACTACGGAACCCTACACTGAACGTGGCCCGACACGCGCTTGGCCGGTTTTTTAAGTTTATTCGTTACATACAAAAAATAAACAGATAAATTCAAATTCAAATTCTAATTCAAATTTATTCAATCTTATACCCAGTAACATGTAAAGGCCACGAAATAACTCATAAATAAATACTTTTAGTACCCAACCAATAACTATATATGTGTATATTAACCAAATCAACAATCAGGACTTATGGAAAATTTATTTTAAACCTAGAGTTATATATAATTAGTGACTTTTCTAAACTAGGTTAATAAAAACCTGTGTTTCAGGCCCTCACTTAACAACTAATTATTACGAGTGCATGTCACATTATATAATTAAGAATAACAACTTACGAACAAACCTTACAATCATACTAGAACTTCCAATAGAGTTTCTGTGTCTGTGAATTGAGCTTTAATAAATACTCCGTTATCAATTTACTACATTTAATATAATTTACGCCACATATATCTAATAACTTGTTTAGCTTATCGTTTTGTCTGTGGTTTTAGGCGAACCAAATCTTTCCTAATATTAAGCCTACGATGTCTGAATATTTGTAAGTACAAAAAAACATTTTGTCTTGGTAAGAAATATAGCTAATTGTCTGGCGTTTCCAGATTGATATTAGTTTTAATGGAATTCACACAGAACTTTTAAACGAGTTTGCGTAACCTTTCCCAACATTATTAGGAGGTAGGTAATCCGCAACTCTTACACCTGGGACTGGATAATAAACAGCTACAACTTTTTTTTTTTCATTATTTATTTAACAAATGGCAAAACCAGCAGAAAACATTGATTGAACAGAGAAATTTCCCCCCGTTTCGTGAGTGCGTTTACAAACATTATAACTCATATAATATACAAGCTACCCAGAAACCTGTATTGCTTTTCTGTACAAAATACTCCGCGAAAAATGTAGGTGAAGTAAAAGAGAAGTGAGCTAGCATCCGATATTCATGCTGGTGATTGACAAAAGAGGGATAGAGGGATAAATCGTGAAACAATAAAAGACAAGGCACAGGTAATCAACACCAAAAAAAACACTCCCACAGTACCACAGTACACTTTACGCTTAAATACACCTAACTTTTCGTTGAGTTATTTTTAGAGACCGGTTCTATGCTTTGGAGGTGCTTGTAGCTAAGTAATTACAGACGCACGTGTCCATCGAAGGTTAAGCTACTCTTGCCGAGGTCAGTCTGTGGATGGGTGATCATTAATTTCACATCAAGACCAAAGCACGATAAGCCAGTTTAACCTAGGAGTATTGTGTTGCCTAGTCACTGGATTGTGGAGGTCAGATGGACAGTCGCTTAATGTAAAACACTGGCCGATTAACTGACCCGTTGCGGATAGGCTCAGCAGATAAAGACACCATTTAATTAGTTGTTCCGTTCGAAAATAGAACTTGCGACGCGCGGTAGATATCACTCAGCCATGCGCTAACCGTGCCACATTGTACTAAAATATACTTGACAAGAATCCAAGTCAGTAAAATCAGCATTCAAAGTCGAAATCCATAAACAGAACACCCAACATCCTTGTTTAATAAGAATACAAGGACCGGAGGACCCAATTTTATATCGATACAAAAGTAGGTAACGGAAGATATTTTATGAAAATCGAACCATCAATAACCCATAACTTGAAGTAAGGGGGAAAGAATAAAAAAAACCGGTCAATTACGAGTCGGATTTGTGCATCGAAGGTTCTGTACAAAGCAGGTATGTAGGTAAATGGTATTCCTTTTCTTAAATACAATATTGTGTGACGTCAAAATTTTGTGCTAATCAACCCCTTTCACATGATAAGATCGTTTCGCTTTGTTTGGACGCCTTCAGTACGAGTGACGTAATTTAAAATTAGGTAACGGTTTTCGGAATTTTCCCTGAACTTTTAGTTTTTGACAGATTGTCACACTTGTCAAATTCATAGTTTTAGGTCAACGACAAGTACCCTTTCCATTTTGATTCCCTTGAAAGTGTCAAAATAGTATCGGTATCTTTTTTACTTTAACCAAGAAGTTTAATTTTTAACAGCTTCATGGGACTGTAGACTTAAGTACCTATATTTTACGTAGGTTTTAATTTCAACTTGATAGTTTTACGTGTTTTTTTAGGTTTTAACAGATAGACGAGCGAACGCGGAATACAAAGTGAAATAAGGGTTCCGGTTTTTCCTTTTGAGTTACGGAACCCTTATAAAAATACAGGATTTCCTCGTAAAGCCAGGGATTTTACGACACGGCAGAAATCACTGCTGGCTCATGTTTTTGACTAACAATAAAGCCGTGTTTCCATTGAGCAAACAGTCGACGATCAACAGCAATGTTGTCATATTCACGGTGGAAGTAACACCGACGCAACGCCTCGATACCATGATCTCAATAGCTACAAATAACTCCAAGCGTTGAATAAATCATGATTTCAATGTAACCCCGATGTGTATTTTGTGTCAAAAATATAAAATTTATTGTGAGCTTAAATTTCAATAAAATTTACATTTGGTAGGTCTAAAGAATATATTTTTTACAACTATTGAAGAAATGTAGTCAAACATAACCTCCTTTCCTTTTAAAAATCGGTAGAAAATGAGCAAATAGCCTTTGCACTCTGTTTGTAGGTATAAATATATTTACTAGCTTCGCGACTTCTTCCGCATTTACATCTTTACGATACTAGAATATACTAAAACTATAGTCTATTACATACGACTCTCTAACTTTTTCGGGGAATAAAAACTTAATATATTTTTACGTTAAAAATGTTGCGAAAAGTCGTTGAATACGTTCAGTATAAAGTTACAAATTGTTACAAAGTAACTCGACTATTCAATTTCATGAAAACAAAGTTGTTCCTAATAAAAACTACGAATCTAAATAACATGAAACAAATCCTGGAAATAATAAATTGTTGTGGATTTAACTAGGCTTCCGTTGTAATTAAGTTGGACTTACTTTATTACTTTTATTGTTTCTGAAGTACTGGTAATAAAAAAATAAAACCGACTTCAAAAAAAGCACTAAACGGTGAAAAATAACTCTAAATTAGGAAGTCTGTGGCTTTGGTGGTTTTGTCTTATTCATGATGGGCCACCGACTTCCTAATTTAGAGTTATTTTTCACCGTTTAGTGCTTTTTTTGAAGTCGGTTTTATTTTTTGCAAAAAAGTTTTTTATTTTTCCATTTTTAGTTGTTCCCATACAAATATTTGATGCATGAATTGATTAAAACATGAATTTATTTTATACTTATTGTTAATTGTTAACATTACCTACATGTCACGATAAATAGGGTTATATCCCTAATAAATGAAAATTAACATACCTAACTGTCGAAATCTAGGTAAATTGTACACATCTGCATACCCCTCAGAGCATACAGGCGTGATAATACGTCATGATGTTGTATAAACAATAAACATCCAAGCGATTCCAGCAATCACGACAGATTTGCCGTCTATTTTTGAAGAGTTCCGTTGTATATCTCCGAAGATCAGCACCAGATCTTCACCAAATTAAAATGGGACCACCTCGGGAGTATACTCTTTCAAATAAAAAAAGAATTTTGAGAATCGGTCCACAAATGGGGGAGAAATCAGGTACATACATAAAAAAAAAAAAAAAAAAAAAAAAAAAAAACATACACACGAACATAGAACCTCCTCCTTTTTTGAAAGTCGGTTAAAAATAAGACGCGATAAAGACTGAGACTGTGCGAAGAAAAAGTGCAGATAAAACGACACAAATGTAAATAAATAAATATTTCAACAACTTTCACACATCGTGCAACGCTATCTAGACCCAAACTAAGCAGAGCTTGCTCTATAGTACTGGACAACAGACAATCATACTTATATATATATTTCGTAATACATACATACCTACTAGACAGCGAACAAATGAAAACGCTCATCACGCAAACATTTTTTGTCACGAGTGGGAATTGACTTACGACCTGCAGTTTATAGCAAACAGGCAGCCACTAACCAGACCAACAGGCCAGTGAAAAAAAAAGAAGCCATAAAAAAAAACAACTCTGGAGACACACATCAGATTTACAGAATCCTGTACTGAACTTGTTACTCGGCTGTGCGTACTACTTACCACTACCCTTTGCCCTTTTTAACTTTAATAGAAATAGATATACACTTCTGAATCTGAAAGACTGGTGGCATTGCCACGTTGAATGGCAATGCTTAGCCTCAGGCCAAAGTAGAGGCCAGCCCTCGGGTCACGGGAAGCGTCAACCAAACGTTTGGAGATGTCTTTGAAAAGAAGGGCTGGCCTCTACTTTGGCCAGAGGCTAAGCAATGCCATTCAACGTGGCAATGCCACCAGTCTTTTGGGCACTATACCAGCTGGCAGCGATGCTGAGGATTTTTTTGACGCTTTGTAATTATTTTTTGTTAGGTTTAGTCTTTGTTTTTTTTTTAGTTTTTGTATAATATAGTTAAGGTTTTACAGAAATAGATCACCATTGTTTTTTCTTCTGAATAAGAATTTATTGTTCTTCTCATTAACAATCGTCAACGAATCGTCTTTGTTATACTTATTTAATACTTTAAAATCTTTAACAAAGTTAATAGTTACAACAGACCGTTGATATAATGATAAGACACCTATTACGTGGCTTTAACTTGTTAAATATTCTTCTTTGCTGCCCGCAGTCCAAAACAAAAGCAGCATGCAAACTACAAAGTGTCCTACACCACCCTTTAAATACTAAAAACCTCGCCATTCTTTGAAACCATAATCTTCTCTTTCAAACCCTCATCTCTTTGATAAAAACTTTGAATGCGCAAGTGACGTCACACAAAAAGTAATCCGAAAGTTTTTAATTAAGAATGCACCGACACACTAGGTCTTACTATCCCTCGTTAGCCAATAATTAATTTCCGCCTGGCTTTGATTAATATACCAGGGCTCCAGATCTTTGAGGAGCTTAAAGGGCTTTGTAACCAGAGGTCAAGTTAGAGCAGTCATCGTAACCTCTAAAGAACTAAGTTTAGGTACTATGACGATGACGCAGCTAAAAGGTTAATCAAAGGTGGTTAAGTAAGGTACGCTTCCCGAGGTCCGGTATGCATCAGTTCCGGTGACTATTATAGTCTACAGATTTTGGTATGTTTTGTAACATTAACTTTAAATTTATGAGAGAGTGCAGAAATGACTGATATTATTATAATCTTAGTTTTGCGGATTTGTTTCTGAATTATTTAAGTTTCTAGTTAATTTAAGAAAGGAATTGTTTATTGTTTCTATAACCAGCAACTTTCAGCCAAATGTTCAACTGTAAATAATAAAAAAATATATTCTTGGGTTATGATATGATATAAAAAAAAGATGTGGTGTTCCAAATAAACAAAAGAAATCGTGAAAATTCGGCCGCTAGGAGCACACACAAAATAATGCCATGGATAAATTCACCTGTGGGAGCTAGCCTGAACAATTAATCTTCAAGCGAGGCGTCAATAGAAATAAACCATTAAAAATATTGATCTCTTTTATTACCCGAAGGTATAAAGAAACAATAAAAAAATCCTTTCTAAAATTAACTAGTTCAGCTTCAACTTCAATTCTTCTCTATGGCATTTTTGGAAGAGAGACACCACAATTTTGCCAATAACACGGCAGGTACTATGATAGACCATCAAACGCTGGAGATTAAATTAGTAATTATTGTTGATTTAGGAAGAGTGAAAAGATAATTTTTAATTGACCAAAAAAAAACATTTAAAACCTTATACTGCACAGACATTTCAGTGTTGTAAGAGAGAAAAAAAAGGGGGGAGATGAAAAGTATTTTTTTTTCTTTTAACTTATAACTTTATTTTGTTTATTTCAATAAACTTGCACAATTTATATACAAAACGAGAAAACACAAGGGAGAGGAGACATTTAAAGGATGTGGGACGGGGGATATGAAGGGGAATAATTAACTAGTTACTTAAATAAATACATGCCTAGAGCTTTTGGCTGCCCCGCTGTCATTTGTAGATCTTTCGCAGCCATTACAGGTACTCGGGTCTTACCTAGAAGGTACCGTGCTACCCACTGATTGGTTTGCGGCGATCAGATCAGATCAGATCAGATCGAAAGTCATCTGATGTGACATGCTAATAATCTAAAGCTGCATTGAGTTAGACTGGAAGCTGACCCATTCATAGAAAAAGCTAGGCAGATGTTGGCCAAGTTAATGACCCACAAAATTCGGGTTTTGTACCAAAGTATTGTCACAAATACATAAACAGATAGCTAGCGCCAGTCGCCATAAATCGAGTGAATCCATCAACCGAACCAATCCCATCATTTATTTTCGTAGTCAATAAGAAACTCTCGCCGTTTTTCCGTAGTAATAAACCGCGGCCTAATGGCAATTTATTGCTATCATTATTACACGTAATTGTGTACCTCGTTACACGCGTATAAACTCCGATGAAGCGTATTTTGATTTCCTAAAATTCCGTGCTAATGGTTTTCAAAAAAAAATATATCGGTTTTGTCTGGGATTTCACAATCGTAGCCCAGAGTCTGGATTAGTGACGGTTTGAGGTAAATAATCTCCCCTTAACATGGGATTTAAAACGAACTGACAAAATGTGGGTGCAGTAGAGAAATCTCATCCTAATCCTTCGGGAAATACAGTTGTGAATGACTGCAGGGCAAAGGGCTCTTCTCATACAGAGAAGGCACACGAACCTTTTGGAACTTGCCCGGATTTGAACCGCAACCTTGTGCGCCTTAACCCGGGTCATCACACAGATGTGATGTTATATTATATCAATGTAATAGAAGTTAATGGGTTGAGTGTGTGTCCACACTCTAGGAAAATACTTTTACAAAAGGAGGAGAAATCAGCGGACAGAAGAACAGTAGAGATGTATACACTTTTATTTACATAGGTACAAAGAACATCATATTCAGCTTATATTAAGCGAGCAAAAGTTGAATATTAAAAATTATTATTTACGTAACTCGAATTTAACTGGAGTTGGCCTAAATGACGAATTTTCCTACAAACTTCGTTCCCGGCCTGGGTTAGATCAACAATAAAATGTTGTATAAATCCCATAGGGTACGGTTGGGGGTGGAAAAGATTTTAGGGCTCAATCCAAAACAGCACAGTTTCTTAACGCATATACAGCAGTCCAGAAACCCAACATTTCATCCTTAATTTCTAAAATGTCTGCGCAACGAGTATGGGAGTCAAATAATATCACCCGGAATTGGAAAAATGTCCGGAATGTAATATTACAAAGACTAGCGTTTGTTAGACACACTGCTAGCTGTAAGTACACTCGCCCACAGTATTCTGCTGAGTTATAACGTAATTAAAACGAGTTTAAACTGCCAGAAACATGACTATTCAACGACCATTATGCGTCTTACTGAACACAAAGCAAGATTTGTGACGATTTCTTCTGAAGATGATTGCGTAAGTTACCCCCGAAACTCCGAGTTCCTTAAGTTTGCAAATTAATAATCGCCTAGCCCTTTTTAAGTATTTAAGAATCATGTAGAGAACTCATAATAACGGTATATTCGAAGACGTCCACCCTGTATATAGATAGTAGCGATAGAAATAATTGCGTATGAGACCGTCAGAAATTAAGCAAAAATGAAATTACTATTACTATTTTTGTCTGTTCTGTCCAATTTCACATTTTTGGAATTCTCAGAGGCCCAACTGGAACCTCTGAATAAAACCTATATCAGAGACAGACACCCATGGAATTCAGAAACTTGATATTAAATTTTCTAGTAAATTCCTAGAAATTCTGTTGGTTACTCGTTTTTACTTCCACGAATATTGTATTGAATTAAAACCCGATGTGTCAATCGATGTGTCCTCTTGAACAAGTTTCGTGGTAACTGATGCGGCGCGCAGTTTTTACCACTTGAATAGGGATTGCTAATAAGTACATACATTGGGGTAACTTGACGTGCTGGCGTCTGTACCACGGTTTATATCTAGTATCTGAAATCTCTTCGCTCGTACACGATACCCTCGGTTTGTCTAATTGTCTGACTTTTGGCCTGCTGACTACCCGTAACAAATGCAAAAGGTCTACAAATGCCAGCCAGGACCAACGGCTTAAATGTGGATTAGATGTTGCAATGGCTAGCTGATAGGTACAACAAATTTATCCCGACTACCTCTTCGTCATTGTGTCTAACACGCATAGGTACAGCTATTTTTTGTATGTTATTTATAAATCATAAATCATATTTATTTCTGTACTTAGGTTCACACAAACACTTTAACATGTCATATTTTAACTAGAAGGTATAGTCGGTGTTTCACTATCTGACTACTCTGATAAGAAACTCAGAGGTCACAGTCTCTTTTAAAGTCCAGACATTATCTTAGTCAGATCATGTAAGAACCATGCAGATTAGTGCCTGAAATGGTTTTTTTGAGGGAAGAACCACACAGATATGAGGGGACCAGATCAGTCAGTGCAAGATTTGTCATGCAGTGCATACATAATTATAATGCCCGCTTTAAAAAGTTACAAAAGCTTTAACTACTTATTTGAATTAGTACTGCCGACACTGTAGTGCAATTTTGCAAATGGATCTCGGTAAAGTGAAACTTGGCACTACACTGCTCCCAGAGCTTTGGCCGTTTTAGCCAACGTTTTTAGTTTTATACGTGCAATTGGACACAAAAAGCTGGTACAACATAGCTAAGGCCTTTGGGACATAGTCATGGTTACTATAAAAGCCATGATGTATAGTCGGATTTTGTCGTACCCGTGGCTATGGCTACTATAATTACTTCACGAATGGGCATCTCAAGGGTCAACCTATAAGACATCCTGTGGTGCCTTATAGGTACACACACACACTTAAAAACCAAACAAATACGCATCTGACTTTTGACTGGCCTGTTGGTCTAGTAGTTAGTAGCCCTGACTGCCATGCAGGAGGTCGTGGGTTCGATTCCCACCCAGGACAATTATTTGTCTGATGAGTACGATCATTGTTCTGTATCTGGGTGTAATTTATCTATAATATGTATGTATTTAGAAAGATATAAGTATGTTTGTGAGTTGTTTAGTACTCATAACACAAGCTCTTAGCTTAGCTTGGGACTAGATGGCGTTGTGTGAAAGTTGTGAATTTTATTTACTTATTTATTTTTATTTATCTTAGGTGGTGTGGCGTGTGTGGCAAGCGTGGTGATCAATCTCTGTAGTAGAAGAGGTCTTTGCCCTGCAGTGGGACAGTGACAGTCTTGTATTACTATTTAATATTATTATTTATCTTATGTGGATAGACTTCTACTCCAAAGGTCTCTAGGGTTCAGCTCGATCGAATGATAAGCTAAGCTTGACTAGGTCAGTCACTGGATGGATGACCATTTATACATATCAAGATTGCTCCTAGCTTCGTAAAGCTAGTAAAGCCTTTGGTCCCGGCTGCCATACGGTTTAACCTACACTGTTATTCAGCTGCATTTGGTTAAACTGGAAGCCGACCCCAACATAGTGGCGAAAAAGCTAGCCATGCGATGAAGTAAGTCACTACATCAGCGTAAGACACAACGTCTTTAAACTTTATTCTAAAAACAGCTCCGCACGTCATCAAACGCAATGCAAGCGAAATTCCAACTTCTTACCATCAATTAGTCTTCAAGCGAAAAATCTACGACATTTTAGTCGCGCCATTTCGTTGTAAGGTAGAAATTATACAAACGTGCTCCCTATTAACTAGTAAATGAAAACATGAATATGTATGCACCAAGAGACCTTTCAGAGTTCCTTATTGAATTAAATAAGACGTGCACTTTTCAAGTCAAAAGACTCGTTAACATACTTAGGTCTTTTAGGAAAAGAGATTTGTTTCATTGCTTTGATTCAGTTGGAATTCAGGGAATAGGAAATTATGTGCTATTCCAACTCCTACGCTGTTTTTCTACACTGATTTCTTAAATCATATATCATTTTTTCATTTGCGAATATGGGTACAAAAGAAAAAGGTATTATAACTATAGTGTACATTGGCCATCCTACCATAAGGCATGCAAATTTACAAAATAAACGATGATCAAAATTTGATATAAAAGAAAACACTAATAAGATTATCACATACAGTAGCATTACATGGGTTTATCCTCTAAATATTCAGCGACGGAGTAATATGCTTTTCCTAATAGAAGTGTTTTGATCGCAGGAGTAGATTACTAACATCATAAACAACAAAATTTGTTTTAAGACTTTTTCGAAAACAGACAAAAAAAGATCAACTCTCCATACAAAACTCGATAACTGTTCGGATATATGTTTCCATTGGAGAGTTGATTTTTTTTGTATGTTTTCGAAATAGTCGTATAACAAATGTTGTTGTTGTTGTTTATGATGTTCGTAATCTACTCCTGCGAGGTTGTTGGTGTTTTACAAATAATCCTGTATATGCGTCAAGAGATACCTAAAGTTTGTACAAGTTTGGATGTATAAGGTTATATTCGAAATATCACATTTGATTCCAAAATTTTCTTCACTAATGAAAAGCTAAATTCTTCATATATCATCTAATTCTACTTTTCTTTCTTAGTTTCTTTAATTTTACGGTCACATAAAAATTAAATTAGCTTAGTTATTATTGAGATATATTTTTTCTATCAAGAACCCACGGTGAGCGAAACCGACTCGTTTCTCGCCGGTTTATTTCTATAAAACTCATCCCTCTTTTAAAAGCAAGTCTGAGGTCCAATTAAAAACTGCAACTAACTTAAATTACTTATTCTCAGAGTTTCCTAGGCCTGCATATTTTTATAATAATGAGATCGGTAAGGTTAGAAACTCTTTCAATTAAAATTGTGTTTACAATCTTCTTCTTCATCTTTACAAGACATTGTCGTGTTAAGCCTCGTCCCCACTTGGAACATTTGTCGAGCGACATGTGTCCCCTGTGACATCGGGCGATGTCAGGCGACGTCGGACGACATCGTTGAAACTGTTCCTTGTCGCACATTCGATGTAGAATAGAGGTTCGACTGAACTGATGTGGACGAAGACAAGACATCAGGTGACGTGGGGCGATGTAGGGCGACATCGCCCGATGTCTCCGGGGACACATGTCGCTCGACAAATGTTCCTAGTGGGGACGAGGCTTTAGTTACACGGTACACCATTTATAACACAAAAACGGTTGCTTTAAATTCTATGATTTTTGGATTTATCGTTACCCCGAATAGCACAAAATCACGAAAAAAAATGCAAAGCATATTACTTAGTTTTCTCAAATAAACTTTTGTGAGCAAGCCCAGCTCTGATGTAATGACAGGTGACAATATGTCTTCCAAGCCCGTCGATTCACACCCGTGAAAGCTTGAGTGCAATGTTTAGCATTGGTATGGAATTACAGATCAATTTGCCTTTACTTCACCTATATTTTAACGGGGTGATTTTAATTGAATTTCATTAATAGGTGCCAATTTGACATTTGACCAAATCGGCAGACGATCTGCTTTGCTCGTTCTAGCCTTAAAACAAAACGAAAAATTTCGTATATCTCGAGATACTTCAAAGTAGGGAAAGGGGGCACTTTCAATTAAACCACAACGTTCACAACATAATTGATTCTAATCCAAAACGAAGTTTGCTGGGTCCGCTATTTTTAAATAAACTAACTAACTTTTTAAAAAATCTTAATGTAAGTACTTAAATCACACACATGTTTATGTAAATGACATAAATTCCGTATAAATATTTTTAGGAGAACGAATACAGTCTGAATTAATAAATAATACAATTGATTTCGGAACGTGGCAGCTTTATTTAAATTGTCTTAAAAGAAGTAAAGCTTTTGAAAACTTACATACCTAGTAAGTATGTCTTAATTCTCCAAAACAATCTATCCGATTTGATTTGCTCTGTGGAATATTGTAGCACGCAAACTTCAAATTGAAAATTAAAAAAATGAAACCGTCAACGAAAAAGTAAAGAATTTTTTTATGGGGAGAGCGCTCAGCCTTTTCCAGGAAGCGGGTCATCAGGTCCTATCAAACCATCAGCGATCATCTTCTGTCTCCTGGCCTCCTCCCGAGCTCTTTTCTCAGCCTCCTTCCTCTCCTGCTCCGCTTTCTCTTCTTGTGCCTTCTTAATCGCCATCTCAGCCAAAGTCTTCTGATCTAACTTGAAAAAGTTGACGGGCTCCTTGAAGAATCTTTGATCTTTGTTATTCATGTTCTCCACAAACTTGAGAATACAAAATGCCCCCGTTTCTACATTTAACGTCTTGTCTCTTGTAGCCAGTCTTACCCATTCCATGAACTCCTGTTCTGTGAATGGCTCGCCCCATGTCATCACTTCTGTTCGGAACAGATCAAAGTCTACGAAACCTGTTTCTTCGTCATCATGTCCCAACGCTGCTATGGCTTTCGTTATCGCCAACTCAAAATCGTCACCCATAATCATTTTAGCTTCTATCATTTGATACCATTCGTGGAGTTCTACAGTATCCACAAGTTCATCTTCGAGAAACATTTCGAACAGTTTCTTTACTTCAGCTGTTTTTGGGTTGAGTCCTATTTTCCTTAACATCAGTGGGATGTCTTTTATAGGCACCTGTGTAAATAGAAACATTATAATTAATTAGGATCGAATATGTCACATACACATGATTTATGGCTTTTTCTATATTTAGAGTTGGTGTTAATTTGATTATATCTATAAATTAATGTCACGCTTTGAATTTAATATGTAGCTTAATAATTTCCGAGGTCGAAGAGTTAGTTGTGCTAATAACTTGATTTTTAATAATAAATAAAATAATATTAAATATTCTACAACTTTCACACAACGCCATCTAGCCCCAAGGTAAGCAGAGCGTGTGTTATGGGTACTATACAACGGATAAACATACTTGTATATTTCTAAATATATACATGTTAAGGATAAATTAAACCCAGACACAGAACGAATGATCGTGCTCATCACCCAAACATTTGTCCTGGGTGGGAATCGAGCCCACGACCTCTGGCGTAGCAGTCAGGGTCACCAACTACTCTAATAGTCTAGATCAGTCAAAGATTTAAACATGACTCGTAAGAAGAGATAGAGAGTTTAGAAGGTAAAAGGCAAGACCTGCTTTATAGAGAAGGAACTTACACCTAGTACAAAATATCAATTTTCAATACCTTATCAATGTTGTCTTCATCGTGGAATTTATAGACCTCTTTATATCTTAAGATTTCTTCGCTGGTAAAACATTTAGGCGGGGGAGGTATTTTCTTCGGCTTTGGAGGTTCTCCGCCCACCGCTTTCAAGTTCACACCCGGTTTTTTAACGTCTTTCGGTTTTTCTTTGCCTTTTTTTGGAGCCATTGAAAATTATTGCAACAAAATGAGCGACCTCCATTTTTTCAATATCTTTATTATTTTCTGAATCATTTGGCTAATAAATTATTTATTACGCTTTTTATAGAACTGCACATTGGGTAGTGGGTTGGGTAAGTGAGTCCGGAAAACCATAAATATAGTATTATTTTAACTATGTAAAAAGTGTTGACTTAGATTGAGAAACTTCATGTTGTTGTTTGACAATACTTTTCAGGTAGATGACTTTACCTACTTTTATAAAATAGGTTATGATCACGAGGTTGTATACCTACACTCTTTTTTTAAGTTTCGCAATATTGTATTGTGTAGCTGGAAACATATCGTTTTATGTGGCCATTAACGGTTTAAGATTCTTTCGTGCCTCGAAATCACGTTAAGACTTTTGTCCCGGCTGTAAGGCTGTTATTAGTAGGGCTTTGAGATTCGTGATGGGTAGTCAGAAGCCTGAAACTCTAACAAACTGTCAGTTTTATGCATGAGTTGTAGCCCAAGTAAAATAATACGTAGTATTCAGCTCCATCCAGATAATAACAAACTTAAAGCTGGTCTCAAGATATAGTTGTTAGCAGCATGTTGGTCATAAAATGTTACTTCACTTTTGTTAGCACAGCATACCTACACATTACAATGTGCATACCAATCAGCGGGTGGGACATCGAGCACGAAAACAAATGATCATCGGAATGGTTCTAACTGCATGACTAGCCTGAATGTACACTGTGAGGCATTTATCATACACCGCATCTCCGTGCGGCGCGCGTGATTTTGTCTCACGCAGCGGGTCGGTACGGCAATGTGATAACCGCTTTAGCTATTAATATCTTCATATACATATACCAATGTATAATTCGTATCCAAGGATACAATCTGATTAGGAGCCCACGATCAAACCACCAACGCAGATCCAACCGAACTACCCACCCGAAAATAGGGCTGCTCTTAATTCAGTTTTATTAAAACCCTGAATTAAAAACGAACCGTGAGGGAGCGATCGCCCTGTGTTTGTTTACACGCCCTTTTGTCGAGCAACGAGTCCCAAATTGCTTTGATATTTATTTATCATTTGCAAAACAGCATCAAATTAATGTATGGTCTGGGAGACACAGGATTCTGCAACTTTAGACTAGTATTAGATGACGTAGGTAGGTACTGTGTGTTTTTTAATCACCAGTTGTCAACGGTCGAAAATACAATGAGAGTTCAATGATAAATGTGATCAGGATGAGCAATTCCCGTATTTTCAAACCTTCGCATTACATACTGTCTCAATCATGTCAAAAAACATCTAACTACCAATGATATTCTAACTAAGTAAAAAGGTGTAGGTGGGTCACCTAAACAAGATTAGGTAGATCTTCAAAAACGGCACACTAGCGCACGCACGCGGCTGTTGACGGCGGCACGTCGCGACCCTGAGGTCAAGTGTGGCTAGTTGGTAGAGCGCTTATAACTTATCTACACCTTTTTACTTATAATATCATTGCTAACTACCCTACATTTGTGACAAATTTTTGACACTGATTATTGTCACTTTGACGATTACGAGAATCGTCCTTCAGTTAATTGAGACTTGACAAACCTGCCAGAGGACATGCACACGTTTAATATTATGTTTAATTCCCAACCGTGTCAGGACTGGCTCTACGGGTTTACGAGAGGTTTAAAAGTGATGTTAAATAAATAATAAGTAAATGGGTTTAAAAATAATTGTTTTTAAGTTCCACGTAGGTACTTATTACATGAAACTTAAAAATACCTGGCAAAATCACCTTTAATTTCGTTATAGTCTAAAGTTTCTCACAACTTATTTAAACCATATCTAACAATAGGTACCTACTGGCATAAAAATAAAACTCATGAACAAGGTTTTTACAGCCCTTCGTTTTTCGAGTGAGCCCTTGACTATTTTAGGTCTCCATTCACTCGTAAAACAGAAACAAAGTAAATCACTTCCCACACAAAACAAATCATCAAAAGGCGGAACGTGACTGCGGCCACGATTTCTCTAATTTAGTTCCGTTAGCAATAACCTTTAATTTCACAGACGCTTAAAGCTAAGTTATTGGCCAGAAGGCTCAATAAACCCTTTCCAAATTGCTCTTAACAGCCATTAGGTACGTTGTTATTCTCTGTCGTCAACCATTTGCAGTGACACCTTTTTAAGTAAGAGCCTTAAATAAATCAACGATGACCACACTTCGCACTACATTGCATTTTATAAATAAATATAAAAGCGGTTTGTGGCATATCATAAAGTTAAAAGCAATTTTAATGAAATGCCGCATTTTATGTTGGTGGCGCTGGATGTTGAGACATTAATGATTGCCTAGGTGCTCTAAATGGTAATGTGTAGTAGAATAATTGTTAAGCAAAGGTACGTAGATACAAACCAACAATAAATCAAACCAGTCAAACACGTGTTTGGCATTTTTCCAATACCATCCAACCAGGGGGTCGAGTCTGCTATTGCAATCGTGTCTCAATGACCGGGCAATGGTCGATTTTTGGCGTTTAACGTCAAACTTATGACACATTTCCCATACAAAAACTGTCAAAGTTGTCAAATATTCGATCAATGACCGGTCATTGAGACACAATTGCAATAGCAGACTCGAGCCCCTGATAGGACATAATGTAGGGCGGCGAGCTTAGGTACTATAAAGACCCTTTTCGGAAAGCTTCAACCGGTTAAATAAGCATGTTTGTAGTTAGAGTTTATTTCCAAATGATAATAGATCATCCTCAATCACTCTCGACTCGACTGAAAAGGTGTTAACTTATCTCTAAAATCGATAAATCCATCATGTTTTCTTCATCTTAGTCCCAGTTTTGTCGACTCGGAAAGGGTAGTATGCTTACCTATTATTGTATACTAGCAAAATACCAGTGAACATTGGAGGGGGGTTTAGTTAGAAAATGTTTTCTGATGAAACAAACAAAAATAGGACCCACGTAATAATAATATGATAGTAACTTTTGCTAGCTCTTTCGTTTTACAGTTCTTAATGAATTTTGTCAAGTTTTATTCCGTTATTCAATTATTCTATTTTCCTTCAACAACTAAACGCAATTGCGCCCAGAAATTTAGTAAATTATTAGAAGAAATTACTCGTTTAATATTATTTAATACAAGTGGTCATAATCAAATCAGTGAGTAAAAAATATCTATTGAAAAAAAACTACCGTAGCTCTTTTACTTTATTACTTCTATATTTTGTTATTAGTTTCAGAACGTGTGAGGAACTGACGCCAATTTTGACAGTTCATTGATGAATCCTCGCTACGCTAGCGTTTACGTTGTAAGATTAAAATAAAGCTGTAATTATTCGTTATAATTCCTCCCAGTATTGTTTTTATTTATCAAAACCAAGATGGTAGCGCGGGTGGCTGGCGTTTTCGACGAAAAGTTGACGGAAGCCATAGCAAATTCGAAGATTTTAGTCGTAGGGGCCGGCGGTATAGGTTGTGAAATATTGAAGAATCTCGTGCTAACCGGCTTTCCTAACATTGAAATTGTACGTGTTGCGTTTGTTTTACAATAAGAAAGATTATTTGTGGGCGTTTAAGACGTTACTCATGTGTTTATTTTTTCAGATCGACCTTGATACGATCGACGTAAGCAATCTTAATCGTCAGTTTCTTTTCCACAAAGAGCATGTCGGGAAGTCGAAGGCTCAAGTCGCGAAGGACAGTGCGCTCAGCTTCAACCCTAATGTCAACATCGTAGCACACCATGACAGCGTTATCAGGTTAGTCAAAAGTTTCATCTTAGGAAAAATATTATGAAAAAAAAAAACTTTTTTTTTATGTGTAATGTCAATGATCACCGCAGATACAGACTTGTAAGGCTGCACGAAAGAAGTAAAATAAGTATGTTAGTAGTGTATTAGGTGATGATCTTTCACTTTCTGACTAACCCCATGGAAAACAGACATGAGTTTGAATGTATTAAAAAGCTGGATCATCACCTAACTTTGAATTCTAGCCACAATTAAATTGCGGACACCCATTGTTTGCGGAAGCCGGCTTTCACTAAGGGCTTGATAAATTAATAACATTTTATTACCAATAACATTAGTAGGTAACTGGTTAAAGGCAATTCAATTGGGGACAATCCTATCATTAGCATCATTCTATTCTTTTTTTTATGGCAAACAGGGCCGATGTTGACTATTCTGCCATTTTCTATAGCGAATTGGACAGAAAGTGAGCAGAAGCAAAAAAAAAAATCTTCAGTTGATACAGTTGAACTCAATGTAGATATTAGCATCATTATCTCTAGCCATTTCCTTTATACACCCACATTTGTCTAAATCACATATATAAGTATATTTATCAGTTGTTTAGTACCCATAACACAAGCTCTGCTTAGCTTGGGACTAGAAAGCATTGTGTGAAAGTTATGGAAATATTTATTAATAGAATAGAATACCCTTTATTGTACACCATAAAAACTTATAAATTATTACTTTAAGCACTACATAGGGTTTTACAATGGGTGGCAATATCGCTAAAAGCAATCTCTTCCAGACAACCTTTGGATGGACTTGATAGTGGAGGAGAAAAGATGAGTAGGCAGTTCACACAAGTTGCAGCCATAGGGGTAATACACGAGACTGAAATATAATTGGTGTGAAATGTGGGTGTACTAAAGGTACCTTGTGTCTTATTAGGGAATTACAGAGTATTGTTATGTTAAAAATAAAACAATTCTTGAGTGCACTTCTTGTCCAGTGCATACCGGGAAAATGGGTTGGTGCCGTTTCATTTAAGACGTCAAAGGGCCTCTGCGAGTTGGCATAGGCCCCTTTTACCCCATTCAAAGGACCGGAGAGCTAAAATAACAACAATAAAAACCATTATTTCAGGTACCAAAGACCCACAGACCTTAACCTAAACATACATACTAATGACACTCTTGTTAGTATAATCTTATTAAATTATGCTAGTATCATCTCACTTGCACAAAGTTTTGTGCATTCCTGTGGAATTAATCCGCAGAAGCAACGGAACACCATGTCCTGCGGACAAAACCTTTCTTCCAGCACCAAATGAGAGAACAATGAGAATATATCTAACCATTTTTTTTTGTCTTCTATTCCAGCAATGATTACGGTGTCAGCTACTTCAAACAGTTCCAGATTGTGATGAATGCGTTAGACAACCGTGTGGCACGTAACCATGTGAACAGGATGTGTCTCGCTGCTAATGTGCCACTGATTGAAACTGGTACTGCCGGATATGCTGGACAGGTAACACGCAAAATAACAGGAAAAATCTTCTACAAATAATTACACAGTTTTAGAAGGGTTTTCCTGGTATTATTCTAAAAATACACAAAAATGTTGGTTTCTATCTAATTTTTCTGAAAATACACAGATATGTCTCAGAAGTTTTGGTTTGTGACTAAAAAATCTTTTATGGGTAAAATGAGAAGATTGTGTCAGCCTTGTAGGTTGATTGAGAGTAAGCCACTAATGGCTTACTCTCAATCAACCTAAACTAAACTATAAAATTTCAACAATGCCAGGTCTAAACCTGGCATTGTTGAAATTTTATAGTTGTTTAGGTTGTCAGGAGCCCAATTTAGACACTTATTGTTATGTGGCCCCTGCGGGTAAAAGCCTCCTCCATTCGTTTCCGCCTTTTCTTCTGTCTTCCCACTTTTCTTTTGCCCAGTGGGCCCTGCCTAGTAGACACTTACTAAGGAGTATACTAAGCAGTTGCTCTTGTATTTGACTGCATCTAGTAAAACTGAAAGCTGACCCTAACATAGAGAAAAGGCTACACTGATGATGATATTGCTAAAATCACTACTGTAACTAATTGCTGTTATTTTACTTCTAGCTATAAGTACTCTTGTTACTTCTTTAACTTTAACTTTTGAAAAACATTGCCCCACACTAGGAATCTCTTCTGTGTCATGTGTATGTTTACTAACATTTAAAGTCATACATACATAAGCTATTGATTGATTTTTTTGAGTCTTTAAGAATAGCAAACCCTACAATTTATTTAATCGATGACATACTATAATATATATTAAATTCGATATTTAACTAATCAGGCTCCGCGTGGACACCGGTGTCTGCAAACAATAGTAATTTAATTGTGTCTGGATTGCGGTAATTGACTAGTTAATTCTTAATTGGTATTATTTACCAGGTTGAGCTGATCAAGAAAGGACTGACCCAATGCTATGAATGTCAGCCAAAAGCCCCACAAAAAACATTCCCCGGCTGCACAATACGTAACACTCCATCGGAACCAATTCACTGCATTGTATGGGCCAAACATCTCTTCAACCAGCTATTCGGTGAAGAAGACCCTGATCAGGATGTCAGTCCAGACACTGCAGACCCTGAAGCTGCAGGGGAAGCTGGTGCATCAGCCTTATCCACAGAAGGAAACACAGCAGGGAATGTAGAACGGAAGAGCACTCGAACGTGGGCTGCGGAATGTAACTATGATCCCGAGAAGCTTTTCAGCAAGTTGTTTGGCGATGACATCCGTTACTTGTTGTCTATGGAGAATCTTTGGAAGAAGCGCAGACCTCCTACCCCTCTGGTTTGGGACAACTTACCTGGTAAAGACAATGCACCAGCTCACCATTCGGGGCTGCCAGATCAGAGGACTTGGTCGGTGCATGAATGTGCACAGGTAACTTGGTTTGCAATTTGTTTTTTTATTTTTATTAGTTGTATACATACTGTAATTTATTTTTAATTTCTAAAGTATGGATCCCTTTCTTGGGTATAGGCCTCCTCTAGCCGTTTCGTTTTTAAAATAACTTCTAATAATACTAACACTTACTTAAATGTACTGTATTACTAACCACACTAACACAAATAGTTTAGTAAATAATCCTTGTAAGAGTATGGAAATAAATAAAGGCTTAATTATTATTATTTATTATTATTATACATACTGTGTTTTTACAATGTGTTTAAATATTTACAAGAAATAGAAAATGTTTACGATAGTGTTTAATCAAGTCATCCTAGTTGAATAATAGTAATGTTACTTAAATATGTTTTAATATAAAATACTAGTGATCTAATCTAGGGTGAATTAGGTCACTAGTATATTCCACAGGTGCAAATCATTTTATATAATTTAAAACATTTTGATAGCAATAGATGGATGGTATGGCAGCACATGTAATATGAACAAACAAACAAACATTGATTTTATAACAGACATGTGTTAATGTTCTTGTTTTATTTTGATAGATTGGAAATGTCTCAACATCCATACAAAGTGGTAAAGGCTTTGCTTTGCTCATCTCTGTTAAAAACCACTTACGCCGCGCTGGATATTAATACTCTATCTCGGTTGCTATCTTGATCCCGATCTTTGTTTGTAACCAATCAACGACCGAATTCGCCTATCCGACTCTTAAAGATGTCCAATCAAAAGCAGCCGTCAAAAACAAAGGAACGGGATTTGGATTGAGATAGAATATTAATGTCGGGCGTTAGTCAAATTTTCTCATGGTTTCTTTCACAGCAACTATAACAAACAAACTTTTTATTCCAGGTGTTAGCTGCAAGCTGCAGCGCCCTGCAGAAGGATCTGAAGAGTCGTGCGGAAGGCGACCACCTGGTGTGGGACAAGGACGAGAAGAGCGCCATGGACTTCGTCACCGCGTGCGCTAACATACGCGCGCATATATTTAACATACCACTCAAGTCTAGGTTTGAGATCAAATGTAAGTATTACAAATTCCTTTTTTTCCTTCTTTAGATCTTTACAGCTCCTGCCTGTCACTACGACTGGCCTGTTGGTCTAGTAGTTAGTGGCCCTGACTTCTAAGCCGGAGGTCGTGGGTTCGATTCCCACCCAGGACAAATGTTTGTGTGATGAGCACAATCATTTGGTCTGTGTCCAGACACAGATCGTAATAAATTTATCTATAAGTAGCAAACGTCCCGCGGTTTCACCCGCGTAGGTTCTGTTCTCGTGGGATTCCAGGGATAGGAAGTAGCCTATGTCATCCGGGAATAGCTGGTGATTGGCTTTCCACCAGTGCAAATATTTTTAAAATTGGATCATTAGTTCCGAAGATTACCCCCTACATACAAACTTTCAAACAAACAAACAAATTTTACCTCTTTATAAATATTAGTATAGATATAGATATGTATGTATTTAGAAACATTATGTATAAGTATGTTCATCAGCTGTTTATTACCCATAACACAAGCTCTGTTTAGCTTGGGAATAGATGGAGTTGTGTGAAAAGTTGTGGAATTTTTAGTTTAGTATTTATGTACTACAGTAAATAATGAGAGAAAAGCAAATATGTTTATTTGGGACACTCACAGGAATTTAACACGAGACTTAAGTATTACTGTAGGTAAATTGCTTTTTTACATAATCATAATCATCATTTATTGCATTCATGTAGTTTAGAAGTTGTTACATTTATATAGGTTTCATACATGAACCCTGCTCGGGCACAGCAATACAAACGATTTAAAAGTGCTACAGTGTCACAATAACAAACAAAATATTAAACAAACATACCAATTGCAACATGTCTGTCTTACAGATGTGAGTAGTGCTCTCCAGTCAGTCAGCACAACTAGACAAAAATATCGAAGAAAAAATATTTTGGTAGAAATGAAAGAAAAAGAAAGAAAGAAAAATATTTATTTGGGACAAGCACAGGAACTACAAAAATAATAATAACAAAAAGAATATAAAACTAAATACTAAAAGAGAAGACCTGTGCGAGGCCAAAAAGGCTCCTATCTCAGCATGATGCTGCGATAAATGAAAAAACAAATACCGCAGCGCTGGTATTCTGATAGGGCCCACTGTGATGTCACGGTCACACTTACGGACACAATGGTAAATGGTTTGTAATGCCTTCATCTTTCTACAGCAATGGCAGGTAACATAATCCCGGCTATAGCGACGGCAAATGCTATCGTGGCCGGGCTCGCCGTACTGCGCGCACAAGCTGTACTGCGCGGCGAGATAGAGAACTGCACCAGCGTGTACCTGCGGCCCAAGGTCAACCACCGCGGGCAGCTGTTTGTGCCGGAGAAGAGTAAGTTCAGACAGAGCAGCGGTGGCCCAGTGGTGGCGGCCCCGACTTACGAACAGTAAGTCGTGGGTTCGAACCCAGGCAGGCGCATTACTTTGTGTAATTTATTTCATCACCACTGCTCCCAAAACAGTGAAGGAAAACATCGTGGGGAAACCGGCATGTTCTAGAACCAAAAATTCGAAGACATGTGACATCTACCAATTCGCACTGGGCCCGCGTGGTAGATTATAGCCCATACGCAAAATAAGCGCTTTGACGTGGAGTTGCGGATACCAGCCCGGTATCTTTAATCTTTTAATCTAAAGTTCAGACATCATGTTACATTAATAATTATAATTATTATAATAAATCATTTATTTGTTGACCAAGGGTATATAGTGGTGTTAACATTACAGTGATTCTTAAAGTTCTCCTTTATCTACCTTACTGGCATGCAAATTTTACATTGTATGTTTTTATTTTTAATTCAAGAACTTTGTGCTTAGTACTTAATAAACAGCAACATGCTTCAAAATAAAATAAAAAAATTACATTTATAAAAACAGGTACTTAGTCAAAATTAGTTCCTATGGGTAAATTGAAATTAGTCCCTAACAGCTTTTTTTTATGCCCAGCTCTAGAAATGTTTGCTACATTATGCACGCTTTTACAATAATTTTGACGTCATAACGTATTATAAATCGATTAAAACCGGCGCATTCACGAAAAAGCATGACTCATTGTCACGTTCCGCCTGAGCCGAGCGTGCAAGCGAGAGCGGAACAACCGGTAGAGAGGCACGATTGGATGACGTTATCACTTAAAATTGTCGTCCGTTAACCAACTTTACAGACATCCATATTTTTTTTATACTTGCAAACACTTACTGACAGACCCGGAACAACTATCTGTATGTACAAATGTTAATTCCGTGCGGGAATCAAACACACAACACATAGCGCAGACTGCAGCCTTTCGTGCAGCGACTGCGCCAATCGAGGCGTCAACCTTATTGTTTTTGTAATATGAAATTTTACGCAAAAATGCTGGTTAGATAGCTAATAAAGTAACCTATGCATCTCACACACTTATCTCTTTACAAGGTCTAACATTCAAAACTTGTGTAAAATGTCAAAAATTTAAAATAGTACAATTTTTTGTTTCTTTACAGCATTGACCCCACCTAATCCAAAATGCTACGTTTGCGCGCCGAAACCAGAAGTGGCTCTAGCTTGCAACTTGAAGCAGCTTACCCTCAAAGATCTCACCACTGCCTTCAAGGACGGGCTCAACATGCAAGCTCCCGATGCCACTGTCGAGGGCAAAGGCCTGGTCGTACTATCCTCTGAGCCCGGCGAGACAGACCACAATAACGACAAAACACTAGAGGAAATAGGCCTCAATGACGGCTGTGCGTTATTAGTCGATGACTTCCTACAAAACTACGAAGTCAGGGTCAGGTTACAGCAGGAAGACGAAGAAAAGTCCTGGCGTCTCGTCACAGACACGGACGCTCCTATGCCGGCTCCGAAAGAAGATGAGAAACCAGCTAATGGCTCAAACGGCGGGGACCCGAAGCCTGGTCCTTCCACTTCCCAGCCCCCGGCAGACAGTGACAGTGATATGGAGATCATTGAGGAGGACGAAGACGAACCCACAGTGAAACCACCAAAGCGCCGGCGCACTGAAACGAGCGATGAAGTCGTGAACCTCTGTTGAACGTTTTCCAAGCTATTATAATGCGCATACACCATAAGTACTGGTCGCAAATGTTTAAATTTTCTACTATTAAATAAATATCTTTAAATACCAGTTTTTATAGAAATATTATGGCGTTTTGCCTGTTTTAATAGCAATATATAGAGACATGTTTAAACGTTATATTGGAAATCGTAATATGATTCAAGAGATTGCGCAACATGTATTTAAACTCGTCTAGAGTTATAATTTTAAGAACAATTCATTCTATTATAAGAGTTATGTAACTTTTCTAGTACTCTGTCTCATTAATAAATTAATTTAGATAAGAATTATGAAAATTTATTTTACTTCTTTGTAATTATGATCTCCTTGGCGCTGATTTTTCAAAGTCAAAGTCAAAGTCAAACCATTTATTTCAATTAGGCCCCTTTACGGCACTTTTGAACGTCGTTCAATCACCAGATAAGTTTTATCTAGGGAACAAAGATGGCGGTATGACAGCTTCTGTTTAGGCAATATGCCAATCTGCCGCATTTATTCATCAGATAAGTTATCAAGCCATTGAAAACATTGCCCCAACAATTTTATTCATTGCATGGAACAAAAAAGCTGTGTTTAATATTTTTATTGTTTTGGTTCCGTAGCTAAATAAAACAGAACCCCTTCAAATTCCATTATGTGTGTGTGTATATATATTTCGGTCTTCGGGAAAATTATAACTTGTTTTTTTGCGATAGTTATAATCAATACTATGCTTGCGTAAATATACCTACATCCCAGCTACGGAACCTTCACTGTGTGTGTTCAATCACACTCTTATCCGATTTTTATATCACAATCATGTGCGGCGCGGGTCAATGAACTCTTCTAGATTAATCCAAAAGTCATGTGGATATTTGTTATAAATGTTGAATGAACCATACCGTGCTTCAACACTATCATTATAATAACATAACATCACGCCTATATTTTGGAAGGGGTCAGTTAGGCGATATACCTAACATTAGTTTTATTTTATATATATAATGGGTCTACTCTTGACCTCAATCTTGTCCTGCGGTCAGTACACCCATATGTTTGAATTCCATTTAATAAGGAGTGAGCCTATTGCCATCAAATGGACACAAATACGAACGGGCTGCTACTGAGAAATTCCAGATGGAAAAACCCAGTAACACCCTAATGTAGCCCTTAAAGTTACCTATTATTTTTGTAAGTTTTTATGGTGTACAATAAAGAGTATTTTGTATTCTATTCTATTCAATTCTAGTAACATCGAAATCGCTACTCCACTAGGAAATGCAGGAGATTACTCCGTGATCTAGCTCTAATCAACAGAATAGGGCTCAGGAACCACCTCAGGCACCTGGGCCCCCTGCCACAGGGTGCTGGGGTGCTGCAGGGGCTGGGTGGGCAACTGGGAACAGGGCTTCACCCATCTTTTCGTATGTACAACATGTTTTTTTTTAATGTATAAGCTCGTCCATGTACTACAAAATATGTATGTGTTATATTAAAAATAAATAAATTATTATTAGAATTGGCCAAAAGTGGCTGAAGACAGAAAGAATGGAAGGGAGGCCTTTGCCCTGCAGTGGGACACCACAGGCTCATAATAATAATAATATTATTAGAATCGAATCCCGGACCTCATGCTCGGCGGTAGTGCTTATAGCCACTAAAACAAGAAAGGAAGAAAAAATGTTTATTGATATCTTTTTTAGTATCGAGGCTACCTTTATTCAATACCATACTTGGCGATGATATTCTGCGTCACCCTAGCCTGTTTTCACTGGTTACTACCGAGAGTGATTTCCCCTCATTTCACATGCTGATTGCCCCGTTAATTGCGATGCGGTTGGCTCATTCCCACGGTCATAATACGCGGCCAATGTCCATTGTAATTCGTAAACAAAACGGTTAATATCCTTCTTTTAATTCCTTTGTGTGTTTAGAAAGAAACTTACGGAATCCCTGAATGTACTAGCGGTCGAATTGGACAGTTTTAGTAGGAACCTACTCGTTCTTCACCCTTCATTCTATAGAATCTCACAGAGTCAGAAATCCGTAGGTATTATCTGCGCTTTAGTGCTTATCACGCCAGACAGGCCGGGCCTTCGTAAATATATAAACTCACGCATAATCAACAGAAGTCACTGGTCTGTGCTTCAAAATATGGACGTTTTAGGTTTGTGCACTTCTCCGTCTAAACCTTAAACTATGCAAAATCTTACACTCCGAGCGCGAAAAATTCTTTTAGAGGGAACCCAAAATTATGAAGACAAAACATTGACCCCAAGGCTACAATATCTCTTAGGTCAGGGGGGCGATCACTGCGTCATGTTGCTAAGATATTTGCCAAATATCAACTTCCTACATTTACTTAGTTAAAAATCAACTGTTCCATTTTTTTTATCAACTAACGGTCGTGCACATAACATAGGTACTTACTTAAATGTAACTAACAGCGGGTTTTTTTCGCGATTTCTGAGTTCGTCCTAAGGAATAGTTGTTCTAATGTGAAGTAGTCTCACTTTTAGCTTTTGTGAAAAATAAAATTCGGCGTAGGTATCTCGCCAAGATCTAGTTTGACTTAGCCCCCTGTTAAGTCACAGAGGTGTTGGGGCAATTAACATGGGCCTATACATTTAGGCAATAATCACAATGATGGCTGAAACAATACAATAATGATATGCTGATAGCCTATTGTTATTAAATAAGTACCTACCTACCTAATGGCCCACCAACGTAGTGGTGGGCAAACCTCCGCATGCTCTTTGTGCCTCAAAGGAATAAGCAGAGATACGGAAGTCACCATAAAACAATAAGTTTAAAAAAGAAGACTTCATCATTCAAAACTGGATCACTCCGCACTGCTGAGCCCTACCTTTGAATTCGTCCCTATAAAAAATCTCGCCCCCTGGATGCTCTAAGCGAGCAATGCCCTAAGCCGGGGTCCGTACCCTATAGGGAGTGCCCTTAGCATCACCTAGTAAAGCAATAAGTCAGGGCGTAAAATATCCACAAAATAGCCGTTTAACCAACCAAAACAAAAGTACTACTCCAGTGTTGCCTCACTTTTTAAAAGCAATACTTAATTAAAATCATAACGGTATGTCTGTATCAAACTTAAAAATCATTAATTCGTAACTCTACAACATAACACGAGCTACGAAGCGACCAAAACTACTCTTTAGAACCATTGTAACAAATTGTAATTAGTTCCAGTCAATTAATAACATACCGTACGGTGTATTTTTATTTTTCCTCAAAGATAATACTAATTCTATCACTTCGGTGAGCGTCTAAATAAATTTAATGATCTACCGAATACCCGAGAGAAGATTCTCATATTTACGTTTAGTAATAAATAACGCGGATTCGACGCATTAAATACGCATCTTCATGATTTTTCTCTAGTTCTTGTTTACGATGTTCTAAAATTAGAATCGATAGCGGGTAATCTTTCGTAGCGGTCTCAATAAATTCAAACTTACAGTACAGCCGGCCCACTTTACTTACGTAAATAACTATGATATTTTGTTTTGTTCAGTGCTTTTCATCATATACTTACAATCTTTAGGCGCTCATTCTCCAGACTACGTCTTTATCTTTCGACACAAAAAATCTCGGGACTCGATTTGTCCAGGATAAAGTCCGGAAATACCTACATAATTGCCCATTTATTAAAGTTGGCCTAATTTAAAAGATAGGATAGTTTTATCTCGATTATTGTCCTCAACACAATTAATTACCAATTAACTATTAAATTTTGGTTCAGCCATCCCTTTTTCCCATGAGTTTAAACAAAAATTAATAGAACTGGATCACGTAAAATTCACGTTTATTACATTCTAATATTACATTTAGGAGGGATTTTTATAAAAAGGTGTATTATTGATTACCCGCTTTATGTAAGGCGGATATTATGCAGCCAAAAGTTTAATAACAGTCATGAAATGCAAAGCATAAAATTATTTATAAATGTGATTTATTCAATGGGTACTTCTACAAGGAAAATGGATAAGTACTAAGTTTTTAAAGTAAATGCATTTTTGTCTTAATTTTATAAAACTAAGAAAGAAGTACCACAATGATAGTAAAAGTAAAATAATTTCAGGAAATATTTCCTAACTAATTACTTACTACAAAGTTTTAGGTGTAATATGAATTTTGATACAATTTTTAAAATACCACATTTATAGAACTAATATTTTATTAGTACCCACAAAACAACACAATGTTGAATGTTAACAACTAGTAAGGCTGATGAAATCTTAACATTACACATAATAACTACACTACCACATTGAAAACTAAGTCTAAATATTGCTACCAATATTAGAAGCTAAAATATCTTAAAAACACAATTCTGAAAATATCAATTTAGTATACTTTGGCTCGAAAACATTCATTTTTATAAGTTTTATCTAGATTGCATTATGCAACTACAGTGTGATATAGGTCAAATGGTTGTAATATTACTACCAACTTGACATCAATTGTTGCATGCATAAACACATAAACATCTGTAAGATCAATACAGATGACAAAAATAATCAACAAGGTGCATTTAAACAATCCCTACCACAGAGAGAAAAATATAATGTTAATACAGGGAAACCCGTAAACATCCTTCATGGATGATTAACTTGTACAATATTATAGGTGGGATGCCTGAACTATGATTATTCAAGGATACATTTTATTATTGATAAGTGCCAGTACCTGCAGCACAGCAAAAATCAATCAGAAAAATAAAAATAAATAGGTCAATAAAGAAGCATTGTTTTCCTTAATAAAAGCACTGGTAAACTACACAGTCATATTTCATTGAAATTGTTCCCGTAAAAGGTATGAGAACGAATTTCCTTAAACCTAAGGCAGGTATAGTTACCTTCTAGATTTTTTTTTAATAAATAAATTATAAACTAACCCTCCTTTTTAAACAAGATTCATTATAACTTCTTAATTGATAATGATTTTCTGAAAATTAAATTCTGCTAACATTCATGTTAAGGATGTTCAGATTCAAAATAAAAATTAAACCTATTATTTTTCTGGTAGCATTCCAAACTCAATGAGAAAACGTTCAACATCCGTAGCATAGAAATCGTTGCCAAGCTCTGCAGCTAGTTGTACAAAGTTGCCAATAGTTTGCCCTGCTTTGTACACTAGTATAGCTGGTACTCCATCAACACGGAAGTGGCGACTGAGACCCGTGATGTCTACTGCTATACGACAGAACTTTGTTGTTGGGTATTCAGTCGCTAATATATTCAGACAGCCATCCATTGTCTCACAGGCTCTTGTGCTGTTGTTATAAATATGAATGATGACCGTAACTTTTGGATCTTCTTTATCAATAGCATTCAAGAACTCTTGCTGGCTGTTAAGAGTAGTTAGTACACCAAACTTAGGTACCTTCTGTAACTGACTCATTAGTTCTTCCATTCGTTGTTTCTGGTATTGTAGAAGAAATTCTTCATCCATAAGCTCCGATAATTCATCTTCTAGTTCTTCTCTTTCCTTGTCTTGAGCTGCTTCGCGCTCTGGTTTGACAGAGAGCGTGAGTTTCTTCGCTAAAGCGATGCGTTCTTTAGCGAGTTCCGCTCGATTTTCTGCCTCCAACTGCTTAAATCTTCGCCAATCTTCTAGTACTCCTTTCGGGCCTGTGTTGCTGGCTTGTCCGGTCCAGTTATTAATGGGCGGTGGCTCAGCATTCGTCGCTACCTCAGCCTTAGCTATTCCTCCTTCTTCGTCTCCACTTTTATCGTCATCAGAGTCGCCCTCGCCCTCATCTTCGCTGCTACTACAATAATTTTGCAATTTCTCACCCAAGATTTTATCTTCTAAAGTAGCCATGGTTATTCCGTTACTGTATCTCACAATAGATGATTCACAGTAATAAAATCGGAATGTATACAATTGAAACAATAAAAAATCTAATTTGAACACACACAACAAGTTCAACTGCTAACGCCAAACACAATCAATTGCGTGGTTATGGTTATTTTCCCTCACATGACGTTTAACAATTTTACTCAATATTGCTACCACAGCAGATTGCTGCAAAGAGTCTGCTGTCTGTCTAAAAGTACCAGAATTGCCAAGTATAAATAATACATAATGCTAAAATCATTTGTGTCACAGCACAGCACAGCACAATGATATCTTCTAAGAAAAATTGGTTGCGTTCCAGATTTGATATACTAAATCTTAGACTATATACCTCTAGACGTAGCCCAATTTACAGTGTCAAGTGTGGAAGTGAGACGCAATAATACAAAGTTCGTAGGAAAATTGAGACAAAGCATCGTATCTTCTGTCCCTTACGGCGTGCCGGATTTTTGCATGGCTAACTTTTGAATGTTAGCCAAACAAAGTGCTGTCACTGTCACGTATATTATTATGCTCGATTTAATTTAAGTTTTCGGATGGTTTTTGCAATTTTTGTAATAGTTTAAGTCATTTAATGAGAAATAGACTCCATTAGATAAGTGTTTAGTGTATGGTGAATGCGCTACGATGGGAGGATGCAGTATAATAGGCTGTAAAAGCCGCTCAGAAAAGGCCAATAACAAAATCTCTTTTCATTCGTAAGTATTCAATACTGTTTGTGTTATTGTATGATTATTGAATTTATACATTTGTGCGCTTTTATTGTCATGGCTTTCAGACCAAAATATGGAAGATTTCTTAAAGTAAACTTGATTTCTTAAATCACATAACCTAGGAATACTTACTTACAGTGTTGCTACACGTTTCAAATATTTTCCCTTAACTGTCAGGCCTAATGTTCAAAAGGTAGGCATAATAATCAAATAAATCTATGGTGGCTAAACACACAAATTTGTGGGCGAACCCTTATTTTTAAGTTTAAGTGAACATGTGTACGAACGAACAGAGCCCTTTCGACAATCATTAAGTTTTACTCTTGAAGGCAATCGCGTAGGTACTTAAGGATATTTGGAAGTAAGAATTCATTTTATAAATAAATGTTAAGTATAAACAAAAAATTAGATATTTTCAAAATAAGTTGGTTTTGTCTAAAGGACAATAGTTATTATACAGCAATGTCAATGTCACACTGGATGTCAGCCATACCTCAATATATTTTAATGATAAATAACACGCGAAAAAATAATGTAGTGTTCTTCTAAAGAGTTACTTCTATGTACACACATCAAGCTTCACCTGGTAGTAGTGTATTTTATTTGTGAGAATCAAGGTAAGATTGAAAGTAGGTATTTTACGTGAAATTATATTTTCCCACACATGGATACTTCTACACTCTTATTACCACGTTTAATACGTAAATTATAATTTACAATAGTGCTAAAATTGGAACCCGCAGTTAAGTAGAATTTTGGTCGTATTTTGGGACTTTTTTAAGGAATAGCAACACTGAACTTTTATATTGCTGTCGCATGTGCGGCCACGCGGTAGCTCGATCTAGAGGTATATTATCTAAGTACTAAATAATTACATTTTGAACCAATTTTTTACCTAAATGTCAAACGTCTAATTGTCAAGAAAAATCTTCGTTCGTAATTTTAAAACGTGGGTGATGTAGGCTCGTGGTTATGTTTACCTTTACTATAAGTCAAAATAACATAGAACATTAGTTCTCTATTTGAACCACTAAAGATTGACGCCAATTATCAATAGCTTTATGATGAGTGAGTTTTTTAAAGCCTAATTCTCTAACAATTTCTTTTACGTTACCTAAGTTTTTGAATGATTTTATCTATTCAAATATTCTAGGTCAAATATTACAAAAACTGCGGGATATAGATCCAACAGACAGTGATGCGGTAAAGGAGGTGATTACAAGTTTCTTCCAGAGTTTACTAAAGCACAAAGAAGAGAACTGCAGCATATGGCTGCGTGTGCTAGAAGATGTAATAACCCGGTAAATATAACCTAAAACTGTAATTTTTTAATTTTATTATTCCTAATTGCCTAATAGCCTGTTCTGGTGATTGTAGGCAGCAACACATACATTCGAATTCTCTTTTGCTGGACAGAATGGTGCCCAAGATCCTTAATATAACGTAATAATCATTGCAGTTTTTCTTTTTACTTGTTACTTATGAAAAGGATGTCCATATTGACTCAAGTTTGCTTTTCTGTAGGTTTCCCAGGTACTGTTCACAGCATCGAATGACAATAGAGAACTACTTGGCACATTTCTTGGACTCGAGTAATTATTACAATGTTATTGTGGCAGCAAAAAGTGCGCATAGTTTGCAACAAGTAAGTTACTGTAGTAGGTACTATCCAGCACTATTTTCTATCCCACCTTAACCAGGATCCTATTTTACACAGTTTTTAAGGAATTTTAAAAACTATTGTATTCGTAAATATCAAATATTACTTATAAATTACACCTGTTTAACTTAATTAATTAATATTTTACAAGCTACCTATTTATTGACTCTTGGATTGTTGGTCTGAATTCAAACTGAAATCAAAATGTGTGTAGTGTTTCCTTAAAGGTATGATGACTTAAATATTATGTCCTTTAGTCTACTGGAACAAATCATTTTAACCACTATGTTCCTGACAGATTCGGCCCTCTCAGGATAAGACAGCTAGCCCTAAGAATTGTTGGAGGGAACAAATGGCTATTTTGTGCAACACGGCACACACACTTATTGAAGCCATATTCTCCAAGACTGTAAATATTTACAAAACCAACCAAAGTGTTAAGGTAAGATTCAACTACAGCTATAACATATCTCTATTGAAAGAAAAATATTGCCCAACAGTTGCATAGAAATTTCTTTAGTATCATGGGTTCTTTTACAAATATTTAAACTCACCCACACAATCTGCCAGATTTGGTACATCCACCTGTATCTATATGAGCTTAACTGTTACTAATGAGACCCCTCATCAGTTTTAATATGTTATCCAAATTTATAATATCTCCAACTAAATAAATTATGCATGTGTCTGGATTGGGTTCATCTCAATAGTGGTATGGGTGAGGATCAAACTCAAAACCTCTCGATTGCTAGGCCGATGTCTTAGCCATTGGGCTATTGCAAAGTGATATGGCTGGGGATTGATTTTGTTTTCTCTCGATCGCCAGGCCGAAGGATACTAGAAATACTTGATAATAAACTCCAACTCCAGCAGTGAAATCCATGTATGCACAAAGACTCCCACATTTTCTGCATCTTCATACCTATAATTCAGTAATCTTAAAACTTGATCAGAAATTAAGAAAAATCTAACTTCCTGGCTTTTAAATCTTTCATTTGAAAAAGTGGAAAATATAATTAAAGTTTAAAATTAAATTTTAATCACCTATATACACTTTCACACCCCATACTCACTCTTACACACAATCATGTAGATGTTTTATGGTTAGGAAGATAAACACCCACTTCAATAGTCACAGTTATAGTTTATTTTATAGTTTGGTAGAAGGAGAAATCACAGTAGTAGCAAGATAGATTTAAGAGTATAGATTTAGAAAAACAATAGTGGAAGATACAGTGTTAGGAGATTGCATACGAGTAAGAGTAACGCGGGCTTCGCGGTGGTGTATTAATTACGACTGAAGGTACTTAGGTGTCGCGTCTCCGCGAGCGCATCGACAGCCGCTGGTCAGCGTGCGCGCGCGGCGATACATAGCTATGCGTATGTCGTACATACGAAACTAGTCGGCCCGCCGCATACTACCGAGTGTCATCCGGCGATGCTTGTGAATTATAATTTTGTGATGTGGATGAATGTAAGTGCGATTTGTATGAGTGATGTATGTCTCTGTGATAAACAATACATATACCTATTTAAAGTAATATATTAGTTTGAATATATTTGTTTGTATTTATGTAGGGTTTTTAATATATAAAGATAAATAAATTAATAAATACAATAAGTTACCTACATCACTCCCCTCCAGAGGCCGTGTCTACGGACGATAATAGTCAGGGAAATGTACCCGCCTTCCTGATCGTGTCGTCTGTGTGGCTGGACAGTCTAGTGACTTAGGCTGAGTTGGTTGTGGAGTTGGTGGAGGATATGTAACGCTTTGTGGTGGTCTTAGGTCATCTGACAATATATAGGCTGGTTTCAAGCGGTCTATGCTTACTGTCGTGTCTTTACCCTTGACGCGAATTACAAAATATTTGGCACCCCTCTTCAGTACTTCGTGTGGCCCTGTGTAAGCAGGCTGAAGTGAACCACGTAGCATGTCTTCCCTCAGAAATACATGGCTACATGTGGCAAGATCTTTGTACACGAAGATTCTGCGAGTAGAATGGTGCTGGGCCGGGACCGGTCGTACTTTCTCGGCAAAGGACTTCAATCGTGCCGAGAATTCGGTTATGTCGGTGGTATATCCCGTTACGTCGTGGCCGAAAAATTCGCCTGGAAGGCGCAGTGGCTCACCGTAAACCAGCTCGGCTGATGAAGATTGCAGGTCTTCTTTGAAGACACTCCTTATGCCGAGTAGTACGAAAGGTAACGTCTCCGTCCAGTTTGCATCAGTATGGCAGGTGATAGCTGCTTTCAACTGCCGGTGAAATCGTTCAACCAAACCGTTGCACTGTGGGTGGTATGCCGTTGTCCTGCGGTGATCGAAACCGATTAATTTGGAGAGTTGTTGGAACAGCGCCGATTCGAACTGCCTTCCGCGGTCAGTAACAACTTGTGATGGACAGCCGTATCGGGACACCCAACAGGATATGAACGCCTTGGCTACCGTTTCGGCGGTGATATCGGTAATTGGTACAGCTTCCGGCCATCGCGTGAAGCGATCAACGAGTGTAAGGCAGTACCGATTATCACCTGCTGGCGGTAATGGGCCGATCAGGTCTAAATGGACATGTTTAAAACGCGCTGGTGGTAAATCGAGCGTCCCTAAAGGTGACGCGACATGCTTGTTTACCTTCGTGCGTTGGCAAGCTAAACATGCCTTAGACCATTCACGACAGTTTTTGCGCATCAGAGGCCAGACAAAGCGCTGCGCAACCAGTTTGGCTGAGGCGTTAGCACCTGGATGGCTGAGTGAATGCAAGCAGTTGAATACCTGCTGACGTAGTTGCACGGGGACGAAAGGCCTTGGAGTCGTTGTACTTACGTCGCAGTACAGCTCAGTACGACTACCAGGGAAATTCATCTTGTGAAGACGTAGAGATGTTTCGCCTTGGAGGTTTGCTACAAGGTCAGGGTCTGTTGCCTGGAGTTTGGCCATGATTTCCAAATCAACTGGCATCTGCAGCTCATCAACGCGGGAAAGCGTATCAGCGACGATATTGTCTTTACCTGAGATGTGGCGAATATTAGTTGTGAACTGCGAGATGAAGTCAAGTTGCCTAAACTGACGAGGAGAACAATTTTTCTTTCTTTCATGAAAAGCATAACACAGCGGCTTATGGTCTGTATAGATGGTAAAAAGAGTGGCCTCCAGCATATGGCGGAAATATCGAATACTCTCGTAGATTGCCAGGAGTTCGCGATCGTACGGTGAGTATTTTATCTGTGCTGGACTCAACTTGCGCGAGAAAAATGCTAGAGGCTGCCAAACTCCGTCTTTACGCTGCTGTAGTACTCCACCTATCGCCGTATCAGAGGCGTCAGTGACGAGTCCTAATTTGGCGTTCGTGTCGGGGTGAGCTAAAAGAGCTGCGTTACAGAGGCTCTTTTTGCAGTCCTCGAAAGCTTGCAGGGAAACTCCTATAATGTTAACCGGGTGGGAAGCTTTAACTGTTCCAGTCAACAATGCGTTCAAGGGGGCTTGTATCTGTGCAGCGTTGGGCAAAAATCGCCGGTAAAAATTTACCATCCCCAGAAAACGTCTGAGCTCCCTAACGGTTTTGGGGACGGGGAAGTCCGCAATAGCTTTCACCTTACTGTCAAGGGGTTTGGTGCCCTCTTCTAAGATGTGGTATCCCAAAAATGATATTTGTGGAACACCGAAGACGCACTTGCTGGTGTTAACAAGTACACCGTAATTTCTCATTCGGGTGAAAAGCTGCCTCAAATGGTCTTTGTGCTCGTGGCTCGTTTTTGAAAATACTAGAAAATCATCTAAATAAGGGTAACAAAAATCTAATCCCCTTGTCATTTCATCGACGAATCTTTGAAATGTTTGGGCTGCATTTCGTAGGCCGAACGTCATGAAAGGAAACTCCCATAAACCGAAAGGTGTAGTGATTGCAGTCTTTGGAATATCGTCCTTAAATACAGGAACGTGATGGTAGGCTTTCACTAAATCAATCACTGAAAAAAATTTACAACCGGACAGACTGTTTGAAAAATCTTGTATGTGTCTAATAGGGTATTGATCGGGTATTGTTCTAGCGTTAAGTAACCTATAGTCACCACACGGACGCCAACCATTATCCTTTTTGGAAACTAGGTGGAGAGGTGACGCCCATTGACTGTCAGACGGACGTGCAGTGCCATTAGCTAGCATGGCCTCAAATTCTTGTTTAGCTATCTTAAGTTTATCAGGCGCGAGACGACGAGGTGAACATGACACTGGGGGGCCTGGTGTAGTGCGAATATAGTGAACAGTGTTGTGCTTGACGACACCCGGAATACCAGCAGGGCGTGTTATTTCCGGATATTCAGACAATATTCTGTGAAATTCGCTATCACCAACAGTCGTAACTTTTACACTTAGGACATGACAATTTAATTTATATATATTGGCTACAGTGCTAACAGTGGTTAAAGTATCAATAAGTTTTTGTTTGCTGACATCGACAATCAATTGGTAATGAGAAAGAAAATCTACCCCTATTATAGCTTTCGTGACGTCAGCAATGACGAAACGCCATGGATAGTTACGACGTAACCCTAAGTCTAGGTTTAATTGAATGTAACCATACGTATCGATAGTAGAACCATTGGCAGCACTTAGTTGATATGACGTTTTACAACGGCGACGATCACATAGCGCGGTTACAGGGTAAACACAAATATCACTGCCCGTGTCTATTAATAACTGTATATTTGACTTGCGATCCGTAACAAAGAGGCGACCCGTGGAACTTAGGCAGTCGTCCGTCGCCATCACTGACTGCCCGGTGCGTTTTCCGCCTTGTAGTCACATGGCTTGATGCATTTCTTTGCCTTGGTGCCATGTTTGTTGTGGTACCAGCAGATCGGGAACCGTCGATAACTGGACTGCGACCTGTGTGGTGTCCCACTCCGCTGTTGATGTCGGGGTCGTGAATCTCGTTCGCGGGGTCTCGACTGCCGATTCACCTGAGCCATGAGTGCGCTCACTTGACGAGTCAGCTCCGCAACTTGTCGCGTCAACTCGTCCGCCGGTGATGGTGAAGCTGCTGCGACCTGTTGTGTCGGCGTCGCGATGTCGTTTATACGGTCTGCGAGTTCGGCTAGGTTATCCAGTGACAACGCCGACTGCGACGCGACGATCGACTGCATACCTGTAGGTAGACGACTGCTCCAGATTGTCCTCAAAAAATCTTCGGGTATCTCAGGGCCCGCGAGGTGCTGAAGATGCCGTAAAAATTGTGATGGTTTGCGAGTACCAAGCTGCTCGTGCATCAATAATTGCTTGACTTTATTCTCTCGAGACACTGATAATCGTTTTATAAGCTCATTCTTCAACCTCTTGTAGTCGGGTGGGCCGGTAAGAACATCCTCCACTTCCGCGGCGTACTGTCTGTCTAGCGTGGCCAAAATATGGTAAAATTTTGCCGTTTCATCCGTAACTTTCATAACAGCGAACTGCCCTTCTACTTGCGCAAACCATATCGCCGGTTTTTCGGGCCAGAAAGGTGGTATTTTCATATGTATCGGTGCAGGCGTAGTAGATAAGGTCGCCAGTCCCGAATTTGTTTCCGCCATTTTAAAGCGACGCTCGCGTGTACGCTCAGTCACCTGAGATTTCCTGGAGTCCTCGCTACTGCTAGACATCAATCTTCTTTTCTTCTTCAGAACAGGGTCACCAGTTGTAGATGTTTTATGGTTAGGAAGATAAACACCCACTTCAATAGTCACAGTTATAGTTTATTTTATAGTTTGGTAGAAGGAGAAATCACAGTAGTAGCAAGATAGATTTAAGAGTATAGATTTAGAAAAACAATAGTGGAAGATACAGTGTTAGGAGATTGCATACGAGTAAGAGTAACGCGGGCTTCGCGGTGGTGTATTAATTACGACTGAAGGTACTTAGGTGTCGCGTCTCCGCGAGCGCATCGACAGCCGCTGGTCAGCGTGCGCGCGCGGCGATACATAGCTATGCGTATGTCGTACATACGAAACTAGTCGGCCCGCCGCATACTACCGAGTGTCATCCGGCGATGCTTGTGAATTATAATTTTGTGATGTGGATGAATGTAAGTGCGATTTGTATGAGTGATGTATGTCTCTGTGATAAACAATACATATACCTATTTAAAGTAATATATTAGTTTGAATATATTTGTTTGTATTTATGTAGGGTTTTTAATATATAAAGATAAATAAATTAATAAATACAATAAGTTACCTACAATCAATTTAATTATACACATTCTCTACTCTCGTATTGACACATACAGTTACACTAGACATCTTACTTAGCACAGCGTTTATACTTTTATTATTTAGTTTTGTTTGAATATTGTTTTTATTTTCATTTTTTATTGCATAAATTATTATTATTATTTCTGAAATTGGTTTCCCAAGATACAGGCTTGCCTAGTTTGGGGCCAATGTTAAAATTGTGAACAATTATAATTAACAATCAATTATTATCATTAGTATTATAAGAGAATTGCTCAACACATCTACAAACCATTTTATGCATGTAGCAGATTTACCAAGCTTTAGGTATCTTCAGGATGCAGTGGATCAATAGTTTTACAATATTTATTCTCTGTTTTCAGAAAAAAGAGCCCGAGCTACTGGCTAACAGTCCACTGACAAAAGCACTTTCAAACATTTTGTCTGTAAAGAAATCACAGGGATCTAGTAGTGAGGAGAAAAAGATAGTGTTGTGCAACAGGTTACGGAATATATTTGTCTTCATTCAAGCTATGCTTGTGTAAGTATTTCTTGTGTTTTTTTCTGTAAATTTTATCAAGCAGTCAGTAGTCAGTGTCAGAGTGCGAGTTTCATGACGTTCGGCGCTCCAATTGGCCCGCTCCAAGCTTTTAACCAATCGGAGAGCTTAACGCGGTGAACATTTCGATCGCGTTAACGTAAAAACAACTCGCACTTAGGGCACAGACACTAAAACAGATAACAGACTATAAACAGGTGAGATGTAGTCTGGATGGCTATTTTTTTATACTAATTTTATTTTTTACTTAACTCATGCCTTTTTTCCATAGAGGGTAGGCAGAAACTACAGAGCACCATCTGCTATAATTCTTACATACTTCTTTTTCTTTGTTTATTCATACATGTACTATAGTCACTCACACACGCCAGTTGCGAGTACTATGCACCTGACAATGCTGAAGAACCTCAAAATAAGATATTGTATCAAAAGATTTAAGCACCTTATAAGATGAACGATGAAAGAAAGAGAAAGGGAGATGAGATGAATGTTTTTAGTAATGAGGAGTGTGACATAACTATGTTTTTGAAGTTCTGATTATTTATCTTTGTCTTGTAATAATAAAGCTTGTTAAAAAATTATCATTGACTGGCCGGTTTTTCTAGTGTGTTTATTGGCCCTGACTGCTGAAGGTTCTGGGTTCAATTCCCACCCAAGAGAAATGTTTGTGTGATGAGCACAATATTTTTTAGCTTCTAGTTTAACCAGATGAAGTCCAACTGACCACCACAAGTCAATTACTGAACACAATACTCATTGGTAAGACCAGTTGTCCAACTTAGGGTTCTGACTTCTGATTCCTACTGCCTTTCTGCTCTTTGAAAAACCATTTTGAGCAGTCTAATGAAAGCCTTTTGAACATGTTTTAAGATCATTTTCTCTCTCTCTCTCTCTCCTCTCTCTCTCTCTCTTCTCTCTCTCTCTCTCTTCTCTCTCTCTCTCTCTCTCCTCTCTCTCTCTCTCTCTCTTCTCTCTCTCTCTCTCTTCTCTCTCTCTCTCTCTCTCTCTCTCTCTCTCTTCTCTCTCTCTAGAGAGAGAATAATAAGAGTATCTCTCTTTCTCTCTCGATATACATTTTTTTTTCTTCTTTTCCACAGGGAGGTGTACCCAGTAGCCAAGCCGGTACAACCTCAGCTGATACTAGAAGTAATAGTGCAAGCACTCAGTGTATCAAGCAGCGTCAACACAGATGCTACGGAAGCTTCCACAGTCAAGACACAAGCACTTCGTACTTTAGATGCTATAATACTATGGTAAATTATCTTAATTACTTAGTTGCTAAGGTGTTTTGTTTGTACAAATTCAACTTTGACGCCTATTTGTTGTTCATGCAACATTGAGACTTATTACATTTGACGCAGATGTTATTATTTTTCTGCATAATTGCGAAAACTGCGTGGCGAATAGGGGAAGGTTCATATCTGACGGAACATGCGTCGGGTATTATCGGTCGCGTAACGCCAGAACAGACAAATGTATAGAAAAACACTTGACGGTTCACACTCAACAGATGATGCGTTAGTGCGTCGAGGTACATTGTCGCAAACGCTCGGAGCATGTTCCGTCAGATATGAATGAACCTTCCCTAACTGCGAACCGGATTAGTACATATTTTTAATTTACTTTTAGGCGTTTGTAGCGACATCTATCTCGCCACATACGAACTATCCTACATCGCGCTATCAAAGTTATCCGCGCAGTTTTAACGTATACAAGTTCCCGACAACAACCGTCGGGCAGTAGTTAGCCCACCAGACACAACACCCGTCTGGTCGAAGGATCCTCCCTTTTCAATGGTGGATGAGGAACTTTACACCCTGTTCCTCATGCCTCCAAACGTTTATTTCTTTCTTTTTTAGAGGTTATAGTTCACTCTTGGCGACTATTCCTGCCTTCAGGATGCAGGTGACTATCTGTGTTTTACATGAAGCTAGTGCCTATATGACCTCCACAACCTAGTGACTAAGTATCGCCAGGTCCCTTGGTTAGACTCAACTGCTCAGGGTTCTGACTACTTGTAACGTGATCTAAATATGACAGCTGGGAAATGGGCTGCCGGAATACGTATCGAATGCCTTAGCAAGCGTACCTTAACCTTGGATTGACGCTTGCAGCTGTTGATTTAGCTAACAAAACCATACTATCATCATAGGGGTAAAGACACATTGATTGGCGGCCTTTTGCATTTTACCGATTGAAAAGGAGCACAATAAAATTGTACGCACTATGTCGATCCACCGCGCACCGGCGGCTGCCGACGAACGATCGTGTTTTGTGTCAGTCTGCCGTCGGAGCATGTTCGCCGCGTCGAAGCGAAAGGATCCGTACGTCGTTCCATACTTTAATGGACAAACCGTCAAAAAACGTTGTTCAATGTGTTCTTAATGATAAATTATACTTATTTATTTCTGTGAATAGGTTTTCACAAACACTTTTACTCGTCATTTTTTTAACTAGTAGATGATATCTGTGTCTCACTATCTGATTATTCTGAAAAGAAACACAGACAGAAACTCAGAAATCCGTTCTAGCGGAAGTTCTGACTCATAACCCTAAGAAACAAACTGCATCGACTCCATATTGTATCCTTGATTTGTTAAAATTACCTAATAAATTATATTTTGTATTGCAGCTTGGGGCCAAACCTTATTCCGTTCTCAGGACTAGTGTTCAGATTTGTGATGCAGACGCTTAAGTGGAGCTCGGAGAATCCTAGTGAGGAGGCAAGGTAACATACCCATTCATGCAGTACTCAGAAAGATTTTCTTTTTAACTATTCCAAATATTTGTTTCCAATTGAATTGATTACCAAATTTACAGAAGTGAAGTAAGTTTAAAGCTGTGCAAACTAAACCTTATTTGCAGGTGTTAAAGTTACTATTAATTTTATAATTATTTTTAAAACATATACTTATTGCGAATGCAGAATTTAATGTTGAGTTTTTTTTTACTTTAAACTTTAGTTATTTAACTTTTTGAATGGAAAATCCCTGTTTATGACATTGTGTGAGGACCACAAAATAGACAGTGATTTCTGAGTTTCTCGAAATAAAATACTTATGGAATTAGTGTGGAATGCAATAACAGAATTAAGTAATTCATTCACTTTTAGAAAAGTCCGCATCACCGCTTACGTAAGCCTCACCAAATGGTTGAGCTTATTACACGTTCACCGCGTCTCAAGCGAAGGTAGGGGACGCTCTTGGGAAGATGAACTCACCAAGCACATAATCGAGGATATCACTCCGCCGAAGAAGATCGTGCAACTCACTGTAAGTACAAAGTGGAATCGATACTCTTGTTCATAAACTAAATTAAAATAATAATAATAATATTTATTCAAAAGTAAAATAGGTAAAATAAAATACAAAGCGTCGTCCAAAATGAGAGAACTATTAAAAAAAGGACAGAAATTTGAATTAGAATAGATATGGACACAGCATTGCACTCAAAAAGTAGCACCACGAAAAGTAACCCCGAGTAGGCGTGGATTTAAAAGTATCTTTTTTCGCGAATTAGTCTACCGCGCGCTTAGTGACGGTAGGTCGCATCGATCAAAGCGTTTGACGTTTCATTATTAGGTTACTAGCAGACGTCACGCAGTTTCACCCGCGTAGTTTCCATTCCCGTGGGAATACGGGGATAAAAAGTAGCCTATGTCCACCGGGAATAGTGTAGCTTTCCACCAGTACAATAATTTTTAAAATTGGATCATTAGTTCCGAAGATTACCACCATTATTATTATTATATAAATATATACAATATGTAACAAAAACCCTGTTGTTCCTTCTACCCACGTTTTAAGAATCGATATACGTACCTAATAAAGCGAGTCATTTATTAAAAACGTTCAATAAAAATAATTAAAATAAATATTTAATAATTAATATTTGTAATGTTTGACTGATTTCTTACCTCTGCAGCGAATCTCTTTGACCGATGCCGCGCCGCCGCGCGCCTCCGCGCCACGTGACGCGGCATCGGTCACAAGGTCATGACCTTGTCAGCTGTTGTTCGTCACTTTAACGAATGAATCTATTCTTTGCAAATGTTTGTTTACACGGTATTTTTATGCACAATTGATAGTTGTTCAAACTACATATTTTAACACTTAAAAAAAACAATAGTTATTACGATATCTGCTTGACGGCCGCAGAGATGCTGTTCAATATGACCACCTTGTACCTATGTACCCTACACATTTGTTGCAACGCCTAATAATATTCTAACGACATATCAACATATTCAAATATTTTACGTTAGAATAACATTTACGTAAACGAAACACAAGTCAATCACAGGTTAACAGTTACATCCGTCCGTAACTAAGTTGCGCGGGAGACTGGATGGAACTAGGAAGTAAGGGAAGTAGTTCGAAAGGCGGCGCGGGCGGGGTACGGGATAGGCATGCACGTGCGTCGCCGCCGGCCGCGGTAACGTTTGGCGGCATTTTTTGTCACTTCAAAGAAGCCGCCGCCGCCGCTTAATAAAAATGTATTTGTAAAGTCAGGTGTTCTAAACATTTTTTCGAATGTGTCGATTTTAATAGTTATTTGATTACGACCCGTCGACTAGCCAATCATTATTTTTTTTACATTATAATTCCATTAATGGTATCCTTGTAGGTAAATGTATATGTCCCTTAAAGGAACAACAGGGTTTTTGTTACATATTATTAGTTGAATATATATATTAGTGAAATGATGGAATTATAAAAAAATCTTCTAACTTCTTGTGTAGTAAAGTGGTGCAGGAAATGCAAAGAAAGCCAGAAAAGTGGTAAATTAAAGTAAATTAAGTTTAGTTGGGAGGAAATGGCACCAGGGTCAAAATAAACCCACCAAATGTGAACTTGATTGCCAAGACTTACAAGTTCATAATACTCAGTTAAAAATGTATGAGATATCTAGCATAGCCAAAGCCCTAACTGATCACTGATTCATGTACAAATTACATTGTGGCAAGAAAAAAGAGTTGGCCATTTCGTGATTTTCGCATAAACTGTTATTTATGAACTTGTTCTCTTATTAGTTCTAAGAAAAACCCAGATTAACTGGCATAACTTTACAACCGGGTGAAATTAAATTACCTTGCGAACCTTTACCGTTCACCACCGTAACGGGTTTAAAGATAGAACAAAAAAATATGATGACATTCAAAAATAACCCTCCATGTTTGAACAAGTTGAAAAAACAGTTTTTTTTTTGTATTCCTCTTGGTTGGCAACTTTTAATTGGATTACCAACTGCTTCTACCAAACAGCAAAGCTTAAGTATGATCAGAAAGATCTAAATAAAATGCCCAATTCTTTTTACAGATGAGTAACCAATACACTAAAAACTTGAGTAAAAAAGCTAAGAGGAAGCTGGCGAACCAGACGCTGCAACAGAGCACCATCGCTAGTCATATGCCAGGCGAGAAGAATAAGTCAAATGCGTGAGTGTTACATTACCTAATTCAATACATTACAGAATTAAATTCTTAAAAAAACTTGGAAGGTTGTAGTGACATTAACGTGTTTAATTTACTAGAAAATTCAAGTTTATTTATTTAAATGGTTAGCCTGTGTTCGATTGAAAATTGTCTTCGTAGCTAAGCAAGTCACATATTCGTATACCTCATATCGCCTTCAAAAGCATGTAACACGTATTTAATTTATCTGAAATCCAAAATAATAAATAAATTAAAAAAAAATAATAAATGTAAATGTAAAATGTAATGTGTAATGTAATGTATGTTATGTTAATTAATTAATTATCTCATAATATGTATTAGTATTCTTTGATTCCTTTTATTTTTTCATTTTTAATTGCGCCTACCACTCTTTTTCTCTGCATCACCTAAAGGTTGACTGGTAGAAAATGCCTATGGCATTAAGTCCGCCTCTGTACATTAGTGTGCTTGAAGTATTAAATAAATAAATAAATAAATAAATCCAAACAAGCAATAGTGAACCTTAATTAAAGCACCATATGGTCGCAATCAAGCTGGATCCATCCAGTACGGACACCTAAGAAGGGAACAAAAGGAGCTCATACCACAGCAGCGACTTTAAGGCAATCTTGGAAAAAACATCACCTTGTTTTTCCTGAAGGATTATTATAAGTAGAGATGCAGTTTTAGTACATCCACATTTTGTCCGTTACATTTTAATCTCACGCAATAGGTGTCTAGAGTTTCACTATTAACTGGACTCAAATCTAGACTCTGGGCAAAGCATTTCTTTTAAGGGTTATGCTAAGATGTTCCTCTTTTCCACCCATTTTTCGCCAATTAATGTCCCACCATTATTATCAACCAGGCACAAGTGTAGGCTGTTGTTGATAAATTGCTGCTGAAACACTCGGATAAGGCTGCAAGACTCTGTAATTGAACGCAGGATCTCTAGCTTAGCTGTATCGCGTACGACGGCTAGATCAACCAGCCCGTCTAGGCGGTCCTTCTTATACTCTTAAAACATTTCCAGATAGAGGCCCATGCCCATGGGTGGCATAAAAATTCTCCCATCAGTCTCGTTATTAACCACCACACAAAAAGAAGAACAAGAAAACATTACCCACCTTCTTCGCTTCGCCCCAGTAGGTTAAAATTTAACCGTTTAAAGGAGAATGGGCAAAATCGTACGGCACTTGGTCTATCAGCGGCCAGGAACATTTTTTTTTTTTTTGGTTTAATATCACCCTACAATAACGGGTTCAAGAAGTTTTATATCTGTAGTGTCATTATTAATGGAACTAAATACATTTTTATTTTAGATATGTAAGCCTGTGATTTAGCGTATTAATTACTAAGATTTAGTCTTAAAAATAAGGAAATAAAATAAAATGACTTGTTTACTTCAATACATTTATTTTACATACATTTACATACATAAACTCACGCCCTTTTCCCATGGGGGTAGGCAGAAACCACAGAACGCCACTTGCTACGATCCTTACATACTCCTTTTGCCTCGTCCACATTCATACATTTAATGTACAATAATAGCACTGAGTTCTGATGCCGGTAATAAAATATCCTCGTCTTGATGTCTAGCCCATGCCAGATACCACACTACACACATAACGTGTGCGCAACAACCGATTGTGCGCCTTCCACTCAAACAACTGCAATAATAATGAGCAATTGCTTCTCTATTTTGTCTTTGTCGGTTAATTACAATATAAGAATAATATATTCTGGACCTTACATGTCTAGATTGTATTCGCACACGTAATAACCAAATATCTTCTTCTTCAATAAAATCTCTGAGCTGACTTATTTGTCGCTCCCGGTATACTTCGATATTGTATAAGCCTTCAATTAAGTGTTCAGCGTAGTAGCTGCGAGCCAACTTGATTTGGTATGTGCCAAGTGCAAACAGAATTAGGTCTTCTTCAGAAAAAACCGGAAAGTCTTCAAAAATAGGTTGGTCGCTGCTGAGTCTTTCAAATGATGCCCTCTGTCTATTTATGTTATGACGGATAACATAGTCCGCTAAGAGGTTCGGTATTTCAAAACGTTCATTAATTATATTTACGAACGATGATGTATGAATACTATCTTGTATTGGTGTTTGGAACGCATTGATGAGTGCCGCTGCGTTTTGAAAGTCCTCAAACATGTGACTTAAGGCGCGATTAAAATATTCTTGCCTAAACAATTTGAAATCTCGCTTGAACCTGCCATTTATAACTTCCACTACCCAGCGGCATAGAGTTACCAGCCTAGTTCTATTGGCCTGTTCAGTAGTAAGCTGGTCTGCACCGCGGTCTTTGGTTTCTGGCATATAGGCACTGCAGTTGCATCGCTCCAAATCGCCACAGACGTCTCTAAACCCACGATCTAAAATGAATATGTCGCCAGCCCGGTAAAACCAGTGAAATGTGCCTTCTTCGTCATTTATAATTCTTTACAAAATACTGGCATCTGAGTCGGTAGCAGCATAGGGCCCGCAAACATCAATTATATGCCCATCGGAACACACCATTAAGAACGGTTTTAATAGATTTTCGTATTTGTGTAGACTGTAGGTCTGTCGCTGGAACGAAAAGTTGGAGCTCTTCTGTATATAAATATATGTTCCATCCATGATTGTTACTGCCTTCCTTTCTTCTGGAGAAGACTCGGGATTTCCAAATAACGCGTTTGGTACAATAAGATTACGGTCAGCGACCATTCTTCTATTTAAATGGTCGAGTCCCAGGTGTCGTGGCTTAAAATCCAGAGATATAGCATCACGCGCGGTTTTTAAATGCCTTTCTAGAGTCCTTCTACTTATGTTAAAGAGCGTGGCTAATCTCTCGTTGCTATCACCAGTTCGCAACTTCATTAAATATATGGCTAGTTTTGTTTTGGCGTTTGACTCAGACAAAGAAGGCGTTTGTTCCAAGATTGTATTGAATTGATCTCTGCTAACGCCCAATCGAATATGAATCTCATTAGGATCCATATTTGCAATATCTTCAAAGTCCAGAATATTTTTATTTAAAACAGCTTTTTTAAAAAGCTCTAGTATTTGCACAAAATGAGAGCTGTTAAAATCATGTCTGAGATTTGGACTATCAATGAGCTCTTCCCAATCATTTGATGTTAAATGTGCATCACATATTCTGGCACTGTCTGGTATGAATAAGTTAGAATGTAACATAAGAGTAATCCTTACATTCTCAGGCATTCGACGACGTGAAACACTACGGCATCTGTCAAACATACAGTTTGCCGAGGTGCTAGGCACTCGTGAATATTCTTCCACTTGAAGAACACATTCGTGCGGGGCAGGGTTATTGTTTGGCTGCACAGCCCGTTGAGCTCGTTGCCAACAGGGTCGACAAACGTATTCTCGGCCGTTGTATTCAACCTGAAAAGGAAAATAGTTTATAACATAGTATTTAAAACTCACAGCAGTTTCAGTTAAATCATGTGTTGTATAGTAGAACATGCCGAGCTCTTTTTCAACGTGACGAATGAGTCATGCTCATACGCATTGTTAATGAGTGGTTGGCCTCTATTATATTTCGAAGCTAGATAACGTTGGCTCTGTTTCCATATGCACCATGTGTGTAAAAGAGAGAGAAGATCTGTTTTGACTATAACTTAAGTATTGTTAGAAAAGAACCATACGCTTAAGGAAATAACATAATTCACTAAAAGGACGTACATAAAAATACAATCAAAACTGTAACGTGGACTTTCAATAAAGAGCCCACACTTCACCCAACGATGTGTCGCATATGCACATCGTGACACAATATTATGAGGCCATCACCGCTATTAGGGTGCGTACATACGGGTAAAAACAACCAAAAAATAGTCTAAAAATACTTACTTGCTGTGGAGCTATAGCTTCAATAATATATTGAGCATTGGCAGCATTTTCCTCAAAAAGAGCATGGGTTATTTCTAACCTTCTTCTATTAACCACTGATCGATTGCACAAAACACATATAGGTCGATTTTCTGCCATTTTTCAATAATGTTCCGTTGGCGTACACAAGTCCAGAGTCCAAGTACACAAGCACAAACGTACAGAAGTTCAGAGTTAATAGCCAGGTTATCAGGTTAGGAAGAAACACAGTCCAGAGGGTAGCCAGGGTCAAAACGTTTGAAAAAGAATCCGTAGATGAGCGCACAGTACACAACGTCACAAGGGTAAGCGAAGGACTGCGCCGAGTGACGCACACGCACCCCACACCTCGGCTCTTTTGTTTGCACTCGAAGCTGATTGGGCCGTTCGAACTCAGGTAGTCCATGTAGTAAACCCATTGTTGAGCTGAGTCTTGTAAACGGTATGCTGACAACGTTTTGAAATACTTTTGAAGACATAAACTAATGTTAATAAGTATTTTATAAAATGGGTTTGCACATTTTCTTGCACTTATTATCTAAGTATTTTACCTATATGTATTTTTTTTTCTAAATGAGCTGCAATGTTACGTTCATAGTAAAAGTTAGTCCTTAGTAATAGTACTTTCATTTAATACCTATTTCGTTGTTGGCCGCTCATAGACCATTTTGCTCTTTCTTCTTTATATTTTCAATGTAATATAGTATTTACTAGAGTAAACAAATCAAAACGGCTATTATTGTTTTTAGATCTGATGAATTAAGCGATGAGGTCGCAAATGCAGCTCTAGAATGTGCAGAAACATTCCTCACAGTCAGCGGAATCTTTTTGAAACCAACAACACATAAGGTAAGTTAACAACTACAGTTCTAATCATGATTTATCTTGTTTTATACTTAATTTTTGTTAATGTCGCCGCGGTCGACTTGAAAACTTGAAACAGACTAGGCGCCCAATTTGACGGCAGCAAAGAGAAGCTCAAATTTTTGCAGGTGTCCCTTCAGTGTCTATGCGGTTCCTCTCCGCAGACCATGGCCTCCCTTTTATCTTGCGCCGCGTGCCGTGCGCTATTTCCTAACTAAATTAATAAATTCCCCCCCATTCGTGACCCCCCAGGTGTTCCAAGAGCGCCTAGTCCGCGAGTGTTACAGCCTGGACAGCTACAGCGTGTCCCGCGCGCTGCAGCTGCTGCGCTCGCTGGACGCGGCGCGCAAGAACACTCCCGCCAGCGTGCCGCCGCCCACGCATTACTGTGTGCAGCTCTACAGCACGCTCGTCAACAGCCGATATGATGAGGTAACCAAGAGCGCCTAGTCCGCGAGTGTTACAGCCTGGACAGCTACAGCGTGTCCCGCGCGCTGCAGCTGCTGCGCTCGCTGGACGCGGCGCGCAAGAACACTCCCGCCAGCGTGCCGCCGCCCACGCAGTACTGTGTGCAGCTCTACAGCACGCTCGTCAACAGCCGATATGATGAGGTAACCAAGAGCGCCTAGTCCGCGAGTGTTACAGCCTGGACAGCTACAGCGTGTCCCGCGCGCTGCAGCTGCTGCGCTCGCTGGACGCGGCGCGCAAGAACACTCCCGCCAGCGTGCCGCCGCCCACGCAGTACTGTGTGCAGCTCTACAGCACGCTCGTCAACAGCCGATATGATGAGGTAACCAAGAGCGCCTAGTCCGCGAGTGTTACAGCCTGGACAGCTACAGCGTGTCCCGCGCGCTGCAGCTGCTGCGCTCGCTGGACGCGGCGCGCAAGAACACTCCCGCCAGCGTGCCGCCGCCCACGCAGTACTGTGTGCAGCTCTACAGCACGCTCGTCAACAGCCGATATGATGAGGTAACCAAGAGCGCCTAGTCCGCGAGTGTTACAGCCTGGACAGCTACAGCGTGTCCCGCGCGCTGCAGCTGCTGCGCTCGCTGGACGCGGCGCGCAAGAACACTCCCGCCAGCGTGCCGCCGCCCACGCAGTACTGTGTGCAGCTCTACAGCACGCTCGTCAACAGCCGATATGATGAGGTAACCAAGAGCGCCTAGTCCGCGAGTGTTACAGCCTGGACAGCTACAGCGTGTCCCGCGCGCTGCAGCTGCTGCGCTCGCTGGACGCGGCGCGCAAGAACACTCCCGCCAGCGTGCCGCCGCCCACGCAGTACTGTGTGCAGCTCTACAGCACGCTCGTCAACAGCCGATATGATGAGGTAACCAAGAGCGCCTAGTCCGCGAGTGTTACAGCCTGGACAGCTACAGCGTGTCCCGCGCGCTGCAGCTGCTGCGCTCGCTGGACGCGGCGCGCAAGAACACTCCCGCCAGCGTGCCGCCGCCCACGCAGTACTGTGTGCAGCTCTACAGCACGCTCGTCAACAGCCGATATGATGAGGCATTGAATTAGAAAAGCTATGGAAACAGCATTGCACTCAAAAAGTGGCACCACGAATAGTACGTCTAAGTAGGCGGGGCTTTAAAAGTACGTCTTTTTTGAGAACTAGTCTACTGCGCACTCAGTGACGGAAGGTCGCATTGATCAAAGCGTTTGACGTTTCATTATTTGGATAAAAACATTGGTGGAATTATAAAAAAATGACTTCTTGTGTAGTAAAGTGGTGCAAAAAATGCAAAGAAAGGCGGAAAAGTAATACTGGAATAAGTTTCATTGGTGAGTAAAAAGAAATCCTTTTATTTACTGTTTTACCAGTTCTAACAAATATTTGAATGACATTGACACTATAACCAAAAAATAGGTTTATTTAGTCAGCCTAAAAATAGGCAATTCTAAATTGTGTCTGGATTTTCCCTTATTGCCGAGTTATTAAGCGGTTAGAGTATAGCATTTAAATATTATGTATACTAATAAATACAAATGTGATTAAAACACTAACGAGTAATTCATTGTGGCCGGTGTTATGCAATAAGTGCTCGTAACCAGCCCAATTAATTATTCTTTTTGGATTTTTGTTTTTGTAAATAAGTAAATTTTATTTTTTGACAAACATAAGCTTGTGGGTTATTTTGAATACACGAACATTATATAAACAGTAATTACCGATTAATTGTCGTTGTAATATTTTCAGTTTTCCTAAAAATGAACTAAAGCGACTGTTGTGGATAAAAGCTGTTCGTTTAGAAAGAAGACAGGAAGATTGGGCACCAAATAGATTCAGTAAGGTGTGCTCCATACATTTTGATGCTCAAGACATGTATCTGTCGAGTAAGGGTAATCGCTTGTTGAATAAATCTGCAGTACCTATTTGCACGGTAAATAATTTTCATATCAAAGGTTTAATTTTAATTATTATTATTTTTTGTGTCGTCATTAACCTTATTTTTGGTCTTTTTAGATGGTTCATAGAAGAAGGAACGGTTGCGTCCGCAGACAGAATAATGGTAATAAATTATGGTCATTAACTTCTGTTTAGATCAGAAAATAGTTTACGAAGTAAAGTAGTAGTAGATTTAACATTGTATTAAAGTTAATTGTTGTATTAAGTTGTAGTCTATGGTAAGGCGTGTAATTCCAGTATACTTACCAGGTTATCATTAAATGTTTAAATAAAATTTTAATTTATCAATTTTAACCAGAAGAAGGACAAGACGGAGTATCAACAAATAATATTTCCGTGAATATTAAGGCTCACAAACATAAGCAAGTTAATTAATTTCGAGGAAGGTATTTTTTTATTGTAGTGACACGGTTCTCAAGTCACTATAAGTCATTTTTAGAATGAAGTTTGTACCAAAATATACCTATTTATTATTGAAAAAGAGTAACCATAAGAAGCGACTATTTAGAATGGGCTGTTGTCCGTTGAGCTTCACCTTTCTTACTAATTACTGTTAGAAATTTCAAAAATACCTACCTTGTTTTTTGTAAATTAAATTGAAATAAATGATTTTCACTTTCACTTATTGTTAACACTCGTTTGAACTAACATTGCAACAAACCGCGATGAGTGGAAGGACGGAAGGGAAGCCTTTGCCCTGTAATGGGACACAACAGGCACATAATAATAATAATTATTATTGTTAAAATTCTTAATTTGTCAATAAATATATTTTTACTTCATCCGAATTTTATTTATCTTCATCGACCGCTTTAAAGTGATATCTTGAAAACTTCTAAACCAATTTTGATATATCTTGCATTTATACCTAATTACTCGTACCAATACCTGATAAGGAATTTTGGGATAGAAGGTGTCCTACGGTCTTATCCAGGTGATAACATATACATGTGCCTAGTAATATTTAGGTACATAGACTATATTTTTTTAAATTTAAAAGACGTGTTGATTTGCTAAATAAATAGTAATATTAATTTGTGAAATAAAAAAACAACAAATCTCCCCACTGCTCTGGTTACGTATTATGCCTATGGTGCATGGTTAAACTATGGCGTAATATTATGGGGAAATAGCACAGATGCACCAACACTTCACACTACATAGAAGACCTGCATACCCCATTTCCAAGAACATAAAATTTTAACACTTCCTTGTATATATATGTCGCCGCCAGCAAAGGCTGAGCGATGAGCTGACACCGATGGGGGTTTCGTGGTACAGAGTTCATAACGTAGAATAGCAATGTTTATTGCAGTAATAACCTCACTTAACAATCTTAATCACAAAACAACTCAAATCAACTAGAATCATATTAATTTAATTTATTTGTAAGTATAACGTTCAAAAGTGCCTGTTTTCAGGCCTAATTGAAATAAATGATTTGACTTTGACTTTGAATCTAGGTAACTGACAGTTTCGTACTGGATGTGTGTCTTCGTCGGTGCCTCAAATCAATCTGAGCTCCGCCCAGCTCCCACGCACGAGCACGACTCTGTCCACGTGACATTACCGAAACACATTCGCGCCATTTTCAAATGACAAGTAACGTCACGCTGGTCACCATAGACTCTGTACTAAGTTAATCAACTTCACAACTTATTATTCAAGAATATCGCTTGCCGCGACATATATATTGGAATTGTGCAAATTTGTCAGAAACAATCAAAAACTGTTTACTACACGCGAACACATACAGACTCACTACACACTACGACACAAAAATAGACTAAACATACCAAGCTCTAAGCTGAAAATACACTCCACAAGCACTTTAATAATGTCAATTAAAATAGTAGTAGAGATTAATATAAAATTTTTAAATATTTATAATAGCCCTCCTCGTAATTCTCCTAATTTTTATATTGTTATGGCCGACAGGGCCCACAATGATGCATATTATTATTATATCCTTACGTACCTACCACCTAAGTTTACATTGTGGAATGCAATAAATATATTGAGTATTGATTAAAAAGAAACAATAGTATAGAAGTATCAATATAATTTGTATGTATGTATTGTATATAGATAATTTACATTTATATTCTGTCGGAATTCATTAAAAAAGTCATTGTTAAATATACACAAATAATTTAATTTAGCTAAGTATCTACTGCATAACACCATCCACGCTCGGCTCGCTGTCATTTTGACTCCGCCCAGTGACCTTGATGCACCCAATCGCGCACTAGCTTCGTCTATTATAGTGTGTCAGTTGTTTGCGTAAATGGAACCAAAATTGAAGCGTTATTTGTATGAGAATTACGTTTCCATAGCTTTTCTAATTCAATGTGATGAGGTAACCAAGAGCGCCTAGTCCGCGAGTGTTACAGCCTGGACAGCTACAGCGTGTCCCGCGCGCTGCAGCTGCTGCGCTCGCTGGACGCGGCGCGCAAGAACACTCCCGCCAGCGTGCCGCCGCCCACGCAGTACTGTGTGCAGCTCTACAGCACGCTCGTCAACAGCCGATATGATGAGGTAACCAAGAGCGCCTAGTCCGCGAGTGTTACAGCCTGGACAGCTACAGCGTGTCCCGCGCGCTGCAGCTGCTGCGCTCGCTGGACGCGGCGCGCAAGAACACTCCCGCCAGCGTGCCGCCGCCCACGCAGTACTGTGTGCAGCTCTACAGCACGCTCGTCAACAGCCGATATGATGAGGTAACCAAGAGCGCCTAGTCCGCGAGTGTTACAGCCTGGACAGCTACAGCGTGTCCCGCGCGCTGCAGCTGCTGCGCTCGCTGGACGCGGCGCGCAAGAACACTCCCGCCAGCGTGCCGCCGCCCACGCAGTACTGTGTGCAGCTCTACAGCACGCTCGTCAACAGCCGATATGATGAGGTAACCAAGAGCGCCTAGTCCGCGAGTGTTACAGCCTGGACAGCTACAGCGTGTCCCGCACGCTGCAGCTGCTGCGCTCGCTGGACGCGGCGCGCAAGAACACTCCCGCCAGCGTGCCGCCGCCCACGCAGTACTGTGTGCAGCTCTACAGCACGCTCGTCAACAGCCGATATGATGAGGTAACCAAGAGCGCCTAGTCCGCGAGTGTTACAGCCTGGACAGCTACAGCGTGTCCCGCGCGCTGCAGCTGCTGCGCTCGCTGGACGCGGCGCGCAAGAACACTCCCGCCAGCGTGCCGCCGCCCACGCAGTACTGTGTGCAGCTCTACAGCACGCTCGTCAACAGCCGATATGATGAGGTAACCAAGAGCGCCTAGTCCGCGAGTGTTACAGCCTGGACAGCTACAGCGTGTCCCGCGCGCTGCAGCTGCTGCGCTCGCTGGACGCGGCGCGCAAGAACACTCCCGCCAGCGTGCCGCCGCCCACGCAGTACTGTGTGCAGCTCTACAGCACGCTCGTCAACAGCCGATATGATGAGGTAACCAAGAGCGCCTAGTCCGCGAGTGTTACAGCCTGGACAGCTACAGCGTGTCCCGCGCGCTGCAGCTGCTGCGCTCGCTGGACGCGGCGCGCAAGAACACTCCCGCCAGCGTGCCGCCGCCCACGCAGTACTGTGTGCAGCTCTACAGCACGCTCGTCAACAGCCGATATGATGAGGTAACCAAGAGCGCCTAGTCCGCGAGTGTTACAGCCTGGACAGCTACAGCGTGTCCCGCGCGCTGCAGCTGCTGCGCTCGCTGGACGCGGCGCGCAAGAAAACTCCCGCCAGCGTGCCGCCGCCCACGCAGTACTGTGTGCAGCTCTACAGCACGCTCGTCAACAGCCGATATGATGAGGTAACCAAGAGCGCCTAGTCCGCGAGTGTTACAGCCTGGACAGCTACAGCGTGTCCCGCGCGCTGCAGCTGCTGCGCTCGCTGGACGCGGCGCGCAAGAACACTCCCGCCAGCGTGCCGCCGCCCACGCAGTACTGTGTGCAGCTCTACAGCACGCTCGTCAACAGCCGATATGATGAGGTAACCAAGAGCGCCTAGTCCGCGAGTGTTACAGCCTGGACAGCTACAGCGTGTCCCGCGCGCTGCAGCTGCTGCGCTCGCTGGACGCGGCGCGCAAGAACACTCCCGCCAGCGTGCCGCCGCCCACGCAGTACTGTGTGCAGCTCTACAGCACGCTCGTCAACAGCCGATATGATGAGGTAACCAAGAGCGCCTAGTCCGCGAGTGTTACAGCCTGGACAGCTACAGCGTGTCCCGCGCGCTGCAGCTGCTGCGCTCGCTGGACGCGGCGCGCAAGAACACTCCCGCCAGCGTGCCGCCGCCCACGCAGTACTGTGTGCAGCTCTACAGCACGCTCGTCAACAGCCGATATGATGAGGTAACCAAGAGCGCCTAGTCCGCGAGTGTTACGACAAATAATTAGAATTAAATTTAAAACATATCAGGGAAGAAAATGTATGAAACAAAATTAAATTAAATTAAATAAACAATGTCACAGAAGCAGCAATAGAGAAATAAAATCAAAATCGAAAAATAATACTTAAAAAATAATAAATTATATTGAATAAACTTATAATAATTAACAATTACATAATTCTTTTTGAGGCAGTTTTTATAATTTGAAAGAGAATTACAGATGTCAAAATTCATGGTCTTAGACAAAGAGTTATATTGCCCACAAAGTCTTGGCACAACGGCGTAATGACCTAAGTTAGTTTTTTTTTTTATATTATAACCAGTGCTTGACTGCAATCCCACCTGATGGTAAGCAGTGATGCAATCAGTGATGGTGAAGCGCACTAGTTTATTAAGAGCCTATTCACTCTAGCCTTGAAGACACCTAAATTATAATCGGACGGGAAGACCGCAGCAGGCAAGTTGTTCCAGTCCTTCGATCTACGCGGTATAAACGATTGGTGGTCAGGAGAAGGTCCAGACAATTGGCAGTATGACCATCTACATCCGGCACCCTAGTCGCTTGTCTTACCAAATGGGAGAGGCCCATTGATACCGCAAAGCTTCGCGCTTCTCTCCCAGCATGGTCTGTCCCCTGGTATGGGAAGAGCCAGTCTTGGTGGCAGGCGTTAAAGTCCCCCAGAGCGACGAATTGCGCGTCAGGGTGCTGATGCAGAGCCTTATCGGCGGCCTCACCAAGGTGGTCAAATAGTTGAGTCGTCTCCTGGTCACCGTTGTGCGATCGGTAAACACAGTCTTAGACAATTTTGTCCAAACCGGTGTCCACCGACAACCATAGGGTTGAAAACTTAGGGTCTTCAAAGTGTCGGAGACGTTGGCAACAGATGTCGTTGCGGACGTACACACAAACCCCGGCACGCTGTAGGAAATAAAGAAGAAGAAGAAAGAAAATATTTTATTTGGACGCACAGAACATACAGGGTGGCAGGGACATCGACGCGCAAACGTCGTGAAAAGGTTGCACCTGATGCCATAAATGAAATTACGAAGGTCATTCATCTCGGAAATGGCTGGTTAAAAAAATATCGTACAGACTAGACCGCGCGCCGCCCGGTGCGGTGGCGTCCTTTGTGACCGACAATAGAATGTTGGCATTAGGTAGAAAGCGAAAAGCGAAGGCACCTACTATGCTAGTGTTGACCTCGCATTTGAACTTTAGAAAAACAGCTGATCAGGTAGCCCTTTCCTGTTTTACTTTCATTGCTGGATTAAGTGAATTAAGTGAATTTACAAAATCTCATTGGAATAGGTAAAAATAATGTTTTTATACAGTTTACAGTAAAAAAAAATGCAAAAAAAAACGTAAAATTTAAGGAAAAGCCGACGAAAAATTTCAACGCAGGGGGGTCCAGAATCATGTACTGAATCCATGGTAAGCGGATGTGCGTCGATGTCCCTGCCACCCTGTATAACAAAAGAACAGCAATACAGATAATAAAAAAAAAAAGATTAAAAAACGAGAGACAAAAATAAAATAATAATAATAATAAAAAGACCTGTGCGAGACCAAAAAGGCGCCTATCTCAGCATTAGCTGCGACATTTAAAAATATAAACATCGCAGCGCTGTTATTCTGATAGGGCCCGTTGTGATGCCACGGACACACCCAAGAAAACAAACAAAGTATATAAAAAATAAAAAAGAAAACACAAATATATATAATACAATAAATGGACCGAGTTGTGCCATAATGATCCAACCCACATTTTTACCGAATTTGAGTTATCTATACTGGTGAATGGAAATGGTGTTCCAATGTGTACCCTGCCTTGGTAGTCAAGGTACGCCGCATCAGACGGACATCTTATCTGCGTCTCCGTCAGGAAAAAATAATGTGGCTTATCAGTCTCAAGATGGTGGTGGACCGCATCGAGATTTGAGTGTAGCCCTCGAATATTTGAGAGGTGCACTTGGAAAGAAAGGACGTGCTTCCGCTGTACACATTTACTTTTCTTCTTTTTACTTTTAATTTTTTAAGACAAGAGTGAATATACAGTATACAGAGATGGAAGATGGCAGTTGAGCAAGGTGATGCGACGCTAAACCCAACAACACAACCAGTGTTGCAGCGCCAGTGGGGGGTTGATCTGGAGACTGCGGGGACGCCCGAACCCCCCCAGGGATTGCCATCGGGTCCTCTCGCCCGGTCGCCAACCGGCACGATGGGGCCACCCTGGGATTTTTCACAGTTGGCGGGGCAGCCTTTCGTGCGTGGCTGGCACACTACTTGGGCCCCCAACTACCTGAGGTCGGGTGCTTCGGATTCCGCTACCCTCCATGACCAAACACCCAACACAACAAAAACTGGCGCATCATGACCGGCATACATCGCTATACACCGCTCAGACCCATCCTCCACCATACGGCTTCACCAGACAACACACCGGAACACGACGAATCACTTGGCCGCATGATATTGTCTGGGGGGTGGTAACTTTTAAGCCGGCAGCCGATTTTATCGCCTACCACCGCTGGTACTGCTCGTTTAGCACTACCCAGTGGACACGTATTATGCCTAGGAGTCCGAGATGGAATTTTTATCTCTAATGAGCTTAAAACTTCACTGCAATCTCGTTAGATGGAACGTTTTCCATTAAATATTTTGTAAAGGATAGTGAGGTCCAGTTTCTTCCTGCGACTGGCTATATGATGAGCCATATTTGTGTTACCTACACACCTACTGCATTAAAACCCCTTTTTTACCACAGATCAAGAAGTTCTGCTCACAAGCCCTGTTAGACATTCGTCTGCACCTGCATTGTTCACCACCTTCGATCAACTTCGCGCTGGACGTGAAACCCGACACCAAGTCAGCCGAAAACAAGAAGAAAGAAATATCTGAAGAGAACAGAGATGCACTAGAGTCTATAATAAAAGAAAGGTAAGTTGTAAAATTTTTGGAACATTCTAGCAAAATACGGTTATCACGATAGATGGTAATTTTGTTCAAGTAAGATGAAAATCCAATGATGATGATGTCTTATTTAATAACCAGCCGTGCCTGCAACTAGCTAGGCATGGGCGTTCATGGGGTTTTTTTTGTAACGTATCCCTTTTTCTTTTTATACTGATAAAGTCAAGTCACTATTGAACTCAGAAATATCCCTAAAAAAGTCAAAGAAGGTAAACAAGAACTTCTAAACTACATCTCCAGTATTTGTAAAAAGCTCAATATTGATTTGCAAAACTCAAATGTACGCGATATTTATCGTATTCCTGGAAAACCAGATGCCAAGAAACCGATAATCGTTCAGTTGTCCGATTTATACCTGAGAAATACGCTTATTAGCGCCGTGAAATCCTACAATACCAATCATCCAACAAACAAACTAAATTTGAGTCATGTGGGTCTCGAGGGTACTGATCCTATCTACCTAGCCGAGAACCTAACCGAAAACGCAAGGAAGCTTTTTTATCATGCACGCGAATTAAGAAAGTGTAATAAAGTAAAATACTGCTGGACCTCGGATGGAAAGGTTTTATTAAAGAAAGGAGATGGCCAACCTTCAATTGTCATTAAATCATTAACCCAGCTGGAGCAGTTTAATAATCAACTTTGACTACTCTGCCTATTAATTTATGTTTTGGTTGGTTTGAATTTGTTTTATTGTCCTTTGTTTTTATTTTCTGGCCGTCAGTCTTTATTTTTTGGCCCAATGTTCTTATATTTTTGCATAATGTGTGAACTTATTACAAAATTATGTGTGTTTACTCGTCGCATTATGTGGCTTATTGTAAGGGGTTACATTGCTGTAATCACATTTGACGCATCCGTTCACAGACCTTTGCCAAACTCCAGACTACCACATCGTTTGCAAACACTTACACACTTCAAACATTACACTCATACAAACACCCTTTTATCAAACAATCGCACAAATGACTTTTTAAATGCAACTATCTACCTGCCATTTTCTGCTTCCTCCAATCTTAATATTACGACGAATAAAACCTTTATTTTCTTAATTAACAATGTGATAACTAATAAAGTGACCGCAAATACCCAGCTGAAAATTCGATAGTTTTTCAGATATAAATAAAAATCTTGACCAGCTTTCTGTATCTTTAAACCAAACTTGCAGCCCTGAAAGTTGTAAATCGCTCATTAAAAATCCTAGTGCCTACTTTAAAATCCTATCTCAAAATATTAGATCCATTAATTGCAATATTCTTGGTTTTATAACCCTCTTGCATAGAATTGACATTGATTGTGAAGTGATTATTTTGACGGAATGTTGGCTTAAAAGTAACGTTAATATTCCTAAAATAGATAACTTTCTTATGTACCATACTGCAAAACACAAAAATCAGAACGATGGTGTTGTTGTCTACGTGAAAGAGTGTCTTGAACACACTGTTTCTGAAAGCGCCTTCAATGATGGGACTTGTATGGTACTTAAATTAGGATTAGACATAGCGATCATTTGCATTTACCGTTCACCTTCTTTTACCAACACCTCTAATTTTTTAATTTCCCTAGATTCTGTCCTAAATTCTCTATCTGCATTTAAAAATATTGCAATAATCGGTGATATAAATATTGACATCTGCCATACGCCATGTGATTCCCACGCCACAGAGTATCTTAATCTTTCGGCATTTCATGGTCTGTTGCCTGCACATATGCTACCCACGCGTGGTTCCAATTGCTTGGATCACGTGATGCTTAAATCTAAGTACGAAGCGCTAACCCTAGTACTTGATTCCTCTGTAACCGACCACAACTGTGTACTACTTTGCTTAAGACAGAAAACTAGACAATCTGATGGGACAAGTCCTTCTGTTTATAATAAAATCAACTATGAAGGTCTTGACCAAGAGATGGACAACCTTAATTTTGAAGGTGTCTACAGTTTAACTGACGCTAATCAAGCTACAAACAGTTTAGTCGAAACCCTTATGAAAACAATTGAATCCAACTCAAACACAGTTAAGATACCTAAACGGAAACATATAATCAAGCCATGGGTCACATCAGGCTTGCTTCGTTGCATGAGAAACCGTGACTCAATGCATAAAAAATCCCAGTTAAATCCAACCAATGACATCCTAAAAGTAACTTATAAAAGATACAGAAACTTTTGCACTAAAATATTAAAAAAGGTTAAAAGAGATTATGATAGAAGGGAGCTGGCAGAGGCTGGTACAGATAATAAGCGGCTCTGGCAGGCTATTAAAAGAGTAACAAACTCTATCAACCGCAAAACTTCCTCCATGAAACTGTTACAAACTTCGCCTTCTCCTGAGATCGCGGTCAGTTGTGTGAATAATTATTTTGCGAATGTTGGAAAGAACCTCGCAGCCAAAATAGCACACCCAAACTTGCTACCACTATCACAAATACACGATTCTGTCGACTCTCCCTGCAACTCACTAGTTCTTCTCCCAACTGACTGCGATGAAGTTGAATCAATTCTGATGTCACTAAAATCGGAATGTGCCGTTGGTTGGGACAATATTTCTACTGGTCTGCTCAAAAGATATAGGAATCATCTTGTCCCTGTCCTGACACATATTTTTAACCTTTGCCTTGAGACCGGTACATTTCCCTCGTACTTTAAAAAATCTCTGATCCATCCGGTCTTCAAGAGTGGTAGTGGAGACTGTGTCGCCAATTACCGCCCGATAGCTGTTTTGACCATACTATCTAAAATATTAGAGCGGATTATCAATAAAAGATTAACTAAATTTCTAGACCAGGAAAACTTAATATCCCCTAATCAGTATGGGTTTAGACGTAATATGTCCACGTCAAATGCAGTACTACACCTTACTAATTATATTGTCAAAAACTTAGATGGTAAAAAAAAAGTCCTCACTATTTTCCTGGACCTTGCTAAAGCATTTGACACAGTCTCCATTCCCCTATTGCTTCGTAAATTAGAAAAAATTGGTGTCAGGGGTCAGTCTCTTGCTATTTTGACTGACTATCTTAATGAAAGAACACAGTGCGTTAAAATTGGTAATTACGTAAGTGATGAGCTTCCTATAGAATACGGAGTCCCGCAGGGCAGTGTGATCGGGCCAACGCTATTCCTCGTGTACATTAATGAACTTTGTCAAAATAAATTAAATGACTTCGAGGTAACGGCGTTTGCAGATGATACTGCGCTAACGTTCATTGGTGACTCATGGTCGGAGGCTTATAGTAAAGCGCAGTGCGGATTTAATATTATTAAAACGTGGTTGGCTACAAATTCATTGACGCTAAACACCGACAAAACCAACTACATGACTTTTTCACTCCGAAAGTCCTCCCAACCGCCTCCTTCTCTTGCCCTTGTCGCCCATTCGTGTTCTATGTCCCCTAACCGTAACTGTGACTGTCCCAAACTAACCCAGGTGACCAGTGCTAAATATTTAGGCATAACGTTGGACAGCAATCTCTCTTTCTCCCATCACATCGAGCTTCTACAGAGCCGCGTTAGAAAATTAATCTATGTGTTTAAAAACCTACGCCACGTGGCTGATACCCGAATTATTAAACAGGTGTATTATGCTCTATGCCAGTCCCTTCTGAGTTATTGCATATCCTCTTGGGGTGGAGCGCCGAAAACACTACTCCTTAAACTAGAAAGAGCTCAACGGGCTATTCTGAAAGTAAGCACTTTTAAAAATTATACATTTCCGACTAAAGATCTCTACAAACGTTGTCAAGTACTAACAGTAAGACAACTGTTTATATTAAATACTGTCCTTATTCAACATGCTGAGACCCCATTTCGTATCATCACGAAAAGGCGAAAGGACTTAATATGCCGAACTAAAAAGAGTAACTGCACCCACTCCAAAAGGTTCAATCATTTCCTTGCACCAACTCTCTATAATAAAGTGAACAAACTGCTTCCTATCTACCATTTTCCTAACCGCGCCTGTAAAAAAGAGGTTAAAAATTGGCTCTTGTCTCTAACCTACCAAGAGACAGAGAATCTCCTTAGCGTTATGGTGTAATAAGTTCTACACTCTCACTAAAACTTACCGTCGCTCACACACACACTCACGCATTCACTCACACTCTCACACATTCACTCACACCTACACACTCACACATCCACACTCAAGCATCACACGCATTGCATACAGTGCCTGTTTTGTTGGTTTTTTGTGTGTTCTGTTTTTCATATTATATTCTCCTTTAATTGCCTAAAAATCCTAAATTTACGCTTTGTTAATACAAAATCATTGAATCCATTTTGGATTACCTTGTACCACTTAAATCTAAAATTAGATGGAATGTTTAATAAGTGTTTGGGGGATGGAGCTGGTATCTTTAACACAGGTTGCTAAGCAACCTAGCTAAGATGCCAGTTGCGATCCGTACTGTCACCGAAAACCATAAAAACTGTGATTCGTATTGTACTTTTTGTGTAATCCTATCTTAAGGTTTTTTGTACTGAGTATTAATAAAGCATTATTATTATTAAAAAAAAAAAAAAAAAAGTCAAATCATTTATTTCAATTAGGCCATTTAAAAGGCACTTTTGAACGTTAAACTTACAAGTTAAATAAAATTTAATGATTCTAGTTGCCCCTTCCAAAAGGTAGTTTTGTATGGAGAAGAATGGGCAGGAAACTCCATACTTACTCTTTTAAAATAGTTTTTACAATATTTGTATACAATAAAAAATACATTATATATTATGTGAATACGATGTACCTAGAATAAACAAAGTAAAATAAAAAAATAACATACTATGCTAAGATAGATTAAGCATTTTAGTAGATAAGTACATAATTATGTGGATAGATACATGGTACTCTCACATTTACAAATATTAAAATCACGGATATTTTTTTAACAAATCAAGGAAATGTTAAATAAATAATAATAAAAAAAAAAAAAATACACAGCAGAATAGCGTGAGTGTTGAGAGCAAAATAAAGCAAATTAAATTATTAGAAATGTAACAAGTTTGATTTTGTCAAGTTCCTTGATTGCCCTATGGAGCTGGACCAGCATGTTACCAAGCATTATTATCTTGAATATAATCCTCTAATTTGTAATATGCCTGTTTACAAAGTGTACTTTTAATATAAGTTTTAAATTTCCTTTCATTTAGTTTTAATACATCAAGAGGTATTTTATTGTAACATTTAACACAGTACCCCATGAAAGATGTCTGTACTTTAGCTAATCTGAAAAATGGTTGAGCTATTTTATCTTTATTTCTAGTATTAAAATTATGTCTATCACTTATTTTACTAAAAAGATGTGGGTTTTTTCTTACATGCATAATATTTTCGTAAATGAATTGACAAGGCACTGTTATAATATTAATTTTCTTAAATAATTCCCTTAAAGATTCTCGACGCGGTAGATTATAAATAGCTCTGACAGCTCTCTTTTGTAGAATAAAAATGGAATCAATGTCAGCAGCCCGACCCCACAGTAAAATGCCATACGACATTACGCTGTGAAAGTAGCTGATATGAAAGTAGCCTTAGTTACTCCTTATAACATGAGCTTTCGGACAGTGAAGCGCCCTTCACAATCATTCCAACTGTTTTGCAGATTAGCCCTACACAAACAGACTTACAAACAAAAATATAACTGCTGTATTTAGAGGAAAAAACTGTTATTTCATCATAACAAACAGATACTTCATTTCTAGTAGGAATTTATATCAAGTATTGATTTATTTCACAGGGCGCGACCTTTGCCGTCTGAAGAAGCGCAAGAAGAAGCCATAGGTGAACCATCAACCAAAAAACCACGTTTAGAGGAAGACAGAATTAGTATCAGCAGTGACTCAGATGTATCTGTAGTAATTCCTGATGGCTCAGATGATGAAGTTGAAGAGGTTGACCAAGGAAATAACGGTTTTAATGAAGATGAATTTCTCGTAGTACCAGAACCCGAAATTGAAGTCTGCAGTCTAAAAACCAGCGATGATAGTAAAGAACTCGTGGACAACATCGTGACCGTCGAAGACTCAGTAGATACAACAGATGCTTATCAAATTAGCAGGAAAAGAAAGCTAAGTGAGCCAAGCGAGACAGGTTCTATACACGAAGCTAAGACGCAAGTACCTCTTAATACCTCTACCGAAACTATAGATGACGTCAATAGCCCAGTGTCCATGGAGGTAGCTTATGGTACGTCTAATGTAGGTAGCGAAGTGAAAATTCTAGAAAAGCTGGATGATGATAATCTACCAAGCACAAATGAAACGGATGATGTGCAAATAACCTGCGGCCAAGTTGTTGTAGGTTCCCAAGAAACAGAATCCGCAAAAGATACAATTGCAGTTGAGATAGCAATATCTGCTAAAGTAGCAGAAGAAGCAGCTGTAACAAAAGAAAATGGAGAATCAGAAGAAAATGAGGGTTCAGAAGAGAGTGAGGAGGTAGAAGAAAATGGTGATGTCATTGCAACAAATGATAAAAATATTGAAGTGAAAATAACTAGTAAAGAAATTAGTGTCGAAGATATGTTGGCTGATTTCGTTGACGAAGTTAATGAAGAGCCAAGTTTAGTAGCGTAAGCGTAAATTTGATTATATTAGGAATACAATTGTGTATCTATTTCATAATTAAATTGCTTGAAGAGCTTCCATCATTGTTTTCTTTCTTTAAACTGAGTACTTTTGTGTCCCGTGGGAATACTTCTCTTTATCCGCATAAAATTACCCTGTCTGTAGGTATAGTACAGATGCCAGCACGTCAAGTTACCCCAATGTGTCAAATTTCTTTGATCGTTTTTCAACTATAAGTCAAACTAAATAAGGTCAATTGAGAAAATTTAACACATTGGGGTAACTTGATGTGCTGGCGTCTGTACATCCAGGGTATACCTACCTTGATATCCAGTCATATTTTATTTTATTCTTATAATATTTGTTCGGCCGTTTCAGCGTGAAAGAGTTACAAACACGCATACAGACAAACTAGCGATAAATATTGTGACGTGATGGATTTCGGACGAACTAGATTACAAATTAGCATTTCATCTCCTATTTTAACTCGACTTCTTTGGCATTTTATAATTAGTGGCCCTGACGGCTATACGATGAGCACGATCATTTGTTCTTGTCTGGCTATTATTTACCTACTAGCAGACGTCACGCAGTTTCACCCGCGTAGTTTCCGTTCCCGTGGGAATACAGGGATAAAAAGTAGTCTTTGTCCACCGGGAATAGTGTAGCTTTCCACCAGTACAATATTTTTTAAAATTGGATCATTAGTTCCGAAGATTACCCCCTACATACAAACTTACAAACTTACAAATTTTACCTCTTTATAATATTAGTATAGATAGTATAGATTACTAGCTGCCCCGGTAAAATTCGTTCAGCTTTAGAATCAATTTATGTACTTAGTGCATCTTAGTTTTAGCAATACAAACTACAAACATTACAACACTTTTCAAATGTCATATCGTATTATTGTCACCTGAAAATCCTGAAAATGGACTGGGAAGACATTTGTGTCGTATTACGTGGCAACACCGCCTATTATATTTGGGGTGGCAACACCATATGTTTCCGGTGACAGACGAGTCTGACGCCATATTGTAAGATAGAGTCTGTTAATACCACAGAGTACATTCTATTTAGTACTTAGATAATATACCTCTAGATCGAGCTACCGCGTGGCCGCACATGCGACAGCAATATAAAAGTTCAGTGTTGCTATTCCTTAAAAAAGTCCCAAAATACGACCAAAATTCTACTTAACTGCGGGTTCCAATTTTAGCACTATTGTAAATTATAATTTACGTATTCAACGTGGTAATAAGAGTGTAGAAGTATCCATGTGTGAGAAAATATAATTTCACGTAAAATACCTACTTTCAATCTTACCTTGATTCTCACAAATAAAATACACTACTACCAGGTGAAGCTTGATGTGTGTACATAGAAGTAACTCTTTAGAAGAACACTACATTATTTTTTCGCGTGTTATTTATCATTAAAATATATTGAGGTATGGCTGACATCCAGTGTGACATTGACATTGCTGTATAATAACAATTGTCCTTTAGACAAAACCAACTTATTTTGAAAATATCTAATTTTTTGTTTATACTTAACATTTATTTATAAAATGAATTCTTACTTCCAAATATCTTTAAGTACCTACGCGATTGCCTTCAAGAGTAAAACTTAATGATTGTCGAAAGGGCTCTGTTCGTTCGTATGTACACATGTTCACTTAAACTTAAAAATAAGGGTTCGCCCACAAATTTGTGTGTTTAGCCACCACAGATTTATTTGATTACTATGCCTACCTTTTGAACATTAGGCCTGACAGTTAAGGGAAAAGATTTGAAACGTGTAGCAACACTGTAAGTATTCCTAGGTTATGTGATTTAAGAAATCAAGTTTACTTTAAGAAATCTTCCATATTTTGGTCTGAAAGCCATGACAATAAAAGCGCACAAATGTATAAATTCAATAATCATACAATAACACAAACAGTATTGAATACTTACGAATTAAAAGAGATTTTGTTATTGGCCTTTTCTGCATCCTCCCATCGTAGCGCATTCACCATACACTAAACACTTATCTAATGGAGTCTATTTCTCATTAAATGACTTAAACTATTACAAAAATTGCAAAAACCATCCGAAAACTTAAATTAAATCGAGCATAATAATATACGTGACAGTGACAGCACTTTGTTTGGCTAACATTCAAAAGTTAGCCATGCAAAAATCCGGCACGCCGTAAGGGACAGAAGATACGATGCTTTGTCTCAATTTTCCTACGAACTTTGTATTATTGCGTCTCACTTCCACACTTGACACCGTAAATTGGGCTACGTCTAGAGGTATATAGTCTAAGATTTAGTACGTGCGCCAGAAGAGATTAAAGTACACGCCAAGAGCACAGCTACTGGAGTCGCGCCGCAACGTCAATTTCAAGGCGTTTGTGGTGCGCATCCCAACGTGTATGCTCCATTTGGTGCTGGATGAAAGTTTTTGGCCACAGGATGTGGTGTTCCGTCGCTTCCGCGGACAAATTCCACAAGAACGCACGTAATATCGTGCTAGTGAAGTGATATTAACATAGTTATATAAGATTTTACTAACAAAAGTGTTATTAGTATGTATTTTTAGGTTAAGGTATTTATCTATGGGTCTTTGTTATCTGAAATAAATGGTTTATTATATTATTATTATTATTATTTGGTGCTTTGAATCAACTTGCTATAACGGACCCTTCTTATGCGAGTCCGATTAAAACAGTTTTTCTTTTCTTTTTAAACACTGAAAAACAAGTTTGATTTTTATGTGGTTATAATGTAATATTTGAGACTATACATACAGCTTGGGAAAAAAGAGTAGAAAATAATGGAGGCGCCACTGTGCTCTTCGTATGGCAACCCGTGGCAACCGCATAGCGTACCAACCTTAGATAATATACCTCTAGATCGAGCTACCGCGTGGCCGCACATGCGACAGCAATATAAAAGTTCAGTGTTGCTATTCCTTAAAAAAGTCCCAAAATACGACCAAAATTCTACTTAACTGCGGGTTCCAATTTTAGCACTATTGTAAATTATAATTTACGTATTAAACGTGGTAATAAGAGTGTAGAAGTATCCATGTGTGGGAAAATATAATTTCACGTAAAATACCTACTTTCAATCTTACCTTGATTCTCACAAATAAAATACACTACTACCAGGTGAAGCTTGATGTGTGTACATAGAAGTAACTCTTTAGAAGAACACTACATTATTTTTTCGCGTGTTATTTATCATTAAAATATATTGAGGTATGGCTGACATCCAGTGTGACATTGACATTGCTGTATAATAACTATTGTCCTTTAGACAAAACCAACTTATTTTGAAAATATCTAATTTTTTGTTTATACTTAACATTTATTTATAAAATGAATTCTTACTTCCAAATATCCTTAAGTACCTACGCGATTGCCTTCAAGAGTAAAACTTAATGATTGTCGAAAGGGCTCTGTTCGTTCGTACACATGTTCACTTAAACTTAAAAATAAGGGTTCGCCCACAAATTTGTGTGTTTAGCCACCATAGATTTATTTGATTATTATGCCTACCTTTTGAACATTAGGCCTGACAGTTAAGGGAAAATATTTGAAACGTGTAGCAACACTGTAAGTAAGTATTCCTAGGTTATGTGATTTAAGAAATCAAGTTTACTTTAAGAAATCTTCCATATTTTGGTCTGAAAGCCATGACAATAAAAGCGCACAAATGTATAAATTCAATAATCATACAATAACACAAACAGTATTGAATACTTACGAATGAAAAGAGATTTTGTTATTGGCCTTTTCTGAGCGGCTTTTACAGCCTATTATACTGCATCCTCCCATCGTAGCGCATTCACCATACACTAAACACTTATCTAATGGAGTCTATTTCTCATTAAATGACTTAAACTATTACAAAAATTGCAAAAACCATCCGAAAACTTAAATTAAATCGAGCATAATAATATACGTGACAGTGACAGCACTTTGTTTGGCTAACATTCAAAAGTTAGCCATGCAAAAATCCGGCACGCCGTAAGGGACAGAAGATACGATGCTTTGTCTCAATTTTCCTACGAACTTTGTATTATTGCGTCTCACTTCCACACTTGACACTGTAAATTGGGCTACGTCTAGAGGTATATAGTCTAAGGTACCAACCTAGTCTTGATACTTAGTTGTTTTTTAGAAAAAAATATACTTAATCTAATTATGTATTATTTTTTTAAAATCAGTAAGTACAGCTTGGCAAAAAAGAGTCTGACGAGGTGACAGTTGAAACTAAAAATGGATGATTGTAGCATTTTATTTGTCAACTGCTAGTACATCATATGTCAAAAGTGCGTGAATTCCCGTCGTTTTTCATAGATTTAACAAAATTGTTAAGTTTCGTTGCAAAAACTTAATACGAATGGTTTTATTAATTTTAACGATTAAAAATTAATAAAACCATTCGTTCAACCATCAGAATCAGAGCAGTGATTTACCACGTCTTTTTGTGGAGTTTGGCCAAATCTGAAGCGGGACAAGTTTTGTCCGATATCGGGAATGTTTATTGAAGAACTGAGCCGCTAGGACAGGTATTTATCTACCCTAATCAAATCATTGTATACATTAAATATGTTTTTCTAAATGTATTCAATGCGTATTTTTGTAGATTTAAGTAACTATTTGTCTTGTTTACAGAAATTGAAATTTAAGGTTATGTTTTGTAGTTTGAAGTGTCTCGTATACCCATATTTGATACTTGAAGATAAAGAATAGGGAATTTATAATAAAGTACCGTATCTTTTTTTGTTTTAGGTAAATTTGTCAACACAGTAAGAAAAATGTTTAAGGAAGGTAAAAAATAAGATATTTTTTCAACACCGGGAAAACATTTCAAAGGTCGCCCGAAGAAAGTTACCACCTTATCATTGTGACGTGAATCCAATCAAATGAATATGGGGAATTGCGTTAGTCAATTTTGGATCCATTGATATAAAGGTATGTAGCACATGACAGCTAGTGGAACTGCAAGGCGCTCTGAAAGCCCATGGTCATCAGCTCTGCACCTGGTGAGGAAGAAGGATGATGGGTGGCGCCCGTGTGGCGACTACCGTGCACTAAACGCACGTACTGTGCCTGACCGCTACCCCATACGCCATATCCAGGATTTCTCTCAGCGGCTATATTCACAAAAATTGATTTAATTAAAGCGTACAATCAGATACCAGTAAATGAAGCGGACATACCTAAAACGGCCATAACGACACCATTCGGATTGTATGAGTTTCCTTTAATGACGTTTGGCCTTAGAAACGCAGCTCAAACGTTTCAACGTTTTATGGACGAAGTGCTTACTGGCTTTGATGACTTCTGCTACGGCTATCTTGATGACATTTTAATTTACTCTCCTTCTCCAGACCAGCATCGACTTCACCTGCGCCAGCTGCTGTCACGCCTCCAAGAATACAGCGTCCTCATCAACGCAGCGAAATGTGTGTGGGGCCAGCCTGAGGTGACTTTCCTTGGATACCGGGTAACAGCTGCCGGTACTGAGCCACTCAACACGAAGGTCCAGTCGATACAGGATTTTCCAATTCCGCGCACGGTGAAGGAGTTACGGAAATTCATAGGTATGCTAAATTATTATAGAAGATTCGTACCCAACGCTGCAAAAAGTCAAGCACCCCTAAACTCAATGTTAGGTGGGGAGAAGGTCAAGGGCTCACACCCGGTACAGATGTCGCAGCTCCAGTTGGAAGCATTTGAAGAATGCAAAAGAACGCTGTCAACAGCTACGCTCCTTGCACACCCAAGGGAACTGGCAGAGCTCTTTATGCTTACTGACGCATCTGAAATCTCTATAGGAGCAGTTCTCCAACAACGTGTAGGCACACAGTGGGAGCCCCTCGCGTTCTTCTCAAAGAAATTGAACCAAGCTCAACGCAAATACAGCCCATACGACCGTGAGCTGCTAGCCGTTTATGTGGCGATCAAATATTTCCGACATATGGTCGAAGCCCGGGAATTTGTCGTCTTCACCGATCACCGCTCACTTACATACGCCTTCAAGAATTGCTCGCCACGTCAATACAGGTACTTTGACTATATCGTCCAGTTTACTACAGACATTCGCTACATACCAGGTGCTGAAAATGTTGTAGCTGATGCTTTGTCACGCATTGAAGAAGTCGCAACGACGATTGATTACAGCGCCTTAGCACAATCTCAAGAGTCAGACCCCGAGCTACAGTCGCTGTTAGAAAAAGGATCGTCACTAGTACTGAAAAAGATTACTCCGGCAGGCTCAGACATCAATCTCTACTGTGCTATGACGTTTCTACACAACCACCAAGACCCTACGTCACGCCAGAGCTGCGGAATCAAGTGTTTGACGCTCTTCATGGTCTGAGCCACCCTGGATGTACAGCTACCGTGCGACTGGTCGCGCAAAGATTTGTGTGGCCAGGGATTCGTAAGGACTGTAGAGAGTGGTGCAGACGCTGTCTAGACTGCCAGCGTTGTAAGGTTACTCGACACACATCCGGTCCTCTTACCCATTTCCCTCCAACCTCGTCGAGATACTTCCACATCCATCTCGACATCGTAGGGCCTCTAATACTTTCTTCTGATTACAGATATTGTCTCACCATCGTTGACCGGTTCACAAGATGACCAGAGGCGATACCACTCAAAGACATCACAGCTGACACCTGCGCGGCCGCCTTGATATCCGGGTGGATATCGAGGTTCGGTTGCCCCGCGCAGATCACCCAGTGGTGAACTGCCGACCGCGATCAGTATCGCGGTCGGCAGTTCGAGTCTGGCTTGTTCAAGGCCCTGGCATCCCTGCTCGGCGCACGCCACTTCCGTACCACAGCCTATCATCCCGCATCAAATGGGATGGTTGAGAGGTTGCATCGATAGCTCAAAGCAGGTATCATGTGTCACAACAACACGCAATGGACAGAAGTCTTACCCATCGTTCTGCTCGGCATACGCAGTGCCTGGAAAGACGATGCCCAAGCTTCTTCGGCCGAGTTGGTTTACGGTGAGCCCCTACGCTTGCCGGGCCAGTTCCTGTCGCCATCAGACAACCATACCGTCGAAGCCATCACAAGCTTCGATATACGCCTGGCGAAACACATGGCTAGCTTGTCTCCGAGGCCAACTAAGTGGCACAGAAACAACATCACTTTCTACATACCCAAAGACATGCACTGTACCCATGTCTTCGTGAGGCAGGATTACGTGCGGAAGTCATTGGAGCCACCGTAAGCGGGTGCCTACAAGGTACTGAAAAGAGCAACAAAGTATTTCGAAGTAGAGGTACGAGGCAAGAGCACCAACATATCGCTAGATCGAATGAAGCCAGCTTATGTCACTCAAGAAAGTTGTGACTCTAACGCGACCACAAACCCAATCAGCACAACACCATGTGACTCGTCAACACCATCTGACTCGTCAACACCATCAACCGATAATGAAGAGAGACGCACACGCATCGGAAGAAGAGTACGCTTCCCAGGTCGCTATCGACCGTAGTCACGGTCTCGCCAGGGGGCTACTGTAGCGGCACAGCCGCCACACTGCGAAGCGACCCGAATGACAACTCGGGAATCATCGGCTATCTCCGTCGCAACGCGCGCGCGGCACGTTCGCGGGCTTACTGCTCATTCCTTTGTTCGCCGCTGCGCAAGGCACTCACGCGCTCGCTTATTTCACACCGGCTTAGCGCAGCCCCCGCTCATAGAGAATATCATATTCACGCGTGCTAAATTCATTCTAACAGTAATCTTTCATGTGCTTTAAGTTCTCTTTTCTTCCTAATTATAATTCAATCTGTAAACTTCTTTCTCGCTCTGGTGTAACGTGTAAATAACTGCTTTCCAAAATATAACCGTTCAAGTGATTTAAATCAAGACTTTTATTTGGTGGACGGATACCTATAACACAATAGAAAGACAATGGCAGCGTGGACACCGGTGCCCTCTTGGGGTTTAATGAATTAATTGAACAAGGACGTGTTCTCGACACGCAACTGATTACTTGCCTAAAAATAACAAATTGGGTTAATACTCCTGAGTTCACAACACTGTTTAAGAGTTTTAAAAAAAGAAAACATTACATTGTATAACTTCTATAAATAAAATATTCATAATTTCTATATTTTATTCTATCGCAGGTCTAACAAAGCGGTTCAAAATTCCTTCATTTGTTTGTCTGTTGAGTAGTGCAAGGCACGTCTCGACGCGTACTTCACGCTGGCGATCATTGAGTTCGTGGGGCACCCATTTGTCAAGCTTTTTTACGTTGCCAATTTGACGCAAATGGACCAATATTGTTTTGACGCTAACGTCGAAAGCTGCTGCTAATTCAGCCGTAGATTGTGTATCATCAGCTTCCACAATCGCCTTTAATTCGTTATTGTCGACCAAAGTCTTCGTACGACCGCGAGGTTCATTTTTCAGGTCGAAATTTCCAGAACGGAAGCGAGCAAACCAATAACAGGTGGTGCATTGGTTTGTAGTGTTAGCTCCGTAAACTTCGTTGATGTTGCGTGCCGCTTGTGCCGCGTTGCTGCCACGACGGTACTCATATTCCATAATTACTCGAATTTTTAACGTATCCATGATGACGAAAAAGATTGAAATGCGATGAAAATGTAACACTAATCAAGAAACAAATGACTACTTTTGGAAAAAAAAAACATGTTTTTAAAATAAAATTAATTTGAAATTAGAATTTTTAGCCGAACAAAAATTTGAAATGGCCAGTACTGCAGAGCGGCAATTTCATAGGTAAAGTCCTAATATGTACAGACGCCAGCACATTAAGTTACCCCAATGTGTCAAATTTCTTTGATTGTTTTTCAACTTTATGTCAAACAAAATAAGGTTCATATTCAATTGGGAAAATTTGACACATTGGGGTAACCTGATGTGCTGGCGTCTGTACTAAAAAATAACAAGTATCATAACCTGTTGAGTCGTAGTATTCAGAGTGGCCACAGGTGAGATACTAGCGACCTCATTTATTCCACACCCTTTTTTGCCAAGCTGTACCTAATTAAAATTTCTAAATTTATTATCATAATATTTTGAATTTGCAACTTTATGTAAGTAATATTTCTTTGGTTATTTAGAAAAACATGTACTCTCTATTATTTCAACTGAAGGACTTTGCATCCATAGTCAGGATATAAATTAAAAAAAAAAACTATGACATAAGAAATATCTTTTTTATCTGTGAGACTGTGATCAACGTCAAGTCGTCATACAGTGCTGCCACCTTAGCGCTTTCGGAGTTAGATCTAGCGCTTTTTTGGAACACTTAGCGCTGAAATTTCAATTTTAACTCCTAGCGGAAAATATAGCGCTTTTTTGGCAGACCTGGCACAGACACGATAAACGCAAATTTACATAAACGATTGGGATTATCTTACAAAAAGGCTACATGTCAGGACGGCTACCGTCGGGAAAATCGTTGTTAAAACTACGATTTTCCCGAAAATGTTCTAACACACGTCACGTCAAACCAAAAATATAAATGGAAATTACAAAACCATCAAAAACCGCAACCTGGACCTACAAAATTCAGTCTACAGAACCTGCTTAGACAGCGAAAGCGATTAGGCTCTTTATTAATTTAGATTTAAAATTATTAAAACAATTTTTTGGTAGGTATTACTTGTGTGTGTGTTTTTTTTCATGCAATCTAGCGGAATCTAGCGCTTTTTTCAAGCACTTTTAGCGCTTACTGGCTTCAGAGAGGTGGCAGCACTGGTCGTCAACCATACTTATCTATTGGATCAACCGATCAACAAGCTATCAACGTTAGGACAAGTTCGGGAGCTGTTGTCATAGAGTACTATTGCTGTTGTTATAAAATTGTGTTTTATCTAGACTTCTGCTATAATATTAGAGGAAAAATTTGTGTGTGTGTGTGTGTTTGTTTGTATTGAATAAACTCAAAAATACTGTGCCGATTTCGAAAATTCTTTCACCATTGGAAAGCTTCATTCACCCTAAGTAACATAGGCTTACCGTGAATAATACCGGGAACGGGAAGTCGGGAACAACGAAACCGCGTGACCGTGTTTAGAATAAAAACAGGAAATCCAGGTAAAACAACAATTTGTGTTTAGTAAATATATGTTTACGTGAGTAGAAGGAGAAATTGAGAAAAGTGAATATAATATTTTAGAAGCAAATTTTCTGTGTGTCGCGTTGACAAGTCTTTTTAATCGTCTGTCAAGTGACGGGCCGTGCACGCGTCTCCTTGCTTAAACAAGGAGTTCGCGTGCGCGGAGTCTGTTGTGTTCTTAATTAAATACTTATGTAAATAAATAAACTATAATAATGTGATAGGTATTGAACCCTACATCACCCCCCTCCAGAGACCATCAAGGGCGATAAATATCTGGGAATCTGACGTGACGACCAGAACGAGTGGTATACTGTGGTATACTGCTAGTTGGATTAGTTTCTTTTGGGTCAACTTTGTCAGCCAATATATAGGCTGGCTTTAGGCGGTCTATTGAGACCGTGACCTCTTTGCCCTTGAATAGTATCTGGTGTGTATAGTGTATATTTACTAAAAGGCCTTTAGTACGGCATTTAGAGAAAATACACTATACACACCAGCCCAATTTAACGATTCAAATTACTCGTTTATACAACTTAATCTAATTTAATATAATAATAATAATAATAATTTAATTACTATCAATTTATTAAATTCTTATATAATTAATTACATTTAGTCTAATTTAATTTAATCTCAATTTAATTTATCCTAAACTTAACTATTCTAAAGAAAACACATGCAAATAGTATTATATCTTAAAAACACTAATTTAAATATCTTTCCTTAGCATCGGACAACTATGAACATGAACATATTAATTGCACTCCAGCACATCATTTTTGTTTTTCAATAAATCGTCAGTAAAGGAATTACCACGGCTTAACCGGTCAATTATGTTTCCTTGTAAAAAATAAGGTGTAGAGAGCCTAGAGGGAACTGTCAATCCCTTGCATTTGTTTGGACGAGCTGACGGCTCACTTCGTATTAACATTCACTACATTTTCACGCAGAGATCTTTACAGAATAACGCTTTACAATACTTATCGCAAATTCAACAAACGCCCTAATCCAAGATCAAACATTAATCTATACACTACTACTACACTTAAAGCCATACTACATTACTTATTCTTATAAAATAGCCATTGTAACAATACTCACCCAAAAGCACTTATACATAAACTTACACATAACGAAAACAAAAAAAAACAAATTAATAAAACATAATAAATAAACTATAATAATGTGATAGGTATTGAACCCTACATGTGTGTGTTAACAATAAAGTATAAGTAAGTACCTACTTAGATAAAATAATACTAACAGGATTCAAGTTGGTGGGGTATTTTTCCTCAACCGGCAGAACAGTGTTTGTAGAAAATGTTTTGTGTTGTTTTGGACTAATCACGTTGATTTCTTGTATGATTCCATAACATCATCTAGCATTCACATATTATTTATCTAAGTAGGTAAATGATTATTTGGTCCATTGAATACGAAAACATAAAGTTAAGATCTAATTTAAATGTAGGTACCTAAACATTAATCAATCAAGTGGTACCTAGACAAAGTTCGTTCGCCATCTTGTAATTTGTTAAAGGTACTTAATTTAATTTAAACTTTCCAACAAATTACAAGATGACGGATGAACTTCGTCGTGAAACTTACCTTTACAGTGTAAAGCTTAGTTTACATGGCGAATTTATACCTCTGAATTAAGGCTAAGGTTACATAAAGTCGCGACGCGACCGGCTGCGACACATGAGCGATATACGAGCATCCATTTAAAACAATGGATGCTCGTATAACAGTTTGGCAAAAAAGTCTAGAAATGGAACAAATTTTTTGTTTGTTGGCAACAATTGCAAAATAATGACATTACTTAAGTTCACGACTTCGTAGAATTTTCTGGCAGGAAGGTTACCTACATAAAAGGTGTACAGGCGATGTCTGGCGGAACGTGAGGCCCAAACTATTGTTTCTGACCTTAACAATGTTTACTAAAGAACCGCTGAAAAGACTACTTAGGTTAGAGTTTTTTTTTATGGTTTCAGTTAAGTCAAGTGTTAATATTGATGAATACAAAGCTGTATAACTTGCTTGCTTAAGGAATAACTAGAAATTTTAAACAATAAATGTTGAGCACAGGCTATGGTAACATGTTTTCTGTATTACTCTGGTATAGAGCGCTGAGATTAATTGATACTTTGGTGACTTGTTTTTAAGTGAATGAAAATTCAATTTCTACTTACCTGCTCGAATGTCCTTACGAGCCTCCGGTGGATCGTAAGCCATACAAACAATGTTCGACGACATGCGACGGGTTAACTTATACTTTAAGTGTAATATCAAGGCAAATAATTATTTGTTCTAGCGTTTTCATTAGAAATGTAAAAGAAATTATCGTGCCATAGTGTAAATCTATTACTTAATGCAGGGCTTATTAACAGGATGTGATAAAAAGGTTTTACTTTTAATATTGTTAGAGATAAATGAAATTTTTCGTTGTAACAGGAAGCAGCAGATCATGCATTCCAAGCTATTACTCAGGAGGATTGGAATAACTTGTGGCAACATGTAAAAATAGTAACGGATTACTGGATTTTTTTTAGTTTTGTAGTTGTTTTGCTTGAGTTTAGATTTCAATGTTAATATGAATATTTTTTTTTTTTTAATCTCGGTATTTTGGAGTGTGCTAGCTAACACGTGACAATCATTCTGAAATGTAATGTTTTACAAAGAAACCTTAGTGCTATTTATTGAGCATTTCATTGTATAGATTCTTTGTATGACCTAGTTCTTCAAACAAATCAGACAGATGTGTTGCTGGGGAGTTTGTTCCGCCACTTCTTCTTCCCAGCAAAAACACTAGGAAGTGGCGAAGGGTGGGCCGTTTTTGGGGGACTGTCTTTATGTATTTTTTTTTTAACGTTCAAAAAGTGCTGATTCTCAGCCAAGTTTGAATAAAGACTTTTGATTATGATTTTTTTATAAAAAAAACTAGCTATGTAAGCGGAAATAGAGCGATTAGTCATAAATCTAGAAGATGGTAGCAGCAGCACCTCTAAATCCAAACATGACTCAGATGAGTTTGCGGCCAGCTTTCGCCAAGACTTGGACGTGGTCAAGGTAGATATTGAAAGGAAGAATAACTAAATAAAATATGGAATATAGAATTATGATATAATAATAATACAATATAAAGTTTTCTTTTTTATAATTTCTAAAGAATGTTGTGAACTCAGGTAAGGCAACTAGGTACCTACCTTCTATGCGTTTCAAATGAGAATAGGAATGACTTTGCGCCATGTTGTGACGTCATACCTGTCATTCGAATAAATTGGGTAAGATCAGCAAAACAAGGTTTTTTCTAAATATAATTTAATTTACGAATTATGAACCAATCATTTTCTAAATAATAATTGTACTCTCAAAGTATTTGTCTGCATTGGAGAAAATCTCCCGAGCCCTCCCATGCAAAACAGCGCCACGTTCACACATTTTAGAGCAGTCAAGGAGATGAAAACAAAAACAAATATGAACAACAACAACAAACAACTGTGTAACAAACAGAATAAATAAATAAAACGTAAACACTCCACAACACTAATTAATTTCAACTTATCGACTGTGTGAATGCCGTGAACTAAACGAAGTAAACGACTTCCTATCGGCGCCGCGCATGTCGCCTCATCGCCTGTTTCACCTGTTTGTGCTCCCTCTATGTACCTAGCCACCTTGACACGGAGTCGCCGCGAATTTTTAAGATCATTAAAAAGCGATGAACTAGCGAATTCTCAGCGAAATCGCTAGTTTTATCTTTTTATAATGTAGCTGCATGAATTCTGAATTGCTCTTGCTATTTCGTTGTGGAGCATGTGTAGTTGTGTACAGGCCGCTCGAATGCTCATGTGCGGGAGGGGTGGTGGAGGCCACACCCGTTACGTATTTGGCCTAGTTTTTTTTATCGCCGCCGGGCGCCAGATGTTTGTGAACAAAAACGAGTTAGGTAGGAACATAGTTTCTTGGAATGGTGTAGTGTATAGACTTGAATGTTTTTTTCTAAAGGTGATGGACAGGGCAAATATAATACATAACTCTAGTTTCGTGTGAATGTGTAGGTAGGTACTAGTATTTTTTTTTTTATTGGTTGAATTCATTATTGATTTGAAAAAAAAATGGCTACCTATTATAGCAAGACAAATGAAGCGATGACTTATATGTTTTAAAGTTTAATATGCATGGTGTTTAAATTCTTAACATAGTTAATAAATAAATTTATTATTTACAAGCGTCTCAAGTTTGCGTTATCAGCGCGGGCGCTCGCCGGCCGCACGTTGTATAAACAAACCGGTTTTACGAGTAGAGCTTCTTGGAACGGCTCAAACACTTGAGTTGTTTTTATGATGGTGAGTCACAGGGCTTTGAAATAACACACTGTTCGTTTGAATGTATTATTGTATTTATTTATAGAATTGGTTGTAAGAACAAAGGTCATTTTTATCTTAGATTTCAAATAAATGGCTATAGTAAAAAAAATCAAGTAAGTAGGTAGGTAATGACCTATATGTTTTAGGCCTCTGCCTCGAATTTAGTGGGCAGCGGGGCGGCGGCGGCGGCGGGGCGAAAGCGGCAGGATCTTATGCGTATAATCAAATGGACCGGTTCTCGAAAACAGCGGCGTGGCAGCGGCGCGGGGGCGGGCAACGAGCGGTGCACTCCAGTCAAGCGGTGCCCGCCCGCGTTGCGCGTCTGCATTGTAGGTAGTACCTATAGTGTTGTACATTTTTTTTGTGACGTATCAAAATGTCCTCGGACGTGCAAGAGCATATTATTTCGGCAGTCTTTGAGAGGACACCCATATGGAACAGGAAAGATGTGAACCATAAAAATAGAAGAATAATTAATTAGTTTCAAGAATATAGTCAAAAGTTTCTAAACTCATTCTGGACTGGTCCTTTGTTCTCATATTAATAAATTCGCAAAATATTATATTCTCGAATTAGTGTAGTCGTAGAATTTGTCGGGATTTTGTCTCTGTTCTTCATAATTTCGATAAAACTCGCCATTTATTTTCCTTGCCCTATAGTAGGGATCCACTTCTTCTTTTGCCCACAATAAATCGAGCGTTAGGAATAAATTTGAATCAAAAAGATGTTGTCGCCGTTTTTCAGACATTTCATTCGCGTATAAAAACAAATATCTCGTCAACACAACCACGAACACAACTACACTACACCGCTATAGTGCCGCGCGATCTGCCGGGTTTGGAGAACAGGCATGCGTTGCCCGCCCCGCTGCCGCGCCGCCGCCGCCCCGCTGCCCGCAAAATTCGAGGCCGAGGCCTAAAGGTTTAATATGCATACCTAATGTGTTTATTCTTAACATAATAAATAAAAAAAACACATTGCACAGTATAATATTTAATAAGAAAGTATCTCTTAGAGTTATTTGAGTAGAACGTGTACCTGTGTATCTGCTGTAAATGTAAAAATGTGTGCCCCCTGTCGTTATGGAAAAAAACGATTCTTGCTGGGCTAACGTTTTTCTAGCAGGAAAAATCTAAACGAATGATCGGAGAGAGAAAGATTGTGCAGGGCCAGAGAGCTTATATGTGTGCCAAAATGTGCTTCCAAAAATAAAATTTGTGCCCCTTCAGATTTTCGAGATATTGCGTTTTCTGCTGGAGTAACGTTTTGTTGAATCGTATATCTCTAAAACCATTGCATGTGCCCCTGTAGAATAAAAATACACGAGTAGCTCTAAATGTGTGCCTCTTGGTGCCCCAATTAGATTTAAGAAAATATTTATAGTTTTCATGTTATCACGGTTTTATGAAAACACGAAAAAACATCGCAGCGCTTAAATGAGACAAGGTATAATTTCGCTGACTGAAAACTATTCGGTCCTTCTTGACGCTCATAGATACGTAATACGCGAAATGATATAAACATCACGTTTACAGCAGTTAAGGCACCAAATATACGAGTACGTTCTACTCATGTAACTCTAGGAGATACTTTCTTGCTGGGGTAACGTACACAACAGAGACATAGTGTGTACGGTCAACCACAGACGAAAAATCGACTAAAATTAAATGACTACAACACTTGGGAACTTTGGATCCCGCGGAGCACTTTACCGTTATTTGGCAAAAAATTGTCTGGGATCCAGAGATCCCGGCGAGCATTCGAGTGGTCCACGGCATCGCCGAATATACGCCGGAATTTCGCCTGTAAATGTAGCCATACCCATGTTTTATTCATTTCGCTTTTTCAGCCGGATTTCGGAATCGGATTTCTGAAGTATTAGATTTTTGTCTGGATAATATTGCGTAATAATATTTTTTTTTTTTTTAGTCTTGCTTTATTGTATTTTATGTTAAATTTGGATCTTTTTAGGTGTTTTCTGTTTTATATTTCTGCTTTTTTTGGGTTTGCATGTACAGACGCCAGCACGGTCAAGTTACCCCAATGTGTCAAATTTTCCCAATTGAATATGAACCTTAATCTGTATACGACATAAAGTTGAAAAACGATCAAAGAAATTTGACACATTGGGCTAACTTGATGTGCTGGCGTCTGTACCTAATATAGATAACGAATGGACCCCACTATCTACTGATGGTTGTGAGCGGGCTCGAATCGCGGCTCACGAGGTCGACCACAGGCTCACGAGCTGGTGCTCGTGGCATTAAGGAATAAAAATTCTAAAGTGTTACTTTTTAGGGTTCTTCCAGTGCAAGCCAGCACTCGACGTTCGTATATTATTCAAAATTGGTCTTTACAATGATTCGGCGGTTTTTTTAAGTATTATTATTTTCTTTTAGCTCGCGTACGTTTTCAGAAGAGTTGAAGATGGTCAGGAAAATTAAAGCTGCTGACAGAAAGAAATTAACTGTTTTGTCAGCTGGGCTCCTCGAACTGCCGGCGCAGCAACCTGCCAGTTTTCTGCTCCCTGATGCTCCGGAGAGAAAGCGGAGGCGGTATTTATTTTTTTTATTTCACTGTGATCATTGGTCAATTGGCTTGATTGTCTTACTTTCAAATATTTTACAGAAAATCGTCGCCACCCCGGATTCCGTGTCCCCTAATGCCAGGTGTACCGGCAATTCCACCGCCCAGGAAATGGAGGCATTGGGAGGTGAAAGCCGGGCTAGATGCCGCCGGGCCAACGATAAGCACAGGTTTGTTCTTTGTTTGTGGTTTTCATATTATTATTGACTTACTCATATACCATCGTGTACGCTTATTAGACTCGACAACTCACTCCCAACCAACCTCGACCTCGTCACACATTGCGAACGCCCGTGGCGCGCATGCAGCCCCACACCAGCTGGTCTATTCAGTAAAAGTCACGCCGTGAAAACTTCAGTGAAGTGAACTGTCAATGCTTAGCATTAATATGGAATGGCAGATTTGACCAGAATCGCACTGCTGCACGCGTAGCATGATCACCGTAGAAACAGTCTTTGTCGTGTCTCGGAAGAAAAGAAATTAAGTGTTCATGCTACGCAGGCAGGTTTATTGAAAGAAATTTGACAGATTGAGGTTCCTGTCTATATAATCTGTCACTTTGCCGATTCGTCTGTAGACAAAGGCCGTTTCTTCGGTGTTCAATGTGTTCATGCTACGCATGCTGGAGGTGGTTTGGTTTAATATTTGATACCTTTTTAATACAGTTGCTCAAAAAGTGGCGTATTGCAGGGACGTATGGCGTTCGGGATGTGGGCTATTACATACTTTTTTTTACCTTTCCCGAATCGTGCGTTCTCTTTCCCAACTGTCAAAATAATGTCTATTAAAAAGAAAAACTAACCATGAAGTTTTTACTAAAAAAAAATCATAGAAGTTTTTATGATTTATGCCAATACGTATATTTCTAAAAAGAAGCTACTAATTTGTTTCAATATCAGATTTAATGATTTGATTGAATGAGTTAAGTTAGGTTTCACTTCATTTCATCTCATTAAATTTCATTTTCATTTCAATCAATAAAAAAAAATATACTGAAGACTTGGCTGTAATGAGTAAAGAAAAAAAATCGGTTGGCGCCATTTTTCAGATATTTTCTTTGCGAGTTTTAGTTGTTTGTTGCACAAAATGAGTAATTTCGACCCTAGTTTTTTTTTAATTTACACCACCGGAACTCAGTTTAATAGCACAAAATGCTTCGTTGTTTTACCGGAAAAGTCAAAAAGTCGCTAAATATCTACATACGACGAATTTATTGCGTGTAGAGAAGAGAAAATAGCAAATAATTTTTCAGAAAATGTTATATTGGCATACTTCTCCGAACTCTCGGCAAAATTAAAATCTTCTACGTTATGGTCGAGGTTTTCGATGATAAAAAGTATGCTGAAAATAAGAAACAACGTGGATATAAGTGAATAGGTACCCAAAATTAAATGCTTTCCTAAAACTACAATCAGACGGTAAAAAGTCGAAAATATTAACATCGAATGAAGTGGAAAGGTTTTTGAACGAAGCTCCTGATGATCGTTATTTAGCATCAAAGGTAATTTATTAATAAGTAAGTATATTTTTCTAGTATTCAGTTTACGAAATCGCAAAATACAGTCAATACATTATTTAAAATATATCATATCATATCATATCCCTTTTTTATGTAGGTTGCTCTGATTTTTGGCGCTTTCCGCAGAGAGGAGTTAGCCAATATTACTTTAAAAGATATTGAAGCCCATGGAGAAATGCTACTAATCAAGATTCAATGTATATGTGAATTATAAATTTTATAAGAAATAAATGATTAGTTAGTTGAGTTTATTGTGTTGTTATTATTTTATTAAATTGCTTATTTTTTTTGCAACTGTATTAAAAATAGTCGTTCAGTACACGTGCGAAACCGTCATTGCAACTTGTTCCGACTGTCAACCCTCTCCTTCGGCTGCGCCTCGGCTCGGGTAGACATTTGTCGGAACTCTTTGCAATGACAACCTTTCCGCACTAGTAATGAAATATACTATTTTCACATATTTCTCTATCTTTGAATTTATTATTTTTTTCTGATTGCAGCTGAAGCAGTTCCAGTACCAGCAGCTAATGTGACGCCACAAAAAAGAAAAGTGTCTCCCACAAAGTAGGTATAATTAGGAAGTCTGTGGCTTTGGTGGTTTTGTAGCATTCATTTTATTGGCCACCGACTTCCGAAACTAGAGTTATTTAACACCTGTTAGTGTTTTTCAATTAACTCGGTTGTTTTTTTTTGTTAAAAAGTTTATATTTTGCAATTTTTAGTTAATCAATGAAAAAGATTTTTTTTTTTTTTTATTAAATTATCTGCAGAGGCACACCTGGATAGTGCATACCGTTACAATTCCAACAAGGACAATCACGGCTAGGATACATTGTCTTATTATGGAGTTCCGGTGCCTGTCTCTTGCCTTCATCATCAGATGGTAGAATGGTTCTTATTAACGTAAATGTTTCCTTTGTCGGAAAAAATACCAATATCGCTGTATGTCTATACTAATAATAATAATGTTTATTTCACCAAACATACATAGATACAGCAAAAGAAAACCATATACATACATAACAGCTTAAGCTAGAGGGCATAAATCTATGTGGCGACAATGTAAACCCTGCCTCTTACACTAGGAACCCCTGTATTGTAAGAGACAGTGATTCGGCCAGAACATTTTTTTTTTTTTTTAAGATTTAAGCGACAAGTAAGGCGTGACGAATGCATCAGGGGACCAAGCATTCAACATAATTAAATTAGAAAGAAGGAATTTGTGTGTGTTTGTGTGTGTGTGTGTGTTGAGGGGTGTGTGAGTGTGTGTGTGTGAGTTCATGTGTGCGGGTGTATTTGAGTACGTTTTACACAATGAAAGTTAATAAAGACTCAGTATTTGAGTAGTCCTGTTGTAGAAGCCAGTTCGTAAGTTTTGGTTTAAGTTGGTGACGGTTTAAGTCTAGTATGTTGAGAGTTTTTTGGATTGCCTTGTAAATGTGTGAACTTAGGATTAATATCAGCCGATTCCCTAAGCCTTTTAAAGACATGGACCAGCCGCAAGGTCCTAGTTGTGACAGTATCAAGATGTATGTCCCATTCCCATTTAAGCGCATCATCGATCTGCACTCAGTAATATTTAACATTGTTCGTTCTTGTGAGGGGCGAACAGAGGCAAGAGGTCTCTTGGTCAGAACAGGTGTGCACAGTTATAAGAAAAAAACTGGGTGGTTTGGATTTATTACTCAGAGCAAAAGGGATGTATGCAGACTTATCCAAGTTCAGCTTGAGCAAATTAACCCTTAACCATTTTGCTACTTCAGACATAGCATGTTCGGCTTTAGCTTTAACTGTTTCCCACGTAGGACCATAAACAATGATTGCCGTATCATCAGCATAGGTGAAGATCTTGCTATTTGGAAGTGACATGCGCCATAGATCATTTATGTAGATCTGAAACAAGGTAGGGCCCAAGATGCTACCCTGAGGGACTCCGAATGTTACTTTCTGATCATCACTCAAGTGGGTCTCTATTTTAACTCTTTGTGTTCGGTTTTTAAGGTAATCTTTAAAGATGTCAAGAGTGATTCCTCGAACACCGTGACGTTCCAACTTAGAGGTTAGAATGGGAACAGAAACTGTGTCGAATGCCTTGGACCTATCCAAGAAAATTCCCAGACATTTATTTTTCTGGTCTAGGTTCTTGGCAACAAACTGTGTTAGGTCGGTGACTGCGTCTTCAGTTGATACACCAGGCTGAAAACCATACTGGTTTACGGCAATTATATTGTATTTGTCAAGAAAACGTGTCAGGTATTTATTCATTATCTTTTCGAAGATTTAGGATAATGAAGATAGGACTGAGATGGGCCTATAGTTGTTGACACAGTCTCCGCTCCCACTCTTGTGGATTGGAAAATCAAAATCAAAATCAAAATCGTTTATTTGTGATACATGGGTTGCATGCAGGTGTTAATTACAGTAAATAAAATAATGTTCATACCACGATCAGCCACTAGGGCATACAAATAATTAAATAATATAATAGAATACAATAAAAATATGATTCTAAGTATAAAATTAGACAGACACAATACAAAAAACAAAAAAAAAAAAACAACAGATTTTCGTCATGTGGCCATAAAACACTTAATTTAAAAATGTGTCAATAAAAAAATTCAGCTACGGAGTAATAAGTTTTTGCAATGAGAAATTCAAACAATTTATTTTTAAAAACATTAATATTGCTACATTCTTTTATATCATTCGGAATTTTATTGTAGATTTTTGTGGCCATAGCAAACACACTTTTCCCAAACAGGGCAGTTTTATATTGATTTGTAATGTTGTTATATAAATGACTCCTATTTCGCAATCCGAGCTGTAATGTAAATAGGGTTGGATGATGTCGTATAAATAAGGCCATTTCAAAAATATATAAGGATGGGACGGTAAGTATTTTCAAAGTTTTGAAGAACTCCTTGCAGCTGTCAGTTCGTTTAAGAGCACACATTGCTCGCACACACCTCTTTTGACATTTGAAAACTTTATCCCAGTTGGTAGCATTTCCCCAGAATATTATTGCATATCGACATTGTCTAGATGCGACATAGCTGTGATAAGCTACAAGCAATGTGTCAAGATTGACCTTCTTCGCTAACATGTATAAACCATAAGATGACTGTGACACTTTTTTGCAAACAAACTCTATATGACTTTGCCATTTCAAATTATCGTCTACGGATGATTAGATTATCGTCTATGGATGTACAATCGCTTCCTTAAGGGCATTTGGGAACACCCCCATCTGCAGACAGCGGTTGTATATATCAGTCAGAGGTCGAAGCAATGACTTGCGAGATATTTTTAGTATCTGGGATGGTATTCCATCCCAGCCCACTGAACAGTCACTGCGTAGTTGCATAATAATTGATTCGATCTCCGACTCATCCACTTCCATTAGACCAAGAGAGTTTAGAGGGGTTTGTAATGTACCGCTATCAGCTAGTAGTCCGGTCATTTTAGACATCAATATAGTGATCAAATAAAGAAAATTCCGACAGAGCCAAATCTTCGTACAGACCTTAGGTTTCCCACAAGGAATAAAGTGTCAAAAGTCCCCATCAGTCCCATGTGAGCTTAGGGACTTATTCGGGGCCCAAGCTCAAAATTTTAGGTTTTTTGGATTTTTCTCGAAAACGGTAAGTTTTATCGAAAAAGTACCTCAGAGCAAAGTTGTAGATCTTAAAATCTTATCTTATACTTATATAAAATTCTCGTGTCACAATGTTCGTTCCCATACTCCTCCGAAACGGCTTGACCGATTCTCATGAAATTTTTTATGCATATTCAGTAAGCCTGAGAATCGGCTACTATCTATTTTTCTAACCTCTAAGTGATAAGGAGTGTTCACCCCAAAAAATTTTTTTTTATTTTTTTGATGATTTTTATTTTTTTTATTATGTGGCATCAAAAAATACATACCACTCTAAATTTGCACTTTTTTATCACCAACCCTTGGTTTTTAATAGTCATAGCAGAACTTTTAATGACTTTTTGAAATATCACGAGCAGAGGGCGAGGGAGGGGAGTCGGAGTGGGGATCGTGAGAGGGGGAGGTGGAGATTGTGAGAGGGTGAGGGGGGAGATTGAGAGAGGGGAGGGAGGTAGGAGAGGGGGAGGGGCATGCGTAGCGGGAGGGATGGGGAGCGAAGTGAGGGGAGGGATGGGTAGGGGTGTGGGGAGGGATGGGGAGTGGGAGAGGAGGGAGGTCAGGGCAAAGGGAGGGGGCGGAGAAGGAGGGAATGAGAGGGGAAGGAGAGGGGAGGGGTAGGGGAGGTGAGAAGGGAAGAGAAAGGGGTAGGGGTACAGGCAGGAGCCGGGTGGGGGAGGGTGGGGAAAGTGAGGGAGGGGTGAGGGGAGGAGGATGGAGGGGTGAGGGGAGGGGCGTGGTAGGTGGTGGGGAGAGGGAGGGAGAGGGGGGAGGGGAGGGGGAGAGGAGTTGATAAAAAATGCTATGCAATAGCTTTACCGCGGCAGTCTCCGAGTGCCACACGTCCGTTTCTCTTTTTTTTTTTAACCATTCAATCACAATGTGCCACAGCGAAGCGTGGCAGGGTACACGTACAGCTAGTTCTCTTTAAAAATGGTCCCTATATTTTTTTCTCTAAGACCCACTATTTCCCAGATATTGCGCTTGTAAGAATCATGTTCTACATAGTATTCACACATTTCCACACCACCTGTGAGGTAGTGTACTCGGCGCGTTTTTTTAACGTGGTATCCCCGGTAGGCCTATTCAACGAACCTTCTCTAAGTGATAAGGAGTGTTCACCCCAAAAAATTTTTTTTTTATTTTTTGATGATTTTTATTTTTTTTATTATGTGGCATCAAAAAATACATACAACTCTAAATTTGCACTTTTTTATCACCAACCCTTGGTTTTTAATAGTCATAGCAGAACTTTTAATGACTTTTTGAAATATCACGAGCAGAGGGACGAGGGAGGGGAGTCGGAGTGGGGATCGTGAGAGGGGGAGGTGGAGATTGTGAGAGGGGAGGGGGGAGATAATGTGAGGGGGAGGGGGGAGATTGAGAGAGGGGAGGGAAGTAGGAGAGGGGGAGGGACATGCTTAGCGTGAGGGATGGGGAGCGAAGTGAGGGGAGGGATGGGTAGGGGAGTGGGGAGGGATGGGGAGTGGGAGAGGAGGGAGGTCAGGACAAAGGGAGGGGGCGGAGAAGGAGGGAATGAGAGGGGAAGGAGAGGGGAGGGGTAGGGGAGGTGAGAGGGGAAGGGAAAGAGGTAGGGGTACAGGCAGGAGCCGGGTGGGGGAGGGTGGGGAAAGTGAGGGAGGGGTGAGGGGAGGAGGATGGAGGGGTGAGGGGAGAGGCGTGGTAGGTGGTGGGGAGCGGGAGGGGAGGGGGAGAGGAGTTGATAAAAAATGCTATGCAATAGCTTTACCGCGGCAGTCTCCGAGTGCCACACGTCCGTTTCTCTTTTTTTTTTAACCATTCAATCACAATGTGCCACAGCGAAGCGTGGCAGGGTACAGCTAGTTCTCTTTAAAAATGGTCCCTATATTTTTTTTTCTAAGACCCACTATTTCCCAGATATTGCGCTTGTAAGAATCATGTTCTACATAGTATGCACACATATGCCACGTATATACATATTTAGGAACGGACAGAAATATATTCTTCTTAAAGTTTATCACCTTATCCAAAATGCCAAAACATTATTTTATTTTTACATGCGATAACCGGATGCGATACTACGTCAGCAATGTTTAGAAGGGGCAAAAGTTCAGTATTAAAATTATTTGAAAAAAATGATTTGATTGACTGCGCAAAAGTATTTACAGAAATTAATTCTTCACCTCAAATACTAATTACTAAAGGAATTCGGTTTCTTCTTGCGGTTTATGGAGCTCCAAAAAAAAATTATTGCATAGATACGTACAGATATTTGTAAAAAATACACGAAACAAAAAGCAAGTACAGCTATCTTGTCTTCCTCCAACATCGGCATCTGCTACTCAACATTTGTTTCGAGTATACTTTCAAGTTCAGACATGGCAAGGCAATGAACTGAACCCTGAAGACTGGGGTTGGAAATTGATAAATAATACTTTGGAACCGATTCGAACTTTACTGCCCCCTGCTCCAGAAAAACTTCTTAACACTATTTTTTGCAATTGCAAGAAAGGCTGTAGTGCCAAATGTGGCTGTTAAAAAGTAGGGTTGCAGCGTTCTTCAGCGTGTACCAATTGCCAAGGTGTCTCTTGCTCAAATGTTCAATTAAATACAAGAGAGGAAAATTCATGTGATTTTGATGAAGAGACAACTGATTAATCTTCATTTGAACAATTTCTAAGCGTTCATCAACAGGAAGGAGAACAAGAAGAACAAGAAGAAATTGAAGAAAATATGATTGTTGAAGTTGAATATGAAGAGTATGAGTCAGATTAAAGTAATAAAAAAAAGTTAGAACGACAGTTGAACTCAGTAACCCATATCAATAATCTTCATACTATTCAATAATTATTGTTCCTGAAAATTACGTCATAAAGGTTCGTTGAATAGGCCTACCGGGGATACCACGTTAAAAAAACGCGCCGAGTACACTACCTCACAGGTGGTGTGGAAATGTGTGCATATTATGTAGAACGTGATTCTTACAAGCGCAATATCTGGGAAATAGTGGGTCTTAGAGAAAAAATCATTGGGGCCATTTTATAGAGAATTTTAAGATCTACAACTTTGCTCTGAGGTACTTTTTCGATAAAACTTACCGTTTTCGAGAAAAATCCAAAAAACCTAAAACTTTGGCCTTGGGCCCCGAATAAGTCCCTAAGCTCACATGGGACTGATGGGGACTTTTGACACTTTATTCCTTGTGGTAAACCTAAGGTCTCTAAGAAGATTTGGCTCTGTCGGAATTTTCTTTATTTCAATTGTCTAAAATGACCGGACTATAGGGAGGGTTGGTTGGTTGATGATATGATGGAGGGGCTGGGGCACGGTGGTTGAATTTTGGCAGCTAGCTTTTCACCAATACTACTAAAAAAGTCACACACTTTAGCCGCTGTATTTCTGGCCTACCGGCCCGTAGGTAGCGTTTAGCTGAACCCCCGCCGTCGTAGGTACGATTGTAGCGGCCGGCAGCGATACCGCACTCACCACGGGCTCTGGCTTGATAACAGCGCGCGATAACTAAATCGTTGGATTGCTTACTTCTTTTTCAAGTTCTGGACTAGTTTGACTTTGCGTATAATTGGGGTCTAACTCACTACAAGCATTCGGCTGCGAAGTGACCATTCTTCCGTTTTTAAGAACTTTTATTTCCTCTTCCAAACAAATGCATTTTTTATTAGCTACATTTAAATACTCTCTCAAATTGTTATTTTCTAAGACCAAAGTTGCTACTGAACTTTTAATCTCTTGAATAAGTTTAGTTTCAATAGTATTCAGTCTGGCACATATTTCTAGTTTTAACATATCCGTTACACTCTGGATACTTTCCATTATGTTAATTTCCGACGGTGTAGTACTTTCCTGAACATTTATTCCTTCACGACTTTCAGAAAATTCCTTTTCTACCACCTCATCCACAGCGCCGGAGCCGCATGCTGATGTAACATCTGTCACTCGTACACGACATGTTTTGTTCGAGCAGGAATCACACCTGTACGAGCTTTCCAGCTGGGTTTTTTTCTCAGTAAATGTAGCAGAAGTGACATTTAGACAGCTATAATGGTACACCTTCTTGCATCCAGTACACCTTAGGAGATCTCCTCTTGCAATTTTTTTATTGCAAGCAAAACACAACATTTTGAAATTCCGCACTGCGCGAGCGAGATGAAGCTGTACACTTATAGGCGCGAGCGAAAGAGAAAGATGCGCGGCTCGCGATTTTTCGCGCCGCGCACACGTTATCAGTGTTCGTTTTGGAATTAAATCGTCTCAAAGATGATCCAATCAGAAGCAGCCGTCAAAACCAAAGGATCGGGATTAGGATTAAGATAGAATATTAATATCGGGCGTTAGGCAGTACTCTCTCTATGTCAATGGATTTAGTTTAGTACGTTTTGAAATTTCGCATTTCGGTGTATGACAAAACTAGGTGCGATTTGCAGTGACATAAGAAATATCTCGTTTTCTGTGATCAACGTTGAAGACCTGAAGTTAGATAGAAGCTGTAGTAGTTAAATTATGTTATCTATCTATACATCTATACATATAATAAGACTGTAAAAAAACTGTGTCTGTACATTGAATATATTTAAAAAATAATAATTGAGGGGGGTTTAGAAACAGTAATAGAGCACGAATCCAAAAAAAAAGTCTGTCTGTTTGTCTGTTTGTCTGTTTGTTTGCACACGCTAATCTTCGGAACTACTGGACGGGTTAGAATGATTTTTTTTTTGTTGTATAGATATTAAGTCTGGGCAACACATAGGCTATAATTTATCTTGGAAACTGGAACACCTGATGCAGAACCGCAACAGACCAGCTAAACTATAGGCGATACAAAAATGGTACCATAGCAAAAATTGTTCCACGTGATGAGCATTTTCTGCTGAGAGAATAAATTTGAAGATCCGGAACACCTGATGCAGAACCGCAACAGACCATCTTAACTATAGGAGATACAAAAATGGTACCATAGCAAAAATTGTTCCACGTTATGAGCATTTTCTGCTGAGAGAATAAATTTCAAGATCCAGAACACCTGATGTGGAACTTCAAGAGCCCAGCTACACTATAACATATATTGGAATGACGTCTTAGCAAGAGTTGTTCAGCCTTATGAGCACTCGCTGTTGACGTATAAAAATCGAAGATCTGGAACACCTGTTGTGGAACTCCAAAAGCCCAGCTACACCATAACTCAAATAGGAATGACGTCTTAGCAAAAGTTGTTCGGTCTGATAGGCATTTCCTGTTGACTTATAAAAATCGAAGATCAGAAACATTTGATATAGAAATTAAAACTATCACTAATTTCATTGCATAATTATAAAATAACATAAGTAGGAGGTACTACGCGGTGAAGGCGGGAACAGTTCAGGACTGATTTTCGATGACGATGGTATATCGTTGAAAATTAGACTCTACTGGCTAAAACTCCCATTTTTTTTATCGTATGCCTTCGGGCTTATGTTATTTGAGTGTTTAATTTCCTTTTCCATTTATCTTCGTTACACGGTAGCTTACCCGGTAACGCAGGGGAGCAGCCACTTAGATTTTAATTGATCAGGTCAATTGATCAGGTTATCATCACAATAAAACTATAACCATGCCTAGAAAGAGGTCAAATTTTTCCCAATGTTCCAAAGGTGCTAAATGATTAACCATAAGATCCCAACAATCTACCGAAGAGCGTTAGGAGAGACTTGATGCTGTTCGAGAACATGAGGCTGCAACTCGCTCCGTGGAAACTTCTTGGGATCGCGAAGCACGCCTGCATTCTCAGCGTATTTACGCATCTACATCCAGGTCTCTAGAGACCAGTGAAGAATATGTGCGCGACTGACCGCTGATCGTGAACATCATGCACTGTCTCGCGAGTTGGAGACGTTCACGGAAAAAGCATGACGCTTGAGTTTTCAGCGTATATACGCATCTACTCTAGAGATAAGTGGGGGAAGGAGATGCGCGACTACGTAAAAGAGATATAAAAATGGTGCCATAGCAAAAACTATTCCACGTGAAGAGTGTTTTCTGCTGTGAGACTAAATTTGAAGATCTGGAGCACCTGTAGGGGAACTCCAAAGCCCAGAGACAATATAACATATACATAATAGAAATGGCGTCTTAGCAAAAGTTGTTAAGTCTGATGGCATTTCCTGTTGACCAACAAAAATAAAAAATCTGGAACATCTTGAATCGTCTCGCGCATCCCATTGATTTCCCGTCCCCGGGCTTATAGAATTCGACATCAGATGTTTCAGATCTTCGATTTTGACGACCCCGTTGTCGCTGGCATAAGCAACAGGATCCGCGTACGAAGTCGCGGGCAGAAGCTAGTAATTATAATAAAATTGTAGAAAAGTGGTGTCTGTACAATGGAAATATATAAAAAAAAGTAGCAGGGGTTGTTATTATATCGATGCGGTCGATGCCGAACCCGAAATTGTAATTATTATTTTTTCGTCTGTTTGTCGGTTTGTCTGTTTGTCTGTGTGTTTGTGCACGCTAATATCAGAAACGGCTTATTCGATTTAGATGCGGTTTTCAGTAATATATTGTAGTAAGCTTCACTTAACATTGTTTATTTCATGTGAATCGGTTCATAAATAAAAAAGTTTATATCAATTTAAAGAATCACAGCGAACATTTGTTAAGGTATTCTATTAGAGTACGTACACGTCACGCGCCTGCGGGTCCGTGGCTATATAAAGGGCACTGAGAGCCGCGCCACTGCCATTGGCTGGAGGTCTTAATTTTTTAAGGCATCTCCACAGGAATGCCCGGATAAGCTGTACGCGTCCTCTTCTAGGACACGACAGCGAGAGGCCCCTCATATAAAAAAAACGCGCCGCTGCCATAAAGATTCAGTTATTCGTAGCGAACGCACGTATCCTGGACAGTATTATCATCTGTGTATGGAAACGCAACGCAAATACCAACTTGCGAAAATTCCTGGCTTTGCGAAATAGCTATTTTGACGCCACGAAACGACGAAGCAGCAACAATAAACGCTGAAATTTTGAGTGTGAAATGTTCCGGAGGATTATGTTCAGTATATCTCCATTAACAGAGTCATGGAAGAAGGAAATCTATTATATGATCTCAATGCTCCTGGACTACCAGCACATAAAATTAAATTAAAAGTAGGTGTACCCATAATGCTTCTTAGAAATATAAGCCCCCCAAAACTTTGCAATAGCACCAGGTTAACCTTTTCACCGCCAAGCACTTCTATAGAAGTTCGGGATTTTCGTGCCACCAGCGCCACAACTTCTATAGAAGTTGTTCATTTTAACTATCTTATTAAAATAAATTTACTGTGATTAAAAGCTTTGTTTCATTTTATTATTTAAGATAGCACTGTCTACTACCCTGTTTTTTATTTTTCTTCACAAAATAAGCCCTAGTTTGTCCTAAAATCGCCAAAAACAGAAACTCCAAATTTTGTTACTATCCTGAGAAAGCCAATCACTTCATATCAAGTTGGCCAGTGATGTGCCGTGAAAGGTTGATTTCACCATTGAAATATTTATAAATACAGAAAGTTACGAATATCGAAAACAATTTGAGGTCAATAAAATATGAACTTAGTTATCTACTTCATTACAAAGGATAGTAGATGAATTTCGACCTTCAGGTAGATGCCGATACGTAATTATAAAGTTGTTACAAATTCTTGTCGATTTCCCATCTCTACAAAACAATTGGTCGTCTAAGCTCCTGTGCGCCACCGAGTGCCACGAACTACTATAGAAGTTGGTCAGTGACGTCATAGGCGTGCGGCTGTCAAGATCACTTTGGCATAGTGCAGCACAAAATCGGATTCGCGCGCACGCATCTTTCTTTCTTTCACTTGATTACAAAATTAAATAGAAAAATGAGCGAAGAACTTGATTCGGACGAACTCCTTAAAATTTTGCAAGGTGTGGAATCGGACTCTGAGTATTTTGTGTGGAGAACATTGAACCAGAAGATAATACTGAGGTATGTCTAACTGGATGATAATAATAATGTTTATTCATCAAAGAGTAGGAATTCAATAAGTATTTAAATGTTCGGTGAGTCCAGTATCTCCAGATGCACTGTAATTACAGTATAGGTACTGTTTTTGTACTCTATACACTATTATGGTAAATACAGTGCTCTATACACTATTATGGTAAAGCACTGTAATTTTAACTTTTTTAGAATTTTTTTTCGAAGAAAAAAAAAGGAAATCTAATTGCAATTCGTATAAAAATCATCTAAATTGATGAAACGTAACGTTATATTGTAGATATTATGATTTATGTACCTATTCTGTGCTTATATCTACTTTATTATGATTTATGTACTTGGTCATATTATTGTGCGGAAAGGGGAATTACCTAGCAAACTGTGTCGCTATTTCTTAGTGAAATGATGTAGTTAGATTTTAGTTTCGTGTATGGTTTTCAATTTGAGGCGTTTACTTTTAGTTAGGTTATTATGCTTATGACTTCATCATGTTTGTTTAGTTTTGTTGCGCTCACAGGACTCATCAAACACACACCCGTTATTGAAAACCGCATCAAAATCGGATCATTGGTTTAGAAGATAGGTGGGAACATTACTTTTCACAAGAACTAAGATTGTGGCGCCCCCTAGTGAGTTACAGCCATGACACCTATCTAAGTACATGAACTCATCAAACACAAACCTGTTATTGAAAACCGCATCAAAATCGGATCATTAGTTTAGAAGATAGGTGGGAACATTACTTTGCACAAACACACAAACATCGCTCACCCTAAACGCATATACCTGCTCCGTTCCGTCGTGGAGAAACGCAATCTGTACGCAGGGTCCCCCGCGCGCAGATGGGTAAACGCTACCGATACATGAGTTAAGAAAAAAACAATGCTTTGATAAGTACACGGCTACAAGCGTGATAGAATTTAAATATATAGTACAGCTTGGCAAAAAAGAGTGTGGAATAAATGAGGTCGCTAGTATCGCGCATGTGGCCACCCTGAATACTACGACTTAACAGGTTTGATACTTTTTATTTTTTAGTACCTATTTAATCCCAAAGCTAAGTCGGTGGTTCTGTCTGTCGGATGCTACGCAAAAGCCATGGAAGGCTTCAAAGTCCAGTATTAACACTATATAGTGGGCAAATGTGCATAACAACATGTAATAATGTATACGAAGCAAAAGAAGTATGTAAGAATCGTAGCATATGGCGCTCTGTAGTTTCTGCCTACCTGCGTGAGAAAGAGGCGTGATTTAATGTACCTATGTATGTTATAGTGGGCACTGAAGCCTTGCACGGAAGTGGTGCATTAGGCATCCACAGACAGATATAATCATGCCCTCGAGAGCAGTCTAACCGTAAGATTGTTAGGAATTAACGACAATAGTTTGTTTACAGGGATAATGAAAGAACACGTTATTTTAAGTTTTATTTTAATACCAAAAATTTAATCAGACGAATCGAACACACACTATCAAATATTCGATCCCGGAAAAGCTCACATGTTGGCTAGAGCTTCCTGTAACTTCTGAAACATTCGTATTTTCTAATTCTGATAAATCACTGCTACTGTCATCTGTGAGATTTATTACTGTCATGATATTTTTTTCTATTTTCATTACAATATCCTTGCATGAATTTTTCCAATTTTAGTAATGTTTGCGAATGCTTGTTCAGCAGCCACCTTTAAAAACAAAAAATAATCATAAACAATGGTTCTAATATAGCAACTTTAAATATGCCCATATAAACTAGGCTACATACCTTTACATCAATGGATCCAACATTGACAGAAGCATTTTAATGTTTTGCAATTCCCCATATTAATTCAATTGGATTCACGTCACAATGATAAGGTGGTGAACTGGTGACTTTCTTCGGGCGACCTTTGAAGTGTTTTCTCGGTGTTGAAAAACTATCTTGTTTTTTACCTTCCTTAAATATTTTTCTTCCTGTGTTGACAGATTTACCTAAAACAAAAAAAGATACGATATTTTATAATTTTATTAATTCCCTATTCGATATGACGATATCCCAGTCACTACTGTTTACTGTATATTTAGTTATACATTTATAGCTTGGCGCTCGGCGAGGCATTGCGTTTTGTTTGTGTACGTTGGCGGCGAAAAGGTTAAAAGTGACCAATTTACAACGAAATCTGATAGAAGAAGAGATTTTAATAGGGTATGGAAAAGGTGAAAGTGTTTTAATTTCTCGGATTCCTCTCATTCCAAACAGTTTTCCATTTAGTTTTAAACAACGAGTCCAGTTGCCAGTCAGCCTATGTTTTGCGATGACAATTAATAAAGCCCAAGGTCAGACGCTGAAAGTTGTGGGTGTAGATCTAAGTATCAGCTGTTTCTCGCACGGTCAGTTGTATGTGGCTGTGTCACGGGTTAGCAATCCTAGGAGCCTATATGCTTTCATCCTCGATAGCCATACGTCAAATATCGTATACAGAGACATTACCGTAAAGTATATTTTTAGCTACCCAAACGACGGTACTTATATGTAATTCAAAATTTGCTGCCCGAAAAGTCACTATTCTACGTTGACGAAGTCGCGGGCACAGCTAGTCTATACTAAACTTCGACACTAATATTATAAAGAGAAAAAAATTGTGTGTGTGTTCGAAAATTCTTTCAACATTGGAAAGCTTTCATCCTGAAATCCTGACTAACATATTCATTTACCGTAAATTCCCACGGGAACGGGAACTACGCGGGTGAAACCGCTTGACGTCTGCTAGTCCTACTAATAACCTAGATTAACACGTAGGGTAGTTTTAATCCCAATATCCCACGGGAAGATGATTATCTTCTAGTCAATTATAATTCTTTTATTGTCATATTTTTAATAGTGTTCACAAACTAGCTTACTGGCGGTCTTTAACTAATAAAAGTGGTCGCATACTGACGTTTTGGCCATATTTTCACTTTTTCAGCACTTTATAATAATATTTGTTCTAAAGTATATTATTTAATGTTTTAAGTCCAAACTAAACCAATTTCGCATTGGCAAATACTATGTTGCATGTAGATAACGAAAGGACTCCACTATCTAGTGATGGTTGTGATCGGGCTCGTGGCTCACGGGGTCGACCACGGGCTCACGAGCTGGTGCTCGTGGCTCACTTAATTTGCGCTCACTGGAGTCGCGCGCGCGCAGTCATACGCGTCGCTTGCTTTTTACTACGACCGGTTTGTTTACGTCGCTGTGAAATGTCCGCCACAGTAAAGTGTCCAAAGTGTAATATAGTTATTGATGAACTGCTATGTTACGTGCAAAATAAGTTGTCGACGAGTGATGATGATACCTTGATTCGCATATGTTCTTCGGCATTTAGTAACGATGAAATCAATAAGTCGAAATCGTTACTTTTTGAATCTGTTCCGACTGACAAAAGAAATATCAAACGGAAGCAAAAGGGTAAAGAACACCGTGACCTAGCCGATATAATTGGCCTGTTTAAGTCTACTGATCCTGATGTGATCCCGATTTTTGTCGCACGGCACCTTGATAACCTACCCCCAATCACATTTGATCACTTGGATGTGACTAAGTTATTAAAGGATATCACCCTACTCAAGGATGAAGTGCGAGAACTAAAGTCAACAAGTGTGACGGTAGATCAATTGGAGAAAGTCAAGATGGATCTTCAGTATGACCTCAAGTTTAGTTCGTTGATCGAGCAGGCTCGGAACGACCAATGTGTAAATTTGCAACGACGGGGCGGCAATGGAGACATCTCTCTTGGTAACTCGTCGTACACAAGTCTGGAAGATTCCAAAAAACTAGTGCAAAGTCCACCAAATCAAGAGAGTGTCGCAAAACACTCAGTTCATAATAACGAGACACTAAGTTCGCGCATTCCTAGCGTTGGGTACGTTGAGAAGGAGCGGCCGTTATCAGTGTCGCGAACCGGTTCTATGCCCGCACAAACAGCTGTGTGTGTTGCGCCGGTCGCAGATCGTAAACAAGTGCCACACTGCAGTGATGTTTTACCTAGTAAAGATAACGATGGATGGATCGTTGCAACGCATCGTAAGTCAAAGCAAAAGTACCGTTACGCTGGGAAAGCGGGGGTTGCTTGTGACATAATAGGGTTTAAGGCTGCTGACAAGAAAGTGCCTATGTTTATCACGAATGTGCACAAAGATTCACACACAGCTGACATCGTTAAGCACATTGAATTAAAAACCAGCGAGATAGTTAAATTAGAAAAACTGTCACTTCGAAAATATGCTGACTATGATGCGTACAAGTTTTTTGTACCTGAATCCAAGGTATCTACTTTTTTTGACGAAAACATCTGGCCGCAAAACATAATATTCAGACGTTTTGTGCATTATAGTCATAGACGCAAGGAAGAACACTCGCTTAAAGTCGGCGCTGTAAACAATAACAATGACTAATAACAATTTGTTACGATTTGCTAGTTTTAATTGTAAGAGTGTTAAACGTTCTATTGAGGGCGTTCGTGCACTTTGTGCTACGTGCGACATAATAGCGCTACAGGAGTGCTGGTTGCTGCCGGATGAGCTACCGTTCCTAAGCACCATCCATGGTGACTTCAGCTGCACGGGGACGTCGGCCGTTGATTCGTCTGCTGGCATACTGCGAGGGCGACCCTATGGAGGGGTGGCTCTGTTGTGGCGAAAAAGTGTGTTCAGTGATGTGTCGGTCGTTCCGAATAATAATAATCCGAGAGTGTGTGCGATACGTATTAATACGTCTGAAAGGCCTTTTATCGTGATGAGTGTATACATGCCCACGGATGCAGTGAGTAACCTGCCGGAGTTTTCCCATTGTTTGGGACTGGTGAGTGCGATTATAGACAGTAGTGATGTGGAGGCAGTCTACTGTCTTGGTGACTTTAACGCACATCCGCAGGAACTGTTTTTCGCGGATTTAATGAGTTACTGCAGTGAGAATCAGTTGTCATGTGTTGATGTTGATAGACTGGGGTTGACATCGAATACGTACACGTATGTCAGTGACTGTAACGGGGCTAGGCGATGGCTCGATCATTGTATTTGTACAGAATCGTCGCTGAAGACTGTTTATAGTGTTAGCGTTAAGTATGATGTTATGTGGTCGGATCACTACCCGTTGTTGATCGAATGTGATCTTAATATTATTAGACCGAAAGTAAAGCAGAGTATATCCATCGATAACTTAATTGTGTGGGGTGAAAAAAGCGTAGATGCTATTCACGTATATGGGCAAGAATGTCATCGGCGATTGCGAAGTATTGACTTCCCTCGCGTATTTTCCAATTGTTCTGATCGCATGTGTAGTGATGTTGACCACCATTTAGTTATCGATTGCCTGTATCGGGATGTGGTATCCGCTCTAAGGGAGGCTGCTATTATTAGCAGGGAGACACGAGTAAGTGCTAGGAGACCGAAGCGCGTGGTGGGTTGGAATAAGCACGTCAGCGCGGCTCACTCGTACGCTAGGCTTAGGTTTCGTGAGTGGCATGACTGTGGCAAGCCTATGTCTGGTGTGATTTATGAGTAAATGTGTAAGTCTCGTAAGGTTTTCAAATCCAGACTAAGGTGGTGCCAGAATCACCAAGACCAAATACAGATGGACATTCTTGCTGATGTGCACTCGAAAAAAGACTTTCGGGCCTTCTGGAAGGGTACTAAAAAGCACAACCTTAGGCCTGGTTTACCGGTGAGTGTCGATGGCGTGTCTGCTGAAAGGGATATTGCCAATATTTTTAAATCTCAATTTTGTGTCGAGCCAAGCAGTATTCCGCCCTCTGAGGTGGTCGATGCTAAGTCACATGGTACGATCCTAGAACCACAAGTTAAATTCACGGCTGCGGAAATAGCTAAAACCATTGAATGTATGACCAGGGGAAAATCTCCTGGACATGACGGGCTTAGCATCGAGCACCTACAGCATGCAGGTCCCCACCTTCCACGTGTTTTGGCCATGTTGTTTACTTTCTGTCTTCGCCATTCGTATTTGCCGGACGAGCTGATGAGGACGGTAGTAGTACCAATTGTGAAAAATAAAACAGGTGACATTTCAGATAAAAACAATTATAGACCGATTTCTTTAGCGACAGTCATTGCGAAGGTGTTTGACAGCATGCTAAATGCTCAGTTAAACAACACGATAACTTTGCACAATAACCAGTTTGGGTTCAGACCCAAACTGTCCACAGATAGTGCTATACTGAGTTTGAAGCATGCTGTCAGGTATTACACAGATCGAAACACGCCTGTATATGCCTGCTTTCTCGATCTCTCCAGGGCATTTGACTTGGTTTCATACAAAGTGCTGTGGAAGAAGTTGTTCGATAGGCAAGTGGCGCCTGAAGTTGTTAGAATTTTCCAGCACTGGTACGGAAACCAGGTCAATAATGTTAAGTGGTCGGGAGCTCTATCGGACTCGTACAGGTTGGAGTGCGGGGTGAGGCAGGGTGGATTAAGCTCACCAACGCTCTTCAATCTGTATATAGATGAACTTATTGCCGGGCTCAGCAGTCGCCATGTTGGATGCCATGTTGATGATGTTTGCTTTAACAACATCAGTTACGCGGACGATATGGTGCTGCTGAGCGCGTCAGTAGGGGGAATCAGAGAGCTAATAGGCATTTGCGAAACATACGCCCATACACATGGCCTAAAATATAATGTTAAAAAAAGCGAGCTATTAGTTTTCAAGGCAGGTTCCAAATGTCCGGTTGAGGTTCCACCAGTAAAACTGTGTGGGGTGCCCTTGGAGCGGGTACATACTTTTAGGTATCTGGGCCATATTGTGACGTCTGACCTGAAAGACGACGCCGATATTGAGCGAGAAAGGAGGGCGCTGTCGGTGAGGGCGAATATGATTGCCCGAAGGTTTGCTCGTTGCTCCAAGGATGTAAAGCTCACCTTGTTTCGAGCCTATTGCACATCTTTTTATACGAGTAGCCTGTGGGTGTCATATTTGCAGAAATCCTACAGCGCTCTCCGCGTTCAATATAATAACGCGCTGAGGGCGCTGCTGCGGCTGCCTCGCTTCTGCAGCGCGTCGGGAATGTTTGCGAGCGTCCGCATTGACTGCTTTTATACTACCATGCGTAAGAGGGCAACCTCGATGGCGGTCAGAGTGCGGGGCAGCGGTAACAGTCTTCTTAGCGTTGTTGCCAGTAGGTTAGACGGACCTTTTATGGAACACTGGGTGACTTTGCATTCACCCATATTTAGAGCTTGGGGCAGGTAGGGAGTAATAATAATAAATAATAATATTAGTATAAATAATAGATCTTTATAATAAATAATCAGAATGGGTATGTTGGATTAAATAGAATTAAATTTTAATTGCATTTATTTATGTATTAATATTGATTAATTGATTGACATGGCGTTTGAATTTAATTTGATTTAATATGTTCGTGTTTAAGTTTAATTTAATTGAATTGTAATCTTGATTTTATTTATATTTATTTTTAGCTGGTTTTATGTTTCTTTGTGTAAGTATTATAACTTTTTTGTCAATGGGTGTACCTACTTACCTGAAATAAATGAATTTATTATTATTATTATTAATTTATGTCTGCCATTAAGGAACAAAATTATATTCTAAAGTGTTACTTTTTAGGGTTCTTCCAGTGCAAGCCAGCACTCGACGTTCGTATATTATTCAAAATTTGTTTAAGTACTATGATTTGGCGGTTTTTTTTAACTAAGTATTATTTTTTTCTTTTAGCTCGCGTACGTTTCCAGAAGAGTTGAAGATGGGCAGGAAAGTTAAAGCTGCTGGCAGAAAGGACCTCGAACTGCAGGCGCAGAGGAAAGCTGTTAGTTTTCTGCTCCCTGATGCGCCGGAGAGAAAGCACAGGAGGTATGTTTTTTTTTATTGTGGTCAGTGGTCAATTGGCTTGATTTGTCTTACTTTCAAATATTTTACAGAAAATGGTCGCCACCCCGGATTCCGTGTCCCCTAATCCCAGGTGTACCGGCAATTCCACCGCCCAGGAAACTGAGGTATTGGGAGGTGGAAGACGGGCCAGATGACGCCGGGCCATCGAGAAGCACAGGTTTGTCTTTTTATTGTGGCTTGCATTGTACAGGATGTAAAAAGACCCTTAACGTAAAAGAAAACTACATACTTAATATGCTACCTATCACTGGGATAGTTTTTTTCTTCTAGTACATACCTGGGAATTCACTGGTTTTAAAAATATTGAAGGTCAAAGTGCAATATTTTTTTTCATATTTTTTCAAAATCGTATTCCAAGTATCAATATAGTAAACTTTCTTCCGGACAAACATTATCAAAGTTATCGATTTTTTTAAAAAAAAATACGCATTTGAAGTTACGAAAAATGCAACAGATAGGTACTAAACACAATCGGGCGGTCGGGTCAACGACCAAGCGCAAGTGGCTGCGGCTGGCCGTATGCTCATATGATCCAAAGTTGCGTTGCCGCGCTTTTCATTGCGCGAAATAATAAGCATCTCTTTTTTTAAAGATGGAAAAATAAGTGTTCTCCCAGCAATATTTTTTGGTTAAAGTTACTTAATTTAATTTATAACACATTTGCTCGTAAAAGGTATCTTATTCTACCAAATTCAGTATCGTAATGTATCTCATTACGCACTTGTGCGTTATGGTAATGTAAAACGCACGGTTTGCAAGATGCTCCGATTAAAACGAACGGTTCCTTTTATGAAAATCTTAGCAAAGAGTTTTTATGTCAGAGAAGTGGTTATAGATTAACATTGGGAGATAAAATATAAAAATAAACATTTGATTCGGTAATTTATTTTAAATTAATTTGTTTATTCCGGCCTATTTCAGTGTTATCTAATATTTCAAAAATATTAGAAAAATATTATATACCTACACGCCTATTTGATTACTTAAAAGAAATAGATTTTTTATATGAACATCACGGATTTAGACCACATTCTAATACACTTGCAGCAACAATAGATTTAGTAACTAAAAATTAAAAATAATATTGACAAAAAGCAACTAGTTTTAGGTATTTTCATTGATCTTAAAAAAGCTTTTCATACGATTACAAAAGCTAAAAAACACTGGAATTACTGCCAAAGCCTACAAAATATTCGACATATAGTAAAAATTGATAATTTTGAAAGCACACATGCAGAAATAGTATGCGGAGTACCGCAGGGATCAGTTTTAGGCCCACTGCTTTTCTTAATTTATATAAATAACTTAGTAATATTGGTTTAGCGGGTCAATTATCTCACTATACGCAGACGACGTTATAGCTGAAGCACAGCAAGACCTTCATATCTTAAATACGTGGCTTAAGCGAAACTTACTTACTATTAATATAAACAAAACTGCATACATAATTATTATCTCCTAAAAACAAAAAGATTCCAAATTTTACTCCTCTTGTGGTAGATGGCCAATAGCTTTTAAGATGAGAAATACTTAGGCCTGATCTTGGACAGTAGACTTACATTCACACACAACCACACATTGATTACATAAGAAACAAATTGATACCGTTAACTGGAGCTCTGCGAAATATCGCTAAATGTGTGTCATTTCATTTACGCTACACGATTTATAACACACTCATCAAACCGCAATTAGACTATTTAATACAAGTATGGGGACACGCTGTTATTTATTACTTACACATCTTCATGACCTACAAGTATTCTCAAAATAAAGCAATTAAAACTCTATTCAATTACAATTACTTAACACCTACAAAAGAACTTAATACTAAAACTAAACTATCTAACCTTCAAAAATTATACACGTACCACACATACCTACTAATTAAAAAAAAATAACGAACAAAAATACACTTTCAAACGTAAAACATACCACTACTACGCTAGGAATAGGGATAGCATAGAACTACCTTCAGTAAGAACTTTATACGGAAGAAGAACTATTCAGTTTGAGGGAGCGCAGATTTATAATGAATTACCAAAAGAAAAAAGGGATTCTTCATCTATTAACACGTTAACTGTCCCCATACATATTTTTTGGATAACCCCAAATGTCCAAATCATTTTTTGTAATATTCTGTTGTTTGTGTCCTGTTGACAAGTCCTGATAAATAGAGCAACATAACACACAAGTCCATGAAGTTAGAGCGCATAGAAAGTTAAAGAGGCGAGTGTACCATTTACGGTACATGTACGTGGTGGACCCACGCGGCGTGTACTGTATTCGGTACATTGGACAGCTAACGTGTTAATAATAGGTCTTTACCTATGAAATTGCCGTTTTGTATGAAAAAATTTAAACGATTTTTTTTCATGTATTTTTTATTTGTATTGATCGAAGTCATCACCCATGCAATCAATGCATCTTTGCCAACGCCTTGGCAGTTTATTGATGCCCTTCTTAAAGAAATCAGCTGGACGGGAGGCAACAAATTCTTCAAAATTTTGTACTGCCTCTCTGGTATTGATTTTTTCCCGCCAAGAAGTTATCCAAATTCTGGAAAAAGTAGTAGTCTGTAGGCGCAAGGTCTGGTGAGTAGGGCGGATGACGGAGAGCTTCCAACCCCAGTTCTTGCAACTTGGAGCCCGTCTGCTGTGCAGTATGAGGTCGCGCGTTGTCGTGCAGGAGCAGCGGAGACGAGCGATTGACCAATGCTTGTTGGAGATGTGCCAGCTTCTCCATCATTATGTTCAGTTCTTCACAGTACACATCTGCAGCAATGCTCACCCCGTTTGGTAAGAAGCTGTGATGAATCACACCGGCGCTAGACCACCAAACAGTGACCATCACTTTTCTAGGGCTAAGTTTTCGTTTAGGGCATTGTTTAGGTGCTGAACCAGGATCCAACTAACTTGCTGAGCGCTTGCGGCTATCAAACAGAATCCATTTTTCATCGCAGGTAACAATGCGGTTCAAAATTCCTTCATTTGTGTGTCTGTTGAGCAATGCAAGGCACGTTTCGACGCGTACTTCACGCAGGCGATCACTGATTCGTGGGGCACCCTTTTGTCAAGCTTTTTACCTTGCCAATTTGACGCAAATGGATCAATATTGTTTTGACGCTAACGTCGAAAGCTGCTGCTAATTCAGACGTAGATTGTGTATCATCAGCTTCCACAATTGCCTTTAATTCGTTATTGTCGACCAAAGTCTTCGGACGACCGCGAGGTTCATTTTTCAGGTCGAAATTTCCAGAACGGAAGCGAGCAAACCAATAACAGGTGGTGCGTTGGTTTGTAGTGTTAGCTCCGTAAACGTCGTTGATGTTGCGTGCCGCTTGTGCCGCGTTGCTGCCACGACGCGACGGTACTCATATTCCATAAATTACTCGAATTTTTAACGTATCCATGATGACGAAAAAGATTGAAATGCGATGAAAATGTAACACTAGTCAATAAACAAATGACTACTTTTGGAAAAAAAACCATGTTTTTAAAATAAAATTAATTTGAAATAAGAATTCTTAGCCAAAAGAAAAGATTTTGATTTGAAATGGCCAGTACCTACTGCAGAACGGCAATTTCATAGGTAAAGACCTAATATATTTAAAAATAGGTTAAAGTTGTATTTGGCATACCAATAATAATTTACCACTACCTACATTTTGTACCTACTCGATTGTTCGTACGACAAGTAATTTACTACTTAAGTTTTTTTTTATGCTAAGTTTCTCATGTTCTTTTGAGAAATAAATTTCTTTAAACCGAATTTAATTAATTTTGACGATAAATTACAACCACTTGAAACAAAAACAAAAAATATAAAGTAATTTACATTATTCGTAATACTAGCTGTTTTTGTGCCTTTGACTTAAATGCAAAAAAAAAATGCTTTAAAAAAATGCTTATGCGCGCGCATCGCTAATTTGTGAACAAGTAAAAGTTATTCCGCGCGCTTTTTCTTTTCGCTGTATTGTTTTTATTTGATAATTTCAGTCCGAGTTTAAGCGTAACCTAAGAAGGTAAGGTTGTCAATTTATACGTACCTACGTTCTGAAATTTATTTTGTTACTAAACTTAGAGGTTTTATGTAGCATAAAAAAGTCTTATATTTCAGAAATCAATTTACGTAATTAACAATGACGACAGAGACAAACTTTAATAATTCTTCGCAAATAGAACTTATTCAACTGTTAAGACTTTAATTAAATTAAACCGGGAAAACTATTGTTGTGTTCACTAGGAATCACTTGTTAGGGATTCGGGTTTATAGTTAAACAACCAAATTATCATTAAGCACTTACGACTCAACGGGAACGTCTCGCCGCCTCCAGGGCTAGATCGGGACTCTCCGCGGCGCTACCATTCAGTCGTGTGATACGTTTATTAGTACATCACATCTCTTCCTTTCTTTAAGAAGTTAAGTTTTGATTACAATTACGATAACTAAGGTTTAGACACTACAGTCACCTTATGTCGGAGCTCGACGTAAACACATCTCTTCCTTTCTTTAAGAAGTTAAGTTTTGATTACAAAGTACATAGGTACACATAGTTACATAATTTATGATATTTGCACATCACAATCATAATATGTATTTAGGTTTTTAAAGTTAATACATTTATAGTTCAATAACTATCTTTAAACATTTAGACATCAAATTTTAAGGACAACTTACAGTACCTACAGATTTGATATTTATAATTTGTACATCACAATCACAATATCTATTTAGGTAGGTTTGCAACGTTAATACATTTATAGTTCAATGACTATATTTAAACATTTTGACATTAAGTTTTAGGTACAATCTTAGTTTCTACAATTATGATGTTTAAGATTTGCATCTCACAATCACAATGAATACCTATTTAGGTTAGGTTTTCGACTTTAGTACATTTTCAAGTTCAATAACTTTAGCAATTTAGACATTAAATTTTAATTGCCTACAACTCAAAGATTCAATTTCAGGTTTGCACATGACAATTGCAATATTTATTTGTATTGGTTGGTTTTCAACGTTAATACATTTGAAGTTATTTTAAAAAAATTGGACATTAAGTTTTAAATACAACATAAAGTGTACCTACAATTATTATTATGATACTTATTTAGGATTTACATCTCACAATCATAATATCTCTTTAGTAGGTTTTCGTCATTAATACATTTAAAGTTCAATAACTTTATTTAGCCATATAAACATTCAATTTTAAGTCCGTACAACTTAAAATACTTACAATTTATTATGATATTTAGGATTTTCACATGTCAATCGCAATATTTATTTAGGTTTTCGACGTTAATGCATTTAATAGTTCAATAATCTTATTTTGCATTTTATCCTTTAGTTTTAAGTCATACCTACATTTTAGGTTTTCGACGGTAGCATACATTTTAAAGTTTAATAACTGTATTATTAAACATTTAGACATTAATTTTTTAAGCAGAAATACAATATTTTAGTATTTTGACTTTTATTTAGTTTTAGTCTTTAGTTACTGTATTTGGTGTTAAGACACAAAAAGTCTTCAGCATTTGTGTGTACTTTTGTATTTGGAATTAAGACACAATAAAGTCTTATTAATTTTTCAAGTAGAAATACAATATTTTAGCATTTTGACTTTTATTTAGTTTTAGTATTTAGGTACTGTATTTGGCGTTAAAATACAAAAAGTCTTCAGCATTTGTGTGTACTTTTGTATTTGGAATTAAGACACAATAAAGTGTTCAGCATTTCTGTGTACTTTTGCACACTTCTATGTACTTTAGTACACTTTTCTCCTGTAACAAGACCAGTTTCGTAATTTCTTACGTGTGTACTGCTTTCTTGGCATTTATCAGACCATGTTGAGGTCTCCAGCCTAACCGAATGCATCTAAATACCAATGTAACCAATAAAGCGACTCACAATCGAGTTACCAGTTACTGGATAACACGTCACCTCTTGATAAGACTGACTGTCAGCCTTTCGAGATTTCACCCATCCGTAACCACCGTTAATATTCTTAAACATTTTCTAGCGGTCAACAATTTAACGTGATCTAATTAAGAGTTTGGTTACGCAATCGAGAGTCACCATCCACGGACCGACCTTGTCAAGCGTTGCTTAACCTTAAGGGTCGACCCATGTAGCCGTCATTGCTTGAACACAAACTCCTCACTGAATGATGATTGAATTCTGTAATTATTTATTTTCCTTGTTGTGTTAAGATTTTTTGATTTATATTTATTCATATTGCCTGTCTCTGTACCCACTTCTAGATCGTTTTAGGCATTTTGGAATGATGAATGATATTTATTTCTATTCTTAAATTAGTTTTTCCAAACAATTTTACAAATCAATCAAACACAAGGTAACTTATACAGCTGGGTGGGGTGTAGGTACTCTTATGATTCATAAAGTACCTACCTACTTTGTTAAATTATCTTACTCAATTCATCAATTAATATTCATTTTGGATTGGGTACAAAATAATAGGTCTTATTGTAAACATTGGTGTCCATTAGCCATAAGGCATTTAAATTACAAATACATAAGTTTCTACGAAACTAGTATTTATCTGTAAAAGTAAAAGGACATTTTTTATAATATTGTATGGAGCAACATTAAAGATTAGGTACTTCGTAAATATTCAATGACAGAGTAATATCGTAAATATTCAATGACAGAGTAATATCCCTTTTTTTTGGAATGAGTTTGGTAAGTATAAGCGTGGAGCTATACATGATACACTTATACTTAGCACCAACATTTTATTTCTTGGTAAACATAACATAGGTTATGATTTTGTGTCTTTTGCGGTTTAACTTCTTAATAAAGTGTGTATTCTTTGATATATCATTATTGCCTCTAAGATAAACCTTAAGGCTTTGTATTGACAGAGATACTTCAATAGTTTTTTCCAGCCACTTTCTTTTCTTTTTTTTTTTTGTGATTCATTATGGGATATTACCTACTGGAAGCATAATTAGGATATTACTGGAAGCATAATTAATTACTGTTGAACCTTTTTTATTTGCAGACACCAAATTACCTGCCCTTGCAAGCTAGTCAAATCTTGTTTATTATTTTCATATAAATACTTTAATATTTATCATTTTTACTTTAATATTTTTGTTGAGGCCGTCGTAATGTATGACTGTAAGTGCATTTGTTATTTTTAACAGTCCATTACCTTAAAGCCTGATGCTTTCATGATAAAAATCCCTGATGCATTTTATTGTTTGTGTTTTCTCATATTAGTAAGAAACACCAATTTGTTATCTGTAATGTTACCATTGTGTAACCAAAGTTCATACTTACTTTGTTTTTCTTTTGCTGTTTTACCATTTACTACCTAACCCGTCGGGGATTACAGGCATGTGTATTTTACTCTGTTGATTGAAAGATCCTAAAAAGACTTATATGCGTTGGTATTACTTTTAATCCCTGTAGGTACTAGGTCCATGAGGTGGGCCATTGTGCAAATAATTTTGCGTTTTATTTCACAACACTTTATTTGCGGCTTTTGGTCTATGACTACTTTTTTTTTTTTAATACATTTACATGTGTGTTTTTTTTATACTTTTACATGTAAAATGTACCATTGCTTTATTTATTAATTAACATTATATGCACTAGTAAAAGAAACTGTACAAGAGGCGGACTTAATGCCATAGGCATTTCTACCAGTCTACCTTAAGCCTTACCAACGCTCATCATTTTTTAGGTTTGACAGTAGGTACTGTGTTTCAATGTCTTTGACTGTTGTTGATGCATTTTCGAAATGATGCAAGGACTAATTAAAGCCTTTTGGTGTCTTTTGACTGTTGTTGATGCATTTTCAAAATGATGCAAGAACAAATTAAAGCCTTTTGATGTCTTTCGACTGTTGTTGATGCATTTTCGAAATGATGCAAGGACTAATTAAAGCATTTTGATGTCTTTTTACTGTTGTTAATGCATTTTCGAAATGATGCAAGGACTAATTAAAGCCTTTTTATGTCTTTCGACTGTTGTTGATGCATTTTCGAAATGATGCAAGGACTAATTAAAGCCTTTTGATGTCATTTGACTGTTTTTGATGCATTTTCGAATTGATGCAAGGACTAATTAAAGCCTTTTGTTCGGTCTTACAATACCGATTGTCAACGTCTTTCGACCGTTGTTGATGTAATCATCGAAATGATGCTAGGACTATGCCTTTTGTTCGGTCCTATAATACCGATTGTCAACGTCTTTCGACCGTTGTTGATGCAATCATCGAAATGATGCTAGGACTATGCCTTTTGTTCGGTCCTATAATAGTGATTTTCAACGTCATTCGACCGTTGTTGATGCAATCATCGAAATGATGTAAGGACTAGTACCTCTTGTTCGGTTCTGCAATACCGATTTTTAATGTCTTTCGACCGTTGTTGATGCAATCATCGAAATGTTGCAAATTAATTTCAAAAGCCATTGTTTCCATAGCCGTTTGATTTTTGTAATTTTGCAAGAGGTTAACTCTTATCATTTGGACCGTTTGAGCCCCGGCAGTCATACCAGTCTGACGCTGTCATTGTTTTATTAGCAGCCGGGTCTCGATTAATTGAAGTATAACCAAAGATATTTAATGTTATTATAGACGGGACATCACAAATAAAATTTTCATCCGATACTTGTGTCCTTGTGGACCTAATTCGATTAGTCTAGTTTAGTACGCTCTGCTGGCACTCTAATATTGCTATATATTATGCTAGATAGCGTTACTAAGACATGGGATCATAGTTTTTCTATGACGTTTCTTCGCATGTCCTCTCCATAGTATCTTAAATCTCTTTGGGTATGACGCTCCGTTATTTTTTAAACATTTTGTTAAGGCGGATACTTGTTGCATTTGCGCACTGACCATCGTAAACCTTGTTCAGTAGCCTTTTACTTTTTTTTACACAATTTTATTCTGTTATTTTACTTGTTTGCTATGACTTTAATCATTTTAGCAAAATTCTATTTCGAGCTTTGACGTCTAAAACGAGTCAATTTTTTACAATGTTTTCTTGTAGTTCTTGCTATAGGATCAAGTACACACCAAACAAAACTAAGTTTATTCTTAGCCTAGAATTGATAATACCCGGTTTATAACAAGAGCTTTGTAGGAACTATTTACATAATACTTTAAATAAACAGTTATAAGAAGTCGCACAAGGTCCGCTGATAAAGCGTCCGCTAAGTGCTGACTAAGTTAAAATGGACTCTTGAAATCGACACATATCGGAGCACAATGAGGCCCATAGAGATATGGAGATTTCGTTTTTCATGACAATGGCCAGTGTATTTTATTCATAACAGATTTTAAGTACTTGTTGATTACGATAGTTGGTGCAAAACGCATTTGACTTGATTAAAATCAAAATTAGCCTTACGACAATTTGCATGACATTTTTTCAGTTTTAACAAATAGTTTCTTACTAGGTAATTATTACCTACTTAACTTCGAAATGATCGAAGTGGTAGTTTACCGTTATAACTGGTACCTTAAACGTACGGTTAGGTACGCTTTTTGGTACATTTCTTATTTCGGTATCACTTTTCAATTTGTATGTATTTACGTACGAACTTGGTCAACAAAACTTATTTGATACGTGCTGATTATTTTATTAACACTCTTACAAATACCTTCTTTCTGAGTAGGTACTTGTATACATGCAGATACTAATTTTATGTCGTAGCTACATTCTGATTTGGTTTGTGTATTTTATGTATTGTGTAGCATAATTAGTTAATTTCATCGATTTATACAGCGAATTCCTTTAGCTGATCGCCGACGGAGATCGCTTCTAGATCGATAAGTAACGACAGAAACAGTAACAATTATTTTATTATGTCACATATTGAACGTTTTCTAATCAATATCAAACTTCAATTAGGTTGGGGATCAAAACATTTTGTATGTAAAATCATGATTTCGTGAGAACATAGTTCATCATTATTTATTTTAGTAATATTGTACCTACACATACATTTAGTAACGACAGAAACAGTAACAATATTACTTTATTGTGTTACATATTAAACAATTCTGATCAATATCAAAGATTTAAATTAGGTTAATTTAAATTAGGCTAGGTACCTAAAACGCTTTTTGTGTGATTTAAATTAGGCTAGGTACCTACTAGCGCTTTTTGTATCTAAATCATGATTTCGTAAGATCATCGTTCATCCTATTTTTTGTTTTTGGTAATATTCTACACACACATTTACACATTTAAAATTTTGTTGCTGACCAATGTCCGTAAGTCATACATAATTTGAGCCATAATTTTACTTACTGCGCTTTTACTCGTCGCCAATGTTGTGTTCACTAGGAATCACTTGTTAGGGATTCGGGTTTATAGTTAAACAACCAAATTATCAGTAAGCACACTACGACTCAACGGGAACGTCTCGCCGCCACCAGGGCTAGATCGGGACTCTCCGCGGCGCTACCATTCAGTCGTGTGATACGTTTATTAGTACATCACAACTATAAGTATAAATTGTATGTAACATAGAGGCAGATTAAAATTATGAATTTAGTATTTTTTAAATCAATGCATTTTAGTAAGGCAGTTAGGTTAGGTAGTTAGGTTAGCTATAGGATAGGTATGGTCAGTTAGGTTATGTTATTTAAACATGTTGTAATTTTAATTCTGTCGAACACAAAATGTTTAAATAAGATCACAGTAGAGACTCGCTACATAAAAAGTAGCAGTAGTTATTATTGGTTTGGATTTATTTTTTGTCGTCTTGTTAAACGTATGGATAAGATATACATACGTTTTATAAGACGACATGTAAGAAAAAAATGATAAGAGCAATAAATTGACTCATAGGCGGTTAACACACTGCCACGCATCACGCTACATGTTGCGTGTCTCTGAACTGAAATGAACGCGCGTGGATGCATTTTCTGTGTGTTGGACTGTGCGTGTTTTCCATACAAACGGAGATACTTACAAGCAACGGAAGAACACGCATCCCCGCGCTACGCTGCATCATGCGGGGCAGTGTGAGAATCGCCTTAGGCACAACGAAGTTTGCCGGGGCAGCTAGTATGTTATAAAAGGTCGTATGAGACACGTGCGCTTTGATAATTACAGCCGAAGAAATATTGCTAGCCCGAGCCGCAGGCGAGGGCTACAAGAAAGCACAGGCTATGAACTTATCGCACTTATATCATAATGTACTATTACAGAATGTGTAGTTATCGGCTATGTAATCGGTATTTTCACACCGTGTATTATTATTTATTATTGACTTACTCATATACCATCGTGTGCTCCTATTAGACTCGACAACTTACTCCCAACCAACCTCGACCTCGTCACATTGCGAACGCCCGTGGCGCGCATGCAGCCCCACACCTGGAGGTGGTTTGGTTTAATATTACCTTTTTCCACATAGTGAATGATGACTACGTTTCTCTATCTTTGAATTTATTATTTGTTTCTGATTGCAGCAGAAGCAGTTCCAGTGCCACCACCAGCTAAAGTGTCGCCACAAAAAAGGAAAGCGTCTGCCACAAAGTAGGTATAAATGTATAATTAGGAAGTCTGTGGCTTTGTTGGTTTTGTTGCAGTCATTTTAATGGCCACCAACTTCCGAAACTAGAGTTATTTAACACCTGTTAGTGTTTTTCAATGAACTCGGTTGTTTTTTTTATTTTGTAAAAAAGTTTTTACTTTACAATTTTTAGTTGAACGAAAAAATTAATATATATCAGTGGTAGGTGCACCACTTGCACCAGGGCCTCAAGTATGCTATTACATTACAATAGTGTCAGAATGGTTATTTGACAAACTGTTAGTTTTTAGTCCGTCATCTCGATTATAATATAATAAAAAATGACGTGTGGCACTCAGAGACTGCCGCGGTAAAGCTATTGCATAGCATTTTTTATCAACTCCTCTCCTCTCCCCCTCCCCATTCCTCTCTTCCCCCTCTCCCCATTCCTTTCCTCCCCCTCTCCTCTTCCCCATTCCTCGCCTCCCCCTCTCCCCCTCCCTCCCATTCCCCCACACCTCCCACGACGACCTCCTTACCAACGATTTAGGGTACCGTCGATGTAGCGTACCATCGATTTGGGGGAGTCCGGGAGAGTTTAGCAGGGGGGAGACAATAGCCACTTATCATAGAATCCCTGTATAACGAGATATTGTTACGTTGCCACACTTCTCACAGCTCATAGGCGCCTCCCACCTAGCTCACGCGGCGATGTTGCGATCAGCAGTTTCGTTTTGACGTTACAAGTGAAAACACGTTTTTATGCCCGGTAAGTTAATTTTTTCAATTTTCGATATTTGATTACTGTTGTTTACTGTTTATAGATTCTAGCATGTCATGCATACATATCCTTAGTGTAATTATCCTTGTTACCTTTACGATAGACAGTTTTTGCTTAAAGATTATAGTTTTGTTTGTAAATTAAATAACGGACAGCTTGGCGTGGGGTGGGAGACATTACCATGGCGACGGGAGGAGACTTTACCCAGGGTAATCTCTCCCTCTGTTTCTCTTGCAATAATATTTTCTGTTTTATTTTAGATAAGTATCCACAATGCCCTTCAAATATAAAAAAAGAAACAACAAGAAACAGAAGCAATTTAGACCTGTCAGTAATAAGAAATGCTGTAAGTGACATTGATAACGACAAGTCTATTAGAGCTACTGCTTTGGAGTATGTTGTGTGAGTTGAATTTTTATTTTACTGACCACATACATGGTGTCCTACTTTAAACTGATTTGCAATATCTACTTTTAAGGTTTAACTATTTGTAAGTTTGTTATCTAGTTATGACGTAGATAGAATAGGCTCAGACTATTATGTTTGCTATGAAGATACCTAAGTTACCTTTGATTTTTCTCCATTTTGATAAGATATTGTTAAATTTCTAAGATATTTTGCTGTAGAAAGACTGAAATTATTATGCAGTAACAGTTGGTTGTGAGAGTTCTTATTAATAAGGTTATAAGCTATGTTAGAAAGAGTTTCTAATGGTAAAAGTTTATAAACACTCACTGTTTTAAACGCAACTACTTATCTTAAGAAATATAATATGTGATAGGTACTTAATTCCTCACTACCTGTATGTCAAAGATACTCAAATTATATAGTTCGTGTTATCATTTACTACGTATTATTATGTGCCATGTTTTTTTTATTAAATTTCTTTATTTAATTATAATTTATTATTTTCATTTTGCCTAGTTTTAAACCCGGGTAAAGTCTCCCTTCTTGGGGGCCAAGTCTCCCACCTAGGCGTGAGATATTAGCCAAATCTCACTTCAGTAGAAATCGTTAATTACTCATAAAGTATTAAAGATTTATAAAACTTTCTTAAGAAAAAATAAAGCTTAATAATGCAGCTTAGGGTACAATTTGTAGAAAATAGTTTTTTGTAAATATAAAGCGATTTATGAGCATTTTAGTCGAAGGCGGGTAAACTCTCCCGGACTCCCCTACTGTCGATACATTAGCCCGTCGATGGAACGTTTTCGATACAGCGACCATCGATGTAGTGATTGTCGATATTATGAACTAGACCCGTTAATCGTTGCTGCTCTTCTGAGACAAGAAATATTGAGAAATCGTCGTAAAAAGAGGTGTTGGATCAAAAAATGGATAGCAAGAAGAGGAGTTCTTGGAGAAGGAGTTGGAGCGTCTAACAATCTTAGTGTAGAATTACAAATAGAAAATGAAGATGACTTTAAGAACATGTTTCGTGTCAACAGAACCCAGAACCCCATATTTTTTAATAAACAGACTCTTTACAAAACCTTCCAACACTTGAATGAAAAATTTGACAACGCAAATACGTGCAGTACTTGAAGCAACCCGCCAATGAATGGTACACGCACATACAACTCTCTATTTAGACAAGTCAAAACTTGAAAGCAATAATCTCCTAATCATTATTGTATTGGTCTAAACAGAAGACATTTGCAACTATTTTTTGTCAAGACTTGCATTCAATAATTGCGTTCAATTTTTTTACTTGTATCCACGTGTAAACAGTTGCGTACAATTCTTGAAAGGCAATTAACGCACTTAATTTATTGCATTCAATAATTGCACTTGAATGTACAATAAAATTGTATCGTCTAAATCACGCTTAATTGAATGCAAGAATCGCCTAAGAAATTTTTGTATGTGCTGTTTACACCAAGAAAATTTTGGCAAGAAAAACTTGCGCAAAAGATTAAAATTTTACGTACTGTTTAGACCATGCAGGAAATTTATTGCTTCAATTTTATTGTATGCAACAGGCAAGAAACTTGCATCATGTAAATGGCGAAAGCTCAGTTTACCTGGTGAATTTATTACTCAGAATTAAGATCTGGATTCCGGACTTCGAAATCGGATTTTTGAAGTACTTATAGGGTTTTGTTGGGCAGCGTTCGGAAAATTGCGTAATGTCTTCTCGTCCGACATACCTCAGTGTCTCAAGTCTAAGGTCTTCGACCAGTGTGTGTTGCCAGTGATGATTTATGGCACTGAAACGTGGTCCCTCACTATTTGCCTTATGAGTAAGCTCAAAGTAGCCCAACGAGCTATGGAGAGGGCTATGCTCGGAGTCTCTCTACGAGATCGAATCAGAAATGAGGAGATCCGTAGAAGAACCAAAGTTACCGACATAGCCCAGCGGATTAGCAGGTTGAAGTGGCAGTGGGCAGGGCACATAGCCCGGAGGACTGATGACCTATGGGGTCGAAAGGTTCTCGAGTGGAGGCCACGTATCGGCAAGCGCAGCGTAGGACGTCCACCCACAAGGTGGACAGACGACCCCATTAAGGCCGCGGGAACGCGCTGGATGCGAGCCGCTTATTGGAGATCTATAGGGGAGGCCTATGTCCAGCCGTGGACTTCCTATGGCTGAAATGATGATGATAGGGTTTTGTTTGGATAATATTGCGTGATAATGTTTTCGTTCTTTTTTAGTCTTGCTTTTTTGTATTTTATGTTAAATTTGGATGTTTTTAAGTGTATTCTGTTTATATTTTTTTGTCTATTTTGGGTATTGCATATAGGTAGTATGGATAACGAATGGACTATATACTGATGGTTGTGAGCGGGCTCGCGGCTCATGGGGCGACCACGGGCTCACGAGCTGCTACTCGTGGCTCACTTTATTGATGTCTGCTATAAAGGAATATAATTATATTAATACTTCAAATACCACTACTTAAAGTGTTACTTTTTAGGGTTCTTCCACTGGAATCCCCGGATGCCGAAGTTGGCCGGCCGGCAGTTAAGCACTCGAGGTTCGTATATTATTCAAAATTTGCCTTTACTATTATTCGGCGGTTTTGGTTAAGTATTATTTTTTTGTTTTAGCACGCGTAAGATTTCTGATGAGTTGAAGAGAAAGAATTTATCTATTTTGTCAGCTCGGCTCCTTGAACGGCGGGCGCAGAAGGAAGCTGCCAGTTTTCTGCTCCCTGATGCTCCGAAGAGAAAGCAGTGGATGTATGTATTCTTTTTTTATTGTGGTCAACAGTGGCCGTATAAAAATGGAAAGGCCCATCGGGTAAACGCTATAGAGGAAGACCACTCACTAGATGGGATGATGACATCAAAAAAATTGCTGGTCTACAATGGCAAAAAATAGCCCAAGATCGAGAGAAATGGAAAGCTTTGGAGGAGGCCTTCACCTGAGAGGGGTTCCAGTAGGAAATAGTATATTTCCGGAAAGGGTGTCATTGCAAAGAGTTCCGACAAATGTCTACCCGAGCCGAGGCGCAGCCGAAGGCGAGGGTTGACAGTCGGAACAAGTTGACGACGATGAAGAAGACGACTATTTTTAATACAGTTGCGAAAAAATGAAGCAATTTAATAAGATAATAATTTATTTCTTATAAAAGTTACAAAACATAAACAAAACAATCAAACAAAAACACAAAAACAAAAAAAAACAAATAATAATTGTAAACATTACAATCATTCAAAAATTTGCTTAAAAATTATTACCTCTCTCCTAACACGTTCATCACTCTGTAAATGGTTTGTATTTATGTATTTATTTTTTTGTCTTGTTAATTATACTTATTATATATGTCTATTCAAATAGTCTTGTATGGTATATATTTATGTAAATAGTACACCACACACTGCCTACTCATCTTTTATCCTCCACTATCAAGTCCATCCAAAGGTTGTCTGTAAGAGATCGCTTATAAGGCCGCCCATTGTATTACCGCTTGTAGCCCTTAAAATTATGATTTGTAAGTATTAATGGTGTACAATAAAAAGTATTATATTCTATTCTATTCTAATTCACATAATAATATTATGTGAATTATAACTTTTATGTATGTATATGTGACACATATACAATGAAATTGGTACAGTTTTTTATATTAACTGGGGAAGTTTTAGGTTGCATATTTACTGTTTGAGACAAACTATTGTTAATTTCGTATGATTGTTCATGTATATTTGTCATACAATGGCGTTTGCTAGTTGATGGAGTTGAATCTGATGAATTATCATTTTGTGACACAAACAACTAAAACTAGCAAAGAAAATTTCTGAATAATGGCGCCAACCGTAGGATATAAACAGAGTTTTTTTTTTCTTCACCCATTCTAGTAGGCAAAGGGAACTATGCCCATATACAGCCAATTCTTCAGCAGTTTTTTTTTATTGATATGAAATGAAAGTAAAATGAAACCTAACCTAACTCATTAAATAAGATATTGAAACAAATTAGTAGCTTCTTTTTAGAAATATAGATAGAGGTACGTATTTGCATGAATCATATAAACTTCTACGAATTTTTTAGTAAAAACTTCGTGGTTGGTTTTTCTTTTTAGTAGATATTATTTTGACAGTTGGGAAAGAGAACGCACGTGTTCGGGAAAGGTAAAAAAAAGCACGAGTATGTATAGCCCACATCCCGAACGCTATACGTCCCTGCAAATGCAATACGCCACTTTTTGAGCAACTGTATTAAAAATATATTTTGCAAACGCCTACCTACCTACGAAAAATATTTTTTATGTTAATTATAATTAGTTGTTTAGAAGACTTAGATTTAGAAGACTTAGATTTTTAATCACTGTATCTTTATTTTATAACGTGTTATAAGTACAAAGGCACATTCTACATGTTAAAATAATTTGTAGAAACTGGAAATAAAAGGCTTTTTTATTTTATTTTATGAAGGGTAAAGATTTCTCACCAAAAGAAAAAATGTTTGCATAAGATTAAAAGAAATATTTAATAATATAATTACATTTAACACTATACTTTTTTATGACCTCCTCTCTTTTTTGTTTATTTTTTCTTTTGGTAGCTCCGCTGGGATAAAAATTTTTTTTTCTAATTCTACTAAACCAGAAGAACAATAATTATTTGAATTGTATTACAATGTTATGCATATAAATTAATAAAACGCGTCCATAAAACCTGCTCTCCATGAGCGTACCCACCTGTTGGTTCAGGAGGGGGCACCCTAGATTTCTTTTAGTTTGCCTAATACGAGTATATGGACCTATATGATTGTTGTCCACATTTGAAATTATTAATTATTATTAAATTATTTTAAAGTCACAATTGTAGCATAAGCTTTAAACATGAAGGTACGAGGACATTTGTCACAGCTAATAATAAAACAAATAGAGCACGTGCCACAATAGTGCAAACCGAAGGGTAAAATCTGAGCGAGCGAAAAGAGCTCGATTTTTTCTTGCACATCACCTCAAATAGGTTGGAGGTTATTTTTTACTTAGCGCCCTGGCCGCCGCCGGTCCCGGTTGTCCCCAGTACTCCTAAAGCCGACTCTGTTTGTAAGCACATGTGGCTTTGATATTATCAGCCAATTGTTTACTGATACACATTACATACATAACATTACATAACGTCACACCGGTAATCCCCGAAAGGCGAGGCAGAGATGTACCGGGTCTAAAATGAAATAAGATAAAGATGGCGAAATGTACTACATTTCGCCATGTTTATCTTATTTGATTTTGGTGACCTACACTGTAAGGACAAAACAGTTTAAGCGAGCGAAGCGAGCTCGAAATTTTCTGCACTTTGCTTATTATATTTTAAAATAAGCAAAGTGCAGAAAATTTCGTATTATTACATTTCTTTCTGATTAGGCCTCCACAATTATTTTAAATGTACATTATACACGTAATTTAATTGTTTACATACATATAGGGATTATAAAGGGCGGGGATAGAATCTGAGCGAGCAAAGCTAGCTCTTAGCTTTTTAGCACTCCTCAGACCTCAGATGGTTTTAAAGTCTAGTCCGGCCAATATAGACATTTGAAGTTACATAAATTTACAACAAGCTGAAAATTGGTGAGATTGATCAAAATATAATTATAAATAAAATTTGAAAGTTATCATTCTTTCCCCTGTATGGAAAAAAAAATATTCAAGGTCAAAGGTAAAAAAAAGAGTTTTTCGCGATTTTCAGAAAAACGGTAACTTTATCATAAAAATACCTCAGACATGAATTGTAAATCATAAAATCTACAAAAATGTAGCAATTCTTTTTTTCCTACGGGCCACCATTTTTGAGATATAACGATTTAAAAAGTTGTAAAAGTTGTAATCGTCATAATATGCACACGTTTCCACGCCACTTATGAGGAAGCGCGTTTTTTTTAACGTGGTTTCCCCAGTAGGTCTATTCCACGGATCTGTTGTGATCTTGTTTAATTTGAAACTATTGCAAAATAATGGATATAAGCAGAAATTGAAAAGATAAAAGCAATTTAAGTTTTAAAAAGTAGTGAAATTTAATAGTCCGAGTCGTAACTTTATATATATTTACTACATTTACGAAATCACTTCCCCCTCACACTTTTATACACCCACACACACAAACCCACACATCCCACTCACACCCCTACACATGCTGTCATTCACACTTCTTGTGTAACTTAGGACTAGTTTAAGTTTTTATTTTATTTTATTACTGTACAGCTGTTAGAACAAATCGTTGACACTGTCTTCACTTGTTTCTGGTTGTGAATATTAACAGAATCCATTTGGTTGAACCCTGGTTGAACCCTATCTTTTAAGATACAGGCTAGTCTTAGTTTAAAAGATAGATTCTAATAGATTGCATCATAATGTAAATATTATTTTCAACAATGTATACAGTGCAACATGCTATGTTTTTGTGAAATAAATACTTTTATTATTAGGTACTATTTATAAATAATAATAAATATTCCACAACTTTTCACACAACGCCATTTAGTCCCAAGCTAAGCTTGAGAGCTTGTGTTATGGGTACTAAACAGCTGTTAAACATACTTATATATTTCTAAATACATACATATTATAGATAAATTACACCCAGACACAGAACAAATAATCGTGCACAACACACACACATTTGTCCTGGGTGGGAATCGAACCCACGACCTCCGGCATAGCAGTCAAGGTCACTAACTACTAGACCAACAGGCCAGTCAAATCCTGAGTGCATGTAAACTGCGTTAATAGCGATATATCGCATGTCGCCTCGTTGGAATTTAACGGATCCTCCACTGTTGGTGATTCAATATTACACGACCGGCCTTGGCAATGTGTATAGTACATGCCAGAGAACAAAACAGTCCGAAAAAAAACAATAATTTAAAAAACAATAAAAAAAAAATTGCTTTTCTGAGTATCTATGAAAAAGCCCTAAAACAAGAAAGTCGTTGTACCCGATTGCACTTAACTTAAGAATCGGTAGCAGTTTGGACCCATTCTAGAAAGTCAGCCATCTAGTCAGTAGATTGGAGTAATCTGCAATGTAATATAGGTAGGTACCTGTGCTCTCAATTCTATTAGCCTCCATTTCTAAAATGGGACACATTGTCAAGGCCGGTCGTGCTCTAATATTGAAACACCAACAGTGGTGGATCCATTTGATTCCATCGAGGCGACATGCGTGCGATACATCGCTAATAACGCAGTTTACATGCACTCAGGATTAAGATGAAGAAGAACAAGAAGAAGAAGAAGAAGAACAAGACGCGCTAAGTACACTTCCTCATAGGTGGCGTGGAAACTTGTGCATTGTGCATGTTATGACGGTTACAACGTTTAAAACTTTTTGCATCGTTAAATCTCAAAAACGGTGGCTCGTAGGAAAGAAAGAATTGCTACATTTTTGTAGATAATTTTATGATTTACAATAAAATTCGTGTCTGAAGTATTTTTTATGATAAAGTTACCGTTTTGTTCAAAATCGCGGAAAACTCATTTTTTCTATCTTTGACCTTGAATTTTTTTTTGCCATTCAGGGTAAAGATGGGGAAAGGGCTCATTCTTGGCTTAACGTGGACAAGCGGTTCTGTAAAAAGTGTTCTTATGAGAAAATATAATTAAATCTAAAATTTATATTTTTTTAGTTGTCGTCGCCGGAAAGTAAATGTAAAAATATCTCGTTGAAGCTGATTGACTTCAAAACCGTCGCCATTTAATGGTTGGAAACTGATTCTGTGTTGCCACATTAATAACAGTTGTGATTATTCTTACGGTAAAGATAATAATTGATTTCTAAATATAAGAAATAATATGACTACATTTGCTTGAAAATCAGTAATCAAGTAATTATCAAACGGCGATATATTTATTGTCGTATAATCATATTGAAAACAAACAAAACACTCATCGTTTTTGGCTTTCAAATCATTTTATATCCGATTTTAATACGATTCGGTTGTTGTCGAATCGATTTTTAAATCGATCTTTTTAAATTTTCTGACAACACCAGCTAATAAATGACGAATGCATTCAATGAAATCAAAGAGTTTAATAATGAAATTATGTTATGAAACGAATGTTTTGCCTCCGTGTATTGTGAATGTTGTTTCGATTACTTTCGCGAAGTTTTTTGTTTTTGTTATGATGAACTCCGATACCGCTTTAATTGAAGACCCGGCTTTACCCATGGACACCGAATCTACTCATGACAATGATCCTGGTGCTATTTTTTTAAAATCAATGTTGAACTGGCATGACAACCTAGCCAATTACTCAATATTGTTGCAATTTTTTTTCCTTGATTTAAGCTCAGCCTTTGATACAATTGACCACAAATTACTCATTTCAAAATTGGAGCATTATGGTGTGAGAGGCAAAACTTTACAACTTTTCTCTTCATTTTTAAGAAACAGGAAAATGTATGTAGATATTAGTAGTATGCAAGCTAATGGAAATAGTAACTGCAATAAATCTTCTATGCAAGATATAGTAGCGGGCGTACCCCAAGGATCGATCTTAGGGCCTATTTTGTTTATATTATTTACAAATGATTTAATTAATTACATAAATTCAATATTTCCCGACACACAGCTGACCGTTTTTGCAGATGACACCAATGCAATAGTTGAAGCTAACGACATAGAGGAGCTTTCCGCTAAAGTTAGTGAAGTGTTGGCAGTTTTTAAATCTTGGTTTGGTAGTAACAAGCTTTTAATTAACACTGACAAAACCAATATAATATTATTTAGTACAACAGCTCGTAATAAAGACAACATGATGGTCACACTGAATGAGGTTAAAATTGACATAGTTAATGAGGTAAAGTTTCTAGGGATTTACATTGACAGATATTTAAATTGGAAAAGAGAATTGCAAGCCATTGATTCGTATATTTCCTCAGCGTGTTATGCCTTACGCAGTCTTAGGGACGTAATAGACTTAAAACACCTTAAAATGGTATACTATGCTCTTATAGAATCGAGGTTGAGATACAGTGTTCAGTTTTGGGGGAATAGTTTTAAATGAGGTGATGGTGATGGTGGTGGTGAGGTGGTGGTGATGGTTTTGATGAGGGTTTCGTGACGGTGAATAGGAGGAAGCGCCGATCGCGAGCGAATAAGAACCGCTGCGGCAAAGCTCCTACGGAGCTCGAAATCAACTTGCGCGCCGCAGCCCCGAACACTCCGGTGTATATCTCCCGCCTACACTACACCACTAAGGCGGAGGGCATCGTGGAGTACGTGCGCCAGAAGATTGGATACATGCCGAGGGTGCAGTTACTGGAGTCGCGCCGCAACGTCAACTTCAAGGCGTTTGTGGTACGCGTTCCGAATTGTTATCTGCCCGTCGTCGTCATGGATGAAAACTTCTGGCCTCAGGACGTGGTGTTCCGTCGCTTCCGCGGACAAGTTCCACAGAGCAGCGCTAGTGCGTGTTAGTGAAGTGTTAGTTTTTAAGTAATAATGTATAAATATATGTATTTTAGGTTAAGGTATTTATCTCTGGGCCTGCGTCGCCTGAAATAAAGTTTATTATTATTATTATTATTATTATTAAATATAACTGCCAAAGAGCCTTTGTGCTCCAAAAGAGAGCCATACGTACCATGGTGCGGATACCGCAAATAGAGAGCTGCCGGCCACATTTTATAAATTTAAAAATTCTAACTGTGCCCAGCCTCTATGTTTTAGTATTGTTGGTGAACTTCAAAAAGTACCTACATTACTATGAAACGGATGAGGAGAGACAGTTGAGGGAAAGTACGCGAAGGAAAGATTTTAAGAACAGAATAATACCCAAACTTAATATTGTGCAACATAGTCCTCATTATCAAGCAGTCCGGATTTTTAACAGGTTGCCATTGGACTTAAAAAGCATAATTTATAAAAGCTCATTTAAGTCAAGACTAAAAGCATTCCTATTGGAGAAATGTCTGTATTCGATAGACGATGACATATCCACATCTACATTTTAATTATTGTTGTTTTTTTTTTTTTTTATGGGTAATGTGTAATGTATTGAAATGTTAATAGTATTGATTTTGTAATTTCCTATGATAATGAATTTTATTTTATTTTGTGTTTATTGTTGTAAAATTTTCTGTGATTTATTGTATGAAATGAATTAGTTTTATAATTTTTAATGAATGTGATTTTAGTATTTTTTATTTATATTATATTTTTTTTTATAGAATAATGATTTCAAACACAATGTAAATTGTTCCTGAAATAAATAAATAAATAAATTGCCTTGTAGGGCGAAGAACGGTGAGTTTCTGTGCTCACGTTATGACCATAATATAGTAAGCTGGGCATGGCACGAAAGTAATATTATGCCGCCTGCCCAGTTTTTAGAAAACATTTTATTATTTTATGATTCGTTTGATGAGTTTTATTTTTTCATTTACCTAAATGACCTCAGGATGTCTTACTACTGCATTAAAAGTTAGAGAATATCAGTATATTAGGCATAATTATGATTTATTTTGGTTGTTTTCTAACATTAGTAGATATGCTAAATATAAACTATTTTTACACTCTCCTGCAACTTTATTACTATAATTAATTACTTTGAGGTATAAACTATTAAAACCACAGTTATTAAATATTATATTAAATGTTCACCTTAAGCCAAATGGCCCTAACAAACTGAGCAGTTCCCTTTCAAATTTTATTTATAATTATATTTTGTTCGATCTCACCAATTTTCAGCTTGTTGTAAATTTATGTAACTTCACTCTTATTTTTTGGTCTAATTTGACCGGACTATAACATGGAAACCGCATGTGAAAAGGCCGGCTAATATTTGTATGTGCAGGACTAGATATTGTAATGCTGTGTTTTTGGAAATATAAATGACAACGGCAATCAGCCGTAGCGGATCGAGCGAAGCGAGCTCGAAATTTTTTAACACACTTCATTTAAAAATTGAAAAAAGTGCCAAAGTACGCACGTTGGGGGCCCCGGATAACGGCAGATACGGAGGTAGCTACGCCACTGGTGGTCAATTAGCTTGATTTGTCTTACTTTCAAATATTTTACAGAAAATCGTCGCCACCCCGTATTTCGTGTCCTAAAGGCGGTGCCAGGCCATCGATAAGCACAGGTTTGTTCTTTTATTTTGGCTTGCATATTATTATATTATTATTGACTTACTCATATACCATCGTGTGCTCTTATTAGACTCGACAACTCACTCCCAACCAACCTCGACCTCGTCACATTGCGAACGCCCGAGGCGCGCATGCAGCCCCACACCTGGAGGTGGTTTGGTTTAATGTTACCTTTTTCCACATAGTGAATGATGACTACGTTTCTCTATCTTTGAATTTATTATTTGTTTCTGATTTCAGGAGAAGCAGTTCCAGTGCCACCATCACCAGTGGCGCCACCAAAAAGAAAAGCTCCCACAAAGTAGGTATAAATTAAATGACTTAGATAAATGATTAGTCGATGTTGATGATTTATGATAGTGTTATTTTTACAGAGTGCCATTTTCGCCCTCAACGGTCAAACTGGCGGCGACCGACGTAAATTCAGTCGCTGCGCTAGCAGATACCGATTTTCATATAGTTGTGGACCCGGAAATCGACATGGTCGGACTTACAGTCAGGACGTCCAGTGAGTTAATCAAATATCCAGATAATGAAAGCTGGAAATGAATACATTTTTATTTTAAATTTTACCAATAACTTCTTATTTGTAGCGCCCAGTCCAGGCCCGGCGGTCGTTTCGTTACCGACAGCATCGACGTCCGCCGTCACGAACGGTGAGTGTTCTTTTACCACTTTCTACTAACTTATTAGTATGCATCTAATTAAGTATGTGGTTTTATTTCAGGACCATCTACATTAAACGACGTAGAGGATAAGATTGCTGCTTGCGAGCCATCGATCACAGAAAAGCCCGGGTTGGACTATGTGATCGACCTGACGCAGGATATCGACGCCGATATCAATATCGATGTGTCCCGGCGGACGTGCGTTACGGAGGATGCAGAGCTCGAAAAACTGACTTCTGAGCAACTGCATCACTTAAACACCATTGATGCTCAGGATGATGCAGCGTTACGGGAGTGCGTCTCTGACCAGAACATGCTCCATTTTAACTGGCAAAGCAGTAATTGCTTCACTGGGGAGCGGGAAGCGTTTACTGGTTTGGCAGGACTAACTTAAGAGACTGACGGGATGACCCCTCTGGACATTTTCGAGAGAATTTGGAATGAATATTATTATTTACGGAAACTAATAAGCACGCTAACCAAAATGGTTTCCAGTACAAATTCAGCTCGACAATCCCGAATAAAAAACTAGAAAGACAAACAGCTCAGCGACTTGTGGACTTCCTTCGGGATTGTATTGGTGCAAAGTTTCATCCCAAATCCTGTTAAAAAGGAATATTGGAATCCTCGATTTACGTATTTGAGCATCGGAAATTTTAAAGAATTCATGTCCCTTAGTAAATTTTCCCTGATAAAGAAATGCCTGCATTTTGTTGATAATGCTACCATGGCTTCCCACACCAAACTTGCCAAAATCTCCCCTAGGTAAATGACCATCTTAATCACAAGTTCAGCTCTTTATTCCCACCCGAGCAGAATATTACGATCGAAAAGTCTCTTCTGTTCTGGAAGGGAAGACTCAATCTTGTTCAACTGATCGCCAACAAAGCTTCGTGAGTCCTGAACGGGATATTCATGGAATTTCGAAATATATATACAAGGTACAATTAGCTGAAGGTCATGATATTGAAGGGGTGTCCAATGAACCAGAAGGGGCAACATCCCAGATAGTCTACAGGCTGGTTCGCCCTCTACTTAACAAGGGCCATACCTTTGTTATGGTCAATTTTTATCACTCGCCCCTGTTGTGTCATACATCAATCATTCATTGAATGTTCTGTGTCCAGAACATTCAATAAATGATTAGTCGATGTTGATGATTTATGATAGTGTTATTTTTACAGACCGCCACTTTCGCTCTCATCGATCGTGCTGACGGCGACCGACGTAACTTCAGTCACTACGCTAGATGCCGATTTTCATATAATTGTGGACCCGGAAATCGACATGGTCGGACTTACAGTCAGGACGTCCAGTGAGTTAATCAAATATCCAGATAATAAATACATTTTTATTTTAAATTTTACCAATAACTTCTTATTTGTAGCGCCCAGTCCAGGCCCAAGCCAGGTCGTTTCGTTACCGACAGCATCGACGTCCGCCGTCACGAACGGTGAGTGTACTTTTACCATTTTCTTCTATCTTATTATTATGCGTTTAATTTAGTATGGGGTTTTATTTCAGAAACATCTACATTCGACGACGTAGAGGATGAGATTGCTGCTTGCGAGCGATCGATCGCAGACAATCCCGGGTCGGACTATGAGATGGACCTGTCGCAGGATATCGATGCCGATATCAATATCGATGAGTCCCGGAGGTGCGTTACGTAGGATGCAGAGCTCGAAAAACTGACTTCTGAGCAACTGCATCACTTAAACACCATTGATGCTCAGGATGATGCAGCGTTACGGGAGTGCGTCACTGACCAGAACTTGCTCCATTTTAACTGGCAAAGCAGTAATTGCTTCACTGGGGAGCGGGAAGCGTTTACTGGTTTGGCAGGACTAACTTAAGAGACTGACGGGATGACCCCTCTGGACATTTTCGAGAGAATTTGAAATGAAAATATTATTTACACCATCGTTACGGAAACTAATAAGTACGCTAACCAAATGGTTTCCAGTACAAATTTAGCTCGACAATCCCGAATAAAAACTTTTTTACAAATAAAAACAACCGACTTCTTAAAAAAAAACTAACAGGTGAAAAATAACTCCAGTTTCGGAAGTTTGTGGCTTTGGTGGTTTTGTTTTGTTCATTATTGGCCACCGACTTCCGAAACTGGAGTTATTTTTCACCTGTTAGTTTTTTTTTAAGAAGTCGGTTGTTTTTTTTTGTAAAAAAGTTTTTTTTGTAATTTTTAGTTTCTTTGTATGTAAAGAAAGTCTTTCAAAACTTGAAAGAATCATTGAAATTGGATAACAATTGCTAAAGAAGTTCTATCTCTAAACATTAATCTGTACAGCTCTGCCGGCCCCTTTTAAAATAGAATGGCGTAATGTTATGTTGTGGAAATACAAAAGCTCAGCATAAACATCTGACTATAGCAATCGCGAACAATTTGCTGTTATGCGTTGAAGAGTTCCGTTGCCTGTCTTCTTCATCAGTTTTTCTTCACCAAATGATACTTTCTAAATGAAAATGCTTGATTTGTTACTAAAAATGTTGAAATCGGTGCATGTGTGCCTATATTTTTTGAGGAGTTCCCTCAATTCCTCAAAGGTCCCTCATCAGGTATGAGTTTTGATACAAATGGGACCAATCTGTTTGTGCAGGTTTTACAATCTTTTAAGAGAGAGATTTTACTGGCAGGTCTTTGTGTGTTTGGATAGATGTATGTATAGTGTCTGAGGATGGAAAAGAAAAGTTCGTTCCTGCTGTCTCCGAGAAAGTTGACTGAACACCACCTACCTTCGTTCGACCAGGGGGCTGAAGCTCGGCTCCAGGCATGCACGACACACCACCGAGTCCAGGTTGGGTTTTCAGGTTAAACACGGCTGACCTAGGTTCAATAGGTCTCGGAAGAAGCACACTACACGGCAGTGAGTCCACAAACACAATAAAGTTGTTAAAACGTTTAAATATGAGGTTTTGATACGGTCAAATAAGAATCATCCGTTCAGTTCGACGCGCGAATGCTACCTGAGCCACGAGCGGGTCACCGCGCTGGCGATTGAATTCAGTGGTGAACATCTACCCTCAATTCAACAGCATAGAATATCGAACATACCCCCCACCGAAATCAATATGATTGATTTCCCTAAAATGAATGAGAAGTGTAGGGTATATAGATATACAGACATATTATATTAAGGAATTAAAATAAACTTACGAAGCTTATAAATAGAAGTAATGTGTAAATTTTTCCACAAGTGGAGTGTACCTAAAAGTATGTGTACTATAATAAACTTAAACTTAAAGATTTAATACAACGTTATTAATTTGCATAGGGTAATGGACAGACTTTATTAGTCGGTCTCTGAATTAAACCAGTTTTGGTTCTTAAAGTTAAAACGCGGTTTACTTTGTCAACGCCACTATGTACTTTGTCAATTCGAGCTAAATTCCACTGAAGAGGTTTAGTCAGATTTGACTTGAGCAAAACTAGATCACCAACGTTCAAGTTTGGTGGAGATTCAAACCACTTCGCTCTCTGCTGGAGAGTGTGAAGGTAGTCATCTGACCAACGCCTCCAAAATGACTGGGAAGCCTTCTGAATGGATTGCCAACGTGACAATCTGTTCTGAGGAACATCATCCAAGTCATATTCCGGTACAGCTAATAAACATTGACCTACAAGGAAATGACCCGCGGTAAGAACATCGAACTCGTTTGGGTTGTCCGATAAGGTACACAGAGGGCGTGAATTTAAAACAGCCTCAACTCTGCAGAAAACAGTACTCAACTCCTCAAAAGTGAGTGACCGATCACCTACTACACGGTACAGGTGATGTTTGGCAGATTTGATTCCTGCTTCCCAAAGTCCACCCATACTTGCTGCATTGGGCGGGTTGTTACGCCATTCTACTTGACGAGTTGTCAGTCCATTGATAATCTTATCATTGTTGTCTTTTTTATTTAAAAAGTTTACGACTTCTTTCAAATGCTTTGCTGCCGCCATAAAATTAGTGCCACAATCTGAATATAGGCAGCTGCAAAGTCCACGGCGAGCGACAAAACGATCGAATGCAGCTAAAAAACAATCGCAACTTAAATCAGTCAAAACCTCTAAGTGCACAGCTTTTGTTGAGAAACAAACAAAGAGACACAAGTACGACTTATAGACCTTTGCGTTACGCCTCAAACTTTCCTTCACAAAAAAAGGCCCACCCAAGTCACAACCAACATGGTTGAAAACCTTATCTGGTTTAAGCCTAGGCGCGGGTAACGTACCCATAGCGGGCTGAATTGAGCTTGGACGGCATCGAAAACAAATTTTGCACTTAGATAACACGGATCGAATAATACTACGAGCACTAACTATCCAATAGTTTTTACATAATAAGCCTTGTAACGTACGCGGCCCTATGTGTAGGTATAATCGGTGAAAATATTCTATGATCAATTTGATCGTGTGACATTTAGGTAAAAGCACGGGATGCTTCATATTGTAGGGTAGGTCGGACTGCACGAGCCTGCCCCCCACCCTGAGGAATTCGTTGGAATCTACGAAGGGTGAAAGCTTACGCAAGGAAGCTACATATTTATTTTTACGCAACAATGCGATCTCATTGTGAAAATGATTAATTTGAACCACCCGAACGATAGTGTCATGAGCTGTCTTCAGCTCTGTTGACCTGAGCGGTCCACCTGACCTATCAGATTTTTTAGATTTTAAGTTAGACACAAATCGATGGCACCATGCCATAACACGTTGCAATTTACTAAAAGATGATAATTTATTAAATGTTTCTTCTAAGTCATTTTTTAAAACCATATTTTTATCATCCCAGGAATTTAAAACGAATGTATCACAATTTGATTTTATGTCAGGAATTTTAAAACTGTCTTTTACATAAAATGATTTAATTGGCCATTTTTGTCGATCGTCATACAGCCACTGGGGGCCGTGAACCCACCCCGTGGCATCTTCCACGAAGCGAGCCGGCATCGCACCTCGCGAGCAAACATCGGCAGCGTTATTCTCGCTGTTCACGTGAAACCAACAATTTGGTGGGACCACAGCGGTCACTTGACTAACACGGTTAGCCACAAAAGTTTTTAATTTGTAAGGTGGCGTTTGTAGCCACGCTAAAACATTGTTCGAATCACCCAACGCGATGATCGAAACTTTAAAATCATATAAGTTTTGTACGACAAAACTAACAAGCTTAGAGAGGAGCACGGCTGCCTCAAGTTCAAGTCTAGGTATTGACAAAATTGGATTTAGAGGCGCGACTTTAGATTTACTCGTCAGCAACCTTACCTTTACATGACCATCCCTATCTACGCTACGTAGGTAGACACACGCTGCATAGCCGCGCGATGACGCATCGCAAAATGCTATCAGCTGAACTTTATTGAAGTTCGATATTAAAACATGACGCTCAATTCGTAATTTACCTAACGCTGATAACTCGGTAATAAATCTGTTCCATTGGGAAGTCAACTCAGATGGTAACTGATCATCCCAGCCCAATCCAAGCTTCCAGAGATCTTGCATTATACACTTCGCGACAAAAGTACAAGGTGAAATAAAACCTACCGGGTCGAATATACTCGCGAGCAATTTTAAAACAGAACGTTTAGTTTGTTTGGCGTCAGTCAAGTTGTAATTAAACGAGAATGAGTCACACGAGGGTAACCATGTCAAACCTAAAACTTTGAGAGATGACGATAACGTATCGTCTTGAAAGTTGATAGCAGTAACTTGGTCCGATTGCATTCTAGTTAGCAACTCAGGACAGTTACTTGCCCATTTCCGTAAATCAAAACCTCCGCTTTTAAGTAGGGTGGTTAAATCATCTTGCAAAGTGCAAGCTTCTTCCTTGCTTTGACACGACCACAATACGTCATCAACGTAGGTCCCTTTCTTAAGTATCTCTGCTGCCTTGGATCTCGGCTGTTCAGTGTGAGCCAGCTCATCCGATGCCAGCTGGTGTAAAGTGCGTACCGCGACAAATGGTGCACTACGGAGGCCGTACGTATTTCGAGTAAGTTCGTAGGTACGTACTGGTTCCGTAGGATTGTTACGCCAGAGTATGTGCTGATACTTCCGGTCCACCGGATTTATTATCACAGCTCTATACATTTTAGAGACATCAGCAGTGAAGCATACATCGTAAAGTCGGAAGTTAATTATTATTTTAAGTATGTCCTGATGTAACTTTCTGCCGGTTAAAAGTGTATCGTTGAGCGAAGCACCGGAAGTAGTTTTGGCAGAACCATCGTAAACTACGCGCAAGGGCGTCGTAGTACTCGACGGGCGTAATACACAGTGGTGTGGAATAAAATAACCTGAGGGTTCTGTACCCTCATAGGGTTCCATGTGACCGAGGGTCTCGTACTCCGTCATAAAGTCGACGTAGGCCTTACGTAGGTCCGGAGATCGAGCAAGTCGGCGCTCGACCTGAGTGAGTCGCTTCAGAGCGGTGTCATACGAGTCACCAAGTGGTTTATGCTCAGGGTTCAATAAAATGGGCGAAACATATCGACCGATTTCATCACGATAATGTTGTTTAACATAAATTCGTTCCGCCAGTTCTTCTAACGGATCGATGGGAACTTCGCACGGCGAAGATTCCACCTCCCAAAAACGTTTGAGAGTTTCGTGAAGCGAATTCTCTTCAACGGTGTACGACACCAGCGATGTTGTTGCCGCTACAACATGGCAATTGTTGCTAAAAGATTTCATTTCTAGTCTTCCCGTCACGACATACCCAAAAACGCTACCTAACGCAATTGGAATGTCGGGATTAATAATTAATTTCTTTCCATCATAAATATAGGGAAAAATGTCAGCAGCTAAAATTATATCAATCGGAGATTTTTTATAGAACGACGGATCAGCTAATTCTAAATCCTTGTAATGATGAATAACATTATTAGGTATTTGAACTGTAGGTAACTCGGAAGTTAAGCGCGATAATATTACCGCATTTAAATCAAAAGAGGGAGTCGCGCAGTTTCGCGGCTTAATGGTACAAGATACCATCCCGTTTGTTTTAACATTTTCGCCACCTAGACCATAAATATTGTACGGGCAATTTTGAGCAGATAAACCTAATCGTTGAAAGCAGTCAAATGTAATAAAATTCGATTGCGCGCCAGAATCAATTAGAACGCGGCAAGTTTGGTAGTTGTTAAACGAATCCTTTACATGTACAACGGCTGTCCCTAGAATAACAGCGTAGTTATGCGTCGACGCAAGGTGATTGTTACTACTGAGTGCGGGCGCTGTGTTATCGCATGGAGACTGCTCTGTCGCAGCTGACTTGGAATAGGAAACCGGTTTCGGTACACTACCGCTCGCGCTCAAATCACTATGTAATAGTGTATGATGCGACTGTTTACACACGTAACATTTAAATTCACTTTTGCATTCTTTTGACGTGTGATTAGGTTTTAGGCAATTGTGGCATAACTTCAGGTCATTAGCACGGCTAATGCGCTGAACGTTGCTCAGTTTACGGAACTGATCACAACGGAAAATCATGTGATTTTCTCCACAATGCAAACACGCAAGTTTTGTGTTAGAAGAAGATGCATGAGAATAATTATTTTTACCCTGCCTAGGTACAGTGACTTTTCGTTGATTAGTTTGTTGCATGTTTGAACTAGCTGAATAGGATGAAGAATGATCTAAGACCTTGATATGATTTTGGACGAAAGTTATCAAATCATCAAAAGTTGGAATAGATTTTTGATCTAATTTCTGTTCAAAGCATTTACGAGTGTAGGGGTCTAAGGCCCTCAGTGCAACGTGACACATTACGTAACTGCTCAAGTTATTAATATGTAATGCTTCTATAGCCTTGTATGAATGGTCAAAGTTCTCAATGAATGAGTTTAAATTATCAGCAGATTCTTTTTGAAGCGGCGAAAAGTTTAGCATTTTATCTAAATACCTACCGACTAACATTCTGTTATCTTGATATTTATCAAGGAGACTTTTCCAAACGAGTTCATAGTTACTAGCAGAAATAGGTACGCTTTTTACAATATTTAATGCAGCACCTTTTGTGCATGATAACAAATAGTGGAATTTATCTATTTGCGGAATACTCCCCTGACTATGAACCAGAGAACAGAACGTCTCGCAAAATGTATTGAAATTTTCAATGTTTCCATCAAATGTAAAAAGTTCTAACTTTGGAAGACGTGGTCGAGATTCCACTGAGCGAGCGGGAATTTCATCCTTATTGCAATGAGCACTAGGTTTACATTTCGATGCACTGAGCTTGACCCGAAAATATAATTCATCAAAACTTTCCAACTCATGATCACGAAGTGATGATTTCGGGTCATTTGCAAGTTCTTCTACTAGAATTTGGAAGATAACGTTTTCGAATGAACTACGTAAATTATCAATTAGCTGCACGTGCATTAAAAATAAATCAATCGACCCAGCATCCGAAATATTGATTGATAAATCATATGTTTTTTGCATTTGCTCGAACATTCGTTGTTTTTTATGAATTAACACGGTTAACTCATTACTGTGAACCTCCTCCGGTTCATCAAGCTTTTTCAACTTCCTAGTACCGGGATTCGCCATTTTGTTTTACTAACTACACAGTTAGCGTGGACAAATAAATGTTTTAAATTAACGGAGATTAACGAATGAAACGATGCAAATTAATCACAAATACACTAAATAATATGTGTACGACAAATATATGTGTGTGTTATGTGAAAATATATAAATATAAGGCTGCCAGTAAAATACAAAAAGGTTATGACAGTTATTTTATGAATGCTAATGACGGGGTTTTTATAAATGAGTTTTACAATGTAATTGTAACAAAATAAGGGCAGTAAAGAACGTCTTTACGTCGTATTGTCAAGCTATTAGCTCGTTAATAAACAATTATTTATCTGATCCGATCAGAAAGAGAAATATGGGTTAGTACAGAACGTCTGTTGTACTTTACACTAACTACGAGTTAGGTATGAAAAGATTAATCTAGCACGGCTAGAATAGAACTACGAGTTCTAGACACACAGAAACCTATCCGGGACGAAGGACCAATTTGATTGTGCAGGTTTTACAATCTTTTAAGAGAGAGATTTTACTGGCAGGTCTTTGTGTGTTTGGATAGATGTATGTATAGTGTCTGAGGATGGAAAAGAAAAGTTCGTTCCTGCTGTCTCCGAGAAAGTTGACTGAACACCACCTACCTTCGTTCGACCAGGGGGCTGAAGCTCGGCTCCAGGCATGCACGACACACCACCGAGTCCAGGTTGGGTTTTCAGGTTAAACACGGCTGACCTAGGTTCAATAGGTCTCGGAAGAAGCACACTACACGGCAGTGAGTCCACAAACACAATAAAGTTGTTAAAACGTTTAAATATGAGGTTTTGATACGGTCAAATAAGAATCATCCGTTCAGTTCGACGCGCGAATGCTACCTGAGCCACGAGCGGGTCACCGCGCTGGCGATTGAATTCAGTGGTGAACATCTACCCTCAATTCAACAGCATAGAATATCGAACACTGTTAGTATACCCTATCAAACAAAAAAAGAATTTTGAAAATCGGTCCATAAATGACGGAGAACTGAGGTAACAAACCCTAAAAATTACAACCGAATTGAGAACCTCCTCCTTTTTTTGAAGTCGGTTAAAAAACTAGAAAGACAAACAGTTCAGCGACTCGTGGACTTTCTTCGGGATTGTATTGGTGCAAAATTTCATCCCAAATCCTGTTAAAAAGGAATATTGGAATCCTCGATTTACGTATTTGAGCATCAGAAATTTTAAAGAATTCATGTCCCTTAGTAAAATTTCCCTGATAAAGAAATGCCTGCATTTTGTTGATAATGCTACCATGGCTTCCCACACCAAACTTGCTAAAATCTCCCCTAGGTAAATGACCATCTTAATCACAAGTTCAGCTCTTTATTCCCACCCGAGCAGAATATTACGATCGAAAAGTCTCTTCTTTTGTGGAAGGGAAGACTCAATCTTGTTCAACTGATCGCCAACAAAGCTTCGTGAGTCCTGAACGGGATATCCATGGAATTTCGAAATATATATACAAGGGACAATTAGCTGAAGGTCATGATATTGAAGGGGTGTCCAATGAACCAGAAGGGGCAACATCCCAGATAGTCTACAGGCTGGTTCGCCCTCTACTTAACAAGGGCCATACCTTTGTTATGGTCAATTTTTATCACTCGCCCCTGTTGTGTCATTCATCAATCATTCATTGAATGTTCTGTGTCCAGAACATTCAATAAATGATTAGTCGATGTTGATGATTTATGATAGTGTTATTTTTACAGACCGCCACTTTCGCTCTCATCGATCGTGCTGACGGCGACCGACGTAACTTCAGTCACTACGCTAGATGCCGATTTTCATATAATTGTGGACCCGGAAATCGACATGGTCGGACTTACAGTCAGGACGTCCAGTGAGTTAATCAAATATCCAGATAATGAATACATTTTTATTTTAAATTTTACCAATAACTTCTTATTTGTAGCGCCCAGTCCAGGCCCAAGCCAGGTCGTTTCGTTACCGACAGCATCGACGTCCGCCGTCACGAACGGTGAGTGTTCTTTTACCATTTTCTTCTATCTTATTTTAGTATGCGTCTAATTTAGTATGGGGTTTAATTTCAGAAACATCTACATTCGACGACGTAGAGGATGAGATTGCTGCTTGCGAGCGATCGATCGCAGACAATCCCGGGTCGGACTATGAGATGGACCTGTCGCAGGATATCGATGCCGATATCAATATCGATGAGTCCCGGAGGTGCGTTACGCAGGATGCAGTGCTCGACATTCTGACTCCTGAGCAACTGGAACAATTAAACACCATTGATGCTCAGGATGATGCAGCGTTGCAGGAGTTCGTCTCTGACCAGAACATGCTCCATTTTAACTGGCAAAGCAGTAATTGCTTCACTGGCAAACGGGAAGTGTTTACTGGTTTGGCAGGGCCTACTTTTAAGACTGACGGGATGACCCCTCTGGACATTTTCGAGAGGATTTGGGATGAAAATATTATTAACACCATCGTTACGGAAACCAATAGGTATGCTAACCAAATGGTTTCCAGTACAAATTTAGCTCGAGAATCCCGAATGAAGAGATGGAAAGACATACAGTCCAGTGACTTGTGGACTTTCTTCGCGATTGTAATGTTGCAAAGTTTCATCCCAGTTCCTGTTGAAGTGGAATTTTGGAATCCTCGATTTCCGTATTTGAAGATCGGAAATTTTAAAGAATTCATGTCCCTTGGAAAATTTATCCTGATAAAGAGATGCCTGCATTTTGTTGATAATGCTACCATCACTTCCCACACCAAACTTGCCAAAATATCCCCCATAATTGACCATCTTAATCACAAGTTCAGCTCTTTATACCTACCCGAGCAGAATATTGCGATCGATGAGTCTCTTCTGTTGTGGAAGGGGAGACTCAGTTTTGTTCAACTGATCGCCCACAAAGCTGCTCAGGTAGGTATAAAAAGCTATGAACTTTGTGAGTCACGAACGGGATATTTATGGAAGTTCGAAATATATGCCGGCAGGGAACAATTAGCTGAAGGTCATGATATCGAAAGGGTGCCCAATGAACCAGAGGGGGCAGTATCCCAGATAGTCTACAGGCTGGTTCGCCCTCTACTTAACAAGGGCCATACCCTTGTTATGGACAACTTTTATAACTCGCCACTGTTGTCCAGAACATTAAAGGCGCAGAAAACGGACACGATGGGGACCCTTCGTCTGAATAGAGCATTTGTGCCCGACGGCCTGCGCAGCATAACAAAAAATGATATGCGTATAGGAGAGATAACATTCAGCAATACAGAAGACTTATCTATTACGGTTTGGAGAGACAACAACTTGGTCTCACTGATTTCTACTTATCATAAAGTAGAAGTCGGTGGGATCGAGAAACATGGGATCTATAAATATAAGCCAAAGGTGGTCTTGGACTACAATCTTTCCATGGGGGGTGTCGATAAGAAAGACCAACTCTTGCAGGCATACCCCGTGGAAAGAATAAAGAACTTAGTTTGGTACAAAAAACTGTTTCGCAGGCTATTGAATGTATCCATACTTAATGCGTACGTGATATACAGTAATAAGACAAAAATTGCTCATCGCGAATTTAGGATGATTCTGGCAGACCAGATTTTAAAAAAGTACTGCCAAGCACCACTCACGCCGGAACGCAACCTGCCTTTAGGACATTTTCCTGTTAAAGTGACGGGCAGAGGGCGATGTAAGGAGTGCTCCAAAAGTGGCGTTGATACACGCAGTGCGTGGGCTTGTGACTCTTGTGGAGCAAGGTTGTGCATCGCGTGTTTTCGAAATTATCACGTTCCATCTACAAATCAAAAAAAGAAAGAAAAAAATGAAGAACGATGGAAGAAAGGAAGACGGGGACGGAGTTTGTGGTCGAAAGAAGTCGGTGTTATCACCGACTTCATTCGACCAATTTGAAAAAAAAAAAAATATTTTTTATTAATTCATTTAAAAAAAACATACCGTCGAATTGAGAACCTCCTCCTTTTTTGGAAGTCGGTTAATAAATGCATATTCATGGTTTTTATGGATTTACAGCGGCTTTGCAGAATCCCTATCGGCCGATCAGTCTGTCTATCAACTGGCTTGACAGTAGTTTTGCATCTACTGCTACCTACGTGAGACGAAACACAAAAATAAATATTGTCTTATCGGAACGATAAAATACATATTATAATATACCTACAGTACGTTATGTTATGATATTAGTAGGTAATTTATTTAGCTATTTATGAGTTTGATATCATTTTTGTGATGTTTTGGTCTAAAGGTTCATGACTTTCTATGGAAATGTACCTTACAATCGTTAATTTACTGTTTATCTTAAAATCATAATTCTGGATACGAAAACAAAATTCCTGAAGTGAAGATCTTGAAAAAAAGCAGATAATTTCTATGATATTTTATTTTGTTTCATGCATCTTTGCTAGCCTGTTTTTGGTCATGATCCTTTAGTAAGTACATAAATATAGGTTTCCATCATATTGCGAAACAAGAAACTTTACTCAAAAGTTATGACTCAAAACGTCAGACATATTATAAAAAGATGACACAACATATGGAGCATTAATAAATTCACTTATTAAGAATATAAATGATTGTAATTAAAAGAATAGTTATTTGTTATACGAGAGTGCAAAGTTGCTTTTTAACCGCGTGTTCAATTTTGATGACCGAGCAAGCGAAGGATTCTAAAATTGAATCACGAGCGCAGCGAGTGATTCAAAATTAGAATCCTGAGCGGTAGCGAGGGAATCAAAAGAGCACGAGGTGAAAAATCTTTGCAGTCGAGTGCAACACGTAACTTTTCATTCCACCTCAGCGAGGAAATGACTAAATGCAAAAAAAAAACGTTTTCTGAGAAAGTTTTGGCTCCTTTTGCTAGTCGCCACGTGTTGAACATATCGTACTGTTTTAAATAGGTACTTCTCGCGTGATTGTTGAGGGAGAAAGCTCATTTGCGCATTATTAACAGTTTCAGTCAATTCTGTTGACGTCAAACAAACTTCCTCGTCGCTAGAATCACTCATTTTAGTTTTTCACTTGTTTTCAAGTTTCTTGTCTATACATATAATAAGACTGTAAAAAAACTGTGTCTGTACATTGAATATATTTAAAAAATAATAATTGAGGGGGGTTTAGAAACAGTAATAGAGCACGAATCCAAAAAAAAAAGTCTGTCTGTTTGTCTGTTTGTTTGCACACGCTAATCTTCGGAACTACTGGACGGATTTGAATGATTTTTTTTTTGTTGTATAGATATTAAGTCTGGTCAACACATAGGCTATAATTTATCTTGGAAACTGGAACACCTGATGCAGAACCGCAACAGACCAGCTAAACTATAGGCGATACAAAAATGGTCCCATAGCAAAAATTGTTCCACGTGATGAGCATTTTCTGCTGAGAGAATAAATTTGAAGATCCGGAACACCTGATGCAGAACCGCAACAGACCAGCTAAACTATAGGCGATACAAAAATGGCCCCATAGCAAAAATTGTTCCACGTGATGAGCATTTTCTGCTGAGAGAATAAATTTGAAGATCCGGAACACCTGATGCAGAACCGCAACAGACCATCTAAACTATAGGAGATACAAAAATGGTACCATAGCAAAAATTGTTCCACGTTATGAGCATTTTCTGCTGAGAGAATAAATTTGAAGATCCGGAACACCTGATGTGGAACTTCAAGAGCCCAGCTACACTATAACATATATTGGAATGACGTCTTAGCAAGAGTTGTTCAGCCTTATGAGCACTCGCTGTTGACGTATAAAAATCGAAGATCTGGAACACCTGTTGTGGAACTCCAAGAGCCCAGCTACACCATAACTCAAACAGGAATGACGTCTTAGCAAAAGTTGTTCGGTCTGATAGGCATTTCCTGTTGACTTATAAAAATCGAAGATCAGAAACATTTGATATAGAAATTAAAACTATCACTAATTTCATTGCATAATTATAAAATAACATAAGTAGGAGGTACTACGCGGTGAAGGCGGGAACAGTTCAGGACTGATTTTCGATGACGATGGTATATCGTTGAAAATTAGACTCTACTGGCTAAAGCTCCCATTTTTTTATCGTATGCCTTCGGGCTTATGTTATTTGAGTGTTTAATTTCCTTTTCCATTTATCTTCGTTACACGGTAGCTTACCCGGTAACGCAGGGGAGCAGCCACTTAGATTTTAATTGATCAGGTATCATCACAATAAAACTATAACCATGCCTAGAAAGAGGTCAAATTTTTCCCAATGTTCCAAAGGTGCTAAATGATTAAAGACCATAAGATCCCAACAATCTACCGAAGAGCGTTAGGAGAGACTTGATGCTGTTCGAGAACATGAGGCTGCAACTCGCTCCGTGGAAACTTCTTGGGATCGCTAAGCACGCCTGCATTCTCAGCGTATTTACGCATCTACATCCAGGTCTCTAGAGACCAGTAAAGAATATGTGCGCGACTGACCGCTGATCGTGAACATCATGCACTGTCTCGCGAGTTGGAGACGTTCACGGAAAAAGCATGACGCTTGAGTTATCAGCGGATATACGCATCGACTCTAGAGATAAGTGGGGGAAGGAGATGCGCGACTGACCGCTGATCGTGAACGTCACGCAACATATTATAGGCTATAATTTATTTTGGAAAATGGAACACCTAAAGTAAAAGAGATATAAAAATGGTGCCATTGCAAAAACTATTCCACGTGAAGAGTGTTTTCTGCTGTGAGACTAAATTTGAAGATCTGGAGCACCTGTAGGGGAACTCCAAAGCCCAGAGACAATATAACATATACATAATAGAAATGGCGTCTTAGCAAAAGTTGTTAAGTCTGATGGCATTTCCTGTTGACCAACGAAAATAAAAAATTTTGAACATCTTAAATCGTCTCGCGCATCCCATTGTTTTCCCGTCCCCGGGCTTATAGAATTCGACATCAGATGTTTTAGATCTTCGATTTTGACGACCCCGTTGTCGCTGGCATAAGCAAAAGGATCCGCGTACGAAGTCGCGGGCAGAAGCTAGTTTTTAATATAAGGTTTAACAATGACGTGAAAAAATGCCGCGTAAAGAACCGCGTACAAAGCAAATTGAAAAAAGAACACCAAGAAGGTTCCGAGTCGTTTTTAACAAATTAAATGAGCCAAAAAAGTTGTATGATATATTCGGCACCATAGAGGTAGCAGTAAATAGGTTTAATGTATTTTTAAGCAACTCCGCCATGTATTGTGGCTGATTTAGACGTGCTCAGACGAGTTTTTCTAGCCCTCTGCCAGTCAGTTGCCCAGTATTGTATAGTTGTTTGGGGTGGGTCAGCAAAAACGCATATGATAAAACCGGAACGTGCCCAAAGAGCGATCCTTAAAGTTGGCTGGTCCTTCCCATATCAGTTTCCTACCACAGAACTATATAAAGGTTCTTTCCATTCGAAAATTGTTTATTCTAAATTTAATCCTAACAGTCCACTCGCGCAGTACCTATAACCGTGAAAAGTTTAAATCCCTGAGACGGAAGCATACAGTTTGTCAATCCGTCCCAACTCATTCGACGTTAGCTCAAAGGTTCTTTAATTTCCTTGGTCCTTATGTTTTCAACAGAGTGAATAAAACCTTACATATGTACGAAATGGCCAAATATAAATGTAAGAGTACCTGCAGTAACGAACTGGCTTCTTGATTTAGACTATGAAGATACAGAAAGTATTATACAAATCATAAAATAAATTTAATTGCACACAAACAAACACCCACACTGACACATGCACAAGAACAAAAACACACACAAACACATTCATGCACAAACACCCACATATACGTTACACATTTTCTTTACACGTCACATAAATATTTCCGAAATCTAACAAAATCATTAATACTACGTCTATTTCAAAAAAAAAAGTTTTGTTTTATTTGTTACTAGTCTTTTAGATAATAATGACTCATGTAAAGATGCCGCTAATGTGATAATGTTTAATAGGGTGAGCCTGGAGATCTGTCATACAGGTCCCGAACCTAGTTCAGACTCCAGCTCTCACAAAGGTTCTAGATTAAGGCAGAATTATACCATAGTGTTACAATGTACCTTTATGAGAGAAATAAATGATATTATTATTATTACATATAAAAACAATTCATGTCTTTTCCGACGGTCCAGCTACGCAATACCTACAGACAATTTTTAAGCTATTGCATAGCTTCTATCGCGGGCCTTGACCGCGGGGACCGAATCCAGAAATTCCGTAACGAAAAAAAACCTCACGCTCCCCACTCCGACGGGCAAGGAGGTGTGGCTTGAAGGCCGTGCATCGTCTAACGTCGTTTCAGTTCGGCAGTCTTCGACACGGCGTTGTGTGCGATTAGATGGGATGTTGTGTGGGAGGGGAGGGGAAGGGGAATGGGAAGGATGAGGTGAGAGGGGGAGGGGAAGAGGCAGGGAACAGGAGGGGAAAGTGAGGGAAGGGGAGGGGAGGGGGGGTGAGGGAGGGGAGGAATGGGGAGGGGGAGAGGAGAGGAGTTGATAAAAAATCATATGCAATAGCTTTACCGTGGCAGTCTCCGAGTGCCACACGTCATTTTTATTTTATCTGTTCGAAACCTTTGAAGATTATGGCTTTTATCGCATAACCTGAACCTTTTTCGAAGCTTGTCATGGTAAGGGTGTGGCTGATGGTGTCGGTGGCTATCTAAAACTCACAGCTGACCAAAAAGTAGCCACCTACTGGCTTAAACATTCCTAACGACTTTCTTTCTTTCACACTTTGAAAGACTCTAGCAAGATTCAGTTGTATTACATCACTAATGACGACATTCAAAAGGTAGAGCAGGCTGTTCTTCAAGGCATAATTCCTCTCCGCGGTACAATGTAGGTCCATCAAGTTTTCTCAGACACTCCTGGGGGTCAAGTCTGCTATTGCAATCGTGTCTCAATGACCGGTCAATGATCGATTTTTAACGTATAACGTCAAACTTATGACACATTTCCCATACAAAAAAAAGTTTTCAAATATTCGATCAATGACCGGTCATTGAGACACGATTGCAATAGCAGACTTGAGCCCCTGGTTTATTGCAGTATCGTGATCTAAGTTGCTTCTGCCAAAGGGGCTTTTGCGCTTGCTTTTCGCCTCAAACATATCAGCCAATTCCTGTTTTTACCAGCCCCGTTAGCCCGCCTAAAGGAAGCATTTTTTTGGAAAATCCCTTTGATGTAATTCCAGAAAGAGACGGCTTAGAAACTATGAACGAAATTGAAGTAATAATAAACTGACATATCTAATATTAGGCAACCCTTAGAATTCTCATTACGAATCGGTTTATTCTCCAATTTCGAGTTCAGAAGAGTGTGCGTTACCCCAGCAAGAAAGTATCTGCTAGAGTGATATGAGTAGAACGTATAGTTTGTGCCTTATCTGCTGTAAATGTGCCCCCACGTAAAAAATGTGTGCCCCTGTCGTTTTCGAAAAAAACGCAAAAAACGATTCCTGCTGGGGTAACGTTTTTCTAACAGGAAAATTCTAAACGAATGATCGGAGAGAGAAAATTTGTGCATGGCCAGAGAGCTTATACGTGTGCCAAAATGTCTCCCCAAAAATAAAATCTGTGCCCCTTCAGATTTTTGAGGTATTGCATTTCCTACTGGAGTAACGTTTTGATGAATCGTATATCTCTAAAACCATTGCATGTGCCCTTGTAGTATAAACATACACGAGTAGCTCTTTATGTGTGCCCCTTAGTGCCCCAATTAGATTTCAGAAAATATTTATAGTTTTCAAGTTTATTTATTTATTTATTTATTTATTTATTATTACACACACAAGTTAACATTACAGGTTATTTAGGACCCAATGCGATAACAAGGTATTATAAAATCTAGCAGCGCCATACACAATATTATACTCTATATTACCTTAATTCTAATAAACTAATCCAAACTATTACAGATATAACAAAAAACAAACAAACATAAATTATTACTATCTATCTATAACACAAATTAAATAATAGAATCTTTGTGAATTCACTCAGCTGACAGGTAAAAATATCTATTTGCTCGTGCACAACATTTATAGTACGGATAGCTTGCGTGACCGCGGCTTTAGCCAGTAAGTTCGTCCTAGCCACCGGCATCGCCAACAGAGGCGGACGCCGCCGCCTCCCTACGTAGTTATCGGGTACCCACAAACTAATTCTTTGTAGAACATCTGGGTTATGTTCCAATCCCCGAATCAATTTCACCAAATAAGTGGTAAGAGCAAACTCTCGACGCACCTTCAATTGATTGTACCCGACCATGCCCAAGACAAATAACGAGGGATACATTAACGGATACAACGGGTACACTCCATACAACTTCCAATACAAGTGACGTGTGAATTTATTCTGAACGCGTTCTACCATCAGTGAGTATTTACTTTCATGAGGCGCCCATATAATTGCACTGTGCTCCAAGTGACTTCTTACTAGTGCGTCATAAAGGGCCCGGACTGCAGAGATATTTGTGAAATCATGCGTTTGTCTCAGTAAAAATCCTAGATTTCTATACGCTTTCTTACAAATTTTCATTATGTGCTCACGGAACAACAACTCGGGGGTCATGTAAACTCCTAAATCACGCACCTGTGTGACTCGCTGCAGTGGTGTATTTTCAAGCCTGTATTCATGTAGCAGAGGTGAACGCGCGCGAGTAAAACTTATCATTGAACATTTTGACTCGTTAAAATACAACTTGTTTTCATTACTCCATTGAACTATCCTATCAATGTCATCCTGTAAATACTTGCAGTCTGTTTCATTCCTAATTTCTAGTATCAACTTTAGGTCATCTGCAAATAACAAGCAAGAGCCATGTTTGACGACTTCCGGTAAATTATTTATCATAATTAAAAATTCGAGAGGCCCTAGATTGCTGCCCTGGCTTACTCCAGATCTGGTGTAGTACGGATCCGATTCCCAGCCCTTGTAGTCGACATACTGCTGCCTATCTTTCATGTAACTAGCAAAAAACCGAACTAATTGTGGCTTACACCCGACCTCAACTAGTTTCCTTAATAAGATGTCATTATCGACGGTGTCAAATGCTTTTTTAAAATCAAAATAAGCCGCGTCAACCTGCACTCCAGCATCCACCGCTGGTACCACCCTTGTCATAAAGCTGAGGAGGTTTGTTGCCGTGCTACGACCCGGTCTAAATCCGTGTTGTGTGTCCGACATCTGTCCGTGTGTCTGTGCCTGTAAGCTACGCTGCACAGCTGACTCAAACACCTTAGCCGGGGATGACAACACTGCCACTGGTCTATACCCATCAATGCTAGAACCTGCCTTACCTTTGGGTACTGGAATGACTCTGGTAATTTTCCAGCGTGTCGGAAAAGTTGCTAACCTCAGGCATGTGTTAAATATATAACGCAATGGTTCCGCTAGTACTCTACTACAGTCTTTAACAAGAAAAGCTGGTATACCATCCGGACCCGCTGATCGCTTGGCTTTTAAACGTTCAAGGGCAATGCGTACGTCCTTGACAGTAAGCTGCCCAATCTCCACCTCTGTATTGTTCCCCGTCTTCGCCGACGCTGAAGCCTCTTGTGGATCCAGTCGTGGCGGGTCAGTACTATATACAGATTCAAAAAAGGCAGCAAACTGCTGAGCACATTCGCTGTCCGATAGATACTTACCGTCTTTAACAATAGCTTGTCTACCCATTGCACCTCGTTGCGATCTTATAAACTGCCAAAACGACTTTGGGTCCTTAGCAAATTGACATTGAATTTTACTTTTGTGTTGCAAGTAAGCAGCGTTTATTAATTTCTTAATATGCGATCTGAATTTAGAATAATTTGTATAATCTATGTTACTTTTGTTTTGTTTAAACCTTTTGTGAAGTGCTGCTTTTGTTTTTAACCCACTAATTATTTCGGCCGTATACCACACTGGATAAACATATTTTGATTTACTACACTGTTTTTTTAGAGGTACACTTTCATCCAATATACTATAGATCTTATCATAAAAAAAATCTAAAATATCTTCTAAATCAGTCATATCGTACATTTCACTCCAGTCCGTTGAGCCCAACATTGAGTATAACAACTCATAATCCGCTTTATAAAAGTTGTATTGTGACCTTTTGTTGCGTGTATTTGAATAAGGCGCGTTTGCGTTAGCGCCACCAGCCGCGCACGGTGCGGCGGCGGCGCCACCAACCGCGGGCAACACCCCGTCGTCGCCCGATAGCCGCGGTGACAGCGGAGCGCGGCCGCTTATCTCGATGCCTACGGCCAGCGCCGGGTGGTACGCGTCCACAGGCAGCATGCCCTCGTCCGCCGCAGACACCGACACCGACATGCCGACACTCGCGCTCAGTACGAGATCTAGTTGTCTGTCGTTGCAATTTGGAACCGTGTTAAACTGAGTGAATTCACAAAATGACACAAAATATTCAAAATAGTTAACAATGTTATTATTACACGAATACAAATTAAAGTCTCCTATTATTGTAAAATTATTTTTGTACTTAACACACAATTTTTCTAAAATATTAAACATCAACATATACTCATTTTCATCTGTTAATGGTGGAATGTAAACAACACAACACGCAAATAAGAAACGATTATTCATAAAAATAGCAGTACAAACTAGTTCAAACTTACATTTATTAATGTCAACATCACCTGGCACAAACACTTGTCGTAGCTGGAACCTAGGTCCAGCCACCACCATTACACCTCCCTGCTTCCGGCCGTCCGCCCTGTCGCATCTCACTACCTGGTACCCAGGAAGTAAGAATTCTGCGTCTTGAATTGATTCATTCAATCCCGATTCCGTAATAGCGAATAAATCCGACTCCGACGACTCCAATAATGACAAGAACTGTGTAGTCTTAGTGCGTAGCCCTCTGACGTTTTGGTACAGTAGGCTGATATGTCTACTCGGTTTGTATTTTGTCTGGTTTGAGTGAGGGGCGAAACCAGATCCACTCACTAAATTCTACATTTAGTGGCCAAACATCGGGGTCACAAAGTTTTTCAAAATTACTAACTGTTACCCCCACTTTGAATGAGGCATAGTCACGATCCGTCCTAGGTGTAAGTTTTTCAACAATAACTTCAGAGTCATCGCCCAGTGTCAGTTTAATATGTTCCCCTAACTGACCCTCCGTTGTAGATTTTTCCAGTCTCCACACATGTAAAAATTTTCTACGTTCTACCGCCTTTAAAGTAGCGATTGAGTTATTGCCACCTCTTCTTACAGGTTTTCTTTTGTTTTTAACTTCAATCCACTCTTTATCAATGTTGCGATTTACTTTCGGTGACGCTTCCTTCCGAGCCACCTCCGCGTAACTGGTCACCGCGGGACTCGGCAGCGCAGCCGTATGAACGTTGTTGTTGTTGGTGCGGGGCAATGCTGGCGTGTTACCATCATAATATCTTGGAGGCGTGTACGTTGGTACACTTAAAGACACTGTAGAACTAGTATCAATGTTACGTGTCAAATCATTTTCTTTACATAATAATCTCTCAGATTCCAAACGTTTAATTTGCCGTTCAAAAGCAGTACATTTCTTATTCGAGTCATTCAATTCCTGTCTAAGCTTACTATTTTCAAGCGCCAGGACGGCTACTGTAGTTTTAATTTCCTGTAGAATATTCAGTTCGAAAGTACTAAGTTTTGCCATGATTATGCTGCTTACTTTATTTACTAGCTCATCCGATGTTAACTGTACCGTAGTCTGTACTCCATCCTCGAAAGACTGATTCTGCTCCATGATATCAGTTACCAAACCGGCAGCGGCACTGACTCCGCGCACCGGTGTATCATCGGTGACTCGAATACGCTGGGTTACATTAGCGCACGATTGACATTTAAAAGCGCGCTTTAATTGTACATGGCCTTCCCTAAATGCGGCCGTGGTAATATTGACACATTTATAGTGATAACCAGATTTGCACCCAACACATTTAATCAAATCCCCTGCATCAATTTTTCGATTACAAGCTGCACAATTCATTGTAAATTCCACGAATTCGGCGATACCACAGTGCGAGCGAGACACAGTTATCCCCTTCGCCCGAGAGTGAAAGAGCCCGATGCGACAATTTCGCGCCACCCGCGCGCTGTTATTGTCACTAACTTCTAGGAACACAACACCAAATGTTTGGTTGGAAAAAGCGTCAAAAACACACACTATCACCGATTTTATAACTGTTCTACATAGTCTATGTTTACACTAATGCGAAACATTCACTTTAGTACAGTTTTTAGCAACTAACTCCGGATTATCGAATTAATATCAATCATATTTATACGAGTGACATGCACTCCGCGCTCGCGTACCCGCGAATCGCAGTTATAATTATGAAAACCCGTAAAAACATCGCAGCGCTTAATGAGACAAGGTATAAGTAAGGAGATACACGTGTCCAGCCAGCTTGAACTCAGGTTGGCTGGACACTATGTTTTTATTGATTTCTCGTAAACCCTTACATGTGACGCCATAAATCAATTACTGTCACAAATTGCGTCACTAAATATTGGTAAAAGAACCATATCCGAAAACGCTCCCGTTATTGAGATTCGGAAGTGCCAGCCAAAAGTTTTCTACGTAAATTCAAGATGGCTGGACACAGATTTTTGCATTTTTCTACTAAACCACTGTAAGTATCACAAAACTTTAAGCTCGATGCCTGTCACAAATTTAGGTGACGCCCGTTGATATGCAAAAAGTCGTCAAAATCACTTCCGTTACCAAGATTGAGAGACCAGCAAAAAGTGACTTTTCAAGATGGCTGGACACGTTTTCGATAGATTATCTTAGATTCAGTAGCGTCACAAATTCTGAAATAAGGGTGTTTAGCCGTCACATAAAATTGCCCTATTGACCTACTTAAATGCGAGCTATTTTGAAAATTTGTCCAGCCAACCTGAGCTCATGCATTCGTTTTTTAAATAATCTTGCTAAAAGTCAAAACAATGGTGTCATAACTTTGACGGCAAAATACAAGGAACCTGTTCAATCCCAGTCTAATCCCAGATGAGTAGGTGTAAACCAAAATCTTGTACCTTTAGTCAAAAATATATGGTGAAAATATTCAGCTTGAAATGTTTCGCATTAACTAAATATTATCAAAAAACCAAAATATGTAAGCAACGGCTGGTTATCCGGTGTGCGTTCGCGCAGCGGAATGTTGTTGAATTTAAACATTTTAATTATGCAGATATTTAGTGTATGGCGTCGTATAATTGTGTATGGTATAAAAAAAATTGTGCACGCAGCCATTGTGGAGAAATTCACCAAAAACTGATTCCGCTGGGCGAACGTTGTCCTGGCGGAACTTTTTTTAATCCACAAACTTTCGAAGAAAAGAGGTGTGTCCAAAAATTTGTGTGTATTTGTGTGTAATTGTGTATGTATGAATAAAATTAGTGCATGCATAAACTTCAGAGAAATTGAAGTTTCCGCTACGCGAACGTTTGGCCATTAGCTAGTTTTCATATAAAGCGCTTACATAGAGAGCTGTAGATTTTTACATACGTTGTTTTGAATTTGTTTATATTTGTTTAAAAAACAGATTTAGAAAAAATCGTAGGGCTTAAAAGATAAAAATATAAACGTAAAATACGCTTATTAGGTCTTAGTTCTTAAAGTATGCACTTTGGGGTCTAGATTTTCACGTTTATACAAACCTTGTTAGTGTCTGCAACATGTTGCCAAGTATCAATGATGTTCCGTTAGTAATTAAAGAGTTATAGGACAATTTACCATGAACAGATCACTGTTTACAAAGCAGTCAAATATCACGACGTTCTAAAGGAATTGCATGGTAAAATGTATGCCAATAATTAGTTTATTCATTCAACTATTCACATGCAAAATTTCATGTGACTAAATTCAGTAATTAAAGAAAAACAATTATAATACTGACGAAGCATCGAAGACCTATATAACCCGACCAAGTTCGGTTGGCTACAAAAAAGCGGCCGTGCAATATATTTAGGTAACATCCCAAAATGTACGGTATAATACCGGTATTGAATTGGTATAGGTGATATCACAATTGTTGTTTCGATATAATCTATAGGTCATTTATTTTTGTACACCTACTTTTTTAAATGTATTTGACTATGACAGAAAGTAGGTACTATTTACGTAGTACTTTATTTAAGTATGCGCTTGAGACTTGAGATATAATCGAGATATACCTATTATTTAAGAGAAATAAAATTCATACAGCTAATTTCTATTGAAGATTTCACGGATCAGTATTCTAACTATAGACCCCTTAGGGAAATTAAATAATTACCACATGTAAGTACTACTGTTTAGGTAAATATTTATCATATTGTAGCTTATTACACTATTTAACCAATGGACTAGGCATGCACGAGCGTTCCCATTTGCAACTTTAGTACAAACTACTTCTTGAATCGATTTTTTAATTGATGTTTATCGTTGTACTGCTAGTGACTTATGTATGTGAGCGTGTTCCTCCGCACCCCACCAAAATATTCAGAATTATTTTGTTCGAAGCGGTACGCTTAAGGCTAGTCCTTTAGTTAAATAGTCAAAATAGAGTAGTTATGAATTGATCAAAAATATTCTAGTGTGAAAAATAGACAACGCGCTGCGCGCAACGAGCGATAGGCGGCTTCCCGCTTGAAACGGTACTTCCATCCTTGAAGAACAGAGAGGGCAATATTATGTTTTCATTAGCCGCGGCCCGCGCGAATTCGTTTGCTGTTGAACTTGAACCTGATTTTATTTTATCCCCAGTCACAAACAAATGTGCAGTCAAGGACAATGTGCGTATGCGCTGTTGTTTTGCTATGCATCGCCAATTCTCTGTAATAATAATATTGACAAATTGTTTTATTTTTTCCTAACGCTTGTGTACGCAACTGTACAATATTAATAAATACTATATTGCAAGGTTAAGAACGTTTCTTAGATATATGGCACGGCCGCTTTTTTGTAGCCAACCGAACTTGGTCGGGTTATATAGGTCTTCGATGCTTCGTCAGTATTATAATTGTTTTTCTTTAATTACTGAATTTAATGACATGAAATTTTGCATGTGAATAGTTGAATGAATAAACTAATTATTGGCATACATTTTACCATGCAATTCCTTTAGAACGTCGTGATATTTGACTGCTTTGTAAACAGTGATCTATTCATGGTAAATTGTCCTATAACTCTTTAATTACTAACGGAACATCATTGATACTTGGCAACATGTTGCAGACACTAACAAGGTTTGCATAAACGTGAAAATCTAGACCCCAAAGTGCATACTTTAAGAACTAAGACCTAATAAGCGTATTTTACGTTTATATTTTTATCTTTTAAGCCCTACGATTTTTTCTAAATCTGTTTTTTAAACAAATATAAACAAATTCAAAACAACGTATGTAAAAATCTACAGCTCTCTATGTAAGCGCTTTATATGAAAACTAGCTAATGGCCAAACGTTCGCGTAGCGGAAACTTCAATTTCTCTGAAGTTTATGCATGCACTAATTTTATTCATACATACACAATTACACACAAATACACAAAAATTTTTGGACACATCTCTTTTCTTCTAAAGTTTATGGATTAAAAAAAGTTCCGCCAGGACAACGTTCGCCCAGCGGAATCAGTTTTTGGTGAATTTCTCCACAATGGCTGCGTGCACAATTTTTTTTATACCATACACAATTATACGACGCCATACACTAAATATCTGCATAATTAAAATCTTTAAATTCAACAACATTCCGCTGCGCGAACACACACGGTTATCCGGTCAAATTTGAATGACTACTAAAAAGCGACGGATTCATACATATCGATGACCTTCTTTATTGGACGTATTATACCTAAGCTGTTGTCCGTACAGTCGCGTTCAAAAGTTTTGGGGCCTAATTAAAAAATATATTAAATGCACCTTGTGACTATACTAATGTCCTTGTTGATGTGGAAATTAATATTTTTATTTCCTTAGTAATTATTGCATCAAATCACAGATCAAATTTCCTACCTATAAATATTAGAAATTCTAAGTTTAACATATTAGAAATTCGCATCACAAAAAAACAGATCAGTATTAAGTATTAGTATAATATTGTGTAAAAAAAATATTATATTTGAAATCACAGATCAATAACTTTCTTACGAGTGATTTGCTTATACATAGATTCAGACAAAGTGTGTTAGTATAGTAAACCGCATAAAGATATAACTGTAAACATCAAATGTGCACAAATTATCTGATGGTATTTGGTTATATATAAACATATTTATCCCATATACGTAACATCGTTATCACCGAATGACACTTACATAATAATAGCAGTAGTTGGAGCATTCCGCTTAATGATGAAAAACTAACTGTTAATTTATCTAACCTACGGCATATCAATAAATATAATTATATAAATAGACAAATACGGGCTTTTTATTTATAAACAAAAAGAGCTACCTCTTTTTAGTAGTAGGTATTCATCACATATTTCATGAACTATGTTTTTTTTAAACATCGGGAAAAAACAAATTTTGTGTCAAAGCAAATATGTAGGTATTATAGGATTATAATAGGATGTATTTCTTTCGTTCACACACAAATTACTGGATGTATTTTAATGAAATTTAGAATGGACAAGATCCTTACCTTGGAATAGCACTTCGGCCACTATTTATAATGTACTTCATCATATGTAAGTTCATATTGTTTCTAGTAGAATATAATCCAATAACAACTTTATTCTATTACTTATTACTTTTCTACTACAGTGTACTCAGGCACAACACTTGTCAACCGGTTAGTGTGTAAAGTAAAGAAGGTCGTCGATATGTATGAATCCGTCGCTTTTTAGTAGTCATTCAAATTTGGTTGGATAACCAGCCGTTGCTTACATATTTTGTTTTTTTGTTAATATTTAGTTAATGCGAAACATTTCAAGCTGAAAATTTTCACCATATATTTTTGACTAAAGACACAAGATTTTGGTTTACACCTAATCATCTGGGATTGAGCCGGTTCCTTGTATTTTGCCGTCAAAGTTATGACACCATTGTTTTGACTTAGCAAAATATTCAAAAACGAATGCATGAACAGTTTTGAAACTTTGTAGGTATGGTTATTATTAGCGTCAAGAAGGACCGAATAAAGTTTTCAGCGAACTTATACCTTGTCTCATTAGTCATTTAACAGCTGCGATATTTTTTCGGGTTTTCATAAAACCGCGATAACTTGAAAACTATAAATATTTTCTGAAATCTAATTAGGGCACTAAGGGGCACACATTAAGAGCTACTCGTGTAGGTATGTTTATTCTACAGGGGCACATGCAATGGTTTTAGAGATATACGATTCTTCAAAACGATACTCCAGCAAAAAATGCAATATCTCGAAAAACTGAAGGGGCACAGATTTTATTTTTGGGGGCACATTTTGGCACACATAGAAGCTTTCTGGCCATGCACAAAATTTCTCTCTTCGATCATTCGTTTAGAATTTTCCTGCTAGAAAAACTTTACCCCAGCAGGAATCGTTTTTTGCGTTTTTTTCGAAAACGACAGGGGGCACACATTTTTTACGTGGGGACATTTACAGCAGATAAGGCACAAACTATACGTTCTACTCATATCACTCTAGGAGATACTTTCTTGCTGGGGTAACGTTCACTTCAGGTGATGAACTTCTTTCGTAGCTTAAAATACAACAAGAAGCTTCAGTATCTAATAGGTACTATGAAAGAAACTTGATTGAAAAAGAAAATGTGCATCCGTCTAAAAGATATTCCGGTGTTTACATTATTGTTAAAGTTTCTTCAGACAAAGACAAATTGTACTTTTATCTGGGTGTTGCCCAAAGCAATGTCGACGACGAAGGAGAGATTAAAGTTATGTTTTTAAAATCAGTTGACGATTCGGGGAAAATGTTCAAGCTTGTTGTTGAATGTTTCGTACGAACCATAAAATAATATTGTCGAGATAGCTCCTAACCCTAAAATAATTAAGAAGGGTAGATGTGTAGGTCAGACGCCAGCACATCAAGTTACCCCAATGTGTCAAATTTCTTTGATCGTTTTTCAACTTTATGTTAAACAGAATAAGGTTCATATTCAATTGGGAAAATTTGACACATTCGGGTAACTTGATGTGCTGGCGTCTGTACCTATATTACAAATTTGATGTTCCATGAAATATATGTATTTGAGAAATAAGGCTGATGAAACAAAGATTTTATGTTTAAAAATGTTACATTGAGAGGATTTTGTTTTGTTTTTAAGGAGAAGTTTTATTTTTTTGAAACATTTTATTACTTATTCTATTTAGAGCGTTTCTATTAGTTAAAGCGAAAAAAACACACCTAGTGCTGTGATAAGATTACCACTTTACTACTTATCCAACTACTGCGTTACTTTCTTGTCCCTCTTTTCTGAATACGTTAAGAGCTATAAAGCTTAAATATAATTTTGAACCAGCACAAATTTTATTTCTTTTTTGTTTATCTACCATATTTCAAACCTATAGGTCTAGGTACCTATAGGTTTGAAATACCTATGGTAGTTATGAAAAGTAGTACTTAGGTACTATAAAAATTGAGCTTAAATTGCTGTTATTAAGGCATATTTTTAAAAATTACAGTAGCTTAAATTAAAATAACGTAACGCGTTGGTAAACTTAATTAGAAAATAAGATATTAGACTGAGATGATTGTGATTTTATATTGTAAGATTATTGTAATTCTTGTCTAAGTGTAGGTACCTATATCTGATAGGTTTTTTAAAATTCAGGCAAAAGTTCCTACAATAAAACTGATTATTCTAAGTAACACAGTTTTTGTTTTTCTACTCCTTTCCTTGTATCAATATTAAACAAAACAATAAAATTGTAAAAAAAAACATCGCTGCTAATGCCTGTAATGTTTACCTACTTTAAGAATTGATAAAACTCAATTAACCTAGAAAACTTAAAAAAAAACTAACTTGTTTTAAAATTATTTTTTACGACAGGTAGTCAATTAGAGCCCAGGAAAAAAATAATGGCCCCCCTGCAGTGATCCCATGTCCAGTATTTGTTCATTCACTTCGTGTAATATTAGCAATGCTTATTATACCTAGGTACGAGAAAGATTGTGATTAAATTTTCCTTGATAAAAAAAACTTTTTACAATTGTAATTTCAATTGACATTTTGCTATCGTAATTTTTATTTGCCCTTTTGTATTTGGAATTCTAATCAGAAATCTGAAATCATTTATTTTGCCAAGAATATGTGTACAAAATAAGATGGTAACATTGTAAAAAAAGTTTCAACACACTATACTTTACGGCATGCAAATAGTAAAGAAAGTATATACTCAACTAACAAACAAGACTAGACAATTAAATAACAAAGAGATAAAATGAAATCGTGGATTAAAATACAGACACATATCGCTCACGTTCTCTACAACATAATAAATAAACAACAACAAACTTTCTTCTATAATTAACAAATAATTGATTAAAATTGATTAATTTGCGTACATTAAACTCTACAATTACATGATTAAATTCAAAATAAAAATATATTAAATAATAATAAAAAAAATCGTAAACATTCAAATATAATGGGATAAATTAAGATAACATAATCAACTCTTAACATTCAGATAAAATAGAATAAAACAAAATAACATTACCTATAGACTCATAAAGCTTATCATTTAAAAAATCTTTTATAGAATAGAACATTTATCTATAAGTAAGGATGTAAGCCTCTTTTTAAACATGCTTATTGATTCTTCCGTGTGCGTTCGCGCAGCGGAATATTGTTGAATTTAAAGATTTTAATTATGCAGATATTTAGTGTATGACGTCGTATAATTGTGTATGGTATAAAAAAAATTGTGCACGCAGCCATAGTGAAGAAATTCACCAAAAACTGATTCCGCTGGGCGAACGTTGTCCTGGCGGAACTTTTTTTAATCCATAGACTTTAGAAGAAAAGAGATGTGTCCAAAAATTTGTGTGTAATTGTGTATGTATGAATAAAATTAGTGCATGCATAAACTTCGGAGAAATTCAAGTTTCTTGCAATATAGTATTTATTAATATTGTACAGTTGAGTACACAAGCGTTATGAAAAAATAAAACAATTGAAGTTCTTGAATGAGAAATATTTTTTTAATAATAACGCCACTATCTACGATAAAAATAAATCTTCAATTAACAAGTACTTCTCTATTTAAATATCCGTGTACAAAAATATTTTTAATTACATATAATACTTAATTATGTAATTATGACAACGTTAACAAACGCTTGCAACGACAGCAAGCAATAGACTTAAATGTGTTTTAACTACCTAAATTAGGTTTAATAAACGATTATGAATATAAGGGTAAGTATAATATTTCGAGCTTCAATAAAAATTAAAATCAACTAGACTATTCAGTTGTTTAGATTTGATCAACATTAAAAAAGCTCTCTTTTCTTCAAGGATGGAAGTACCGTTTCAAGCGGGAAGCCGCCTATCGCTCGTTGTGGCAGCGCGTTGTCTATTTTTCACACTAGAATATTTTTGATCTATTCATAACTACTCTATTTAGACTATTTAACCAAAGGACTAGCCTTCCGTACCTACCGCTTCGAACAAAATAATTCTGCATATTTTGGTGGGGTGCGGAGGAACACGCTCACATACATAAGTCACTACCAGTACAACGATAAACATCAATTAAAAAATCGATTCAAGAAGTAGTTTTTTTAAGTTATTAGATTGTTTGATCCACTAAAGTTGCAAAGGGGAACGCTCGTGCATGCCTAGTCCATTGGTTAAATAGTGTAATAAGCTACAATATGATAAATATTTACCTAAACAGTAGTAACTACAGCTTGGCAAAAAAGAGTCTGACGCGGTGACAGTTGAAACTAAAACTGGATGATTGTGGCAACATTGTTTTATTTGTCAACTTCTAGTACATCATGTGTCAAAAGTGCGTAAATCCTCGTCGTTTTTCATAGATATAACGAAATTATTAAGTTTCGTTGCATAATTAACGATTAAAAATTAATAAAACCATTCGTAGTTGTATCAGAGCAGTGATTTACCACGTCTTTTTGTGTTGTTTAGCCAAATCTGAAGGGACAAGTTTTGTCCGATATCGGGAATGTTTATCGAAGAACTGCCGCTAGGACAGGTATTTATCTACCCTAAATAAATCATTGTACATTAAATAAGTTTTTCTAAATATATTCAATGTGTAGTTTTGTTGATATACAGATTTTTAACTCACGCCTCTTTCCCACGCTGGTAGGCAGAAACTACAGAGCGCCATATGCTACGATTCTTACATACTTCTTTTGCTTCGATTACATTTATACATGTTGTTATACACATTTGCCCACTATTAATGGTGTTAGTACTAGATGAAATTGTCGTGGTTTTGGATTAATAAATAACTACGATTTAAGCGACGGACGTAGCAAGCCTTTATTTTAGAAAACATAGACACCAAGTATTGCCAGAGCTAAAAACCCATAGAGAATAAGATACCTTATAAAAATATATGTTGCCAATTTTTCAACACCCCCTCTCAACAAATATTTTTACATTTCAATACAAAGAGAAAAAATTAAACTTAACATAGGACACTTTTGCATAAACTAATACAACTTCTAAATAAACATTAATCTTAACTTTAAATTACACACTTTTCAAAATAGCATCCCTATGTTTCTCAAATAAAATTTTACCCAATGGTTTTGTTAAGAGATCGGCTAAATTATTCTCTGACATTATATAATATAAACCAACTTTTTTATTTTCTACATTTTCCACAATATAATGATATCTTATGTCTAAATGTTTCAACCTTTTATTATTCTCTTTATGATAGGCAAGCTTTATAACTGACTGGTTGTCTTCATAAATGTTAATATCTACCTTAATGCTAAAATCTAAAAGTAAATTTTTTAACCAAATTGACTCACAAATTGCATTACTGAGTGCTATATACTCGGACTCAGTTGAGGACAATGAAACAGAGTTTTGTTTTTTACAATTCCAGGAAACTAAACAATTAAATAAAAAGAACATGTATCCCGAAGTTGACTTACGGGTTACAGTATCTCCTGCCCAATCTGCATCAACAAATCCAAGTATGTTTGACTGATCACTTTCAAATATTAAACCTAGATCTAAAGTCCCTTTTATATAACGCAACACTCTTTTAATACACTTATATAAATACTCACTAGCTACATGCTGATATCTAGCTAGAAAGAACACACTTGTACACAAATCTGGTCGTGTGCCACACACAGCGTACATTAAGCTACCAATCATTTGCCTACATTTTTTCTCAACTTCCTGATTCTCAGAACTTTCCCTTTTCAAAAGGTCAAAATTAAAATTTTGTTCAATTGGTGTGCTAATAGCTTTACAATCTGACATATTATACATTTGTAGAATTTTTAATAAATATTTTTTCTGATATAATACCATTTGAGAACCTTTCTGTTTTATTTCAATGCCTAAGTAGTTAGAAGCCAAACCCATATCTTTCATTTTAAAGTTATTCTTCAACTGATTTTTGAATAAATCTATCTCATCCCCAAATAACAAAATATCATCTACATAAAGAAGAACATACATTACTGTTTTACCCTGTCTCTTCATGTACAAACATGGATCATTTTTTGATTTCAAATATTTTTGTGATATCATGAAATTATCAAATTTTTTATTCCAATTTTTTGGAGATTTTTTTCAAGCCATACAGTGATCTATTTAACTTAGCAAATTGACCATTTGGAAGTTTTAGGTAAACTAGCTCATCAATGTCTCCATGAAGAAATGCTCCTACCACATCCATTTGATACACCGGATATTTAAGTTTATTTGCTACGGCCATGAATAAGCGGAATGTAGGTAATTTAGCTACAGGTGAGTACACATCGGAATCACAGTCACTCTGCTCAAATCCGCGGGCAACTAACCTGGCTTTATACACTTTTTCATCATTTATTTCTTTTGTACACAACACCCACTTACTCGACACTACATCTGAACACTCCGGCACACTCTCCACTATTTCCCATGTATTATTCTCATTTAGAGTATCCAATTCCTTTTGTATCGCTTCCTTCCACTTGTTGCTTTCATCAGTACACATAGCTTCCTCATAAGTTATTGCTCCTACACTCAAGTAGCACTGATAATCCCCATACTTTTCAGGTTTCTTGCGATTTCTCTTGGGATGTGAATATTTTTCTGTTTCTGACCTCTGCTCTTTACTTTCTTGTTCATCTGACGTAACTAACGTTTCGTTTTCTTTTTCAGATTCCAGGTTCAACTGCTGCAACTTATTTTCTTCAGATTTTTGTGCTAACTTATTATCTTTTTGCAGGTCTACTGGTGAATCAAAGCTTATGCACTCCGAAAACTGATCGCCGCTGTCCGTAAAATAATCGGGGATTTCTGAAGACGGATCATCACTTTCACCATTTTCGTGACATCTTATGTTACAAATGTCAACAAAATTTTCCGAACATTTTGCGTTCGGAAACTCACTATTTTTCGATTTTAAACTGTCATTCGATTTTGTATCACTGTTTTTAATAAAAACCACTTCACGTTTCACAAAAACGTCGTTTTTCTTTGGAAAATAAACACGAAAACCCTTTGACGTCTCCCCGTAACCTACAAAGTAACCAATCTCAGACTTCGAGTCCCACTTACGTCTTTTTGGTTTCGGAATTAGAACTGCTACACTGGAACCAAATTCCTGTAACTGATTGATTTCAAACATTGATGTGTTGAACCACAACTCATATGGTGTGATATTCTTTACCCTACTTTTTCCTGTTCTATTTAACACAAAAACCGCTGTATTTACGGCCTCAGCCCACATGTTCTTGTTAAAATCTGTTGACAATAACATTGTTCTAGCGCATTCTGTTATTGTGCGAATCTCCCTCTCTGCCCTACCATTCTGTTCTGGTGTGTAAGGCACACTTGTTTGATGAATTACACCGTGACTTTCTAATAAACTTGACATTTCACGATTGACAAATTCAGTACCACAATCACTCCGCAGTACTCTTACTGAATAACCAAGATTCTTTGTCACAAAAAACAAAAAACACTTCACTTTTGCATACACTTCACATTTTTGTTTAAGAAAATACACTGTCTTGTATTTTGTGAAATCATCTTTTATTACAAGGTAGTACCTAGACCCACCTAATGATTCTACTTCCATTGGCCCACATAAATCTAAATGTAACATTTCACCCGGCTTTTCAGCATGTGACTCACTCAATGGAAACGGTTGTTTATGTTGTTTACCTTCTAAACATGAAATACAGGAACTTTTGTTACTCTCATTTACCTGAATATTACTTCTTTTTAAAATGCTTTTTACATGTTCTGTGTCCTGATGCCCTAACCTCTTATGCCATTCACTTAATGGAACAGAAATGGCACATGAACTGTTTGAGTACTGAAACTCCATTATAAATAATTTACCTTTTGGTTTGGACAAAGCAACACAATCACCATTAATATTATATATTTTACAACAATTACTGTCCATTTTCATAGAAAAACCTTTATTAATTACTACTGTGACCGAGAATAAATTTACCTTTAATTCTGGCACAAAAAGAACATCATGCAAAGTTGTATCAACCCAATCAACTCCGTTGTAAGCTTGTAATTGTATGTTTCCAAGACCTGTGGCACGGATAGTAGAGCCATCACCTATAGTGACATTTCGAGGTTCATTTAACTTTTCAAACGTTGAAAAGAATTTTTTATCAAAACACATATGTTCGGTGGCTCCGCTGTCCATAACCCATACATTTTCTCCTGTAAAAGTTGTCAATAGAGTTGCACTTAATGCATTACCTATTGGTTTATTTTTGAACCAACAACTGTTCTCAGTATGATTAGATTTCTTACAAATGCTACAGACTTTACTGTCTTTACCAACAAAATTAGAATTTTTTGACTTGCACTCACTTTTATAGTGTCCCACCTTACCACACTTAAAACATTTTCTTGTTTTCTTTGCTGACTTTGTGACTAATGCTGTTGATGAAGCCTCCTCTGCACCTCCACCCCTTGATAGATAGCGCTGCTCCTCCACTAGTAACCGAGCTGTTAACTCTGTCATAGTTTGCTTATCTTTAGGCAAGGACTCCCACGCAGACACAAAATGACAGTAGTGTACTGGTAAACAAGTATTTACTTTAGTTATGGCCATTGAAGAAGGGATTTCTGAGCCCAAGGACTTCAGGCTACATATCAAGTCCTCTACTCTGGCCAAAAACTCTGACATAGTCTCCTTTTCGTCATATTTTAATGCAAAGAACTTTTCCTGTACTAAATGCAATGACAATTCTCCTTTTTGCTCAAAGATGGTGTGCAGTTTTTCCCAGATTTCTTGAGCTGTTTTACAACTCATTACCTGTGATATAACTTTGTCTGATAGACGCGTCACAATGATACCTTGTGCTTTCGCGTCACTACTGATCCACTTGGTATCCTCCTGTTTGATATTGTTGCCGACGTTGCCGTTAACATTGTCGTACACCCCTGCTGCCATCAACAGGACCCGGATTTTAAATTTCCACACACTCCAATTGTGAGGACCCTCCAGTTTGGAGTTCACGTCGATATTATTTATTGTTGTGTCCATCTTGATAGCCTCACTGTTTTTCGTTGCGATGACGATTTGACCTCGCCGGTACCTCGCTGATTTTTAGGATTTTATTGACGATTTGACCTCGCCGACCACGGCTGCAACACGAACTCCGATGCTCTTTTTTTTCTTTTTCTTACCAAGAAAAAGCCGCCGAATAATTTTCGATTTCAACGCTATTTACCGCGTTTTTCGCCTTGGTAATCCAAATCCAATAATTATCTCCACGGTTACAGCGTTCTGGGCCCATAACCAGATGAAATTGTCGTGGTTTTGGATTAATAAATAACTACGATTTAAGCGACGGACGTAGCAAGCCTTTATTTTAGAAAACATAGACACCAAGTATTGCCAGAGCTAAAAACCCATAGAGAATAAGATACCTTATAAAAATATATGTTGCCAATTTTTCAACAGTACTGGACATTGAAGCCTTCCATGGTGTTTGCGTAGCATCCGACAGACAGAACCACCAACTTAGCTTTGGGATTATATAGGTACTAAAAATAACAAGTATCGAACCTGTTTAGTTGTAGGTTTCAGGGTGGCCACATGCGCGATACTAGCGTCCTCATTTATTCCACACTCTTTTTTGCCTAGCTGTAACTTCGATAAATTAAATTTGATAGAAGAATACAAGACATGTTACAATCAGGTGGAAGTCGCACCGCTAGCACAATTTTGAGTAAAGACAAATTTTGGGGAAAAATCTTGAACTCGAATGGTGCTACAAATTATCCAAACTGCAAATTTCGCGAAACCGTTATTATGTCTGCCAAGTTTATTAAGAACACGGAGACTGGCTTCTTACCTCCTTTAAACCAACTAAAAACATGGTCAAAAAGATGTGGTCAAAATCTATGTTGTGCATGCACCGAAAATGTGGATTTGCAGAGTACCTAAGTACTTAGGTAGTGCATAAGAAAATTGTTTAATATTATTGTTATTAATGAAATTTTATTGAATTCGTTAGGATTTATTCCTTTTTGCGTGAAGGCATTTTTTTGGCCTTTTTGGCGCCTAGTGTGGCAGATTCTTAGCCCAGTTTGTGGCAGATTCGCCATTTATGAGATGGTCACACTGCTAGCCTGCATACAACTGGTTTTTGTCTCAATGGCTCAGGCTCGTGAGCGGATAATGATGGGATAATACTCTAATCTCAGACAGGCTTTTTTATTGGTCTGAGACTCTAATATTCATACAAAAAAATAGGAATAGCCAAAATAGTTCAGTCAGTTTTTGAGAACGGCAGTTTAGATACTATTGACAATGTCAGAATAAAATTGTCAATGTCAAATTAACCAAAGTTGTTATAGGTAGGAATGAAAACATCAGCGAGCAGCACACGAGTAAACCAAATTGAATACTTGTTTTTAACAGGAATTTTTAGAAAAATGGTCATAGCAATTGGGTTCGAAGGAAGTGCTAACAAAATTGGCATTGGAATAGTCAAAGATGGAGAAATACTGTCCAATTGTAGAAGAACTTACATCACACCGGCTGGCGAAGGTTAGTTTATATCTCGTAAAAGTTGGCCTTAGGATGTTTGAGATAAAGTTGAAAAACGATCAAAGTAACTTGATGTGCTGGCGTCAACAACATAGATTTAAAAAAGAAAATAACCACTAAATATATTTTACGTAAAAGAAGTTTAAATAAGAAGAAGAAGAAGTTAACTAAACGTTACTGGGTACATCCTTTGACAGCAAGACTAGCTTCATTGGGTACAAAATATTCGCACGATTGCGTTCTCTTTTATTTCATCTGCTATTTTAAATCGCAAACGATTTATTTGCGCAGTGCGTGGATTGTAGTACATTTCTGTTGTTCACAGATTGTCGATTTTTATCGTAGTGCCCGCTTGGCCAAGGGCTATCATAATATTATTGTGTCAACCCAAATAAAAATAATTCCTAGGTAGGTATATAGTAGGTAGTACTTTTCCAAATTCTAATATAATATGTAACTATTGAGATTTTGCTAGCACATAGACTTTTGTATTCTTTGCATATTATGCATCAACACAATACTATAATATTATTATAATTGATATACGTAGGACAGTGGGATTGGCAAACAAAATTGTATAAAGCACTTAATTTTTTTCTATTATCAGGCTTTCTACCCCGAGAAACAGCAGAGCATCATAGACAAAACATCCATGCAGTGTTAAAAGAAGCACTAGAAGAGTCAGGTGTAACTCCTCAGGAGATTGATGTGATCTGTTACACCAAAGGCCCAGGTATGGGAGCCCCATTGATGGTCTGTGCAATAGTGGCAAGAACTTGTGCTAAATTGTGGAAAAAACCAATTCTAGGAGTAAATCATTGCATTGGACGTATCCTTTTTCAAATAAACTTTTTATTACACCAAAATTATGTTGTTTGTAGATTACTATAATAGTGCACTGACTGTGACTCAACATGTCATAAATGTTTTTTTTAATCTGTTATGTAATAAATTTAAGTCTTTCTATGCCACACTGAGCCCCAAACAATTGAAACTCTATTTCGTCTGGTTGTCTGGCTGGCAAAGTGTTAAAAAAATATATTTTGTTGTTGTTGCTTGACTGCCTTTGTAGCTCTGCTGGCCAGTCAGACTATGAGAAGTTTCATATAAAACTATTTTCTTTAATTCCTTAACACACAAACAGACATAGAAATGGGCCGACTTATCACCAAGGCTAGCAACCCAACTGTCCTATATGTGAGTGGTGGCAACACACAGATCATTGCATACTCCAGACATAGGTACAGAATATTTGGGGAGACCATTGATATTGCCATGGGTAACTGTTTGGATCGGTCAGTGATTATTATTTTTATTATACCCAATATCCATATTCTTTTTTAACCTTTTAACCGCTTGTGTCGCACAGAACGTGAATGGGTTACTAAAACAATAAAAGAGTCCGTGGTAAGCCTGCAGCCGAAGAGTGTTGAAAGACGTCTTTGGTGGTGTCCAGTCATTTAGAGAGAGAAGAACTTGTGGAAGGCTGCAGGGGGTGCGAGGGCAGGGGCCCGCCGGCCTTCTTGAGCCGCTCGTGGTACTCGGGGCACTGGTCCGCGATGCACGGGTGGCCCAGCGAGCGCCAGAACAAGCACTTGCAGTGACGACATAGGGAGAGGGTCTCAGCAAATTGGGGGTCTTCTCGGATGCATACATCCTGTAAAATAAGAATTTTACCTTTTAACCGCTTGTGTCGCATATATGCAAGACATATTTCCGTGTCCCTACCGCTCGTGTCGTATTTCTGCGACAGAGAACATGTATGATTTTTTCGTTTCATTTTCAAAATACTGACTGTGTGGCACAACTAAAACTATTATCGAATTGAGATATTATTTATGTAACAAAAACTAAAAATGGATACTACAATTGTTTCTCCTTATTTACTGTAGGTATTATTTTATTAATTTGTAGCAATTCCGGCCCGGCGCTAGGGGCATGGCAACTAATATTTAGCCAAGGGCTTAAAAGGTTAATATGTTTATGTTATCAATAAACACAGGTAAACAGTTCCAGTTTCATGTGTCTATCTAATTCCTTGAAGTGAACTACTGTGCAAAAGCCATGGTGATCTTCCTTTCAAAATCTATATTTTTTTGCTAGAATAATGAGTACCTACAATAATTTGTTCCAACCAACCTACCTCCCTCCAGAAGCAGGTTATATTTCCCAAACTGCTCAAGGCATCCACAAGGAACATCTGTGACCCAAGAATCCTTAACTGTATTTCAGTGATGCTCTTGCACACTCATGTATGTGCTACCGTTTCCTCAATCTCCAGTTTCATGTAACAACATTGTAACAATATAAGGAATAATCGCATTTATTTACTTGTTTCCAGATTTGCAAGAGTGCTAAAATTATCTAATGCACCAAGTCCCGGTTATAATATTGAACAAGCTGCCAAAAAGGGAACTAAATATTATCAACTTCCTTACTGTGTAAAAGGTACCTAATGTTAATGGGGAGGCATAAAATACAGAAGTAGTTTTTCTAAGGAATAAAAGTTTAAGTAGCTATAATGATTTTTACAGGCTGTTCTCAATCCATTTGTTTTCTGTTTCAGGCATGGATGTGAGCTTTTCTGGTATTTTATCATACATGGAAGATAAAATTGATGATCTCCTAAAAAGTTACACACCTGAAGACTTGTGCTATTCCCTGCAAGAGACTGCATTTGCAATGTTGGTAGAAATTACTGAGCGAGCAATGGCGCACTGTGGTTCTGACGAGGTAAATAGAAAATTATGGAATACTAGCGGCTTCGCCCGCTACAACTCGAAAAATATCCCACGGAAAGATATAATCGGGATAAAAACTATCCTATATGTTAATCTAGCTTATAAACCATCTGTGTACTAAAGAACACCGGCGAACTCCCAAACAATTTTTTGTTGACTTTTTTTTTGCATCTATCTATGAAAAATATCTAAAAGTATAGAGTTTGAATTTCTGAACAGTTTTTTCTGTGGTTACCTATACTTTTAGGAAGTCAGGAATTAAAGATATTTTATTTTTAAGTTTTAAATGTTTTCTATATAATAGGTTATGTCCGCTATAATCTTAGCACAAACAATCGTGTTTATTTTAACATTTGTATTCTGATGCAGACATGTATTTCCTATTAATGCATTATGTAAAGCCAATCATTTTAAGCAACTTGACTAAGATTTATATTACATGGCAACATTAAAAGTATAGCTAATCCAAAAGCCATGAAGTCAAGCCAGAAAGAAAAAAAACAAAGCCATGATTATTTATTTCATCAATAATCTACAATTAAGCTCTCAATTATGAAGATTTTTTTCCAGACTTTGATAGGCCTTTTGATTTGATAAAACTTAGTAAAATATTTCGTTGGTATCTATTACGGTGACATACGTAGACGCTTAATAATTTCATCAACAATTCCCTCGCCGGTGTTCTATTATCCAAATCCGTTAAGTAGTTTTAGCGTGAAAGAGTAACAAACATCCTTCCATCCAAACGAACTTTCACATTTATAATGCTAGTAAGATTTATTCAGAATCTGTAGGAAATCTGAAGTAAGGCCTTAGAAAGACAAGGAGAGTTTTAACACAAAGCACCAAGACCCCTTCGGCGAACGCTGCTAGAAACGGCATTATTAACTCTTTCTAGTCAAACCAAGCGTGTCAATAAAGTGTACACTATGACATATATTTTAAAGATTAAAAAGACAAATATCAGCAATACGTGTTTGTAGTCGCTGTAATTCCGTGCTTGGTGATGCATGCTATTTCAGTTTCTGTTTAGCCACAAGCCTTTTTTGGGATCGAAGTGTTGCCATCAGGGCTAGGACAATTGCATACATTGGCAGATTTGGTGAATTTCTTTTAAAAAAAAGTGACATCTGTGATCTCTATCCAAAACAATTAGTTACTTTATGTTTACATAGATGGCGACACCATCGATACAATTATAAATTCAAACAAAAACACGAATATTTATAACATTAATTTCGTATTGGTAACCTAATTATTTTATAAACTCGTATTATAGATATTTGCAAATCATAGAATACATTTCAAGCTGCGTAATAATTACGATAGCAACACAGTGAATTATTGATTAAATTATTTTGATGGTCAAAATGTCAAGTCTCTAGTCAGTATATGCTGACTGCTCTTTGCGTTTGCGCTTATTTGTAGTTTTCGTTCCGTATTTGTGCTTTTCTTCGTAAAATTAATCCGCGTTGAGTTAAGTCCTCTCCTTCGTAGTGAAGTGTAACAATTTTCCTAAGTTAAAGTGCGAGTTGAGCTTCTAGTTCACCATACTTAAGACTATTATATACAATATGTAACAAAAACCCTGTTGTTCCTTTTAAGGGCATATACATTTACCTACAAGGATACCATTAATGAAATTATAATTTAAAAAAAATAATTATTGGCTAGTCGACGGGTCGTAATCAAATAACTATTAAAACCGACACATTCGAAAAAATGTTTAGAACACCTGACTTTACAAGTACATTTTTATTTACGAGCGCGTCTAGGCGGCGGCGGCTTCTTTGAAGTGACAAAATATGCCGCCAAACGTTACCGCGGCCGGCGGCGACGCACGTGCTTGCCTATCCCGTACCCCGCCCCCCACTCGCCGCCGCCCGCGCCGCCTTGCGAACCACTTCCCCTTACATCCTTCCTAGTTCCAGTCTCCCGCGCAACTTAGTTTCGAACGGATGTAATTGTTAACCTATGTGATTGAGTTGTGGTTGTGTTTCGTTTACGTAAATGTTATTATAACGTAAAATATTTTATTATGTTGATATGTCGTTAGAATATTATTAGACGTTGCAACAAATGTGTAGGGGTACATTACATACAAGGTGGTCATATTGAACAGCATCTCTGCGGCCGTCAAGTAGACATCGTAATATCCATTGAATTAGAAACTTTTCTAATTCAATGGTAATAACTATTGTTTATTTTATGTGTTAAAATATGTAGTTTGAACAACTATCAATTGTGCATAAAAATAACGTGTAAACAAAAATTTGCAAAGAATAGATTCATTCGTTAAAGTGACGAACAACAGCTGACAAGGTCATGACCTTATGACCGATGCCGCGTCACGTGGCGCGGAGGCGCGCGGCGGCGCGGCATCGGTCAAAGAGATTCGCTGCAGAGGTAAGAAATCAGTCAAACATTACAAATATTAATTATTAAATATTTATTTTAATTATTTTTATTGAACGTTTTTAATAAATGACTCGCTTTATTAGGTACGTATACCGATTCTTAAAACGTGGTTAGAAGGAACAACAGGGTTTTTGTTACATATTGTATAAACTAGCTGTACCCTGCCACGCTTCGCTGTGGCACATTGTGATTGAATGGTTAAAAAAAAAAGAGAAAATGACGTGTGGCCTCCGAGACTGCCGCGGTAAAGCTATTGCATAGCGTTTTTTATCAACTCCTCTTTCCCTCCCCTCTCCTCTCTCCCTCCCTCTCCCCCACACCTCCAACGCCCCTACCCCTCCATCCCCCTCCCCTCACCCTCCCTCACTTTCTCCTCCCTCCCCCACCCGGCTCCGGCCTCTTCCCCTCCCCTCTCATTCCCTCCTTCTCCACCCCCTCCCTTTGTCCTGACCTCCCTCCTCTCCCACTCCCCATCCCTCCCCCACTCCCCTACCCATCCCTCCCCTGCCCCTCCCTCCCTTCTCACAATTTCCCCCTCTCACGATCCCCACTCTGACTCCCCTCCCCCTCTCCCCTCTCCTCGTGATATTTCTAATAGTAGCCGATTCTCAGGATTACTGAATATGCATAAAAAATTTCATGAGAATCGGTCAAGCTGTTTCGGAGGAGTATGGGAACGAACATTGTGACACGACAATTTTATATATAAGATAATTTTGTAAAAAGTAAACTTATTTTTATCTGCCTTTTGAAATTGTTGCTTTTTTACTAATTTGCTTGTTTTTAATTTAATGTTTTACTATGATTTTCTTAATAAAAAAATGTTATCTATTTAAATACAAGTAAAATAGTAAGGATGATAAAGAATAGGTTCTATCGTATACACAATGCCTATAGCTAGGTATAGCTATACATATTGTAAGTTTGTGGATGGTGATAATAGATGGTGCTGTTTGGCCGATCAATTGACATTACAAATAATTCTACCAGAGGGCCCACTATACCTGATTATATTACTTTCCTCTATGGTTGCCATGTTAAAAACTACTAATTTCTGCCAAAATATTTATAAATAATTTCACATATTGTCTGTATCGTTACAGGTCCTAATAGTAGGCGGTGTGGGATGCAACGAGCGTTTACAAGAAATGATGGGAGTAATGTGTGCCGAAAGAGGAGCCAAGTTATTCGCTACCGACGAACGATTTTGTATCGACAACGGTGTTATGATCGCGCACGCAGGCGCTTTAGCGTTTCAATCGGGAGCGACAATGGATTTCAATGATTCAACTATTACCCAAAGATATAGGACTGATGATGTTTATGTTACATGGAGAGATGATTAAATGGTGAAATTTTAATTTGAGTTTTTACATTTTATTAGTAGCGTTAAAATATGATTCGCCATTGTCACATATATTTATTTATTTATTTAATACGTCAAGCACACTAATGTACAGAGGCGGACTTAATGCCATAGGCATTTTCTACCAGTCAACCTTTAGGTGATGCAGAGAAAAAACAGTGATAGGTGCAATTAAAAAATGAAAATAACAGGAATCAAACAATACTATTTTACCTAATACATATTATGAGTATAAATACATACTATAAATACAATATATATAATAAATTAAATTACGAAGATATAGAAAGAAGAGAAAATATATGGTTTATCTCAGTAATAATTATTAAAATCCAACCATAATAATCATGCAATAAGATTATATGAACTAAAGAGAGATGTCTACACTTGATGATTTTTATGATTCTATAAACACATGTGTAACGGTCGCAAATCATATTTTGTTTAACATACAGCCTGACACTAAACGGACAAATTTGCCAAAATACAAAAAATATTGAATTTCGCCGACTTGAAAATTCTTCGTGCCAGTCCAGCCAGAGCTGAACGCCTCTTCATAGACCCACAATCTCTTCAATTTCCTATTCAATTATTAAACCCCAAGAGGACACCGGTGTCTGCGCTGACATTGTATTTCTATTGTCTCTAATTGACACGATTGAAAGGTCAGGTCAGTGTACTAGTATATCTATTTTAAATAGCTTGGTCAAGCGAGCGGTTAAACTCAGGATTACAAAATAAATCAAGACATGTAAAGTTACAAAAACTTTATTAAAACAACCATTATATTTGTTCAAAATAAAGATATTACTTCAAACTCATTGGGAGCAAACACGCAACAATTAATAAAATTACAAACGAGATACCATTATTGCATTGTCGAAATAAATAACCATATTGATTGAACTCTGAAGAATATTGATAAAACTTAACAAGTAAGGTAAAACCTACAATAATATAAATAAATACTACAGAAATGCAGATGGAGATATTGTCGAACTATACTTTCTCAATTCACAGCAACAACATTAACTACAATCACTCCAAAAACAATTTCTAACCCTAAAATGTTAAGCTTGTTCAGACCGACATTTGATGAAAAACGCGCGAAACCTCCGCGACATCTCAAAATCAAAAGCACGTGATATTAAAGCCTGGACAAACTTTTATAATACCTATTTATATATACCTAAGCATTCTGTACCCACCACTGACTATTGCTTTTGGTTTTATTCTAAAGAATGTTTAGCATAAATAAATAAAAGTTCTTGAAGAATATACCTCAGTACTTATTGTTTTTGCGGATAATTTAATCTAGTTATCTGCAAAGGTAGTACTGAATACTTACAATATAATACACAATTCTTTTCTTTTAAAATCTGCAGTGTTTAATTTAATTTGAAACTGAAAACTATCAGTTGCATTTTATAATGATTTAAAACCATATATAAACATAAGGTTTTTAATCTTTCTAGCAAATTAGAGGGCTTCTATAGAAATTGAGTAAGTTATTATAATAATTATTATAATATTTAAGTAATTGCTAGTTATTTGTTTATTGAAAGGTTTGCCACTGTGCATTTTAGCCTTAAAGAAATGTGAAGTTACGGTAAAAGTTACAATTGCATTTTCGGCCTTAGGGATATTGGCGACTTTTTATTCAGACTTGGAGCACATTTTTAACATTACTGGTTAGTTTCTTCCCCGATGGCCCTGGTGTCCTATCCCTTAAGCCAGCACTGAGTATTATATGTGTATTCTTGTAAAATTCATACAAATATTGCTTTACAAATGGTATAAAAGTTAAATTAGCCCTAATTGGCACTAGCTAGAAGACTGCATACATTTAAAATTTATGATTATGTCATTTATGTTTCTATTTAGAATAATTATTCATATTCGTTGACAACCGCAGTGACAAAAATACATAAAGGGCTTATTACAGTATTTGATTTGTAGGATCCTAACTAGGAAACCGGAAGATGTAATCACAGTTAGGACAGATTGGATCCAATTTATGGTACCAACTGTTTGGTGCTTTCTAACTAGGATCCTGGTTAAAATCCTACAAATTAAATGGTGTTATAAGCCCTTAACTCATAAAATAAGTATTAATGTAAAAGTAATAATTATTATGTATGCAAAATGTAGTGTTCTTGTACTTCTTTTTGTGACAAGAAGTTTTTCTGTATGAGTGATGTTTGAAACAAGATCCAATCGAGCCTGTATGTATTTTATATCAGTCATTAACGGAGAACAAAGATCTCACAGCCAGAACTCTAAAATAAAAACTAGGAAAAAACTGAAATACCTAAACAATCAGACTGATGACTTAAAAGCAACAACAAAAAATATAATGAGCTTATTAAATTAGAAACCACTTGGAACAGTGTGTTCACATATTTTGTACTGGGACTCTCTTGAAAGTCTCGGCTTGATACTGTAGCACTCAATGTGCATGTATTTTAAACTTCACTAAGAAGGGTCCAATTACGGCAAGGTATAAATAATATAGCACTATATCGGTATAATTGCGTATATTACATACCAAGAACACAGTAGGTTCACAATGGGTTCACACAAAACAAAATAAAATTCTGACCTCTTATACTTTTCGATGTAACGAAACCATAGCGAGATCTAATTCGACGCCAACGCCATCTATCGAGTGAAAAACTCAAGATTCATTGTTAAGGATCTTTTCAAGCATTTGTTCTTTTTTTCACTATTGTATAAGATATAGTTTAAGTTGTTGTTATAATTGTGTAGTTTTATATTCATTTCTGTATAGTGGAGTAGATTACGCCGGCCCTATTAACATTCGGGTATCGAAAGGTCGAGGTAATAAGTCCTATAAAGGCTATATATCATTGTTTATATGCATGGTCACTAGAGCAGTACACTTAGAGGCGGTCAGTGAACTAAGTACTAGAGGTTTCCTGACAGCTTTCAAAAGATTGGTGGCAAGACGTGGTCGATGCAGTGACTTACATAGCGACAATGGGACAAACTTTGTGGGAGCGTCACGCGAGTTACTCTACTTATTTAACGAAGAGAAGTCCAACCTCAATCCGGAACTAGCAGAGTACCTCGCTAATAATGGCACAAATTGGCATTTTATCCCGCCCCACGCACCTAATTTTGGTGGTCTATGGGAGGCAGGAATAAAATCGACCAAGTACCACCTTAAAAGGGTTATTGGAAATTCTACACTGACGTACGAAGAGATGGCAACAGTGCTGGCTCAAATTGATGATTGCTTTAGGCAGGCAGGAAGAGGAAAATGTGATACAAAAGTAGAATTGCCTGTTGTAAAATATTATGCAAAGATGTCTTGTGCGAACCAGACGGGCCTCCTTTCCGGAGTGTACAATCAAGTGGTGACTGTTCCTTGTTTTAGTGGGCAACGCATGCATCTATTCGATTCTACATTCTTCGACCATATAGAGAAGAAAAGGATAATCAGCAACACTGGAAAAACTCTTTCACAGATTATAAACATCCTAACGAGCACTTTAGAAGAGTTACACGACAAATTAAAGAAGGAAAATGGAAAACTGGAGATGGGAACCACACAGTGGCGGGATATGTCCTCTCTTGATTTAGGTGTACCTGGGACCGAAATAGATCTTAGAATCGAGGGGAGGAACAAAATGTTTCTTGGGAAAAACTAATAATTGTTAAGGATCTTTTCAAGCATTTGTTCTTTTTTTCACTATTGTATAAGATATAGTTTAAGTTGTTGTTATAATTGTGTAGTTTTATATTCATTTCTGTATAGTGGAGTAGATTACGCCGGCCCTATTAACATTCGGGTATCGAAAGGTCGAGGTAATAAGTCCTATAAAGGCTATATATCATTGTTTATATGCATGGTCACTAGAGCAGTACACTTAGAGGCGGTCAGTGAACTAAGTACTAGAGGTTTCCTGACAGCTTTCAAAAGATTGGTGGCAAGACGTGGTCGATGCAGTGACTTACATAGCGACAATGGGACAAACTTTGTGGGAGCGTCACGCGAGTTACTCTACTTATTTAACGAAGAGAAGTCCAACCTCAATCCGGAACTAGCAGAGTACCTCGCTAATAATGGCACAAATTGGCATTTTATCCCGCCCCACGCACCTAATTTTGGTGGTCTATGGGAGGCAGGAATAAAATCGACCAAGTACCACCTTAAAAGGGTTATTGGAAATTCTACACTGACGTACGAAGAGATGGCAACAGTGCTGGCTCAAATTGATGATTGCTTTAGGCAGGCAGGAAGAGGAAAATGTGATACAAAAGTAGAATTGCCTGTTGTAAAATATTATGCAAAGATGTCTTGTGCGAACCAGACGGGCCTCCTTTCCGGAGTGTACAATCAAGTGGTGACTGTTCCTTGTTTTAGTGGGCAACGCATGCATCTATTCGATTCTACATTCTTCGACCATATAGAGAAGAAAAGGATAATCAGCAACACTGGAAAAACTCTTTCACAGATTATAAACATCCTAACGAGCACTTTAGAAGAGTTACACGACAAATTAAAGAAGGAAAATGGAAAACTGGAGATGGGAACCACACAGTGGCGGGATATGTCCTCTCTTGATTTAGGTGTACCTGGGACCGAAATAGATCTTAGAATCGAGGGGAGGAACAAAATGTTTCTTGGGAAAAACTAATAATTGTTAAGGATCTTTTCAAGCATTTGTTCTTTTTTTCACTATTGTATAAGATATAGTTTAAGTTGTTGTTATAATTGTGTAGTTTTATATTCATTTCTGTATAGTGGAGTAGATTACGCCGGCCCTATTAACATTCGGGTATCGAAAGGTCGAGGTAATAAGTCCTATAAAGGCTATATATCATTGTTTATATGCATGGTCACTAGAGCAGTACACTTAGAGGCGGTCAGTGAACTAAGTACTAGAGGTTTCCTGACAGCTTTCAAAAGATTGGTGGCAAGACGTGGTCGATGCAGTGACTTACATAGCGACAATGGGACAAACTTTGTGGGAGCGTCACGCGAGTTACTCTACTTATTTAACGAAGAGAAGTCCAACCTCAATCCGGAACTAGCAGAGTACCTCGCTAATAATGGCACAAATTGGCATTTTATCCCGCCCCACGCACCTAATTTTGGTGGTCTATGGGAGGCAGGAATAAAATCGACCAAGTACCACCTTAAAAGGGTTATTGGAAATTCTACACTGACGTACGAAGAGATGGCAACAGTGCTGGCTCAAATTGATGATTGCTTTAGGCAGGCAGGAAGAGGAAAATGTGATACAAAAGTAGAATTGCCTGTTGTAAAATATTATGCAAAGATGTCTTGTGCGAACCAGACGGGCCTCCTTTCCGGAGTGTACAATCAAGTGGTGACTGTTCCTTGTTTTAGTGGGCAACGCATGCATCTATTCGATTCTACATTCTTCGACCATATAGAGAAGAAAAGGATAATCAGCAACACTGGAAAAACTCTTTCACAGATTATAAACATCCTAACGAGCACTTTAGAAGAGTTACACGACAAATTAAAGAAGGAAAATGGAAAACTGGAGATGGGAACCACACAGTGGCGGGATATGTCCTCTCTTGATTTAGGTGTACCTGGGACCGAAATAGATCTTAGAATCGAGGGGAGGAACAAAATGTTTCTTGGGAAAAACTAATAATTGTTAAGGATCTTTTCAAGCATTTGTTCTTTTTTTCACTATTGTATAAGATATAGTTTAAGTTGTTGTTATAATTGTGTAGTTTTATATTCATTTCTGTATAGTGGAGTAGATTACGCCGGCCCTATTAACATTCGGGTATCGAAAGGTCGAGGTAATAAGTCCTATAAAGGCTATATATCATTGTTTATATGCATGGTCACTAGAGCAGTACACTTAGAGGCGGTCAGTGAACTAAGTACTAGAGGTTTCCTGACAGCTTTCAAAAGATTGGTGGCAAGACGTGGTCGATGCAGTGACTTACATAGCGACAATGGGACAAACTTTGTGGGAGCGTCACGCGAGTTACTCTACTTATTTAACGAAGAGAAGTCCAACCTCAATCCGGAACTAGCAGAGTACCTCGCTAATAATGGCACAAATTGGCATTTTATCCCGCCCCACGCACCTAATTTTGGTGGTCTATGGGAGGCAGGAATAAAATCGACCAAGTACCACCTTAAAAGGGTTATTGGAAATTCTACACTGACGTACGAAGAGATGGCAACAGTGCTGGCTCAAATTGATGATTGCTTTAGGCAGGCAGGAAGAGGAAAATGTGATACAAAAGTAGAATTGCCTGTTGTAAAATATTATGCAAAGATGTCTTGTGCGAACCAGACGGGCCTCCTTTCCGGAGTGTACAATCAAGTGGTGACTGTTCCTTGTTTTAGTGGGCAACGCATGCATCTATTCGATTCTACATTCTTCGACCATATAGAGAAGAAAAGGATAATCAGCAACACTGGAAAAACTCTTTCACAGATTATAAACATCCTAACGAGCACTTTAGAAGAGTTACACGACAAATTAAAGAAGGAAAATGGAAAACTGGAGATGGGAACCACACAGTGGCGGGATATGTCCTCTCTTGATTTAGGTGTACCTGGGACCGAAATAGATCTTAGAATCGAGGGGAGGAACAAAATGTTTCTTGGGAAAAACTAATAATTGTTAAGGATCTTTTCAAGCATTTGTTCTTTTTTTCACTATTGTATAAGATATAGTTTAAGTTGTTGTTATAATTGTGTAGTTTTATATTCATTTCTGTATAGTGGAGTAGATTACGCCGGCCCTATTAACATTCGGGTATCGAAAGGTCGAGGTAATAAGTCCTATAAAGGCTATATATCATTGTTTATATGCATGGTCACTAGAGCAGTACACTTAGAGGCGGTCAGTGAACTAAGTACTAGAGGTTTCCTGACAGCTTTCAAAAGATTGGTGGCAAGACGTGGTCGATGCAGTGACTTACATAGCGACAATGGGACAAACTTTGTGGGAGCGTCACGCGAGTTACTCTACTTATTTAACGAAGAGAAGTCCAACCTCAATCCGGAACTAGCAGAGTACCTCGCTAATAATGGCACAAATTGGCATTTTATCCCGCCCCACGCACCTAATTTTGGTGGTCTATGGGAGGCAGGAATAAAATCGACCAAGTACCACCTTAAAAGGGTTATTGGAAATTCTACACTGACGTACGAAGAGATGGCAACAGTGCTGGCTCAAATTGATGATTGCTTTAGGCAGGCAGGAAGAGGAAAATGTGATACAAAAGTAGAATTGCCTGTTGTAAAATATTATGCAAAGATGTCTTGTGCGAACCAGACGGGCCTCCTTTCCGGAGTGTACAATCAAGTGGTGACTGTTCCTTGTTTTAGTGGGCAACGCATGCATCTATTCGATTCTACATTCTTCGACCATATAGAGAAGAAAAGGATAATCAGCAACACTGGAAAAACTCTTTCACAGATTATAAACATCCTAACGAGCACTTTAGAAGAGTTACACGACAAATTAAAGAAGGAAAATGGAAAACTGGAGATGGGAACCACACAGTGGCGGGATATGTCCTCTCTTGATTTAGGTGTACCTGGGACCGAAATAGATCTTAGAATCGAGGGGAGGAACAAAATGTTTCTTGGGAAAAACTAATAATTGTTAAGGATCTTTTCAAGCATTTGTTCTTTTTTTCACTATTGTATAAGATATAGTTTAAGTTGTTGTTATAATTGTGTAGTTTTATATTCATTTCTGTATAGTGGAGTAGATTACGCCGGCCCTATTAACATTCGGGTATCGAAAGGTCGAGGTAATAAGTCCTATAAAGGCTATATATCATTGTTTATATGCATGGTCACTAGAGCAGTACACTTAGAGGCGGTCAGTGAACTAAGTACTAGAGGTTTCCTGACAGCTTTCAAAAGATTGGTGGCAAGACGTGGTCGATGCAGTGACTTACATAGCGACAATGGGACAAACTTTGTGGGAGCGTCACGCGAGTTACTCTACTTATTTAACGAAGAGAAGTCCAACCTCAATCCGGAACTAGCAGAGTACCTCGCTAATAATGGCACAAATTGGCATTTTATCCCGCCCCACGCACCTAATTTTGGTGGTCTATGGGAGGCAGGAATAAAATCGACCAAGTACCACCTTAAAAGGGTTATTGGAAATTCTACACTGACGTACGAAGAGATGGCAACAGTGCTGGCTCAAATTGATGATTGCTTTAGGCAGGCAGGAAGAGGAAAATGTGATACAAAAGTAGAATTGCCTGTTGTAAAATATTATGCAAAGATGTCTTGTGCGAACCAGACGGGCCTCCTTTCCGGAGTGTACAATCAAGTGGTGACTGTTCCTTGTTTTAGTGGGCAACGCATGCATCTATTCGATTCTACATTCTTCGACCATATAGAGAAGAAAAGGATAATCAGCAACACTGGAAAAACTCTTTCACAGATTATAAACATCCTAACGAGCACTTTAGAAGAGTTACACGACAAATTAAAGAAGGAAAATGGAAAACTGGAGATGGGAACCACACAGTGGCGGGATATGTCCTCTCTTGATTTAGGTGTACCTGGGACCGAAATAGATCTTAGAATCGAGGGGAGGAACAAAATGTTTCTTGGGAAAAACTAATAATTGTTAAGGATCTTTTCAAGCATTTGTTCTTTTTTTCACTATTGTATAAGATATAGTTTAAGTTGTTGTTATAATTGTGTAGTTTTATATTCATTTCTGTATAGTGGAGTAGATTACGCCGGCCCTATTAACATTCGGGTATCGAAAGGTCGAGGTAATAAGTCCTATAAAGGCTATATATCATTGTTTATATGCATGGTCACTAGAGCAGTACACTTAGAGGCGGTCAGTGAACTAAGTACTAGAGGTTTCCTGACAGCTTTCAAAAGATTGGTGGCAAGACGTGGTCGATGCAGTGACTTACATAGCGACAATGGGACAAACTTTGTGGGAGCGTCACGCGAGTTACTCTACTTATTTAACGAAGAGAAGTCCAACCTCAATCCGGAACTAGCAGAGTACCTCGCTAATAATGGCACAAATTGGCATTTTATCCCGCCCCACGCACCTAATTTTGGTGGTCTATGGGAGGCAGGAATAAAATCGACCAAGTACCACCTTAAAAGGGTTATTGGAAATTCTACACTGACGTACGAAGAGATGGCAACAGTGCTGGCTCAAATTGATGATTGCTTAAGGATCTTTTCAAGCATTTGTTCTTTTTTTCACTATTGTATAAGATATAGTTTAAGTTGTTGTTATAATTGTGTAGTTTTATATTCATTTCTGTATAGTGGAGTAGATTACGCCGGCCCTATTAACATTCGGGTATCGAAAGGTCGAGGTAATAAGTCCTATAAAGGCTATATATCATTGTTTATATGCATGGTCACTAGAGCAGTACACTTAGAGGCGGTCAGTGAACTAAGTACTAGAGGTTTCCTGACAGCTTTCAAAAGATTGGTGGCAAGACGTGGTCGATGCAGTGACTTACATAGCGACAATGGGACAAACTTTGTGGGAGCGTCACGCGAGTTACTCTACTTATTTAACGAAGAGAAGTCCAACCTCAATCCGGAACTAGCAGAGTACCTCGCTAATAATGGCACAAATTGGCATTTTATCCCGCCCCACGCACCTAATTTTGGTGGTCTATGGGAGGCAGGAATAAAATCGACCAAGTACCACCTTAAAAGGGTTATTGGAAATTCTACACTGACGTACGAAGAGATGGCAACAGTGCTGGCTCAAATTGATGATTGCTTAAGGATCTTTTCAAGCATTTGTTCTTTTTTTCACTATTGTATAAGATATAGTTTAAGTTGTTGTTATAATTGTGTAGTTTTATATTCATTTCTGTATAGTGGAGTAGATTACGCCGGCCCTATTAACATTCGGGTATCGAAAGGTCGAGGTAATAAGTCCTATAAAGGCTATATATCATTGTTTATATGCATGGTCACTAGAGCAGTACACTTAGAGGCGGTCAGTGAACTAAGTACTAGAGGTTTCCTGACAGCTTTCAAAGTGTCTCATAAGTTGTCTGCGATGTGTAGTCCCGTGTAAATGATGATCCAAGTTACCTGAAATTAAACAAATAATAGGTTTTATTTTAAAATAACATTTAACTGATGATTCTTTATTCAATACTATCATTGAGAGTTAGGCTGCTAAAGGTAAAGCTAATGGGGCAGCTAAACTAGGTAAGATATTTGTATCTCTGCAGATTCATATTATGGTCATAGATAAAAAAACTGTATTTCTGTAATGCTGGATTAGCCAAACAAATTAAGGAATTGCTCAGGGCAGTATATCCCGAGGGACATACATCTACATCCTACTCATTATATTTCCCACTTTGGTCTGTCTGTTTATTTGGAGAAGAGAATTTTCGGATTTTGACAGGGAAAACTTTAATTTTAGCAAAATATTTTTTATGGTTCTGTGCAGCAAAAATATTGTTTGCTTTCGTACAAGCAAAGTTGTGGGAAACTGTTGTACAAAATAAGTAGAATTTACACAGCATTTAGTATAGCCTTCATAGCTTTATCTTATTCAATTTGTTTGCATGCATCACATTTTATATGTCTTAAACAGGAGTGTAACTAAGTGTAACTGTGGATGGATGAATAGATTGTGTAGGTTCACATAGACTGGCAGAAATAAACAAAAAAGGAGGCTAAATTAACAAAGTGTGATTTAGTTTTGCATTTTTGCAATCCTAACATAAATGAAATCCTTAAAATCCTAACATGGCTATGAAGAAAGTAATTCTTTCAGTGGCAAATAGAGAAGAATGAAAAAGATATGCTGGCCTGGTCCCAAATAAATGGGCCTAAAGGCCGAAGGATGATAAACAGAAGTAACTAAGCTACTTCATATTTAACTTACCAGAAATCCAGCAAATGAAGTCATAAATCCCTCCTTTGTTATTTCCCAAATGCCACCATATTCCTCCTCATCTATATTTTGGAAATTATTCACATAGAAGTAAATAACAGCTGCATTTACGAGCACGAAACTGTAACAATATACCTCTAGTTAGACCAGACAGAAATTGTCTTGACTAAAATCTATACATCATCATTTTCATATAAGGGTTAGCTCCATTTTTTTTTGTTTTAAATAAGTACTTTGCTTTTTACTGTTTACCTATGAAAAACACAAATAAGGAAATGAATAGGTACAAGTCAACACAAATTTTATTATTACCTGACTAACTAACCAATAATTTTCTTAATCTTTAATTAATTTAGCATTAATATTTTATCTATGTCTAAATATTGGGTCAGTGGGTAATCTTAGGGGCAGTATTGTATGGGATTTTAAACATGTAAAGCAACAAAAATTAATACTTACAGAAGCAAACCCAGGAAACCTTTCATTGGTAGGAGGCCCCAAAATAGTCCCAAAAAAATGCCCATAGCCTGACGCATCCAGTAAATAACGTCTAAGAACTCCTCCTAAAAGTGCCGAACATAATTAAATAATCAATTAATCATATTTTCATTGACGATTGTACGCAAAGTCTCGTGATATGAAATCTAACCTTGTCCGGCCATTCGGCGTTCGCAATTAACGCTCTCTTCCATGCTGACTCGATCGCTTTCACCTTACTACTTCCGTCCGATGATTTACTTTTATTTGACATGTTTATTTGTGTTATTTTCTTTCCAATTATTAATTCTTATGATTTCTGGAATCAATAAGTCATTTCACGAAAATCGTATTGTACACGTCACTGTGACATTATTCATAATGATGAAAATGTGTCAAAACTGTCATCGTCCTTTTTTTATTTTACTATTAACATCTTGGCTTTTGGCTGTGGTTTGTATATGAAAAATATTTTTTATCTTGCTTACTGGTTGTAAACCACCAATACCACTAACCACCACTGACTATTTATTAGTGTGCCACTGGTTAGTGGTTCACGCTTTGATCGTAGTAAAGAGTTTGTTAAGAATGCGACGTCAGCTTTTTTTGTTTTTTTGGCACAGTAATTTTACAAATGAAAATTCCGTATTCCGTGACGGGTTAGGCGCCTACCACAGAGTACATTTTAATATGCGCCTACCTCTCACGCATGAGGTGTTGGGTCGAGCCAGGCAAGTATCAAAGAGTTTATTTTCATTTTTAAGTAATTTATTATTTCATACATCGTTGGGATCATCAGATTTATAGTTGATGTTTGAAATCGTCAATCCGCCTTGAACAAGCGTGGTGTTATTGGCTCTCTCTTCTCTGAATGAGAAGAGGCATTTACCTTGCAGTGATTCAATAACGGGCCTAAATTATTATTCCTAAACGCGTGGGACCATTGGTGGGATTGCATCCTTGACTTTATTGCTTTACGATTAAAAGGGATGATTCTAAAAATACCGCTAGTATTTCTTTTACACAATATTTTTGAAGAAGAAATCTTAGTATTTACCTAACAATAAAATATAAGCACAAATAATATCAAAACAATTTATTAAAAAAATGCATCACTTATTCTTAAAACTATAACGCCTATAATGTAGGAGCGACCCTATTCTTTATTCTGTGAAGCCTCTCAGCCTCCATGCCCTTGGTTATGTCCCAGCACTCCTTGTTGAGGGTATCCAGCCCTCGAGAGAGGCTGACCAGACGCGCCAGAACTAGCAACCTGTGCAAGTCGTCGGCTGTCACCGGATTATCTGAATCTGATTGGCTTCTCATTTCTATGAAATCATCTTCTACAAACTGAAACAAAAAACACAAAGGTTTAACATCAAATACACTCGTCGCGATTTAATGCCAGGTTGGGCCAATTGCAAGTTCCGATAGGCTCTAATTCGTCCTTCCACCTTGCTTTTGGTCGACCCTTGCCTCTGTGCCCATGAGGTCCACTCCAAACAGTCACGGTCTTCGTCCACCTGTTGTCAGTGTAGCGAGCAACGTGACTTGTATTAGTTAATGAATCATAATTATGTTCTGTCTGCCTCAGTTCCCGTGAATCACCCTAAGGCTATAATTGCTTGCACCCGGGCGGCGTCATAAATTGCAAGCTTCAACATTCACAGCAAGTGGGGCCGAGTGTACCTATTTATGCTATTTAAAATGATATTTGTTTATTAATTTATATCTCTCTTTTAAACCTTTTTTTTTTAATAATATAAACTACTTGCTTGACTGCAAACCCACCTGATGGTAAGCAGTGATGCAATCAGTAATAGTGAAGCGCACTGGCTTATTAACCCTAGAAAGATAACGTGCGCTTCAGAGGCGCCCGCGAAATAAATGTATTGCTGTGTTTTTCTAACAAACGCGCGTACAAGCTTGTGTTTCCGCGCCAACTCAGTCGGCGACCAACACTCCCGAGAGGCGACCGCTCCTGTTCGGTAAGTATCATAGTTTCGTTGCTATGGCGAAACGTTGCGCTCGATAGGCGCCACTTTATCTTTTGTGCAACTTTCAAACATTTTTTTGTGTTTTGGTTTTTGTTGTTTTTTACTCATTTCTAATTATATACGGTAAATATTAAAGTAGGTATGTATTTATTAATTATTTTTATAGGTTTTAGGATAGTTTTAACATCATGGCGAAGAGAAGACATTGGAAGAGACTCAAATTGTGTCTTTAAGGGAGAAAATTGAAAACATTCTACCAACTACTACCATTCCACAAACTACTCAAGAGGTACCTGTAGAAGCTGATGAGGAACCTCCAGCTAAAATACAGTGCTACTGCAGCCTATGCACATAAAAAAAGAAAAGAATGTCTATGATGACGTGTACCAAATGTAAAAAGTCTGTGTGTGGTGAACATAAAAAAGATGTTTGCAACAACTGTATATAATATTTTTTTTTTGTATTTTCATGTTTTTGAGACTGACTATTTCATAACTCACTAGTGATTAAGATAAAAAACTATAAACTTTATATTTTTAAGAAAAAAATGTACCTTAATACAGAAGACTTTTTATTTTTGTTGATTTTCGCAATGGATTATTAAAATCCCATTTTTTTTCTTATAATTAAAAAGTAATAACTTAAATTTGTGTTTTATTTATTTAGTAATAATGTAGCATTTCACAACACTATAAGAAGTTTAATAATTACTTAAATACGTATAAAAAATCGATATCGAAAATTGAGCGCTTTAAGGCGCATCTTTATCTTTTCAGTACCAAAAAATAACGTTATCTTTCTAGGGTTAAGAGCCTATCTATGGAAAGGATCTGTTTTTAATAATATATTTTTTTGTAGAAGAGAAGTACAAAATGGAGTACTCAGTATCGATAGAGCTCCACATACCTGTTAAATCAGGGAAAGATAACATATCTTATTCGATGTTTACTTCATAATACAGAGAATTTTTATAATAAAAATCTTATAATAATTGTGTTACCTGCAAATCTTCACTTATAGTGTACTTCACAAGCTTGAGACTTGTTATGTATTTCCTAATGATGTTCATAATATCTTCCTTCAAGTAATATGTTGCGGCCTCAACAATGGCGTCGAATATTTGTAACGAAGGCTCTTCAGGACGAAGCGGTAGATGGTAGTCACTCTATAATAAAGAATGGATTACATTAAGTGCTGAATTTGCCTACTATACAGTCTTATACTAACTTAATGTTTTTTTTCAGACCGGATTTTGAAAATATATGTAATTGTATAATGTTGGCGTAATCGTCGCAAGCGGTACTACAGAGCATGATGCCCCGAGTTCGATTCCCGGTGTTATTGGAATTACTGACTGAGGAATTACTAAGCGAAATGCGGCTGTGCTATCGGTTTAGCAGAGGGTACACCTACCAGCTACCAGGGTATAGTTTTGATAAAAAATAAGTTGATTTTAAATGAGCATTAAAAGGGGGATCAACCTTATGCTCTCCTGCAAGGTAAACGAGGCCGTCACAGACGTTTTGTACGGGGCAAATTTATGTGCCCTGCGCAAAAAGGATGGCGGTATTCGTCCCATCGCTGTGGGAACAACGTACCGTCGTATGGCAGCCAAGATTTGTTGTAAATTTTATAAAAGTCGTTTCGGAAAAATTACAGCCCCTGCAGCTTGGGTACGGCTCTAAAGGGGGCAGTGAGGCTGCTGTACACGCACTTTCAACCTACCTAAATTCTGGTAAAGAAGAGGTGATCCTGAAGGTTGACATCAAAAATGCATTTAATTCGGTAAACCGGGATACCTTGCTGACAGAAACTAAAAAATAAATACCTCAGATTTTCACTTTTCTCTGGCAGTGCTATAGAAAGCCATCCAAATAACTAAACCGTGACAACCTTTTGGAATCTGCAGTTGACTGTCAGCAAGGCGACCCCCTCGGGCCAGTGATCTTTAGTTTAGCTATTCGCCCAATTATTCGTCAGTTAAATTCTAAATTTAACGTTTGGTATCTTGATGATGGAACCATTGGGGGCGATGTAGATACCGTTTTGAACGACCTACAGTTTTTAAAAATCAATTCTGTTCTATAGGTCTTGATCTGAACTTTTCTAAGTGCGAAATTTTATTATCGGACAATACAGACAAACTACTTACAATATCAAAATATAACACAGTAGCTCCTAAAATCAAAATTAATGGATAAAAGCTCTCTTCGTCTCCTAGGGTCTCCAATCTTTGAGAATTCCTTTCCAAATTTTGTTGAAGAAAAAATCCTAAATTTTAATGACGTTTCGGAAAGATTGCTCCAAATTAACATGCATTTAATTCAATTAACAGCCATCACTTAAATTCGTCATTGCTGTTTCGCCCCAAAATTTACATATTTCCTTCGTGCTTTCCATTTATGGAAACACCTTCACCTTTTCGACAAAATGGACCAAATTAAAAATACAGTTGGACAAAATGGACAGTTTAATTTTAAATGTGGCCATCCGTATGGGAGGCCCCGGCGTCCGCAAAATTTCCAGTATTAGTTTACCGGCCTTTATATCCTCGGTTCACAGCACTGATAAATTAATCAGAAATATTCTAGCTTCTACACTGATTAATTTGGATGTGCCGTGCTTCACCGAGGCTGTACAGGCCTGGAGACTCACTTGCCCGAACTCAAATCTATCCGACTATCCTTCATCCCAGAGACGATGGGATGAACCTCTCTGCAGACAAGTTCAGAAAAATCTTATTGGCACTTCAACGACAACTGCAGAGCGTGCGCGCCTGCTGGCTGTGGGTGAGTGGGATGCGCGTCTCTGGCCTCACGCTGTACCATCGTCAAACATTGGCACCTTGTTTGACGATACTACTTGCCGCCTCGCTGTCTTCCTGCGTCTTGACGCTCCTTGTTGTTCTCCGCATCGCTGCCACTGTGGCGAAGTTTTCAAAATCCTCGGACACCACGGCTTGTCATGCAGCCGTAGCGCGGGACGCATAGCGCGGCACGCAAATATTAACGACATTATCCGACGAGCTCTTGTCACCGTCGGCGTTCCAGCTGTGTTGGAACCCAATGGCTTGGCACGCGACGATGGTAAGAGACCGGACGGTATGTCGTTGTTTCCATGGAAGATGGGTAGGCCTTTAGTGTGGGACGCTACTTGTGTCGATACTCTTGCGCCATCCCATCTTCCTAGTTCTTCGTGCTGTGCTGGCGCTGCTGCTGCGGCTGCGGAGAACCTCAAGCGGCAGAAATATAAGAACTTCGTTGGGAATTATATTTTCGAGCCGTTTGAGGTTGAATCTCTCGGGTCGTGGGGTCCGAGTGCTCATAGCTTGTACAAAGATCTTTCAAGACGTTTAATTGACACTTCGCGTGACCCAAGCAAGGGCTGGTTTTTACCTTGGTCAAAGGATAAGCATTGCCATACAACGAGGCAATGCTGCCAGTCTTTTGGGTACACTTCCAGTGGACAGCGATGCGGATGACTTTTTTGACGCCATATTTTAGATTTAGTATTTAGATTTTATTTTCATTTCTAGTGTATAAAGTTAACTATTGTGAATAAATAAATAAATAAAAAAAAGCTTTAAAAGTAATAAATGTTGCGGGAATTTACCGTTAGAACAGTGCAAAGAAAGCCTTATTTTCAGTGCCGTTAAAGTTTAATAAAACAATCATTTATATTACATTTGCAACGATCACACACCCTTACTTCTTACAAAGAAATTATAAAACTTACCGGTAATAAAGACTTCCCTTCAGACAGTATAAGAACGGACACATCAGAATCAAAGTCCATTTTATAATATTTGAAGTCATACTCCACTTTCTGTGTCATGATCATGTTGCCCAAAGCTGCTACATTGTTTACCCCGGTCGCGTCCAGCCGACCCTGTTCCATTTGAGTTTCGTCTAAAATGAGGTGTGTGTCCTTGCTTAGCTGTAGGACTCCGCTTGTTAGACGATTGCATTCATAGTCTTTTCTGGAAGAAATAGGAAAATTATTAACTTTTGAACTTATATTTGTTGTTTGGTTGTTGGTGTATGTGTTTGTAAACGCCCCCAACATGTGTTATTATTACGACGTATGAGGAACAGGGTGTCAAGTTCCTTATCCCCCATAGGAAAAGGGAGGTTCCTCCGAAAAGACAGGTGTTGTGCCTGTTCGGCTACAACTGCCCGATGGTAGTTGTCGGGATCTTGTATACGTTCAATCTCGCGGATAACTTTAAGGTAGCGATGCTAATTAACAAATTACCAGCGGAATTCAAAAATATTCAGAATGTGAACATATTCAAAAATTCCGGGCTCTGTTAGTTTATAAAGCCTACTAATCTTGAAACCTGTTTAATTAAACATGTGTTGCTCTATGACGGTCATAAATGTAGTTTGTTAATATTTAATATTGCGACATTAAATGTATTTAACGTATTTTTGTAAAGAAAATCTAGTGACTTTGTTATGTATCAAAAATTAATATAAAAATTTGTAAATTTTATATTTTTATATGTATAATAATGGAATTTAGTAATAATGGATGAGGAATGTGGAATGTGGTGTGGAATGTGGTTAAGCTACGCTTGACGAGGTCGGTCCGTGGATGGGTGACCATTTATTACATACCAAGACTCCTCCGTGCCTCGGAAAGCACGTTAAGCCGTTGGTCCCGGCTGTCATTTGTAGATCTTTGACAGTCGTTACTTGTAGTCAGAAGCCCGAAAGTCTGACAACCAGTTTAACCAAGGGGTATCATGTTACCCAGTTACTGGGTTGTGGAGGTCAGACAGGCAGTCGCTCCATGTAAAACACTGGTATTCAGCTGCATCCGGTTAAACTGGAAGCCGACCCCAACATAGTTGGGAAAAGGCTAGGCCACAGAACATAAAAAACAGTAGAAATCGCATAGTGCTTTAGTAGTATCGGAACCAGCGTACCCAAACTAACACATATACAGGTTAATTGTATTTCGTAACCACTAAGAAAAGCGTGGTGTGATTGGTAGTTTAATATTGAATGAAAGTAAGTAATATATTAGTCTTCGTTTATTTGAAAATAAATCATAATCATATGCTCATAGAGTGGTTTATTATCTACTCTGTTTACGAATTAGCTCATACGGAATAGTTTCACGAGCAAGTTCTGCTACTCGCCGCTAGATGTCACTACACTAAATGCAGTTAATACACCATTAATTCTTTTAAAATAAGATTGATATTTCCGTAACGAGCTCATTACTATTTGTGTGCTATGCGTCCTTTTCTAGGGTTGTACTACTGCCGTTGCCCTAATTATCGACATTGCGTTTTATTTTCAAATAAAATACAAGTCGATAAATATTTTTAAATTTCAAAATGAATTAAGTACCTACTTACTAATGTTTGAAATCAAGTGTTTCAATCAATTTATAATAATGCTTATGATTTATAAAAAGAATAATTAAGAATTTATTGTTATGTTAATATTGTCATGTTAAACTATTGATTGATTTCGAAAAGTATACTATTTGATAGAAAGGTAGATAATTATCCCAAATTAAACAAAACGATTTGTATTTCGGGTACCTAGTACGTACTTTCTATTGACATGGGAACCCCGCGATTTCGCCGGCAGCTATACTCGTTTTAAGTATGTTTTAGCTCGACTAACTCCTTAGCGATCTTTGATGAAATTTCAGACTAACACATAGGCCATTTACTAAACTAACACGGGCCTGGTCCCTATCGGACGGCGAACCACCCATCTTCACTCGCCGTCCGCAGGCCTGCACCTATGGTGGCCGGAAATCGCTCTGCGACTCCGGACGCTCTGAGCGTCTCCTTTTGTTAGGAGGCCTGCACAATCTGAATCTGAATCACGATACAATAACATATGTTTCGAAAGCGTAAAAATGACCAAATTGCATACATTTCAACACTTTTTCCTGTGTAATCCTAAAATGAAATAAATATCAACTTACCAGAAAATGTAAAATTTTTTGTTTTGGCACTGCTGTATCGGCTAGGTATTTTTTTCCGCTTTTAATTAAAAAGTCCACTTCTACAAAGTGATCTGAGCAAAATTGTACTAGTTTTTGCAGGAAACCAATTTTGCCTTCCAGTCGCTTCAATCCATTTTTCTTTTCTGTGTGGATCCTTAGGAAATCTAAAGCCATAAAATAGTTCAAACCAACTTTTTTATAGGTTCGAGACTTTGTGAATGACCTAAGGTTGATAAACCTTCTCTCAATTTGAATATTACGAATAGATTCCCCCTAACCATGTTTTAAACTTATTTCAAACCTGGATACTTATTGAAAATTAAAAATAAAGGTTTGAACAATTCAAATATGTACTACCTTTTTCTAATACAGAATCATAAAACAAAATCAAACAGGGTTACTTTTCCGCTGCTGCATCACAGAATGACAGAACATTGTAAGTTAAAAATATCGATAACTCATTATCGATAACGTCAATCTCTAATTGAGTAGCGGACTGTGACATATGCGTAGTTGGAATCTTCGAGAATAATATGTTTTAGTTAAAAAGAAAGTAGACCCTATACTATAAACAATAAAGTCTATTTGTACTTGTCTTGTATAATAAAATAATGTTATTCAAATTTTAATCGAAATAAAGTAAATTAAGACTTACCGATGGTATGATTTACCACCATTTGATATATTTTTGGTTCTGCTATCGTTTTTACACTCCAGAATAGCACAATAAGGCATTTTAGTATTTTTTTTCAAGTTATTATCACTGTGACGCTTCTATCTAGACTAATGTACGTGGCGTGTGCGTGGGAGAAAAACTTTGCGGAACAGCGCAAACTACGGGGTACGCGCGCCCCGCCCACATGCGACTTCTACTGTTTTTTATGTTCTGTGGGCTAGGCAGATGATGATGGATGAGGAATGTGGTTTGTCCTATATTAAGTATAATTGTTTATGTTTCTTCTTTGTGTGTACCTACTGTACAAATTATTCGACACCAATGTATTTTTGTTATTAAATAAATAACTTGATGAAACTTAATCTATAGTTCGTATGTGACGAGATAGATGTCGCAATAAAATCATAAAATAGCTTTTTATCCCAATGAAGTACGTTATATTTCCTGTATTTCTATGTATAAATGTGATGATCTTTACAAAAAACTTTCTTGTATCGAATTTTAACTACCACTTTTAATTTAACGACACTGTTAACTTATATTGAGATTAGCACAGCTTTTTTGGGCTTGAATATGATCAGAATCAGGCAGAAGCAAAAACATTGGATTCCTATTATTCATAGACTTAAGAGACAAAATGTATGGTACAATATTTATAAGATAAAACATGTAGAACTTACTTAGGTAACAAGCTGAGTGTATTCATGTTTTCAATCGTGAGTGGCAAGTAATAGCTCTTAGTGACAAACTGCTTGATAATATCATACAACTGTTTGGCGTAGTTTGGGTACTTCTGTATCGGCAGGTTTGAAAGGTTCAGGCAGAACTGGCCTAGCGCTAGTGTTTCCTGGCGTTGGTATCTGGAAAAATAAAATATGTCTTACTACTGCACTATGTCTTAGATATACGTAACGTAAATGGCCATGAGACAAAGGGAGAAAGAAAATGTGTGCCTACACCTCTCTCTCTTGCCCCTACAGTAATATATGACACATAAATCTCCATTTTTCTATCTTCACCAACTTATATCTCCCTCTCAACTTACGTTCGCCTTACCCGATCAGACTTTTTGTAACGCTCTCATGACGCATTCACCAGCTTACTCCCCAAGTCAAGCGTGAGTAAAACAGTTCTACTTCAAAAACCGTGATGTCGAAGAAACGCATTCACCTGCATGTTAACACTCCATTTACTCACTACTCCATGTTCACTATGTACGAAAATGATACTTACATACAAGCAATTAGGTGGCAAATAAGATATTCAGCAGCAAGTTTATCTCCCAGCAATAGTTCCGTGAGAGCTTTCAACAAATGTTCTCGCGCCGAATTTGCTTCTTTTAATGCTGCTTCTGAAAATGAAAGCGTAGATAAAAGTAATTAAAACTTAACATATGGCAGTTCATTATTAAAAATGAGTATAAAGGGAAAAGTTTATACTTAACAATAAAGTGCACACAGTTTATAAGTAAAATCTGTGATCCAATCGATCTTTCATCATAGTCCTTTATTGTATAAACTATAAAGGGTCACACACACATGTCTTTGCACCACCGGACACCATGTGTTCAGTCCACGATCCTGGATCCCCCAGCATTGAAATTTTTTTATGTGTGTGTTATTTTAGCCATTGGTTAGGAGTCAAAATAAACAAAAGAGTGAAACATTTCTACTCAAGCGGATTCAGAATCATTTACAAACCTTGCGGTGTCCAAATAAATTGGGCTAAAGGCAAGGAACCTGAATCTTTAGGGAAGGAAGCTAATGCTGATGTCTCCTACTAAACATTTAAAATATCCAACAAAATACAAACCTTGATCAAAACTCCTAACCAACGGGTTGCAATGATCCAATTTCTTCACATAAACCGCATGGAGTCTCGGTACTAAGCTTGGTGGTGGATTGTGCGTGATAGTCTCTACTTCTGTTTCTATCTGAGGATCCAGTAAAGGATCTTTCTCTGGTTGGAACTCTCCGGATAAAGCGGGGTCAACTGACAAGAAGCCTACAACTTCTATCATGTCATTCAGTTTTACATTTTCACTATCATCATAAAGCTGGAATTGGAAAAAAAAACCTGTTTTTATTATGTTTTACTTTCATGTTTTGTTTTATTAAAATAATGATTGCTTTTGTTTGTTTTATTAGTATGACAATGGCTATTTATATTGAACCTACCACCTAGAACTTTGCTATGACTTTGGCAACATCTACATACTCCTGCAGCAGGTATCTGGCCTTGAAAACTCAATATTAGGTGTACCATTTTTTGTGGAGAACCACCACTTACGCTTCAGGATGGAGTTGTCTGTTAATTTCCAATTTATAAATGCATACTTATCATATTTTCTTTTTTTTTCCAAAATACTAAACTTTATTTATCTATTTATTAAAACTTTATGCACTAGTAAAATAAACTGTACAAAGGCGGACTTAATGCCTTAGGCATTTTCTACCAGTCTACCTTAAGGTGGTGCAGAGACAGAACATGGTAGGCGCAAGAAGGTAACTTAAAACTTGAAAGAAAAATAAATTATTATTTATGATAAATACATATATACACACATATTATATAAAATCCAGAGACTTCATTTATTCTAAATTAACTGGTTACATACATACCCAAAAATAAACAAAAAAAAGAACAGTAAACCAATTATAGGGCATCAAAAAACTCATCCCCATCGCTATCGACGGGAAAAGTGCCCAGAAAACTGGCCTCATTGCCACATTGCATGGCAATGCTGATTCTCTGACCGAAATAAAGGCCAGCCCTCTGGTCACGTGAAGAGTCGATCAAACGCTTGGCGATGTCCCGGAAAATAATATAATAATAAAAAAAATATATATATATAATATAATAAACTAGTAGTATAGTACAAATAGTACAAGAAGTAGTTAAGTAGTATAATACAAGTTAAAATAGCTATACTAGTTATAATTTGTAAGTTTTTATGGTGTGCAATAAAGAGTTTTAAATTCATTTCTATTCTATAAACCAAAGGTAACCAAAGGTAGGAATATCAAAGCTACATATTTAAGGCAGTCTCCCAAAAAGGCACACAAACATACCTTTACAATGCAAGACTTGCTCGGCACATCAGGCAGAGGGAAGTTTAATAAGTGCTCCCTAGACACTACATTAGCTGTGCCACTGTCTGTTTCAGCTGTCTTCGGTTCCTTATTGCCAGCAACCGCATCAACAACTTCCATAGCATCGAAATCATCTTCTGTCTCATCGTGGCTCCGTTTTAGCTTCAGGCTAGCATTACAGAGACGTTTGGAAGTGTTCGGCTGCTGTTCTAAATGTGTTAGATGGTTCTGCTTGTCTTCTAACTGTTGTGCCCAGTCATTAAATCCCGGCATTGATACAACAACCATGGTTTGACGCTGTGAGCTTTTGAGATTCTCAGTGTAGTTAATTTTTTCATTTTCCTGTGTTATATTAGGAAGTATAGAGATATAGAAATATTTTTTATTTTATTTTAAAGGAGCGAGTGTCATACCTACTAATTTAACCATAGAAGAAATTATTATACAAAATACAATTATTTTTTTTAGTCCTTTAAACAATTTATTTATTTAATTAATATTGGAACTTGTTTATTTTTTAATCTATTTACTCACCAATATTTGAGCTGTGTCTCTGTACTTTCCACTTTTGTTTTTAATATTATTTGTAACTATGTTAAAAACTTCAAACTGTTCAAAGTAAAACTCAGGGTTGTGCATATCCTGGACCATCCCCCGAAACCGGACCAAAGTCCCATCGGGCAAATTGTGAGAAGCATTCGCATTGATCAAAGGAATCTACAAAAAAAAATGTAAGGTTAAGTTAAGGTCAAATGAATAAAAAACAAATAAGATTAAAACAATTGATTACTTTCAAGTACAGGTCTGTTTACCTGGAACCAATTCGGTAATTTTAGTAGTTTCTCTTTCCATCCTTCTTCGTTAGCCATCCATAAATCAGGGGTAACAGTTTCAAAGTCAGTCATCAGATCATGCATTTTGTAACAGGACTTAAAGGCACTTGCAACCCTAGTTTGAGTTTTTTTTATAGAAGTTTTTAAGCAATCTTCCGACGTGGGGATTTAAGTTAAATTATTAAAAACGAATAAAATACAATTAAAAATATTTTGAAAACACAACTCAATCACATTATCAAGGGTGTTTGTTTGACTGACAGGTTGTTTTTTAAGTTTTGTTTGACAGCGCGCGAAACGGCCAGGCCACATCTCTCTACAACTTTTTTAACTCATTTTATAAATACTCCCACAATAATTTAACTGACATTCTAACCATTTTTGTAAGATTTTACTATCGAAATGGACTTACATAATTTTTTCAGGGAAGATTTGTCAATGGACTCGGACTGGTAGTAAATACAAATAACTGTGGTGTTAACGGTCAGTGTTCTTTAGGTTCTATTTCTATTTTTTAGTCTGTGCTTCTGTGACGTTCGTGGTAGGCAGTGTTGCCGTTCTTGGGACTTTGTCGCTAGAACTAGGGGATTTTATGAATGGTTAGCGGAAAAAAATCTGAATTTAGCGACAAAAAACTATTTAGCGACTTTAAGCGACATTTATAAGCGGGTCTTCTCAACGTATCCCGGATGATGTTATTAACCAAGTCGGCAAAGGAAGACCAAAAGAGACTGGAGAGACTTCAACTTCCTCTTCTGTTGACGTTAATAATTTGATATCATAATTGAAGATCCTGGTTACTTCGTATTTAAATTTGAAATTCAAGTAAGTACTTACATACAGGTGCTTAGCTAATAATTATTATCCAGAAATGCTTTCAACGTAGACACGGTACTGATTGATCTCATTTTTGTGGAAGTAATTAAAAAATATAAAATTCTCATTTTTTTATTTTTAATGAAATTAAAAATGTAATGGACAGAAACTAGCTACCCTTCGTTTCTAGCCAGTTTAGTTCTATCAGGATTTATTAGCTGCTATTGGTCTATTTTTTTTTATTCGTCATGCTTTTTTTTAGTAATTTATTTCATGACCTGATTCGTCTTGCATTTGGTCGGTATAGCCACTTATTTACAAAATAGTAAAGTAAATTAAGTTTCTTTTACAACAGACTAGTATTTTCAATATAAGGATAGGTAAACTTGATTGAGGTACACCCCATCTAGTAGGAACACGAAAGATAAATCAATAGTTCGTTTTGAGAGTGCATTTGTGGTAGTTTAGCGACATTTAGCGGATTTTTACGGAATTATTTTTTCCATAACTCGAGGGTTTTCTAAAATCAGCCAGGGACTTCTAATTTAGTTGAACGGCAACACTGGTATAGCAACAGTGTGACCATTTGTGGCAGATTTCTGCCATTTTAGCAGATTTTGCTCCTAAATTTTGTCCGTGGCATGTTGACGATTTACAAAAGTAGCAGATTTTAAAGATTTTAAAGATTTCGACTAAAATCACATTATTTAATATAATTTTCAATTAATATACTTATAATTAAATTATAAACTGTATGTTTATGTCCTGGTATTTGACAAATTCAAAAGTCAACAATTTTAACACTTATTCCAATGACATTATGTATTTAAACAGCATTCAAAGACATTTCAGAAGTGTATTGTGTCTTTTAAGTTGTTATTTGAAAACAAAGATCCACTTTCAATTCATCCGAACTCGACTATGATCTTTTTGCCCCTGATACACATGTAGGTATTTAGGAGTTAATGTCAGCACTGACATCGATCACTTATCCGTAGTAAGTATGAAACCTGGAATACAATTATTACTTCAAAGAATGCAAACCTTTCTGACTTAACTGTGTACTTACTCATTAAAGTTAACTTCGATAAATTAAATTTGATAGAAGAATACAAGACATGTTACAATCAGGTGGAAGTAGCACCGCTACCGGGACCATTTGGAAAAATCTTGAACTCGAATGGTGCTACAAATTATCCAAACAGCAAATTTCGCGAAAGCGTTATTATGTCTGCCGAGTTTTTTAAGGACATGGATACTGGCTTCTTACCTCCTTTAAACCAACTAAAAACATGGTCAAAAAGATGTAGTGCATAAGAAAATTGTTTAATATTATTATTACTACAGAAATTTCATTTAATTCGTTAGGATTTTTTCCTTTTTGCGTGATGGCATTTTTTTGGCATTTTTGGCGCCTAGTTTGGCAGATTTTGGCAGATTTTTAGCCCAGTTTGTGGCAGATTCGCCATTTATGAGATGGTCACACTGACTAGCAAATTTGCTATGGTGTTGTTGCTGGTTGTGGCGGCGTCGGTAGAAAGTTAGGAAATTGTTTCAACTTTTATGTGCAATACCTTCCTGTGTTATATTAATAGTGAGCATTAGTGACTAGTGAAGACTATATTGCAGGCAAATAGTCAGGCATATTTCTCAAACGCTCTGCAAGCACAGTGCGTCGGCCACGGCTAGAGCATCTTATTCCCTGAGATTTTCCAGAAAATTTCAACATGAGTAAGTATAGTTCTTACGTTATTGCTATGGTTAGTTGGTTGGATAGTTAGTTTATGTATAAACAAATAAACACTGGCTTAACTTAAAATTAACCAACACTTTAAAAATAGCATTAACCTAAAACTAACCTCAAAATTAGTCTAGGGTTGCTAGGATGTAGACTTTTTTTGTAAATTTATTTAGTTAACTTAGTTTTCTTAATTTAATTTTTTTTCTGTTTCAGCGATGGATATTCGACCTAACCACACAATATACATCAACAACCTTAATGAGAAAATCAAAAAGGAAGAATTAAAAAAATCTCTATATGCCATCTTTTCTCAGTTTGGTCAAATACTGGATATTGTGGCATTAAAAACATTAAAGATGAGGGGGCAGGCTTTCGTTATATTTAAGGAAATATCCAGTGCCACAGTAGCACTGAGAAGTATGCAAGGTTTTCCATTTTATGACAAACCTATGGTGAGTGTTGCAACACTGTGTCTGTTGTTTTTATTACATTATTGTTTTGTAATATTCCAGACATAACATTTTTTCCATAACTTTTTAGAGAATTCAATACTCGAAAACTGACAGTGATGTCATTGCCAAAGTCAAGGGAACATTCCAAGAAAGACCAAAGAGACCAAAAATGCCCAAAGGTCTGGATGATGGCAGAAAAAAGAAGAATAAGGATGCCAATCGTCCTGGCATGCATGTGGGACCCGCTGGCATGCTCAACAATGTCAATGCTGAGCAACCTCCTAACCAGATTCTGTTCTTGACCAATCTACCTGATGAAACATCAGAAATGATGTTGTCTATGTTGTTCAACCAGTGAGTATTCTTTACTTTTATTGTACTTATAGCATTTGACATTAGGGACAGGCATGTGACAGTTTTCCATTTCAATGTTGCCATTGAAAATAATACTAATTTTTCAACTACTTGTTACAGATTCCCAGGCTTCAAAGAAGTGCGTCTTGTTCCAAATAGACATGACATTGCATTTGTTGAATTTGCAAATGAAATGCAATCAGCTGCAGCAAAGGAAGCCCTCCAAGGATTCAAGATCACACCTACCCATGCAATGAAAATAACTTTTGCAAAGAAATAATTATTTATGTTGCAGTACTGTGTACTAAAATATTTATATTAACAATAAAGTTTAAGTATTCGAGAACTGTTTGTGAGCATTGCACTTAGCCTCAACAGCTCTCCTCAGCTGTGATATTGTTCTAGATCTCAGAAAATGACTTTTAGTTGTACATTAAAAAAAAAGATATTTTTTACAAAAATATACTACCAACTTCATAAAACTATGGTTACCGAAGATGTTGGCAAGAAAATCGTCAAACAAAATGAGCCAGTCGACCACTTAGGCGCTCCACTGCACCGCAGTAGGCAGATTTTACCATGGCGCCTTCCCGCGCATTTCCGCGTCGGCAGTGTGTTGTCCTAGGCGTGATTTCTTTGAGATACTTGCATACAATGCAATGGTAAAATCTGCCATCCCGCGTTACGCGACGGGACGGTGTCATTCACTAACTTGGGGACAATTGGCGACTAAATATGGGAGAAAACACATCTTCGCTAGGTGCCCTAGTTTTTGAGATATAGGTAAATGTGGCTCTGCTGGGGAGACTCCATGAGGGCAACCTGACCACCTGACCTGAATTTGACGGTGACTGGTTCAAAAGAAACAAGGGTTTATACCCTTGTATCTTTTGAACCAGTCACCGTCAAATTCTGATATTTGGTGACAAAATATGGGATAAAACAGATCTTCGTTAGGTGCCCTAGTTTTTGAGATATAAATTTGGCCTTGCTGGGGAGACTCTCCAGATCGGCCACCTTTAAACACTTATATCTTTTGAACCAGTAACCATACGGACAAAATTTTTGTGTTATTTAAATTAAAATCCCTGATGGTGGCCCTGCCAGAGTGAGTGACACGATACTTATAAATCTTTTGAACTAATGTGGGCTTGAAAGTTGAAAGTTATGAAGCATTATTTCCAAGCAGCGTTACCATTTTTTTTTATTATAATAATTTATTCAAATTATTTTGTGACGCGGCACTACAACTATTTTTTTGTAACTTTCACACATAGCTGTAAAAAAAAATGGTTTTGTATAAACTGCCGTAAAGTTAGACCCTATTTCTACTAGTTAAATCAGTATCTACCTAGTTTTATTTCTCAGTAACTTGAAATAACAGAGCCTGTTGCATTTCAAACAACACAAGACTTTTTCATAGAAACGCAAAAAGCCGAGGAGCTGTTCTCATTTAGATAATAAGGACCATCATCTAGTCTGGCAACCTTGTAAATATTACACGTTGAAATTCAGTTTACATGGGTTTCCATGCCAGAAGGAGAAAAACCAATACACAACACTGTTGCAAGAAAGAGATATATAGAACAATTTCACTCAGTTCAAAATCATAGTGTCATATATTATTTTTGGTGATTGCGAAACTGTCAAACAGGTTGCAGATGAAATGATTTCATTGAATTTTTAGTAAATTATTTACCTTTTTACATAAACCTAAGCTTTTATTTGACTATTTCAAATAGTGCCTTCTGAGTATCGAACGTGTCGTACAATTTCAAGCTGTGTTGTTAGTGATTTTAGTGTTAAAACATGGAAGATATATTTCAGTGGTGTAGAGAAGGAAATGCTTTACAGGTGCGAGTTTGGCTCGATGATACCGAACATGACATGAACCAAGGGTAAGTAGACTATATTTACTCTGTATTTGTCTAGTAATACTCCATATGGAAGGTCTAGTTTCCCCATATAAGGCACTGAGAGAACACGCCCACTATGTAGTCATGGCTTAGTGTTATGCGTCAGAAGTACACAACAATAATAAGTATGTGTATGAGATCAGGTATTCGACCTTCGTAGTAACATAATTAATTAAAAAATATGATTCTGGCGCAGAAGCAGCTTCGAATGTATGTCAAAACTTCCTGACTAATTGGTCTGCAAATAGATCTGATCTTATTAGTTGTACTCGTCTCTCCTGACGATAGGATACCTACATAATTTGCTGTTTTCCTGTTGATTTAAATAAAATGTTTCCTCTTATTGAATTAATCACAGCTTCCTGCGTGAAAAAAAATGCTTCTAGTCAGAATTTTATTTAAACTTTCTGCTGCTTCACATTGAGCAAAAATAATCACATAAGTCTATCTATCATCTAAATTGAGATGTTTTAAAATTCTTTTAGGCTATAGGGATGGAATTTGTACCATCTAATCACATTATTATTAAATATCTGCCTTGGCTAAATATAAATTTCAGATTAATATCTGCTTAAAAATAGTATAATACAAATAAAATATTATTACTTACTTAAGTTGTAAAAATATATCATGGCGTCATTCATCAAGGAAAAGAGAATTTAATGATAAATCTATGCTTTAAGTTAAACTGACCTTAGAATATAACTTTACAGCAGGAATATCTACTATGGTAATCCCTGTATAAGCCATACAATCTGTCCACATAATCAATCAAATATCTTTACAAAATATTAAAAAGATTACAAAAACAAGATCTAGGAAATCCTATATAATATTTAGTAATGTGTAAATGTAAACTTAAAATCCCATTGTGAAGAACATTGCATGCACAGATTATTGTGGTAATAGAGAATGGTAAATGGAGACTGACAGAATTACAATCCATAGCTGATATTTACAATTGCTTTAATGAATATAATGAAGTGTCTAAACTCGAAACAACATCTTGCATCCACCTTTGCCATACTTTGACCCAGTTTCTTTTTTTTTTAATGTTGCCACACACTAAGAATTTCTGCTGTATCTTAGGCCATACATACAAATATTGTTGCGTGCGAGAATCATACCGCTACATGCAGCGCAAAAGCCAACTGCGAAACCACTACCAATGGCGTTGTCTGCATGAGGAAATAAAATTACTTACACTATTCTCACAGAAAATTACAAGTACAATGAGATGGAAATCTAAGTAGTCCTGACAATTTTTCTTTTCTGTCTTGAACGTTGGTTGCGAACCTGATCGCAGCGCCACCTATCAAGTCCAATTGTGAAAAAATCATCGAATTTAGTTGAACACACATTAAGAGTTGCATCAAAATCGGTTCACCTGTTAAGGAGGGGTTTAAATACAAACACACACACACAGAAGATTTATACATACCTACATATTTAATGCATAAAGACACCAAATATACCCCAACAGTATTGGGAACAGGGTCCTAGCTACTGGTGGCCAGGGCTCCAGGGAAAGTAATTATTAACATATTTTTAATGTTTTCAGAGATGACCACCACTTTAGTCCGCTCCACTGGGCATGCAAGGAAGGTCACCTCAAGATCGTGGAGATGCTGATCCGACGCGGCGCTCGCATCAATGTCACCAACATGGGAGACGACACCCCACTGCATCTGGCAGCTGCACATGGGCACAGACCTATTGTACAGTTGGTTAGTAATTTACAACTTGAGGAAAATAAAATAGATTAGTCATTTTACTTTGTCCTGATCCCTGATTATTCATTCAATACATTTTAGAAGCGGCAACAGCCCAATGGTTAAGGGGCTGGCGATCGAGAGTTCGTGAGGTCGATCCATTGCACTATTGACGTGAACCCAATTCAGACTCAAGCATATTTAGCTCGCTTTAAGCTAGTAAGCTTTTATTCAGATATCCGTGTATTCAATACTAGCACTTTCGCCCGCATCTTCGTCCACGTAGATTTAGCAGTTTTTTATTTAAATCCTGTTAATTTGTGTATATTGTATTATTCAGCAAAAATAGTCCGAAACTCGAACCATGGTCTCAACATATCGAAAATTCAACTCTATCAAACCAGTTCGATCTGCGAAGCCAGATAAACTTATATAAATAAATAAATAAAAATAAAAAAGCCTTTGTTATTCCATCAGCATGTAACACAAGTATGTAATGGTATGAGTGTATGAAATAAAAATAAAAATCCTATATGCATGCCGTATGGACCCCTGATCGGGTGAAGGCCTCCTCCAGAGATTGCCACTCGTCGCGATTTTTTGCCAGGTTGGGCCAATTGCAAGTTCCGATAGGCTCTAATTCGTCCTTCCACCTTGCTTTTGGTCGACCCCTGCCTCTGTGCCCATGAGGTCCACTCCAAACAGTCACGGTCTTCGTCCACCTGTTGTCAGTGTAGCGAGCAACGTGAAACTTATATAGTCAACTAAAACATCTTAATAAATCATTTTCTCACAGCTTCTTCAAAACCGCGTAGACGTGAACTTTACGAACGAGCACGGCAACTCTCCTCTACATTACGCTTGCTTCTGGGGCTATACTGCTATCGCCGAGGACCTACTACTTGCTGGGGCCCTCGTGTCACTTGCTAACAAGGATGGTGACACTCCTTTGGATAAGACTAGAGGACAGCTTGTGCAGAGGTAAGGAATGTTTTGAAAGAGAATTATTTACCACCGACCCACTGACCCGGCAGCCATTGCTGTGACTCAGAACTTAACTTATACCCACTTCTTCTTTTGTGTGTTTACTGACTAATCTGTTATTGGAGTTTTGGTGTGACCCAAGGGTTATTTGACATTTACTGCCATCTGATACAAAATTATTTAATAATAATTAATAATTTTTATTTATGCAGACAATGTTGGCCCAATTGTTAGTAAAAACTTATCAACTAATTGTTAGTAGACTGAAAATTAAAATCAAAATTCCATCAAATAAATAAATAAAAATAATTTTGCAACATTAATTGATTAAAACTACCAACCCTATTCTGTAAGAATTCTAATTTGATGTCTCAGAATAGGGCAGTCAAACTTATCACAAATAGCCGCTAGAATACCATTGCCGCTAGCACGAACCCTGCCTAATAAGGAGACGACGTTCTTGCGCAAAATGGCTGAGAGCCGCAATAGCATTCTAAAGGCGTTATTATATTGGACACGCAAGTTGTTGAGGGTTTTTTGCGAATATGTTGTCCATAAGCTGCTACCATAGAAGTTTTGGCAGTATGATTTAAAAAGTGACCTTAACTTGCTTCGAGCAAGCCGCAAATCTTCTGACCAACATATTCGCTCTCACCGTCAACGCTCTGCGCATACAGCGCTGTACCTATGTCAGCGTCATCCTTAAGATCAGCACTCACCACATGACCCAGGTATTTAAAACTATTAACTCTGTTAAGAGCAACATCATTCAACATCACGGGTGGTACAGTTTTAGGCCCTAGAAAATGTTTAGAAAACAACATAAATCACTTTTTTTGACATTATAGCTCAAATGATGAAATTTATTATAGGAAAACATTCATTTTGCAATTAATAACTAATTTGTGATGAAAACTTTTGCACATAGTAAACCAAATCTCACAAAAAATGGTTAACTATTTCAGGTGGTTATCCTGGATATAAAGACATAGACAGCTTCATTGGTTGCAGCCTCAACTGCTAAGCAAACTGTTCACAATCTCCATAATAAGCAAAAATTTTTTATCCCTGAATTATGTTGGAGTTTAACCAGATGCTGCTAAGACAAGACAGCCAGCAAGCATTGGATTCGGCTACCATCATCGAGTATTCTACCAATTATACCTTTATTTCCACAGACTACATGAGTTAGCCACACAGCAGGGCCAAGATCTAAAGAAGATCCAGTTCAAAGATCAGTCCTGGTTGGGCTTGAAGACTCGGAGCCGGGATGCCACATTATCGCGTCACAAGGGGATCAACATTAATGAGTTGTCTTTGCATACCAGAATTGCTGTAACTCCTTCAGGTAAAAACCGTAAATAAATAAAATAACTGAAGTACTAGTTAAATGCTTAACTTTAATAATTATTAACATGCAAAACATTTTATATTTGACTTTGGGATTTATGTCCTAAACAAGAAATGTGTGAAAGGTCAAATAACACTGGTAGGTAAGTACAAGGTTCCTTGTACTAACCAGTGTTATTTGACTTTTTAAATTTATACAATACTTTTTGTATGGAAGAACTGTCTAACTCATCAACCAACATTAATGTTATTCCACCGCTAAAAGTCTTATGGATGGAGATAGAAGACCACTACTATATTTCACTAAAGGCTGATTTTACTAACGCGTTTTTTTATCTTCTAGGTCTTATTACACTATCCGATTTGTAGGAAACCTAACTAGGAAATCGGTAGATATAATCGCAGATTGGATCCGTTTTAGGGTCCGCTTGGTTGCTTCCTAACTAGGATCCTAGTTAGAATCCTACAAATCGGATAGTGTAATAAGCCCTAGAAGATGAAAAAAACGCATTAGTAAAATCAGCCTTTAGTGAAATATAGTGTTAATATTGTTATAGTGTATGTGTGTGTGTGTGTGTGTGTTGTTTTGTGTGTGTGTGTGTGTGTGTGTTAGTGTTAATATTTATGTGTTGGTCTTCTATCTCCATCCATAAAAAGCCAAGCCGCGTAGCTTCCGTCGTGCACCATTTTCCTTTAAGCTTAAGGAAAAACATCAGGTTCTTGCTGCACTTCCATGACATCCATACTTTTAATATTATTAAATGAGAAAGTAAGTTTGTTTGTTTGTCGGCTTTTCATGGCTTTGGTGGTTTTGTTTCATTAATTTTATTGGCCACCGACTTCCGAAACTAGAGTTATTTTACACCTGTTTAGTGATTTTCAGTGAAGTCGGTTGTTTTTTTTTTTTGTAAAAAAGCTTTTAATTTGCTATTTTTAGTTTCTTCCTAAAAAAATAGTTATTCAAAAGTTGAAAGAATTATTTATATCCCATAACAATTGCTAAAGATCACAAGATCAAATACATAAACCATGCACAGGCATGCGACCGTAGCAATCGCGAATAATTTGCTGTAATGCGTTGAAGAGTTCCCTCGATTTCGCCAAGATTCTATCATCAAATCCCGACTTGGTGAATATGGGACCATTTAGGAAATAGGTATACTTTCCAAATGGTCCTTCAAACAAAAAATAATTATTCATATCGGTTGGCAAGCGAGGAAGTCATGCGCGAACAAACATAAAAAAACAAACATCTGAATTGATAACCTTCTTCGCTGTCCTTCTTTCTTAGAAGATGGTTATTAATATGAAGAAAATTCGTTTTCAATAGTTTTCAAATATAGCGCCATGATGGATGACATATCAGGTGACAAATGTCTTCTCAAGTTCCCAGTCCAATAGCCAAGTGACATAATCATTAAAAGTTGTAATGTCAATTTGTAGTTAGTACGAAAAAGATTAGCATCAGAGTCTAGGTAAGGTCAATGAATTTATAATCATCCAGTCTAATAATATGTGGCACCAGGTGAGACATGGCGCGGCAGATGGCAGAAGAACGACATCGTAGCGAAGATCCTGGCGGTCCGCGAGTGCACGCCGCGCATACAGCGGGACTTCAACGAGGAGTTCCCCAAGCTCCGGATATTCTCACATCCCAACATTTTGCCAGTGGTTAGTACTACTTCACTTAATTCATTAAGCCCCGAGAGGACACCGGTGTCCGCGCTGTCATTGTCTTTCTATTGTGTATATTGAAAGGTTCTCTGTTGTTTATTTCTGGAACGACCAATTACTTATTATTTGTTTTTTAATCGTAGATTAGGGCTACTGCTGGGACCTGGGGCTAGGGCTGGTAACGTCTTTGTGCATGTATGGAAAGATCGCCCATGCTTACTACTATGTCCCGTTGCAGGTGGGTTGCTGTGTATCTCCGCCGTCGCTGGTGGTGATCTCGCAGTACATGTCGTGGGGCTCGCTGCACGCGCTGCTGCACGGCGGCGCGGCGGCCGGCGCGCTGGTGCTGGACGCGCACGCCGCCGCGCGCCTCGCGCACGACGTGGCGCGCGCCATGCGCTACCTGCACGCGCTGCAGACCGACAAGATCCTGCCCACCTACGCGCTCAACAGCAAGCATATCATGGTGAGCCAAGTAGTCGCTGGTGACCTCGCAGTACATGTCGTGGGGCTCGCTGCACGCGCTGTGCTGGACGCGCACGCCGCCGCGCGCCTCGCGCACGACGTGGCGCGCGCAATGCGCTACCTGCACGCGCTGCAGACCGACAAGATCCTGCCCACCTACGCGCTCAACAGCAAGCATATCATGGTGAGCCAAGTAGTCGCTGGTGACCTCGCAGTACATGTCGTGGGGCTCGCTGCACGCGCTGTGCTGGACGCGCACGCCGCCGCGCGCCTCGCGCACGACGTGGCGCGCGCCATGCGCTACCTGCACGCGCTGCAGACCGACAAGATCCTGCCCACCTACGCGCTCAACAGCAAGCATATCATGGTGAGCCAAGTAGTCGCTGGTGACCTCGCAGTACATGTCGTGGGGCTCGCTGCACGCGCTGTGCTGGACGCGCACGCCGCCGCGCGCCTCGCGCACGACGTGGCGCGCGCCATGCGCTACCTGCACGCGCTGCAGACCGACAAGATCCTGCCCACCTACGCGCTCAACAGCAAGCATATCATGGTGAGCCAAGTAGTCGCTGGTGACCTCGCAGTACATGTCGTGGGGCTCGCTGCACGCGCTGTGCTGGACGCGCACGCCGCCGCGCGCCTCGCGCACGACGTGGCGCGCGCCATGCGCTACCTGCACGCGCTGCAGACCGACAAGATCCTGCCCACCTACGCGCTCAACAGCAAGCATATCATGGTGAGCCAAGTAGTCGCTGGTGACCTCGCAGTACATGTCGTGGGGCTCGCTGCACGCGCTGTGCTGGACGCGCACGCCGCCGCGCGCCTCGCGCACGACGTGGCGCGCGCCATGCGCTACCTGCACGCGCTGCAGACCGACAAGATCCTGCCCACCTACGCGCTCAACAGCAAGCATATCATGGTGAGCCAAGTAGTCGCTGGTGACCTCGCAGTACATGTCGTGGGGCTCGCTGCACGCGCTGTGCTGGACGCGCACGCCGCCGCGCGCCTCGCGCACGACGTGGCGCGCGCCATGCGCTACCTGCACGCGCTGCAGACCGACAAGATCCTGCCCACCTACGCGCTCAACAGCAAGCATATCATGGTGAGCCAAGTAGTCGCTGGTGACCTCGCAGTACATGTCGTGGGGCTCGCTGCACGCGCTGTGCTGGACGCGCACGCCGCCGCGCGCCTCGCGCACGACGTGGCGCGCGCAATGCGCTACCTGCACGCGCTGCAGACCGACAAGATCCTGCCCACCTACGCGCTCAACAGCAAGCATATCATGGTGAGCCAAGTAGTCGCTGGTGACCTCGCAGTACATGTCGTGGGGCTCGCTGCACGCGCTGTGCTGGACGCGCACGCCGCCGCGCGCCTCGCGCACGACGTGGCGCGCGCCATGCGCTACCTGCACGCGCTGCAGACCGACAAGATCCTGCCCACCTACGCGCTCAACAGCAAGCATATCATGGTGAGCCAAGTAGTCGCTGGTGACCTCGCAGTACATGTCGTGGGGCTCGCTGCACGCGCTGTGCTGGACGCGCACGCCGCCGCGCGCCTCGCGCACGACGTGGCGCGCGCCATGCGCTACCTGCACGCGCTGCAGACCGACAAGATCCTGCCCACCTACGCGCTCAACAGCAAGCATATCATGGTGAGCCAAGTAGTCGCTGGTGACCTCGCAGTACATGTCGTGGGGCTCGCTGCACGCGCTGTGCTGGACGCGCACGCCGCCGCGCGCCTCGCGCACGACGTGGCGCGCGCCATGCGCTACCTGCACGCGCTGCAGACCGACAAGATCCTGCCCACCTACGCGCTCAACAGCAAGCATATCATGGTGAGCCAAGTAGTCGCTGGTGACCTCGCAGTACATGTCGTGGGGCTCGCTGCACGCGCTGTGCTGGACGCGCACGCCGCCGCGCGCCTCGCGCACGACGTGGCGCGCGCCATGCGCTACCTGCACGCGCTGCAGACCGACAAGATCCTGCCCACCTACGCGCTCAACAGCAAGCATATCATGGTGAGCCAAGTAGTCGCTGGTGACCTCGCAGTACATGTCGTGGGGCTCGCTGCACGCGCTGTGCTGGACGCGCACGCCGCCGCGCGCCTCGCGCACGACGTGGCGCGCGCCATGCGCTACCTGCACGCGCTGCAGACCGACAAGATCCTGCCCACCTACGCGCTCAACAGCAAGCATATCATGGTGAGCCAAGTAGTCGCTGGTGACCTCGCAGTACATGTCGTGGGGCTCGCTGCACGCGCTGTGCTGGACGCGCACGCCGCCGCGCGCCTCGCGCACGACGTGGCGCGCGCCATGCGCTACCTGCACGCGCTGCAGACCGACAAGATCCTGCCCACCTACGCGCTCAACAGCAAGCATATCATGGTGAGCCAAGTAGTCGCTGGTGACCTCGCAGTACATGTCGTGGGGCTCGCTGCACGCGCTGTGCTGGACGCGCACGCCGCCGCGCGCCTCGCGCACGACGTGGCGCGCGCCATGCGCTACCTGCACGCGCTGCAGACCGACAAGATCCTGCCCACCTACGCGCTCAACAGCAAGCATATCATGGTGAGCCAAGTAGTCGCTGGTGACCTCGCAGTACATGTCGTGGGGCTCGCTGCACGCGCTGTGCTGGACGCGCACGCCGCCGCGCGCCTCGCGCACGACGTGGCGCGCGCCATGCGCTACCTGCACGCGCTGCAGACCGACAAGATCCTGCCCACCTACGCGCTCAACAGCAAGCATATCATGGTGAGCCAAGTAGTCGCTGGTGACCTCGCAGTACATGTCGTGGGGCTCGCTGCACGCGCTGTGATGGACGCGCACGCCGCCGCGCGCCTCGCGCACGACGTGGCGCGCGCCATGCGCTACCTGCACGCGCTGCAGACCGACAAGATCCTGCCCACCTACGCGCTCAACAGCAAGCATATCATGGTGAGCCAAGTAGTCGCTGGTGACCTCGCAGTACATGTCGTGGGGCTCGCTGCACGCGCTGTGCTGGACGCGCACGCCGCCGCGCGCCTCGCGCACGACGTGGCGCGCGCCATGCGCTACCTGCACGCGCTGCAGACCGACAAGATCCTGCCCACCTACGCGCTCAACAGCAAGCATATCATGGTGAGCCAAGTAGTCGCTGGTGACCTCGCAGTACATGTCGTGGGGCTCGCTGCACGCGCTGTGCTGGACGCGCACGCCGCCGCGCGCCTCGCGCACGACGTGGCGCGCGCCATGCGCTACCTGCACGCGCTGCAGACCGACAAGATCCTGCCCACCTACGCGCTCAACAGCAAGCATATCATGGTGAGCCAAGTAGTCGCTGGTGACCTCGCAGTACATGTCGTGGGGCTCGCTGCACGCGCTGTGCTGGACGCGCACGCCGCCGCGCGCCTCGCGCACGACGTGGCGCGCGCCATGCGCTACCTGCACGCGCTGCAGACCGACAAGATCCTGCCCACCTACGCGCTCAACAGCAAGCATATCATGGTGAGCCAAGTAGTCGCTGGTGACCTCGCAGTACATGTCGTGGGGCTCGCTGCACGCGCTGCTGCACGAGATAGACCCATGGCTGCTGAAACTAGACCCGTCTCTAATCGTTGTCACAGAGCGGAGCCCATGCTTCTAACATCCAGTTGATTCCCACCATTATCAAAATCATCAGTCTGCCTAATATATATTTTTTTTAAATATGCTAATGATCTTTTTTTATGAACTTTTCCAGATTGACGAGGACCTGACTGCCCGTATCAACATGGCAGACTCGAAGTTCTCGTTCCAAGAGAAGGGTCGCGTGTACGCGCCGGCTTGGATGGCGCCCGAAGCGCTGCAGAAGCCGCCAGCCAAGCGTAACCTGGAGGCCGCCGACATGTGGAGCTTCGCCATCCTGCTGTGGGAACTTGCTACTAGAGAAGTAAGAGTTTTGTACAATCAAGATTTTGTTCTAACCACCCTTTTTGCTACACTGGTCAAACTTCATTGAGATTGGGAGACTGTAGATGAGTGAGTTGGGATTGCCGAATTGGTACAAGCAAAAAAATACCTGAGGTGGGTGAAGTCAGGTTTTGAATATTGCACATGTTTCATTCCTTATCAGATTGTCGTCGGTCGTTCGCAGTGTACAGACGTGCTCGTTAGCAATATTTAGTAATTACCAACTTTAAAAATATTGACCTCGTTTAATGCATTACCTATGTAATTTTTGCTTTGTGTGCAGTTTCGACGAATAATGGACACGAACTAGTGAACTTGTAATATTATTAATAATGGATAACAGCCCCTTTAATCAAAGGGGGGCAGTGCACCCTTCCGCCTCAACTTCGAAGACGACGAACCCAACCCTTGAGCCGGTCACGGCTGATGTTGTTTCGACGCACGAGATCCATAAATGGATGGCAGTCATCGACCAGCACCTTAACGAAATTTGCTCTATAGCCACGGATGGCAAACTCAACTCGGAGCAGAAGATGAAAATTTCCACCCTGTGCCGTAAAGTAAGTTCTGGAACCTCACAAATGGCAGAATTTTATCAGTCGCTTAAGCAAAAAGCTATTCAGGCTTATAACGCCGTTGAAGAACTTCAAGAAAAGTGCGACCTATCCCAACAAATTTCGGAGCTCAAGCAGACTATTAACCACTCTAGTACTGTAGGAAATGCTTCTTTTGCCGATATGGTGAAAAAGGGATCAAGTTTCGTTCGACCTAATAATTTGAGCTCGGTTGCCATTTATCCCGATGATTTGTTAAAATCAAGTGACCAAACGAAGGAACTCGTGAAGAAAATCATACGGCCGGATCAAATGAAGCTGCACGTTCGTGGTGTCCGAAATACAAAAAAAGGTGGCGTAATTGTCAGTACTGAAACAAAAGATGACGCTGATAAACTGAAGCACGCAGTCCAGCATTCAACATCTGGACTTACAGCCGAAGAGCCCCGCAAGCGCAAACCTCGGATCGTGGTTGTAGGAGTACCGACCTCCATGACTGAAAATGAGGTCTTTAGTTGCATCTTTGAGCAAAACGTTGCTAACAAGTTGCCAGCGATGACCTTAGAGTCCTTCCTGGACTTGATAAAATTAAGCCACAAATCGGGGAAGAGAGATGCTACGACCTGTAACTACGTTATAGAAGTTTCAGCCGAAATACGAAAAGCGCTAATCACTCAGTCAAGGCTTTTTATAAATTGGACGTCCTGTCCTGTCAGGGACTTCACATTAGTAACAAGGTGCTATAAATGTCATCAGTACGGTCATGCAGCAAAATTTTGCCGAGAGACTGAGCATTCGTGTGGTCAGTGTGGATCTGCTGGCCATTCGATGTCCGAATGCGCGAGGAAAGCCGAAAATCCGAAATGTGCATCGTGTTCTCGTTTTAAAAAACCCAGTGACCACAAAACAGGGGACGCTGAATGCCCCGCTAGGAAAATAGCTGAATTTAGATATATTAACTCAATCGACTATGAGGGCACCTAGTGCGTCATACTTGTGGCTTGTGTCTTTATCGCTTGTTGATGACTCAAAAATATACCCGTGCATTGCTCTGTCATACTTACATTCCGTCATCGTGAAACTGCTGTCTAAGCACTATAACCGAGTGTTAATAAAATTGTGCCGGTGATATCATGTGCAATAATTGTTTAAACCTATAAGTAATTAATAATACTGCTGACTCAATCTTTTTCGCGAAACAAGTGCTAACAACAATTATTCGTAAATTGTGATGATTTATTACTTTTTAGATGTTTAAGACCGTAGTTATAAGAGTTTTTATGTAACCCATAACGTATTAAAACAACAATGTCCGAACGCACTTCTCAAATTAATTAAATATTGTTATAAAACCAGTTGTCGTAATAAACAATAATTTTAAGAACTAATGTCGCCTGTGATACAGGTTTATCCTAGTACAGGCATAATAATTTTGTAATACCCATTTTATTTCTAAGACTAAATACTGTATTTTACCAATTTAATTTTTCAAATAAAGATTTATAAAGATTTATAAAGATTTATTTATCAGTTTTTGCTTAACCGCATGTGTAAACGTTTTGTTTAATGTGATTATCACGTCTGCACAATGACCAAAGTTCTGTACTGTTCCTCGACCAAAACCTTTACTAATGTGCAAGTAATTGAATAAGCCTATTTAAGCCATGGGTAATACCAAGATGGCACTAATTTAATGAATTCATAGAAAATAATAAACAGGTTACTTAGTTAATTTCTCCAATATGGTAAAAGGTAGTAATCTTATACAGAAAGCTTACTCTCCTCAGGTCCCCTTCGCCGACCTATCGCCAATGGAATGCGGTATGAAGATAGCCCTAGAAGGTCTTCGTCTCACGATCCCACCAGGCATATCTCCACACATTGCCAAACTGATCAAGATCTGCATGAATGAGGACCCGGGCAAACGACCCACCTTCGAGATGGTCGTACCCATACTGGAGAAGATGAAACGCTAAAATGATCCGACATGATATGCTTTTTTTATTAATATATTTTTTTTAGATGAATCTTCAAGTCAGGTAATTTATTCAAAGAGTTTATATAAATACCAGGTTTTACCTATTAAAGGTATTGCAAAAGTTTTTTTTTAGTTTTTAGAGTGACACAAACCCACCCTGAAAATTAAGTAGATTTCGAATAAATTATATTATATTGGACAAGGAAATTTTAAGATTTATTTATTTTTATGAATTCTAATGTACAAAAGAACAGAGGTACAATATGTCTTTTATATACAATGTATTATGTACTGTCAATTGCACTGTTTAAGTTAGAGGTTTTAATAAATGATGTATACAAGCAGTTCTTCATGCTTCCAAATCATCATCATCCTCTTAGTAGGCTTACAATGTTAACGGCATTCAGCTGGATACAGAGTATTTTATTCGAAGTTACTGCTATTAAACTGCATTTTATCAAGCAATTGGCGTTAGAAAATGTACAATTAAAAATTGAATGATTAGGTCAAATAACTTACTAATCAATTTTGTAATATTCATTCAAATGTTGTAGGAATTGAAAATGTTATACAGTACAAAATCGTTGGGATATCGATTATTTTCGCAAATGTGAGATGGTTTTATTCTTTTAGATAAATTAATTTTAAATATAACTGATTACTATGGAACATCACTAAAATCATTTATAACTGCCAGTATTTAAGTGTTGTTTAGTACTTAGGTTGTGTTCTAATAATAAATCTCCTTTTTTTGGATAACAATCCTAAATTTATGGTTTCGTAATAATTCTACTAAATTATATTATTTACAGATAAGTTTAATTGCTAATATTTAAAATGGTGCTAATATAAATGTTAAAAACCATAGAAATGAAATACATATTTCTTTAAGAGAGTAATCTGAAATAATTGTAGAAAAAATGTATTTTAACAGCGGGAAATGATTTTTCATGCGGATTTTTGCTTTTCTAAGAACAATGAAAGAAAAAAAATACTCGGTGTTATTAAATACTGAATATATTATACTTGTTAGAACCTGCATTTCAGTCTTGATACTAGAATCTCTGCAATCTTTGTGTAATCTGTGTCATTGAGATTATTTACTATAATGAAATACATTATGTAGATATAAAAACTAATTTTGTTAACGCTATTGTGAAACGTGCCTTATTGTAACCCGGCCAAATAACATTATTTGCCTTATGACATTGTAATTGTTATAATTAAGCGTAGATTAATATTTTTGATGATAAATCAATGTTACAACTTTCATAAAGTTGTTTAATATACTAACAATTTAGTAATACACGTTGTTTTTTTTTCGCTTAGATTAGAACCCCATGAGGCATACAAGCACATTATAGTGGTACCCATTTTTATGAACTGCTTGACTGTTTAAAATGTGCATAGTGTGTACTAAGTCGTATCCATTGCACACAATATATATGGTCTGCATTGCATTGGTATCTGGAGAAAATTGCGCTTTTTTTAATTCTGTTATTTTTTTTTCAGTATTTTAGTCGAAAGTTCCAAGAACACATTTTGCCAATATTAATAATAATATTATAATTCACGACTTTTCCCATAAACCCGAAAGAACGGCCGTATTTGACCTAAAGGTCCAGTTACCAGGTCATAAATAAAAAAAAACTCCGTATTAATAATAAAGGAGGACATACGGAAGACTAGGCGGTATGGTCGAAAGACTTTAGCCTGCCCACTGGGCAATTTAAAAAAAAAAATAAAAAAAATAAAGGAGGGTAAATTAAAAAAAGAATAGCGGCTCCACTATTGTGGATGCTAGTTCCGTTGCAGTTTTAATTTATTTAAATATCGGGCTAAAATAGTGCAATTGTGTGTTGTTTACCTCGCAATGAACATTGTGTTTGGGATCATTTTCAAAAGAAAGAGATGGCAGGTAAGATGTAGAATGTGTAATTTTCTACTAAGTAAGCGTAATGCAAATGGTACACTTGTGGCGGAACATTTAACATCATGTGTACAGACAGGGAATCCAACACGAAAAAAATTATTTTGCTATGACTTCAACTACCCACCTACTGTACCAAAGTAAAGTAAGTGACTCATGATTTACTATCGACTTCTACTATTTCTGTAAAAGAAAATTATTCAGGACTATCCCAAATAGCTTTGATATAAGTAACTAACACTACTAATAATTAAACTGTTCAACGTAAACCGATTGTTGATAACATACGGTTCGAGGCTTAATTTGAAAAATATTTCAATATAAATAATATGCCGTTCAGTGTGTCAGGCTGTATGGGCGTTGAATAGAATATGATTTGCGACTGTTACACTTAAATGTCTTGACAGAATGTAATTATGTACCAAGTTCATAATTATAATCCCAATGAATAATTATTTCATGAAAAAGTAATTGATGGTATTACATTACTTTAGAGAGTTGTTTTGGTGGTTTAACTTAAATAAACCATATTTGATAAGATCACAAATCATATTTTACTCAACATACAACCTGACACTGAACAGTAAATAGCTCAAGAAAAATTGAATTTCACGGGCTACCCTGGCGCATCCACATTAAGGTATTGAGTAATTATTGAGCAGCTGTCAATGTTTAATTTCCAGACCCAGAAAGGGGTTGGCAAAGTTATCATCTTACGCTGTTGTTTATTTTTATGTGACGCTATGATGACTGTTATGACCTCACAATGCCAATGTACACTAGAGTAATTGAATCTAAAAGAGTGAATGATTTTACATGACATGGACCATTCCAGTGCTAATTTTATAGTTATTATGCATAGAATAGTTTGTTCTCTTTTGCACCGCTGGACATAGACAAAGACAACAAAAAATACAAGTAGGTGAATCCTTTGAAACCTTAGTTTGAAACTGACCAAGTCCCACCCATGCGTGTGGAGCTTAGACTATATACCTCTAGACGTAGCCCAATTTACAGTGTCAAGTGTGGAAGTGAGACGCAATAATACAAAGTTCGTAGGAAAATTGAGACAAAGCATCGTATCTTCTGTCCCTTAAGGCGTGCCGGATTTTTGCATGGCTAACTTTTGAAAGTTAGCCAAACAAAGTGCTGTCACTGTCACGTATATTATTATGCTCGATTTAATTTAAGTTTTCGGATGGTTTTTGCAATTTTTGTAATAGTTTAAGTCATTTAATGAGAAATAGACTCCATTAGATAAGTGTTTAGTGTATGGTGAATGCGCTACGATGGGAGGATGCAGTATAATAGGCTGTAAAAGCCGCTCAGAAAAGGCCAATAACAAAATCTCTTTTCATTCGTAAGTATTCAATACTGTTTGTATTATTGTATGATTATTGAATTTATACATTTGTGCGCTTTTATTGTCATAGGTTTCAGACCAAAATATGGAAGATTTCTTAAAATAAACTTAATTTCATAAACCACATAACCTAGGAATACTTACTTACAGTGTTGCTACACGTTTCACAAATTTTCCCAAAAACAGGCGTAATGTTCAAAAGGTAGGTCAAATAAATCGATGGTCGCTAAACACACACAATTACCTTAATGTGATATCAAAATCTTATGAAACACGGTATCAGAATTCAGTATACCTACCTAAGTATCTCGATGCCGATTTGTGTGCTCTCACTAAATAATAATTGATGTCGAACTATTTTATTTATGTATTGTGAGTGATGAGTGCTAATACAAACCAGAATAATAATTATTACTTAATTGGCAAGTATAACAAGACTATTATATAAGAATGCATTTGGTTTAAACAAACAAAAAATGATTTAAGGTTTCCTAAAGAAAACAATATAAAAAAAGTTTGGATTAATGCTACTGGCCGACAGAATTGGCAGCCTAACAGTACATCCAAACTTTGTTCCATGCATTTTGATGATGATGCAATCAGTATTGTGAACAAAATCAAAAGAATAAAGCCTGAAGCAATACCAGTAAAAAATGTTCATGTAAGTTGGTTACTGTAGTTACTTTTAGAATTGCAGAACATAGCTTACAGTCATTACAAAAAATAACAATAGAATAAATTCGTAATAACAAATACAGTAGTAGTAGATACATTATGATATAAGTGCGGTAAGTTGATAATTACAGCCGAGGCAATATTGCTGCAAGAAATCAGAGGCTGTAATTATCAAAGCGCACGTATGTCATTCGGTGTTTTATAACATATTTACGAGGAAGTAAATAAAACTCGGACTGAAGTTTTCAAATAGAAACAATGCAGCGAAAAGAAAAAGCGCGCGATATCATTTTTACTTGTTCACAAATTAGCGATGCGCTTGCATCAGCATTTTTTTTATTTTAAGTCGAAGGCACAAAAACAGCCATTATTACTATTAAAGTAAATTAGAAACTTAATATTTTTTTTGGTTACAAATGGTTGTAATTTATTGACAAAATTAATTAAATTAACGAATTAAACGCTCGTATTTTGGGACTTTTTTAAGGATTAGCAACACTGAACTTTTATATTGCTGTCGCATGTGCGGCCACGCGGTGGTTCTATCTAGAGGTATATTATCTAAGGTGTGGAGTTTCTTTTTTATTAGAGACGTCAATGTCAATTGTCAATGAAACTGTCAAGTGTCAATTGTCAAATAGAATTACTTTTTGCTGTTGCTGCCGTTGCTGGTTTAGTAGCCAAAATATTTACAAAATTACTACCAAACCAATAAAAATATGAAATACTTTTAACAACAATCAAGATTGATCAGCCTTAAGGGCGGATTTCCAAGATTAGTGAACTATGGAGCCGGGCTTTGATGCCAGAATTTTACCCAACATCACAGACGTAGAGTGGAAGCTTGAAGTTATGACCAATACTCCAGGAGTTGGAACGGACAACTTGTTATACACAGTCATATTGAAAACAACTAGCGGGGACGATGTCAGGTTTACTTGTGGAAGCCAGCAACTGCAAGATTTGGTGTATAAACTTAAAGATTTAGTGAGACATTGCGAAAAAGTGAAAAATGAGATAGCTTGATGTTTTTATACTGTTTATTAATTTTAAGAGGCACCATATGAATTCCAGATAAATATGATATTGTAAGTTATGTCTAGTTCATTATTTTTATACTTCCAGACCTCAGTAATTAGCTGGATTCCAATGCCACTAGGATAAACTTGTGGCCATTTTCCGGTCTGAAGTAAAAGCTAATACAATCTGGTTTCGTTCATTTGATTTTGTGTAGAGCAGTAACTAACATCCTTACATTCTCATCAAAATTCATATCCTACTAATATTATAAACGCAAAAGTTTGTGAGTATGGATAGATGAATGTTTGTTACTCTTTCACGTAAAAACTACTGTATGGATTTTAATAAAATTTGGTATGGAGTTAGCTGACATACTGGATTAATACATAAGCTACTTTTTATCCCTGTATTCCTACAGGAACGGGACCTACACGGGTGAAACTGCAGGACATCTGCTAGTTTACAATATTCATGTCATTGTCATTTCTAGATCTTTGATATTCATTGGGCAGGCAAAAAGATTTAAGATACTGTACAGAGGACATAATGAAGAATTAATGTCAAAGAAAAACTGTCACCCCATGTCACAGTGACACCATCTAGAATCTATACCAATATTGCAACGGCAGCAGAGCATACTAAATTAAACGCATAGCCTTGTGTCCACTTGTTCTAAAAGTAGCATTAGCTGTCTATAGTTGCACAATACTAATGTACTTTATTAAATACAACAACACAACAACAACAACAACAAAACAAACAACAACAACAAAACAAACAACAACAACAACAACATGCAACATTCAAAAAGTGGTATGGCAATTATTTTGCCAATGCTCACGAAAGGGTTAAACTGGAAGCCGACCCCAACATGGTTGGGAAAAGGCTAGGCAGATGATGTAGGATTCATGTCAATGGGTTTTAGTTCTTTTTTATAAGTGAAAACAGAAATTCTTATTCAAAATAACTTTATTTCAAAATACCATTATAAAGTACTATAGTGAGAACACAAATCAGAAAAAAAAACAATTCCATTGTGTAAAACATAAAGCTGATCACAGATTAACTAAAAATGACTTAAGTGAGTAGGTAAGCTGCATTTTTCATGATTAACATCTACCAATTCAATAATGAACTCCAAAGAAGCATTTCAAAAATGTAACTAGGCAAAAAACAATTCTGTTAATTAAAACCTGACTCCTGATTTGTAACTAAAATACGATTTTACAGTGTGGAGAAGCTGGCAGCTAAGATTCTCATAAAATATTAGCTCTCTAGCTATGTCCTATCTAACATAGACAAATGATTGTCAAAACAGTTCTTAATTGTTTTAAATGCACCTCTTTGCAGTTCATTATTTTATGCATCTACTCTACATAGGGTTAGCTTCTTGGGACTACTGAATGATTATTACATTATTAATAATAAATTTATCTTAAAATATCACAATATCAACAACTACACTACCACAATGCAATGAACATTTTTATTTTACTGTATTTAATGGAGATGCGGTTCATGACAAAACAATAATTGTTTGATAGATATAACCTACTTTCAATACAGTAAATGATGTACATCAAATGCTGGATTATTAAAGAGTGCATGAATAAATTCAAATTATGTCATCGCTATGCCCATTGGTGGACAGTGCAATATGCAGTTGGTGACCATGAAGTTAAACATTTCTGTACACAAAATGACTAAGGTGACTACTCGTCCGCAAAATGTTTCATCCCCGGATGGAACATTAGCCTTTTAAAATAAATTGTAAGGCGTCGACTCATCCAAACTTGATAAGTCGACGCCTTACAATTTTAGTAATTTTAATACCCTTTTAACATTGTAAGGCGTCAACTGTTTCATGTGTGGATGAAATATTTTGCGGATGAGTCCACAAACCAGCATCCCAATAAATACAGTCTACAACACAATACATCTAATATCAGACTTAGTAAATAATTTTGCATTCAGATTCAAAAGTAATCACAGAGACTGCTTACATTACTGTGACGGATAGAACTTCGAAAGAGTACTTTAGGCCTAAATAACCTTATACTGCTTTAGTTACTGAAATGAGCTTGCAAAAATGTCCTTACAATATTTTTTTTTTAATTATACATGCAACTATCAATGTGTAATAAAATATTGCTTTCTTAAAGATCTATTAACTGCACACTTGTATTGTAATGTTACAATTTTATTTAACAAATATTTTCAAGTTTACTATTAAACTACGAATATTGTGTTTAGGGCTGCAGAATTTGACGAGTTAAGTCATTCTCTTATGCTATTGTTAAAGGCAAAAAGGTCTCGTCAAATTCAACTACACAGTTTGATAACACTACAATATTATAATAATAGACTATCATGGAGAATTGAAGTATTGTTTACACAGTTAAAATTGTGATGTAGGTAGTTGAAAATAATCTCAAATCAAGAATTAAATGCAAGCTGCACACAATTTAAAATCAATTAAGTCATGGTATTAAATTCGTAAGCTGTTAGAATAGCCTAATTCATAAAAAAGGAACTAATATGTAGTTTTAGCATTAAAATATTCAATAGTTCTTTTTTTTATAAACAGCCAAGTTAAGTCATTTGAAATTTGACATTTTTTTTCTACCATTTGTTTTTTTTCATAGGTAACACAGTCTGGGACTTGATCTTAAGGTGGATGTTCCAGAGTAGCCTGCGAAACTCAAATTGATTTGTGTTTTTTTTTTGCAATTTGCCATTCAGTGTATGTTGTATGTTGATTAATCGCAACCGTAACTAATATGACTTATAGAATAAAATAGAATAGAATACTCCATAATGTACACCATAAAACTTACAAATTATCTGAGTTATAATAATTAATATCACCAATACAACCCTCGTAAGTTAATTTAATCCCATTAAATGACTATGTTTTATGAAATTATCATTCATTTGGATTATTTATGGACTTAAAAGGTCGTGTTAATGATTTGAATGATTAGTGATTATAATTCTATAAACACATACCTACATGTTACGGGCAAATCATAATTTGTTCAACATACAGCCTGACACTGGGAAGGGTGGGCTTTGTGGGGGACTGTTTTATGTAATTTCGAAGTTCAAAAAGTGCTGATCCTAATTTTAATAAATGACTTTTGATTTTGATTTTTACACTGAACGGCGGATTGCATAAAACACAAGACATTTTGAGTTTCGGCGGGCTTCCCTGGCACTTGCACCTTAAAGCGTCTGAGGTGGCCAGTAGTGCCGGATTTACTTTAGTCTCCTTTTTCATTATACGTGGTCGGTAATTTTGCTGACTTAGCTAATTTTAATTTAATTTTCAACTTAAATAAAAACCATTTAAACATAACAAACAACACACATAGATAAATAGTAAATACAGATTACAACACACTTATACTGATATAATTTGGGAATTATCACATTACTTTTTTTTCTCATTATTATTAAAGCCTTATCATATTTTATTATATAGCATTAAGTGCGTGCACAAACAAAACTAGGTGAACATATTAATCCCTTAAACATAACAATACATTCTTAAAACAAACAAAGCAAGGTTAAATGTTTTTTGGTCACATTCACTGGTAGTGTTGCCATTATCTAGACCTAGAACCATGGTCCTTTATGCTTTTGCATTTTGAAATAGGATAATGCTGTAGAATGGCAACACTTTTTAACTGGCTGGAATTTTTATAGCTGTATTAATACAAAACAAGGTTTTCTACTTGACTACTTGTAAAATGTTACTACATTAAAAAATCCAATATAAATAGAAAATAGCTGCAATGGAACACATTGGTTCATTTTGCGATAGATCACAAACCATAATTGTAAATGATAAAATGAATTACTTAAACCATAGTTACAAAATACCAAATTAATTCTTTGACAGTTTAAATGTTTTTGTTTTACTCACATAAAATAGACAATTACACAAAATTAGCATGTTTCTTTTTAAATGTATAAAAGTACACGGCAAAAGCACCTATGGATACTTTTAGAAACATGTATGTCATAGATATTTTTCAGTTTGTTAATATATTATTGATATTTAAAGTCCAAAATTCCAAATTTCTTTTCCCAGCCATTCATAATGCATTCTATAACAATACATACCTACAGTTTAAGTAATCATTTCCTATATAGAATAGCACTGATAATATTTCAAAATAGGCCAGATGCCCGAGATCTTAGTCAGTCGTTGATATTTTATAATAGAAATCTGCTACGTGTTCTCATTTGATACATGTTTTAAGAAATACTGGACAGAGCACCAAAGTATTATGAATCGCATTTAGTAGGCATCTCAATGTCAGATTTTTTTTACCACATTATTTTATGTGTCAGATAGATAGTTTCCCCTTTGTTGGTGAACTTGAGGCACCTTGAGGCTTGAAATCAACTATTTCTTTGTACATGTAAATACTGATATACCTAAGTTTAGCACAACACAGATTGCAACTTTTCAGCTTTTACAGTAACAATGTGTTTTTTTCTTCATTGCAATGAAAAAAACCCATTAGAATAGTTCATTAATTTGGCGTGGCGACACTGAAAGTGTCACTTCACTAGTAGCAGTTTTTGCCGATTACTGTTCGAATACTTTAAGTACAGATATCTATAAAACCACCACGATATGTGGTCAGGGGCCACAAACTTTTTAAAAACATTAATTTACCTTCAATAGAATTTCTGAGCTGAATCCCAGAAAAATCACATCATTGACAAATAGCTGCAAATAGTAGTTAGCTGTCAATAAAAGAGTACACGGTAAGCCTGCAGCCGAAGAGTTGAAAGACGTCTTCGGGTGGTGTCCAGTCATTTAGAGAGAGAAGAACTTGAGGAAGGCTGCGGGGGGCACGGGGTGCGGGGGCAGGGGCCCGCCGGCCTCCTTGAGCCGCTCGCGGTACTCGGGGCACTGGTCCGCGATGCACGGGTGGCCCAGCGAGCGCCAGAACAAGCACTTGCAGTGACGACATAGGGAGAGGGTCTCAGCAAATTGGGCGTCTTCTCGGAGGCCATACATCCTGAAAAATAAGAATTTTACCTTTTAACCGCTTGTGTCGCATATATGCGACACATATAAATTTCCGTGTCCCTACCGCTCGTGTCGTATTTCTGCGACAGAGAACATGCATGATTTTTTCGTTTTATTTTCAAAATACTGACTGTGTGGTACAACTAAAACCATTATCGAATTGAGATATTATTTATGTAACAAAAACTAAAGATCGATACAACAATAATAATTGTTTCTCCTTATTTACTGTAGGTATTATGTTATTGATTTGTAGCAATTTTGGCCCGACGCTAGGGGCACGGCAACTAAAATTTAGCCAAGCACTTAAAAGGTTAATAAAACTAATCTTTCTTACGAGCACGACCGGCCGCGGCGGTTTGGTTCCCGGGTTGAGAATTCGGTGATTACAGTTCTCCTTTTATTAGTTACATGAAAACTAAACAACTACCGAAAATTGGGTACACTTATAGGAAACCACACCTCTATGTTCGGGAACTACAAGGTGATGTCTAACAGAAGTGATTATTACTTAGTCTTGGCCTGTATCATTTTCATTATTAGTCAATAATTTTCCGCTTTCTCAAAATTGAATAGGTATAACCAAAAACAGGGGCTAGGCCACTGAAAAAAATACCAGACTATATAAAACGCACTTTTCAGTCTGTAACAATAAAACTTACTAGAATCATTTTTACATTCAAATTAACTTAAGTTTGACGTTTTAAAGTGCTATAAACTGATAAAATTTAAATGAACGATACGCGTTGTCCGCGTTACTGCTTATATTTGCATAGGTTCTATTTTAACTGATTAAAAAGTGCGTGCGATAGTCTGTCGTCTGTGCTGCACCTTATTTGTATATTTGACCTTTTTCGCCACAATATCTAATACTGTAATGTATGTAATATCTATGACTTGGTTCCCACTTACTTCCTAAGCTGATGGAAGAGCTTCTTCCAGTCAAAGTCCTTCTCATCGACGACCTCGTCCTTGTTCTTCGCCAGCTCGGAGTCAGTCTGCTGCTGAGTGAAGTGGAAGCTCACCAGCTCGCGCCAGATGCGCTGTTCCGTGCACACTGATGCCATCACTGTCCATGCTGATGACGCAGCCTTGGGAATTATGAAAAGACTGATAATTGGATGGGGACAAAGATGCTAAAGACAAAATTTTATATATGTATAAAATATAGAGATAAGTATCGAAATCAGCTACATATACCTAATCGAATTATTTGGACCTTGGTATAATATCTATGATTTATGACAAGATGATATATGGCTTTAAAGGAGGAGACTATCAAAATTATTACAAATAGAGACGCATAGACATGCTGTGCCTATCCCAAAATAATTGAGATAATAGCCGGGCAATTTTACCGAGTGATTTCTAATTTTAACAAGACTAGATCTACTCAACACTCGCATTGTAGTATTGACAGAAATTTATACGGTGTAAATAAATATAGGGGTACCTATAAGTTGTCGATCTTTTTAGAACCAAAACAACAGCCTTGTTGAACGCCGTCGCTAGGTGTTCAAACATGGTCTGTCATCTACACAGTTCTACTTACATCCAAGTCCCTGTGATCCGATATCCTCAACAGAACCTCTCTGATACACTCCTCAGGCAAATCGTGAAGTTTAGGCACTACCTCTGGTCCCGGCTGAAAAGAAACCACTTTGTTAGTTCAACAACATTTTGATTTAACTACGAGACTCCAATCGGCCGCGCATTGAGTGCTCGTACCATTTGGAGTATTGCCAGAATGCCCTTAACAGAAAATAGCACTAAATGAGCGGTTCCCTGGCGATTGTGCAAGATAGATGGTCCAATTGCTGTCCAAAATAACGGGAGCTTTTGTTTTTGCATTATTTATGATATTTAGCAGAGTCAAGTATTAAAGGCCAGTTGCACCAAGGTACGGAAAATGTATTGTTGGTGAGAGCGCTTTAACTGTATAGTAATTTGTGTATTCGACCTCATCATCATTTAGAAATGATTTCGTACCTATATGATGAGATTATTTTAGACTCCAATAATTCTTTACATTCATAGGGTTTTAAGATTATCTATTGATAAGACAACAAGCAGTATTCATAGAAGTCATGCCATGCCCTAAATCCTTGCATTGATATCGTCAACTTTTCATCTCACGCGATAAGTGAGGCCAGAAGAACGCCCATTCGTTAGATACCATAGTGTATTATATAGTAACTATTCATCTATAGTGCGACAAATTTATCTGACCTGGTGGCTACAATAAAACTAAAAAATCCATTCTAAAAAATCACTGGATCTTAGAAATCAAACTGGTTGCTAATCTAGTAATGTACAGACGCCAGCACATCAAGTTACCCCTATGTGTCAAATTTCTTTGTTCGTTTTTCAACTTTATGTCAAACAGAATAAGGTTCATATTCAATTGGGAAAATTTGACACTGGGGTAATTTGATGTGCTGGCGTCTGTACCTATGTATGGTTTTCTTTTTCCTTTTTATTATCACTATTTTTTAATTAATGTATGTATTACATTTGTATTTTTTGTGAGCACAATGTATATCTGCCAACTTGATCATGTAATTAATATCAACTCCATTGCTTATTTTTATTTCCTAAACCTATCTTAGAGAACTTTTGAGAACGACGCACCTAGAATAAAAGCATTTAGTACTTTACCTTTTTTTTACTTTTGCATCGTTCTCAAAAGTGCATTCGTAAACACACGCCATAAAAATAGATTACATCTTCCACCCTCTCGGATCGAAATGCTTTACCATAGCCCATACTACATGTCTGTAAAAATCTTTAACAAATTACCAGAACAAATTAAAGACGAACCTAAATTCAATATATTTAACAAAAAATTAAAAAAATATTTAATACAAAAATGCTTTTATTCAGTCGCAGAATACTTAGAATACAATATTGATTTATATAATTAATAGCCATCCTTTCTACTACACCACACACACTACGCTACTACTACGCTTTAATCCATACTACATTACTTATACTTATAAATAGCCATTGTAACAATACTTACCCAAAAGCACATATACATACACTTACACATAACGGAAAAAAAAACACAACACAAAAACAAATTAATAAAACAAAATAAATAATACACGCAAATAATAAAATGTAATATTACATCATATTAATATTAAATAGGACCTAATGTAAGTTTTTAATAATAATAATAATAATAATAATATATTTATTTGCGTAAAACATGGTATACAATGGTGTTAAATAGATATTTATATAGCACAAACATGTTTGTTTGTTGTTTGTTTGTCCAATTTATGTACTATGTTACCGTGCCCCAACCGGGTTTCATGTTGGATCTTATATAATTAAATGTAACAACAAATGTACCTACACATGAATGCAATAAACATTTTGAGTTTGAGTTTGAGTTTCATTATATAATGGCCTACTTAATTGAAATAAATAGTTTGACTTTGACTTTGACTTTAACTCATTATTCGACAACGACTTCAGTACATACCTCTTGTATCCTAATACTATTAGCGATGCGGTTGATCCTCGCGATAGCGTGGTCGTGGTGTCCCCACAGCGCGCGAGAACCTAGCGGGCGTCCCCAACACGAGCGCTTTTCTGACTCACGGGCTGATGATACCGACACCACTAGCGCGCGAAGAGAGTTTAGATTTTGTTTTGAGGTGGCCACTGGAATTAATGATCTGGTTAAAATAATGAAGAATTAACCTGCCTGCGTAGCATGAACACCGAGAAACGGTCTTTGTCGTGTCTCGGAAGAAAAGAAATTAAGTGTTCATGCTACGCAGGCAGGTGTATTGAAAGAAATTTGACAGATTGAGGTTCCTGTCTATATAATCTGTCACTTTTCCGATTCGTCTGTAGACAAAGGCCGTTTCTTTGGTGTTCAATGTGTTCATGCTACGCAGGCTGGTAAGGGTGATTTGGGAGGATTCAAGTCTTGAGTGGATAGGTTCTAGATAAGCTTACATCATCACTGAACAGGTTACAGTAGGCTTAGACGGTTTTATTTTTGTCTTTAGGATGAACGTCTCCGAATTCAGACAGTGCCATCACACGGAACACATATACAAAAAGGTATAACCAATTTATGGATGGGGGATATTCGTATGAAGAAACAGTCCCAACAACTAACCTTGATCAGCAAGTTGCTCCAACATGGATAGTAGCAGTTTCTGCGCAGCGCCGGGCAGGTGCGTCAATCTCTGACCACCGACCAGCAGTTCTAACAACGCGCAGATGTAGTTGAACCGGCGAACATCACGGACGGCTGACGAGAAGTCTAGGCGGCGGACGGCTTCTGATAGGCCGTTGAATCCAGCAATCTGTAGGGCAAAGACATTGTAGGACGAACGGGCACCGTGGAAGCTGAAAACGAAACGCAACGATAGTGCAGTTTTCTTTTACTCGACTGCGCCCAAATAGAACTTAGCTAATTCATGTCAATCGGTTCGCCATTTAGTGTAAGCGGCTTAATATATGTGCATACGGTTATGTGGGGTATCAAAATAAAGGGGTCTGTTGCAATTGGTGGCATTAAATCTAAGACGGAAAAACAATATAATAATTGCCACCAACTGCAAGAGACTGCAGTACCATAAACCTAACTGATCAATACAAACATCTTTGAAATAGCTTGGCTCAGCAATAAATGCAAACTGTTCTTCCTATAATAATGGAAAGCAATCTTCTTCTTCTTCTTCTTCTTCTTATCGTGTGGTTAGTAACTAACCTGGTGTCAGAGTTTTAATGCCGCCCATGGGCCTCTGACTTGGCATCACATGCCGTCGAGACATATATCTCTCAGGCATGCCGGTTTCCTCACGATGTTTTCCTTCACCGTTTTTGAAGCAAGTGATAATTATACAATCCGCACATGAATCCGAAAAGTCAGAGGTGCGTGCCTTGGGTTCGAACTCGAGACCTATGAATTGGCAATACACCGGTCACACCACTAGGCTATCACTGCTGTATGGAAAGCAATAGTAAGTAAGTATTATAATTCAGGTGTCTTCAAGGCTAGAGTGAATAGGCTCTTAATAAACTAGTGCGCTTCACCATCACTGATTGCATCACTGCTTACCATCAGGTGGGATTGCATCACTGCTTACCATCAGGTGGGATTGCAGTCATGCACTGGTTTATATTAATAAAAACAAAATCAACATCAATTCTTGCACCCTGCATTTTTTTGGAAGACACCACAATTTTGCCAATAACACGAAGGTACTAAGACAAACCATCCAACGCTGAAGATTAAATCTGTGAATGTTGTTTTAGGAGCAATATTATGTCAATATGGTGACACATATACCCAAAGTTCACCGTACTGGTGCTGTGAACACATCTCATAAAAAAAGTAATCAAATCGGCTCGTATTCCGCAATCCCTTACTGTTATCACCGGGGGGGACTGTAGAAAGGATTTATTAGAAGCGGATTCGAGACGGCTATGCTTTGCCTTTTGAGATTTCATAAACCCAAATGTTTTGTACCTACAGTGCATTCGTCCGTTACTGTCGCGGCCATGATGTGTCGTCATTGTCCATGTTTTGTTTACCTTTTTTTAGACCCAAATCATTAAACCAATAACATTAGGTACAGTACTTATTTATTTTTACTGCCAATCGTTATAAGATTTCAAGCAGTTGGCTGCGAAATGGTTTAACGAAGCTCACAGATTTTTGAGGACGACTGGTTACGGTTTTGAGTTAGCGTTCCGTTTCACGAAAAAAGTGCGACATAGAATCGTTTCAGATTAAGTTTTTACTACTATTGAATACCTACGTATTTAAATAAAAATACTTTGATATTTTCCTATTTTGGTAACATTATGACGAGAGTTTAAGAAACATATTGAAAAAAAAATAAAAAAAGAATACTTTCTTGTATAAAAAAGTCCCCCGACTGCGATAAAAAACTTTGTTTTGTTTATCAAGTTATTTTCGAGACATCGAAAAATATGATTATTATATTATTTTAACAATCTTAGGAATGCTTACAGACTAATAGGTACACAGAAATTGTAACGAAAATTAATTGATGACAATTGTTAATTACAAGCATCCACTATATCACACATCATCTAGGTACAATAGATATTTTTTGCTTTGCTTTTTAGTTCATTTTTAAACATGGCAGTCGTGTTTTTATTATTTTTTAAATTATTTATTTTTATTTCAAACCTTTTAGTGAAAGAGTTTCGTATAAAAATATCCCACCAAAAACATTTGATGTAAAATGTTGCCAAGACGACCACATAAGGTTTGCCCTGTGAAAAAGATATCAGATCTCATGTAGAGCCAAGCTTCTGAATCTACATGGCCTAATAGTCTACCGACCCTAACTTCACAAATTCTACATATCAGTAAAAATGTATGGCTTGGCTGTTTCGTTACTTACTTCAGAAACTAAATACTCGCATCACCTCCACGACGGTAGCGAAACGGCGAAGCCATACATTTTTACTGATATGTAGAATTTGTGAAGTTAGGGTCGGTAGACTTAGGCTTGTGAAGTTAGGGTCGGTAGACTTAGGCCTAGGACTCACACACATACATGAACCCTGAAAACATAACTCTCTTTTTTTGGGGCAGTCGTGTAATAAAGAGAAAAGGCCTATAAAGTCGTAGGAACAACAGTGGACAGATAAGTAACTGGGTATTGATTAGTGCTTACCTCTCTAGTACACTTAATCGTAATGTGACAGTGTGGAGGTATCCTGTTCACTCCATCTGTGTTCTTATCGCTCTCCTCGCCGTCTGAGGACCTATGAACAGAAAATTTGTTTAATACTTCTGCCAAGATCTAAAAATCCGTAATTAAATTAGCTGCGTGTCAGCGTGTGAGACATTATGTATACGATTGACTGCCTGTAAGAGTACTTCGCCTGGAAATGGATCTTGTAAACCTAACTGCTAATTTTTTTTGAGATACCTACTTATTTTTATCCCATACCTGCCTATGATTACTAAATTCCAAATGCATTAATATTTTCTATTAGGAAGGTATATAGGTACTGAAAATAGACTTCCCTTCTATGACAGAAAAATAGCTAACTAACATGCTTTTGAAACTGGGTCTTTGAAAATTATACACTAAAGTTAATTTATTTTTGCGTATGGTTTGGCGAATACCTACAAGAAGAATATTTCCCTATAGGTATCCAATAATAACAAGATAAACCTTACAACAGGAATATATGAACCCAATTCATATCATATCGACCTAAGAATAAATGAATATGAACCTAAATGACATACGTGATACGAAGACCACGCTAGGATTTAACATATAGGGACGAACAAAAATAACTCGGGGATATCCGATATCCAAAAATATGGCCCGAGCAAAATGGGTCGCTCGTTGTTCGTTAAGCGTGACCCATAAAGCATGTCCAGCGTCATAGAGCGATGACCAGGAAGATGGTCTATGAGTGTTGGGGTTCTTATTAAAGTGGACAGCTCAGGCCCATCAGTCGCAGTTCCTTTGTATTCGCTTTGAACGACGCGTGGAGTAGATGCACACTTAAAACTCGCACTAATGCAGCTTTTGAAAGATCTATTTCAGAATAGAATGGTAGGTAGATTTTTACGCAGAAAATGATCTAACTTTAAATAAGTTACAATATTTCCGTGAAGGCCCAATGCACGTCACGAGATTGCAGGCCCAAATTATAGGATGCACATAAGTAACTTTCAATTCATAGGTACGTCCTTTCCAAGTTCTTAGACATTACTTACAAAAAAGCAGAAATAGAGGATAGGTAAATGAATCCCGGTTTCTGTTATGCTGTCTCAAGAGTTTGCATCTTGATCACTTCCTTTTAATCCATATTGTCATGGGATGTAACCATGATCTCATGTTGGTTTGATTCAACAATCCACTTAGTTGCGTTTTGGGACGTTGAAAAGACAAGTTTTAATGAGGAAAGTTTATATGGGTGTTTATCGTCCATCTTTTACTGCCCTATGTTTCTATTTACGTAATAATAAATCAGCTCTGGATCGTGCTTATCTAGTCCGATTTGAATATAAGTAGTTATTTGTGCAACAAGAGAGCAAAGTCGTTTTTTGCTGCGAGTGCTGATTTTAAAATTGATGCTGCTGATGATTGCTAAAATTGATTTAGTTAGTACGAAACTCCGAACGTGTTTGTCTTTGAGGTCGAATTTAAAATTGGAGCTTCGAAAGGGCTGGTATGTGTCTCTCTCTCTTTCTAATGGCGGAAAAGAGATAGAGTGTGAATGTTTCGAATTGTATGAATGACCCAAGGCTGAATAAGATACGTACCTATTCGCGGATCTCTGTAAGCAAAAATTAAAAAGTTACTTTGTCTCACTAGTGAGCAAAATCGCGTTCTGCTCACTGATTTCAGGCAGCAAAACCTACTTGTATGAGCTACTGAAGTGAATAAAATGTTGTTGCATCCGATAACCCAATTTTGAAAGGAAGTTATAGATTATTAAGTAACACTAAATATTGTCAACTTTCATCATGATTCGCAATGCAATGCCTCACATGCAATTACCTGTACGTACCTAGCTTCTCTATAGTCATTTCTATAATAACTATACCGTACCCGTAGTTTGCAGCGGTTTTTATCGTGCATAACTATCGTAAACTCTTTTTATTACAAATAATGGGTGATCGTCACAATTTTACGACGGTCATTAGAAAGTTCGTTTACAACGTAAGAATAAGGCTATATAGACTAAGAAATCTGTTTTTTACTGAACTCATTAGTTGCGTAAGCCAAAAATACCACGGACGCTCAATAATGGATAACTTGCTTGAATAAGTTACGCTAAAGTTAAAATTGTTATTGTTCTTATGACGAGATGACTATGCTCATAAAGTTTTGTAACTTCTGTCTGCTTGTTCTAAGCACGCTTATGTGATACTTGATGCACGTTCCCACTTCTGTAAAGTGTCGTGTTTCTGCCGATTCGAGAGGTGACAATAATTACAAAACTTCAGGTTTGTCTGTCAGCCTAAAAGTACATGTCCGCATATACAGCGTATGCATATGTATTATCACGCTCTCTGCACATAAGGGGGACGCCACTAACGAGGGGTGTTACTTAAGTCTTGATGCTGCAAACACATCGTACCGTTACCTAGATGCTGCGAAGCTTTCTGCGGATTGACTTTCTTGTTTCTATGCAGTTTTTCATTCAGTTTTCTTGGCAATATTTTAGTAGCATTAGTACTGGACGGAATAATTATTGGATGAATTTATGACACTGGTATTGATGGAAAACCTTGAGGTTTTTTGGCAAAATAATAACAACTGGACGTGTCGGTCGAAGGTAAAGCTACGCTTGTCAAGGACAGCCCGTGGATGAGTGCAGTCCTTTCTTCAGATATCGAGACTTCACCTGTGTCTCGAAGACTTCGGCTGTAATTTGTGTTTCTTTGTTGACATTCGTTATGAGTAGTCAGAACCCCGAAACCAGTCTAACTAAGGGGTATCGTGATACCCAGTCTTGGTTGTCAGTATTGTGGAGGTCAGATAGGCAGACACTCAATGTAAAGTATTTCCATATTCAGCTGCATCCGGTTAGACCAAAAGCCGACCCCTACATAGCTATGGAATGTATAGGCAAATAATTGGGTATTGCTAGAAAGGAGGTGACTAGAAAGATCATCATCTTGGTAATGAAATAAGAAGAAGAAGCAATGCACTGACTTTAGATAAATCGGGAAAACGGCAGGAGAATAATTAGGTTTTGGATTCAACAAAACCTAACCATTCCAGATCAGATGGCTACAACTGTTCAACAAAACTTTGACAAAATTGTACCTTCTTTTATGTTACTAGTTTTTGTCTTTAGCCAATGAATTTCTGTTAACGGCTAAGGCAACGTAACGAAAGAAGCCATCTTTTCAATCGTCCGACTGACGCCCTACTCCGGAAATGTTAGCAAATGGCCGCGTATTGTGCTGTGTTTCAACATCCTAATGCTGTGTCATGTAATGTAACTTGAACAGTGTTTGTGTCTTTAGGCAGAGGTGTACACAAGTTCACCTACAATTCGACAGTATAGACATGTAAAATTTTAGTGATAGTTTTCCCGCGGCTGCACGGATTTTTACTACTTGCAATTATTAAACGATCAATACTTATAACGATATAATTTAATCTTCTGGGTTGTAGTCACTTGTAATGATAAAATAATATCAATATACATCTCTAAATATAAAAATGAAATGACGTTTGTAAGACTTGCTAAATCTCGAGAATTGCTGGACCGATTTGGCTAATTTAGGTCTTGAAATATTCGCGGAAGTCTAAGGAAGGTTTAAACGTTTATATAAATAGAAAATTGTGAGAAAAGTATACTAAAAATACCAATTTAAGTACCCATACGAACCGTTGCTACCTGTAAAAATTTGACGAACTTCAACAATTCTTTGCAAAAAGGTAATATATACTCGCTGAAATTTAAAATAGACCGGGAAAACTAAGTAAATTGTATGTAACATAGAGGCACGAGGCTGACGCAGCGCAGTATAAGTGCAGTTTAAAATGATGTATTTTGTATCTTTTAAAATCAATGTAGTTCAGTAAGGTGGATAAGTTAGGTTTTAAATTGTAGATATATGTTGTTATTCGATTTCCATCTAACACAAAATTAAATTAAGAGCATATTAGAGACTCACTAAAAAAATTGTAGTACTTAGTAGTTATTATTGTTTTAAATCTATTTGTTGTCACCTTAATAAAAGTACATGATATCTAAATGTATAAAATTCTTGTGTCACAGGTGTTGGTAACAAAACTCCTCCGAAACGGCTTCACCGATTCTTATGAAATTTTGTGCGTATATTCAGTAGGTCTGAGAATGGTATGTACACTAATAAAAACTAAATATAAATAGATTCTAAGGCGAAACGAAGTTTGCTGGGGAAGATAGTATATTATAAATAGGTACTGATCAATAAAATATTGATTAATTGGGGATTCGTAACGTAACAACTCGATTTCACTCAAATGAAACAGTCCTCTAAGTTGCAATTACATTCGACATTGATCGGTGCATGCCACGAAATTCTTATAATTATTTCACAACATGCTAATAGTAATAAATTTAGACTACTATTTCGCTACCAAGAATTGATACAAACACATACATGGTTTAGAACAGTTTGGTACCCATCTAAGTTCTAAGAAAGGATGCAGAACAGCTGCGTGGCGAATCCTAAGGGCCGAGTCACACCGGAATGGCACAGTCTCAAATGATACTACGTTTTATAGAAATTTAGATACAGCTTAAAATTATATGACACTGAAACTGCTCGCCGCTTCGCTGCCATTCCGGTGTGACTCGGCCCTAATATGTGGCAATGTGATACTATCTGCTAACTACATATATATCCAACTCTTCCTTGCTCTTCCAATGTATTTAGATCACATTACATTTGGATTATTCACTACATAGTAACAAAGAAACAAAAGAATAAAAACTTTTTTGCAAAAAATAAAACCGACTTAAAAAAACACTAACCGGTGTAAAATAACTTTAAATTAGGAAGTCTGTGGCTTTGGTGGTTTTGTCTTATTCATGATGGGCCACCGACTTCCGAATTTAAAGTTATTTTACACCGGTTAGTGTTTTTTTAAGTCGGTTTTATTTTTTGCAAAAAAGTTTTTATTTTTCCATTTTTAGTTGATTCCACACAAATATTTGCCATGAATTTATTTTATATTGTTAACAATACATGTCATGGTAATAGGGTTATCTACTTATCCCTATCAAATGAAACTTAACATACCTAACGGTCGAAATTTAGGTATACTGTACACATCTGCGTACCCCTCAGAGCATACAGGCGTGATGATACGTCCTGATGTTGTATAAACAATAAACATCCAAGCGATTCCAGCAATCACGACAGATTTGCCGTCTATTTTTGAAGAGTTCCATTCTATATCTCCGAAGATCAGCACCAGATCTTTACCAAATTAAAATGGGACCACCTCAGGAGTTTACTCTTTCAAATAAAAAAAGAATTTTGAGAATCGGTCCACAAATGGCGGAGAAATCAGGTAACATAAATAAAAAAAAAAAAAAAAAAAAAAAATACATACACACGAACATAGAACCTCCTCCTTTTTTTGAAGTCGGTTTAATATGTAAAGATCGTAGCAGGTAGGTTTATTAGTCTGCCTTCCCCTAAAGGAAAAAGGTGTGACTTTATGTATGTACTAGCCGACGTCACGCGGTTTCACCCGCGTAGTTCCCATTCCCGTGGGAATACAGGAATACAAAGTAGCCTATGTTACTAAGGTTGAATGTAGCTTTCCAATGGTGCAAGAATTTTTGAAATCGGCACAGTAGTTTTTGAGTTCATTCATTACAAACTTGCACACACCAAGTAATATTATTGTATGTATGGCGAGAGCATTTATAGATTCCATCCGCATGTTGGTCCCCAGATGATCCTACAAGCCAAAACGGTGCGGTACGTTTTCTATTCTTCTACTCTCTCGTAATTACTGTGTGTAAACAATTGTTGGTAAACCAAAATAAATAAATAAATAAATAAATATTCTAAAACGAAATTAACATTGCATGACTCTTATAGTTTCAAAGAGGAAGCAATTCCCTACGAAAGATCTAACCGTGACGAAATAACCAATAAAGCAATATATTGTCTTACATAATACGTGCATAATATAGCTTAGAATGAGAACAAGAAGCTCGTCTGTTACGAGACTTAGTCATCGTGATCTCTTGCATTTTCTATGAGACCGTCTCGACTTATACTACGATACTGCACCATTTTTGCAAGACCTTTTTAAATTCCTTTCAGTTGCGTCTTTGCATCTTTGTGTTTAGAAGAAAGAGAAGGGGAAAGGGATCAGGGTAAGGTGGTTGATGTTGAATGGCAGTGCAATGGCGTAGGTCGTTGACGTGGGATCAGAAAATTCGCTCTATGTTAACAATGTTTTGAGGTTGACTGTCGTTTCGGTTGGGTAGTAGCGGTGATGGTTGAAGCGTAAATGGTGTTTGTAAACAGTGGGGCAGTCGGGTTGTGAAAAATGTTAGGAGGATGTACGCAGGCCAAATTAGTGCTGCAAACTGTGACAGATTACAAGATCTATACATATATCAAGTTCTAGACATTTTAGTCTAGGTACTTTACCACCTTAAAACGAAAATACACAATTTATAAACAGAAACATTCATAACCGATTCTTTGGTTAATTTGTTGTCTTAATCTCATTGTCAATCTTGGAAGTCATTGTAGACAATTTGTATCTAATATTTGGGGAAACTAGAGAGTTAGAGATGTAAACATACAGGAACGCATTTGATTTAAAAATAGCTTTTCAGTTACCTACCTACGTTTTGTGATAATTTAGTAAGGTTTACGGTGTGAACGGTCTATTTCTATTTAAATCTGTAAGTACCTACCAGCAAATATTAGACCTCACCTGCATGTCAGGCAGGTCGATGAAATTGATTCATTAGAGAAGATCTTGAAAACAAAAAGAGATACGACGTGATTTTACCAGAAAATAATGCTTTTCAACAAGTTACGTAAGTTTGAACTTCCTATTAAGAAATTGAAGTGATATAAATTTATTGCGATTTGCAATGCAACTCGCAAGTGCAAATGGCAGATGTTTTTAAATTGATGCAAAACAGGATTTGCATACGATTATACTGTCGGTTTGAGTGTCATAATTGTCAGCTGCGTAATGCGACATTAATTAATCGCATCACTGCTACGCGGGAAAGCGGACAACAATTTCACTGTCGTTGTATATTATTTAGGTTGATGTAATTGACGTTAGGCTTAGCGAAAAGGAAAGTAATCGCGTGCGAAAATCGTGAACGCACGAAAATGGAACGCAGCCGAAACATCAAACTTTTTAAATTGGCAATCAGAAGAACATTTTCATAAATGGAACACTGAATGCAATCCGATTGAAATAAGAACGTTTCTAAAAATAGTTGTGGAAGCTGAATGTGTTTCTAACTTACCATTTATGAAGACCTTTCACGATTTCTGAAGATAGTGAAGTTTACTGAGGACTGAAAGGTCAGGATATATTGGTGATGTTATTCGTATCAGTTGTTCCTGGGGAGATTCCGGGTCAGCGCGTGTGCAACGCTCATGACAGCCAGTCGCATGAAGCAAGAGGCACCATTCTAATGCCATTTTGAATATTTGACGCAACATCGTTGAACGTTATTTCTTTTTGTTTGTTATTTATTGTCGTGGAACACGATTCTTGCTTGAGTAATTGCGATATTCGATTGTCTTTATTAGAATATCCGATTGGTTCTTCAAAGATTGTATTTAGTTTCATTTGTGTCTGATCATAACAAATCATACTGAAATACTTGGCAGTCTCTCTACAAATAAAATTTATATTCATACTGCATATTAATTTAAACATCCAATTAACAGACCTAGACATCGCAGCGCGTAACATTGCGTGAATTTAAAAATCTTAGCTACCATTATTATATTCAAAGGTTAGATTGCACAATTCGCACTTATATAATTCCAGGCATAAACACTAGGATCAACTGCATAAAGTACCGTTAGTACAAGGCCGAATCAATAATAATAAAAGTTGAACTTGTGGCTATCCGTCTGTGTCATGTCGCCTGTACCGCATACAAGGTCATGGTCGATAGAAATTGTCTAGTAAACATTCAACAATTACTATAATAAATTATAAATATATTAAAGAGAAAAATTGGATTCCTTTTAGGACATTGTGCGCACTGAGGAGTGTGAGAGTTAGCATTGGTTTTCATTAAAGTTTGTAAGGAGAAGAAGTGCACAAAACTACAACGATAGCATTTCGGCTACTAGGTGACGAATGTGACGATGATAATAATTGTCACCTGTGTCGGAAAGAGTTGTCCTATGGGCTCCTGGTAATCATAGCTCTTTACTCTTGTAATAAACAGTACATAATGAAGCTATAACGGTCGAATTTCGATACCTAGGCGACCACAAGCTCAACATATTTATAGTTTGAGAATAGATACTCCTTATCAAAAATTTAAAAAGCTACTATGCTTACTAGTACTTTATGAGTTACATAGAATATGACGATCGGCACAGCCCTATCGCTAAAAACCGATCTCTTACGACCACTTTTAGTAAAGTTCCGAGTGATTTCTGAGTTATTCTCAAAATACGTACCTACCTATATCTCATAATTATTATATTATCTACTTCGCCCATGTAGGCGATGTTATACGACCGCCTGCTTACCATGTGAATAAATGCAGATCAATCATTTAAGTAAGAAACTTATAAATACTTATATTAAAGAGAAAAATTGGATTCCTTTTAGGACATTGTGCGCACTGAGGAGTGTGAGAGTTAGCAATGGTTTTCATTAAAGTTTGTAAGGAGAAGTTTTTTTTTTTTTTTCTTTTTTTAAAAGTTGTGGAATATTTATTTATTTATTTATTTTTACTTCTCACAATGTCGTTTTTATTTACAATCAAGGAAACAAAGGTTTTAGGTACTTTTCTTCGTCTTGGATTGAATAGGTTAGTTTTATTAATCTATCATGTAGTCTGGAAATTTTATTACGTAGGTAGATATTGTGGTAATATAATTTCCCTTCTATGCATTAAAACGAGGTCAGAATGCAGCTTACAATGACAAATTTAATATTTTTCCTGTGTTGATTCTTACAGAATCTACCATGTGATGAACGACAGCTGATTCATTAAACGCTTAGTTTCCTTATTGTACAAAAGTTGTTTATTTAAAGGTTAAAGAAAGCTAACAGTAAAAAAATACGAATTGCATGTATCTAACTACAAATCTACTTATTATTTAAAGACTTGCGTTTTTCCATACTATATGAAAACTTTTGTCGCAAACTCGTCGTCCATTATTAATTTAATAATAGTTGCTGACCATTTTCTATTATTAGAGCCGAGTTCTACTTCATTAAGTTTAAATTAGGAACAGTTTTTATCTGGCATTAGTGATTAAAGTAAAAAGTAAAGATTTCCACTCCTGGCCCTGGGCTGTGATTCCATTAAGCGAAGCGGGCGAGTCCAAGCAAATTGCGAACCGAGGCGGTAATTAATGCTTGCTAGGAAACTCAGGCAATTTCTTAATTCAGTCTGAGAAGGAAAATATTCAAAGCTGCAGCCCTGAACCGGTTTTACTGATTATAAGTAAGCAATATCCATCAACTCGATATGTTTTTAAAACAAAGATTTTAAGGAACTTACAGAAGTGACCCTCACTTAAACGCAGAAGACAAGGCCATGCTAACCATAAGCGAAAAAGAAACAATAGATCTAAACAGGAACCTAACATTCCAAACTTGAGAATCATGAAGGTTGAAATCACAATGTGGATAAACCTAACAAAGACAGAACTAGCTTTCCTAAAGGCCAACAAAACTTCTCCTTTTCTAACCTATAAATCACAATTTCAATCCAACAAACAAATAGATCGAATAACAAGAACGTCAATAGCCACTCTTTTGTAGCAAATAAATGGATTCATAGTGTGGACACTGTTCGCTCTGTGAGGCCAGGGACACAAGCCTCCCACTTCCCAGGCCTTGACCTATTAAATGGGCGACAAGTTAAGGCCAGACTGCGGAAGGAAGGGTCTAACAAAATATTCATAGGCATTGCCTTTGTAGTCCTGTGAGCTTTTGGTTATTTTTAGGGACTTATGAGCATATTTGGGTTTTACATGTAGAAAAATAATATGAAATGATACGTGAACATATTGAGTTCATTCGCGTAGAAATATCTAAGGGTGAAATGTTACTTTTTAGTTCATTAGAGCGTGAAAATTTATACTTAATTTGATTGTATTTTTTGATAACTGAATTTCGTTCACCCGATTTCTGCGTTTGTCAGATTTATAGAATTTTGTTTCGGTTTTATTATTACCAAGTGCTTAGTTATCCAACGGTCCTAAATATCATAAATTAGGATGGTTACATTTAGATAGTAGTAGAAATTGCTCAGGGTTAATCAAGACAAAACTCTCCAGATTCACTTACGCTCTTTTTCAAATAAAACAAAACACTAACACACAGACAGCTATGGCTGCCTACTACGCATACGCATACTCATGGCTGCGATATGGCGTCATGTTATGGGGCAATAGTGTCAACGTAAATGAGCTATTCATTATACAGAAGAAATGTATAAGAATTCTAGCCCGAATAGATAATACAGAGAGCTGCAAACCATACTTCATACAATATCAGATTTTAACTCTACCGTCAATATACATTCTTGACATTTGCGTGTTTGTTTTTAAAAATATTGACAAGTTCATTAAAGTAACGCACAACGTTAACACTCGCCATAAAAAAAGGTTATGCGCTCCATTCTCAAGAATAAAAATGTTAAGCTATAGCCCATACTATATGGCAATCAAAATATATAATAAGTTACCCAACACGTTTAAAACTGAAAAATCAATAACAATATTCCAAAAAAGGCTAAAACTGTATTTAATTCAAAAATGCTTCTACTCAGTGAAAGAATATTTAGAGTCTAGCTTGAAATAACGACTTTCCTTCACGTACAAAAGTGGCGATCTGCCCTATATAAAACACAACATTTTATTTGAGAAAGGAGAATAAAATTATCTTAAGATTTTAGTTTTTATATATTTTTTTTTCTCTCTATTTTTATTGTTGACATTTAAATTTTGACATAATTTATTATAACGTTGCCGTGACCTCACCGGTCTCATGTTGAAACTTTAATTATTTTATCTATATCTATACTAATATTATAAAGAGGTAAAATTTGTAAGTTTGTATGTTTGTAAGTTTGTATGTAGGGGGTAATCTTCGGAACTAATGATCAAATTTTAAAAATTATTGTACTGGTGGAAAGCTACACTATTCCCGGTGGACATAGGCTACTTTTTATCCCCATATTCCCACGGGAACGGAAACTACGCGGGTGAAACTGCGTGACGTCTGCTAGTAATTAATATAACAACTATGTACAGACGCCAGCACATCAAGTTACCCCAATGTGTCAAATTTCTTTAATCGTTTTTCAACTTTATGACAAACTAAATAAGGTTCATATTCTATTGGGAAAATTTGACACTTTGGGGTAACTTGATGTGCTGGCGTCTGTAGGTACATCACATGAATGCAATAAACAGTTTGAGTTTGAGTTTGAGTTTGAGTTAAATAACGCATAATTTAGTTCTTGCTCATGAATATTTCCAATATGCATAACCAAGTTTGCGACAAAAGGCTTGTTTAGGTAGAAATTCCCTTTTATCCATCCCAATACCTCGTAGCAATGTTCTGTATGTGACAGGTTTATCCGACCAATATGTGTAAAATAATTTTGTGCTGTAACGTGCTTTCAATCAATTTAAATTGCTAATGATTGTGTACCTATCGTGAAATTCGACGCTACGGCTCTCGAAATTATATTTGCTGGAAGACTGTTTTGTGAAAATATTACAATAATTTGTAGCAAATGTTATTTGCTGCCTATATTGATTTCTGACAGAATTCATACCATAGGCTATAGGTGCAATTCTATAAGAAATTTGAAAAAAATAATAAAAATAATTTATTAAGTTCATGTTCTTTATCAATTTCGTTTTCTGCAATATTGTCCTGATTTCTGACGAAACGCAATTACGTACAATTGTACAAAAACGTATCGCAAATCTTTGATTCTATTTTTAACCGACTTCAAAAAAAGGAGGAGGTTCTCAATTCGACGGTATGTTTTTTTTTTGTGTGTTTGTTACGCGATTTCTCCCCCATTTGTGGACCGATTCTCAAAATTCTTTTTTTATGTGAAAGAGTATACTCCCGAGGTGGTCCCATTTTAATTTGGTGAAGATCTGGTGCTGATCTTCGGAGATATACAATGGAACTCTTCAAAAATAGACGGCAAATCTGTCGTGATTGCTGGAATCGCTTGGATATTTATTGTTTATACAACATCATGACGTATCATCACGCCTGTATGCTCTGAGGGGTACGCAGATGTGTACAATATACCTAGATTTCGACAGTTAGGTACGTTAAGTTTAATTTATTAGGAATAAGTGGATAACCCTATTACCATGACATGTATTGTTAACAAATAACAATATAAAAATAAATTCATGGTAAATATTTGTATGGGAACAACTAAAACCATTTTTAGTTGTTCCCATACAAATATTTTGTATGGGAACAACTAGGGTTGGTGTTTTTTTTAAGTCGGTTTTATTTTTTGCAAAAAAGATTTTTACATAGACAAAACTGGCTCCTTTGCACTTCTCAAATCAAATCAAACATACCATATTTTATTTCTGTAAATAGGTTCATACAAACACTTTTACATGTAATTTTTAACTAGAAGGTGACGTCGGTGTTTCATTATTTATCTTTCTGACTATTCTGATAAGAAACACCGAAAGAAACTCAGAGGTCACGGTCTCTTTTAAAGTTCAGGCATCATCTTGGTCAGATCATGTAAGAACCAAGCAGATTAGTGTCTGAAATTGTCTTTTGAGGAAATAACCACACAGATATGAGGGGACCAGATCAGTCAGTGCAAGCATTTTTCAGAAATCGTGAGCTCAACTCCGATCTTTAGGAGCTGCACGTTCTCGACTGAGGGCATAAACCTATCTATGGTAGTTAAAAAGTTAATAAGACATTAACTACTTTTACTTTTTGCTTCACTCAGTAAGAGGACTCATCTTGAGACTTTGTACCACAATTTTTAGTCACTATTTATATTATATGATAGTTTTTGCAATATAAGAACACATGGGCTAAAAGAATTTATGTTTCCTAGCAACTTGCCGGTTTGAAATGACTTAGGGAAATAGGTCAGTCCGATGCTAGTCGACGATAAGCGTTTTCTGAACAGGCTTTGCAACATTTAAACAAATGAGAAGCGCTGTGACTAATTAGGTGTAAAGAAAACGTTTGATGTTTTATCGTCTGTGAAAAAATGACTTAAGTGTACGGTCGTTTTTAGCTGAGCTGTTGTTAGAAATAAATTGTACATACGCGGAGTCTCTGTTAATCAAGATTCAAACTCCTAATGATAAACACACAAAAAAAAGGGAAGGTCATGCCTTCATAACATATTGAAATATCTACAGCTCTAATGGAGCGAAAAGATGTCTGTTATGCTTCGATTATTTCTTAATTAAAATTAATGGACCGTGTAGGGATTGGAGACCCAACCAAATCATATAGCGATTTAAAAATAACTGAGTCATAAAAGTTTCCTTTGAACTCGGTTTTATTTTTATTTTTTTATTTTAAGTAACGATTTTGAACGTGACAGTTCATTTTTAAATTACGAATCCCAGACCATAGACAGTTAAATAGTTACAAACAGCTAACAAGGCAAACATTTCTCCCTGAGTTGGCATCCTGGCTTTTAGCCAAGGATGGTCGGACAACGACCAACCTTTAATCACCCCTCGCATAGACGTGTCTGAACGATTATAAACTGTTTCATTCCAGTTTTAGAAGTTAAAGCTCTTTTATTGTGTGCCAGCACTATAAATGCGATACATAACTGGATGCTTCGGATTCTAAATCTGTTTCGGGGGCGATTTTCTTCCGTGTCTATTTCGAAAAGCGCGCGACATTACTTAATGGTTTGCAATGATCGCTCACTGGAAACATTTTCAAAACAATGGAAGTAATGGCATCAATTGCTGATCGTGGATGATAGCTAGATACTGGGTCTCGTTACAAGCTTTGGAAACATACTGCCATTTAGAATTCAATGAGTTAAATGGTTCAAATTATAGTTCTCACTGTCTGTCCATTGTCTTATTTTGAATCTGAGTTAGTTGTGTATTATTTTGTTAATTAATATTGTACATTCTGGCCTTGGGTGTGTTATTTTAGATGTACCTAGGTTTATAATGATGGTTCACTTTATTTTGAAGTGAGACTACATTGTAAATATCAAAGGCGTCACAACAAATTTTTCAGTCATGTCATAAGGTCAAGATTTTAGACGAATGTCCAGATTTACACTTTACTTTTTATCCATTTTCCAACTGGCTCTTATTTTCTCTAATAATACTTTACCTGGAAAATCTTGTCGTTTGGACATTTTGATGTGCACCGCTTCGAAGCATTATGAGGTTTCAATGTGCCATTGTTCGTTTGTTACGAAATTTGTAAATTACGACTGAAGCAACGCAGTAGAACGATGCGACTCTCACTTTCAAGTTTCATTCTTTACCGAAATCGACATGATTATAAAAAGTCATCATTATTAAGTATTCAAGTAGCTACATGGTAAATTTATGTCGTCTACCATAACGGATCGGCTTAGTTTTCCTTGACTCGATTAAAATAAATAAATAATAAAGTGCTAATAAACAGCATAAAATAACTCTTGCCTCGAAATAATGTCGTTTTCGGATCAGTAAGTGCCTAATCGCTTAACTTCGCTAACGTCAACGATTTACAAACTAAGAGATATTAATTGTGTACCACTTTAGATAACGATAGTAAACTGAAATTATGTAGAAAACTGTGGTTTTATGAACTTTAGTCTTTAAGTTAAATTTTCATGGCTGTTTGCACAGCAATGTGAAAAAACAAAAAACAGCAATGCACAGTTTCAATAACATGGAAATATCCCAAAATTTAATTACTCCCTTTACACTAATCAGTTATTTTTACCAGCGTACACATCAAAGGTACCAGTAGCGTGTAATTATTAATGTTTGTACACTTCCGCAGTCTGAAAATAAACACAAGGGAATCGAAAGCACTTTCACTTTCTTCATCCACTTCAACTAATAACCCTAATGACGAAGAAACAATAGAACATTGAACCTTATCTTGAACGCAGTGGGTTTAATATCAATAATCAGGATTGCAACTTGATGCAACCAAGTGAAATTGACGCAGAGTCTATAGGAAGGTCTGCGATTGGATTGTCATTTCAAGTTGGTAGGTTTGCAATACTATACAATGTTTGTTGATTGGTAAATGACAGCGGTCTCCAGCGGAGACATTTCCGTTACTTGTTAGAATTACGACTATTTGCTTTCGAACAATTTTGTTAAGTGTTCTTAGTTTCTAATAATGTTGAATAAAGCATGGAAAAAATATCACATCAGGCTTTTATTCCCTGAAGGATTGTTCCTATACTACACCCACATTTGGCCAGTTACCTTTCAGTCCCATGTACCTAATAGGGGGAGCGAGCCTTTTGCAGCGGATACAAATCCTCACACCAGGCTGTTATAGATGGATGAATCCAATGACACTATACCCGAACCAAGAATAGAACCCATTACCTTATACTTGCAATCACTAGACTAACTAAGCAGTCGAGACTCGACAGAGTTAGGTTGTAAATAATCATAGTTTATCGAGAAAAGTGGTATGTAATGATAATATAGCTAGTTAAAACACACCTAGGTGTTAACGAGTCTATCCTGGTTTCACAGTTTCTATATATTTTACGTAAAACTGCCCGTGGAATTCAGCACACCAAGGAGCTAAGCAGACAGAATTGCCAGTTAAATTTACCGCTACAAAAACTAAACACATTGTAGATGAAATATCATTCCTAAATAAATTTAAAAGTGCGATTATTAATCTCGATTCAAGCCAAAATACAATTTACAGGGATTCAGGCAAAGCACACTGTATATTGGAAACCATAATTGAATACCTACTGAATATTAGTCAGAATACGAAAAGTAAAGGCAACGTTATCATCAATTTATTCCAGACTTGTCAGGGCAATTTACTTTGGATTGTGGATGAAGGCAAAATCGAGGCGAGGCATACAAAGTTAGTCCCACTTCAAGAGGTCTGATCTTCTGATTTATATGTTTTGGCAACGAAACTCAACTTGGAAAATAGAAAAATGTAGTTTATTACAAGTGCTAATACAGCGTTTTGGAATTCAATTTCGCATATCCAAAACCTTTCCAAATATATTGCCAAATATTCCTAGCATATTTCGTGGTTTTCATAATATAGTGGCATTGGAACTCTGAAAGTGCATGAAGCTATAAAACTTTCTATTTTAGGTGTACCATATAATGTAGAAATATGTCGGGAGCTGGGTCCAAATTGAAGCTTTTATCGTACACAGTAAAAATAAACTTGAATCATAAAGCTGAAGACGCTGTAGCATATGTAAATGATAAACTATGAAAGTGATGAAAACTTTCGACTTGGAGAGTCTGTTATTATTACCGGCTTTATAATAAGAGACTTTAATATCATTATTGGCAGTGTTGTTTGCTACCCAGCAGTATTTTAAAATATTCGTTAAAGTATTGCGGGTTAGGTTAAAAGTTGATATTAAGAAGTATATGGAATTGCTTTTCCGAGATGACAAGATTTTCATTTATTTGATAAATTACCTAAGATGTGTAATTGAGCATTCGATATTTGCTTTTGGCATCAATAATATCGGTTTCACAAGATTTCGTTTAACGAACATGCAGCTTATTTTGATCCATTGCACGAGTGAGAATATATAAGCCAAGATTATGAAGCAAATCTAAAATGTTTAGGCAAACTGAAGAGCATTTCTTAAATGTATATAGGTACACTAATAACATCTAACGGTAAAATAGAAGAGATAGATAAAGAAGACCATCGTCATTAATATTAAAACATAGAAGAGGTCGATGTCAAACAACGTGACACCTTATCTTAGTTCGTTGCCAAAGCTTCACGACACTCCACGACCTAGGTACATTAGAGGACATAATATCACAAGACATTATAAGGCACTTTTAGGAATAAAATACACAAATATGAAAGGTGTTACAGGCGACCGACGCCGTTCAGAATATAAGATTATATAAAGATCGTAAAGTGTTAAATGGAATGTTTTATAAGGAACTTCTAAATTGTTTTAGACGAGAACATCTTCTTCGTATGGTTAGTGACGAACTTGGTGCCAGAGTTTTTATGCCGCCCGTGAGCCTAAAGACTTGGCTTCACATGTCGTTGAGAAATATCTTTCAGACATGCCGGTTTCTTCACTACGTTTACCTTCAGCGTTTGCGAAGCAAGTGATAATTATACAAAACGTACATGAATTCGAAAAGTCAGAGCCTTGGGTTTGAACTGAACGAGACCTATAACATGACAGTCTGCCGGTGCTGTTCATTTTCATATTTTTTAAGTTTCTATGTATATCCTAAATATTTTGGATATATCTAACACCTAGTGTTAGCTAAAATAATAGCTATTTCCTTAAAAAAATTTGTAAAGGATTTCGACACCGTCTGCGACACACGAAATTTCAAAGATGTGAATTGAATATTATTAACAGACAATAGTTACTAATTACAGACCAAACCTCAATTCCCACATCCTTAATTCAAAGAAACATCAGCGATCCAATTCTGAACAGATATCCTATTCAGACTATAATTATGAGAAAAACACACATTAATTATGAAGTGTTGAAGTATTGCATCCGCAGTGGGATTACTCAATCATTTCCTGACGAACTTCGACCATGACCTAGTTCTGGGTTGGTCGAGGATAGATGCGAAGTAAAGTAAGAGAATACGGGGTGGAAGGGACATCATACTGATGACTTTCTTATTATGAGTTCTGTGCACGATTCTGGACATCACGTGGAAATCGTGGAAACAAGTTTTTGATGTGTAGCATCTTTTCGCTCAGTGGCTAATTTATTTTTTGTGTAGGAGTAATATCATGAAAATGAGAAATAGGAAACCGGTAAAACGCGCAGTAATTGATTTGACCAATAAGCGCGCGCAAGATGGCTGTGAGATGGCGACTGACGACCCTTTTTGGGGGAAGTATTTACCATTGTGAAGATTTAGATGTTACACATAATAAGCGACTATTGTGTATTCAGATGTGTATCTAAAGCCCTTCCGCCCTATATGCAGATTATGGGCACCAGTCTTGCTAATGTGTACCTACATATTGGGTTACCAAGTACCAGGGTTGTGAGGATAAATAGGCAGTATCTCCATGTAATGTATATTCAGCTACAACCAACTTAGACTAGAAGCCGACCCCAATATAGTTGGGAAAAAGCAAGGCACATGATGATAAGGAAAGTCTAGATACTGCTCATTGGTTTATTGTACAGGTGGAATCTGAATTCAATGGCAATCCTTCAAGAACTCTTTTTGCAAAAAAAATGTAAGCCAGACACGATTTTTCTTCATCAAAGAACTACAAACAAAGTAACAATGAACTATGACTTTTCTAATTAATCCCCAAATAGTTTCAGTGTCGCCTGAAGGCAGCTGTCCGAGAAATAAATACCGTTGTCAACGGTCCTATCGGTAAGTAGGTATTGGTAGAAAAACAAAACTTTTTTCATTAAAAGCTCTTGCTGAAGTTGTGATAAGATGGGAACAGATGGCCGAACAAACAATCACCTAGAAAGACTAAATTGTTTGTCAGCTGTGTGAAAGTAGGTAGGGGAAGGTTGCTATGAATGGACCACTTAACTTTACGACTTCATATGTCAAACAGTGTTAGTATTAAAATGAAAGCAGTTCATTATTTTTATTCCGTAGAACCTTTATTTATAATAATCAAACGCACTAACAATTCAGGCTTATACTTTTTAATTTATACGAAGAAAACAAAATCTTGGGCTGTCGCCTTCTTTGGACCATAGGCACTTTCAATGGACCACCAGGTTGCCACCATTGGACTTCGAGAAATTTGTTCTAAAGGTCCAATCGAGGCAACTTATTATAATTAACAATATTACACAACTATGACAACCGAAAAGAGACAAACAATACTCATACACATACGACAAACAAACAAACTACAGTCTTATAATACTTAATTAGTAATTAAATTTTAACTTTGGCACATAATGAGATCAACGCGTCATCAAAATTAAGAAACAATCTAAATAAAAGTAACATTAAGAGTGAATAAATCATATTTTCTGCTTAATATTAATTTAACAAATATAAAAATCAACTTATTAAAAATCTAAGGTCACTTGTAGTATATAAGTAATAGCAAGTTAACAAGTATTAAAAATTAAATCTTATAAAAAAAGAAAATGAAATCAACAAAACTTTTATAAAGATCTAGATAAAGTCTTAAATTTGTAGCTACTGCTAACTCTTTGAGGTAATATAGTCACTTACGTCACATAAAACAAGATCAACAGGTTATAAAAATCACATTTTATAAAGGCACAATAGATTTCAATCATTATTGTAAGTGATGTCTATGATGTGCAATGAGGGCACAGATACTTTTTTATATGTTTCTTAACACAAGCACAATCAACATGTACCCAGGCTTTACAGATCATACATTGAATCATGTCTTCTATTTCACATTTTAAGCAGATTTTGCAAAACCATTTTTCTATATTCTCGTTAGCTTGCTTACTGGTTGATGGTTGAGGTTCTTTTGTGGACAGTTTTGGCTTCTTCTGCTTTGAAACCTTTGCAGTCTCATCTAGGGCAGTTTTGTACGGCGACGAAGTCAATTCTATGCTACTTTGGGCTTTTCGACTTCTTTTTCGTAATTCCTGTGCTATCTTCTTGGCTCCAGGAGATATTTGTGGAATGTGGAATTCAAAGTTGGTAGAATTACTCTCCACTATAGGCGTTTGGACATTGTCACTTCGCCTTATTTGAATTGGTGCTGAAGCTGGAGATCCAACATTTACGTTGCTCACCTCTGCATCTCTAGGTGAGTAATCAGTCGATTTTGTAGGTAGCGGCTCTTCATGGGGCATTGGTTCTTCTATGATTGGGACTATAGATTCTTCTTGTGATGATGCATTTACAGACAATGGGTCTATCGGATCTTGGACATGCAACACCGTTCCAAAATAATCTTCTGCGTTTTCTTGTTCGGCTGCTTCTATAAATTCATAGTCTGCAAACACATCTTTGTTGAGAGGGTAAATGCCTGTTTTCAGAAATCCATTCGCAGCCGTGCCTACGGAAGCAGCTCGAAAATAGGCCTTTCCGAAGAGCATAGACACTTGGAAGACAGTCACAGTTCTTCCAGGATTTAGCCGGAGCCATTTTTCAGTTTCGTCTATGTAATAAAGACTCAACGGTTTGAAGAATGACACATCAAGGGGTTGCAGCCGGTGCGTTGTGTGTGCTGGAAACGAAAACATAACTACGCCATGTCTTCTTGCATAATTTATAGCCTCTAGGTTTTTAGTATGGCTAGCGTGGCCATCCATCAGAAGCAAAACCTTTTTTTCTGGTGTTGGCTTCACAGTCTCAACAAAATGTTGCAACCACAGATTAAAAATCTCTTTGTTTATATATCCACTGTCTGGATTGAAAGCAAATATGGTGCCAGGTGGTGCCCCATCCCTCAGTTCGTCTTTAGCGCGTTTGCGTTTGAAAATTATGAGTGGCGGTACGAAATTTCCAGCAGCATTAGCGCAACATACGGCTGTTGTTGTTACACCACGTTCTCCACTAGTAATGGCTCCAACTTGGCGTTTACCTTTTAACGCCAGTACTTTTCTAGTCTTTTTCTGCACAGTTGACAAGCCTGTCTCATCCATATTATATATCCGCTGCGCATCTTTTATGTCATGTTTGTCTAAGACTGCTTCTAATTTGTTAAAAAAATCATCAACAGCTGGCTTATTGAATCCTGTAGCCCTGCTCATGGATGTTGCTCTTGGTTGTCGTAAACTTAAATTGGGATGTCGCTTCATAAACGCGTAGTACCATTTTTTTCCCGCAGATTGTTTATTTTTGTTAAAACGATGCTTTATTTTATTTTTCTCCGCTAACTCAAATGCCAGTCGTCTAATATCTGTAGGAGTAATGCCATACAAGCAACCTTCCATCTCAAGCACGTGTTTACACAGCTCATCTTCTAATTCTGGAGGGAGGTCACTTTCGGAACCTGGTATTTGGACGTGTTCTTTGGCCTTTTGGTTTACACCATCTAACCTCCGTTTCAGAGTCGCTTTCGGGACTCCGTATATTCTGCTTGCTTCATTTAAGCCCACTCGTTGTTTCCTTACTGATTCTAAGGCAAGGTTCATACTCGTTTCATTCCATGCGAAGTACTTCCTTTTGTTTAGCGACATTCTGGAATTTCAAATTTACAGTGATTTTTCTATGATTTATTTCCAGAAAGTTAAATAATCGAAATCTATTCCCATAATTATGACCAGAAAATAACAGTAAAAAAGTTGCTATGATTGGACCGGTCCAATGGTGGATCTCTCTTGGAGTCCAATGATGGCAACAAGGTACTCGTTAAGAAAAAACTAACTAAAATATACATGATCACGATAAAACAAAATTGAATAACACTCTTGGAATCACAATAAAATTCTCTAATATGTCATAACATTGCCTGAAGATAAATATGGATGCAATTATACTTACGTCAAATTATCCTGAGTGAAATTATTAGATTTTGACCGCCGCAAACACAACAACGCGCGTCCTTCCTCGCCACGTGCCGCAGCGTCACTGAGGTAAGAGGGGGGTGCAACTGAGCCGCTAAGGACTCGTTTCGACTAGTTTAGGTACAGGTATCATGCACAGTTTTGGAAATACGTTGGTGGTCCAATGAAAGAGCTGGTTCAATGATCGCAACCTTCCCCTAATTGCAATTAATGGACAATTTCGGTTACAGAAAATACTATTTACTGTAAGTTGTTCGACCTAAATTTCTAAGTTTTGTTAGTATTATCTTATGGATTTTTCATTCCACGCTTGATTTACTTAAATGCTATGATATAAGAAAAAACATAGGTTTGCTCAAATTACAATGCAGTCAAATACAATAACCGGCCCTCCTCCTTCTCTTCTCTTCTCCTTCGTCATACAGACGTAGACAATGTCAAAATATTACCACTGATGTGCGGTTGACTGTACATAAGTAGTTGCATTTCTCAAGTTTAAACTTTATTAACCAGGATAGAATATAATAGAATAGAATATTTGCGTTTTCCAATTTATGTCAAATTGGAAAACGCAAGCCAATTAAGATAGCACTGGTACAGTGGGTCACACAAAAGTAGTAGGTACCTAGTTAACTAATACTATTTAAGCTGATAATGAAACTCCGTACGACATAGGCTAGCTTAACGTTAAAGTGTAGCAATCGTAGTGCTGCCTAGCCTACTGAACAATACCCTCTACCGCCTATTATTATAAAGTTTAACAGAGGCCGAACTTTGGCGACAAAGCAACAGATGAACAGACTGCCAAATCAAATTTGCCCCAAATCTCCCCGAGACCCAGATTGTCCACATTGACGAGGTCACAGAAATATTGTTTCCTATTTGATATAGAGACGGATGCAATAGACGGAAAATACCCATTATTTATAAAATATCCGACAGATGGCAGAATTCAAATGTTTATGATTTCCGAAGAATGTTTTGGAAACTGCCGATGGTGATACGATTCTTGACTCCAAAGATGATCTTTGAAACTCTACGACACTAAAATTATGGTTGAGAAACTATTTATGACTATAACTCAGCATATTTTTCGCTTAAATTCTCAATTTTCTTGAAATAAATACTCTCGAACTGCACTAATGAGAGTGTTGAATCTTTTCCGTTAGTAATTTCCTTTAGCCCATCAATCCGATTGATCAAAAACATCGTTAGCAGCAATCGTACTAAAAGCTTAACTAATCAAGATACGAGCAACAGGGGACCGCAAAACACTGAATATCCAAAATGTGACCGAGTTGCGCGCACTGCATTTTCGTTCTTACTGCTACAAATTACAGTTCTAAATCCGAAAGCTCTTTTGATTGAAAAGATAATTTGATGCATTAGATATCAGTGCAATTCCCTAAAAGGCTAACTTTAACCTTTTCAGTGGGTGTGGTAGATTCCAGTAAGAGAATTAAGTGTGGCCTGTTTTCGACTGAAGTTATATCGTCAATTTATCTTTGTCTTTCAATACTGATAGTAAGTAAACGAAGATTGATTGAAATGAATTCTAGCTTTTCTAGTTGAAATAAAACTGTTGGATAAGTCACAGTCTACTTCTTAGACCATTTATATGAGTATGTGTAGATAATAACAAGGAAGTGCAATGCTTCTGAAGATATATACATATGTCTATGAGGAAAACAGGTACTTGTATTATTTATGAAGTAAACCTGTGTATTTGTCTGCAATCAGCAATTAACGAGATAAACATTACAGCAGACGCATATAGACCGAGTTCATCAGATGTATGATATAATCTATTATGGTTTTCATTTTCATGACCAGTGTTTGTTTTAAGAACATTTCAATCATGTTCATTGGCAGGCTGGAAACATTTTTTAATTTATATCCAATCACTCAATTTGCCGTTTGCATCCTTTATGTGGGCCTTATATCTAGAGCAATGGTAATTCGAATTCGAAAAAACTTTATGCCATGTGCGTGTGTATTATTTGCATCCAAAAATCGCGAGCCAGCAAAGTCCGTTAATTGACATTATGCTTCTATTGTCGTTGTTGAGTTGTTTTAAATGATTGTAAACGCACCCACACGGGCCACGATACAGGAGAGATTTTCTTAGTGCTAGCCGTGCTAGGCAAAGTTTAAAAAAAAACAGTTCAGAAACGTTGTATTTCAGTAGTAATGCTCTTACTTAAGTACTGCCGTTCCAATACTTACACTGATCATCAAAATGCCTACGAATATTTCCGTGGCTAATATCTAGTTTCTTTATGTCTTTATGTTTGTTTACATTTTCGACTTGAATGGACTTCCGACTTGATTGGTGGGCTGATGTTATACTCTAACTCAATTAATTGAGACGTAAAATTGTTTGTATTGAAAGACCTTCGATAAACATAATATCATCATTGGGTTTCGAATGATGATATTATGTTTATCGAAGGCCTTTCAATGATCTACGAAAGTTGACAATATCGATTTCAGCATGGATCTAAAAAAATATAAGTAAGTATGAAATCACTGTAGTTTTTTAATTCGCTGGAGATTCATACTTGTGAATTCTAGCTTTGCGGAAAATATATTTTTTAATGATGCCCAACTAAATTAAATGCTGGTGTGGTGACTGCATGCGAAGTTAGAGCAGCAGCTTGTTAAAACGAATTTTTGTAAACTGCAAGAGCTGTGCACGATTAAAATAATCAAAAACTATCCTCGAAAACATGCCAGTTGAAATGGCACGCGACTAGCGTGATAAATATTTTTAACTTTCCGACTTATTTCGAATTTTAGCGAGTCGCCGTCGACATGGAGGATAACATAGATTTTGATGATGCTATTTGTCTCAAGCAACCATGCTGAAAACCCGTAAAGAATATTAAATGTGCTAAGGTATATACCGGTTTAATGTGTAGCAATGTTTCTAAATATTAAACTCAATAAAATGCATGTAAATAACACCCAACTCCTCAGATCGCAATTCAAAGTTCAACAAACGCTATACTTGATTGCCAAGTGTTTCGTAGGCGGCTCACTGTCTGCACGGTTATCTTGTGAATCATTGTAATCTCCTGCTTACTGCGTATTATTATGTTTTCGTTTTAAACTGTTGTGTTAATTCAAACTTTATTCATTATTTTTTTCTCATGTGTGATCATTGTTTTTGTTGTCAATGGTGAGAATGGACGACTGTGTATCGTATTTGCGATTACCAAGGTATGGGAATGAGAATGGTACTATTCGCAGCATGGTCTTATTTTATGCTTATGGACAAAGTTATTCGCGTTTACCTATTATTTTGAAGTTATTGATTCAAAAATATTCTGACTATATCCGTCGATTTAGACGACTAAATCGGTATAAGTTGATCGAAATCGTGTTACTGCTCTTTCGTTAATACCGTCTATTTTAAGCCTAAAACTCCAATCCCAAGCACTGTACAGAATCATTAGTCTCCGGTTCCCATTTCCTGAGCATTCGGCCTTTGTCGACCATCGAGCTTAACCACAAATTCTGCTAACATTTCTTTGTCATATACGCTTAAACAAAATTGAAATGGGATAGCTTTACTTATATCAGTCCCTGTCCAAAAGTAAACTCTGTTTACTTAACGTGCACATTACAATAAAATAAAACAGTAACACAGTTAGTCAGGCTCAGGGGTAAATGAACTGCAGCCGGCTCGAAATGTTCAGCTGAATGTTTACCTTATTTTCTGCACCGTTTCACTTGCTCCAAATGATATTCAGCTAATTTAATATTCACATCGGCTGTGCTACACCGTAAAAACTGTTCCCGTGGAAACTTGAATGGCTTGTGAAGGGAGGTGTCACTGTATTACTTAAGCTGGGTGACACTGACAGCTCACTTCATCCCTCACTTCACTTAAGTTTTTACTCTGAGATTTTTGTTTGGCTCTGGTTTTACTCACACGTGTTCTAAGTCTTCCAGCATATTATTATTTAAAGCTTCTTTTCCTAACTCTTATTCCATTTTCACTGATTTCGTCTCTTAGCAGAACTTACTTGCACAGATCAGACTTATACTTATCACGTTTTATCTTTACACAGAATACTGCCAGCCAAAAGACTTCTCAAATAAAACTGCAAGGGTTTGTTGGCTACTCTCCAGATTTCATAGTAAACCGTAGTAAGTATTCTGCATGGCCATCAATATTCTAATATCATCCATTACAGTTCATCTATGGACGTCTGTACCTGACGTGTGATTTATTAATCTTTTGCAATATGATTATCTTTGTTCATGCGTAGTTATTGCACTCAAGATGGTTGATAATTAGTTACGTAGAGTCGTAGACATATAGCTAATTGATGATTATGGCTAAGAGTCATCGGTATATTGTAATTATGATTATCAATGAATTGAAGCTAGTCCCTCTAGATAGTCTAATATATTATTAGTATTTTATCCGGATGTTTTTTTTTTATTTCATATTTCACACCTGGTGCAAGTGCACATTTGTTTCCCTTTCCTAGTAGGTACTAATGTAATGTTCTTATTAACAATACTCAATATTATTGATTGATTTCTTTTAAGGATCTATAGTTGGTTGCCATGCGATAGTTGACTGGCATAAGATAAAGTAAACAAACTATAGGTACAGCTATTTACAAATACAGAGGAACTGAAATGTCTATGGACGGTAATTTATTTTTCCGAAAAACTGGTCCGGACAGGGGTCATAGATTTAATAGCACTGAACACAATAATTTCCAAAAAGTAAAGCAATTTTGAAAATTCTATGGCTATTGTCAGTTCTGAAAGCATAATGGCACGACATTTTCAAAAAGCCATCAATCCACCCACAGAACCGTGATCACACAAATAGAAATGATGGCAGAATAGAAACCAAGTGTAATAACGTAGTCGTCTCAATGATCTGTAAGCATAACTGCCTATAAACGCAGTACGATTATCGTGCCTACTTTCTAATTCCCGATCTGCAATATAACCCAGTATTTAAATGGAGCTGAACTGTCGTCCGTGATAAGTGATACCATGTTTCGGATATTAATTACTGGGATTTTATTGTTAGTGAGAGGCTGCTATTTCCAACGCCAGCACAGATATTTGACGGCACGATTGGCGTAGTGACAGAGCGAACGGCTGCTACGGTGCATGTTGCGGGTTAGATTCCCGCTCGGAACAAATATTTGTGTGGCCCATACTTGGTTGTTCGGGATGTTGGTGTGTGACAATGTGAGTTTTAATGTTTGGAAACGCACTAAGAATACAGGACATTTTCTTAGTGTAAGGCATCGTTACAAAGCTTAACTCTAGATTAAAGATATAGGTTTACCTTTTTCCGAAGTTCTTAAATAGCAAACTGTCAAAAAACAATTTTATTTTACTTCAAAATAAACTTGCCAAGTCCAAGTTTATCATCCACTTTTTTATTTTAAAATAAATAACATGTAGTAAAAGTCGTATTTTAGCTAAAATGTGACCCCGTCAATGTGAAGAAGACTCTTATGGTAGTGTTCCTAATGGCAAATGACTTTCAAACAAAAGTCACGTCAAAAGCTAAAGTTTCTAGACTAGAACCAACGAAGACCTAACGAACGACGAACCTAACTGTTGAGTTAGCGCAACTGACAATAGTTGATCAAATTGTCGAGCGATCGAACGTGAGCACAGTTTCAACCGCCTTTAAAATGAGAATAGTGACTTTACTAGACCTTTTGAAGAAGTCTTCTTCATAATAAAGTTACTAGCTTCATCACACTCCTGTCCTTAACCGAAATTATTTAGGGTTGGCACACCGTCTTCTTCTTTGATTCATCTCTATTTGTTATCGCCTCCTTTCTAGCAATATCATCTAATTCACAATCCACCTTTAAAACGTAAGTATAAGATTTTCTATCTTTCCAGAACAATAAGCATTAGGATCTCCATTTTTAAGATATGACAATGCAAATGAAAGCATATATGCAGCGTCATTTTGCACAAATTGCGATACTCGTTAGAAGAAAACGGTCTGGTCTAGTGTTCATAATATGCATTCTGTTCCTAGGTATATTACGAATGCGGAACTATAAACTAAATATCTTACTGCCACATGTCTTTAATACGTATCGAATGGTAGCGGAAATATTCTAAATTCGGATATCTTTAAATCCAACTGTCTTGAGAAAAATAAATAAATTCTCAACGTACAGCTTTTACGATGAAAGCTTTTGAAGGATAAAAGGTCGATCACAGTCGACTAGGTATATTGAGAGGTCAAAGGTGACGTAGTGTCCCACACAAAACCGTTATGCTTAAACCACTCGTTAATTTTCCACATTTAACCTCGGTCAGGAGGGTCAGCGACAAGATTGTTAAATGGTAAAAAGTTGATAAACCGATGATATTATAAGTAAAAAGGTGTAGATAGATTATCCCGCTCAGCAAGTGATACGTTAAAATGTGGCTAACTGGCCACACTTCACCTCTGTGTGGCGTCGCGCCCTAATGGACGCGTGCGTGCGTTAGCGTTCCGTTTTTGAAGATATCAACAACAAACATCCAAACATCTTCATAATCTATATATATAAAAGAAAGTCGTGTTAGTTATACCACTTATAACTCAAGAACGGCTGGATCAATTTGAATGATTTTGGTCTTTTTGGATTTGTCTTTGGTCCGGAACAGCATAATAATTAATAAAAAACATGAAATGTCCTCGAAAAAATAAATATCAAGAATATTCGTTGTCTCAAACATTTTTCAAACGCAGCGCCATCTTGGATGACATGACAGGAGTCAAACTTCCCAGTTCATTATCAGGTGACAATCTGACATTGACAAGTCTTAAGCTAAACCCAAGAAGGTAAGGTTGTCAATTGATACGTACCTATGTTCTGAACTTTATTTTGTTACCAAACTTAGAGGTTTTATGTAGCATAAAAAAGTCTTATATTTCAGAAATCAATTTACGTAATTAACAATGACGACAGAGACAAACTTTAATAATTCTTTGCAAATAGAACTTATTCTACTGTTAAGACTTTAATTAAAGTAGACCGGTAAAACTATAAGTATAAATTATATGTAACACTAGCTGACCCGGCAGACTTCGTACTGCCTAATTAAATTGCAATAAATTCCTGTCAAAATGATTTGAAATGTGACATTTTTTGTTCCTACATATTTTATAGTTGGCGCAAAAATTCTCCTGAACAGAACCGTCTCCCTGGTGATAGGGCGATGTGAATAAGAAATATAATTAAATAAAACATATATAAGCATTTTAAGTAATCCCTTTATTGTAAATCATGTGAATTAATTATTAACAAAAATCAGTTTCATTTTCATTGTAGTGCTTTGTGATATACGATGTTTTTTGTTTGATTATCTGGCGCATAGACAAACAAATCTGATGGTTTTCCAACACGGGAACAGGCAACATACAATTGACCACAGTGAGAAACATGGGTTTTCCAGATTAATACCACAAACACAATGATTGCCCCTGGGACTTGTTAATGGTCATAGCAAAAGCAAGCCGAACTGGAAACTGTAGTCGTTTAAAGTCAAACGGCACATCATTCGGAATAATTGAGATGTGCGGTATGAGAACGTCTTCTCCTTTATACTTTCCTTTCAGTATAGTTGCTTCTATCACGTTGTTTAGTAATTTTTTTTATCGCTAACCGTGTGCCGTTGCAAAGACGCGGTTGGTTGATATTTCGCAACATTATAACTACCGATCCAACCTTTAAATTGAAGATTGTGAGGTGGCAATCCTGGCAAATCCAGCGAGTTTAAAAATTCTGGTGGATAGTCCACTACATCATCTTGGTTAGTAGCCGAATCGACTGATTTATATATCCTCGATTCGGCTGTAATTTGTTCTTGCATTTTTAAATTTAATTCATTTACATCTATGTTTTTTGCAGCCAATATAGCTCGTTCGCTCAACCAATCATGGTTCCTGTAATTTTGAGAAACATCTGGAAACACCTTCTGGATAAGTTCATCTTTTGATCGAGTTAACTGACAAAAACTTTGAGAAATTAATGCAGCCAGTCAACATGTCTATAGAAAATTTGCCACTACTAATGTCAATGAGTTGTTTAGAGAATATGTTTCCAGATTGGTAATTTTGCAATTCGACATGCATATTCTTGCTTTTAATGAAGTAGGTACTTTGACATGATTCCACAATTGGAGGACTTTAAACATGCATTGAGTTCATCAGCTGGTGTTGATCGTGGAATCACTGGCAATGTTTGACGAAAATCTCCTGCTAATAAAATCATTGCACCACCAAATTGGTTATGATTGCTCCGTAGGTATATCTTTTAATATGCAAATTGACCCTTTGACGTTAAGAACATACCTACATTGTTTAAACAACAGTGAGTACTTGTAATTCAATATGAACTTTATACAATAGCAATAAAGCTCATTGTAAAAGAAAACGTTTGTATGGGAAAAAGAAAAGAGCTGTTTTAGGGGTTTTCCGGCAATTATTCGAATTTTTCTCGCCGTAAAAACCATCTTTGAACTTCAACGAACATTTAAATAAAAGAATTGGCCAAATTGGTCCAGGCGTTGTTGAGTTATGCGCTTACCAACACATTTTGCGATTCATTTTTTATATGATTAATATTGATTTTTATTTCAATAATATCAGTTATTAATAAATAAATAATAAAGTTACTCGTAGGTATTGAATGTCTTTGCTCGAGAATATATTTGAAATAACTTATTTTTTTTTAACTTTTTTTTCACAATTTCACAGTGGACACAATACCGAAAACCCGACTTATTTTTATATAGTAGACTTATTCGATTGTAAGACTATGATTTTGCTGAAATAAAATATTAAATTTAATAATTTTCAATATTTACTTTTTGCCTGACATTATGTCAGTTGTCAATCTGTCATTTACTGTTCTCTAATTTTGTGTCTTAGTTTTTATAGTGACTATGAAGGTTGCATCTGATTTATGTAATTTAATTTATTTTTATTAGTATGTTAGCTCTAATAATGTAATTTATTGTTATTTTTCCTGATTTTTGTTTTGCTATAAACCTCACCGAGCCCGAGACCTTTCCAACGAATGCAAAACCGTGGAAATCGGTTAGTGCGTTCTGGAGTTATAGCGTCAGGAAGGAAAACCCGACTTATTTTTATATAGTAGATAGAGGCAATAGTTCAGATAAAAACTACGAATTTAGTATTTTTTAAATCAATGCATTTTAGTAAGGTAGTTAGGTTAGGTTAGGTATATATACATGTTGTAATTTTAATTCTATCGAACACAAAATGTTTAAATAAGATCACAGTTATAGAGACTCGCTACATAAAAAGTAGTAGTAGATATTATTGGTTTGGATCTATTAGTTGTCATCTTATTAAACGTAATGTATAACTAATATATAAAAAAAAATATAAGAGCAATAAATTCACTCTAGGGCACAACGAAGTTTGCCGGGGCAGCTAGTTTATAATATTGTAAGGATTACATGTACAATAATTAATATTAGGCCACAGACAAACAGCGCCAGCATTTATTGGGGAACCCTTTATTGAGGAATCTTTTTGAAATACCTTACAAAGGTAACGGACGTCCGTACCTTTCCTACCCAAGATTGGATTGCCATTATTCAACTACATTCAAGTCTACGTTATTCTGTGAATGTTGAATCCGCCGTGTTATACCCCAAAAAAATCCAAGGTCTTTCAATGTTTGCGACAACCCCTATCCGACTACCCTTTCTGGTTCTACCGGTTTTTAAGTGTCAATGAGAACGTGATTCATGGCTATTCAGATAGATAGTTAACTGGCCGTTATTGGTAACTTTAGAATGGCTAAATATAGGAAACTAGCCCGATACAATTCCGGAATGGGGATATGGGGAACAGTTAAAGTAAATCACCAGATGTGTTGACTTTTAAATAGTTAAGACAGTATTAGTGAGTGAGAGTTGAGTGAGACTATCAATTTGATAAGGTACTATCAATTTGGTAACGTATAATGTACTGAAATTTGAAAATTTAAGTGCAAATGGTCAACCGTTTAGCAACAAAGCAGTTTCAAAAGATTTAGCTTACTTCACAGACACAGAATATTGACTAATTGAATAATTCCGAAATGAATTAAGAAGTAGCCTCTCAAGCCGGGTCTATTAAACTGCGAGGCAATTAGCAAACTATCAATTTGCATAAAAATGAGCCAACATTGAATCATTGAACGTTGTTTGAAGCTGCAATGAAAGCAACAGTTGCATGTTTTTTTAGTGATTTAATAATAATAATGTACGACCACGTATTTTTTTGCTGTATGTTCGCCGATTTCTCCATGAATTGTGGGCCGATTTTCAAAATAATAATTAGGTTCACCCTTTACGCCTTTTACCTACAAAATTTTGTTACGTAGTGTCAGGAGAAAGTCGAATCATTTATTTCAATTAGGCCATTTAAAACGCACTTTGAACGTCTATGATTCTATTTACCCCTTCCAAAAGGTAGTTTCGTCACATCTATTTCTCGACAGGTTTGTTACATTTTTAACCACAAAATCTTGAAGATTACAAAAATAATCGTCCACTTTCCTGTCGGGACATGTTCTGAGAGTTGTTGACTCATCCGGAACCTTCCGTCAACCGTGGGTGGACCTTTTTGGGATGAACATATTTTTATTTTGGTCTCATTTTAAATTAAAATGTCGTTACGTTAATGGCCTGTCCTAAGTGGTGGATTGCGTTGAATTAATCGTTCCATCATTTGCGTTGCCGTTTCCTAACTGTGTTAGGGTTGGATTCCAGTCTAATCAGAGGCAGCTAGGGTTACCGTATCTCAGGATTTGTCCTGAGATCTCAGGATATTTAGGTTCGTATCAGGATTGCGGCCAGATTTTGGAAGTCTCAAGATTTTATGACTTTTAAATAAAATACAGTAGTTTTTCGGACATCATTATCATCATCTTACGTGGCATGTCTCTGCACGAATAACTGATTGTTCAGCAGATACCAGTACTTGAGTAATAATAGTTATTAGTAGGATGTGAAAGATCGTAGAGATAGATATTGTTATATAACCACTGCTCATCGGACTTAGATCATTCATCATCATCATCATTTCAGCCATAGGAAGTCCACTGCTGGACATAGGCCTCCCCTTTAGATCTCCAATAAGACCGGTTGGAAGCGGCTCGCATCTAGCGCGTTCCCGCGGCCTTAATGAGGTCTGTCCACCTTGTAGGTGGACGTCTTACGCTGCGCTTGCCGATACGTGGCCTCCACTCGAGAACCTTTCGACCCTTGGATCCTGGACTTTGGATCATTATGGGATAAGATTTGGCGCAAGAGTTTACAATATAGACTAGACCGTTGCCGCTGGACGCTTTCTTAGCGGTTACAGTCACGCCATGTATTATTTTCCCAAAGACTATGTTGGGAACCGCTTCTAGTCTAATGCAGAATACAGCTGTATACCAGTAAGTATATGGAGCCTGCCCATTTGACCCCTACAACGCAGTAACTGGGTTACACGATAACCACAGGTAAGACTACTGATTACAATGACTACTATCGAAATGAAATAAGCAATGCTAGTTCCCTAATTGCATAAGCGCTGACGCCGCTGACGGGTTTATTGCTAACAGTATTCTTTTTCGTGAAGAATACCACAACGATGAATCTACTTCGGGATCTTTATGACCACGTTGTTAGTGTGTGCACAAATTGCGGTTTGTACTAAGACACAACGGACATTTAGTCGAAGAGTAATAAGCCTAGGATTCGGTAAAAATCAACAACAGAAAAAAAAGTAAACCATGGTGTCAGAAATTATTTTAATCTACATCTGAAGATTCTTTTTAAACCGTCTATATAGTTTGCTCCAAATACTTTGCTAAACAAAATAGCTGTCTGCCAAACAAATTGGTTCTTCATGTTGCTTCGTATTTTTTCAGGCGAGTGGTTTGACCTGAACTGTGCATTTCAGCCTGACCTAGATACGGTCAAAACTTTTTCGTGTTTGGTCACGATTTGCCGTTTCTACAAAATGCTCGTTCATGTTCGTGGTCTGTGGATTTTATATCTCTGTATAGCTCTGTATAAATCCTTCACCTTCTGGACTATTTGGTGTTGGTTTAAATACAATATCTACTGTAGGTTAAGTTACAAATAAAACCCTAACTGCCTTTTTCTTACAAGGTGTGCTTTGTTTTCTAATGATTTGTTGAATTAACTGTATTATTAAGTTTATTGGTTGGCCTAGTTTTTGCAATAGTCTGCCACTTTAAACACATTTCATTATTGTTGGAAATGTCACTATTACAGACTTGGACAGACTAATGCCGACATAATAAATCGCTTCAGCCAAACCAGACAATATCACTATGAGAAAAAAAGATGATTCACGTTTCCAATACCTAAGTAGGTACTTATATAATTCATTCCTTGGCTGTCGAGTTTGTTTGTTTACATTATCAATCGACCCATATTCTCTATTACGTCGATACAATATCTTTTAGATAGTTTGTGAAATTATTCATATTCATATTGTTTTTGAAACATCAATAGATAAGATTAGGAAGGTAGGTAAGTAGGTACTTGAGCTCTTGTCAGTAGGGAAACGGAATATAGAATTAAGTGAAATATCCTAAGGGTACCTAGGTATATCTAAAGAAGAAAAAAAAATGTTTGTTTGCATTGAATAGGCTCCTAAACTGCTAGACCAATTTAAAAATTCTTGCAACGTTTGGTAGCTACCACTACCAGGGTGACATAGGCTACTTTTTATTTCTGTATTCCTCTGTATAAAATTCGCGTGTCACAGTGTTTGTTACCGTTCCTCCAAAACTGCTTGACGATTCTTATGAAATTTTGTGTGTGTATTCAGTAGGTCTGAGAATAAATCGTAAACTAATTTTTAAAAAGGCGAAACGAAATTCGCGGGTCAGCACGTTAAGCATAAAATCAGTCACTTATGTTAGTCTCTTTAAAAACAACGGAGTTTTTTTGTAGTTTCAGGGTTCCGTTGTTAAAAGGTTTCGGCGCACGGGACCCTATAATAATAAAACTTCTGCTGTCAGTCCATTTTTGTGTCTGTCTTGTCATGAACAGTCAAAGTGCAACAAAGTTGATTATTTATAATAGTCCGTTTACTAGATACTTAGGTCGTCGGTGCCAACATGGAGGGAGATTAATAAACGCAGCGTACTATTAGTTCTGTCAATCCTTAATGGAAAAATCTATGAATGTTTCCTACTTGAATGCTTACTTTACTCTTGTTTATGGCTTCGCCTTTTTTGCATCAGGTCAAAAACATTAAATTAAGTATTATTTAATGAGACTATTTATCAATTCCTACCTACTTTTCTAGTTCGTCTTAGACATTTACTAGTATCGGTGAAGGAAAACATCGCGAGAATGGCTGGACTTATAATTTATACTGGCAAGCCTTAAGTCGCGTCTTCTGTGTAAAAGAAGAGTTAAGCTGGTACCTTTTTGCCCCACAGTGGGACAGTAACAGTAGGTATGATCTATGAGTACCTACCTACCTATAGGTATCCTATTTGCAGCGAAAAACTTTGGATTATTATTTAGGTAGGTAGGTACCTCTACAATTTATTGGATTGCATTATATAGGTACCTATTATTATGATTTATTTAATGTATTGGATGATTATAGTTACTAATATTATTATAACTTACCTGCTTTTTAATTTACCTAATAGGTAGGTACCTAATAAAATGTGCGTGAGTGGGTAGTGTGTTATGTTGTGTGACTTAAGTAGGTACCTAACCGGTTTTTCATAAAAATACGTAAGGTACTATACCTATGTAAACAAATACCTACCTAGTCTACAATTTCCATGATACATTCAAGCTGTAGGTACATATATACCTCCCTAGGAAGGTATCTAAATCTTTAACTACCTACCTACCTTCACTTTAATTAATTATCTAAGTACCTACCTACCTATTCTAAAACTGTTGTATTGGTACCTACATTAATATCTACACCAATACCTAGTAGGTAGGTAGGTATTATACTTTCTTCGTTTGCACAGAGGTTCACACAAAACCACGCAAAGCGTCGAAGGACTCACACACACGCGCGCAGGAAATCAATAACAGCGCACCACAACAGACAACAGCTGATCAAGACAAAATACAACAAACGTAAATATAAATTTGTAGCAGCACTCACCACGACTTCTGCTGACTATCATCAGGGTTATTAAAGTTAGTTATAGCCGGATATCTGCAATACAAAAAAGCAATTTTCTACAATCACAATAACACTACCTAACAAAAATCAAGCTTAGTTACCAATTTTTAGAGCACTAATGTTAGGTAAAATTAATGAACTAAACGGCCTGCGTTATTTCGTTGCGTTCATTTTTGCGAACAAAGGACTGTGTTTATTTTGCAACGCAAACTCACCTTTGTTCGGTGCACTCCAACACTTTCTTCTTTTCCCAGCCTTCCTGAGTTTTCACCCATTCTTCGCCTGGTGACCGCCAGTCTTTTGAAATAAAAGGCATTTTATAACACAAAACACAACAAAGTTTAACGCGATTCTAGTGCGCAGCCAACGAGTCGCACAAGCAAACGTCTGCAACGCGAGACGGGTTTTGACGATTTTGACACGAGAAGTGCGAGGTTGCGAGTTCGTTCGAGCCAATGCGAAAGCGTAAGTGCGACAAAGAAGACTTGTTTAGAAAGAGATGGATGCGTGCATGGCTTTTGTTTTGTTGTTAAAGAAGATGTGTCATGCATGCATGAACGGTACTCTATGTCATAAACAGCTGTTTTTTGTTTTTCATGAATAATAAAAATACTTTTTGTTTATGACAAAAATGCCACCGTTTTTTAATCCAGAAATTTTAGAAAGAAGTAAATTAATAATTTACGTTCAAAATTTTGACAATTATTAAAGAAAATATGCAAAAACGAGACGTATGTTAAGCCTAAAAAACAAGTTTGCATTTCTCTGGAACGTTTTAGAAGATATGAAAAATGTGAATGAAAATGAAACTCATTCATTACATAACGAAACGTCATTCTGTGTTTGTCTGTGGTTGAAAATGAATGACAGACAGAACGAAATAATCCATTCGTTCTCTGATTTGGTAACTGCGTTTTGAGGTTGGTTATATTTGTCGAGAATTTGTGTTTTCGTAATGGGAGACTCCGACAGTTTCAAGCCAAAAATCAACAGTACTGCGCAAGATCCAGTACTTAAACAGGCTGAAATAGCTTACATGAAGTTGATAGAGCAGAAAAACCGTGAAAGGGTAGTTAAGTTGCAGCAGATTTCTAAAAAGAATAGAATCACCGGACTTGCCATTGGAACTGGAGTACTAAGTGTTTACTTGTACTCAATATTCGCTGTGAAACAAGAAACCTTCCTGGACGACTTTGACGAACCCATCAAAGTACAGCAGCAGTAATATGGCGGCGGCGAAGAAAGCTTTACAAATAAGATTACCTCCTCTGCCTAGTATTAAAGATGTTATTCGACTGTATAAACTACGTGCTCTCAGGCAACTGTCTCAGAACTTCCTCATGGAACCGCGTTTGTTAGACAAAATAGTAAATGCCGCTGGTAAAATAGAGAATCACGTCGTCTGCGAAGTTGGTCCCGGCCCCGGCGGAATCACAAGGTCTATAATCCAAAAAGCTCCGAGAAAATTAATCTTGATCGAAAAAGATCCTCGTTTTCTTCCATCACTGGAACTATTAGCTGATGCTTGTCGAGACAAAGTTGATGTTGACATCATAACTGGTGATATTTTGAAGACCGACATTGGTCATTTCATCCCTGAAGACGTGAAGACAGATTGGCTTGACCCACCTCCACCAGTTAATTTGATTGGCAACCTGCCTTTTAGTGTGTCCACAATACTGATTATACGTTGGCTGGAATTGATATCCAAGCGAGAAGGTCCATGGGCTTTTGGTAGAACTAGAATGACATTAACTTTTCAAAAAGAAGTAGCTGAAAGAATGGCGGCAAGAATTTTAAGCAGTCAGAGATGCCGACTGTCTGTCATGTGCCAGAACTGGTGTACCGTGAAGTATAAATTTGATATTTCAGGGGGTGCATTCTTGCCAAAGCCAGACGTTGATGTTGGAGTAGTGACCTTAACTCCATTAAAACATCCGATAATACAACAGCCATTCAAAATGGTTGAGAAAGTTGTTCGCCAAATATTTTCTATGAGACAAAAGTATTCAATTCGAGGTGCCCAAACATTATTCCCTGAAGATGTAAGAGAAGAAATGGCATTGAAAATGTACAAAATGGCCGACATTGATCCAGTTACCAGACCGTTCCAGATTGCTAACATGGAGTTTGCGCGGATAGTTAATGCATACAGTGAAATAATTAAAGAATACCCTGAACTTAAGCACTATGATTACAGGGCTAAAAAAGTACCAACAGAGAAAACAGTGTTGGAGGAAGAAGTTTAAGTTATACCTAGATGGTTTTAGATGTATATATTAGTTATGTTTGAAATAAATGATTTCTGAGAAAAACAGTTAATTATTTAATTTGACCAACAAATAAATTACAATTCAAGTAAACACACATTAAACAGCGGGACTGTTATTTCCCTCCATATTTCTCTTTTGCTCTTCCAGACATTTCTTTTTCTTCAGTACTTTATTATGTCTTATGGATTTAAGATGAATGGCATACACATTATCTCCTATGAATATTCTGTTGCAAACATCACAGTGGTTGTGTGAATTTCCGTCAACTCCTCTTTTCATTTCATCAATTTCAGATGTTAATGGTTCAAAATGACATGGAGTTTCATTGAGGTAACTTTCTAAAATGTGTATAGCTTTGTTTTTAACTTCATCATCCCATTTTGATACATCTGTAGTATCTAGCTCGTAAATAGGTGGTACCTAGAAAATAATAATGGTTTTAGCGCCATCTATTGTTTAAAGTACTGAAACAGTTTGCTGTTACATGATGATAGTAGTTCTCCTATTTGACGCTAGATGTCTCTTAATTTTCTATAAAGAAGTTTTGCTACTTGCCACTAGATGGCCCTATAAAAAGACAATTGTAATACGTGCCAATATTATAATTGAAATCAGGTAGTGAGTTACCAATAAATATATCGTGGTAAATAATATTCAGTCTGTAAAATAATTAGATCCCTACCTACGAGTAATAAATATGTATTTTCCTCAGACCAACAATACTTTTTTATTGGTCTGAGGTATTTTCATGTGAACGTTTAGTACAAACGAAACATAAAATACCTATATGCGCAATAAATTAATAACACGCAATACTTAGATATCGCCTTTTTGATCTATCGACTACACGGCACGGAAAATTATCGTACTTTTTATAGGTATCCTCTAGGTTTTTCTACGTAGGTACAACGTTGTCATTCCAAATTATAATAAACAGAGCATTGTACGGAAGAAGTCTACTGAACAATATAGCAACAATTCTATACATATTGTTTTATTTATTTGGCTGTTAAAAACCTTACTTCTCTTGTAGGATGTTCTAAGAATCTCCCTCTAATCATCTTGTTCTGCCGGCGGGCATACCTTCTGGTGCCCATCTTCATATTTTCAATGCTTTGTTCGAGTAATTTTTTCCCCGCATCAGTGTTTCTTTCCTCATCGGATAACATTAAATAGTCATGGAATTCTTTAAAGCCGAGAGTTTGGAAGACTCCTTTGGTGTAGTCCGGTGGCCTGGAAAACGTTAATAAATAGGATAATGTATGAAATAAATTATTAATGTTATACGGGGTACGGATACCGCCTGAGGGCCCGCACCCGTCGAGGATAAAAGCTTAGAATATATGCGTCTATGGAACACAGAATTGAATAATTAAACAACATACGAATGTTTGTTGATGTCGACTCGTTTATGATTATGAAATGTCCAAGTAGTACCTACCTACTACCTACCCAAGTTGAATTTATTTTGAATATGGCTCGGTAACCAGTAAGCCTGTACGTAAGCCGATTTGGGAAGCCAGAAGCAAAGATTATGATTTTAAGTAAAAACGAATTATGTAAAGTCTAAACATAAACAAGCTGTCGAGGTAGATTCTTCGGGATTTGTTTAACAAGAACTGTAATGTATGAAAGATAAATCGTTCAGTGTCAGTACGGTGCCGGATTAGCTTCAGATAAGTATTTGCCAACAACCAACATAAAACGATGCAAAAATGTTTTGTTTATCTTTTCGATACCGTATATCTTTCAGGGAAGTGGAACTCGCGCGGATTGTTTACTTGTGGGCGTGTTCCAGTTTTGTTTTATTGCGTAGTAGTAAATATAGGTACACCGGTACACCACCGTTTCGTATGAACATTGAACATTTAAATTCGGAAACTTTAGTTTTGTTGTTATTGGCAATGGAAATCAACTGTAGGTGTCGGATGCTCGTCAAATCAGTTGTTGAAGTCAGTTTCTGTGTAGTCCCGATTACCAAGATAATTTTAGGATGAACTGTTTCTTGCCTTTTAAGGTAACGTAGTTGGGGGCAATTAGCTTCGTCAGCAGCGAATTTCGATCATTATTTTAAAGTTGATTTTCAACGACTAGATTTTATCGATCATTAAGTTGATTTTGATGTCTGCATATTTAACGGAGCACCTACATATATTAAAAAAACACATCTCAAAGCAGTCTACCATGATAATAGAAGAACAGATTGAGTTATAAATAAGCAACTAGATATTAATAACAAACAAATACGCTTATGCAGATGATGCACGCACGACTAACGTATTTTGCATAAAACGTCAATATATTATTCGCAGACAACGTAGAAACCCGAACATTTAAAAATGGAATAAGTAATATGAATATTTGCGCGCCATTTCGTGGCGGATTTTTTTGTCGATGGTATAATTATTTAGCGAGCGATCATCGATTACGTAACGTGTGTTAGGTATCGTTCGTTCACCTCAGACTTGTTCGCTACACGCTGACGTTTAACCTTCAAAAGTTGGTCGATTTATTTAAACTTTTAAACTTAATAGATAAAGAGATGTAGTTGTTTGTTTATTGGTAGGTACGAAGAGGAAATGACTGATCCGATTATCGAATATGGCAAATGTTTGTCATAATATTATGGTGACACTGTAAAATGTTACGGGAGTGAAGGCGCAGTAAGTTGGAGGAGGGTACGTTGGACCACGTACATGGAATGGACCCGAGGTGGCGGCGCGTCGTGTTCACGCGCGCCCCTCTTAGACGTCGCGAGGGGAGTCCAACACCTCACTCCCCTCGCTGACTTGGCGAGGCCCGCGGGGCCGGCACCAGTCGGGGGTCGCGGAAGTATCTTCTGTCCCCATGACCCCCGGCGCAGGTGTGAGAAGGAACACGGGGTGGTTTTTAGTCAGTAAGAGTCTGACAGACCCCTCCGCCTCCCCGGGCGGGGGACATCCATGAGGATTTTCCACCCCTCAAAAAAAAAAAGGTAGGTACCTACGTTGGACCATATATTTAGTGAATCCTCAAACAATTACGTTCTAGCTTTAGATTTATCTAAGACGTCAAGCACGGATCCACTGATGCAGGCACTGTGGAATGCCAACCCTAATTTGAGGTCTGACAAATGATCGTGCTCATCACACAAACATGTACGAATCCAGGACATCTATGGTGGGAATCGAACCCCCGATCTCTGCCATAGTAATCAGTGCTACTAACCACTAGATCAACAGGCCAGTCAAAGAACTTTATGTATGGATGATTTACCAATCGAGTTAAATTATTAACTCCTACTATTACTTCAAATAAGTATTACTTACCTACTACCTACTCTAGTATAAAGTATACACACGCAGCGCAGTAGTTCATTTTAAAATTATGTATTTTGTATCTTTCGAAATCAATTAATTGCAGTAAGGTAGTTAGGTTAGGTAGTTAGGTTAGGTAGTTAGGTTAGCTATAGAATAGGTATGGTAAGTTAGGTTAGGTTATATATAGGTATTATGTTGTCATTCTAATTCTATTTAACACAAATTGTTTATAGAGCACATTTTGTTTTTTAGATCTTTTATAGGTATATGTTGTCATCTTATTAAAAGTATATATCTCTAATATATGAAATTCTCGCGTTGTTACACCTCCACCACAAAATTTCATTCGAAAAAACCACCAACTTTTTTTTATTTTTCGTTTTTTCGTATGAAATTTTGTGGCGGAGGTGTAACAACGCGAGTATTTCCTTTGTAAGTATGAATGCATTGTACCGATCGTAGAGAATACTGAGTCTTAGAATATTACTCGCGTTTGACGAATTTTTGAGTAGTCGGTAACCTCAGAAAAACCTTTTCGAGGCCTGGATCCGCGTCTGATAGACATCTTCCTAAATTTAAGATCCCCCATCCAATTAACTTGTCCTCCCTTTTAACATATACCCAGAACTGCTTGTGGCGTCGATAGTTTTGCAGAGGTGAACCTGGCAGTACACCAACATTTCGCCAGTTACAATAATATGAAATTGTGAGCTGTCTGAATGGGCCATTTGACAAAATTTTAATTTTTAGTCCCTCATCTAGACTACAAAAAAAAAACACTTGACACATATTTTTTCTTTTTTCGCGTAATCCAAAAATAACGGCGATACATCGAGTCAAAATGTCGCATGACGTCACTAGCCAGTACAGTTTATACTAGATAATGACGTCACAAGTGAAAAAGAAAAAATACGTGTCGAATATTTTCTTGTAACCTAGATGACGGACTAAAATGTCAAATACCCCTGGATGTTTGTGTAGGTATGTAACTTTAAATGTGTTTAATTTTTTTACTGTCCTGTTGCTCTAGAAGTTAGTGGCCCTGACGGAGGTCGTGGATTCGATTCCAACTCAGGACAAATGTTTGTGTGATGAGCACGATCATTTTTACACGTTTAACAGTTGTTTACTAGGTACCCATAACACAAGCTCTGCTTAGCTTGGGACTAAATGACGTTGTGTGAAAGTTGTGGATATTTATTATTTATTTATAAACTCACGAAATAGGAAAAATGCTAGTGTGGGCAAAGTTTAAAAAGAACAATTAGGTTTTCACTTCAGTAGGTTAAACATGTAGGTTTTGCTGCCTGAAATCAGTGATGAAAATGCGATTTTGCTCACTGAGTGAGACAAAGTAACTTTTTAATGTTTGTTTCCAGAAAGCCGCGAATAAGTATCTAGCTTATTCAGCCTTGGGTTAATCATACAATTCGAAACATTCACACTCTATCTCTATCCCGCCATTAGAAAGAGAGAGAGACCAAGACCAGCCCTTTCAAAGTTCCGATTTTGAATTCGACCTCAAAGCAAACACGAAATTTCAAACTAACTAAAGAAATTTTGCAAAAAGATAATTATGTCTTCTAATGTAATTTATTCAATTAATAACTTATTGTTGTATTTAAACGAACATAAGTATTTACTGCATTTATTTGCAGTCAATATTTATTTCTGGTTTCAAAAAGTGTTCTCGCTGCTGAAGTGAAAACTTATGTGTGTACCTAAAAACTTTGCTTTCGTGTAGAGAGCAAAGTTTTTTGAATCTCGTGCCTTTGAAATCCCTCGCCACACTCAGGATTAAATTTTATAACACAAATAACTATTAATCAATACGATTGCATTAATTAAATAAACAATGGTAGTTAAATTAATAGTTGTTGTTTACCGATAGATAAAATCAAAATCCGTTTTGTATTATAAATTGCACATGATTTTGTCTTACGAGAATACTTGCAGTCAAACAATACATGGTATAGTCGTGATTGAGTAAATTACACAAACCTTTTAATTAATCAATTTAATTGTAGATACGAATATTTTGTGGTACAACAACGGACTATTTGACAAGTTTCAATAAGTCAGAATAGTAAGCTGTCTAAATTACGTGATTAGTGGACCAAAATAACAATGACTCGGTAATTCAATTTTACGCGAGCAAGAGGCTGAGCTGCTGCGCTTTCTGTCTCGGGTTTGATTCCCGCACGTATATAAATATTAGTTTGTCCTACAGCCAGTTTTTTCGGATCTGGTTGTTTGTGTATGCGAGTTTACAATTTTAGAAAAAAACATGACGATCGAAATCTAATAAAATGAAATGGTTGAGATAATTTTAAACTAAAGAGATTATTGTGTCTATCTAATCTAACTACACTGGGGACCAAGACTTGTTAAAGTTTTACTAAGAAAATAACTTAAAAAAAAGCATAGAACTTATTAAAAACCAACGAAAAATGTCAACACATAAGGATATGTTACGGATTTATTCTATTTACTCGAAAAACTACGGAATCCAGTCTATCACTGACTAACGTTCACTGAGTAAATTCGGAAAGGAAACCTAGTGTTCTACTGGTACTTTATTCCCTTCGAACTTTAGCCCTCTCGTAGTTCAAAAATATTTGAATTTGGAAATACAATAAAGCCGATATTACTCAGTGACAAAATGGCCATGGCTATGTAGGTACTACTGCCTGGCTGTGGCTACTGATAAAAAGTTTCCTAATGGAGAAAGAATTTTCGAAATTGATTGAGAAGTTTTACTGTTACATAAGTACGTACAAATAAACAAACAAAGAATCAAATCTTTCTTTCTTCATAATATTGCTACTGGGGTTGAACCAATTCAAACCGTTTAAATTAAAGTAAACAAATAAATAAATCAAGTTGTGCTTCGATGTCCATACCACTCTGTTAAATACACTTTGAGATAAACGGGCTCCAAGACATTCGCATACGAAACAGGACCTTCCTCCTCCAATTTTCTCAATCACCAAGCTTAGGATCTACAACCCATGCTTCATAGCAACAAAGTATTTGAAGAGGGGTCACTAACAGCTCCAGTGCCCCCATTCAAAGGGTAGGACCACCGAAGTAGGTTAACGGGTAGTTGTGTAGCCGGGTGACGTATTACCGGCGTGTAAGGAACCCACTGGCTAGATGAAGACCTATAAGTTTACTCAGGAGTTAGAGATACTGGATGCGATAGCTTAGGTTTATATTCATGCTATGCCATTTTTGGGTTTGGTGAAGACTTGAGTTTATTTCTTAAAATTAAAAGGGATTGGGGCTGGATGGCATTATGTGAAAGTTGTGGCATTTTAGATTACACTAGTTGAAAACTTCGTTCTGTCTTTTTGTGTGTGTACTGAATATACACAAAAAATGTCATAAGAATCGGTGAAGCCATTTCCGAGGAGTTCGGTGACAAACACAGTGACACGAGAATTAGATTAGATTAGATTGGGTGCGTACCATTTGACATAATAACAAAAGTTCTAACGATCACATGACCTAATTTCATTTGATATCATTTTTGTTTAGTATAACGATGAAATGATATAATGAACTACTGATATAATTTCAGTTTACCCAATTTGCTGCGGCAGCGGTCGCCGAGTGCCTTATCCATTCTATTGTTGGTGAATCATTTGGGTTAGGCTGATGAGGTTTTAACAGTATGATGTTTTCTGATATTTACTTATTCACTACATAATTTGGGCAGAAAATGAGTACCTAAGTACTTATTTGTGAAAATTAGGTCAACTGAACGTTACATAAAAAGAGCAATATACTAATTGAAAATTATATGAGATGAACGTTATACTAAATGTTATTAGAGCAAAAGAAGTTTATAGGAAATGTAATATTAGATCACATGAAATTAGGTTATTTGTTTTTATAGCATATGAAAATTATATCATGTGAACGTTATTTCAAGTGATAATATATTATCTGTTATTATGGCATATATTACACACCCGATTAGATTATATTATATTATTAAAGGTGCACATGTCGCCATGTTTAAGTACCAGGTAATAGTAGGTAAGTCTAACGCCATCAATAGGGCACATATAATATACAGACTCCGGGCGCCAAAAAAAACTTTAATATTTAAATAAATTTCAAAGAAAGAAAACAGTTACACTCCATATAAAAAAATAAAAAAAAAATACTTTTCGCCTAACTTAAAATGTCGTATATTTATTTCCGTGTTTCTATCGATTTCCATGTGAAATGAAAGAACTGCCTGGCTGGTATAGTTGGTTACGTGCCTTCCCATGTTACACAAAAGGGTCAAGTAGGTGAGGTTTTGGGATAAACGTACCTGGTTCATGCACAATTTTGATCTATCACCCTTCCTCGTTGGGTTAAGGGTTCGTCTTCAATTAATTGGAATATGTACGTAGGTACAGAGGCTAAAACATGAAGCTCAAAGCATCAATGTGTCAAATTTCTCAGGAGAATAAAATTTATAGGATTTCTAAATGCAGTATTAATACAAGTGCGTACAATTATAGACATCTTTATACATTCCAACTGAAGTTTTGATTAGTGATAGTGTTTTTCCTCGATTTCAATTTTTTACTTAATAAAACTTTATGCACTAGTTCATTAAACTGTAAGTACGAAGGCGGACTTAAAGCCAAACAAATAATGCTGCTAATAAAAATACTACGTAATAATAATGTAAATGGTGATTCAATTAATTGAAAACGTTCAAAATCTAGTCGCAATGTTATCTCAGCAACGATCAACTTGTCTAGAAATTAGACTCTTTGTTGAGAGCAAAGACATTTAAAATACTACTTATAGAGCGGACATGCGAAGAAATGTCATAGAAAAACTTTGATCCCATGTCTCAGTAACGCCATCTAGGATAATATATGAATATTGGAGTGGCAGCAGAGCGTACTAAAAAACTCATAGACTTGTGTCCAGCAGGACATAAATTTGGGACGAAAATTTTGTTCGCGATGTCCGGTCTATAGGTATTGAATTTCTTTGGTTGGCAGATTAGGACTGAGATAAAATGCGAATGCTTTTAAAAATGGAACTGCTTTTCTGAAGTAGGTACCTAAAAGAACGGAACTATACTTTCGCTTCAATGCATTTCTATTCTTCTATTAATTTCTATTCTCAACAGCAAGTAGGTATTACATTCGCTGCTCCAGGCCAAGATCCTATGAAGGGGTAGCTAGTAGCTGGAAGGCTCACGTGCCATTACTTGGTTGGTTGGTGTTCACTGTTTGCTACCGCCCCGCGCTTACGCAGCGTCGCTCACCTAGTTTTGATACTTGTAATCAATGATATTATAAGTAAAACGGTGTAGGTAGGTTACTTAAACAACATTCGATCTTCAAAAACGGCACACTAACGCACGCACGCGTCCATTGACGGGACACTGAGGTCAAATGTGGCTAAACAGTTCACTTCACTAAATTTTTCGCAGGATAAGTAATTTTTACAGAATCGACCCTCTGTACTGCCCAATGTGAAGTGATTTACTAGCTAGTGTTGTTGATGATTAACCTATCTATTTATGTAAATTGGTTTTTACAAGAACTATTGTACAGACGCCAGCACGTCAAGTTACCCCAATGTGTCAAATTTCTTTGATCATTTTTCAACTTTATGTCAAACAGAATAAGGTTCATATTCAATTGGGAAAATTTGACACATTGGGGTAACTTGATGTGCTGGCGTCTGTACTTCAAACAAGTACTCGTATTTTTGTTTTAAACGAGTGAAGTCGGTGTTTCACTTTCTGACTACTCTGAGAAGAAACACCGAAAGAAATTCAGATATCACTAGTCTTTCTTGCAGTTTAAATATTTTCCCCGAACATTATCTTGGTCAGATCATGTGAGAACCTTGCAGATTAGTGTCTGAGATGGTCTTTTGAATATAGACACACACAGATATAGAATAGAATAGAATATACTAAAGTGTGATGTAAGTCCCTGCACATCAAAGCTGGCCCAGCATACGTTGCTATCCCTGTAACTGCTTTCCTGGTTTCAAGATAAAATAAATACGAAGGAGACTCACGAAAGAAGCCTCTAGTAAGTTTAATAAAGTGGGTAAAGCACAACCAGAAACAACTTTCACTTTTTGAAAAAAGAAAAAAAAATCGAAAGTCCCGTTCATTGGTCCCGGAAGATTGGATATCAATTACACACTGCGTTAAAAAAATAATCAATCAGAAATACGAAGTTTTTGTTCAATGGATTTTGAATAGATAAAAAAGCTAATCAATCAAGAAGATAGAATAGCTGTTTCTAGATAATTGAATGATCTATAGTTGCTAGACGAGTAGGCATTAATAGTGGCAACACTAGAAATTGTGTGTAGTATAAATCTATCTGTCTGTATTAAGTTGGTAATGTAGTAAAGGACCTTGTGAATATAAGTTTAATCCATCCGAACTAAGCTTTATGTATCCATTGTTCAGTTTACTACATAGATGTAGTCCGGACTTAAAAATCAGAGTGATAAAAAAAAGGTAGGTAAGTAAAGAAAAAAAATCTAATTTCGAAATGGTTGGAGTTAGAATTAAACAGGAGAGAGTTGAATTGGATATGATTGACAGTAAATGTAACATATTTGCAAGAATATGGCTAACACTTAGCTATTGCCTTAATTAGCCATAATTTCTTGTAATAAATGCAAAGTACCAAACAATGGGGTCGTCGTAAAATAGGCTCGGCCGTGTAACACGACCCTATTTGTAGTACGCGACCGCAGCTCCGCACAGCAGATGACACACAGGACATTGCCCGCGAACGCCATATTTGTTTTTGTGCAACTTTTTTTTAATACCATAGACTTGCGTACCGCGGAGGTGCGTTGGTATTTCGTGACTGTAAAAAAAAGCTGGCAATTCATACAGTTTTATTGATCGATTTTTCTGGAGACTGAACGTACCAAGTTTTCTGATTGTCTTAGTCAACTTATACTTTAATTTGTAGTGTGTTTCTATGTGAAGTTTAGTCAAGAAATTAATTTATTCAAAGTCGAAGTGAAATCATTTAGGTATTTCAATTAGGCCATTTAAAATGCACTTTTGAAGGTCAAACTCAAAAGTTAAATCCTACTAATATTATAAACTAATATGACTCCGGTAATATGAAATAAGAGGGGCTTTGATCTGATTTCTTTAAGCCTTCCTTCTCTATTATTTACCACCAACTGATTAGACTCACTATTGAGCAGAACTTAAGGAGTGAAGTTCGTCCAAAGCAATTACCGAATATAAAGCTTACGAAACCATTCAACCAGTCAAAACGGCTATAAAACTTATCAAACACATTATTACGCAAATATTACATTGCCCAGTACCTATATCTTGATATTTTGGGGATGGCGCCACTTGCTAAAGCACACCTTAAATTAAGAACAATAATTCGATTTGGTTCCGTGTCTCGCCACGTGCCAGGTTATGCTGGTCACATTCTAAACAAGAGTTTCCTGTCAATTTCGCGTTTCTTAGTAACAAAATGTTTCGCTTAGCGCCATTTAATTTCACGGATAATTTGTGTGGATCGAATGCCCTTTGTTTTAGTAAATTAAGTATCGATCGACAGACTTCAACTGTTTGATGCTTTCCGCTTTAAAAATGATAAAGTTTTTTTTTTAATGTTGTTTTTTTTTCCATGATTGAGACGTTGTTTTTTTTGTCTTTTCTGCTGACAATGGTAACGTAAATAGTTTTGAATAAAGATTTGTAGTTGATTGTACAGGCGCTAGCACATCAAGTTACCCCAATGTGTCGAGATAGGGGCCTTTTTGGAGTATTCCCGTTTGAGCACCTATGCATTTAGCACCAAAGGTACCTATTCTCATTTCCCATAGGTTAATGCATAGGTGCTCAATAAATAGGTGCTCACACGGGAATACTCCGCCTTTTTGGCCTCGCACAGGTCTTTTTGTTATTTATTTAATATGTTAAATTTAGTTTTAGTTTGAAACTGTTAAATTCCTGTGCGTGTCCCAAATAAACATATTTTCTTTCTTTATATTTTTCGACCGCATGTAACAGTTACTCAAAATGTTTTTTTTAGACAAACCACCGGAAAAGTCGGACGTTAGGGTACTTCTACACGGTGCATGTAGCTGGAGCAAGTAAAGATGCGGGTTACACGCGTGAGTAATATGCGCAAGCGTCTTGTTCAAGTTACTCGCTTGTACTTGTACCTACATAATGCAAATAACTGGAGCAAGTAAAGACCCGGGCTACTTGCGCTAGCAGTACGCACAAGTTTATTGCTCGTGGTCAAGAGCTACATGCGCAAGTGACCCGCGCGCGCTGCAAGTTTACGATGCATCCAACCTGCGCAAATGCCTAAATATGAGCAAGCTATTTGCACCTTGTAGAAGCACCCTTAGTATAAAAATTGAATAGTCAAACGAACTTACCTGTAAGTGAAGTTCGACGGTAATTATACGAAGTCTTTGTTTCATTCGAAAATGAGGTTTGATTACTCGTAGTAGGCTCAGTTATTTCACATAATTTCACAGCGTAGAAACTGAACGCCTCCTCCCGTGTTACGCGCACCTGTCAGTTGTCTGTCAAATATCTTCATTGGTTTTTTATGTCACATAATGGCGTCATCTTTTTCCTATATTTTTTAATGTTTTGTGTTGTGTTGTGAAAATACTGTTCCTTATAGGATAAAAATGGGAAAAAGGAATTCACTAGATAAAATTAGAATATCGAAACGACTGAGAGATGTATTTAAATGCTAAAACTAAAATCGATTCAAGTCACGAAAAAGGTAAGAAAATTTCATAAATGGCCGCTTTTATGCTGTTTTCTGTAACTGTTCCATCAGTAAACTGATTCAAGAACTTGCCTGATTATGACTATAGCCAATTAAGACCCTGTGTGCGTATTATCGCTAGTGAATATGAAAACAGGGTGCGCTTTTTGTTTTTCGCGTTATGCACGTGCTAACGTGCTTGCTACCTGCAAGTGCATGCCTGACCTGTGGGACGTTCTGCGGGAACGTACGTGGTCAACAATGGCAATATTGGCAGTGAAAAGCCCAACCTGTGGAGCGTTAGGAAACGCATTTGTGATGAAAAATGGCTATACAGTGAGCAACTTGCCTAGAACCTGTGGGGCGTTCTGCGGGAGCGCACGTGGTTACAATGGCTTTGTTGCGATTTAAGCAATCTGTGGGGTGTTCTTTAGGGACACACGTGGTTGACTTTTTTCTTATAACCTTCAAGGGAAGTTCTGCGGGAACTTACATGGTTATATGGTACAATGTTTGCTGCCTTTACAGCATGGACTGTTTTCTCCAGACACTGTAATAAATTCATTAGAACAATTCATCTGAAATGAATGGAAAAGACAAAAAATGTTTCTCCGGAGTTCATAGAAAATCTTCAAACAAAAGTTGTATTATGCAGATTCTAGTTGGTAAATTGAAATGATTGAAGAATTACAGGTACCTTTGGAAAAGACATAAGATGATCAGATTCACAAAATGCTAGCTGTGGATTCTCAACTGGAGAAATCAGGAAAAGATTTACCTAGATAGATTACCCAGGTATCTAATGCTTACTAAGAAGCTCAACAAAATATGTTATTTAATAAGCATAGAGAAGATAAAGACAACATCGGGGCGTCATCGCCCTGCCTTATATTAACTTAGACCTTCAAATGTATCTAGACACTTCAGAGCATGAAATGTAACAAATTTGAGTGATACTTTAAGGTATGATATGTATACATACAGAGGGGCATATTTTCCCTGCTAGTAACAGTCATAAAGACATCAAGAGTTCTCTGCCTTATTCTGAGTCAGAAACATACTTATTTGGTGAAGACCCAATACTTCCCAAAAAAGCAGCTTTAAACTGGTGGAACCAACCTCACTCCAAAAATGGGGGGGGGGGGGGGGGAGGCATCGTCTGAGACACCAGTGGTTGAGTGAACATGAGAAGACCGGAGGATTCATCAGCGCTACAAAATACACCCACAGGTGGGTATTTTAAAAATTAATTTATGTGATTGATAACTAATCATCACTATTATTGTGGTTATTATTTTTTGTTAAGATAGTAACTACTTTACAACTATATTTCATACTAAACTACACCAAAGTTACTTTTCATTGAAAGAAAAACTCTCCAAAGAGGAATCTTTTCAGATAATATCGGTAATTATAAATACTTTCTGAGCAATAGAAATTGGTCAGACTACTCAAGCTGAGTTTACCAGTCTTTTATTGGTAAAAAAGCCCATTGGAAACTTTTCATTAATTTATAAATTAAAGAAGTTGAAGACTTTTGTTAAAACAGAACATTTGAAATGGAAAGTCTACCGCACAATAAGTGATATTTATCAGAAAAATTATTTTCTGATAGAGGTAGTTTTTTAAACAGGCTTATTGCCTGGTCAATATTTATACATATTAAACATTATATACTCTTCTTCAAAGGAAATGGCAACAATTAATTGTTTTATGTTTTTTGGGTTCTATATGATCAACATTTACAAGAAAGATGAAAGATGCTTACTAAATAGAGAGGCTATAATATATTTGCTTGTTTATTCAGAATTTCTGCTAAGAAATAATTCAGTTAACTGCAGATAAACAGGGAAAAACAAGATTCATAACTAACAAACTAAATAACTGTTATAAGTTTGTAGAGAAAAATCATGTCTAGTCAACTATAGTTAAATTCCACGTTCACATGAATGGAAATTTTACATCCACTAGCATGACATCTATTGAATATCTTGTCTTTTATTTAATTGGTTAATAATGAGAATAAATGATTATGGAATAGATACTACCTTGAATACCTACTGCATGTTTAAACAAGACCTTGAATGGTAGTTCATAAACATGGTCAGAGTAAGGAATATTTTAAAGTTAGAAACTTTATTTTATTTTTTGACTGGCCTGTTGGTCTAGTGGTTAGTGACCCAGACTGCTATACTGGTTGTGGGTTTTATTCCCACCCAGGATAATGTTTTTAGTGATAAGCACAATCATTTGTTCTGTGTCTGGGTATAATTTATCCCTAATATGTATGTATTTATCAGCATATATATAAGTATTTTATCAAACTCTGCTTAGTTTGGAACTAAGTGGCGTTGTGTGGAAGTTGGGGAATATTTATTTATTTACAAATACTTTTTCCACAAGGTAATATCCAAGAGGTTATGGTTTTTGGAGGCATCTAAGCAATGGACTGAAAATTAAGCTAAGCTTCAAATTATATTTTAGATTCAATTGCTGCCTACTTAGTCTGTAATGCCTTGCAGGACACCCAACAGATAGTGAAATCTGATTGAGAATGGATTATATGACCACAATATCATACAATTGATTGGGAGGAGTTCAATATCCTTCCTATCTATATACCATTACTAAAAATAATTGGCAGTGGTGTGATTAAAAACCAAAGGGTTTTTTGTTTTTGGTTTCTACATGAATCAATTTTAATTAATATCTGATTTGGAATCTAGAAGAGAAGTAAATTACAAAATGACTAATTTAATAAGTAATACAAATTGTCAAAAGATTATATATTTATTTGGTGGTACACCAATTAATTTGTCTGCTTCCCAGATCAACACAAAAGTGCCAAAGTACATGCTTTCTTTTTGCATTGGTCTCAATCATAAGAATTAAGTTTTACGATCTCTCTCCACTCTCTTTGTATTCAAAACTATAAAGATGATAATTAAAGACAAAGCACAAGGTACTGTTTATACTTCATCTGTTGATCACTCAAACCATGGTTCTCGATATTTCAGAGATTGTCGATACAGGTCCCTGAGACATTTTAACCCTTTAATTATTTCATTGGCACTATCATTTTACATTGTTACACGTCCTTCACAGGAAATTGAAATAAACGCCAAGAATAGATACAACAGACCGAAAAGTAGTCCATATTGGACCGTAAAGTTAATTATACAAAATAAAATGATTTTATTTTGATTTATTGATTTTTAAAAGTATGGAATACTCTTGATTATCCAATAACTTTAAAATAACAACTTAAAGAGTTATATGAGGTGTTTACAATGTGCTGATTTATTACTCATAATATAAGTGATCTCTTACAAACAACTTGAAGAATATTGTCATGTAAACATTTGTACATGTTTGGAGTGTGAACAAGCAGTTGAAAATTAATTATGTTGAATATTGATTTAATTCCAGTGCGTTTTAGCTAAAAACTGTAATTTGTAGCATTACTAAGCCTACCATGACTCATGCTGTTCAATATCATAAAAATACTCCAGGAAGGAGTTTTTTCCTATGAAAGTTTGGTTTATATTTGATCCGGTCTAGCCTTGATAATAGGACCGCATAAAATGATAAAATGAAAAGATTATTAAAGGCTTCATAATAAGACATCTTAAACCTAGATATACTTGGGATGTTTTTTCATGTTTACTTAATTATATTTTAACATGCAACATGGTGATTTATACTTTGTTACCAAGAAGGTTATTTGAGTCTATTCATGATAGCTACAGGATGATAACAATCTCCATTATAAATATAGAGTGATCCAATTTGACATCAGTAATCATAATTGAAATCCATAAGCATAATTATCAAGATTAATAAGTTAATTAAAACTGTAATAACCAAATAGCCAAACTTTATTTTATTTTACAGATTTAAAAAAAAAAAAAAAAAAAAAAAAAAATTATAGCTATTACAATGGATATGATGATGCAATAACAATAAATTAGGAGATGGACAATTACAAGTTTTTATTTTTTGTTTTTTTTTTTTTTTTCAAAACAGTAGGTACCTACTAAACATTGTAAGTAACAAAAACACTGAATTGTGAGCTCCAGTATCAGCCGTTGGATTACCAGGGCTATGGAAGAGAGAGTGAACTTTATATTAGCGCGTTTTTTCAACAATGCATTATATAAAAACTTCAGCCGGTAAGGGGGTTTTTTTAATATCGACTTTATTATAAGTTATCCACGTGAACGGAAGGGTCAACCATTCCTTCCTAAATTTCCAAATGGAAATATTAATAGTTAAAACAAGTATGATGCTATTTGAATTGTAATTCGATGTTGTGTTTTTTATTTTGATTCTTTTGAAAGATTTTAAATAACTAATTGTTATTTTAAATTCTTTAATAATTATTGATTGCTTTTACAACTTGTCTTTAAACATCTACGAGTAATCAAACCTCATTGAGAATGAAACAAAGACGAGTATAATTGAATAGTCAAACGAACTTACCTGTAAGTGAAGTTCGACGGTAATTATACGAAGTCTTTGTTTCATTCGAAAATGAGAAGAGTCCCACCCGACCCAAACAATACATGCTATTTCAATACAATTTTGAGCATGGACCCCACGTTGTAAAACCAATCATTTGCTGTGAACTTAATGAAGATATTTGACAGACAACTGACAGGTGCGCGTAACACGGGAGGAGGCGTTCAGTTTCTACGCTGTGAAATTATGTGAAATAACTGAGCCTACTACGAGTAATCAAACCGCATTGAGAATGAAACAAAGACGAGTATAATGTTTTGCTCTCGTACGAAGCCTGGGCGGGTCACTAGTTTTAATATAAACACAGTTTTAACTCACTTTCCATCCTGTATTCTTTGTTTGTTGTGGTTATCATGGAAGTCCAGTAGTTCTTTTATAAGCCCCTCCTCAATCATAGAGTCCACTCGGGCGTTCAGACGTTGATCATGTATTGCCTGTAATAAAAATAACTTATCAATTAAACTGTAATATGGAAAATAAGTTACTGGACAAGACCTCTAGTCTTATTCACACATTAATGTATAAAGTTTTGTGCCATTAATCATGGCCTAATGCCAGGACATAATGGCAATACAGCCATGTAGAATGGTTTTGTGTTCAGTACGTACAGACGCCAGCACGTCAAGTTATCCCAATGTGTCAAATTTTCCTTTAAATTAAATATGAACCTTATTCTGTTTAGCATAAAGTTGAAAAACGATCAAAGAAATTTGACACATTGGGGTAACTTGACGTGCTGGCGTCTGTACATGAATCTAAAAAACTATGTTAGATGGAAATAGAGACTTGTATAGTTTATTTTTACAGATGATGATGTATACTGTTAGGGTTAAAGCCGGTTGCAGACCGAAAACTAAGCTATGCCAAGGCTAAAATAACCTAAGCTACGCCAAGGCTAAACTAAGCTATGCCAAGCAAGCTAGGCTAAGCTAAGCTAGAAATAAATAGCGTGCACAGCAGCAGCTAAGCCAAAGCTCAGTCAGTGTTGCGTAGTTCAATTAGACGGATGGCAAAGGGTGTGCGGGGTAGCGGGAGGGGCTTAGCTTAGCTCGTGTGGCTGCGCATCGGCATACACAACTAACTTAGCTTCGCATATTTTAGTTAGCTCACATAGCTTAGTTCGCACAGTTTGCGGTCTGCACACAAGTATGGAAAACTGCGTCAGCTATGCGAGTTAAGCTAAACTAACTTAGCTTAGCTCTTGGTCTGCAACCCGTATAAGTCTGTGTGGCTGTGTGTAGTTTGTGCGATATGGCAGGTGTCACGAATTCTCGTAATTTGTTTAACAAGACGAAGACCCCAGTCCCCCAGGTACTATCGTTGCCTAGGGAAAGAAGGATTCCCGTGTGAACTGAATAAATCTGAATTCGCAAAATCAGATAAGATAAGGTGATAAATGTATACACTGTAGTGCAATCAATACTTATGTCACTGGAAATGTAGAGGCCCGAAGGGAATGTTTTAATTGTTCTGTCTGCATACATGACATAACATCACGCCTTTTATCCTTGAGGGTTAGGCAGTACACCGACATTGAGCCAGTTATGTTTAAGTCCCATGTAATAGGGGGCCAGTCTATTGCCATCAATCGGGCACAGATCCAGGCTCCGGGCTGATACTGAGAAATTCCAGTTGGAAAAACATTTTGCTCGACCCGGGATCGAACACGAGACATCATGCTCAGCAGTAGCGATTGTGACCACTAGACCAATGTATAATATAGGTACCTATACAGGGTGTCTCATTCAAATGGGTCAGTATGGGAAAGTCTGAAACTATAAGACATACGAAGATCTGTTCTGAGGAACCATGTCATCGATTTTAATAAGAAGATACAAAATGCAATTGTAAGATCGTTACCTAAACGTGTTGAATATTGTATTGAAAAAGGCGGTGTTCACTTCGAGCACCTACTAAAGTAAATTAAAGTATGTGGAAACAATTCATTTTATCCATTTTAGACATCATGTTTCATACAGACATTTACTGCTTAAGACCTCCACAATCGATATCTAAAAAAAATAGTGTATGTTTTTTTTTCAAAATAACCGGGTTCGATTCCCGAACGGAGTACTGCTGCCTTATTCTAAACCGTTCGATTGGTTTCCGTGTCGGTAAGGAACCGTTTTCGACAATCTCATTTCCGAGCCGAAGAACTGCCAAAACGCTATTCACAGATCCGAACGGATACGTTTTTTTTTCTAAACGATTGATCATTGTATTTATGGGGAACGCTACAAAATGGTAGTAAATGATCAGCGTGGTAGAAAATTTAAAGTAGTAAATAAAATTGGTTTATTTGAATGTTTCAATCCGTTTAATTATAGATTATACAGCTAGTAATTTAATAGACAGCAAACGGTACAAAATGATTTTATTATTAATCAAACAAACTTTATTTCGAATAAACTTGCTTTGTAAACAGCCGTTTGTCAAACTGGCATTGCTAGTTTGACAGACTTTTATACTTTTTAAACTTTTTTTACTTTTTAAACATTGCCAGTCTGGCAATGCGGAAAAAGTTTTTATTTGAAATAAAACTATGGATTAAAATATCTTTTATTATAACTTTGCTTTAAAAAGGCTAAATGACTGTAAGTATTTGATATCAATACACAAATCTTGCTATTTGCTTATTGTCAAACAATAACACGTACAACTATAATACGAATTTATGTAAATGCGAAAGTATCAATGAAATACGGTCAATACAATAATAAAACTTCATTTACTTAAAAGTGCAGTGTTTACAGTGTTTATATTTCTCTGAAATAACCTGGATTTATGAAAAATAAATCGTTTAAATTTTTTTCGGTATGGCTCCCGATAGCAAACAGCTGTCGGAAAGATTTGAGTCTTCTTATCGAATTTCAACTGTCAAAATAAATCGGTTTCGGATTTGTGAATTGCGTTTGGATGACATCTTCGACATCTTAGACGATCGATTCGGTACGGAATCTAGTCGAATGGTTGTGAATAAGCCAGCTGATGTTTTTTTTTAAATGTATGAATGCAGTTTTTCTTGTTATTAAAATCGATGACATGGTTCCTCAGAACAGATCTTCGTGTCTTATAGTTTCAGACTTTCCCATACTGACCCATTTGAATGAGACACCCTGTATAATACGTAAATAGTATATACCACAAACTACCTGCATATTTTTTCGCCGTCACTATCAAGTCCATCCAAAGGTATTCTGTATGAGATCGCTTTTAGCGATAAGGCCGCACATTGTAACACCCTATGTAACCCAAGCGCGGATCCACCGTTGTGGGCACTGTGGGCATGCCCACAACCCTAATTGAGGTCAAATAGAACAAATGATCGTGCTCATCACACAAGCATTTGTCTGGGGCGTTAATCGATCCCACGATCTCCGGCACAGCAGTCAGGGCCATAAACCACTACAGCAACAGGCCAGTCAAAATAGTACTTTTTGTATGGATATAACAATCGAGTTAAATTATTACCTCCTACTACTACTATTTCAAATACTTGTACCTTCTCTAGTATAGTATGTAAGATAGAGACACGCAGCGCAGTAGTTCAGTTTAAAATGATGTATTTTGTATCCTTCAAAATCAACGCATTTCATTAAGGTAGTTAGGTTAGGTAGTTAGGTTAGCTATAGGATAGGTATGGTAAGTTAGGTTAGGTTATACATATATATGTTGTCATTCTAATTCTATCTAACACGAAAGTTATAAAGAGCACATGCTGAAAAGAAAGTACCTATTAGTTATTATTGTTTTGGATCTATTTGTTGTCATCTTATTCAAAGTATGTTTATCTGTAATACATAAAATTCTCGTGTCACAGTGTTTGTTACCAAACTCCTCCGAAACGGCTTAACCCATTTTAACAAAATTTTGCGTGGACAGACGCCAGCATATCAAGTTACCCCAATGTGTCAAATTTTCCCAATTAAATATGAACCTTATTCTGTTTGACATAAAGTTGATGAACGATCAAAGAAATTTGACACATTGGGGTAACTTGATGTGCTGGCGTCTGTACATTCAGAAGGTCGAAGTTTACATTTTTTAAGGCGGAACGAAGCAAGTGTTGATCCACCGTTGTGGGCACTGTGGGTATGCCCACAACCCTTATTGAGGTCGATTGGTCATTGTTCATAATAAATATGCTAAAGTTATAAAAATTAACCTTGTATGAGTCCACGCTGTAGATTTTGAAATAGAAATAAAAGAGACGTACTTTTTGATAGATGACACTAAGATTGTAGTTGTAAAAGTTATTAAAACTGCGGCAAAAAAGCTGGGCATCCTAAATAAAGTTAAGCGGTACTTCAAAGCTGACCAGCTTTTAGTTCTTTATAAAGCTCAAGTCCGGTCCAGCATGGAGTATTGCTGTCACCTTTGGGATGGCTCAGCCAAATACCAACTAGCCACACTCGACTCAGTAGAGCGCAGAGCCAAGAGGCTCATTGGTGACGAAAAGCTGGTGGGTACCAAGCTTCATACCCTGGCCCACCGCCGCAAAGTTGCATGTCTGTCGGTCTTTTACAGACTGTATTTCGGTGAGTGTGCTCTTGAGCTCCACGAGCTCATTCCACCATCTCCTTTCCTCCATCGGGAATCCAGACGTACTGCAGGTTATCACCCATTCCTTGTAGATGTTCCATACATTCGCACGAAGCGCTTTGCCTGTTCCTTCATTATGCGCACAGCCAAGGAGTGGAATTCCCTGCCTGCATCAGTGTTCCCGAGTTCATATGACCCCAATCTGTTTAAGTCGCGAGTTAATAGGCTTCTTATGGGTAAGCTCGTTCCATCGTCGACCTCATCTCTGACCGCAGGACAAGATTGAGGTCAAGAGTAGACCCATTATATATATATAAAAAAAAAAAAAAATATATAAGTACCTAATCTTTTTTTTGCTTTCTTGTGGTCTAATCAAATCAAAACTCATACATTGAAACCAGGCCGAGCCCAACTTTTTATACGTCAAAAATAGGCACCTAGGGTACGCAGACTTTCCCTGTGTGCACTAGACAAGTGCACCCAAGGAAAACCAACTACTGTTGCAGGACTATTAATAGTTGTGGAATATTATTATTATTCAATTTGCCTGGGCAGGTCTGTGAACGGATCTCGTGTTTCATCCAGATCCGAAAATCGGTCGTAAAATTTGATTGTACAAATTAAAGGCTTCTAATTTCTGTGCCATTAAGAATCATGAATATATGGTAATTACATTGACACTCGATTAGTCGAAACATGGCTATTGTTGGTCGTTAACACGTTATAACGATCGAGAACAATTTCAAACAATCGATTTGCGTGTAAGTCACGACTGGGCATGATTGGGCATTTGGGCTCATGGTCTGGAAAAACCGTGTACATACATATATACATACATAATATCACGCCTGTGATACTCGAGGAGTTAGGCAGAGATGTAGGTACCTGTAGTACTCCACATTTCTGACTGGCCTGTTGGTCTAGTAGTTAGTGACCCTGACTGCTATGCCGGAGGTCGTGGGTTCGATTCCCACCCAGGACAAATGTTTGTGTGATGAGCATGATCATTTGTTCTGTGTCTGGGTGTAATTTATCTATAATATGTATGTATTTAGAAATATATTAAGTAGTATGTTTATCAGCTGTTTAGTACCCATAACACAAGCTGCTCTCAAGCTTAACTTGGGACTAAAAGGCGTTGTGTGAAAAGTTGTGGAATATTTATATTTATTTCATCAGTCAAGTTTAAGTCCCATGTTATATGGGGCGAGCCAATGATATTATAAGTAAAAAGGTGTAGATAGGTTATAAGTGCTCAGGAAGCGACACGTTAAAATGTGGCTAACTAGCCGCACTTGACCTCAGTGTCGCGTCGTGCTAGTATGCCGTTTTTGAAGATCGAATGTTGTTTAGGTAACCTACCTACAATTTTTTACTTATAATATCATTGGGGCGAGCCTATTGCCATAAAACGGGCATGAATCCAGATTCCGGGCTGTTATTGAGAACCAAATCAAATGAAAACTCAATAATGCTTTCCCGTGGGATCGAACCCGGGACCTCATAATCAGCATTTGCTCCAACGACCACGTCTTTATAGTAAAATAAATATAATACTCGAAATTCTATCCTATTACTATCCGACTGCAACGGAAATACCTCTTCTCATGCAGAGAAGACAACACAAACGACATAAGTGCGCTTTGTTAATTACAGCCTCTGCTTTCTTGTAGCCCTCGCTTGCGGCTCGGGCTAGCAATATTGCCTCGGCTGTAATTGTCAACCTACCGCACCCACCTATATCATAATGTACTATAATGTTACTACAAGTTTCTGCTTCATCTAATCAAACTAATGTGTGAATGCCGTAGGTACACTTCTAGCACTAATACTAGGTAGTTGTACGTCCGTGTTGGTCACGGTTATGTCATTTGGGTCAAGCGTGTACCAGTCCTTCACTGACCTTTCTCATGCACGATTACAGGTGCATAAGATACACTGTATGTGGATAGTGCACTGCACTGCTGGCTTGGTTCACTTCAAACGGTAACTATGTAATTGTGTCCTTTGGTGTATGAATACGTTTGTAATTGGTTGCTATTTGCGTGGCATAAATCTGTGCTAAAGCAAAGTGTAATTGAATCTACTCATGTAAAAAAACTTTTTACAAAAAAATTCAACCTCCGAATAAAACACTAAAAATTGTAAAATAATAACTAAGTATAGAATCGGAATCATACATACTCATATCTATACTATACATTCGCGTAACGCCATAATATATCCCAATTCGAATTTAATTTTCATCTCAGCTGCTTTTCATTCATCTCTGTTATGGCCTCATTCTGAATTTCTGATCCATGTTTAAAAAAAACATTATATATTCAGTTCGGACAACAATATAGTCCAATTTGTTAGTAAAATGCCTTATCACCTGTGTTAGTAGTACACAAAACAAGGATAAAATAGCTGGTGGCTGAAGCAGGATGTGCAGAGACCGATAAAGCAAGGAATATGCTACCCGACCATTCTCCCCACATAGTGCTTCAAAAAAGGGGAGTAAGGACTCTTCACCAGTGTTTTCAGAATGCTATTGTTACTGAGCTGTTTTCTACGCATCAGTGTTGCTACTTTTTTTTCGAATCACTGCATAGAGGTCGTCAGTTTGGTTCTGAGCAAACATCTCCGATGCGCTACAGAAACCGGGCAGCTTCAACAGCATATAAGACGGCAGTCCAACACAAACACAACGCAGTCTACAGTCAAGTGTATATCCATCAATAAGTTAAAAGTATTGTTTGGTATGATTATGTCTTTCCAATGACAGTCTAAAACACTTCATTATATATCAATTAGTTAAAGCATTTGTCGCAAAATAATCCAGAAGATTGTTACCCTTCGCTTATTAAGATTATGATCACCCTGCCCATTCAGGGCATTTTGCACGTCCTTCTACACAAGCACTCTGTGGGTGAATTATAAGCAAAAGCAGTACAGCGCTCTACGCGTCCAATACAATAATGCACGCAGGGTGCTGTTGGGGCTGCCTCGCTTCTGTAGCGGTTCGGGGATGTTCTTTTTTTTTACAACCATGCGCAAGCGGTGCACATCCCTGGTGTGCAGGGTGCGGGTCAGCCCGAACAGTATCCTGAGCGTCTTCGCCCAGCGATTCGTCTGCCAGTACATGTATCACTGTGATATGGAGTGAATTTGTATTGAATAATGATTTTGGTGATTTTAATTAAAAAAAAAATAATAATTTTGATTTGATTTTATACATTACGTATACTAACATGGTTTAAAATATTGTACCTACATACAAAATATGGACTGTTATTGTCTGAAATAAACTTTTTGAATTTGAATGAATTAAGCTTCTGGCTAAAAACTAAACGAAACTGGCGCTCAATTTAACGTTAAACATACTCATCATGACATTGTATCACCAAAGACTTGGTGAAAAAAGTAAAGTCACATTTAATACTCCCTCATACAACTCGACATACACGTGTTCCTCCTACACGTGGTCGTAATAAAAGGATATAATCCTCCAGTGTATACCCGAGTGTTCGCTGTGAAAACAAACTATGCTACGAGAAAACGATAGGTGGAACGGGAACTGCGCAAGGCTAGATGAAAGCTTTCCAATGATTACAGTTTTATATTGAATTTTATATGAAATCTGTTTTCAAGGTTTTGTTACTTCATAGAGTGTTGTTTTTAAAAATGAAACAATGTAGCTTGTGTACATAGCAATCTATGCTTGTGTGGGTTTATTTTTTAGATTGACTGGCCTGTTAGTGACCCTGACCCTGCTATGTCGGGATCGCGGGTTCGAATCTATATTTACATTAATATTATAAAGCAGAAGAGTTTGTTTGTTAGTTTGGTTGAACGCGCTAATCTCAGGAACTACGGGTTTGAATTGAAAAAATATTTTTGCGTTGGATAGTCCATTTATCGAGGAAGGCTATGAGCTATATAACATCACGCTATGATTAATAGGAGCGGAGCAGCAATAAGAAATGTAGCTAGCGGGGAAAAAGCTACCGTTGCGTGCGCTGCGTAAACGGTTCTCAATTACGCAAAAATCAAGTACCTATTACAAAATGACTCCTCAATACCTCACGCGAACGTCGTCGCGGGAAAAAGCTAGTCCCAAATATAACTGGCAAAATGTGGGCAAAAACCCTTCGGGGAATACAGGGGTGATGCTGTATTGACGCTATGTTACCAATTAAAACCCTACACAATTTGTAGCCAACGTTAACCCTATGATCTCCATTCGTCTCTAATATAATCAGTACGCCAATAGATTTACAACAAACATCTTTCACACAGCGATTACCCCACATAGGGTTCGGACGTAGTCGGTCGGATACGCGCGTAAGTGCATCATGCGCTTAGCCTAACACATGCACTCGTGTGCACGTGTGTAGCGGACACAGTGTAGTAAGAACGGTGAGGCCATACATACAGGGTGACTGGTAATTAGTGACCGATACTTAAACACGTGATTGTATTCATGATTTCAATAAACTTTCCCAATTAAAACTTTTTTTTATACTCATTAACTTTCAATTAATTCAATTACGTCAGTACTGCACAACGGGAGCGGTGGGGAAGCGTGTGACGCTACTACTACTAGTAGATTTTACCCTTCCCGAGGTCAGACTATCAGCTGATAGACCGTGCCGATTCGTGCCTACTGTGATCGATCACAGGCGCGTGCGCGGGAATTTCAAACAGCGTTATTGTTATTTTATTGTGTTATAAGTTATTGTGTTAAAAAAGTTTCTTTGGGAAAGATAATTGAAATCATGAATACAACCACGTGTTTAAGTATCGATCACTAATTACCAGTCACCCTATATACATACATACATCCATACATAAGTAAGTAATTAGTAGTGTAGTACTCATAGTGTGATATGTTTATCAGTAAGTTATCAGTAGTACCATTCAATGACTGGCCTGTTGGTCTAGTAGTTGGTGTCTCTGACTGCTATGCCGGAGGTCGTGGGTTCGATTCCCATATCGGACAAATGTTTGTGTGATGAGCATGATTATTTGTTTTGTGTCTGGGTGTAATTTATCTAGGTATTATATGTTTGTATTTAGAAATATATAAGTACGTTTATCAGCTGTTTAGCACCCATAACTTGTGTTACGGGTGCTAAACAGCTCTGCTTAATTTGGGACTAAATGGCGTTGCGTGAAAGTTGTGGAATATTTATTTATTTATTTTTTTACATAATCTCACGTCTCTTTCCTATGAGCGTAGGCTGAAACTACAGACAGACGTATAGTAGAGTCTTAGGTTAATAGATATCGGTTTTTGACCGACTTACAAAAAAGTCGGAGGTTCTCCAATCGGTTGTATGTTTTTTTTTGCTTGTGTGGTATCTCATAATTACTCCGTCATTTATGGCTCGATTTAAAAAAATATGTGTGTGTTCGAGAGGGTTACATACCTCCCGTGTGGTCCCATTTGAATTTCATCGACACCGGTGAAAACGTTTGGTTTTAATATCGAAAAAACTGAAAATCGTCTACATAAACGAAAAACTAAAAATTAAACTTTTTCAAAAAAAAGTTTTTACCCTTTGGCCACAGAAGCCTGAAAAGCGACATTACATGAGTTTGCAATCGCAAAAATATTGGTCCTCTTGTACTGCTGATATTTTTACACTGTATCACAGTTCACATGAATCACGTAACTCATTTTGTGTCCTCGTGCCCAATATAGTAGATAATTTCAATAGTATATAAAATTGACTTTGACTCCAAGCATTTGACTGAGTTATAATCATGCCCTTGTCATAACTTCACTGGCTGTTTATTATGATTTTATATAAATAAACAATGCCGTTATATCGACGCACTTATTGACATGTGGTTGATACATAAACAAATAAATAGACCACGCACTTTACTTGGCTGATATTTTAATCAAAACCAGTACCTACATTTATTTTTAAAAACATAATATAACATCACGCCTGTAACTCCCCAAGGGTAAGGCAGTGTACTTGTAGTACACCCACATTTCGCCAGTTATGTTAAAGTCCCATGTAAGGGCGAGCCTATTGCCAACAATCAGGCACAAATCCAGACTCCGGGCTGCTATCGAGAAGCTGCAGATCGAAAAACTCAATAACACTTTGCTGGCTGATTGGACATAATTTGTATGGCATTTAAGATTTTTTTGACATTTAATAATATTAAGTACATCCATCTAATAATTTGAATGATTTAATTTTACTGTTGTTTTGACATGATAATTACTTTGCATGCAATTGATATTCTGTATAGCTAAACATGTGGACATTGTATAAGACTGTAACATCATTATACCATGTTTAAATCAAATAAAGACTTATCTAATCTTATCTCGACCCGAGAATCGAACCCGGGACCTCGTGCCCAACAGTAGCGTTTGCGACCACTAGACCAATAAGGCAATAAAAGTATTTTTATTTAGTACTTCTTTTATGCATCTAGTGTATGTATTATAGCTACAACTTTACCCTAACCGTTATCTATACCTACTATAGAAAGCGTTTCGCTTCGTCGTTTATACCGCGTAGGTACATCGCAGGACTGGAACAACTTGCCTGCTGCGGTCTTCCCGTCCGATTATAATTTAGGTGTCTTCAAGGCAAGAGTGAATAGGCTCTTATTAAACTAGTGCGTTTCACCATCACTGATTGCGTCACTGCTTACCATCAGGTGGGATTGCAGTCAAGCATTGGTTCATAATATTTAGAAAAAAAAAGGAAATATTGGAATCAAAGACGGAATCGAATACTTACTATAAACGGGACATCACGAACAAAATTTGTGTCCTAGTCGACACAAATCGATGAGTTTATTGTAGTACGCTCTGCCGCCGCTCCAATATTCATACATTATTCTAGATGGCGTTACTGTGACATGGGAACGAAGTTTTTCTATGACATTTCCTTGACATTTATTTATTTATTTTTTATTTATTTATTTATTGGCCTATCTACAATTGCTACACTGTTACACTTCATAGTACAATCAATTTACTCAAGCATAGTGTACATTATGATGCGATAGACACAGCATCCAATAATAAAATTAAAACAATTAAAATAACAGACAGATACAACAGATAGTGCAGAAATAACGCTTATCCGTAAGGAGTAATACTATATTTTTGGACTTGGTGCTTAAATTTTTGAAGTGTTGTGGAAAAAATATCGAGTGAATCTTCACATGCCCGCTCTATAGTATTTTAAATCTGTTTGATTGGGATTTAGTTTGTTTGTTTGAAAGAATTGACTTCAAAAACTGCTTATCAGCCAGCCGATTTAGTAAAAGGCACCCTGTGAAAACTTGAGTGAAGTTAGGTGTTCAATGCCTATGGAATGACAGCTCAATGGGGTATATTTGACAAAATTTTAGTTTTTACTCCGTCATCTAGATTACAAAAAAATATTCGACACGCATTTTTTTTCTTTTTGTAATTGATGGAAAACTGCTTAGATTAAGCGCATTAAAGTTGAGGAGTGGGGGCTTGTAACATCATTAGCTAGCATAAACTGTACTGGCAAGTGACGTCATGTGACATTTTAACTCGATGTATCGCCGTTATTTTTTGATTACGTGAAAAAAGAAAAAATCGTCTCGAATATTTTCTTGTAATCTAGATACTTAACTACTCATTAATCTATCTACGTAACGTAATCTAGTTTTTATGGGACTAAAAACTAAAATTTTGTCAAATTGCTTATTAGCCATCCCTTCACACACAGGGGAGCATATGAACATACACACAAACATGAAACGCGGTCAAAAGCAAATCCATTCTTTTTGGTTCGCCGTAGTTGGGTAAATAGGCTCTGATTGTCCACTGCAGTGTAAAGGTTAGTATTTTACCGCATCAGGTTTTATTTTGGTCAGTATTTGCATAAATTGAACTATTCATAACTCTGTTATTTCGTAAAGTGGATTCAAATAAACTTAACAACCATTTTCGGAAAGCGTCTAATCGCTTTATAACTCAGTTCGCGAAGTATTTATATTTTATTTGATTTTAATTAAATTTTAGCACACAGATGGTTTGATAGCGATTTTGTGGTTTTTTATACGCAATGTTATAAGGTTTTAGCTTAAAATTTGAAATCGCCAATCCGCATTGAGCAAGCGTAGTTTGTATTAGTGATTTGTGCTCGTACCTTATCTGTAGGAGAAGAGGCCTTTGCCCTGCAGTAGGCCAGTAACAGGCAGGTATTATTTTGGTTTTAAGGAATAAATTATTTGAATTCCTTTTTGAAATATGAGTAAAACTATCTTCTAACATTTAAAATAAATATTGGTTGTTCGGGCAAGATTCTCTGATCGCTCTGATCAATCTGTGATTATGTAATATCTACAATATTAGCAAATGAATGATTTCTGTTTTTCTTTCCTCATTTCTTTCTCTTTCTAAATTAAATCCCTGTCACGCTTGGCGCAGTGACTTGAACCATAAGCCAATAGGTTCTGTCAGGATCTGCCAGTCCATTCACTTCGCGAAATAAAATATTACAAACCATTAACCTGACTGGCCTGTTGGTCCAATAGTTGGTGCTGACTGCTATGCCGGAGGTCATGGGTTCGATTCCCACGTCGGACAAATGTTTGTGTGATGTGCATGATCATTTTGTTTTGTGTCTGGGTGTAATTTATCTAGGTATTATATGTTTGTATTTAGAAATATATAAGTACGTTTATCAGCTGTTTAGCGCCCATAAAACAAGCTCTGGTGTAATGTGAAAGTGTTAGAATATTTATTTATTTTTTACTATTTATTAACAAAATATTTTGCAACAAGGTGCAAATTAATTGCACCCTCTTGACTGCACGTGCATATGCACCGCAACGCAACTGCAATCGATATGAATCAATCCGAAAGATAACATAAGGCCGCGGCCAGTCGGCGTTGCGTAGGAATAACGATTACAATTATTGTGCAATGCTCACAGCGCCGGCGCCCGCGCCGCTCGCCGCGTGGTAAACAAAGCACTGATCAGCTGACTAACTCGACTCGAGTACCTACTAACACCGCTGATATTGTTGTTGTAGTTACTCATTGTTTTGGCGACTACGTCATATGAGGAAAACGATACTGATGATGTGGAGTTTTTGTTTTGGTGGAGGGCAGGGCACTCTTTATTTACATTATTACTTCGCCAAACGGGGTAAAAAGTAACGCAGGGATAAATAGACACCAAACTTCAAAGAGGATTTTCTTGCTCTAGTTTAATACTATTCGTTACTAACAAGGTATCAAAGCTATAATTTATCTCAATGATTTAAAAGCATCACTTACTACGCAGTTTGTCGTCTACACAGTTTGGCTTCTATTCACCTCCGGGTTTCTATTCAGCCCGTTTCGTTGTACTAATATACACTAGGAATTTCTCCTGTATTGTAGGTGCGTTTACAATCATTTAAACTCGCATGCACAAACAGTCAGTCCAGGAACAACTATCTGTAGGCTATACAAATATTTCTTCAATGCGGGAATCGAAGCCGCCATCCCACAGCCACTACGCCAACCTTCCTAATTAATCCTGGATAGCTTTTTAAGGTTTAGGGATTGACTCTTCTTACTATATTTTTGGGTGAAACTTATATCTAGTAAACAATCAGTAATATCAATGGATTGTTATCTTAATATTTGTGAAGGTAAGGCGTAAGTGTCTTTTGGCAAAATTCACAGACCCGTCGTCGACTTTACTTAGGTAAGCGTTGCATTGGAATATGAACCTGACACTGATGTTTCCCTTTGACCAACGCAGTCATGGTATGACAGACAGACAAAAATGTGTCCAGCAGTGCTATTCTGAAAAGTTTATTTGCGAAATCACTTCTGAATCCGCAGTGAAATCATGTGAAATTAAAATATCGTATTCTTAAATGGTCGATTTTGACACTGGCGCCACCAAGTGATGATCAAAGTGAGACGAACTAAAACGGGTGAGTATTTTGACGTTGACATGTGAATACCGAAACTTGTACAGGCGACATGAGAAGCGTAGTAAGTATGACTTTCGAGATGATTTGCGAAATGACTTTCGAAGTGATTTACCATTTACACAATAGCACTGCAGGACGCCACGATCATTCGTAGCTTGGTGGCTATGCCCTCGATACCCGTGAACCGAACTGGATTATCTACAAAGTGTTTTTTTAATTATGTGACTATTTTTTTGCCCATGAAAAGGAACGTCTTTCAAAAAGTCAGCTGTTTCAGATTTTTATTTCGCGATTTCAGAGTTTATTATATTTATGGGTAAAAACACCTTGTTGAAATTTGTCCCACGATTAAATGAATCACTATAGTTGTTACCTATTTATTTCGCTAAATACTCTTCTACTTCTACTTTTTGAGCATTTCAGTTAGTTACGGCGTATTCTTCATAAATTACGCAAAAATCGACAAACTTATAATAATAGGCAAATAAGTACTGCTATTGTAACCTTCAAGCTGTGTTCATACTGTTAGCGGGCAATCGCTTGATTATCTAATAACGTAAGTAATATTTTTTATTCAATTTGTTGGTTGGTCTACAAAGATACAGAAGCCCAAATGATTATAAAATAATAAAATATGCAAGAATAATGAATTGTTTCAGATAAGTTATGCTTTTTCAGATAGAATAACATTGTTTCATGTTTGTGACTTTTACCTAATAAAATAAAAAAATAAAAAATACCAGCCTGTTACTGTTCCACTGCAGGGCAAAGGCCTTTTCTCATACAGAGAAGGCTCGAGCATTGAACACCTGCTCAAGGCGGATTGGCGATTTCAAACTTATATTAACTAAGTCCAGGTTCCCTTACGATGTTTTCCTTCACCGATGTTAATGATGTCTAAGATAAACTTAGAAAGTACATATGAATTGAAAAAGTCACATTGGTATTTGCCTGATGCTATACCTAGATTGTAAAAAAGCATTTCCCATCTTTCTTTCTTTCCATCATCCCCGCTAACACCAAAACATCGCCTTACACCACAATTAAATAATCAGGATCGTGCAGCCAGCAGCATTTGTATTATTAATAACCAGCTATAATAATATGCGCCAGGCGTCTGATTACTCGTGACTGGCACAGCATGACCTGTACTCCTAATTACGTGGAAACATGACTGTTGGCTGCCCATTACGGAATTATCTACATCATGTATGGGTATTATCCTTTAGTATGGCGTTATTGCGTTTGCGTAAGTCCTGTTGCAGCTCTTATAGAATACGTTACATTTAGCGACACTCGTCAACGGTCGTTTGGGCCGCAAAGTTCTGGAGTGGCGACCACGTAAGACGCAGCGTTGGAAGGCCACAAGGTGGGACGACGTCTTAGTGAGGATCGAGGGAATCGAATGGTTGCGAGAAGCACAGTACCGGTCGTTGTGGCGTCACTTGGGGGAGGCCATTGTCCAGGAGTGGACGTCTTTCGGCTAAAATGATGATGATGAGGATGATCTATAATTGCCGTTGGGGCAAAAGGATTCTTGTCTGCAGAAAGGGTTTTTCTTATGCAGGGTGGGCAGGCCACCGCAACAAGGCGGGACTTTTCCCAACTACACTGGAAACGATTTTGGTTGAAATGCTGGTGGTACATATCTTCACACGCTTAGGACGCCTATCCCGCCGTCTGCGACTGTCTCTCTCTTAGTGGGCTGAATCTCGTGACCAATAATAGGTATAGACCGTTGATATTTTTTATAACATTAATAAAAATAATAAGAGACCTCATGCAAAAAAAAAAAATCGTGTGGCACTCGGAGACTGCCGCGGTAAAGCTATTGCATAGCATTTTTATCAACTCCTCTCCTCTCCCCCTCCCCATTCCTCCCCTCCCCCTCTCCCCCTCCCTCCCTCTCCCCCACACCTCCCCCGCCTCCCACTCACCCCTCCCTCCACCCCCCCACATCCCTCCCCTGCCCGTCCGTCCCCTCTCACAATACCCTCTTCCCTCTCTCACAATCTCCCCCCTCCCCTCCGTCTCCCCTCCCCTCCCCTACCCCTCGCGATAGAAGCTATGCAATAGCTTAAAAACGTGCGGCGTTTCCAGCTCAACTTGGTACGGAACCATACGTGTCCGACTCGCACTTGGCCAGTTTTTACTCCCAACACACATACAACAAAACACTCTTCCATAGTGTCGTGCAAACTACTTCCATTACCTATAACTCGACAACTTCACAATGGGTGCATCTCTCTATATGCAGTCATGCAATATGAGTGTGACTCAAACGTTATGTCATCTGTGGGCTTAGAACGTGGGCGGTGAAATCTGACGTTCGAAATTTGAATTGGACGTTAAATCAACGCGTTGGTTATGTACGTTGTGACAGTTGAGTTCTGGAGGCGTTAAAACTCCTGTTCACAATGCGATTATTCTATTTTTGTTGCTTGTTGACTGCTATTTAATCGCTTTCGCATATTATGTCAAAATGAAAGTTAACAATGCGTCTTTGCGTGAACGAATAGTTTTGTTTTGAATAGACTTCCTTTTTAGAATTTCGGATTTCGAGGTTAGTAAAAGGGTAATGGCAATGAATGTAATGTAATGAAAATGACAAAGATTCACTGGTTTACCATACTATACCATATATCTAAATGTTATTTAGGTCCACAAAAATGAAATGAACTGAAATAAGTTACAAATAAACACTTTTCATTTTTTTTCAAAATAAATAAATATTTCTTATTAATTTATTCTATTAATTGATTAATTAATTCATTTTAAATGAATTTGTTATTATTAATATTATAAATGATTCAACATGCAATAGTAAAATATTCGGCCACGTTGATACATTTTTATATAGATACACTTAATTTAGGAACTGACACACACACACACACACACACACACACACACACACACACACACTCATCACATCACTCACACTCTCATCACATCTGTCTTAGTTCAAAATTACAGTAATTACTGGAGAAAAAATAAAGTAAATAGAGTAAGAGTAATTACACCTAATTACTCTTACTCTATTTACCTTATTTTTTATTTTATTTAAATGGCATGGCGACTGCGTAAAAAGCTCATTTCAGCGGTAATGCCAGACAAATGCTGTTTGACGCTGGTTTTACAAAATGCACCTTTTGGGACGAGTGGCGGATGTCATAAATATAGGTCATGACAAGTCACTCCAACACGAGTCATCGATTGTCATGCGGCATACGATGCCTTTTACACTTCGCTTATGTTCATTAATCTGGACACACACACTGGTTGAGAGTCCTATGCACCAGAACCCTTTGAAGGACATCACCGATAAGGTCTGTGTAAATCCTTCTAGGGCATCACGTAGGACGATAGTGTACAATCAAAAAGTAAAAAAAAAAACTATGGTATCTAAATCGGAGGTTGCGACGGCAAAGAACAGCATAGTGGCGGCAAATGTGTAAATCCGGAACAGAAACACAACATAGAACGTAGTTCATTCATGACTATACCCTCCTTTCATTGAACCTGTCTGAGAGATTGCCTTACGCATAACTTTAACAACAACCCGTTTTATTTTCACGGACCCCACTAATATTTATTCAGTATACTGGTTCTTTATAAATACCTTATCGCTTTGGATTTTAAATGTTGTTCGTTCATGAAAACCTGAATGTGAATTAGGTGATGAAAATGCAAATGGTGTCGGGGAATGGTGTTAACTCGGTGGAATTTCGGCCACAGTGTGTTTGTGTTTTTTTTTTATTGCGAACAAACGACACGTTTGGTGTATTCCTAGCTCTTGTAACAATAGTCTTTATTTTATTGATTTTAATAGATTTTGTTCCTGTGCTGAGATAGTGGCTTTTTTTCCTCGTACAGGTCTTCAGTTTTTTGGCTAGTTTGATATAGTTTTTGTTGTAACTTCTGTGCGGGTCCCAAATATATGTATTTTCTTCTTCTTTTCTGTTTTCTGTTGGTCTAGCCATCTTGTAGTTGCAAGCACTATGAATGCTGAAGATGAGGTTCTGGATTTGATTAGCGTTAAAATTTGCGAAAATAACAATTTATTTATTCCCACGAAAAAAAAAAACAAATTGTGTTTTTTTTTTTGTTATTTTTCGCATGCAATACTTATAAAAAATCAGGATTTTTTAAATGTTTCTGTTAATGTTTTGAAAAGTTGAAAAAAAAACAGGTGTTTTTGACAGGGGAATATATTTTAATAGGCAAAATACAAAAAAAAGAAAACTTAAAGGAGGCCTCCTATCACGCATATATTTTTTTTCTTTCTACCCTCCATTTTATTAGTACGTATTATTATGGAAAAAGTTAAAGCAAGTACGTATTTGAAAAATAAAAACATGAAGTTTCCCGTTTGTTTCATATAATTCTTTTTTTTCGGTTTTATTGAAAAAAAAAACATGAAAGCTATATACTAAAATAAATTCTCGAAACTTTCAATTGAATAAAACAAAGAGAATTAAAATATTATAGAGCGGACGTGCGAGGAAATGTCATAGAAAAACTTTGACCCCATGTCTCAGTAACGCCATCTAAAATAATATATGAATATTGGAGCGGTGGCGGAGAGTACTAAAGTAAGCTCATAGACTTGTGTCCACCTGGACACAAGTTTCGGATGAAAATTTTGTTCCTAATGTCCCGTTTATAGTAAGAATTGAATGTCTTTGGAATAAAACAACAAAATTGGAAAGAAATGATTTTTTTTCTTGCTCTTTCAACGCTAGATTTGATAGTGTTAATGGGTGTTACCGTGAGAATTTCTTAAAAACAGCTTGGGCGTGTAGATTCGTGGCAGTTGATGGCAATAGGCTCGCCCTGTACGGGACTAGAGTCATCATTTTATTTCATTTTACTTTTTGCCTATTTTTTTTTAAAGCTTCTAATGTGGGTTGCACTTTACCTCATTCTTATACAGGAAGCTTATTATTGTCTAAATGATTTCCTAAAACCCCAAAAATATCGTATTTCCTTTTTATCTATAACTTTTATATATAACACCATGTACAGACACCAGCACATCAACCAACTCGAATGTGTCAAATTTCTTTGATAGAAACACAATAAGGTTCATGTTCTATTGGGAAAAATTGACAGTTTGGGGTAGGTTGATGTGCTGGCGTCTGTACATACATTATACCTATGTGTCACAAAAAAATTTATTAGAATTTGAAATTTGAATTTTTTTGGGAGTAAGTAACAATCAAATTCTAGGCTCTATTCATGCCAACCATGATCTAATACAAAAGCCAAGTAATTAAGTCCAATGATAATTAACTTCGTTCTCATGGACATTCCGGATAGGTCAGAATTATCTACTGCAGACCCCCTAATCTAAGATCTAAGTCCCAAATCAAAGGTCTAGCTCAAAGTGATATTTCCTTGATTCGCCACGGATACCGTGACCGGCTAGTTCAAGCACTTCATTTACGCGCTTTATTTTGAACTTAATTTATATCTTTAGAAATAAATAAAGTTGAAGGTGTCTGTTTGTAATGTCAAACAGACACCTGTTTATTTTTAATAAATTCATTTGAAAGTAAGATAAGAGTTAGGTATATATGTATAAAAAATATGTTTCTTTGTCTGTCTGTTTGTTTGTTCAGGTAAAGGTACACGAAGACCAAGATGGATTGCTGTAAGAGACTCCACAGGTTAATATGAATCTCTAAAAAAATCCAAGATTTATAGAAACCCGTGGACTTGTACCTTAAATTTCCAAAACGGCTGGACAGGACTTTCGCTGACAGGTAGCTGACGCCATAAGGATGTGACGTAGGCAACCTTTATTTTAGTATATTTAGACCGTCTCCGTGCACAAAGATAAAACCTATGAAACTCCGCGTGTCTGAAGTCGCGGGCACAGCTAGTATTATAATAGCTGTGAACTGCATTTCGCACGACCCATGACCAAATTTGGGCGTATCTGGTGTCTCGAGTTCCTTTCGCTAGGAGGTGTGAATGGACGGATGCGGCATGTGGAAAACTAAACTTGAATGCTTCCTAATCTAACAGTTCTCATCGCTCATTAATTACAACATGCCTATAGTTGCAATTAATAACTGTTTTTGGCATTACAGCAAAATACACTTTAAAACTATAAAATTATATTTCAAGATAATAATGCCAAAAGGGCTCAGCCTTAGCTTAGCATTATGTTATGTCAGATAAGAACACAGGGTGTATTATCTGACGCTGTTTCAGCTGCAACCCACGAGAGCCATTCGCAAGAATAACTGACACAATAAATAGTTTTAAACCGATTTTCTCAGAAACGGGAGGACTTAGCAAGTTGAAATTTCTACCAGATACTGAGGTCCAGAAAGTAAAGTGGCTAGACTTGAAGTCAACACGATAAAAAGATATAGTATAAAGATATTAAGATTTACACCAAAACTTGTGAGCACAAAAATTTAACTCAATTTTCCACATTTTTATTTCAGAATTTTCCCTTTACTTGTGCCGTAAAACCATGTTTTAAAATTTAGCAGCGCCAACCCTCAGTAGGGTGCACTGCGAGACGCGCCCTCTATAAAAAAAAACCTTGTTTGAAACCAAAATTGACAACTCTAGTTTTATATTAGATTTACACTTTTAATTTATAAACTGTCCTATCAATACCTAAGCATTAGCCCGAAATAAATCGCGAAAAAACCAAGCCTTAGCATGTCTTAAAAGAAGTGGTAAGTGGGTGGTATAAATGAAAACATAATTAATATTAGAATGTACGTTTCTTGTTAAGATCATAGTGAATCCAACAAAAACAAATATACAAAAAAAATAGACAACTAGATAACAGATGTATGTACTACGCACGAATTAAAAAATGTAGACAGTCAGACAGTTGTATATTTAAGTAATTACTACGACCACTAGTAAATGTATATAATATTATAAAGAGAAAAGTTTTTTGTTTGTTTGTTTGTACGCAATAAGCTCGGAAGCTACTGAATCGATTTTAGCTTTTTTTCTACTAAAATAAAGCGAAATTATCAGAAATTAACATGCCTATAACTTATTTTCAAAAGTACGAGGCGGTAGAAGGGATGCTTAAGTTTGAAGGAAAATATATAAAATCTACCCGGACGAAGTCGCGGGAAAAGTGTTAGTATTTTATTATTTAAGACTGGCAACTCGACAGTTTATTGATCTCTAACAATTAGAAAAACTAAAGCACACATTGCGTCAAATCGAACAGCGAAACAAGTGGTGCTGTCACATCAATTTATTTATATTGAAATATGTTCGTGCATCCGAGTGCGAAATTCGTGCGAAATCGCCGACGCTCGTGGGCGTCTGACTAACAGAGGCGGAATGTAGTGCCGAAACACTGCGCTAGCGCATTGAACTGCACTCAGAGATAGGGCATTGAACGATTGATTTTTCGAAGGGTTTATTATTGTTGTTACAAGATTAAGTTTTTACTTACCCTCAATCTCTTAAAGGGTTTATGAGGGACCTTTTTATGGCACAAAAATAATTTAGCTGTTCTAAACACTTAGTCGATCAAAATGTAAATACAGCACAGTAGACATAGCCAATCTATATCGGGCTTTTATTACGTCATTTTCTATTTTCAGCAAAACTATTCTTCGCTGACTGTTAGCACAATGAGAGGATTTGATTGCTAGTCAACAAAATAACTGCGGTTACAGAAAATAAAGCAAATATCGATTAACAAGTGATTGAACTGAACTCTGTTTATGCAATGACTTTTTTTAATTCGCCATAATTTGTATGCCGAATTTAGAGCTGGCAGCCCTGTCAATGTTGTGTTTAGTGCATACTAATAGAATAATTAAGTTGTAAGAAAAAATGCTTAACGAGAACGTTCAACTCGCGTGCACTATCGCGAGCCGCGACCGTGGCTCCGTTCAAGGTTAGTCAAGACGCGTCCAAATTTTAGATCGTCTAAGTTTAGAGCCTGGCATTCAGTATGCAATTTTGGTCGGTTACGTAGTGTTGCGACTTGCGATTTTAATTCTTCCGTCGCATTGGAGTAAGGGAGGTGGTGCGAGGTGCTACTTTTGTTGTGTCAGAAGACAAAAAAGTAATCTTCTTTTTACTCTGAAACTTTATTTTTAGAACGGGATCGCAAAGCATGGTGTTATAAATCAAAGAAACGTCCTAACATGTTTTGCCTAAAATAGGCTGACAATTTGTTTTAGGGACGTATCTACGAAATGACGCGGCAATTCTAGGTATTGCTTCTTATTGCGCACAAATCACGTAGGTAAAGTATCAAATTTGGTATGTCAAATATTTTGTATTCGTATAGCGATCTTATTCAACAGGAGTTGCTGCTTGCAAGCGACACAGCGTCCACTCAAGACGGTGGCCGAGTGCAATCTAATATTTTTTGTTTCAAATTTTTGTGCAATACCTCACGTCAGTGATCAGTAAAATAACCCTTAGCTTCAAGCCATTAAGATCCACGCAATTTAGCAAAATTTGTTGAAAAACTAAAATCGATTTAGAGTTTAGATTGGCCTAGTGGTTGGTCTAGTGGTTAGTGGCTTTGACTGCTATGCTGGAGGTCTTGATTCGATACTCACCCAAGACAAATTAAAGTCTGTTTGATGAGCACGATCATGTGTTCTGTGTTTGGGTGTAATTTATCTACAATATGTGTGTACCTATTTAGAAATATACAAGTATGTCAGTTAAATAATTATCAGTACAAGTTCTGTTAAGTTTGGGACTAGATGGCGTTGTGTGAAAGTTGAGGAAGATTTATTTATTTTATTTTAGGAGATTGTCTTCTGTCATTTTTGATGTTTCGATGCCGATTTTCGCTTTCTTTGTGTGCGTTATTTTCATTTTGTATTTATTTTTACTCAGTTCTAATTACGAATGAAGTATTATGTATTTTATATCTACATTTCTTTCTTCCATGAGATGTCAATTTAAGAACTGGTTAATCTTCTAAACTACTTGTGATAATAACAGTTAAAGTAACAAACTAACATGGATAACGACCAGTCGAACTCGATTCCATAATTCAATCGAGACAAATTAAATCGTTATTATCAGCAAACGGACCATTAACGCCAGCGCGTATACTTGACGTCGTGTGAATGGGTATCTTTATACTAATATAAGTGTCATTGTGTAAAAATAAAAATAGTGAAATCGAAATTGGGTTTGAAAGGAAAAATTGTTTCTAGTAAATTATAAATAAAATATTTAACTAAATTATATCTTCAAAGATATGATTATTGTTCTTACTCGTAGGATAATTAAAATTAATTTGTTGTCAAAATTAAATTAGAAGTTGTGTATTATTTAACAATAGTTTTTTTTTTATTATTATAAACTAGTGCTTGATTGCAATACCACCTGATGGTAAGCAGTGATGCTAGCAGTGAGGGTGAAGCTAATTTATTAAGACGTTTTGTTCGTCAATTTAATTTTTTACTAGCAGACATCACGCGGTTTCACGCGCGCAGTTCCCGTTCCCGTGGGAATACGGGGATGAAGTTTTCTATCTTACTCAGGGTGAATGTAGCTTGCCAATGGTGAAAGAATTTTTGAAATCAGCGCAACAGTTTTTGAGTTTATTCATTACAAACATACACGCACACAATTTTGTCCTCTTTATTATATTAATTTTAAAATAGTAAATCGTATAGATCTATTTTTTCTATTATTCACCCATTTTTAATATTGGTTATATGTAGGGGCAAATGTTTTGCTAAGGTCAGATACAACAAAAATGGAAAAAAAAAGTTAATGTTACTCGTATATCAGAAACAAAGGTCAAGCGCGAAACAAATGCGCACACTAAAGGTTCAGTAGTTATGTTAAACAAAAAGCGCCGGAAAAATCACGTCTCTTGTATTAGCCTTTAATTATAGTGGCTACAGAAATACATACTCCGTGAAATTATTTTCCTTTCTTTTTTTTATAAAGGTTACAACCTGGGTTGCACATTATTAATTTCTCCAACTAAGCTAAATATGCTTGTGTCTGTCTGTTCACGTTAATAGTGCAGTGGGCGGGGATCGAACTCACGATCGCCAGGCAGACGCTGTAGCCATTGGGCTATTGTCGCTTAACATTTTTCAACTGTCTACCTATTACAGCCAGCTAATGAGACTGACACAACACTCAATACTTTTATTTAATTAAACTTAAAATTAGATCATAATATGGACTCTGTCGGGCACAGTAAATAAGAGAGTTGGGAGAGAGTTAGTTAGACAACAACGCTTCGTAATAGAGTCCCGTTGAACACCTTAGATACGGAACCTCAATAATAGAATTGAGAAAATCATGCATCCGTCTTTTTATTGAGTTGACTTGATTCTTTTACCTGAAACGTAGACTTTAGTACCTATTTAATATTATGTCCTTGCAACTTGTTGCGTTTTTCTCTTTGAAGTACGAAACCCTAGAAAGGACGTCTATTCGCGACGATTTGGTACATAAAACTTATAAAAACTATTTAATGCTACGTTAAACGAGCAATTGAAGGCGTTTACGTACAGATAACATCAATACTCGTGTCTGGAATTTAAACACTAATACCACACATCATTTCTTTGTTCCAAAAATATATTTAATTAAGCTTAATAACTGGGTAGTGGCAATTAACATTGTTTTTGGTGGTAAGTCATAACATTAACCAAAACGTATGTAGCTGACGTAAAATAAATTAAAAAGTTTACTAGGTGCATCGTTTGGATACATGTACATTCGTTTGAAGTGCTTTTTTATCAGCACTCTCAAAAATGAATTTCCTTAGTCACGCCTTATAAATCGTCTTAAATATTGAAATAAATTCAAACCAAATGGGCGCTTATAAAGTTCAAGCGCTACATAGCGTCTGACCTTGGACAGTGCCCAGAATTTTTGGGGATTAATTTGAATTAACTACCTAAGTTACTCCATATCATTATAATATTACGCCGTCTGCTACTATGCTAGGATTAGTTAATTTATGCTCCAAAATTAAATTCACTGTGAATACGTTCGCGGTCGTACCAATGAATGAAAAATTCCACTCATTTATTAAAATTTATTACGCGGTACATGTAAATATTAGCATGTTGATGTTTGAGATTTTTAAAAATAGAATCGCGTAGTCTGTCTATGACACTGATCGGTTTCTGGACATGCGTAGGTCTCAAGGATTTCAACATTTCTACAAGACAGTCTTCGTCCCGTAAGCAAGTTTCTGTGTAAGGAAATATTGAAAGTGAATTTTATTTGCGTAAATATATGAAAGTTACAACTTTGGGCGCGTCTCATGCGTACTAATCCAAAAGGAGATCGATGTTGACAGTATATTGATGGCTTCCACGCGTTCTTTGAAAACTTAATGCTCTTGGCGGGAACGTTCTAATTTTAAATTGTTGTCAAAATATTCGATCAATGAACGCGTTTATGTTTTGAATTTTAATTTTATGTTGGCCAATAAGTTGTCAAAATGTGCTACGGTTAGTGTTGCCAAGTCCGGCTTACCAAATTTCGGGACGAAAGGTAAATAAGTCGGAATATTGGTTTTTAAATCCTTTCTAAACCTGTCTCAGTACCGTATTTCTTTAAAAGTGGTGAAAATAAATTCTTACCTACACCTTGGATAAGATTTGGCGTTACAATCACGAGCAAATCAGGACGTCTATAGATTTTTGAAAATCAGGACGACCTACATTAATCGGGAGATCTAGCAAAGCCTACGACGCGTTTCTTACTGGTTCCTAAATGTTCTGTATTTTTTATAAGGCATTACGATAAAATGCCGATACAACAGATTTCTTGTTTTGCACATAAAAAAAAAACAGTCGGTTAAAAAGAGCAAATAAACGTCATAAATCTAACTGAAAATTCTGCCAAAATCCAGATAGCAAAATTGCTTATCGCTATGCACACATCCAGGTTACTGACACCAGTGTGAAGGTCTTCAACGCCTTGTATCACACATAAATATCCAACGAAATCCCCAACAAAAAAAAAATACAGGAAATACAATGTGAAGAATCAAATATTTCCACGAGGAATCGCGCTTAGTTACAACGGCTACAATTTGCGCTGTGACCTCGAGGGCGGTCGTAAACTAGTGTAGCGTCGTAGTTTCTGAATCGGCAGCATATTAAAATTCGGTAGAAAACCAGCTGCCTTACTGACTGCCCTTGACTTAGTACGACGCGACGGTACGGGCTAATTGTCGCATGATAGGGTTGCGCGATTTCGAATGGAAATAACGATTGAAATAGAGGTGTGTAAAAAAACCGGGATACCATCTGGACATCAACAATGGTACAACTACCTACAAAGTATTCATTAAAATTTAGATGTCCTCTTTATCTTACGAAGAGACTTATTGCACAAGGGTTAGGGTTAGTGTTTGGATTCAAGGAAAAGAATATGAAAACATGAAATTGAAATAAATCTTATTAAAGAAACATATTATTGGATTTGATATACTATGAATACTATGATATACTATAAGCCTTAAACAGAGTGGAAGACATCTCAATAAGTAATTGATGCTCACCCATCCACAGACTTGTCTCGGTAAACGTACCTTAACCATCGATCGACTTGGGCGGCTGTTATTGTTTGGCCACAATCGTCTTTATTTATTTTTTAATCTGCCAACCCTGCCATTACGTCAACCGGACGTTTCTCCACTTTTTTTTTATATAATCACGTTTTTTTTTTCAATTCCGTGTAAGAGTAAAAGTGTTATTTCACATTGTGCCTATTGATTCCAGTTTTAAATTCGTTATAAAAAGCATAACAGATGTTAGGCGGTGTTGACACGATACTCATGTTTTACCGCGAAACGCATTTTGTTCGACAAAAGAGGTGCATTGTGGTTGGGGTCGGCCGAACGAAATTAATATTTATTTGCTTTTGTTGTGAGAAATAAAATTTATTGCTTTTAAACTTAACAAGTTTGTTATTACGATGAGTACTTTTAATTTATTACGACAACCAAATATGGAAACTCATTATGATTTTTACTTGCCTTTAATAAAACACAACATAGTAGGTTGCAAATGTAACATCGACTACGTGCAGGGTAAACTAAATTCCTAGAAATAATGAGCATACATTAAGGATAGTTGAATGTGGGGTTGTGTGTGTGGGGGGGGGGGGGGGGGGGGAGGGCTGTCATTTTGGATCTTCCACAACTATTATGGGTATTTAAAAGCCTGACAGTCTGACAACCAGTCTAGCCTAGGGGGTATTGTGCTCAGTAACTGGGTTGTGGAGGTCAGAAAGGGAGTCACTCCAAGTAAAAAATTGGTAATCCTCTGTATTCTGTAGCCTGTCTGTCACTATAGGTGTACCCTGTCAGGTGTATGCTGTATTTGAATCTGACCACTGCTAACCTTTGGTTTTTTTTCTGTAAATACCTACTATGATTAAACTACTACTTTTAATCGTCGTAATAAATAAATGAGATCTACCTGAAGTCAATGTTTTCAGAAGACTATTCTGAGATTAAACATAGTAACAAACTCATATGTCAGAGTTTCTTCGTCCACGCATTACATTTTATTCATTTTTTTTTTAGTTCTTGGTCAAATCTTCGCAAGTCAATACATTGATACTTGTATTTTTATGAAATAAAAATAAAAAGAAGAAGATAAAATACAAATTTTGTAATACGACTAAATCAACAATATTTCTGAGTAAACTTTATGACTACGCAAAAAAACACTATCAATAAAAAAAACACATCCGGTATCACACACCCATGTACACTGGCCTTAAAATAATTAAAATATTCTGTCACGCCATATTTTTTAACGTTTATAGGCATGGTAATGGATTCCGCCAATCTAATTGTGCATTTAAAATCGATCACTTGCGTTTGCGTGTCGTTTGCGTAATCATAAAATTTAATTCTCCGATGAGTCGGCACATAGATCGGCAGATTTTAAATCGATCCATTCATACACTCGTTTCGAATATTCGAATACTCGGAACTGATATTCAGTTCCTGATAATATCAGCTCTTGATAGGGTTGTCTCTGTGGTGTAATTAAACGATGCGGGGAAATAATGTAGGCAATCTAGATTGCACAGATGACCGCGTAAGTGCAGTGGTTGATATTTTTAATAATACCAGCCTGTTACTGTCCCACTGCAGGGCAAAGGCCTCTTCTCATACAGAGAAGGCTTGAGCATTGATCACCACGCTTGCTCAAGGCGGATTGGCGATTTCAAACTTATATTAACTATAAGTCCAGGTTTCCTCAGGTTGATATTTTTATGAAAATTAAATTGTGATACAATAAGGTCCGGTACAACCAAATTTAGCCAATTATATAATATTATGTATTTAAGTAACAGCGGGCGAGCCTGTAACCGCCAACCAGGCAATAATACCGGGCGGTTAGTAATAGATAATGTACCAGACATTTATTTTAAAACTTTGAAATTAATCTTAAAACAGAAGCATAACAACACAGGCTACAACAAAGTTTTTTTTGTAAGTACAACAATTAATGTTGAAACTTCAACATATGAGCGGTAAATCAAACTAAAAACTTTCAAAAACAGAAATGATTTAGGTACGACATAATTGACTGGCCTGTTGGTCTAGTAGTTAGTGACCCTGACTGCTATGCTAGAGGTCGTGGGTTCGATTCCCACCCAGGACAAATGTTTGTGTGATGAGCACGATCATTTGTTCTGTGTCTGGGTGTAATTTATCTATAATGTGTATGTATTTAGAAATATATAAGTAGGTATGTTTATCAGCTGTTTAGTACCCATAACACAAGCTCTCAAGCTTAGCTTGGGACTAAATGGTGTTGTGTGAAAAGTTGTGGAATATTTATTTATTTATTTTATTTTATTTATAATGCGTTATGTTCAATAAAACTCCGGTTTTCTACTACCCTACCAGTTCTTTAAAACATAAATAAAACAACTCAAGAAATTCATAACAATAAATTTAAAACTGTTTCAGAACAATAAGCATAGCAATTATTTAAGTACAATATTCCGTAACAGGAGTACCTGGACTCTTTCTAAACGAAACTTACAACATATGTCGAAATTGCAACGTCAAGAACAAAAGAAAACGCCTCAGGTCAACAATATGGCCGAACAAAAACACACCTCACGTATGCTCATTTCAAAACGATCTACATTTTAGTTTTTATCGATGTCAGTGCTTTTTATCGAGTCCTCGTGATACCATTAAACGGCTATCATTGATGCGAGGTGCGGGTGATTTTTTGTGCGTTTGCCTTTTAAAAAAAGTTCTAGAAAAACATATAGACATCCATAGACACTGACGTTTGACGTTTGGTTCGCGCGGTATTGCGATTCAAAGAGGTTGTTGCTCAATTGATTGCTCATTGAAGCCTACGCTTCGGGAAGCTTTAGAGTTTAGGTCATGCGACTTCATTATGATTCCAAATACCAATAATGGAAATTCATAGTATTTTTATTTGTTTATTATTTTGTTTGTTGAATTTTGGTGTTGTTATTTTTTATTGTTTATTACTTTTTGAAAATTTTATCTCCATGACTTTGTTTCTTTCCTTGACTTGGTAAGTATCTTCCTCTCACATTTCCATGAAACGCTTTGCTTATCTTGAATTAACTCTAGTTATACCTTTTGGTTAGTGAATTAAGCTGGAGACGATTATTGCAGTAAGAAATTCATTAGATACTTTTTTGGCTAAGCCAATGCATTTCCAGGTACTTCATTTATTTTTAAAACTTTTGATTGTTGTATTGTCTTTAGTAATAAACTTCTAAAGCTTTAATAAAATAGCTAGATACATAGAATACAACCTTACGGGTTACGAAACACATAGAGATTAATATGTAATTAAGGTAACTGTTTTAACAAAAATAATTACAATTATTACCGGTACGGCGTTTATGCTATCAGATGAATGGCCAAACACTTTTTGTTGAATTTCACAAAAAACTTTTTACGCTCACGATTATTTTGAATGCCTTTTGAGACAAGTGCGTACAATACAACGACTTAATTGATATTTTATGTATATGAAAACAAATCCTATCTTTATTCTTTTTTCCAAGCATCGCATTAGTATTCTTGGAAGGGCTGTGCAGAACCGCAGAGGTTTATCAATAGCACACCTAGATTCCGCCAATTATGTTTAGGTTCGTGGGATTTAAACACAACTGGCGACTTAAACATTAGGCCCCCTGTTTGTTTAAGACGCCAGTTGTTTTTAAGCCGCCTATTGCCATCTCTCGGGGACAAATTTAGCTTCCGGGCTGGTACCAACAAATTTGAGATGGAAAAACACTTTGGCCGACCAGCTTGCAACCGAACTTGCTAGCTTGGTAATAAAGAGGCAGTCAAAATCGAATCAAGTCTACTCTTTAATCCTCTACATCAAAAATCTAGCATAAAACTTTGTTCCAAGTCACTAAAATGCTTAGATTCCAAACATAAGTATCTATTTGTCCAGTCGACTTCCCGAGTCTGGCACACGTCAAGAATACGGCCAAAAAAGCACAAAAATGAGAACTGACTATTTATGTTATTCCCAGAACAAATTATCACGAGTCATTGAAATTTGCGCAAAAATTACTTAATCAGTCTGCTAAGACGGTTTTTAATATTTTTTTTGGACTCGTGCTTACAACCGAGCGATCGTTTTTTGTCATTTTGTTTAGGGTCTATGAACTTGGTTTCTCAACCTGTCGGAGCTTGTAGATTCGTGGGAGCTTGCTAGACTGACAGAAGGGGACAGGGATGGATTCAGGTAGGCAATCGTGGTTTGCAAAGAGTCGCTTGGAGTGTGGTGAACTTGGGTGCAATTAGGTTTCCAAGAATGTTTTTTGTATTAAATATATTTTTGTTTCCTGTTAGCATGATGAAATATTGCTGTCATTATCGGACTATCAGCGTCCAGCCTTATTTTTATAATAATACAAAACATTACTTTACTTTACTGTATAAGCTGTTAATAGTAAATAGTTTGCCATTGAAAATTCATAGATAACAACGGACTGTAAAAAAAAAATCTAAATGGGCCTTTCATGTTCAGTAGTGGATGACAGGAGATTCAGTGTTTATTGCTAAATAGTAATAATACTTGTTTTCATTACGATTAGTAGGTTTTTACTACAGAGGACTAGTGGCCAGGATTTAGTAACGTTATTAGTGCAAATAAAGATAGTTCTTAAACGCAGTCATTCTTCGAACATTACCCATCACGATTGCACCCATACCGACCCTAGTCCGCCTCTGTAGTATCAGCCTACATTACAATATCAGTATCTGGTATCTGTCGGCACTTTCATACCGGCGTGGTATCGACAATTTTGACGTTCACTGATTGAGAGGCGTTGAATGGACGTGAAATCATTTATTATCACGCGTCTGTGCTAAGGAGGCTGACAACTTATTTATGTGTAACTAGCCGTGATCCGCGGTTTCTCCTGCACATTCGTGTAACTCTTACGGTTTTCGCAGCGCACGCAAAATATCTCACAGAAGGCAGAATTTTATCCGACATTTATGTGTACCTAACATCTT